>OX336388.2:1097645203-1100145203 GCA_946902985.2 Meconema thalassinum | reverse complement strand
GGAAATACGACTAAATTGTTGCTAAGGGAAAGCAACAAAGAAACTAAAAAAGGTGCCCTAAGATGGACGCCATTATAGCCCCATGCTAGGGACAACGAAAAGCTTGTGAATGCGAACGCAATCTATGTTCTTGTGATTTATATACTGTTAATGTAGAATTTTGAGCTTATGCCGTGTTTTATTTAATCAAACTCGACTCGTTTCGATAGAAACCATGTCTTTCTTCATCAGGAATAAACGGAAATACGACTAAATTGTTGCTAAGAGAAAGCAACAAAGAAACTAATAAAGGTGCCCAAAGATGGACGCCATTTTAGCCCCATGTTAGGGACAACGAAAAGCAGCAGTGCATTACTTTCTGAGGGTTCTGATAATAGGTAGCCAGGACACACTGAGAATGTAGCCGGTGTCGCGGTTGAAATTATCTGGGTGTTTACGTATTTCAACCGCCTCCCTGATGATTCTGGGACGATATTGCTTTATACGGGCAAGAACATCCACTTTATGGAACATGACATCATGGCCAGGTGATAAAGCATGATCAGCAACAGCTGATTTATCAGGTTGAATGAGCCTGATACATCTATTATGTTCCTTAATGCGAGTACATATCGTTCTCAAAGTCTGCCCGATATAAGCCTCGCCACAAGTACAGGGACCTCTGTAGATACCCACTGCTGCTTTTCGTTGTCCCTAACATGGGGCTATAATGGCGTCCATCTTAAGGCACCTTTTTTAGTTTGTTTGTTGCTTTCTCTTAGCAACAATTTAGTCGTATTTCCATTTATTCCTGATAAAGACAAACATGGTTTCTTTCGAAACTCGTCGAGTTTGATTAAATAAAACACGGCATAAGCCCAAAATTCTACATTATCGATAGTGTCACGGGCCGTGAACGTCTAAATGAGAAATATCATATTCTTTATGCTGATTGAATAACAAAAGAACTAACTTAGTGCCATGTTTTCACGTTTTTTCAATCTCCATATTAAGCCTCAAAACTTAAAAACCCTTCGTTTTTTTTAAAATTTCCTTTATACTGAAAATTTGCTTGTAAGTATGTGTCTGAATTAATAGCATATACTTTATGCTGATTGAATAACAAAAGAACTTACTTAGTGCCATGCTTTCGCGTTTTTTCGATCTCGATATTAAGCCTCCAAAGTTAAAAACCCTTCGTTTCAGGTATCGTCCCCTTAAAAAGCCGCGGAAGGTTGGCGCTGCAACCTAGTGGTGAATTAATATACAGTATATCCAGTACGCGTCTGAGTGTTGAATGGGCAGGCAGTTTAAAGCAGCCAGGAGGGATGCGATCCAGCTGGCAGTGAAAATCCCGCGGCGATCACAGTGGGTTGATGCTGCAACCTATCTTGTGCTAAATGGACAGGCAGTTTAAAGCAGCTTGGAGGGATGCGATCTAGCTGGCAGTGGGTGTAGCATGGCCTCTCACCGAGATAGATAGAAACTTGGTGGCCCCGTCTTGAGCTAGTGTTGCCATGGAGATGGTCGACCTTGCCATTATTTTATCAGTATATTTTCTGACGTTATTTGACTTTGCTCGAGTGCAAAAAGGCCTAAATCATAAGAATGAGAAAGACTATAGAAAATTCATGTAGCCAGCGGTTCCTTCTGGGTCCTAAACTATGTGTATGCAAAATATGGTTGAGATTGGTGGAACGGTGTAGATTTGTATACGGAACCAACCCACATACATACATACATACATACATACATACATACATACATACATACATACATACATACATACATACATACAGACTTTCACTTTTATATAGGCCTATTAGATAGATTTACACATGCTAGTGCAACAATCACAATAACGCAGGTTATCACAAACATTCTACACACACACCCATTTATACGGGGCAACATGACCACGATGTCTAAGCCCCGCAAATGAAATATTAACTGTGGATACGATAGGATAGAAAATGCTACAGTCCAATAAATCCTTGAGCAACACTGAAAAATGGCTTCAAATACCATATCCTATTTTCAATTTACAATGCTAGTACAACAATCACAATAACGTAGGTTATCACAAACATTCTACACACACACCCATGTAAACGGGGCAACATGACCACGATGTCCAAGCCCCGCAAATGAAATAACAACTGTCTACACATGAAAACTGCAAAATAGTGATAGGAGAATGTAGGAATGTTTGCCACTATGTTTCTCTGACAGGATAGCATTACATTAAATTTTGCTAATATGCTTATTAACTGTGCATACGATAGCATACAGCATACTACAGTCCAATACAATCCTTGATTTTCAAACGCTCAGTTTTCTCATGTGTCGTTTAGCAAATTTTACCGGACTATCATGATACAGAGTAAATCGTTGTTGCCTAGTGACAACCTGTCCATCAATGGTGCAGCGTGGACTATCATGATGTAATGCTAGTCGTTGTCGCTTAGCGACAATATGTCCGTCAAGTTATTAAATCGGTGAAACGGTGTAGATTTGTACAACGGGCCTAAATGCAGGGAATAGAGTGGTCTCTCCGAAATTTAAAGTAGATAGTGTTACCCGCTGGGTTCCAAAGGGTAAGTATACAAATTTTGGGTCTGATCGATGAAACGGTGTAGATTTATATAAATAACAGACAAACAGACAAACCAACATTGAGTTATATATATATATATATAGATTGGTGAATTGACTCATGGTTACAATACCTAATTTTACGATGCTCCAAGGACCCGAACACGAGTCATAGGCGTACATAAACATAAAGATATATCAACCACACAGTGTGAAACAAAATCATCTTTATGATGAACCCGTTTGTCGACAAAAATATGATTAGTTAAAATGTGCTCTCAAACTAAATTCACTTAACGTGTACTTCCTGACGTGAAAATAATATTGAAAACCTTGTTGAAGAAACGCAATATATGTCAAAATAAATACTAACCCTCACCGTTGTGTTAGGTCCCCATCCCTAGGGAGACTCCTTTAATAAATTATAAAGGCTTGTGGTGCATGAAAATTCGGAATTCTTAGCCTCCAATGGCCCAACTTCCCAAAAGCTGCAAAAAACACTATTCTAATCCAGGAATTTTTGAAAATAATGTTGCTGTTTGGATTATAATAGACCTTCTGTACAACATATCGCAAGTGTAAGTCGCGTTTAAACATTCTAGAGTACCCCTTGACCCCCTTAAGCGCATTGATGAATTTTACAGTCTATGTTTGTTTCCATGATAACCTAATAGCCATTTGCAAACTTTCGCAGAAATTTAATAAATTGTGCGGCTTTGCTTCTTACAGAAATAGATGGAAAGTTGGATGTAACCTCTTCACATACTGTTGTCATGGTTACCGGCTTGCATTACTTCATTAGTTTCTTCTTGTTCTTCTCCTTTCGGATGGGACAGCTAAGGATCACGACGTTGAACTTTTCAGCTTGGCGAGGGACTTGATGTTTGCCCAATATTCGCGCATTCTCTTGCTATGTTTCTCCTTTCTCTCTTTTGACTAGATGATGCCGGTTTTCTTACAGGGTGGTCCGTCCTGAAAATTCTTATGTTTAAGTATCTTTCTGAGATGTGATCGGCTTCTAATATCACTTTCCATTATCTTCAGTTCTTGGATGTCCTTGTTAACTTCTGTTAGCCAAGGTGTCACGCTCTTTCTATTCTCCCAGTAGTTGAGAACCCAGTTGGTTAGTCTTGTAAGGTTCATCCTTGAGACATGTCCGTAGAAAGCCAGACGTATCTTCCTGACCACATCTGTGATTTTCTCAGTATATCTATTGTGCCCGTATACACGGATGATGAATAATCAGCACTCGGCTTTTTGCTCTTGCGGCTTCGGGGTATGGTACGTTCCCTCCACCGCTGATTAAAAATCTGATATGGAATACTCAAGGTTCACAAGGATACTAAGGAAAAACACAACATTTTAAATATTACAAAAATTTAATTCATAAAAGAAAAATATTTCACTCAAAAACATAAAAAAAATCAATCACTTGACATAGTTCCTTCAAGTGTCACTCAAAATATGTTAAAAGACATCAATCACTTGGCATAGTCTCTTCAAGTGTTATTCGAAACTAAAAATTAATCACTTGGCATAGTCTCTTCAAGTGTTATTAAAAAGAAAATCACTTTGCAAAATTTTATCAATATCACTATAATGTCATTTAATTATTTTACGAACTGTATAACCAATTTATAATCACTCTGTCTTGCTTAAATCTAATTATAATTATTTGTAATATATGTTACTAAGGCGTCAAGCGCGCCTATTACTCAAGTCATACAAGTTTCCAAGGCTTTGGATATTTATATTCATTTCAAATCTTTACCCTTCTGGGTTTCTTTAACGTTACATAATATTCATTTATATATCATTCATTTAGTCCTTTGGACCTTACTAGTAATTCTCCACAAAGCCTAAGATTTTACACCTTTAAAATACTCTACAAGAACATGCCATGTCTGTGAATCGAACCCTTGTTCTACTAGTTTCTTTCTCATGCATCAGATGATCTTTCTTTTGCAGCGTAGCATGCACTGTTTTATTTATTTTTGTGGGATCTTGATTCATTTTTAAACTGTATTTTTCACAACCCGTTCTTTCATTCTTTTGAGGAAGGAATCCTTTTACTTACAATAAACGTGCTTGACAAAACTCGTCAAAATTCATGTAAATGCTTCAAACTTATATTCTGGAGAAATGTCTCCATCCCAGCATTGTGATTTTGTAAGTTAATTTCAGCTTGCATCCTTTTATAAAAACTTTTACATAATGTCCTTTTTATTATTAGTCTATTGACAGACCCTCACTTCACCGCAGAACCCATTAACTTTCTGTCTCACTCCCACGTTACGGTAGGTCGGCGCTCACAGCTGCCCGGTCCCTGTGATACTTTACTTGATTTATTGCGTCTGGCCAGCCACCACACTTCACACTTTATTTATGTCTCTCACCATATGATTTTACCAAGACTTTCGTTTCACTTCTAAAACAGCTTTTTGTTCCTGCTTTTAGTTATTATTATTATCATTATTTATATTTCGTTTTTTCAGGATATTTATAACTTATTCCGGAGAGGATGCCTAATATAATAACAATTTTATGACGCCTTCTATCAATACTATTTTATAACAAAGCCGCTAACGGTCTTACTTGCAAATTTTATTCGACGATTTATTGCCTACAACAATTAGATATAACAATGCCTCATGGTCTCACATGTTTATTCACTTACAACGCGTTATTTCGACGATTTATGGCCTATAATAATTCTAACAATGCTCTTATGGACTTACATGTATATTTCATTCGAAGATTTTGGCCTACAATAATATTTTAACACAGCCTGATCGGACTTACAATGTAATTATTTTTAACGCTTCAATATGGCAATACAATTTATGGGAATTTCACCTACCCAATACGATACGACGTTTACATACGACAACAATACAGAAAGGGGAATCTTTCACCCACAACATTTCGATGAGACTCTCCATCTCTTGAATAATTATATCCTGATTAACGCACAATTATTAGCTTTTAGCTTCATTTATTTAGTATTCGGCCCTTTTGGCAACGACGATTTCTTGCTTGGTTATTCGCGGTCTATTTAATATCTCAAATTAATATTTCATTTATAACGGGAAGACCTCGGCCTTCTTATCATTTAATTTTCATATTTATGGCTCGCTGGTCGGTGATAATACATTTCTTTAGGTGTTTTATTTCACCAATTACTTTTAAAGATTTATAAAATTTATCATTTGTCAACAATACGTCAAGACATTTTAATTTATTTCGTTCTGTTTATTACTTGAGTTTCTCATTAGAAATTTCATTATCACTATTTTAGTGCATAACCACTCGATAACATTTATTTTTATTATTTTCACTACGAACTTTCAATTATTTTCCATTTCAACTTTTGTCTTATTTGCTATTTAATTATAAGATCAACTATTTTACATATTTCATTATTTATTTTACCAATGTTATTATGATGCATATTTATTTCATTATCTGCTTTTACTATGGCGAAACTTTAATCCATTTAAATTATTATTTTCGGTTCCTTCCTCCAAATCATTTATTATTTATTATTTCATTTCTTGTTTTTTTATTACTTTACATTACTGATCCCTTTCATATAATAATTCTGCGAGTTCATTCTCGCGATTATTTATTATTATTTCAACATTTCAATTATATAAGTGCATTCAACTACCCGATGAGTTCGATCGTTAAACTCCCCAGTTACGACCGATCTCATCGGGCCAGTACATCGTACATCTGAAATTTTAATGAAAAATCATGACTCACCATCGTGATCCGTCTTCTGATCCATCCTTGGGAAGGATTTCACCCAACTAACGGCATAATTAGTACTCTTCCATGGCACTTTTTATAGTGAGCGACACCTCACTTAGGTCCAATCGACCTTCACTTAAATTTAAACACATCACTAATTTGTAAAACATTATATTAACACTAAAACACATATATCTTGTAGCTTATTTACACTGCATAAATTTTCACCACCTCTCAGTGAATCTTGGCACGTTTTATCGGTGTTCCACGCCCTGATGAGATCCCCGGACCCTGCATTGGACGTGATGCAAACTCGAACGGCTCCTAATTGTTCACTGGATCTAGTCTCTGTCCTGCCCTTTAGATAGTCTATTTTGACTTCTATTTCGTCTTTTTATTAGCGACAGTCAATTTTTACTTGTCCTACGTTTACGTAGCGGTCTATCGAACCTATAGCCCGCTTATTTCGTGACCGTATTTTGTCCTTATTTGCGACAAGTTTTCCTTTACTTCTCCTACGAGAATGTCTTTATTGCTACGTTCCTATTTGATACACTGTAGCTTCGCTAAAGTTCACTATATTTGTTCTTGGGTCTCGAAGCCTTGTTCATTTACTTGAATTATTGGATTTCGTTCCAATATCGGTCCCTCAATACTGTAGTCTTTCACTTAACTTTCACGGAGACCTGTCTGTATATTTCGAAACGATGACCTCCAGCGTAATGTCTTTACTGATCTGGACGGCTGTATTCTAGCTTATTACTGTTCTAGAATTTGTCGCAGCGCAATTCTTACTTCGTCACGGTTTTCGAGTAGCGTATAATAATTTTGATCTAGCACAAGTGCTTTAGTGATCACTGATAACAACCGTAGCAGATTTAATTTACCACGCACATACAACTTTTGGTTATTACCGCGGATACTGCTGATTGTTAATTCGTCTTAACACGATCCACTTTTGCGGTTGGTAACGAACTGCGTTACTTGCTGTGACTTCTCCATACAGGAGTACGATGAGTCTTTACTAGTGTGAGGACGGACTTCCATCCAAACAGCTTGATAATACTGTGTGCGGTATACTTATATACTGTGCGGAAATGCGCTGAGCCTCCCCGGGCTTACTGAACTGTGATAAGTATAATGCAGCGCTTCTGCACTTTAGGAGACAGCGTGGAGCCTCTCCCCGGGCTTCTGGTGAACTGCTTCTGACACAGCCTATAGCCTCACTTGGCTGCTCTGTGGTTGAAACCTGGGCTATTTATTGGGAATTTGCAAAAATAAACTACTTTTGCCTTCTTCCTGGAACTAACTTCTGAACTAGACGTCGCACGTTTTCGAAAAGTACATCATTATGTTCCCTATATTTCAAACGTCTCATTATCATTTCGTTTTCTGAAAATCGATCGTCTAATTAATTTAAATAAAATCTACGAGGCTCTTCAGTTGCGTGGGCGATTGAGTTTTTTTTTTACTTCTTCCCACTACCTTCGCTTGGCTCCGCCTAATGACGTACTTCTTTCCTGGGCCTTAATTATTAATTCTTAACCTCGCTTAATTCATAATTTCCTGGATTATTCTGATCCCCATAGGCCTATTGTTATAATTTTGCGTAGTTTACGCGAAAACGGCTTATTTTACAACTTTGCGGTGTTGATTCGCAATCCAGTGTTGTCAAAAAAGTGCCGATCTAAGCACTCAGTGGTGATTTCCCAGCTAATCTGCTCGGGCTGATTCATCCCAGCGTGACTGCTCCCGTGATTCACATATCGCTTGCACCACGTATCTCCAGATAAAGCTATCAATGTTCTGCGTCCTGGCCTGACTCACTTCGTTATTTCCTCACTGCTAGTTCATAGCTGGACCTCTTTTCATCTTAAAGGTCGGAAGTTCATATCCTGTACCGACTCTGGTTGGGTACACTATATAGCTCCTGATTTGGTCTTTTCTTTTGTACTCGTCATCTATTTATTAGTTTATTCAATGAAAATAGTATTCTGAGAATATGTCAGAAACGTGGTTTTAGAGCCTTAAGACGTAGTAGCCTCCGAGCCACCGAGGGGCTTAAAATGAGGGTTGTCTTGTCCTTGTACGCCAAAATAATAATCATAACAATAATTTAATAATATGGGGATAGGGATATAATAGACCTTCAGTACCACACCCGCACGTGTAAATCGCATGAAATAATTCAAGAGTAACCCTTGACCCTCTTACGAGCATTATATACGTATTAATGAATTGTACAGCTTAAGTTGGTTCCGTGATAACCTTATAGCTGTTTGGGAACGTTCTCAGTAAAGTAATAAATGGAATGGCATTGTGTGTTACAGAAATGGATGGACTCCTGAGATTGTGTTGCCATGGTTACTGGCTTGCATTTTTTTCAGTAGTTTATTAAATGAAATTAGCTTTCTGGGAATATCTCAAAAACTGTTGGTTTTAGGACCTTAAAATGTGGTTTGTTTCTCACATTGAGACGCTGAAAATGAGCTTTGTCTCGTCTTTCTACGCCCTTTTCAACATGCATTTTAAGGGTGTAGGCCCTCATTTATGAGAGGTACGGAGAAGAGTTACATCAATGATTACTTTCGTGCCTCTGATGGACATCTGTACCAAATTTTACGTTGATCCACTCAGCCATTCTCGAGTGATGCGCGTACAAAGTCGTACACAGACAGACAAAAATTTTGTTTTTGCGCGCAACCGTCATAAACCAGTCTGAAACGCGTTAATAACTCAAATTTCCGTGGAAATAAAAAAAAATCAGACAAACTTTCATTTTATCATTTCAAATGATCTTGTCGACTTCATCGTTATGCTTACTGCTCGGGTCTAAGCTGCGTGAACCTGAGAGGAATGTGCATTGCGGACTTTGAGAAGTGATGGTGACGGGTGATGAGGTTTCTCGGTCCGTGCATAGTACAGAACCAAATACATTGGTCGATGACTCACTCACTCATTCGTCACAGCACAGTGGTTTGAGCAATGTCCCTATGTTAGCAGTATTGGAATAGAAAGGAATACCAGATATCACGGCGACCTGTTGACAGACCTTTCTCTTCTCGCCTGAACCTTCCCTGCTCTTTCCCCTCACTCCGCAAGTTCACAGAGCTTGGACCCGAGCAGTAGGTCTACCGTTATGCGTCACGGTTACGGCGTGTATGACGTCATCATGTTGTTCAGTGCATATGCACCGAGCCTGAGTTTACTCCTGGGGTCTGGCGTTTTGCGAACGGAGACAGCGAGTGCGTGACGTCATGCAGCCCCCGCGCGGGAAGCCTAAGTTACAGGGTAATGGAGTCTGTTGAGTCTGAGATTATTCCTGGGGTCTGGCGTTATGCGAACGGAGTCGGCGAGTGCGTGACATCATGCAGCCCCCACGCGGGAAGCCTAAGTTAAAAGGTAATGGAGTCTGTTGAGTTTGAGTTTACACCTGGGGTCTGGCGTTATGCGATACGGAGATGGCGAGTGCGTGACGTCATGCAGCAGAGTGCAAAGAGTCCTGAGCCTTTCTAACATGTGTAGCATTTGTAGCATACGTCATTTGAAATGATATAAAGTCTAGTCTCTCAGACTGACTGTATCTTTTTATATATAGAGATCACCACCAATTGCTTCAAATAAAAACAGAGCAATGTGCGTTGTCCCCCAATTTTTTACTGATGGACGTGTCGAGTCACATGGACCTGGTGTTGTTGACTAAATATGCGGGCCTAAGCCCCTAATCGAAGTAAAATAAAAAACAAGATGTTCAGTAAAGAACATATAGCCTACTTTCTCCTAAATGCATGGGTATTGTTATAACTCTTTGTCCTTTTCAAGGAGTATGATTGAATGTTGGTTGTAGTAGCTTGTTGAAATACAACGTGCTATAGGGATATTAAACATGAATATGAGGTGCCCTTTGCTAGTGCTACCTCTGTACCAAATTTCGTTCAATTCGGTTTCGCCGTGTTTGAATTGATAGGGGGAATCGATTTGCACACATACTTGGCCACCATCTGCAAACTATTGGGCTGATGTTCTTGCAGTTTGGTCAGAATATGTTTCCCACATAAAGATATGGTGTTTCAAAATTTGGTAGAGACTAGATTATTAGGTTGGTCGTAATTACATTTTAGCTTTTAACATTTGGGTGGCCGCGATTACGTTTCCGTCAAGATAGCGGTGATATAAAACATGACACTGAGGTGCCTCTTGCTAGTGCTACCTCTGTAACAAATTTCGTTCATTCGGTTCCACCGTGTTCGAATTAATAGGGGGAATCAATTTTGACATAAAGATGGCCGCCATCCGCAAACTATTAGGCTAATGACCTATTAGATTGGTCAAAGGATGCTCCCTCCATAAAGGTATGTTGTTGCAAAGTTTGGTCGAGATCGAATGGTTATGTTAGTCGTAATTTGATTTAAGCTTTAAACATTTGTGTGGCCGCTATTACGTTTCTGTCAATATGGCGGCGATATTAATCATGACACTGAGATGCCCTTTGCTAGTGCTATCTCTGTACCAAATTTCGTTCCATTCTGTTTCACCGTGTTTGAATTAATAGGGGGAATCGATTCTGACACAAAGATGGCCGCCATCCGCAAACTATTAGGCGAATGACCTATTAGATTGGTCAAAGGATGCTCCCTCCATAAAGGTATGTAGTTGCAAAATTTGGTTGAGATCAGATGATTAGGTTAATCGTAATTTGATTTAAGCTTTGAACATTCGTGTGGCCGCCATTACGTTTCAGTCAAGACGGCGGCGATATAAAACATGACACTGAGGTGCCTTTCGTTAGTACTACTTCCGTACCAAATTTCGTTCCATTCGGTTGCACCGTGTTCGAATTAATAGGGGGAATCGATTTTCACTCAAAGATGGCCGCCATCCGTAAACTATTACGCTGATGACCTATTGGTTTGGTCAAAGGATGCTCCCCCATAAAGGTATGTTGTTGCAAAATTTGGTAGAGATCGGATGATTAGGTTAGTCGTAATTTGATTTAAGCTTTGAACATTTGTGAGGCCGCCATTACGTTTCCGTCAAGATGGCGGCGATATAAAACATGACACTGAGGTGTCCTTTGCTAGTGCTACCTTTGTACCAAATTTCGTTCAATTCGCAATCACCGTGTTCGAATTGATAGGGGGGGACACACATTCAGAGTACACACACTCACACACACACACAGACACACACACAGACACACACACAGACTCACACACACACATACACACACACAGACAGACACACTTTTTTCGCCCTGTGTTGATCTCATAAGTCTAATTTCATTTTTTGCAAAAATCGAAAGTAGGCTAATAAATAAAAATGTACCTCAGGAAAAGGTAAGAGTGTTTATGTTACTTAGGTTGGAATAGTATCTAGAGACAGACGACCTTGCTGTTCTGCTTCGAAAAACAATAATCATCATCATGGGCTCGTACCTAAATCAAGGTCACGGCCGTCTCCTGTCTAAATCCTAGCCCCGATTACAAGTACACTCGTAAATAGTCAGCTCAGTTACACGGGTTATTAGACAGATTCCACACCCACGAGGCTACATGATCTCGCTAAGTCCATAAATCAATCAATAACTACACCTACAGGATCTGGAGAAGTAGACAATTGCACTGAACCAGTCTGTGGCCTGATGACGCATGAGACTGATGACCGCGATGATGCAATGAAACAAGAACACGAATACCAACGCCAATGGGTACGCGTTCTTGTTTATTCAGTGGCACTGTGAGAAGATAGTCGGACGAATATACGGTACAAAATGCCCGAGAAAGCCAGTTTGTAGCAAGTATGACGATTGTGAAGATCAATACTTGTCGCCGGAAATGGAGCACTGTTTGTGAAACCCCTGGCGTTACTCGGCGTCCAGTTGGAGCAGAGTGCCATCTGGAGCAATCTGTATTACACGCCGGAAGCTGGACACGTGGAGAGATACTTTCACCCAGAATACTATCAGCTAGGAGCAGCTGAAGAGGCACTTCAGAGGGACGATGATATTGCATTCAAATGAGAAGTGATATATTCAACGCAGGACATACAAGGTTATCTCCGTGCGTTACGCAGAAACGGACTCAAAAGACGAGTTGAATCCAATCCTGCTGTCGGTCGTCCTTGAAATGATTTCCGTGCTTTCTTATTGCTGACTCTATGTAAATACCAAGACAGTAGCTTTCAACAGGTCACGTCCCCTTCCTTTCAAATCTTAGCTCAATTCGATTCAACCTCATTCATCTAATCTCTCATTAACATATGAGTTTGGAATTAGATAGGTCATCTGGCCATAAAAATATTTGCCACATAGAAACTTATTTCACTTTATCCTTGACTCCATAGAAACATATAACTCCTCTTTAGAGAACAAGGGAAAACAAGGCTTATGATGTTGGCTATAGTGACGTTCCTGTCCGATTGACTCTAAGCCCCATGAACATCTTGTTGAGTGAACTATGTGATATAATGACCCTTCATACACTCCACTGCACGTAAAATTTGTGATGGGTTTCTGAGAATGTAAAGGGTTTCTTTCCACTTGCCAGGTAAAGATGAGTTACAGTACGTTGCTTGACAAGTTGGCCATCGATATTTACCTAGTCCACGTTGACAGGAAAGGTTTAGCATTTCCTTTCTGTAGTCGTTATCGTCTGCTCAGATATACAGACTGTATCCCGTGCAATACATTTTAGAGTTTTGACTTAATTTATATATTCGGAAAAAATAATGCAAGTAGTCTTATGACATCTACACAGGTAAGATGCCCATCTGTTTGCGCGTGTGTGTGTGTCCCCCACTATCAATTCGATAGCGGATGAATCGAATTGAATAATATTTGGTATACAGTAGAGATAGCCTTTAACAGTAGGCCTATATGCTATGGCCACCATCTTAACTAATGGAATTGTTGTTTTAAGGGGCGGAACAGCGTGGTCATCTGCCCGTATCTTAAATAATATGACAGACACGAACGTGTTCAATACCCACATCAAGTGCCAACTAAACAGATCGATTTTGCTGATTTTGCAAGTGGACTGAAAATTAACAGGTTTTGAAAGTGCAGCCAAGGGGCTGTTCCGCCCCTTAAAACAACAATATCTAACTAACTAAAGTGCAGTCATTGCAATTTTGACAGGTTTTGCTGGTGGACGTGACTTCCTCTTTGACTTTTCCAGCGTTTTTATCTGGTTTTACTATTGGATAACTTCAGATATTTGAGGATGACGCTCAGATATTTTGAACGATCATAACAGTTGATGTTCTGAAATATCATCGTTTAACGGGCAAGTGAAAGCTCAATATGTTATACATTACCGATTCAATCATATTTTATTTTCAATATGGAGGTCATCTGGAATTCAGAGTCCAATAGTCTTGAAACTGGAACTAGTGAAGTCTCATATATGATAGGCTACTCATATTTTACTAAATTTCGTGTTGATTTTACAAGAGTCATTGATTTTAATGTGAATATTGTGCCCAATTGACAGTCAACACTTGATCAACAAGGAATGCATCTTCTTCCTGTGCGGGAAAAAACTCTTATACGTGTCTACAGTTTTGTTAACTTTAGTTATTGAACTTCTAAGGGAGTCATGAATCGAATTGAATAAAATAAAATAAAATACTGATTTCATGTCATGTTATGGCAGCCACGCGTAATGTTCAGTTTGATAGTCAACACTTGTTATGAGACTCACTGTAAGTTACATCTTCGTAATCTTCCTAAACTTTAGGAAACATGTTTGCGAACATAGTCCAAATAGTTTCTACCATTCATCAAAACCTATGACAGCAGGCAGATTTTAAAGGTAAAACGAGGATGGCTTGATTTCATATAGGTGTGCATGAAAAGAACAAGACTGTAATAATAATAATAATAATAATAATAATAATAATAATAATAATAATAATAATAATAATAATAATAATAATAATAAATATGGCTTCAGTATCAAGAAGAACTCCAGGGAGCTTGCAAAGCTCAACCATCTCTTGTATATGGATGACTTAAAGCTACATGCTGCCACCAGAACACAGCTAGAGTTTCTGTTGAAGATAGTGGAAACCTTTTCACAGGATATGAAAATGGAATTCGGGCTGGAGAAATGTAAAACACTGAACGTTATGAAAAGCAAGCTGCAGGAAGGTGTATATGAAACAGCTCGGGGCTAGCAGATTGCCACAATGCTCACTAACGAGACCTACAAGTATCTGGGAATGAAGCAAGCCCAGACACATAGATCACTAAGTAGTGAAACAAGATCTGACGAAGGAATTTGTCAGATGAATTAAGCTTGTTTCTAACACCAGCCTCAACAGTAAAAACTTGGTTAAGGCAATCAACGCTTATGCTGTCCCTATCCTTAGTTACTCGTTTGGGGTCATTAAGTGGAGTAAAACTGACATTGCAAGTTTAGAACAGAAAATTAGAACATCACTGTCCAAATCACGAAAACACCATCCCAGGACATCTGTGGAACGAGCCATGTTGCCGAGACATATGGGTGGGAGAGGAATTGTTGATATAAATAACCAAGTAGCTCGACAGATATATGAGCTAAGAAAATACTTCTGTTCTGTATCGAACCATTCGATGCTGCACAAGGCTGTCACAGAAGCAGATGATTCAACTCCACTACTCTTAAGTCAGCAAGAAACTCAAATTCAGGTGCGCAGTGATTTGGATAGATTCAATGCCTGGTTGTCCAAGCCACTACACGGAAGACATCCCAATGAAGTCATCCAATCTCACGTCGACAAGCTAGCGTCGAACTTTTGGTTGATTTCTGGGCAGATGTTTCCTGAAACAGAAGGTTTTATGATGGCTATTCAGGACCAGGTTGTCCCCACGAGGAACTACCTTAAGTTCATTATCAAGGATGCGTCTGTGCAAGATGACCATTGCAGATACAGTTGCCCAACATCTGAGACTGTTCAGCATATTATATCAGGTTGTCGCCATTTTGCAGGGACAGAATATAGGAAGAGGCATGATTTTGTTGCCAAGAAAGTACACCAAGGACTGGCTATACACCTTCAACTGCTGAGTCAAGAGAAAGTGCCGTACTATAAATATGCTCCTGAAAATGTGCTGGAAAATGACAGCTTTACGTTGTACTGGGATCGTACTGTATTGACAGACCAGTCAGCTGTGCACAACAGACCTGATTTGGTTCTTGTTGACAAATGCATGAAGCACACCACCTTCATAGATGTGGCGATCCCAAACAGTGGCAACATGCTAACAAAGCATGTTGAAAAGCTGTCAAAATACACAGAGCTTTCAGAACTGATAAGGAAGCAATGGCACATGGCACAAGTCAGGACAGTTCCTATTATCATCTCCAGCACTGGCGTGATTCCCAACACCTTAAAGAAATCGCTCACAGAGTTGAAATTAGACCCAGGGCTTTTGAAACTGATGCAGGAAACAGTCATACTTTCTACGTGTCGCGTAGTAAGGCTGTTCTTGGGCAATTAGGCCTGAAGGAGTGAGGGAAAAGTTTAAAGCTACTACAAAATGCAGTCACCAAGAATTTTCTCCTTATGATATGTACGGTATCTGGGATTGTAATTTTTTTCTTTCCAGCAAATGCTGAGAATGTGTAAGCGCATGCGCAAAATAAATAATAATAATAATAATAATAATAATAATAATAATAGGCATGTTGATGCACTGATTTTTCAATTAGAGTTCATGAGAATTGGCATGATAGAGAAGCCAGAAATCCACATGACCATCATGTCAAAGTAAGCGATGGGTTCTGATAACATAGTACTAAGTCCTTACCAAATTTCATTGGAATCGCTCCACACACACGGGCAGAAGGTGATCTTGAATTTTTTGGCTGATAACTTTTTAGTTTGGACCACAGACGCTTCGCACATGAAGGTTTGTTTTTCCAAAATTAGTTTAGTCGCAAGTCGATTTAAGCCTTGAACACTTTGGCAGCCGTCATTTTGTTTTCGTTAATATAATGGCAGTATAAACCATAACCCCGAGTTGCCCTTTACTAGTGCTACCGAGGACAGACATACACACACCAACAGACACACGGACATTTGGCCCATGTAGATCTCAAAGTCTACTAACATTTTTTACAAAACTCAAAAGTAGGCAAATATATAGATACACGGCAAAATATAGCAGTCTGAGAACTAAATGGGAATTTATTTTTCTTTCGGATTTTAACGGTATTAGACATTATGATGCAAAATATTAGTTTTATGCGTTTGCAAGGAGGAAACCCGTCCATTTATTTTTAGCAGGTAAAATATCGCGATGGATCGCAGCAGTACGTGGCGAGGGTGCGGGTAGATGATAGATATGTGCAGGAAGAGGCGGACATGAATATCGAGAGGCGAGTTACATGGCCTCCTGACAATAAGTTATGCCGTGGTTTCCATGACCGCATCTCCGATATCTCACGTTGAGTCAAATGTCGTGGAGTCTAATGGACAGTGTGACTGAAAATGATGAATTCCAGATTTTGATTAATGTTTTTTTATACATCTATTTATCGACCAGGGTTGATATTCGCGCGATCTCGCAAGACCATGGGGACAGCCAACAGCTACACACGGGAGACTAGTGGGTTCGAACTCGAACTGGTAATAATCGATGTTCGGTTAATCGATTAATGAGCAATGAATCGAATAATTTAAATTAATCAAAAACCATTAATCGATTAATCAACTGACTGTTAAATCTATTGACTTAAAGAATAATAGATTAAACGGGTAACCGAAGAATTTATTAATCGGCTAACCAAAGAATCTATTAATTGATTAGTAGACACGAGATAAGAAAATAAGTTTAAATGAGAAGTTATCGCTTAATTCGAGTTACGCTTGGTTTCAAAATGGTGTGTAGAAATCTATAAAAATTATACAAGGGGTATACTTCCTTGTTTATGTTAACAAAAACCAAATAAGAGTCAGTATTAGTGTAAGGACAAACATTAATCAAATCGGGAAGGGTTTCGAAAAAAGAAAATGAAGAGTTTTCATCAAATATTTTGAAATCTTGTTCAATGTTTGTAATTTAGGACAGGGACATTGTTGTTTTACTTTGTTTCAGCCTAGTTTTCACAAAGAAGGTACATTATTTAAGAATATATGATACAATATATTTTAATTAATTACATGTCTGTTCTGCTTCTGTAAGAGCGTAGTGAAAGGAGTGAAGTACTGTACCCTTGCGAACAATTAATACGTGATCATAGTTCCGTAAGCTCAGTGGTTTTTAGGGCGGAGTACATTCATCCCACTCTATGACACAAGTATTTTGGATCAAAAGCATTAAGTCAACACTTGAAATAAACATCAAAAATCACATTACAAAACTATTTAATATTATTCAAAATATAGGCGCTACAAAACGTAAAATACATATAAAAATCAAAAGAACAACATTTCCTTCACAATTGTTCTCTACTGAACAAGGAATCATCATAAAAATGTCCTTTAAAATCAATAGTTTAGGTTCCATCGAACCTGACACAGAGTCTCATATAACTTTCACTTCCATAAAGTTCTTTCTTCAATTAGTACTTATGAGCTTTCTATGGCTCCATATTTCCTTTTACAGCACTAAACATTATTAAACAACTTTTAACTCAGTTATTTTGAGTATTAATTTACTGTACAAATTATTCATTATAATGATAATAATAATTATCATTTCATCGGGGTCCACATAAATTCAAGTTTTTATCTCTCTCTTATACAACTTTTACTACTCTGTATTGCTGGAAAGAATTCGTGCATCCCTTGAGTTTTGGAAAATTACTGAAATTTTCAAATTAAACTGACTCCCCAGGCCACGTGCGTACCCGGGCTTTTATCTGGCCTTCCTCAACGACCGGGTGAGCGACCCTCATAAATATGTCAAAACACTTGAGGTGATTTACAGGGCGAGACGCACAGTCTGCATGTGGCTAGATGGGACTCCCTTAATGAACCGGCTGGTTGAATGTATACAATATTCCTTTAACCTCGAAAAGCCCACAGATTTGTTTCATTCACATTAATTTATGCGCCTATATTGGCTCAGGTGAGATAACTAATTTCAGAGTGTCCACGTTGGTCGGTGTAAGAGATGATACATCATTAACTATACGGGCTTTCAAAGTATGTGACTATGGGTTCACATCTGGTTCTTCTCCTAGGCATTAATCCTTTCTCGGAGGAATCAACGATATATATGACGGAGCGGGAACATTTAACCTCCATGACCTCCTCATTTTGGCGACTTTCAATGCGGTATACCACACTGACCCCAGAGCGCAATTTCAAAATTTGCCTCAGGCATACACTCGATCTGCTTCACCGCACACAACTATAGTCGGAATTAGATCTTCCTGGCATTATTTCAAAGCAATCCAAGTTTGAACATTATACTCGCTTTACCAGCGTTTTTACATACATAATTAGGTGATGCTTTTCGAGTAGGATATTTAATTCCTAGCCGTCATTTAAATCTCCGTTCTTTAACATTATTCTGCCATTAATAAATTGCCCTTCAATGATTATTATTTCAATCTTTGACATTTCTTTACCCGGAACCTAATAGTTCAACAATATTTATTTATTATTTCTGGAACCTAACGGCTTCCACCTTATCATTCATTTTGAATATCACAATTCAACAATTACTTCATTAACTGAAGTTTTACCTCCTATTCCTTGCTTTCACAGTATTTAAGCATACCGTTAATTTACATATAATGTTTTCAACAGAATATAACTCCACTGAGTTTCATTTAACATTTATCCACTTGTTAATTACTTAATTAATTTATCGTTCAAACCCGTATGTTTCATCTTTCACGTTTCATTTCTTGAATCCCTGTTTCAAATAGGTATGACCTATTCATTATTTGTATTGGCACGAATTCCCCCAAAACAAGCACATAATTAAAATCTGCTACTTACATGATCTCTGGAGCTTCCTCCTGGATCCCAATGATTTGACTGGTTCACCCACATCTGGGATTTAATCTTCCATTTTACTCATCGTGGCACTCGTTACATACACTATTTCTCCACGAGATTTACACATATTATTTGCACTTGTCACCTCTTCTTGAGGGATCAATACCATTATTAAATACACTAAACAATATTTCTAATTCTAAACACAAGATTTTCAAGCCTAATACACTGCTTGCCTTAACACCTTTGTTACACTGATTTCACTGCTTTCTCCTTTTCCTAGAGAGTAGGTACGAGCGATGTCTGCTCCTAGTCCTAGCTCCTAGTGGAATTAATTGAAAGTCTCGATCACTGCTCTCCGTTCCCTAGCTGGTACTGGATACTTATATCCGTGTCCTTGCCTTCCTAGAAATCAGCACTACGTTAAAGTATTGGCACGATACTGTTTTGGTTTGGCTAAAAGTCTAGTGCTTTGCCAAATGTCTCAGCTAGACATAAGTCCTAGTCTAATATTAATTAACGCTCTATTTTCAATGTTTTTCACGTCCGTAAGCGTTTTGAACTGTACTATTGGAATACTATGTTCGTATTCTATCGCTGGACGACTTCTGAAGTCTTTTACTACTTCGATTCGCACTTACTGCGTTTAGTTAGTACTTTCCGACTTATCGACACTTTTGAGCGCTAACTTCCTAAGCACAGGTAAGTCAGGCTATTATCCGGCGTTCCGATCCTATTCGGTTCTTTAACGTACTTGGATAATGACTTAGTACGCTTGATGCTTTACGGTGGTCTCGTATACTGGCGAGATACTTTAATACTTTCCTACATTCACTGAATATAGTTTTGATCGTCCTATAAGGCTTTTACTAAGTCCTTGTCGGCTGAATACTTTTGCGGCCAAAGTATAGTACTTTGCTAAGTCCCAATGACTTGTTACTCCTTGTCGCAGCACGACGATATTCTGACGATATATTCCTCTCCAAACAGAGATTCTCAGTTGACTATATTGCGATACAGCAAGACCCCTTCACGGTGATTCGAAGACTGCATGGTCTCCGTTGGACTAGCTGCCTATTTATTCGTTTCAGCTAAAATAGTCCATTTTCGTTTCTTCCCAAAACTAACTTTTAAACCAGGCATCGTATGCTTGTAGAAAAATTATGTGCGTGTTCCTCATCATCTAAACGTCTCAAATTTACTTTAAGTTTCGAAAACCAATCGTGGCAAATATTTTATAAAAATTAATAAGTGCTCCTGTACTGTGTGGGAGTTAATTTTTTTCCCTCACTCTGAGAGACTCGCTGGCCCATCCTGTCATGACGTAATGCTCAATCATCACTTTTATTCTGTACTGTTAAGAGATTTTTACATTTCCAAAAATTCTAATTTCCTGAGTTATAATTATTGGCGTTCCAAATTTCAATAATTTTGCATGGTTTCTGAAAAGAGGGTTATTTCACAACGATTCCGGGCTCCACCCTTCAACAGCGTTGCCAATTTCATTCTGAATAAACACTCTCCAGTGGATCCCCATTCCTCCTACACTCATGGAAACTTCCTCCGTTTATTGCGCCATCAGGCTTAATCGGCCTGGCTCACGTACACCCTATGACTCATACACGGCTTGTGTGCTGTAAATTAGATAGCGGGCTTTATCGGTCCTGAGTCATGCGTAGTCTTCTTCATCTTGCCTCATCTCTGGCTTGTACATGTAGTAAAGTTCTTTGAATAGTCATTCTTTCCTTCTTTCTTTCTTTCTTTCTTTCTTTCTTTCTTTCTTTCTTTCTTTCTTTCTTTGCTTAAATGGACATGGGTTCGATCCTTGTACACATCAAATGGGAACAGTACATCGAATAATCGACAAAAACAATCAATCAATTATTCAACCAGCCAATTAATCGATTAAACGCATAATCGTGTAATCGTTATTTGTAGCAATTAATACAGGGTCATCGAAAACGGTTGCAGCAATTTCAAAGAAACATAGCTCAGGAACTATTTGAGATATTAAAACGAGTATTATCTTGGTAAATTCACCAATTCAAAAAGTTTTTTTCATAATGTTTCAATGTGCGCTCCCTTGGTTTGTCACTCGTTCTGGGAGTCCATTAATTCATTCATGCATTTATTTGCTATTGGGGGTGTGTCCTCAGGTGGCAAATTAGATATACATAACAATTCAATAACAATTAAACTGGAGTATTTACACAAATAGTCAGTCTTTTCTTTAACACGCCTATATGTTTGGGGAAAGGTTCTAAGACTGCGGCAGGTAGAGAGTTCCAGTTATCAATGGCACGGTTTACGAAAGAATATTTACCATAATTTGTTCGCTGTGGTCGGCCCTTAACTTGGAAAGGATGATCACTTCTACTCATGTACGTGGGCTTTTCCACACGTTTGCTAAACTCACCCCATGCTGGTTGATTTGTATACCTGTTGTACACAGCGCAGAGTCTAGATTTCATCCTCCTAGACTCAAGTGTTTCTCCCCCCCCCCCCCCAAGTTTCTTTAACATACGGCTCACACTGCTCCTGTGGATTAAAGTCACTGAGCACAAATCTAGCGACCTTTCTTTGTACCATTTCCAACTCATTTATGAGCCCTACTTCATATGGATCCCAAATCGCCGAGGCGTATTCCAGAATAGGTCTTAAAAGTGATAAATATCCTAATTCTTTAGCAGAGGTACTACGTCCTTTTAATACCCTCATTACAAAGTGCAGGGATTTGTAAGCTTTAGAAACTACACACCCTACATGACTCCTCCATTTCATATCCTTCCTTACAGGAGACTTCTTCTCGTCAACGCTGTCATTTTACTGAAACCGTTTATACCACCGTCTAATGCTATTAGCATGAGGGAGATCCCTACTACAAACACGTTGGAAAATGCGCTGAACAGTTATAACAGATTTAAACTCTGCTAACCACAACACACAGTGTGATTTCTGCTGAACTGTCGCCATTGCAATCACACTACTGAAACAGTGGCGTGGCAGCTTCCTGTCACGCGCTCATTCTGCGCATGGGCTGAAGGTCACGGGCGGAGTACAGTAACATTTAAAACTAAAACTCGATGAGTTCCTGATTAGTTTTCAGGTCGAATTTTTTGTTTATCTCACTTATAACGGGAGATATGATTTTTTGAATTTGCTGCAACATTTTTCGATGACCCTGTATATTGTTATGCTTCGATTAATCGATTATTCGATAACTAAAATTCATAGATTAAAAGTACCTGCTCTAGTTCAATCCCCAACGTCGGCTATACATGAAATGGTTTTCCGTGGTTTTCCATTTTCAATAATGCCGGGATGGTGCTATCAAATAGCCCAGGCCACTTTCTTCCAACTCCTTGTATAGTTTCATTCATCTTCATACCTCGTAAATGTGTCTGGTGAGGTCGGTGTCCAGAAGGGCATCCTGATGTGAAAGCTCGTCACCAATTTCTTCGCTCATGACCCAGTAGCCCTAGCCCATTTCTCACAGGGGTCGGGCGAAATCCCTGCACGTCCCTTCTGGGGTACGCCCTAGCATTTTCCGAGGCTAAACTAAGATTCGCTGTCATATTGGTTTTGGCATAGTTTTCCGGCCGCATGCCCTTGCTGACGCCAAGTATTTTATACCTACGGCCAGGTAGAAGTAAATCAGCCGCCCCTCACATGGGGAACAGACGCTGTTTGTAGCCGCCCGCTCCGGGTCAGACGCTACGGTTGATATCTGTCTCTGAAGTGAGAGCGATACCTTTTACTCAATTTCCCGAGCACTGGAATTCACTTCTGCCAACTGCACTGTACCGAATGACTCCTTTTCCACTGCAGGCACCGTTGTGGTCTTCACTCATAACCCCGAGCTGGGCCCTCCCTCCCCCTGGATAGAGGGTGTCCCAGCATTTTGAATCCCTCAGGAATTGGGCTGCCTGTTGGTCCGCGGGTTCTATTGGAGGGTATTTGAACCAACCCTACTAGTGCTGTCGGGCCCCCCTATCCGCCACATGGGGACGCACCCTCTAGAGGTTACAGGTTCCCCCTAGGGAAAGTAGGCTATAGTCTATTTATTAAGATTCCTCCATTTCCTCTTTATAATGAGAATATCTGATATCTGTGAGTACCATACATTAAACATTTTTATAGATTTCTGCACATCATTTTGAAAATAAGCGCAACTCAAAATAAGCGATGATTTCACATTTAAACTTCTTTTCTTATCTCGTGTCTACTAATCAATTAATCGATTCTTTCTTTCTTTCTTTCTTTCTTTCTTTCTTTCTTTCTTTCTTTGTCGCTGATTGGTAGATGTATGAGAATGGCGGGTGCCCGGGACTCGAAATAAAGAGCGAAGGAGAGTGGAATAATCTGGAGAAAACCGTAGCCGTCGTGAGCGGCGGGATTAGATCCCCCACTGATCTCTGGACTTAGCGGTAGCTACGCTCACTAAAGGGCAGCGTTAGGCCATGGAGCCAAGCTCTCTGCGAACTCGGTAGACGTGGGTTCGAGCCCGACTGTTGGCCATACTTGAAATGGTTTCCCGTGGTTTCCCCATTTTCAACTCCAGGCAAATGGTGTGACGATACCATCTGACAGGCCACGGCCAATTTCTTTCATATTCTTGCCCAATTTCATTCATATTCATTCACTTCATCTCTCATTAACTCTGCTCCTGAGGTTGGCGTTAGGAAGGGCATCCGGCCGTTAAAACGAACCACCACATAGACTTTCATAACATCTCATCCCAGACCCCGTTGAAAATGGGAATTAATAAGGGGTAGACACTGATCTCTGGACTTGTTGCAGATCCCCGTCGCAGTCTTGGTGTGATCCATTTAAAGTCTAGGAACTGATCAGTAAACGTAACCCATGGAGCTCTTCATTTGTTCACTATACTGTAGTTATACCGTATTGAGCTCCCAGATAACGTTACGTCCACAGTAATTCAAACAATCTGAATTAATAATCTCGTCTCCTTATTGTTCCAGTGAGTCCTTTCAGCAGAAGGGACATCAGTAGGGGGGCAAGGAGAGTTCTGCTTCAATTTAGAACCGGCCTCACCCCACTAATAAGCCTCAGCCATGTAATATTTGCGATAGCTCGTGAACCCATGGTCGAATTTTGACAAATGAGGTGTTGTAGGACTCGGTCTGACGCTCTCTTTCCAATGGACCACTTGTTATATATATATATTTTTGAATTTTCTGTTTTTTGAAAGTAGGGGATAGTTTGAAAACCAAACACGATATAATGTTGTGCAATAGTTCAAACGAATGGCCTCTATATCCTTTATTTTTTATAATAAAACTTTTTAATTTTTATGTTTTTTTGAAAATAGTCCAATTTTGAAATTCATATATTTTGTAAACTAGGAATTTTACAAAAAAAGTTTGTTTGACATAAATGGAAGGTCCCTACCCCTCTAACTCCAAAATAAATTTCAAGTCTCTAGGACGAAAAAAATTGTGTAATAGTGTGGTGTGTACACTTCTGCCCCACAGCCTACTTTCCTACGAACTATGCCGATATCTCGCGAACGCATGGCCGGATTTTAACGAATGAGGTGTTGTTGGCGTTGGGGTGACGTACTCCTTGCTAAGAATGTGTTTCTTTTTAATATTGTTGATTTTGAAATTGGCGCTATTTTGGAAACGGTGAATTTTAGAAAAAAGTTTGTTTGACGTGAATGAAAGGTCTCTATGCCCTCAAGTTTGACAGCAAGTTTTAAGTGTGTAGGACAGAACAAAATGATAGCCTACTTTCTCACAAACATTGGTGATAATTCGCGAACGCATGATCGGATTTTAACGAATGAGGTGTTGTTGACATTGGGATGACGTCCTCTTTGCTATGAATGCGTGTTGGTATTTTTTTGAAAATGTTTGCTTTTGAAAGTGTCATTTTTTGGAAATGGTGAAGTTGAGAAAAACGTTTGTTTGACGTTAATGAAAGTTCCCTAAGCCCTCTACAGTAGGTTGAAACCAAGTTTCAAGTCTGTAGGACAAAAGAAAATGAATTTTGAAATAATGCTCACTGTTTCGGAAACGGTGAAGATGAGAAAAATGTTTGTTTGACATAAATAAAAGGTCCCTACCCCCTGTACCATGAAACTAAATGTCAAGTTTCTAGGACAAAAATGAAGCTTTTTAAAACTTTTTTACCTGTTTTCTTTTAATTTTCAAAATGAAACGTGCTCGTAGACAGAGAGGGGCTACCGCTGGGCGTGCGTTACAACGTGGCTATCACTGGCCATGGTGAATACAGAAAATGGCTATTTCAAGGGGGCAGCAGGGCGAGGGGTCGCTTTTCGATATTTTTCCTATGACGAACGAATAAAGGCAAATATTTCGAAAATCCCTCATGACGATATTTAAACATGTTAGTAAACGGGTCGTGAGTAATCTGACAAATTTATAATGGTATGAGGCGAATGAAAGCAGGGCGTTTGATAGTTGTCAGCAATTTGAAGAACATGCCGGAACGGCAAACAGAAAATCTGCTTGAGGCATGGCTGGCTGGCCAGTCTACTGAGAGAGCCGGATAGCAGAAATGCAAATGTTTATCGCGCTCCAGGAATGTCAGTCGAGCTGACAACACTGCTGTCAGGTAATAGCAAGTTGGAACACTGTGGCAACTCTGTAACGGAGATAACAAGTAGGAACACTGTGGCAACTCTGTAACGGAGATAACAGGCAGACGCCCGAGCAGAGCAGCAGCGGGCAGGGTTTCCGCAGAGAGGGGGAGGGAAGAGGAGGGAACACCGAGACACACAACAGGGAATCATGTGGCCACTGCAGAGCAGTGAGGGGCGAGGGGAGGGGCCAGAGGGGGCGGGGAGAGGTGAGGTTAAGAGTGTTCAGCTTGTCATGACGCATTGAGCGTCATTCCTGGTTTAAGCGTTACACTGTGCAAAAAGACTGTGTATTAACCGTGTTTAAGTGATTGGATTTTTGTGCCCAACACCCACCTAGTGACCCTATTGGATACATTATATATTTGAGGTAAGTATACGATTAAATGGTGATTAGTTTATTTTAATCCTAATCAATGTTTAAATTATTATTGTTTTACCATTTTATTGATGGATTGTTTTTGTTTTAGGTAATCCGCATACCTGTTGGGGTAATAGAGGACGAGATGAACAGTCAGAGAGAGAAACCAATTTACTCGAGTCTACGACGAGGGGAAAGCGGAGCATTTTTCAAAGAAAGGTAAGATTTTAAAAACATTATATATAAAAAACCCTGTTTGATATTAATTTTTCAGGTTGTACAAACGTGCTATTTGGAATAGATGTACTTATGATGGTTTATTTTATTTCTTTTTTAGAGTGTGAGCCTGACAACTGCTGTTGAATAAAACCGAGAACGTGTGTGTTTGGGACCATTGTTTACCGGGCAGTCTATGATTGAAAACTCTGGTGAGATTGTTTTTCTTATAAAAAACATGTCTTTTGCCACTGCAGATAGCTTAACTTGGGAACCCCTTGATTCCTGTTTCAAGTCACGCGTCTGTTCTGGCCGTGTGGTGAATGTTAGGGAGAGTTTAATCCCAAAAGACTTTAAGGAATCATGTTTTGAAATTTTTAAAGGTGAAATTTGTACAGCGCAAAGGTTGAATACAGCTTTAAAGGTCAATACACAACTCATGTGCGATTTCATATATAGAAACAAGGACGGTGAGCATAAGAAATATTCTATATTGGCAATAAAATGCGAGAGCTTTTGATAGCAGATAATCTGAACGAGTGGTATCAATGCCATGTGGTGAATGCTTTGCTATCATTATTAGATAAACTGCAACAAGGACCCAGTGGTTTAGCATTAGACAAAATCCATCACCTACAAATCAACATTTGTCAATTCAACCTGTTGAAAAAAGCTGTGGTGAATATTGAAAATAAATACGATAACTGTTTCCTGTGGGCTGTGGCTGCCTATTTGGAGCCAGCACAAGACCGCAATTGTTCTCGACTAGGAAAGTACAAGGTCAAGTTTCAGGAATTGAAACGAAATATAAATTTAATTCGAGTGTCATTCCCTATGGACTTAACGGAAATCCATAGGTTTGAACAAGGTAACCAGGACTTTTCGTTCATGGTGTATGGCCTCGATGGTGATGAGATTGTGGGTCCTCTTTATGCTACAATAGAACCGAAACGACACTACAATCATCTTTTATATCTGTCTAATGGAGAGGTGAATCACTAATGCCTTATTAAAAGTCTGAGTAGATTGCTATGCAGTCGAGCGTCCAATCATAATGGAAAAAAGCACATTTGTGATCGTTGCTTGCAATATTTTCAAACCCCTACGCTTGTAGAACGTCATAGGGTAGATTGCGTTTCTCAGGAAGCGGTGAGACTAGTATTGCCACAAGTGGACAAAGCTGTTTTGAAATCTAACAACATTCATATGCGTGACACTGTTCCCTATGTGGTGTATGCAGATTTCAAAGCCCTCACCACACCCATAGCGGGATGTGAACCAGATCCCACTATCAGCTCAACCACACCCATTCAAAAACATGAGCCCTTTGCCATAGGATTTAATGTGATGTGCCTATGACCCCATTCATTCCTTTTACAAATCACGTGGGGGCCCAGATTGTGCCAGATGGTTTTTGAATGAACTTGTAAAGTTAGCTCATCATGTACAGGGATTATTGGACCACCCAGTACCTCTGAGTCTATCTCCAGAACAGTAGCAAAAGTATGAGCAGGCCACAATATGCCATGTTTGCCAAAAGCCACTAATCAGTGCTGAAGACACCGTTCGTGATCACTCGCACTTTACGGGAGAGTTTCGTGGAGCTGCGCACAGGAAATCCAATTTCAAGTATCGTGCTCCTAGTTTTATCAGTGCCTTTTTCCACAATCTGGCAAATTATGACATTGAGTTTTTGATTCGTGAATTGGGTCATGTCATCAAGGGCTCGTTTACCATTATCCCCCAAAACCATGAGAGTTTTACAGTCCTGACATGGCAGTTCGACAACTTTAGCATTCGATTTTTGGATTCCTTTACGTTTAAGGCATCCCTGCTAGACAGTCTTGTAAATGGATTGGTTGAGAAGGAATTAAAATACACTGGAAAGCATTTTGAAAATCCTGAGCAATTTCAATTGTGCATTCGGAAAGGTATATTCCCGTATGATTTCTGCGACAACTGGGACGGGTTAAAGCAAAAAATTCTCCCACCGCAAGAGAAACTTTACTCGAAACTAACACGTAGTACCGTTTCCGATGAAGACTATGCACATGCATGTCAAGTTTGGCGAGTGTTTGGCATTAACCCGCTAGGTGAATATGCTATGAATTACCTAAAACTGGATGTATTGCTACTCACTGATGTGTTTCAAAAATTCCGTGAGTTGTGTCAGCACATTTATGGTCTTGGCCCGGCTCAATATTATACGAGTCCTGGGATCGTTCGATGCCGCATTGAAATACACTCAAGTGGAATTGGATTTACTCACTGATGTAGACATGGTTATATTTTTGAAAAGGGCATTCGCGGTGGCTTTGTATCGCCAGCGCCATGCCGAAGCGAACAATGTCTACATGCCTGATTATTCACCAGATAAACTGATCACTTTTCGTGATATATTCAATGTTTAGCTTGGACCATTTGTCGGTCAAATTTGTTTCTTGTTACAGAGATCCCCAAATGATAATCATTTCTTTGTAAATGTATTAATTGCTTAAACTATATGCATAACCTTGTTATTAATCACCTAATTCATAGATATTATAGTTACTCACCTAGTGTTTAAGGCTTCCGCAACACATCACTACAACGGCTACACTGAGCCTGTCTGCTGCTTGCCCGCTGTCGCCACGAGCTCGTGACGTCATTTCCTTGGCCAACCAATAGCAGCGGTGTTTTTGGTCAGCTGCCTCCCTCGGCGGGGTTTCGCCGCTATAAAACCTCGAGTCATCTTCTGGGTGATGTGCCACTCTTCATCCATTCTTCGGCCACGACTCTACGGGCCACTCTGGGCCGCTATTCTTCGGGCTTACTCTACGGCCAACATTCTACTGTCAACACGTGACAATCTGCTTTTTGGTCACCACTCTGAGACCAATAAACTTCAAATATTCTCGCCAAGACTTTTCAAGTACCGCAGTGAGAGTCATCATCTACGACTAATAGTAATAATCTTCATGGTGCACTATCTCGCATTGAGGAAAGGCACAAGGAAGGAATGTCAACAGTAGTTGCTACGCGCCGTGGTCAGCCAGGACCAAAACAAGTTTGTAAACAAACTCCAATCTCTCCAGTGCACAACAACAGCAGTGACACCTCTCAAATGTGTGGTGTGGGTTGCCTACTGGGGCTGACAAATGGTGATACGGGACTGTTTGTATAAATTTCTTCGCTTGAGGGATGATTCACTCCGGACATACCCTCCACTAAAGTGTCGCCAAAAGATAAGTTTTTCAGCACTCAGTTATAGAACATTTTTTTGCCTCTCCTATTTTAAGAAGACAAAGTTGATCTTTGCCATGAACTTTTTAATAAGAAGCTCAAGTATTTTCTTCAGTGGTTATTAATGGATGTTTTGTTTATTTAAACAGTATAATAATAAATTGCATATTTGTTACCTATTACGTTTAATTGTGAAATCCTTCAGCCCCTTACATTAACGCATAATTCAGTCTTATTGCTTCACCCTAATGATATTGAATCCAAGCTAATGCTTGTTGCTGTTCTCCCTCTATGAGTTGGAATTTTCTGGGGCAAACTCCACCATATTTATGGTGCCTCACCCCCGGGAAACATATCTGTTGCACCCTGGGAATGTTACAAGTTTCATATCTTGGATTTCACATTAAACATTAACAATTTTTGTTTATTGTGTTTCAACACTAATTCAAATTGTAAGTTTCAGCCTGAGGCGCATGTTCAGCAGAGGAGGAGAGAAACGTTAGCTAAGCCGGTTTCTTCCGCATCAGACTAAACCTTACTACCTAGCAAGCTGTCATCCTCTGGCTTCCAGTACTCGAAGTCACAATATTGACGTGAGTAACGAACAACTTTTAACAAGCCTAACCTTGATGAAAAACTCAGCAACGCCAGAGCCTCTTGTAAGGGCAAGCTCACACGGTTTCGTACATTTTTAACGGAGCTTGAACCCCAAGAGCGTAATCTTGACATAATTTCTCAGAGGCTTAAGAATTATGAACAAGCCTTTGAGAAATATGATGAGATACAATGCAGCATAGAAACTCAGCACCCGGACCAGCAAAGTGATAGGTTGGAAGTTGAAAAATTATACTATCAGGGATTTGCTGAAGCTAAACAGCTTATTAGAGCTTTAACTTTAAAAGAAAAACAAGAAGATCAAACTTCTGCAGCATCTTCTACATCTTCTTCACGCATTATATTACCCAAATTAGAAATACCCAAATTCACTGGTAAGGACATAGAATGGGAGCCATTTTTGAATTATTTAATTCTTTAGTACATGAGAATACGTCTATCCCAGTAATTCAAAAATTTCACTACTTGCGTCTGGCAGTTCAAGGCAACGCACTTAACCTGATTCAAGCACTTTCTTTGACCAGTGATAATTATGAAGTTGCTCTGAATCTTCTTAAGGATAGATATGGGAACATTCGTTTATCTATTCAACGCCATATACAAAGCTTATTCGAGTTACCTAACGTGCAAGCAGAAAACAGCTTATCACTTCGTAAGTTGATTGACACTGCAGAACTACACGTCAGAGCATTGTCCAATTTAAACCAACCTGTAAATCACTGGGATTTATTTCTAGTTCACCCCATTTCTGCAAGATTGGATGCAAGTACATTAAAAGCCTGGGAAACAGAACTTTCCCCAGCATTTGCAATGCACTTATGAGGCAATTATTAACTTTTTGAAGGCTAGAAGCCAAGTCTGTTCCACCATAGCTAATCAAAAATCTAGTATTTCAGATTCAAAAGCCTTCTCAAAAGACAAGTTTAGCAGTTCTAATCAAAGAATTTTAAGATCACATGCTCTTCCTGTTGATGCTCGGTCACCTAACCAAATGCAAACGTGCGGTCTATGTCAGCAATCGCATAATTTATACAATTGTGATGAATTTAAATCTTTATCAGTAGATGAAAGACAAAAGTTAATTACGAATATAAAACATTGTTTTAACTGTTTATCAGGAACGCATATGTTAAACAATTGCCGTTCACAACGTTTATGCTTTCATTGTAAGGCTAGACACCATTCCCTTTTGCACAGACATGAAAGATCACGGTTATCAGGACCAAGCAGTCCCAATACCAAGTCTAATTCTGAGACTTCTCAAAATAGTGCGCAGTCGTATGCTCAAAGTTCTACCTCGCTTGGCAAAGTTCAGGTTTTATTATCTACCGTGCAGGTTCTATTGAAAAATGCTTACGGGAAATGGGTATCTGTCAGGGGATTATTAGACAATGCCGCTACTAACAATTTTATAAGTGGATCTTTGGTACAAAAGTTAGGCCTCCCAAAACATCCTACCTCAATAGAGGTTACAGGAATAAACTGCTCTAAATCGCAATCCTGAAGCTTTGCTAAGGTGGATCTGAAGGACTCTAATAATCTTGGTACGCAGTTGCAATTAGATTGTTTGATTATCAAGTCTATAGGCAACAATATTCCCGGCACTTCTTATCCTATTCAAGGTTGGAATATCCCGAATTTTGTCCAGCTAGCTGACCCTCATTTCAACAGAGCTTCTCCCGTAGAGCTTCTTTTCAGCTCAAGCGTATTTTGGCAATGTCTTCATTCCAATAAAGTAAAAATTGCTCCTAACGTTTTCTTCCGCAAAACTGATTTTGGTTGGATCGCTACTGGTCAAATATACCGTAATCCTATTCAAACTGTATCGAATTGTTATTTTGTTGGCGCCGATTTGAGTCAAGAGCTGACCAAGTTCTGGGATCTTGAAAATGTTCAGGCTACTTCTTCTTCTTCTTCTAACGAAATTTGTGAAAAGTTATACAAGGAAACCACTGTTCGTACTGCTGAATGCAGATTTATAGTAACTCTTCCACGTATTCCTAATCCTCTCGCCATCACGGGCTCGCATTACAGAGCACTCAGGGCACTATTTGCTATTGAAAATCGGTTCAAACGAGATGCTTCTGTTAAAACTCAGTATGCTTCCTTTATGGAGGAATACGAATCATCCAATCACATGGAGGTAATTTCTAAATCAGAAGAAATTGGCAATCCTTTTAAGGAAATAGTTTATCTAAATCATCACCCGGTATGGAAACATTCTTTAACACAAGACAATATAAGAGTAGTTTTTAATGGCTCATCACCAGATTCCAATGGAGTCTCTTTAAATGATACCTTGCAATGTGGTCCCACTATTCAAACAGATCTCACCTCTGTCTTGCTTAATTTTCGACGGTTTCCTATTGCTGTAATCTCAGATATTAAGCAGATGTACCGGCAGATTCTCGTAAATTCTGAGCAGCAAGATCTGCAAAGAATATTGTGGTGCGATGAGAGTTCCAAACCCATAAAGATATTTAGATTGAAGACTGTGACATATGGCCTGAAGCCTTCAGCCTTTCTTGCGATTCGGTCTCTCCACATGTTAGCCGAGCAAGATGGTCATCTGTATCATCCTTTGGCCTCTGAGGCATTAAAAACGGCATTTTATGTTGACGATTTCTTGTATTCTTTCCCTAATATTTCTGAAGCACTCCTTGTGTGCGAAGATTTGAAATCCCTGCTCCTAGGAGGTGGTTTTCCGCTCCATAAATGGACTTCAAATTCTACTGAATTTATATCAAAATTTTCATCAGAGGTCCCAGTTGATGAATTTGTTGCTATTCCTACTGATGAAGCAGCCGTAAAAGCATTGGGTGTTTTTTGGTGTCCTTCTGATACCTTCTCTTATCAGGTACATTTGTCAGAATCTCCCCCTGTAATTAAGAGGCAAGTTCTGTCAGAAATCGCAAGGATCTTTGACCCTTTGCAATATATTGCTCCTATAGTTATTGTTGCAAAAATTTTCGTGCAAAAGCTTTGGTCATTAAAATCTCACTGGGATGAAAATCTCCCCTTTCCTCTTTTAGAAGAATGGTTAGAGTATCGCAGTAGTTTGCAGGATCTCTCCAAGGTTTCTATCCCCGCCTTTTAATTTCTAATCCCTTATGCCAGCAGTATGACCTGCATGTATTTTCTGATAGTTCAGAACGGGCTTATGGCTGTTGTGCATACATAGTAGGACGTTCCTCAGCCACTTTCCCTGGATTTTCTAATTTAGTGTGCGCTAAATCAAAAGTTGCTCCACTTAAAACGGTATCATTGCCGAGATTAGAATTATGCTCTGCTTTAATGGCAACAGAATTAGCTACTAAACTAAATATCAGTTTAAAGTTAAAATTTTCCCGCACATTTTTTGGAGTGATTCTTCTATTGTACTAGCTTGGATTTCCAAGCCTTCTTCTCATTGGAATACCTTTGTGGCAAATCGCGTTTCTAAGATTCATGAAGTTTCTCATTCTGAACAATGGAGACATGTTCCTAGCCGTGAAAACCCCGCGGATATAATATCACGTGGTTGCACGCCTAAAAAATTGATTTCTTCAGACCTGTACTGGAATGGTCCTCCTTGGCTAAGTCAGGAATCATCTAGCTGGCCTCGCTTAGCTAATCAATTTGCAGAAGAAGTACCTGATGCCCACACTGACCCTGTCACGTCACATCTTACTTCTACTTCTACTAGCCTTTTTCAGAGATACTCTTCATTTGATAAATTGATTCGTGTAGTGTCTTATATATTCCGGTGGAAATATTTAGTAATTGATCAACCATTGAAGCCTCAACCCTTTCTCACCAGAGTAGAGTTAGAATTTGCTACTCGAAAGATTTTGTTGCTTGTTCAGCAGGAAGTATTTGCTCCTGAAAAGCAAGCTCTTATAAGTGGTAAAGATTTACCCAAGTCTAGCAGGCTTTCACCACTCACTCCTTTTCTAGACCAGGACGGCATAATACGTGTGGGTGGAAGATTAGCTATGTCTAGTTGTGAGGATGGGAAAAAACATCCCATCATCCTTCCTTCAAAGCATCCTATCACTACACTTATAATAAAGAAGTTTCATTATAAACACTTTCATGCTGGCACTCGCAACTTGCTCTGTCTAATTCGTGAACTCTACTGGGTCATTAATGGCGTTCATGAGGTTTCATCTGTTGTCAAAAAGTGTATACCCTGCTTTAAGGTTAAACCACGCCTCGCCACGCAGATCATGGGTAATTTACCTCCATTTCGTTCAGAACCTAGTAAGCCCTTCGCTCTTACTGGGATCGATTACGCCGGTCCTTACGTATATCAGACCAATCCCTCTTCATCTAAGCGCAAAATCTTAGGTAAACTTTACATCTCGTTATTTCTATGTATGGTGACGGGAGCCATCCACCTCGAGTTGGTTACGAACGCTTCTGTATCTTATTTTTTGGCCACCTTTTCTAGATTTGCTGCTAGAAGGGGTGTTCCATCTGAAGTCTTTTCAGACAATGCAAACATTTTTGTAAGTGCTTCTGATCTCTGGAAAAAAGTGTTAAGCTCCCCTTCTGCTGAGGAAAAAATTTCCAACTTTTCCTATTCTAAAGGGTTCAAATGGCATTTCACCCCGCCTTATGCTCTCCATCATGGGGGCCGATGGGAGTCCTGCATCAAACTTACTAAAAGACAGCTTAAGAAAACTCTTGGTCCTACCATACTTTCTTATGAGGAATTCAACTCTTTAATTATTCAAGTCGAAGGTATCGTAAATTCCAGACCTCTGACTCCTCTTTCAAACGATCCTAAGGATCTTTTACCTTTGACACCCAGTCACTTCCTGATTGGCTGTTCGCTTGCTGCGACTCCGCCTTTGCTGGTTCGACGCTGTGATCCTAGCCTACCTATCTTTTGGAGAAAAGTAGAATCTTTGCGCTGTTCTTTTTGGCGCCGATGGAAGTTAGAATATCTCAGCTTGCTAAATAGGCGTGAGAAGTGGCGGCTTCCTCAACCAGATGTACGAGTGGGGGACATGGTTCTTCTTCGAGACCCATCTCCGCCTCTCGTGTGGAACCTAGGCAGAGTTATTCACTGCCACTTTGGCCGTGATAAACGCGTCAGAGTTGTTGATGTTTTAACTAATAAAGGTCTTTACACTAGACCTATCTCTGCTATCTCTGTTTTGCCTTTCGAGTCTTAGTTTACTCCTCGTCTGTTATCCATGTTTGTTTTGACTGATTCTTTTGTTTGTTTTCATTCGTAGTTCTCGGAGCATGATCACTTTTCGTGATACTTTCAATGTTTAGCTTGGCCCATTTGTCGGTCAAATTTGTTTCTTGTTACCGAGATCCCCGAATGATAATCATTTCTTTGTAAATGTATTAATTGCTTAAACTATATGCATAACCATGTTATTAATCACCTAATTCATAGATATTATAGTTACTCACCTAGTGTTTAAGGCTTCCGCAACACATCACTACAACGACTACACTGAGCCTGTCTGCTGCTTGCCCGCTGTCGCCACGAGCTCGTGACGTCATTTCCTTGGCCAACCAATAGCAGCGGTGTTTTTGGTCAGCTGCCTCCCTCGGCGGGGTTTCGCCGCTATAAAACCTCGAGTCATCTTCTGGGTGATGTGCCACTCTTCATCCATTCTTCGGCCATGACTCTACGGGCCACTCTGGGCCGCTATTCTTCGGGCTTACTCTACGGGCAACATTCTACTGTCAACATGTGACAATCTGCTTTTTGGTCACCACTCTGAGACCAATAAACTTCAAATATTCTCGCCAAGACTTTTCAAGCACCGCAGTGAGAGTCATCATCTACGACTAATAGTAATAATCTTCATGGTGCACTATCTCGCATTGAGGAAAGGCACAAGGAAGGAATGTCAACAGTAGTTGCTACGCACAGTGGTCATCCAGGACCAAAGCAAGTTTGTAAACAAACTCCAATCTCTCCAGTGCACAACAACAGCAGTGACACCTATCAAATGTGTGGAGTGGGTTGCCTACTGGGGCTGACAAATGGTGATACGGGACTGTTTGTATAAATTTCTTCGCTTGAGGGATGATTCACTCCGGACATACCCTCCACTAAAGTGTCGCCAAAAGATAAGTTTTTCAGCACTCAGTTATAGAACATTTTTATTGCCTCTTCTATTTTAAGAAGACAAAGTTGATCTTTGCCATGAACTTTTTAATAAGAAGCTCAAGTATTTTCTTCAGTGGTTATTAATGGATGTTTTGTTTATTTAAACAGTATAATAATAAATTGCATATTTGTTACCTATTATGTTTAATTGTGAAATCCTTCAGCCCCTTACATTAACGCATAATTCAGTCTTATTGCTTCACCCTAATGATATTGAATCCAAGCTAATGCTTGTTGCTGTTCTCCCTCTATGAGTTGGAATTTTCTGGGGCAAACTCCACCATATTTATGGTGCCTCACCCCCGGGAAACATATCTGTTGCACCCTGGGAATGTTACAAGTTTCATATCTTGGATTTCACATTAAACATTAACATTTTTTGTTTATTGTGTTTCAACACTAATTCAAATTGTAAGTTTCAGCCTGAGGCGCATGTTCAGCAGAGGAGGAGAGAAACGTTAGCTAAGCCGGTTTCTTCCGCATCAGACTAAACCTTACTACCTAGCAAGCTGTCATCCTCTGGCTTCCAGTACTCGAAGTCACAATATTGACGTGAGTAACGAACAACTTTTAACATGCCTAACCTTGATGAAAAACTCAGCAACGCCAGAGCCTCTTGTAAGGGCAAGCTCACACGGTTTCGTACTTTTTTAACGGAGCTTGAACCCCAAGAGCGTAATCTTGACATAATTTCGCAGAGGCTTAAGAATTATGAACAAGCCTTTGAGAAATATGATGAGATACAATGCAGCATAGAAACTCAGCACCCGGACCAGCAAAGTGATAGGTTGGAAGTTGAAAAATTATACTATCAGGGATTTGCTGAAGCTAAACAGCTTATTAGGGCTTTAACTTTAAAAGAAAAACAAGAAGATCAAACTTCTGCAGCATCTTCTACATCTTCTTCACGCATTATATTACCCAAATTAGAAATACCCAAATTCACTGGTAAGGACATAGAATGGGAGCCATTTTTGAATTATTTAATTCTTTAGTACATGAGAATACGTCTATCCCAGTAATTCAAAAATTTCACTACTTGCGTCTGGCAGTTCAAGGCAACGCACTTAACCTGATTCAAGCACTTTCTTTGACCAGTGATAATTATGAAGTTGCTCTGAATCTTCTTAAGGATAGATATGGGAACATTCGTTTATCTATTCAACGCCATATACAAAGCTTATTCGAGTTACCTAACGTGCAAGCAGAAAACAGCTTATCACTTCGTAAGTTGATTGACACTGCAGAACTACACGTCAGAGCATTGTCCAATTTAAACCAACCTGTAAATCACTGGGATTTATTTCTAGTTCACCCCATTTCTGCAAGATTGGATGCAAGTACATTAAAAGCCTGGGAAACAGAACTTTCCCCAGCATTTGCAATGCACTTATGAGGCAATTATTAACTTTTTGAAGGCTAGAAGCCAAGTCTGTTCCACCATAGCTAATCAAAAATCTAGTATTTCAGATTCAAAAGCCTTCTCAAAAGACAAGTTTAGCAGTTCTAATCAAAGAATTTTAAGGTCACATGCTCTTCCTGTTGATGCTCGGTCACCTAACCAAATGCAAACGTGCGGTCTATGTCAGCAATCGCATAATTTATACAATTGTGATGAATTTAAATCTTTATCAGTAGATGAAAGACGAAAGTTAATTACGAATATAAAACATTGTTTTAACTGTTTATCAGGAACGCATATGTTAAACAATTGCCGTTCACAACGTTTATGCTTTCATTGTAAGGCTAGACACCATTCCCTTTTGCACAGACATGAAAGATCACGGTTATCAGGACCAAGCAGTCCCAATACCAAGTCTAATTCTGAGACTTCTCAAAATAGTGCGCAGTCGTATGCTCAAAGTTCTACCTCGCTTGGCAAAGTTCAGGTTTTATTATCTACCGTGCAGGTTCTATTGAAAAATGCTTACGGGAAATGGGTATCTGTCAGGGGATTATTAGACAATGCCGCTACTAACAATTTTATAAGTGGATCTTTGGTACAAAATTTAGGCCTCCCAAAACATCCTACCTCAATAGAGGTTACAGGAATAAACTGCTCTAAATCGCAATCCTTAAGCTTTGCTAAAGTGGATCTGAAGGACTCTAATAATCTTGGTACGCAGGTGCAATTAGATTGTTTGATTATCAAGTCTATAGGCAACAATATTCCCGGCACTTCTTATCCTATTCAAGGTTGGAATATCCCGAATTTTGTCCAGCTAGCTGACCCTCATTTCAACAGAGCTTCGCCCGTAGAGCTTCTTTTCAGCTCAAGCGTATTTTGGCAATGTCTTCATTCCAATAAAGTAAAAATTGCTCCTAACGTTTTCTTCCGCAAAACTGATTTTGGTTGGATCGCTACTGGTCAAATATACCGTAATCCTATTCAAACTGTATCGAATTGTTATTTTGTTGGTGCCGATTTGAGTCAAGAGCTGACCAAGTTCTGGGATCTTGAAAATGTTCAGGCTACTTCTTCTTCTTCTTCTAACGAAATTTGTGAAAAGTTATACAAGGAAACCACTGTTCGTACTGCTGAAGGCAGATTTATAGTAACTCTTCCACGTATTCCTAATCCTCCCGCCATCACGGGCTCGCATTACAGAGCACTCAGGGCACTATTTGCTATTGAAAATCGGTTCAAACGAGATGCTTCTGTTAAAACTCAGTATGCTTCCTTTATGGAGGAATACGAATCATCCAATCACATGGAGGTAATTTCTAAATCAGAAGAAATTGGCAATCCTTTTAAGGAAATAGTTTATCTAAATCATCACCCGGTATGGAAACATTCTTTAACACAAGACAATATAAGAGTAGTTTTTAATGGCTCATCACCAGATTCCAATGGAGTCTCTTTAAATGATACCTTGCAATGTGGTCCCACTATTCAAACAGATCTCACCTCTGTCTTGCTTAATTTTCGACGGTTTCCTATTGCTGTAATCTCAGATATTAAGCAGATGTACCGGCAGATTCTCGTAAATTCTGAGCAGCAAGATCTGCAAAGAATATTGTGGTGCGATGAGAGTTCCAAACCCATAAAGATATTTAGATTGAAGACTGTGACATATGGCCTGAAGCCTTCAGCCTTTCTTGCGATTCGGTCTCTCCACATGTTAGCCGAGCAAGATGGTCATCTGTATCATCCTTTGGCCCCTGAGGCATTAAAAACGGCATTTTATGTTGACGATTTCTTGTATTCCTTCCCTAATATTTCTGAAGCACTCCTTGTGTGCGAAGATTTGAAATCCCTGCTCCTAGGAGGTGGTTTTCCGCTCCATAAATGGACTTCAAATTCTACTGAATTTATATCAAAATTTTCATCAGAGGTCCCAGTTGATGAATTTGTTGCTATTCCTACTGATGAAGCAGCCGTAAAAGCATTGGGTGTTTTTTGGTGTCCTTCTGATACCTTCTCTTATCAGGTACATTTGTCAGAATCTCCCCCTGTAATTAAGAGGCAAGTTCTGTCAGAAATCGCAAGGATCTTTGACCCTTTGCAATATATTGCTCCTATAGTTATTGTTGCAAAAATTTTCCTGCAAAAGCTTTGGTCATTAAAATCTCACTGGGATGAAAATCTCCCCTTTCCTCTTTTAGAAGAATGGTTAGAGTATCGCAGTAGTTTGCAGGATCTCTCCAAGGCTTCTATACCCCGCCTTTTAATTTCTAATCCCTTATGCCAGCAGTATGACCTGCATGTATTTTCTGATAGTTCAGAACGGGCTTATGGCTGTTGTGCATACATAGTAGGACGTTCCTCAGCCACTTTCCCTGGATTTTCTAATTTAGTGTGCGCTAAATCAAAAGTTGCTCCACTTAAAACGGTATCATTGCCGAGATTAGAATTATGCTCTGCTTTAATGGTAACAGAATTAGCTACTAAACTAAATATCAGTTTAAAGTTAAAATTTTCCCGCACATTTTTTGGAGTGATTCTTCTATTGTACTAGCTTGGATTTCCAAGCCTTCTTCTCATTGGAATACCTTTGTGGCAAATCGCGTTTCTAAGATTCATGAAGTTTCTCATTCTGAACAATGGAGACATGTTCCTAGCCGTGAAAACCCCGCGGATATAATATCACGTGGTTGCACGCCTAAAAAATTGATTTCTTCAGACCTGTACTGGAATGGTCCTCCTTGGCTAAGTCAGGAATCATCTAGCTGGCCTCGCTTAGCTAATCAATTTGCAGAAGAAGTACCTGATGCCCACACTGACCCTGTCACGTCACATCTTACTTCTACTTCTACTAGCCTTTTTCAGAGATACTCTTCATTTGATAAATTGATTCGTGTAGTGTCTTATATACTCCGGTGGAAATATTTAGTAATTGATCAACCATTGAAGCCTCAACCCTTTCTCACCAGAGTAGATTTAGAATTTGCGACTCGAAAGATTTTGTTGCTTGTTCAGCAGGAAGTATTTGCTCCTGAAAAGCAAGCTCTTATAAGTGGTAAAGATTTACCCAAGTCTAGCAGGCTTTCACCACTCACTCCTTTTCTAGACCAGGACGGCATAATACGTGTGGGTGGAAGATTAGCTATGTCTAGTTGTGAGGATGGGAAAAAACATCCCATCATCCTTCCTTCAAAGCATCCTATCACTACACTTATAATAAAGAAGTTTCATTATAAACACCTTCATGCTGGCACTCGCAACTTGCTCTGTCTAATTCGCGAACTCTACTGGGTCATTAATGGCGTTCTGAGGTTTCTTCTGTTGTCAAAAAGTGTATACCCTGCTTTAAGGTTAAACCACGCCTCGCCACGCAGATCATGGGTAATTTACCTCCATTTCGTTCAGAACCTAGTAAGCCCTTCGCTCTTACTGGGATCGATTACGCCGGTCCTTACGTATATCAGACCAATCCCTCTTCATCTAAGCGCAAAATCTTAGGTAAACTTTACATCTCGTTATTTCTATGTATGGTGACGGGAGCCATCCACCTCGAGTTGGTTACGAACGCTTCTGTATCTTATTTTTTGGCCACCTTTTCTAGATTTGCTGCTAGAAGGGGTGTTCCATCTGAAGTCTTTTCAGACAATGCAAACATTTTTGTAAGTGATTCTGATCTCAGGAAAAAAGTGTTAAGCTCCCCTTCTGCCGAGGAAAAAATTTCCAACTTTTCCTATTCTAAAGGGCTTAAATGGCATTTCACCCCGCCTTATGCTCCCCATCATGGGGGCCGATGGGAGTCCTGGATCAAACTTACTAAAAGACAGCTTAAGAAAACTCTTGTTCCTACCATACTTTCTTATGAGGAATTCAACTCTTTAATTATTCAAGTTGAAGGTATCGTAAATTCCAGACCTCTGACTCCTCTTTCAAACGATCCTAAGGATCTTTTACCTTTGACACCCAGTCACTTCCTGATTGGCTGTTCGCTTGCTGCGACTCCGCCTTTGCTGGTTCGACGCTGCGATCCTAGCCTACCTATCTTTTGGAGAAAAGTAGAATCTTTGCGTTGTTCTTTTTGGCGCCGATGGAAGTTAGAATATCTCAGCTTGCTAAATAGGCGTGAGAAGTGGCGGCTTCCTCAACCAGATGTACGAGTGGGGGACATGGTTCTTCTTCGAGACCCATCTCCGCCTCTCGTGAGGAACCTAGGCAGAGTTATTCACTGCCACTTTGGCCGTGATAAACGCGTCAGAGTTGTTGATGTTTTAACTAATAAAGGTCTTTACACTAGACCTATCTCTGCTATTTCTGTTTTGCCTTTCGAGTCTTAGTTTACTCCTCGTCTGTTATCCATGTTTGTTTTGACTGATTCTATTGTTTGTTTTCATTCGTAGTTCTCGGAGCATGATCACTTTTCGTGATACTTTCAATGTTTAGCTTGGCCCATTTGTCGGTCAAATTTGTTTCTTGTTACCGAGATCCCCGAATGATAATCATTTCTTTGTAAATGTATTAATTGCTTAATCTATATGCATAACCTTGTTATTAATCACCTAATTCATAGATATTATAGTTACTCACCTAGTGTTTAAGGCTTCCGCAACACATCACTACAACGACTACACTGAGCCTGTCTGCTGCTTGCCCGCTGTCGCCACGAGCTCGTGACGTCATTTCCTTGGCCAACCAATAGCAGCGGTGTTTTTGGTCAGCTGCCTCCCTCGGCGGGGTTTCGCCGCTATAAAACCTCGAGTCATCTTCTGGGTGATGTGCCACTCTTCATCCATTCTTCGGCCATGACTCTACGGGCCACTCTGGGCCGCTATTCTTCGGGCTTACTCTACGGCCAACATTCTACTGTCAACATGTGACAATCTGCTTTTTGGTCACCACTCTGAGACCAATAAACTTCAAATATTCTCGCCAAGACTTTTCAAGTACCGCAGTGAGAGTCATCATCTACGACTAATAGTAATAATCTTCATGGTGCACTATCTCGCATTGAGGAAAGGCACAAGGAAGGAATGTCAACAGTAGTTGCTACGCGCCGTGGTCAGCCAGGACCAAAACAAGTTTGTAAACAAACTCCAATCTCTCCAGTGCACAACAACAGCAGTGACACCTCTCAAATGTGTGGAGTGGGTTGCCTACTGGGGCTGACAAATGGTGATACGGGACTGTTTGTATAAATTTCTTCGCTTGAGGGATGATTCATTCCGGACATACCCTCCACTAAAGTGTCGCCAAAAGATAAGTTTTTTAGCAATCATTTATAGAACATTTTTATTGCCTCTTCTATTTTAAGAAGACAAAGTTGATCTTTGCCATGAACTTTTTAATAAGAAGCTCAAGTATTTTCTTCAGTGGTTATTAATGGATGTTTTGTTTATTTAAACAGTATAATAATAAATTGCATATTTGTTACCTATTATGTTTAATTGTGAAATCCTTCAGCCCCTTACATTAACGCATAATTCAGTCTTATTGCTTCACCCTAATGATATTGAATCCAAGCTAATGCTTGTTGCTGTTCTCCCTCTATGTGTTGGAGTTTTCTGGGACAAACTCCACCATAAACCAGAGTCGTACTTAATGTACTATGTTGTGAATGATTTGTATGCCTACGCCATGAGTCAGCCTTTACTCTATGGGGAGTTTGCTTGGCTGACAGAGAAACAAGTGTCAGAATTTAATGTGAACATGGCTAGCCAAGAAACAGTCCTAGGATATGTGTTAGAAGTGGATATTGAATATCCCTCATCCTCGTATGATAAACATGCCGATTTCCCATTCTGCCTAGAGCAAATGGTTCCCCCTGACAGTAAAGTGAAAATTGAAAAAACTCATAGGCACACTTTACAATAAAAATCGGTATGTGCTACATATTCAAATGTTGGTGCAATGCTTCGCCCAAGGCTTAGTGTTGAAGAAAATCCATAGAGGTATTTCGTTTGCTCAAAAAGCGTGGCTCGAGCCATATATGCGACTCAACACAGAGCATCGACAAGTGGCAACACTGCTGTTTGAAATTATTTTTTTTAAATTAATGAACAACGGCATCTATGTCAAGTCCATGGAAAATGCCCGCAAATACCGTGACATTAAATTAGTCAATGTCTGGGAAGGACGTTACGGTGCCTGGCGGTACATTGCCAAGCCAAATTTCAAATCGATCAACATTATCGATGAGGATTAGGCCACTATTGAGTTGAGTAAGACCAGCGTGACCATGGATAAGCCCATTTACTTGGGCCAAGTCATTTTAGACTTTTCCAAATCGGTCATATATCTATTCCACTATGAGTTTGCCAAATAATATTTTGAGGAGTATCTCTTTTGTATATGGATACGGACTCTTTTATTTACCACATTCGCCACTGCAACCTCTATGACGTCATGAGGCAGGATAGTGACTGCTTCGACACCTCTTCGTATAGCGCTGACAACGTGTTTCAGCTGCCCATAAAAATAAAAAAGGAAATGGGCGTTTTAAAAGGTTAATTCGCAATTCGTAGGTTTGGCCTCAAAAATGTATGCTTATCGCACACTAGACTGTAAGGAAGCCAAAAGAGCAAAAGGTAAAGGTAGGGCAGTGGTAAAATCGCTACGTGTAGACGACTATCTAGCGGTTTTACGCACTGGCAAAACTATGCCCATACACAGTACAGGATACAATCCAGCAACCATCATTTGTATCTTGCGGAACAGAGAAAACGCACCCTCGCCTCCATGTATAACAGGCGTGTGTGGGCTGATGACCTGCTAACCAGCCTGCCCTGGGGTTATGACCGCAAGGAGGAGGAGGTGTGATTTTTCTGTTTGTTTGTTTAGAGACATGGCTTTTTTCCTCTTTAAAAAGTTCTGTGCAACTTTATTTTTTAAAATTTTTGATTGGGTTGGAAATTTGAAAATAGGTCATGGTAAATGGTAAATAGTTTGAATTTTTTAAAGCTATACAAAAGTGTTATTTGTTTTTGTGTGTGTAAATATTCAATGAGTAAGAGTATTTTTAGTAACTTTAATGACTATTATTTAATTTTGTGTAATTTAAATGGTAAACTAAAAAAAGTTCTTTTGGGATGAGTGTGCATGACGAGAATGTGCTTTTGGGAGTAAATAATGTGCTTGTGTTTGTTCCCAAAGACAGGTACGATTGAGTGAATGTATGAGTAGAGAGAAAGCTGGTGTGTATGAAAGATCAGAGCAAACACGGTAAGGTAGGGTGGGTGGGGAAGGGGAAATCAACACTTATATGCAAATGGTCAATAGTTATTTTGTTTTCAATAGTTTTGTTTTCTTTCAACTGTAGCGGTAAATAGACATTATTTTTGTAAAACAATTTTACCTACAGTAGTCGTACACCAGCAAGTTTCCGCAAACCCATAAATACACTGGAGCATCGCTATGGTCAAGCACTCGCATCAACATCATTGACAAAAATGAACTTTGGACATACACCGAATGGAAAATCCATGTTTCGAAATCACCAAAATTCAATAACGCAAAACTTGAAACGGACATTTTTAAAAACTTGAAATTGCCATGTGTAAAAAATGAAAATTCAAAAAACTTCAAACGGATATTTTTAAAAAGTGTAATCAACAAAATGGAAAATCCATATCGTCAAAAACCCCAAACTTGAAACGTACATTTTTTTAATACTATAAATTGAAAATGACAAAGGCAATGTGTTAATTGGTCATGTGTGGAATGTGAAAATAAAAAATCAACCCATCAACATCATGATTTTTAAAAATTAAAAAAAAACGTCGTGCTCTCGCAAACCTTTGTTTATATTTCATAAGCATAGGGATTGACAAAAGAAAATAGAATACAAACAAATCCCAATTCCTCATTCCTCATTCCTCAATTCCTCAATGTTCAAGTCCATGCATGATCAACTTTCCTTTCATAGCACTCATCACAATCAGGGCTGCCATCCTCTCACCCACTGAGGCATCACAGTATGTGAAACGTTCTTTAGCTTTCTTCAATAACATTTTATCTGCCACATGTCTTAAACCAGGATGACTATGGCAATAAGAAAGGTCATGTTCTTTGCATGCTTGATCCAAAAGATTAATGGGTACATCACCACGCTGCAAACGTTTTTCAAGATGAGTTCCAGGGCCACAAAAACGATAACCTGGAAGACAGATTTTGAAAGGTAAGTATTGAATCACTTTGTCAATGACGCCATTGCCAGTGCAGGTCTGGCATATCCTTTTCCATGGATGGTGAAAAGGTTTGGTCTTCCTCCTCCTCTGTAGACGATGTTTGTGTTTGTGTTTGTTGTTGCCTTTTCTCGCCATGACACCCGTGGAATGATTCAACAAAGTCTTTACACTGACTTTTATGACCGTGATACAGTTTGACCAGCTGGCAAGTCGCGCACTGACGCATAGAGGGTATTTTCGCCATGACCACTTGCTTATGGTGATCGTAATCCGTACAGGGTTGCAATTCACTCAACACAGGGTCTTGAGTCCATGATTTTGGTACATGTTGCCAGATTTCTTTCGCCGGGTAGGCGGCCACATTATAAATGAACGACTTGGGCAGTGCCAATAATTCCTCTTTGGTAAAACTGTCTAGTTTCTTTTTGCACACATTGAACTAGCCGATGGCTTTGTCCGTAGCATTGCCTTTCTCCATGGTATCACGTGCTGTAGATGTTTACACGTTGCTTGTAGAAATCTCGCTGGCGTCATTCGCAGGTAAATCTTGATTTTTAATTTTGTTCAACAACTCCCAGCAGTCATGGGAGGTTAACCAATGAAAGAGATGCCACACATGGGCTAGGGCTGTATGGGAAATGTTGCCACAGGGACAAGTATCCATGAGCGTTTGCAGGGATGGGCAGCCCAAGTCCACGAGGTCGATACATTGACAGTATGGCGCCAAAAATGGTTGCAACCATTGACGTTTTTCATTACCTTTCGCAAATACAGCGGAACGTGGCTAATTCGAACTATTATAATTCGAAATCTTCTTTAATTCGAATTTTTCTCTCGGTCTCTAGCATTTTATATACAATCAATGCTAAAAAATCATGGTTAATTCGAACTATATTTTGGATAATTCGAAGTTTTTACGTGTAAAAAGCTGATTGGAAGACAAACAGTTGGTTCAGAAATTCCAGAAAAACGTCTCTATTGCGGCCCCTACTCGATGGTTTTGCCTACATGACTAACAAAACGCCTGCGACGCTCATTCCAAGGTCAATGCCCAACCCCTCCCCCTCCAATTGTTTTGCAACGCTCCACATCTCATAACTCATAAGAATGTCATCCCTTACACCTGTCTGGTAGTGCGTGCTGAGTGGTCTGATTAGATTTATGATTGTTATTTAGAAGTTTGTTTTTGCCTGTGTTTTAAAGTGCGTGTACAGAACTAAGATGTTGTCATCAAAGCCTCGGGTTCCAAACAAAACTTTGACTTTGGTGGAGAAAATAGCGGTGATTAAAGAAGTGGAAAAGAGAATGAAGGAAAAAATCTGAAATTGCAAAGGCTTTCGGGATTCCTCCAAACACGTTGTCTACATACCTAAAAATAAAGACAAAATTCTCGGTTAAGAAAATAAGAGTGGGAAAGGCCGAAAAAGGTTAAGGGAACCGGAAAATTTGAATTTGAATATTTTCTCTACCCTTTTCAAAGAACTTTCATAAGTGGGGTGGTGGCTCAGCGGTCTAGCTATATGCCTCTCACCAAGGCGGTCCGGGTTCTACTCCCGGTCAATGCATGTGGGATTTTCGAAGTGAAATGCCATGTCCTGTGGTTCGGATTCCACGTAAAACGGAGGTCTCGTGGCTCAGGATCTCAACATTAACGGTCACGTTAAACTACAAGCTTCCTTCCTTTTTTGAACTTTCATAATTCAAATTTTTGGATAATTCGATTTTTTTACTGGTCCCTTGAGGTTCGAATTATCCAAGTTTCACTGTACCACATTGGCCGAGGACAAGTGTGCTTTCACGACCACGTCCAAATATTTATAGGAAATTGTCCCTTGATTCCAGTCTAGTTGCCTATGATTTTCAATCCCCTGGGTTTGTTTACGGTCTTTTTCACACAACAAATGAAAAGCATGGCGCGGTTTAAATATCAAATGCATAGCTTGTGATATCCAAAAGGTGGTACAATCGATCATGGCCACTTGTTTATATATAAGTTTGTTGTCACCAATTTTAAACCCTTGGCAATCCACAATGAGTGTGCGCAACATGTTGCGTTGTCTCGACCACGTTCAACTGACGACTGACTGGCGATCGACCACTAAGGTATGCCCATGACATAGACTCACCTGCCTTGCTAGTTTAAAAAATTGGGGTTAGGGTAGGACTGGGGGACATGAAAAATAATAATAACAAGAACCACAAAGTATTTTTTATTACATCATTTTATTGTCATAACACGTCTTACAGGCTTTAGTAATTTTGTGATAGGGACGATACCAACTCATACGTTTATAACGTCCATAACACCGATGACGTCCCAATGTCTCTAAACTGGGTGTTTTTGACGGTGAGCTGCTCACCGAAGCACCATGGACACCATACAGTCCGCACATATCGTAACTTGTGTTTTCATCACTCAGAGGCACTAGTGAGGGATAGCTTGATTGGCAGGGTATATTTCCCACCTCCATTGTACACAGGTAGGGGCAGGAAGGTGACCAGCGCTGATGTTCCTGCATGGGTTCATCGCTCTCTTGCCATTGGTCTATGGTAATGGCACAAAAGGCACATTTCACTTCATATCTTGTTTTTAAGTATTAGAAGCCAGCGGCCGCCAAGGCTTGAGGGTGTATGAAAGGCACAGGCCGCGTTGTAAAGGTCTTGAAACGTTGCTCCTCTGAGTTTAAATTCAAGGATGTGACACCTCTTGAGGCTTTATAGCAAGGCATGACGGAGCGGCTTGACGCGAGTTGACCTGTTATTTATACACTTTTCACTTGGTTGGACAATGGATAATAGTTGACTTGTTTGTGATGAATAATCAAACAGTAGGCCGTGGTATTGGCTGGTACATTGTCATGCGTTTCAAAATCTAGTCGAATGTCAATATTGGATGGCTTGACAGACTCTTCCAGGTAAGAACAGTCAAAGACAATCAGTGGCGCTCTTGCCTTAAACGCTTGGGGTAGCAGCGTGGGGATGTTCTCTTTTTGATAAAACGACCATCGAAATTTAGAAAACAAGTCGTACAGAGGACCAAACTTATTTTTTGAAAAGTCAAAATCCAGTCCTTCATAGGGAAACACAGCTCCGTTGAGGAAAATACGTGCATTTATCAATTGCAAGTGATCAAATTGCGTGGCATCTTTGGTTTGTTGATACTTGCGATTCGATTGAAAACCCACGATTATGTAGAGAGGTCTTTCTGTAGAGCGGGATGTTTTTACAGACCAACTGTGTGTGCTGATGGTGGGCAATAGCGGGTACTCATGGAGTGCCCAGCTTCTAAATTCCATGGGTAGAGTTATATCTCATTTCACCATCTTGAGAATGGCCAGTTTTTTGATATATTCAAGGGTCACATGGGGCACTTGTAGTTGAAATTTTGAATCTATGGGAGCATTGTCGGCTCCCTTGAGCGCATTATTATCACTCCTGTCTCTCACCAAATAAAGCACTTGCCTCGCATTGACCACAATGCGCTGGTGATCTTCGGAAAGCCTAAATGCAGTTTAAGAGGCAAATATCCGGTAAAGGTCCCATCAGTGTGTACCATCCAGTCATTGGTCGAGTCGGGACACCAACCCGCCATGCAAAGTGTTTTACCTTCTTCCTCACTATAAGAGGGGTATAGTTTCATGACACTGGAAATACCCACATTTCGAGTGCTATCCACCACGATATCGTTAATGATATAACGCACCTCAGAAAACGGAAAGGCAAAAGCATGGTTGGCTAACTAGGATGTGGTGGGTGTAGAGCCATCAGCTTTGGTAAGCCGACCTTCAATCTGAATGACACTTTCATGCGGTAGGGCGTAAATATCTTGGTTGTTGATAACAAATTGAATTTCATCATTGTTATTGAGTCCAGGTGATTGAGCTTGATAGGGATGGAGATCAATTCTTAAAACCCCTGGTCGCTCCTCCATGTGGTTCGCTACTTCTAGGATAGAATTCATCATGAGGGTTGACGTGGTAACCCAAATGCTGTAAAATCTGCTTGTCCATAGATGTTAACGTGTATTCACGTGGCAAACAACTAACACCACTCCTAGACGGTGTTGTTGCTTTATACACTAAATTCATAGTGGCTTTAGTACCAACTTGAAAGTCACTGGTGGTAAAATCTAGTTGAATGAGTTGTTGCTGTCTATTGATCAGTCTTAATGTTATATTACTAATAATGTTGACAGCTACAGAATGAAAAAGCACCACTGGAGGGTTTTCACGAATAATATAGCCATTGGGTGATGTCACAATAAAGTCATAAAGCGAATGCGATGGTTCTTGATTGGTGTACACATGGCTAATAATATTACACGTCACCGACACATCATGGTCCTCAATGAATTTCACTTCATCGTCTGATTGATGTTTTTCGCTGGGCTATAACACGCGTGGTTTTAATCCTAGTAATGGACCAATAGAATCGGGGTGTGTTTTGAAGTCAATCTTAAACGTAGAGAAAATACTGCAGCGATGAATGTTGGTATTTCCTACAAGTTCAAACTTGTGCGTTCCATCGAGAAATGACTTTAAACCATATATCCACCAGAGTTCAGGGTGAGCACAGAATCATCATAGTAAAATTTGTTGTTCACATTTTCACGTATGTTGTATATTCAATTCTACGTTTCAAGTGAAACAAGTCCAACCATAAGGTCTTTCACTCAATCCGATAGGCGGGTAATAGTCTAGGCTGACTTCAGGTCCACGTCCATGCAGTGTAAACGTTTTACATTCTGCCGACATACTGTTGACATTTGTGCTTATGCTGCGTCTTATATAAAAAAAAATAAACACAAACGCCCACACTGTTGGCTGTTAAACGTTTGCTCACCTTTCACACTATAATATATCTTGATCCTGTTTCCAAAATAGGTCACTAGTTCCATGGGCGGTGGTAAATTCCCAAAACAGTCAAAGAACCATACGGTGGATCCCTCTTTGACATAAGCTACATAATGCGTTCCTGGTCCTCGATGACCATCCAAATTGACAACAGCACATTACTATTTCCAGGGTCGTGGGGGGTAATTGGTTCCGCATAAACACACCTCGAAAATGAGAAAGCTTTCCACTTGTTGATCAGTCAGGGCATGTCTTGCTATGGCTGAGGTTAATTTTTTACTATTATTTCGAAATGGTGAATTCCCAAATCCTTGTTGATAAAAGGCTGGCTTTAAATTGGCATTTCTAGCCCCCATAGCAATCGCTTCCATGGTTTCATTGTGTCGCTGACTTTCTTTTAGTTGTTGCTTGCCCTGCTGCGCGACTTTAATGGTTTTTGCCACCGCACTGGCATCGCCCAAAAGTGAAGCCAGAGCAGCCAGACCGGCAAATAATGCAGGTAAAAATCCCGCTCGTTTCGGGACGGGAATCACTCGCCCTTGTGTTGAACCCTGTCGCTGACGTTTTGGAATAACACGTCTCTGTGCTGCTCGAAGGGCTTTTTCTTTCTTATGGTCAACATGTTATTTTTTTTATTTCTCAAGGGCTTGCCCAGTAATGCCTTAAGTCCGGCTTTGCCAAGGACAGGGTCCTTTTTTTAGTCTTTTTCAATACATATCTTTGTTTCACCACGATGATGACCAACAACCTTTCACAAGAAAGTTTAAGTTACAACTAACGTCAGGTTGTTATTTCATCGCTGTATATTCCAATTCCACATAAAGTGGGAAATAGTTTATGGTTTTTCCCGCTTGCTTTTCATCCCATGTCAACATGAGATGAAAGGATAATTCGTCACCTGGAATTGACCATTTCATGGTTATGGACCAACATCCTATGACCATTTATCTTTATTTGTAAATGGTTCTCATCAGGCATCGCGTATTTCATGTGAATGGTTCCATCTTAGAGTAATCGATAGTGGCTTAAACCCGAAGTAGCACATAGGTCAGTGCTGGTCATGGACTAGTGGAAAATGGTTTCTATCATTCGCAGGTTTTTCATTTGTCAGATACACTAAAAATACGGATGGGATACATTTATAAAGCCTTTTCATTTCATATGTGCTAGCCACGGTGGGTGAGTGGATAGCGTGTCGGTCTACTAACCCCAATATTGCAGGTTCGCCCCTGGCCGTGGTAAGTGATTTTTGAAAGGCGGCAAAAATACGATACGCATGTCATACGATGTTGGCATGTCAAAGAACCCATTTGAATTCAGTAGGCCGAGTTCATAATGGCAAAATTAATCTCAGGAGTTTCCGCCAACACAAAGTTCCTCATTTCTCTACTAGAAAGCGCTATAATGATCAAGGAGCTTAGATATCTAATATCTAACCTCCTTGACTTTCATAGAGATTCAAGGAACAACGTTATTCGACATGCAAGCTACCCTCTGGGTGTCAAATCACAAAGCTTGCACCAGGCATCCGAGGCCATACGATATTAATTAATTAATTTCATAGGTCACGTAACGTTTCGTGCAGACATCGTCTTCGTCTTGTGAGTGTTCCACGTGAATAATGCGGTGATGATTAGCGATATAACCATTCACTGTAAGCTGAGGCACTTTATCATAATACTCATACACGTTGTTATCCACATACTTTTTTGTAGTAACGTCTGTGGACACTTGAGAATGTTTCACATGGGTTAACCGCTTTCCCTTAAAGTCATAGTCTCCCTGTTTTGTGCGTGGCACTACAGACCTATCCACATAGTGTTTATTAGCAGGATCTGTTTCTTGATTAGGATCATGTATGGGAACAGACCTAGCTTTGACCATCAAATCACGTCCAAAGACATCCATCGTCAACCTGTAGTACGAGTCTACTGTTTCTATGACAAGGTTCGGTTCCATGTATATAGACAGTCTGCTAGCCTCTCTAAGCGTTAGTTGATATGAAGATTATTAAGCAGCAAGAGTCATTCCCCGTGGGGGACATGGTTTCCCATCTCTATCCCACATCACTTGAACAACGCCACGGTTCACTGTTTCCATCTTCCATTCGCTGCATTATAGTGGGACCTTCCGGATGTGGAAAGTCCAATATTTTGCTGACGCTCATTACAGCACCCAATGGTCTGCGTTTTCAAAATATTTATATTTTTGCAAAATCTCTCTACCAACCCCTCTACATGTTTCTGGATCAAGTCATGTCTGGATTACAAAATAAAAATATGGGTTATTTCACATTTTCCATGCAAGAAAATGTTATTGCCCCGGATGAGGTAAAGCCTGATTAACTCATGATTTTCGACGATGTATCCACTGAACGACAAGGCATCATTCAAAGCTATTTCAGCATGGGTCGTCACAAACATATCGATTGCTTCTATCTTGGACAAACGTATTCTAAAATGTCCAAACAGTTGATTCGTGACGTCATTGTTTTATTTCGCCAGGACGAGAGGAATAGTCGTCACATTTATAATAAACATGTGAATCCGGATATGACCTTTCAAATGTTTACTGAATTGTGTGCCAAGTGCTGGAACACTCAACGTCAAGCCTGTTTGGTCATTGACAAACAAAGTGAACTCAACCAAGGACGTTATTGCTTAGGGTTTGATAATTTTATTGCTATTTAAGGCACTGCCTCATTCCCTCGCAAGTCATTTTGTCAAGACACCATGGCGTTAGCAGAGAGTCAAATGAAAATGTATATTATTAGAGCAAAAGATACTATTCGCCGAAAGTTTCGTCAATTGAAACGATCACGTGAGATCATGCTTTGTTTATGCAACAACATTTAGCACCTCCGCTAAAAGCCATGCTTACACCCTCTTTCAAGCCATGTGAAATGCTACCCAGTGTTTCACAAGCCTCACAGACGCTACACGAGGACCCTGAGGAAGAAGAAGAGGAACAGGAACAGGAAGATTTGATTAGTGTTAACGAGGTTGAGGACGGGGAGGAACAAGTGTTTACGCCTCAGAAAAAACCTCATCCCTTGCAGAGTTTTTGAGAAAAAGGAAATCCTTGGCCATGATCGAAACACCTTGCCCTTCTAGATCGTCTGCATTTTCAAACTCTTGGCCACACCTCAACATAAAGCTCAACTGAAAAACATTTTAATAAAATATTTGGATCAACACTGGAACCCTATTTCACCGATCTATTTATTGGAAACACAGATACCACGTATGGTGTTCGCAATGAGAATGATAGTTTTAAAATTGGTGATTTTTCGATTAAATTTGCTTGTACTAAAGCTGTCATTAAAAACATCAATGATAAATTAACGCCAGGACTGTTCAAGTTGCTATTAACTCGTACACCCTCTTCCCATGATTATACGCCAGAGGACCTTGGCAAATATAAATCGATTTTATTGGACACCCATGCCCACAAAAGACAGTATGATCCTACTCAAAAACTGAATGCCAGATAATTTAGTGCTAAAAGTTGCCGGGGAAATTAAGGCAAACCTCGCTCTTGCGGACATAGAAGCCATAGGTTGGGCCCCAAGATTGGGACCAAACCCTGGCCAATCATAGTAAAATTGGCGACGTATCGTGCTAGGCATGAATTGTTTAAAAACAAGAAACAGCTCAAAGGTACCCCAGTGACAATCAGGGAAGATCTCACAGCCCCAAGACTAGCGATTTTGAAGGCGGGAATTGCAAGATTTCAGCAATCCAACGTATGGACTTACGATGGCGTAATTTACGTGAAGAAAACAGATGGCAGCAAGCACCGTGTTACAGAGATGTGTGAGTTACCCAAAGCTTAAAAAAGACCACTTAACATATAGCATTAGTTTGTTTTAGTAAGCATAAGTTGGTACACCCTCTAAGATATCCCACACCTCAATCTGTCTGTCTCTCTCCCGCATAACTGTTCATTGCTTACCACCCCTGCCGTGTTGCTGGTGCTATTTCAAATTGACCTTTCACTTTCCTCCCCTCAACAGCTGACTTCCACTCCACCCCTCCCTCCAAGATATCTCACATAAACTTGACCGCTAACTCTTAAAACACTTTTCCTCATTCAATTGTATGAACACATTGCAAAAGCAGCAAGCTAGGGCAGTGGCACGTAAAGTACATCCCACGCATATGAAGCGGGTTACTGATGAATTTAAATTAACAACAACAAAGATCAAAAGAATTTATGATGGTACCACTCCCTTATTTATCTTTAAATAAGTTAAATCTAGCTAAATCCTGACAATTACAACGAAGTATACGGTGACTGACTACCGTAACAAACAAACATTTAATAACAAAGCTATGTGACAAACCAGTATAAAAAACGAAGTTCCTTACAAACTATCAGGTACAAGGGGTAAGCATACATTAATACACAAATAAATAAATAAATAAATAAATAAGACGCAGCTATCTGAAACCTTCATATTATTGCCCTGCGTACACGCAAGAATACTCTTTGCATCCTTGGGTCATCTAGTGTTTGTCATGTTGGTAAATGCGTGATCCCAAAACACGTCTTATATTACTGAGGTGTCGTGCGCCACTAGCTGAGAACTAATGGTCGGCGACACCTCTGTCGTCAAAAAGTAGTGTTACAAAAATTACAAGTCATTCCCCGCTCGGAAATGTGACTGATCCTATGAGTTGGCCAGTTCGCATCCAATCGCAGTCAAAGTTTTACTGTCATTTTAGTTATTTTAGTTATAAGAATTAGTTCTTATTATTATTAGAAGCGTGATTATTACCAGTCGTCGGTTTAGAGTACTGGCTCATTCCTCAAAGGACACCTAGACTTAAACTCGTGAAGTCTCTCTAAGAACAACACTAAAGATCATCGGCTCACACCTGGCCGGAATTCACAATAACACTGTCGGGGCTCAAAGCTCACCGTAGCAGTCTTCAGGTACTGACCTGGACATCATCGGCTCACACCTGGCCGGAATAAATGGTCGCAGATATAACAATCTGTACGACGACGCAACACAAGGCGTCACAACAATAACACAAGCCTACAAAATCGGTGTCAAAATATCTCATAAAACAGACAGAAGCTTCTACTCATCATAATACACACTTCTGGTGTTCAAACATCTCGCTTCCTAAAGCGGTAACTCTAGTGAATGACGTCCAATGACGTAATAAACATGTGACAGCAATAAACACTCATATAACCTTGACTCAAAATAATGAATACATTCCGTCACGTTGAATTGGGGTGTGGGCATGCGCGTCGAGACTGAACAAAAAATAAACTACAAGTCGTCTCACCTGAGCGCTGCGGATTCCCATACAGTTCATTAACATTCAGCAGCTTGTCAAAGCACTCACACTCATCTCATCGCGTCTGCGATGTAACACACAACACAGGCGTATAATATCTCTCAAATAGAAGTCTTTCTGAAATAACGCTGGCTTAAAATCTAACAGAATTATAAAACAGTTTTCCGTGGTTTCACTACCACGCTAAACTTTCATAAACACTGATAGGTAACGTCAAAATGTTACAAAGACCAAATAGTGGAGATATTCCACTCTAAAAATGACTTTGGAAATGGATAAAGATATACCACTCCTAATATTCTGTACAATGTGCCTTTATCGAAACATTCTCGTGTCTCACAACTTGACACTGAACCAAAAATAATAACAGTTGACAATCCTACTAACTGATAGGTCGTCTTAAATGGTACAACGGCATCGGATTAGATGCTGGGTTGGCATCTGCAATAATGCTCCCAAATATAGTTCTATCTAGAACTGTTGTGGCATCAAAGCTCACACTAAAGCTTAAATAAATCCATTCAAAAGGTCATGACTTCAGTCGATCATGAAAATGATACGAGGCTTAAATAGCTCAAAAAACTAACAGTGGCGTAAAAGAGAGGTTCGCAAACAGGAGGTCAGGAAAAATAAGCGAATAATGGTTGTCCATTATTCCAAATTCCTAATCTAGTCCATCTGAAGGACTGACCAAACCAAATCAAAGTGATTTGAGGTCTCCCTAACCAAAATTAGGACAAAAATCCTGCGAACACTTTTACTTGCACCAAACACTCTGGTGACTAACTCATCCACTGAAATAAAACATAATTAAAATAACTACAAGAAAAATCCCTGCCTGAATGTTGTCACATGTTTGGTTAATGTCTACATTCTACAATCTATAATCTACTACCACAGATAAACCCGTACAAGAGAAAAGATTTGACTCACTCAGAAGCCACCATAATCGAAGGTTCCAACACTATGGTGTAACAGAGATTCAGGATGGTTGGCAATCTTCCATGAACCTGCTCGGACATCGAGCTTATACCACTCCATTCCTCTCCATCGGCTTCTCGTCTCTCGAATAAAGATCTCCTCCTCATGGTCAACGGTAGGGTTGAATGTACCTCGGATCTCCACATCCAGGTCGGCGTTCGTTAATTCTCCTGCCATGGTTGTAGATTCGTCCTCTTCCTTGTCGAAATACTCCTCACATCATGGTGTCTACTCCATGATATTGGTCGTCATGGTCATTGTAATAGTAGCGTACACGTGGTTGACGTTCAAGTACATCGTGAAATAATCACACGTGTTTTCCACTGATTTGAAGTTAAGCACAGTATAACAGTATAACAAATCACTGGCTTTATAGTGCAGACTTTCAATAAATGGCCTTTCACTGTCTGCTTCACTGCATTTAATAGACATGCGTTGTCAGCAATCACTGATTCGAAAATATGTTTTCACACATCCACAAATATCGTACTGATCTGGCGAAAAATTCATACATAAAGTGCGGCGTTATATGAAGTAAAATAAAGCACTTTTACTCGGGTGGATGGTTTAGTGATCATGGCTGATTTACTGTATTTTATCACACTCGTGTAACATGCAGCATGGCGTTCACAATGAAAATGTGGTGTTACACGAAAATATCCGACACAATTGTTACTAAAATTCCGCACCTGACATGTGCGTTTTAACAGAATATCACTGGTTTCAATTATAACCATCAACGTAATCTGTTCAAGATGATTGTGGAATTTATCTCCACCTCGTGGATGTAACATGTGGTGATCGTCGTTTGGACGTGAATTGCACTTTTCCACTCACAATTAAATAACTACTTTTCGCAACGTAGCACAGCACACATTCGTGCAAAAGTAATACTTATTCTTCGACGTAGTCGGATACACTTTGTTCATCACCTACACGGTGGACTTTAGATATTTCTTCGTCACGCAGGATGGACTAACTCAGCACGTCTATACACGACGGCTGTCAAACAGTAAGAGCCATAAGTGTCGGTCTCTCTGCCTCGTGCAGAGTCAAAAGTTGAGTCGTTGACGGACTACTTCCTCCCGCCAATCTACGGTGCTAATACCTTTTACCTTATATCAAAAATGCGGTAAACATCGAAATGTTTCCTTGAAGCAGTATTACATAATGGTATGATCTGAGACTTTTAAATGCAAAATAGGTAATACTTGTGCTCAGAATAAAATATTTAGGTGAGTGTCCAGAGTCAAGACAACTCCTATCTTCCTGTACGTCCCGCGCTGCAACAGGGCGCGTTCTGTTTCACAAACATGACTTGTTCCTCATAAGTTCCAACTTATATCACAGAGCCATGAGCTTCCACGGGCTCATATGCTCCCCGGTCGGTTTAAATAAAAATATAGGGATGCATTTTTATTTATCCAACAACTTATCTATGCTTGGTGATATTTTTTCAAGTTAGCAGCGTTGTAAGCACCGAGACGCTCGCCAGTTCTGATGTCCTCAATGACATAACTCCCATTAATCCGCTGATATAACAGATAATCATCAGCTAAGGCAGCAATCCTCGCGTAATTTGGATCCTGGACATCCATCCGGTTCTGCAAGAATCGTATGATCTTCCTTAGTTCCTCCTCGCGGCTCGGACCTTCGGGTAAGTATCGTAGTCTGCGGAGATGGTCCTCTCAGTCTTCCTCGATGTCTATGGCGTTGATGGTTGCGTCAGGATTACGGCTGAGAATGTCGGCCAATGCATTCTCTTTGCCTGGGCGATGTTCGATTACCAAATCGAAAAGCTGGAGAAATAAAGTCCATCTGGTCATCCTATCGCTTGCCACTCTTGATCGGGTAATGAAAGTCAGTGCGTGATGGTCGGTCCTCACCACGATCTTGTGTCCCCATAGAAGTTTGCGCCAGTATTCCAGGGCGTAAACTATAGCTAAAGCTTCAATCTCCGTCGTGAAATAATGCGACTCGTGAGGTCTCAATCGTCTGCTCAGAAAAGCAATATAATGACGATTTTTGAGTTCATCCTCTTGCAATAAAATTGCACCAATTCCTATAGCAGATGCATCCGTCTCTAGGATGAAGTTCCTAGTATAGTCTGGGTATTCCAAAGTGATAGATTCAGCTAACATCTTCTTCGCTTTTTGGACGGCTTCATCACAAGCTTCATTCCATGCTCATCTGCAGATCTTCTTCAACAGGCTCTGCAGTGGTGCTACTGTCTCTGAATACTTGGGACAGTGTGCAGCAAAAAATTTCAATATTCCCAAAAATTGTCTCACGTGCTTCACACGTGTTGGAATAGGAAATGCGGTGATTGCTTTGATCTTCGCCGGGTTTGGTCTGTAACCTTGGCCGATAATAATATGGCCTACAAACTTTATCTCAGACTTGAAAAAGTGGCATTTGTCATACTTGACTTTAAAATTTGCCTTCCGCAGATTCTTAAAAACGAGACGAAGAGTTGCCAAGTGTTCTTCTTCTGTCTCTGATGCAATGATGATGTCATCGACATAACATTCAACTTTCTCCTTGACTTCAGATGTCCACTTTGCATCCAATTCACAGATCAAAGCAGCTCCTGCGTTCTTTACACTAAAGGGTAATTTCTTAAAAACATAAGTGGTCTGATCGTAAAGAAATCCTGTGTACTTCTGCGTGTGTTCAGACAATCTGATATGGTAATAGGATTGTACCAAATCCAGGGAAGTTAAATATCACTTTCCCTTAAATTTACGCAGTATATCTCTTATCTTCAGTGGTCTGTCATGTTCTGGTGCTAAGCGTTCATTTAAGGCTCTCGCTTCGAGACACAGCCTTAAGGTCCCATCTACCTTTATCACGGGTGTGATTGAGTTAAGGTAAGATGTCGGCGCTTTCTTGATCGTTCCAGCATCCTCCATTTCCTTCAGCTTTCTAGCTACTTCGGCTCGGTGCTTCTCTGCAACCAGATAAATCTTCTTCTGAAATGGCGAGTCATCTTTAAGAATTAGATCGTACTCGAAGTCTGGAATCTCGCCTGGTGTTGTACCAAAAATATCCTGATACCTCTGCAGTAAGTCATTCAGTCCATGGTTAGCTACATCAGATAGAGGTTGCGCATCAGCGGGTTCTTCCTTATCTGGTGCTCTCTGTTTAGAAACCCAGTTGTCGATCACGAAAACATGTGCATCTGACACTGGTTCGTTCTCTAACAGATTCATAACTATTGGCTCATTCGGCGAAAACTCAACAGTGTTTCGTCCCATATCAATTATGCCGTCATGTAGGCGCATGAAATCGACACCTAGGATCGCTTCGTATCTCAGATCCTTTAAAACAATAAACTGGTGCAGGTACATCTGGTTTGCTATGCTGACATTACATAGAACCTGTACTTTGCACTTGACTGTACGGTCTGGTATGACTCCTCTTACTTGCAGGGTAGATACTGGTAATTCTGTTACCTCAGACTTAGCTTTCAAGATAGCATAAAAGTCAGCTGAAATGACACTGATCATAGCTCCAGTATCGATTAACATCGAAACATGACATCCATTTATCTCTGCCGGTATCATAGGCAATCGGGTTAGTTCAACATCGTTCGTCGTTCGTCGTTCCTCCAACAGATCCTCCGTCACTGGTCCCCAGAGTAAAATAGAGACAATTACTCTGATACCATGCGGTTGGAATTCTAGTTCATTTTCGAAGTTTTTCTTCCTTTGGAGGTACCCGGTTCATTGGGTTTGGTTACCTCATCTGGAGTATTACTTCCTTCCCTCAGCGTTCGGTTTTGTTCCACCTCTTCTCTAGACGATCTAAGCTGTCTGATATACTTGCAGCTCTGTTGCGCGCGTCCACGCCACTCTCTGTCTGGCTGATATCTGGGGTCTCGATTTCTTCTGAACCCCCACTGTATCTATAGTCTCGTCGTATGCTTCCCGACGATTGTGCTCGAGGTCCTTCTCCATTCCCTCGTCGGTTTTGATTATGGTTGTTACCATCCCGGTCATTCTGTCGGTTGAATCAGTCGTTCCAACGTCCTAAGTTCCCTCGACGGTTCTCTCTGGAGTATGGCGTTCCTATCCATTGACGTCGTTCGAAGTTTACGTTGTTCCTTTGGTACTGGTTACTGTTGTTATTGCTACTCAGCTGTTGTACTGGCATCGGAGTTTGCGATATCTTGTCGACCGTCGTCAAGTTGACGTCTCGATGATCGTTCCTCGTTGGTCTGTGGGGTGTGAATTGTTCTGCGCTGGAATCCAATCTTCTCAGAATCTAATCACACTCCCAGAAATTCTTCACTCCCGCGGCGATTAGTACTTTCTATACATCAGCTGGATATTGCCAAATAATCGTGTTTATCAAATCCTCCTCAGACAACGTGGGTTTGATACATCTAAGCTTAACAAGCTGCGAAGCAAAGTAGTTCGTGTAGCGAGTAGGTAAATTGGAACTGTACCTCTTCGTGTACATCTCCGTTCTAATGCCTTGTTGTATGTCACTCGACCAATAGGTCCTCAAGAGTGTTTCTTTGAAATCTTGATACCCGTTAAACGAGTACCTAAAAGCCCTGTACCATGTACTTGCTTCTCCATCCAAAAGACGTTCAATCACTCTCAGTTCCCTCTCGGGTGTAACCATAGTATCCCTCAAATAACTTTCGACGTTTGCCAAAAATCCTATTGGCGGAACTCCTCCTCCAGTTCCTGTGAACTTTGCGGGTTGTGTTTCCCGTGATCGGATAATCATGACATTACTTTGATTTCCGGATTAAGCTGGTGTTCTAAATGATTGCGCATTGCAATTCCAGTTAGCATCAGAACTTTTGGGTGTAACAGTAAAGTTCGGTTGTGCTGTCGGTGTAAAATATTGTTGAATTCCAGATTGAGGCTGTATCTGTGTTTGCATTGAATTGTTTTCCGTTTTGTCAACCTTCTTAGGTTGGAATGGTTGAGTTATCGGTTCATTTCCCTGTTATGTGTTCATCTGTTGGTTCAAGTTCACGTGGCTAGATGGCGTCATCTCATCTGTCACCTTGTGCTGATCTACGTTTGTGGACGGATTCTTCAGTTTTTCGATCCTCCTATTAATTTCCTCCCATTCTGTAACGTTCGTCTCTTCCTTTTGTTTAGCGAGCTCGTTTACTTGGAGTTCGATGTGTTCGATTTTCCCTCTGAAGCATTGATCTAACTCCCGTACGCTCAATCTAACGTTCGCGCTCAATTTTAATTGTTCGCCTATTGCAGATTTCTCCAAACGTTTCTGCATAGTTTTTACGTCCTCTGTTACTTGGTAGACGTCGTCTTTGACAACGGCAACGTCTCCTCTAAGTTCAGTTACCTCGTTACGAACTCTAATGACTTGGGCTTCAACTGTTAACTTATGTTCGTTGAAATCCCCTCGGAGCATCATAATTTCAGTACTGATCTCCTCCTTGTTGCTATCAACAATCTCTCGGAGTTCACTCATTGTTACGTTTAAGTCTGCCACACCTATTTGTGGCTGATATTTCGTTCTTAAGTTTGACTACCTCATTTCCTATGGATTTTACGTTGTTATGCACGGCAAAAGCGGTTCTGTGCATCGACATCAATCCTGCATTAACGGTGGCTAATTCTTTCTTCACTTCGTTAATGTATCCCTCGACGTGAGAAACGTGACCTCCCAACTCTTCCCTAGTATGGTCGAGATTGGCCCTCAAATCGACTTGAATACGTGTCATAGTCGCTTCCAATCTTTCAGTGTTTTCATTCGCTCGAGTGGCAGTGCTCTCATCCAACTCTGTTATGCGAGTCTGCATCTCTTCCCTAGAAAGGTTGATATCCCCATTAAGAGCATCTAACCAGTTATTAGCGTCCTGCTGGTGTCACAGAAAATCGGCCCTAACATTACCTAGACCTGCAGTAATATTATTATTGACCGCCTCTCGGTTTACCTCCATTCCACTCTATCATTGACTACATCTTGTCTAACGTTATTAACATCCTGCCTAAAATTGTTCAAATTAACATTAACATCGTTAATAGAAGCAGTATTATTCTGAAGTTCCTGATTGACATTGTTTACATCCTGCCTAAAATCATTTATAAAAGCAGTGTTATTTTCAAGATCTTGCCTAACATCGGCTAATCCCTGATTGACATTGTTTACATCCTGTCTAACCTCATTGATAGACGCAGTGTTATTGTTGAGAGAAGAAGTATTCTCTCCCAAATCATCTCTAATTTGTTGGAGGTTCCTATTGACAACTACCAACATCTCCTCAAAACGGCGCAACACCGCCTCATCCAACACAAAATATATTCAAATGAGAAGACAGAGGAATATTCAACAAATAATACTGGCAGGGAATCACTGTGGTAGAACGTTTGCCTTCTTTTAATAAATCATTCGAGCACAGCTGGAGTACACAACTAAGCGATTCTACATTTACAAACAACACGAAGAGCAAAGCAAAGTATTTACATTTACTTAAGATGAAGTGTATGCAAAGAAATATCCTAACTTGATTTTAATAAGTCACTGACACTTCACCTCAGTGGTCTTAAATCACCAGACTGCCTCGCGGCTGGCTGAACAGCAGTACGAATTTTTATGTTCGTCCCAGTCCAATCAAATTGCCTTTAAATAGTGTTTCAGCTCTTCTCCAAAAGAAATGACATGTGCTGATGGCCACAATGTCCAAACTCGGCCACACCAGTTGGGTCACCATTTTAAAGTAGTGGGTGTTATGAGCCCGTCAGACGAGTTGTTTGGGTTGTCACTAACCATAATGGTTTCGCAGACAACTCACCGCCTGGACGCATAAGCCGAGAAGGCTTGAGTGTACTTCCTATAGGTCATTGCGCACAAGGACGCAGCATACCGGGGTGATCGGGCAGACATGGCTAAAAAGGTGAATGGATCCAAGAAGCACACTCTAGAAACACTTAGCTTAAAATGATAACATCCAGTCTTATGTAAACTCGAATAAAAGTTATTTAAAAAATGTGCAAACACCTATCCTAGATCGGAGGGTTAGTCTCGGGCTAATCACGCAAGCTAAATTTAAAAAAATGTTAATGTGGTTGATTCTAAACTGATTGTAAATTGAAATAACCCTCGCGAAAGATCTAGTTACAAAAAATGCAAAAGCAGCAAGCTAGGGCAGTGGCACGTTAAGTACACCCCACACAAATGAAACGGGTTACTGATGAATTTAAATTAACAACAACAAAGATCAAAAGAATTTATGATGGTACCACTCCCTTATTTATCTTTAAATAAGTTAAATCTAGCTAAATCCTGAAAATTACAACAAAGTATACGGTGACTGACTACCGTAACAAACAAACATTTAATAACAAAGCTATGTGACAAACCAGTATAAAAAACAAGTTCCTTGCAAACTATCAGGTACAAGGGGTAAGCACACATTTATACACAAATAAATAAATAGCACACAGCTTTCAGAAACCTTCATATTATTGCCCTGCGTACACGCAAGAATACTCTTTGCATCCTTGGGTCATCTAGTGTTTGTTATGTTGGTAAATGCGTGATCCCAAAACACGTCTTATATTACTGAGGTGTCGTGCGCCACTAGCTGAGAACTAATTGTCGGTGACAACTCTGTCGTCAAAAAGTAGTGTTACAAAAATTACAAGTCATTCCCCGCTCGGAAATGTGACTGATCCTATGAGTTGGCCAGTTCGCATCCAATCGCAGTCAAAGTTTTACTGTCATTTTAGTTATTTTAGTTATAAGAATTAGTTCTTATTATTATTAGAAGCGTGATTATTATCAGTCGTCGGTTTAGAGTACTGGCTCATTCCTCAAAGGACACCTAGGCTTAAACTCGTGAAGTCTCTCTAAGAACAACACTAAAGATCATCGGCTCACACCTGGCCGGAATCCACAATAACACTGTCGGGGCTCAAAGCTCACCGTAGCAGTCTTCAGGTACTGACCTGGACATCATCGGCTCACACCTGGCCAGAATAAATGGTCGCAGATATAACAATCTGTACGACGACGCAACACAAGGCGTCACAACAATAATACAAGCCTATAAATTCGGTGTCAAAATATCTCATAAAACAGACAGAAGCTTCTAATCATCATAATACACACTCCTGGTGTTCAAACATCTCGCTTCCTAAAGCGGTAACTCTAATGAATGACGTCCAATGACATAATAAACAGGTGACAGCAATAACACTCATATAACCTTGACTCAAAATAATGAATACATTCCGTCACGTTGAATTGGGGTGTGCACATGCGCGTCGAGTCTGAACAAAAAAAAAAAATCTACAAGTCGTCTCACCTGAGCGCTGCAGATTCCAATACGGTTCATTAACATTCAGCAGTTTGTCAAAGCACTCACACTCAGCTCATCGCGTCTGCGATGTAACACACTGCACAGGCGTATTGTTTTAGATCCCTTATTTGGGGGTGGTTGGATCTAAAAGACAGAGTTATTGTGTTAATTTATAGAGCTGTTTCTAAAAAGGGGTAGCTTCCCTTGGCAGGGTGAGCTGACCAGTGTAGAGTGTTGTTGTGTGCTAGGAGCTAGGGGGCGCTCCTATAAATAATGTAGTAGTGTTTTAGGGGATGGGACCCAATACAAGGGTCACTGTGCTGGTCGCTCAGCTGACTGGCTTATTATATAACTGAACGTGCTTGTATCAGCTAAGTGGCACGCGCTGCTCTCTGACAGCCGGGCCGCCGCGAGGAACACAATGATATCTGAGCTAGCACTATCAGACTACCGTATGTCACGTCTAACCGTGACGGGAATAAGGAAGGGCGTTGGGATGTAAAGAGGCGTATAAACAGTAAGGCGAGTGTAGAGTGTAGACCAAGTGTTTATTGGTCTTGTGATGTTATAGTATGTGTCCCTTGTAGGGAATGTAACAATGTAACAATGTTCAAGTACAAGCTGTGGGTTAGGTTACAAAAGTAGGAACTCTGAACACGACTGACTCACCTCTGATGACACCAGCGTGGCCTCCGGCTGTATCACTGAAAGACTGATAATGGAGAGCCCCCTGTGACCTCATTAGGCCTCCTTTTATATTCTTGGGCGCTATGCTGTCAGCAATGTGATGGCATAGCTTCCCCAGTTAATAATATGTCGCTGTGTGTAATAATTGTGCAAGGATTGAGCTGCTTTCTAGGATGGCAAGCTGTCCTTGCGGCGCTGATGTATGTTGGCCTGGCTTTACGAGGGTTGCCCGTTAGGATATTTAGATAGATGCTGGGGGGATGGTCTCCAAGGGGTGCGTACCCCTGGGGTACTGTACAAGCCTCCCTCCCGATTTAGTTCGCGTCCCCGCGAACGGGAATGGAACTGGAGGTTGGGATGCTGATGAAGTCGTTCGTGAGGCCCCCTCGTATCGTCTGGCGGTGTCTTCCTCGTTGTCGTCAGCGTTGTCGTGTAGAATGGGTGATGTCGTGAAGTGTAGGTGTGAGATCAGCCCGTGTTCAGAGGGGAGGGTTATGGGATGTACAGATATATGTATAACACTGACATTGGCATTGTGCAAATAGAAATTGACAAGAAAAAATTGACATTGCGAAAAATTTGACATCGAGAAAAAATTGACATTGAAAAAAAAATGACATTTGAGAAAAATTTGACATTAAAAAAAATTTGACATGGAAAAAAAATTGCCCTTGCTATTGCTGGCATATTGCTAGTTTCAAAAAAGAAAAAAAAACATGGTTTTGATAGTTACATAGTTGTGCAGGGAGGAAAAACCCAGCTAGACGAGGAATTGTGCCGTCTGGCTTTATATTGGGGAAAAAGTGCTCCCTGCGAAGAGAAAGATAGAAGAGAATAGAAAAAAAATGGGTGTTCCAGGGTATAATTTAAGGGAAATATTCAAAGTATTTATTTGTTTGGGAAAAAACGGAACACCCTGACAAATTTGGGCGTTAGTAGAGTAGAAAGGAAAAAACAAAACCGTATATCCAGTGTTGCCATTATGGCAGTGTTGAGTGGCGTGACATATTGTTGCCATGTACTTTACAAGCATGCTATTTTATATATATAAACCTTTAATTTACAAGCATGAAATAATGTGTATATAAACCTTTAATTTACAAGCATGATATAATGTATATATAAACCTTTAATTTACAAGCATGATATAATGTATATATAAACCTTTAATTTACAAGCATGATATAATGTATATATAAACCTTTAATTTACAAGCATGATATAATGTATATATATAAATAAGAATCTTATTGTTAAACCGGTTTGCTCATGAGCCTGGTACCTTTCATTTCGTAGAGCTCTTTACCTGGCCTTTGTATACCATTCGCTGATTCTTTCCTGGCCATTTTCCACTCAGCCGTTTTATCGTAGTTTAGTGGCTAGGCCGCTAATTCCTTTTCCATTGAGCTTATGTCCTAGTGGTTTTCCCGCCGTGGGTTGGGAAATTCCACCTTGGCGTCGAAGGTTCGGCCCTTACAATACCTGTGCCGCCCTTAGACGCCGAAGTCACGCCTTATTTGCGTGTCATCTGGTTTTCGGCGCTCATCGATGCCCAGTATCCCACGGATACTGTGCTTCGGTGGTCGCTACGCTGTCACCTTTAGGAGGTGCAACGGAAATTAAAAAAGGGTGTATGTTTCTGTACAAAAGGGAGAGAGTGTGGTATTTTTTTGTGTTGGGATATATATATATATATATATATATATATATATATATATATATATATATATACAACAGGTTTGTGTACAATTCTCGTCATCTGCAAAACAAAATGTGTTAATGGCCATATATCTGGAAACATGTACATTCAATCGCTTCCTTGCTTTCCTGCAAATAGAGTGTATTAATACATATAGCATTTACATCGCTGCGCATAGTATATAAAATCAATTATGGTGCCACTTAAGTCTAACTTAATCTAGGTTAGCCTATGTTAGTCTAGTTTATCCTAAGTATGGTCGGGCTTACCTCGGTAACGGATTTTTTTAGTCACCGAGTGCCGAAATTTTACCTTAATATATACATTAAAAAAATTGCCCTAAATGTAGACCGTATTGTAATGCCTTATCACTAGGTATCATGGGTGGTCATGAAATGTCATGAGTTTGCCATGAGTTGCCATGAGTTTGCCATGAGTTGTCATGATTTTGCCATGAGTTTGCCATGAGTGGCCATGAGTTTGCCATGCGTTGTCATGAGTTTGCCATGCGTTGTCATGAATTTGCCATGAGTTGTCATGAGTTTGCCATGAGTTGTCATGATTTTGTCATGAATTGTCGGACTTACCCTGATGCCGGGTTTGTGGGCTATCAGGCGCCGAACGGCGTTACTTAATGCTATCTATCCTAATTATGGTCTAAATAAAAAAAATGCTATTTCTAGGCCGAAAGGGTTGCCTTAATCTACTGCCGAAATGTGCTGTGCCATACCTGGCAACAGCGGTGAATAAATTTGCTTAATCCTAGGTTGCGTGTCAAATGCAACCGTCTTACAGCTAAATTTCGACCAGGGCGATCGCCTGGGGCAATTTACTTCCCCAGGACACCACCCGCACGAATCCAGAAACACCGGTTGCCTCTAGACTCGCTGGATTCCGCCCCCTTAACTCTAGGTGTCGACGTCTATTACTAGTACTAATCTAGTCGCAGGCGGCTTACGGTGCCCCTAAGCAAACCGTTTCGCCCGCTGTACTTGTCATTTCTTTGCCGTTGCCATTGCGTGTGTAGTCGTAGCTGGGCCGCCCACGTAACCCTTATGAGGCGCTCGCAATGCTCCTCTCTTAATGCCCATTGGCTGCCCGATGCATCGCCATTTATGTGGGCATTGGACATTGTCGTCCAATGGCATAATGTTCTCTTCGCCTTTGTCGGCAATTGCAATCTGCTTTTCGCAGTAATCTTCGCCTGTATCGGCCGCAGTAGTATGCTTGTCGCATTAATATTCGCCTATGTCGGCCGTAGTAGTATGCTTTTCGCATTGTAGGAATCTCTTCGCCATTGTCGGCCGTAGTATTATGTATTTCGGAGTAACATTTCACTCCAACGCATAGGAGTTTTGCTTCCCGCTAGGGAAGCCGTGCCTACTTAAATTTAAACTTAACTAGAAGTCTAGTCATAATGGGGTCGTCTCTAGGGATAGCTCCCGAGTCCGGCGCGGAGTGAGCTATTTCTCCCACCATTCTCAGAAAGTCTCCCTGCAGGTCTTGGCTTCGACGACCGTGGCACAAAGTGGGTGTAGCATCCCTTCCTCCCAGGGGCGGTTTATGCGCACCTAGGATTCCAGAGCTTGCCCGGCCAGGCCGCGAATGCTTTGACCTTACGTGGTTCGTCTGTTTAGTCTAGTCGTTAAGTTAAGTGAGGTCGCTGCGCTGTCGAGCCAACTGGGGTAAGGGTCCACATCGCCTTCCCCAGCTCTGCTCCAGTGTGGTCCCTCCGACCTTCGGCTTACGCCGCTGTCATCAATCAGAGCGTATCAGATTCCTTTGCAAAAAAAAAAAATGTGAGCGTAACCTGTGTAAATAGTTTAATCTCTGTGTAAAATGTAAAATATTTCCAGTGTTGTGGGGTTATAGATCTTCTAAGTACATAGACTACTTCTGGTCTACCATTGCTACGTCAGCTTTCCAGCAATAATGCTCTCTCTACCTTAATGGAGGTGTTAGTAGGGTCTGTGGCGTCAGGTACCCTGTTAGTATGATCTGGGGGTAGTTATTTGTTGAGTGGGCTTAAGGTATGATAGGAAGGGGTTGCGCACCTTTGGGTTCCACGTTAGTGGTGGCCTGGAACCGGTGATGCCGCTGGGATGCTCCTATAGTGAGTGGACTGGGGAGGCAATTCCCGGGATTGCAAAGATACGAAAATTTCATGCAGGTTTGATATGAAAATCCCTGGTGAATGGATGGGATAGTCATGCATGTGTCTGGATATGAGGCATCTGCACTCATATAAGGATAGGTGTAGGTTGAGGCATAATATCAATATATTCCTGTCATGCGGGAGTATTTAATTAATAAAGAATGGTTAGTATATATATCTATGGCCTCATCTCTCATTTGGAGATGCGCATTATGCTTATATAATTTTTGCCGACCCACCCCTAATACTCAGGTAGTAGCATCGTGATCCAAGGCGTAGCATGCCTGCTCTTTAGACGCATGAAGTCCATCAACCCCTTGTGTGTACTCTGTAAAGTAGTGTAGCTGTTTTGATCGTGTTCATGTGTCTGCGTTGGTTTATATTGGACGTGAGAGGGTTATTGGAAGGGAATTGGGTATTAACCATGGTAGCCTGCTGTAGTATGTCGGTAAGCCCTCTCGGATTATCCACCTATGGTTTGTCATCCTCCCTTGGTCCATGCTTGCTTTCTATCCGCGCCTTGGGATAGTAAAGCTTCCCGACCTAATCTGGTCTGCCATTTGTAGTGTAAATGTGGCCAGTGGTCGTAGTGCGACTGGCTATGTCCTAGTCATCTGTAATGACTCCTATGCCTTACGATCGGTAAAAGAAGTTATTAGGGGGGAGATCTTGTCTGTGTTTGCTCCTAATTGTTGAGTGCATGTGCGTGTGTGTGACTATGTTCCGCTACACCACGCGGACGGTTGGTCTGTTGCAGGCTAAGTCGTAATATGTATCGCATGTATGGGCGGGAGGCGCCCGTGGCCTGTCAACGTCTTGTCCATTGCCAAGTGCTTTTGCGGTGTAATAAAAAAAATGTATGTTGTTATGATTGTTTTGCGTTTTTGATTTCATTGTCAATGCCGGTAAACAATAGTGTCCTGCCATCAGCAGTATCGCAGCATGACTAGTCTGCAAGTCAGCAGTTTGTATGTGTAACATCAGGCTGGGATGTTATGTATGTCATCCGCCGGCAAGTGCTTTTCTGCACGTATGCAAGTGTGGTCATTGTTTTAGATTCCTGGCGGACTAATGTAGCAATTCATCCTAGTTAGGTAATGACGTTGTGTGGCCATTGGTTCCTAAGACTTGTGTCTTGCGAAATTTTCCTACCTGTGTTTGGGAAATGTATTCTCTATGTCTGGTGTAATTCGAAATTTTATGCCTGGCTTTTGGTGGGAGGAAATGTAGTATTCCCTGTTCATGCATTTGTATGGGCCAATTTCGGTGTGGTTGGAAGCCTGGATAATTGCTTTCCCTTGTGTCTAATTTTTACTGGGACTCAGACCCGGGACCTCATGTTATTCTCTGTGTTATATATCTGCGTTGTTCATGTCTTGTGCGCATTCTGTATGTATTTTGATTGTGTTTCTCGTACCAAAAATACCGTTGTTTAGTTAGTTTTTGGTACGAGCGTGTTGTGTGTGGTCATGGGTTCGGAGCCGGTTGCCTGTAAAGATTTGGTGTGATCATTTCCGTGCCGCATATATTATGGCACGTTCCCGTGTATGTGCAATGCGCAAATGAAAGCATGCATACCTGTGTAGAGTTTGTATGTTTTTGATTTCCCCTCGTAGTGTAATTTTGGAAGATATAGGGTCTCTAAATCGGGCGTGAATGATGCGTTTGTTCCTGTCCACTAGGAGCTGGCTTAGTTCGTCTGTGTCGAGCAGTCTTTTCCATTGAGGTGTGTGACTGCTGACTCGATGGTGTTGAATTACGATGTTGTGGGCTTTCATTTGTTTTATGTTCAGCCCACGTCCTTGTTTTTCTGTACGTGTGTGTGTGTGGACTTGATTGTTGTCTGTAGTAATTGCGAGCAGTGCTTCTCGCATTGTAAAAAAAAACTTGTAGTTTAACATGACCGTTAATCTGTAGATCATGCGCCACGGGACTTCCGTTTTACGTGGAATCCAAACCACAGGCCATGGCATTTCCCTTCGAAAGTCTTACATGCATTGGCCGTACTTGTAAAAGAACCTCTTGCTAACTACCCTTGTGTCCCCAATTGTGTGTTACTGTAACGTGGTTCGAGTATGTTCCTTATCCATGGTACAAAATGTCGTTGTACGCGAGTGTCTCCGGGCCGCTAGTCGCGTGTTTGGTGACTATGTGCCGGTGAGAAAAAGTCATGTTAGAGGCAGTGTTATGTGTAACGGATGCCTATGTATTAAATATGTATATAGTTTAACTTGGCCATCTCCCTTTCTCGGGCCGAATGCGTGAGGCAAAAAAAAATTTTCATGCCCCGCTCTGAATTAAGAGAGCACTTTGAAAGAAAATAATAGAAAGATTATGCTGTATCTCGTTAGCACCCTGCTTTATGTTGATTAAAGCGGGTTGCCCGATGGCGATAGTCTGCCAAAATTGTGTCGTAACCACTATGAAAAAAAAATGCTTGAAAATGGTAAGTAGGTCCCGATCGTACTATTCACCTAGTAGGTGACGTTAGCACTATAGTAATCTGGTTACATCTCAGGGGAATCTACCGACACTGTCTAGTACACATTGGGAAGGCCATTGCAAGACGTATTTGATACATGTGTATCCACGTCACGAGCAAAGCCAGTGCACTATGGGAGTCGAAACTCCACTCCAAAGCAATTATAACCTTACCTTGGCATTGAATATATATTTTTCAAAAGTAAAATATGTATTGTCCGTTGAGCCATTATATATTTATACACAAATTGTGCTAAACGTTCCGGCATAACTCAACAAAATGACAGTGTCTCGCCCCGGTGTGCAATTGGGCTTTTCAGTTGGTTAAAGCACACCTCACCAAATTTTTGAAAACTAGTTTGCGATTTTTATTTCTTGCCACGCTTATGGCTTTTGCCCTCTACAAGAGAGTCTGTCCAACTGTTGAACCGGAACATAAAACATTTAGTCATTTCTGCTTAGAAAGACTCGCATAAGCTCTATGCTGTGATTTGATGCTTAAGCTATGTTCAAAATATCTCATTCCGGCTTTAACCCGCGTAGCTCACCTGATGGGCTTCTACATGGCTTTGGATATTAGAAACTTTACGTTATTCAATTTGTGGTGATAACCACTCCGACCAATAATCATTGATGGCCTGAGAGAAAAAATGTCAGGGGCAAACATAAAAAAAACAAGGATTTTGAATCATGCACTTCTGATCTAGCCAAGTTGCACTGCATATACGTGAAAGAAGGCAGACAGAGAAAGAGAGAAAAAAAATGTGCAGTTTATGTTTGTGCTGATGGATGGTGTATTGTCGTACTGTGTGGTAGTGTCTGGTCCCAATGTGCGTGCGTGTATCGTGCATCCTGAGGGACTAATACCGGTGTTCGCCTTCGTTCTGGCAAATTTGCCCTTTGAACTGGCGGAAAAGGTCGCTTAATTGCTTGTGTCTGGCCTAGCAATGTGGTGGCGTGTAACCTGACCGCTTTTCGGCCTGTGGCCACGGCAGACTCCTGCCGTTGCGTTAGCCTATCTGTGTGGGTGTATGTAGGCTTTATGTGTAGTGGGACGGGTTCTATGTCGTCTGCCCATGACGTCGTTACGTCCCGTTGTCTCCCTGTCATGCTATGTGTGTTTGAGAGTCCTGGCTTCAACTCCCTCTCGTCCCTTTGTTCCGAGGGGGTTGTTCTAGGCTCTGCCCCTCGGTTTGGCAAAATTGCCTTCCGATCCGGAGCTGAAGGACATGTGTTTATGTAACCTTGTATTTGTAGCCTATTGGAGCCTAACCTGGCCGTCTCCTGGACTGTGGCCATGGTGACCTCCTTCCCATGTGTGGCAGTACCTGGCGAGAGGGACATCCTCCCAAATTGTTGAGTTAGCGTATCTACGCTTATGTCCTCTCTCGGCTGGGCTGGTGGCCCTACCAACTGTGTGTGGTCGTGTACGTGTACCGGGTGTGAATCTCGGTATGTGTCCACGTCTGCACTTGCACTCGTGGCCCTGGCGCTGAATTAGCCATTGCATGATTAGCCAGGTCCGTGTGCCTAGTGTACCTATATGCCCTATCGTGATGTTGTAGCGTGGATGTCCAAATGTTATGTTCGTTTCGCCGACGATCGCGGGTTTCATCCCTTATCGGAGCATGTGCTCCTTCTGTCGGTCTAGTTGGGTCTCTATAATCCCGGTAGTGTGTTTGTCTGTAGGCTCTCGCTCGCTCTTCCCTCCTGTGTCTTCCCTTGTCCCCCCTGTTGTTTGTTTGTCTGTTGTTTGACGTGGCGTCGGGGTGGGTAGCCCCGTTCTTCCCTGTATTGGTGTGGGAGGGATATGTCCCCGGCTTCGCCTGTTCTCTGTTTTGTTGGGCTTCCGGGCCGGTTCCGGGAATTGGTGGCATGTGTGTGTGTGTGTCCCCGCATTGTACTGGAGGGTGGTCTATCCGTCTTTCGGCCTGTGGCCATGGTAGACTCCCGCCCTTGTGTTGCGGTACATGCTGAGAGAGACGTTTTCGCAAATTGCTGCGCTAATGCGTCTACAGAGATGTCGTTTGAGTGGTTCTTGAGTTTTTCCTCTGAACGCTCCCAATGGATGTTCCTCAGCATGGCCTTTCGTGCGGGCGCATACATCTTTATATATGTGTTGAGAAAAGAAAAAAAATGACTTTGACTGGGGTTGTTTTACTAAGAATTTCTCCTGTGTAGCTAGTTTGGAGCAAAAATGGTGTTTTGTCTGGGGAAAAAATGTTCACTATTTACTTGGCTTTTTTGCGGTACGGAAGGGGTTGTTTTAACTACGAGGGCTCGTTGGTTGAGTCCCGTTCTACTATGCGTAGTACCCCGCCTCCACCAGTGTTTTAGATCCCTTATTTGGGGGTGGTTGGATCTAAAAGACAGAGTTATTGTGTTAATTTATAGAGCTGTTTCTAAAAAGGGGTAGCTTCCCTTGGCAGGGTGAGCTGACCAGTGTAGAGTGTTGTTGTGTGCTAGGAGCTAGGGGGCGCTCCTATAAATAATGTAGTAGTGTTTTAGGGGATGGGACCCAATACAAGGGTCACTGTGCTGGTCGCTCAGCTGACTGGCTTATTATATAACTGAACGTGCTTGTATCAGCTAAGTGGCACGCGCTGCTCTCTGACAGCCGGGCCGCCGCGAGGAACACAATGATATCTGAGCTAGCACTATCAGACTACCGTATGTCACGTCTAACCGTGACGGGAATAAGGAAGGGCGTTGGGATGTAAAGAGGCGTATAAACAGTAAGGCGAGTGTAGAGTGTAGACCAAGTGTTTATTGGTCTTGTGATGTTATAGTATGAGTCCCTTGTAGGGAATGTAACAATGTAACAATGTTCAAGTACAAGCTGTGGGTTAGGTTACAAAAGTAGGAACTCTGAACACGACTGACTCACCTCTGATGACACCAGCGTGGCCTCCGGCTGTATCACTGAAAGACTGATAATGGAGAGCCCCCTGTGACCTCATTAGGCCTCCTTTTATATTCTTGGGCGCTATGCTGTCAGCAATGTGATGGCATAGCTGCCCCAGTTAATAATATGTCGCTGTGTGTAATAATTGTGCAAGGATTGAGCTGCTTTCTAGGATGGCAAGCTGTCCTTGCGGCGCTGATGTATGTTGGCCTGGCTTTACGAGGGTTGCCCGTTAGGATATTTAGATAGATGCTGGGGGGATGGTCTCCAAGGGGTGCGTACCCCTGGGGTACTGTACAGTATAATATCTCTCAATTAGATGTCTTTATGATATAACGCTGGCTTAAAATCTAACAGAATTATAAAACAGTTTTCCGTGGTTTCACTACCACGCTAAAATTTCATAAACACTGATAGGTAAAGTCAAAATGTTACAAAGACCAAATAGTGGAGTTATTCCACTCTAAAAATGACTTTGGAAATGGATAAAGATATTCCACTCCTAATATTCTGTACAATGTGCATTTATCAAAACTTTCTCGTGTCTCACAACTTGACACTGAACCAAAAATAATAACAGTTGACAATCCTACTAACTGATCGGTCGTCTTAAATGATAAAACGGCATCGGGTTCGATGCTGGGTTGGCATCTGCAATAATGCTCCCAAATATAGTTCTATCTAGAACTGTTGTGGCATCAAAGCTCACACTAAAGCTTAAATAAATCCATTCAACAGGTCATCACTTCTGTCGATCATGAAAATGATACGAGGCTTAAATAGCTCAAAAAATTAACAGTGGCGTAAAAGAGAGTTTCACAAACAGGGGGTCAGGAAAAATAAGCGAATAATGGTTGTCCATTATTCCAAATTCCTAATCTAGTCCATCTGAAGGACTGACCAAACCAAATCAAAGTGATTTGAGGTCTCCCTAACCAAAATTAGGACAAAAATCCTGCGAACACTTTCACTTGCACCAAACACTCTGGTGACTAACTCATCCACTGAAATAAAACATAATTAAACCAACTACAAGAAAAATCCCCGCCTGACTGGTGTCACAAGTTCGGTTAATGTCTACATTCTACAATCTATAATCTACTATCACAGATCAACCCGTACAAAAGAAAAGATTTGACTCACTCAGAAGCCACCATAATCGAAGGTTCCAACAGTATGGTGTAACAGAGATTCAGGATGGTTGGCAATCTTCCATGAACCTGCTCGGACATCGAGCTTATACCACTCCATTCCTCTCCATCGGCTTCTCGTCTCTCGAGTAAAGATCTCCTCCTCATGGTCAACGGTAGGGTTGAATGTACCTTGGATCTCCACATCCAGGTCGGCGTTTGTTAATTCTCTTGCCATGCTTGTAGATTCGTCCTCTTCCTTGTCGAAATACGCCTTACATTATGGTGTCTACTCCATGACACTGGTCAACATGGTCATTGTAATACTAGCGTACACGTGGTTGACGTTCAAGTACATCGTGGAATAATCACACGTGTTTTCCACTGATTTGAAGTTAAGCACAGTATAACAGTATAACAAATCACTGGCTTTATAGTGCAGACTTTCAATAAATGGCCTTTCACTGTCTGCTTCACTGCATTTAATAGACATGCGTTGTCAGCAATCACTGATTCGAAAATATGTTTTCACACATCCACAAATATCGTACTGATCTGGCGAAAAACTCATACATAAAGTGCGGCGTTATATGAAGTAAAATAATAATAATAATGTTTTTTGGTTTTACGTCCCTTTTAACTACACTGGCTTTTAGAGACGCCGGGGTGCCGGAATTTTGCCCCGAAGGGGATCTTTAACGTGCCAGTAAATGTACTGACACGGATCCCTCGCATTTGCGCACCCTCAAATGCCAGCTGACTGCGATAAGTAAAATAAAACACTTTTACTCGGGTGGATGGTTTAGTGATCATGTCTGATTTACTGTATTTTATCACACTCGTGTAACATGCAGCATGGCGTTCACAATGAAAATGTGGTGTTACACGAAAAGATCCGACATAATTGTTACTAAAATTCCGCACTTGACATGTGCGTTTTAACAGAATATCACTGGTAACAATTATAACCATCAACGTAATCTGTTCAAGATGATTGTGGATTTTATCTCCACCTCGTGGACGTAATATTTGGTAATCGTCGCTTGGACGTGAACTGCACTTTTCCACTCACAATTAAATAAATACTTTTCGCAACGTAGCACAGCACACATTCGAGCCAAAGTAACACTTATTCTTCGACGTAGTCGGATACAGTTTGTTCATCACCTACACGGTGGAATTTAGATATTTCTTCGTCACACAGGACGGACTAACTCAGCACGTCTATACACGACGGCTGTCAAACAGTAAGAGCCATGAGTGTCGGTCTCTCTGCCTCGTGCAGAGTCAAAAGTTGAGTCGTTGACGGTCTACTTCCTCCCGACAATCTACGGTGCTAATACCTTTTACCTTATATCAAAAATGCGGTAAACATCGAAATGTTTCCTTGAAGCAGTATTACATAATGATATGATCTGAGACTTTTAAATGCAAAATAGGTAATACTTGTGCTCAGAATAAAATATTTAGGTGAGTGTCCAGAGTCAAGACAACTCCCATATCTTCCTGTACGTCCCGCGCTGCAACAGGGCGCGTTCTGTTTCACAAACATGACTTGTTCCTCATAAGTTCCAACTAATATATACCGAGCTATGAGCTTCCTCAGGCTCAATAGACTCCACAATAACATAGGATATCAAACTTTCTGTCTCTCCCTCTCTCTCTCTCTCTCTACACACACACTACAAGTACACGGGGCTAAAGGACCATGATGCCCAAGCTCCTCAAATGAAACAAAAAAAAGCAACCTGTAAGCAAATCATGTTACCAATCTGTACATGGCCACTTAATGTGGTCTCAGTGTGCGTATTGAAACTATGGTGCCCGAAATCCTGGGTTCAATTCCCAGCTTTGCAAAGAAATGTAATTCTGTTCAGAGGGTTGGAACAGCTACACTTAGCCTCGTAAGAAAAAGTTGAGAAGATGTGACTTTAATTCCCAACTTAACCATCCTGGAAGTGGTTTTACGTGGTTTCCACTTTCCAGACAAAGGTCAGGATAGTTCCTAACTTAAGACCATGGACGCCCCATTCCCAATCGTATCCTCAAGCACAAAAACACACACTACGAGAGTCACCATAATAAGGCAGGAATTCACTCAACGCACTATAGTGTAGTAAAAGGTGCGTGCTCTAGTACAAAACAGGAGGGAAAGTACGTACCATTCGACAGCACCGCTTGCAAGCTTACCACTGAGTATTAACCCGGAAACCAGAACACGAGGCGTGACAAACAGGTTTTATTTGTAAACATCAATAAAACTGAGAGGTGTAAACAAGATAACACGTAACAGGCGTTGTAGTCAGATGGTATCAATGTAAGAGTTACGCAAGCAGATCATGACCAGGCCAGTCTCGGAGAGGGAGAGGAAACTTGTCCAATCACATTTCTATCCCTTGGAGTGATGTTTCCAGATTGATTACGAGCATGGTCCCCTACAAAGTGGTTACTATAACACGGATGTTTGGGAGAACCGCTCACCGTACGCTGATTGTGATGGCATTATTAGTGGATTTGTAAGTCAGATGAGGATGGGGAAGTAAGCGGCAGTGGCCTTAATTTAGGAACCGTCCCAGAGTAGAAGTGGGAAACCACGGAAAACCCATTCAGGATGACTGAGGTTGGAATCGAACCCGCCTCTTCTAATTTTTGCCTCACGAGGCTGAGTGTACTCCGTTCCAGCCCTCATACCAGAATTACATTTCTTGGCAGAGCCAGGAATTAAACCCGGGCCTCCGCGGTGACAGCCGAGGGTGCTAGTCAAGACGCAACAAGGCGTCATATTAACTACCAACCCGACCCGGCTTCGCCCGGGAACAGTTATGAATGCGTTACGTGATAAGCGCTTTTCTTTTTCCAATGTCAATGAACAACGACCAATATCCGTTTTACGTCTCGGCATGATGGGTTAAAATCACTGACTGGACTATTAATTATATTATCATGGAGATGCATGTGCAACAAATTCTTGTCAGACGTAATTTAAGAATGGCGAGGTGCATGAAACACAAATCCCTCTTCCGTCCTATCTTAACTTGACTGTGATTTTTGCGGAACGAAAAGTTCACAGGCGAAATGAAGAAAAGTCGAGTTGCACTTCCAGGGAAACTCCAAACACAACCACTATTCTCTAAGGTTTTTAAATCAATACGACTCGACAGTTTGCTGCTGGCTGTATCTGGGGCAATAAGCTCGTCCGCTAGCTAAGCTGTAACTGGGGTGATAGACTCGCCCCTAGCTAGCTCGTAAACTGTCGCCTCAGTAACTGAATGGAGATTGTTGGAAACAATGAAAACGTAAAAACACTTATAGTAGGCGATGTATTTAAGATGGAGATATTCTCTCCCGGGATTTTTGTAGAACTTTTTCATGCTGAAAAATTCTTACACTCATAGTGTATAGATATTTTTAACGGTTTGCCCAGCGTAAGCTTAAAGAGCGCCAGACGCCTGTTTTCTTTTCGACCTTTTCAGTGAAATCCTTAGTGCTTGACTTCCTTTTGTCATAAATAAATTATTTTCTACAGAAATCTTCCTCGAGATATCCTTTGCAGAATGGTGAAAACCGCATCAAAATCCATTCAGTGGTTTTCGAGATTACCCGTGACTTTCAAGAATCGGGGACTTTGTTATATACTAAGTAGAGATTATACGCTAATCAGTATAATTTAATATAATATACTCCCCCTTCCCTCCATTCTTAAATTGGAGTTGCACTTCCAGGGAATGGCGAGGTGAATGAAACTCAAATCCCCCTCCCGTCCAATCTTATCTTGACTGTGTTTCACAGGCGAATTGAAGAAAACCCGAGTTGCACTTCCAGAGAAACTCCAAACACAACCACCCTTCTCAGAAGTCCGAACTCAAGACGACTCTGCGGTTTGCGGCTGGCTGTATCTGGGGAAATAGGTTCGCCCGCCAGCTAGGTTGTAACAGGGATGATAGACTCGCCCTTAGCTAGCTCGTAAACTGTCGCCTCAGTAGTTGAATGGACATGGGTGGAAGAAATTAAAACGTAAAAACACTTATAGTGGGCGATATACTGAAGATAGACACATGCTCTCGCGGACGTTTTTGTAGAACTTTTCATGCTGAACAATTCTTACACTCACAGTATTTAGATATTTTTAACGGTTTGCCCAGAGTAAGTTTACAAAGCGCTCGGACGGCATTTTTTTTTTTCGAATTTTCCACTGAAATCGTTACCGCTCAGGTTCCTCTGATCATAAATAAATTATTTTCAACAGAAATCATCCTCGATTTATCCTTTACTGAATGGTGAAAACCGCATCAAAATCCATCCTGTGGTTCTCGAGTTTACCCGTAACATGCAAGAATCGGGGACTTTGTTTTATACTGAGTAGAGATATATAAAAATAAGATGGTGTGTGTCTGTTACTCAATCACGTAAGACTCACTAGTACGATTTAAATGAAAATTTGCATGGATGTAGCTGATATACCAGGTTTACATATAGGCTACTTTTGATTTTGATATTTTGAACTATTTAAAAATGGCGACTATTTTCATATTTCCATTTCAAATAAAAAGAGAACGCGAAGAAATAGTAAACTTTTCATGGCATATGCGAGCTTTAAAATTTAATTTTCTATCCGAATGGTCCTTATCACTTTTCGTGTATCTCCAGCGGTTAGCGAGTAAAACACGGTCAACGCCGAGCGATGTTAGTCTATGTTAGTCTCTACATGAAATGTTTTATTTATAGAGGTAGTTTGTGGGCTCTGAAACAAGACATGATTTTGAGTCTAATTTTATACTCTTTGTGCCAGTTATTGTTTGTGAGTATTTGGATCTTTACGCTGTTTGACAATATAATAGTACTTTCTACTTTGCACGGTGCGCTTTTAGGTAGATTTCATTAGAAAGCTAACTATTGCAATGGGTCCCATGTTTCGACTTCCGGAAAATTTGGACGTATCTTCGCGTTTCACATCCCCCAGACCCCAAAACCACCGTCAGTTCAAAAGTTTATATATAATTTATGTACACACATCAAAAAAAGTTTTGCATCACCTCGGTTCCCAGATCTCCGGCATATAGACGTTGACTGTGTATATTGTATCCAAGATACAGTCCCTTTGACTGTTCATAGATGTCACTAAAACTGCTCAAAGATGTAAACAACCATGCATGAGCAGGGCCTATTAGACGGAGGGGGTACGACAGCCGATCAGTTCCAGTCATTCCACCAGGACGAAGGTACGCTGCTCATGTTGTCTGTAGTTCTACCATGCCTAGAAGGTCAATACCGCAGTTCGATCGCGTCCGCATTGTTACTTTGTGTCAAGAAGGGCTCTCAACAAGGGAAGTTTCCAGGCGTCTCAGAGTGAACCAAAGCGATGTTGTTCGGATATGGAGGAGGTACAGAGATACAGGAACTGTCGATGACAGGCCTCGCTCAGGCCGCCCAAGGGCTACTACTGTAGTGGATGACCGCTACTTACGGATTGCCGCTCGGAGGAACCCTGACAGCAATGCCACCATGTTGAATAATGCGTTTCGTTCAGCCACAGGACGTCGTGTTTCAACTCAAACTGTGCGCAATAGGCTGCATGATGCGCAACTTCACTCCCGACGTCCATGGCGAGGTCCAGCTTTGCAACCCCGACACCATGCAGCGCGGTACAGATGGGCCCAACAACATGCTGAATGGACCCCACGGAATTGGCATTACGTTCTCTTCACCGATGAGTGTCGCATATGCCTTCAACCAGACAATCGTCGGAGACGTGTTTGGAGGCACCCTGGTCAGGCTGAACGTCTTAGACACACTGTCCAGCGAGTGCAGCAAGGTGGTGGTTCCCTGATGTTTTGGGGTGGCATTATGTGGGGCCGACGTACGCCACTGGTGGTCATGGAAGGCTCCGAAACGGCTTTACGATACCTGAATGACATCCTCCGACCCATAGTGCAACCATATCGGCAGAATATTGGAGAGGCATTTGTCTTCATGGACGACAATTCTCGACCTCATCGTGCACATCTTGTGAATGCGTTCCTTCAAGATAACGACATCGCTCGACTACAGTGGCCAGCATGTTCGCCAGACATGAACCCTATCGAACATGCCTGGGATATGTTGAAAAGGGCTGTTTATGGACGTCTTGACCCACCAACCACTCTGAGAGATTTACGCCGAATTGTCGTTGAGGAGTGGGACAATTTGGACCAACAGTGTCTTGATGAACTTGTGGATAGTATGCCACGGCGAATACAGGCATGCATCAATGCAAGAGGACGTGCTACTGGGTATTAGAGGTAGTGGTGTGTACTGCAATCTGGACCACAAATGCTGAAAGTCTAGCTGTATGATGGTACAACATGCAATATGTGGGTCTCATGAGCAATAAAACGAGCTGAAATGTTGTTTGTGTTGATCTCTATTCCCTTTGTATTTAACGGTTCCGGAACTCTTGGAACCGAGGTGATGCAAAACTTTTTTTGATGTGTGTATGTATATATATGTATATATACGAAGAACGTCCAGAAAGTAAGTTCCGTTTGGTAATAACATTAAATTGTGTACAGATACAGAAAAATTATTTATTGCACAAAATTCTACAACCCTTAAACTACTTTTCCACATAACTTCCGAAATGTTGCAGGCATTTGTCGTAGCGTTGCTAGAGTTTTTGTATACCTTCTTCATAGACGTGTGCCGCCTGTGTCTTCAAATAGTTGTACGTTCCGCTGCAGCGCAGTTCCGCATATGCGCGGTCTGTATCAAGGAGAAGAAACGCGCGCCATTTGGAGAGCGCTGTCAGCCACGTACGCGTTGTTGTGCATGTTTACTCGTACAATGTCGGTGTTGATTGAAAATCCAGCCGCTTGTGAAATCAGATGTGTGATTCGTTTTCTGAATGCTAGGAAAGTGAAACCAATTGAAATTTATCGGCAAATTTGCGAAGTGAATGGACAAAATGCGATGAGTGATTCAATGGTGAGAAGATGGGTCCGACAGTTCAATGAAGGACGTAGAAAAGTGCACGATGAAGAACGAAGTGGGCGTCCATCTTTGGTTACAGAAGAACTGGTTCACGCGATTGATGACAAGATCCGGGAAAACCGCAGGTTTACAATTAGTGCTCTCGCTATGGAATTTCCCCAAATCTCATGAAATTGTTACCGAAAAACTGAACTTTCGTAAACTTTGCTGACGTTGGGTACCAAAGATTCTTACTGAGCAACACAAAACAAAACGGATGGGTAGTGCACTTCAGTTTTTGACCCGTTACAATGAAGGCGGCGAAGAATTTCTGACACAGATAGTCACAGGAGATGAAACTTGGGTTTCTTACGACACCCCTGAAAGTAAGCGGCAATCAATGGAATGGAGGCACACTTCATCCCCAGCAAAGGTTAAGCCGAAACAAATCTTGACACCTCGGAAAATGATGTGCACAGTGTTCTGGGACTGGAAAGGCATCTTACTCATTGATTTCTTACCGCGTGGTCAAACAATAAACGCAGATGCTTACTGCGATACACTTAGGAAATTGCGCCGCGCAATACAGAATAAGCACCGAGGGTTGCTGTCAAAAGGTGTTGTTTTTCTTCACGACAACACACGACCACACACTGCAAATGTGACGAAAAACCTCCTACAGGGATTTGGCGGGGGGTGTTTGACCACCCTCCGTACAGTCCTGACCTCGCTCCTAGCGACTTTCATCTGTTCACACATTTCAAGTCTTTCCTTGGCGGTCAACACTTCAACAATGACGACGAGCTGAAAGAAAATGTTTCCAACTGGTTGAAGACACAGGCGGCAAACTTCTATGAAGAAGGTATCCAAAAACTTGTGCCACGCTATGACAAATGCCTGCAAAAGTTCGGCAGTTATGTGGAAAAGTAGTTTAAGAGGTGTAGAATGTTGTGCAATAAATAATTTTTCTGTATCTGTACACAATTTAATTTTATTACCAAACAGAACTTACTTTCTGGACGTGCCTCGTATGTATAGATATCAGTTTCTTGTGGACACGATAACTGCCGTAATTTTGCACCAATCACTTTGAATATTTTACATAATATGTATCCCCTTAAAATCTCGGTCGAGTTCGTTAATGGGCAAAATCGGTCAAAGGGAGTGAAAATGGGATGCTTTTTTCGAATAAGTGAAATATCGCAATAACTCTCTTAATATCTGAAATATTGAATCCATTCGAAGTTTATACTATGTGTCGGATAAGGCCCTAAAATTTATGTTTGAAAAGTTTTTTCATAGCACCAACCATTGACCAAAGGGGTGGGAAAAAGTGGGTTTTTCGGGAAACATTAATCATATCTCTCTTAATAGGCACAATATCAAAACCGTACAAAATGGACAATATTCCTCCAATAATTACCTAAAACGTTTGTCTGAAAGAATTTTTGATATGACCCACCATTACTCCACGGGGTGAGAAAAATGATTTAAATTATAAGAAAATGCCAAGTGCCAAAAGAGGTTGCCATGACAACTTTGCTTTTAATTGATAAGGGATGAGCCATCAGCAGTTGCTATGACAACGCCACTGCACGAGATATCATTCAGTTTTCCATCTGTCTGTGGGCAGCGACTTCGGTATCGGAACTGGTAGCATGCTGAACTTCTATGCCCAAGGTCGCGGGTTCAAACCCGGCTGAAGTCGTCGGATTTACTAAGAGCGCTAAAAAACCCTGAGTATGCTGTCCTTCGGAGGGTAAGTTCCAACGTTCGTTGCGAGTTGATGGTTCCGGTGGGATCAAGTAGCCAAGGTCAAAGCTAGGTGTAGTTGATGGTAGTATTTTTAATTATGTAGCCTATTTTAGGTAGATTTCATCAGAAAGCTAACTATTGCAATGGGTGCCATGTTTCGACTTCCGGAAAGTTTCGACATATCTTTGCGTTTCACATCCCCCAGACCCCCAAACCACCATCAGTTCAAAAGTTTATATATATGTGTGTGTGTATATATATATGCATATATATCAGTTTCTTGTGGACACGATAAATGCCGTAATTTTTCACCAATCTCTTTGAATGTTTTACATAATATGTATCCCCTTGAAATCTCGGTCGAGTTCGTTAATGGGAAAAATCGGTTGAAGGGTGGTGAAAATGAGGGGAGGGGGGGAGAGGGGTTTATTTTTTCGAAAAAGTGAAATATCGCTATAACTCTCTTAATACGTGAAATATAGAATCCATTCAAAGTTCATAATATGTATCGGATAAGTGCCAAAAATTTATGTTTGAAAAGTTTTTGATAGCACCAAACATTGACCAAAGGGGTGGAAAAAAGTGGGTTTTTTGGGAAACATTAATCATATCTCTCTTAATAGGCACAATATCAAAACCGTACGAAATGGAAAATATTCCCCTAATAATTACCTAAAACGTTGTCTGAATGAATTTTTGATCTGACCTACCATTACGCCAAGGGATGAGAAAAATTATTTCGGAATTAAAGAAAATGCCAAGTGCCATCAGAGATTACCATGACAACGCTTCTAAATTGATGAGGGATGAGCTATCAGAGGTTGCCAAGACAAAGCCATCACACGAGATCACATTCATTTTTCCATCTGACTGTGGGAAGCGGCTAACTGGTAACATGCTGAACTTATATGACCAAGGTCGCTGGTTCAAAGCCGGCGAGAGTCGTCGGATTTTCTAAGAGCGCTAAAAATCCCTCAGCATACTTTCCTTTGGAGGGCAAGTTCCAACGTTCGTTGCAAGTTGATGGTTATGGTGGCATCTAGTAGCCAAGTTCACAGCTAGGTGTCGTTGACGTTAGTATTGTGCCCAAATGAATTTTGGCACAAGACTTGAACCCTTGACTATTCAGGAAAATGAGAAAACAGGACGTTTTTACGATATATTGATGTATCAAAAGCGTTAATATCAAATAGGCACATACATGACGCACAGAGCTGATTAAAAGTGTGGCGCAACGGGCCAGCTGCATAAATGACATCACCGCGCAGTCGGCAATAAAACAGTTACTCAGAATTAAAAATAGATGAAGGGAATTAACCAACAGTAGAGAGAGATGCTAGATCCAAAGAGAAAATGCAAATTCAGCTATAAATTGGCAACAGCGCGCGAGGGCGGAGCTGAGAAATTGGTGGAAATTAATAATATTAGCCAAGATACCAAAATCTGTAAGAAAACTTTTCGTAAAAGCTATTCATTTTGGAAATGAGTAATTTTAGAACAGTAAAAGTCATTAAATAACGTGCGGAATAGAAAAGCAAAGTCAGCGCTTTACGAAAGGGACTTCACCCAAGCTAAAAGAAGGAGTGGGGTATAAAAAAACAGCCTCCCACACACATAGAGGAATGAATTTTATTTAAATAAATACATCCCCACGATCGGATTCGGAAGAACTTTATGAAAACGAGACGTTCAGTGCGCAAGCTATAAAATGAATATTTTTCCAAAAGTATACCACAATTGGTTCAGGAGATAATTTTTGCAACGTAGACAAAATAGTTTATTTTCCGTAGAAGCAAATAAATAAGGAGTGATCCAAGAGGACCGTATGCAGTTTACAAGGACTCCTTGAGGGGAAACGCTGTATCACAAGATAATGCAGTTTAAGGCAGACCGTGAAGGGGTCGTGCTGCATCAGTTCATCTTTAATACAGTTAGTCGGTCCAGAGGGACACGACGCTACATCAAATCGTATCAACCAGTTAGTAAGCCGGCGAGAACGCCGTGCTGAAATTCATCAAGTAATAACCGAACATTCGGGTCATCGTTTCATATTCTAAGTGATCACAATAGCGTTATGCGCTGGATCAGTAAAAAACGCGACAATATCAGTCACGTCGTGCCAAATCAAAGAACACTAAGACTATAAAAGTGCGGGGTAGTCAAGTAACACACGCAAAGTCAGAATACAGGCAAAAATTACGGAACGCGAAATACAAAAAAGACAATTCGTAATATACGGAATAATAAGTAACATTGCGTCAACAAAGACCGCATCAGCGATAAATCCTTAAAAGGATAAAATCAGCAAGTAATTAATCATAAAGGAAGGAGTAGGGACCTAGAGAGACTGTGGGTTCGAGACTCCAGATCTAAAGCGTTACATAGACAAGTGAAGGTTCTCAAAATAGAGACCGAGCTCTCAAATAACGAAATATCACGGAACGAGTAAGGACAAATACAAGGAACTTTATCCAGAATCCAGTAGGAACGTGTGAACAGGGACGTGGGGTTCAGAGAGTTACACGGAGCCAGGGATTTCAAGAGTTGGAAGGAGCCAATTAGCACGTTCATTGCAGAAACGTTAGGAATCGTCAAGAACCAACCACTACGAACCATCATTGCCAAAGCTCTGAAATAAGGTCGTGTGTTTAAGGAAAATGCTATTGTGCCGAGTGTTATATTATGTTTCCCCGTCTCAAGTGTAAAATGAATAAGTGTCAGGTAAAAGTGTCAGGAAAGAGTGTTATGATGGATGAGTAGATATCAAGATGTTGGGTGAAGCTGCCTGAGAATGGAATCGGAGCCTGGGTGAGTTGATGAAACTTTATTAATGTTTTGTTGTTGTGCTGTGTGCTAGATATCAACCGAACCATTCATCGACTAGGGAGTTCTGATGGATGATTCATTGATGAATATGTATGTGCAAGTAATTGAAATGCTAAATAAAATGATCATTGTTAGCCACGAGGAACACCTCGGTGGAAATAAAACGTTATTGGGATTAGTTAAAAGAAAGAAATAATTAGCTCGATTAAAGGGATATGTAATAAATAAATAAATTTGGAAGGAGGAATAAAAATAATGAATTAAATGGCGTAAATTGTTGCCAAATTATGAATTAAATATCCACCATAAATAAATTGTAAAATCCAAGGGAATAAAGTAAAATAATAACGGTTAAATTGTAGACCAAAAAATAGTATCGAAAGAATAAAGCATTGTAATGAAAATATATAAATGATAAGAATGAAAATAAAATGATAAGTAAGTAAACATATAAAATCGTATTTAAAGATCCGTGTCTAGGAACTCAAAAAGGAAGAGTAGATCGAGAAATAAAGTTTAAACAAGAAGTTCCGTGAAGAACTATACAGCCTACTTTTCATGCCAATGATTATTCTACAGTATATGAACCTATCTAGAATAATGACGAAATTAAGTTGGTAATATCGAAATATCTAATTAGTTCAAAATATACCTGGTATAATGTAGACTAATAGAGCACTACAGTTGGCAGCCCTGGTGACTGAATATATTCTTAGTTCCACCTCTTAAGGTACAGAATACAAAATTTGGTTGAAGTCCAATGGACGTTACATGCAGTTAGACACTGGATCTATCAGCACGCGTAAAAGCATGTTGCCAACAATACCATGCGTGTGCTGGTCAGAAATAATCTGAATTATTATGATATCTTGTTGTGCCAATTCTGGATGAAATCCATTTGTTAGTATAGAAGTTACATGTATTTTAAAATTGGACATATCAGCAGGCATAGAATCATGTTGGCAGCACCGCCTTGCATTAATTACTCCAAATTAATCTAGAATGGCAGGTGCTATACGTGTGCAAAGTATAGAGCTGTTGGCTTGCATACTTTCTGATATATTGATATTAGGGTAAAAAGAATATAGACAGCATTTATTAACAGTTGGCAGCCCTGATTGCTCTTTACAATACTTATAGTCATATCTGTTATGGTACACATTGCACATACGAAATTTGGTTGAAATCCAACTGATAGTATAGAAGTTACATGTATGTAAAAATTGGTACTATCAGCAGGCTTATAATCAGGTTGGTAGAACTGACGTATATAAGTTACTCCAAATTAATCTAAAATGTCAGAATATACGTGTGCATAGTTTAAAGCTGTTGGCTTGCATACTTTCTGATATATTGTTATTTGGATTAAAAAAATAGCGAGAGCAATTATTAACAGTTGGCAGCCCTGGTGGCTCTTAAGAATACGCTCAGTCATATCTGTTTATGTACAGATATTAGATTAAAAATTTGGTTGAAATCCAGTTGATAGTGTAGAAGTTATATGCATTTAAACATTGGACCTATCAGAAGGCTTAAAATTATTTTGGCAACACTGTCATGGTTGGCCTCCTCGACATTAAACTGAAATAGTATTATCTACATGTGTGCCAATTTTGGAATAGCTCCCATGCATAACTTGCAAGATATCCAACATGGAGCTCAAATTTCTAGTTCGTTTTTTCAGCAGTTGGTAGCACTGACATCATTTTCAAATATGGACGTGAGCTATTCCAGTGCACATCTTTACTCATACTAAATTTGGTTTTGATTGCTGCAGCCGTTTAGGAGTTGATAGGGGGGGGGACACACACATAGCCAGACAGACAGATAGACAGACAGAAGGACAGACAGACAGACAGACAGACAGGCAGACATACACACATTTTCCCGGATCGATCTCATAAGACTTCTTTTTCCTCATTTTTGCAAAATGTGAAAAGTAGGCTAACAAGAAGTTCCGTGAACAATATGCACTCGCATTAAGGAACATAAAAGATGTATCAGGCTCATTCAACCTGATAAATCAGCTGTTGCCGATCATGCTTTAACACCTGGCCATGATGTCATGTTTCAAGGAGTGGATGTTCTTGCCCGTATAAAGCAATATCGTCCCAGAATCATCAGGGAGGCGGTTGAAATACGTAAACACCCAGATAATTTCAACCGCGACACCGGCTACAATCTCAGTGAATCCTGGCTACCTATTATCAGAACCCTGGGGCTATAATGGCGTCCATCTTTGGGCACCTTCTATATGTTCTTCGTTGCTTTCTCTTAGCAACATTGTCGTATTCCAGATTATTCCTGACGATGAAAGACATGGTTTCTTTCGAAACGCGTCGAATTTTAGTATAATAAAACACGGCATAAGCCCAAAATTCAACATTATGAATAGTAACACGGGCCGTGAAAGTCTAAATGACAATATTAGAAACCTCTATGGGGAGGATATTTTCCGACTGATGTCTAGATTTAGTAGGTTACGACGCAAGAAGGTGTGTCTAATCTCTTCACTCGCTTTTCTCCTAAGATGCCGGGATCATGATATTCTACCGAGTTTTGTTATGTTGAAGCATTCCTTCAGAACACCTAAGGCAACGAGAATCTATCGTCGTGCAAGCAAGGCGTTATTGATAGAGAGGTTACAGCATACTCGTAAGAAGTTGGATTTTATTTCGAGGGAGTTACTACAGCTACATCTACGCCTCTAAAACTTCGTAAGTGAGGAATTATGGAAGATCTTTGATCGTATTTCTTCAGTGCAAGCTAACAGCGTTCTAGATCAGGTGAGGGACAGACATATTTCCAAATAAGATAGGTTATGTCAGTTGCAGAAATCTCAAGCCATTAGACTTGATGCTAACAAGGTTGTCGTAAATTTGTCCAGCAAGCCCCTAAGTGATACCCAACAGGCAGTTCTCGCTAAAGGTCTCAATTTTGCTGTAGCGCCTCGAAGAATTCCTATTGAAGAACTTATTACATCCGTAGAATCCTCGGTACATCACCTCACACCTGAAGAGGCCGAGGAAGCCAGGCAAGAATGTTCCCGAGTTCTCAAGACCGCTAAGCCACCTAACACCAACTTAAAACAAGGCGAAAGCCGGGCACTTAAAGATCTAAGGGACAATTCTGACATTATCGTTCTCCCCGCTGACAAGGGTAACGCGACAGTGGTATTGGATAAGGTTGATTATGATTCCAAGATCTCGTCTTTGTTATCAGATCCTGTATATAGGATTAATAGTCGTGATCCTACTACTCGCTACTCAAATGTCACCGTCAAATTGATCAAGCAATCATCTATTCCAGCGGATACAGCGAAGACTCTCCTTCCAGGGGATGCTATTCCTCCGAGACTCTATGGTCTTCCTAAAATACATAAGGAAGATGTCCCTCTTAGACCTATTGTTAGTACGATTGGTTCTCCTACATATGCCCTTTCCAAATACTTAGGTAGACTACTTCAGCCGCTTCTGGGTAACACGCCTTCGTATATTAAGTATTCCACACACTTCGTGGAAAAGTTAAAAGCTTTAACACTTCAGCCGGGTGATATTCTAGTGAGTCTCGACGTGGTGTCTCTGTTTACGAGAGTACCTATTGATGGTGTTATGTCTCTCATTAATGGCTTTTTTCCTGAAGACATCACAAGACTTTTTTTTTATCACTGCATGACCTCCTCCTATTTTCTATGGAATGGGAATTTTTATGAGCAGACTGATGGTGTGGCCATGGGTAGTCCTCTCTCTCCTGTTGTGGCTAATTTCTTCATGGAGAACTTTGAAGAGAAAGCTTTGTCGTCGGCTCCTTTCAAACCGAAGATCTGGTGGCGTTATGTGGATGACACGTTCGTTGTTTGGACGGAAGGTGAGGAAAACCTTAGCCATTTCCTGGATCACCTTAATCTCCAGCACCCTTCTATTTGTTTCACCATGGAAAAGGAATCTGACGGCAAAATACCTTTTATAGATGTTCTCGTCACCAAGAAAGAGGATGGATCTTTAGGACACAGCGTTTTTAGTAAGCCAACACACACCAATAGATATCTCCACGCAAGTTCTCACCATCACCCTGCCCAGAAACATGGTATCCTTACAACTCTAACTACCAGGGCTAGGAGGATTTGTGAAGTGTCTTCTTTACAAGAAGAAATTAACACCCTGCGAACCACCTTTGAGAGCAACGGTTATAGCAAGGCTTTGATTTCTACGGTTCTGAAACCAACAAATAATGATAGGACGTCAGTTGAGAAAAGAGATGTAAGAGGAACTGCTTACCTTCCGTACATACATAACACAACCGATCGTATTGCTAAAATCCTACGTCGGTACAACATACGGACTGTATTTGGAACTTCTGTTAAGATTAGGCAACTCCTGCGACCAACTAAGGACAGTTTGCCTAAATTGCAACAACCGGGTATCTACAGAGTTCCCTGTACTTGTGGCAAGGTTTACATCGGGCAGACTTCGAGAACAATATGCACTCGCATTAAGGAACATAATAGATGTATCAGGCTCATTCAACCTGATAAATCAGCTGTTGCCGATCATGCTTTAACACCTGGCCATGATGTCATGTTCCAAGGAGTGGATGTTCTTGCCCGTATAAAGCAATATCGTCCCAGAATCATCAGGGAGGCGGTTGAAATACGTAAACACCCAGATAATTTCAACCGCGACACCGGCTACAATCTCAGTGAATCCTGGCTACCTATTATCAGAACCCTGAGAAAGTAATTCACTGCTGCTTTCCGTTGTCACTAACATGGGGCTATAATGGCGTCCATCTTTGGGCACCTTCTATATGTTCTTCGTTGCTTTCTCTTAGCAACATTGTCGTATTCCAGATTATTCCTGACGATGAAAGACATGGTTTCTTTCGAAACGCGTCGAATTTTAGTATAATAAAACACGGCATAAGCCCAAAATTCAACATTATGAATATTATGTTATAGGCTATTATGGCAAAAATTATGAAATAAATTGTGTAAATGCCGAAATCAGACAAATGTTGTGATAATATCCAAGCACGCTGTGTTGCCGTAAGTGCCAGTATTAAAGAAATAATAAAATATAGTTTCAAGTGAATATATAAAAAATGCGTTAAGCCCGGATAGATTTATTCGTGAGATGAAAATGTAGTGAAATTGTCGAAATGCGTGGATGTAATTTCCCACCAAATATATTGTTGCAGGAGCCTCGTGTTGCAACTAAATAAGCGTCGAATATTGTTGTAAAGGTATTGTTGAAACGTGGATAAGAAATTCCCACTAAATAAGCGTCGAATATTGTTGTAAGGATAAAGAAAGCGTCGAATATATGTAACTCCCGCTGTAGGATGGACGTCCCAGCTAGGATTTGTTGCAGTATAATCTCTCTATATATAAAATGAAAGTTTGTCTGTTTTTTTCTGAATTTCCACGGAAATTTGCGTTATTTGCGCGTTTCAGACTGTTTTATGACGGATGCGCGCAAAAATATTTTTTTGTCTGTCTGTCTGTCTGCCTGTTTGTCTGTTTGTCTGTGGACAACTTCGAGTCCTTATAACTTGAGAACGGCTGGGTGGATCAACGTAAAATTTGATACAGATATCCATCAGAAGCATCACACTAATCATTGATGTAACTCTTCTCCGTACCTCTCATAAAAGGGGGCCTACCCCCTTAAAATTCATGCTGAAATAGGCGTAGAAGGACGAGACGAAGCTTATTTTCAACCCCTCGGTGTGAGAAACAAAGCTCGGGGGCCCTAAAGGGCCCCCGAAAACTACATTTTAAGGCCCTGAAACCAACAGTTTTTGAGATATTCCCAGAAAACTAATTTCATTTAATAATCTATTGAAAGAATGCAATCTGGTAACCATGGCAACACAATCTCAGAGGACCATCTATTTCTGTAAGACGCAATGCAATTCCATTTATTACATTACTGTGAAGTTTGCAAACGGCTATAAGGTTTTCACGGAACCAAATTAAGCTGTAAAATTCATCATTACGTATAATGAGCTTAAGGGGGTCAAGGGGTACACTAGAATTTTATCACGCGATTTTCACGTGCGGGTGTGGTACGGAAGGTCTTTCATATTATACAGCCCCGGGGGGGGGGGCAGTACCCCTGAAAGCCACCCCCCATCTTTCACTAAAACCACCCCAACTGGCAACATCATAAGACCAGAACATCATCTTTACACAGCAAGAGGCGGCCACCCAGCTCGGGAGGTTAGCCAACTACTTGCAACACATACATAAACATCTACACCAACAACTAACTGGGGCAGCTACGTTGACGTAATGCTGACCATGCAGCACCTAAAAGTATAAGAAGTGGAGTCCTAACTAGGAGCCACTATCTGTTCTACTCAGTGCGTCGCCGGTGGCCCTAGCCAACGTCTGTTCCTGCTACATCAGGTGAGATTCAGCAAAGTGCTCAGACTCCTTTATTTTGTACCCCACACTTGTACACACTAGTTGTATTTTACATTTGCCTAAGACTTCCCAAGAGGACTTACAAATTCACACTCGCTGACCAATAAACACAGGGTCAGTAAATTACACTTGCATTGATTATTACACTCCTCTTCACGTCCTCATACCCTTCCTGACCTTCGTCACGATTGTCCGTGACCGTAGTAGCCAGTAACTGCTTTGTCAGACTGCATTGTATTTCCTAGCACGCGACTCGACTACATAACGTCGAGCCGCTGACATCAGCACGCCTATTGTATTACCCATACCGTCCAGCTGGCAGGCCAGCATAGTCGCCTGCATTTAGAGGTCCATCCCCTAATAAACACTTGCATCTTTGCAGGAACACCCCCTAGCGTTTAAACACTAAACAACACACTACACTAGTAAGCTCTCCCAGCCACGGGAAGCTGCTATCATTTAGGAACAACCTTCCAAATCAGTACAGTGACACAAGTGTTTTATCCCTAACTACCCCCCCCCCCAACTAAGGGATCTAAAACAATATCCCTATCCCTAAATTGTATTTATTATATTATTATTATTATAGGAGGGTGATCTACAATCTCTACAGAAACCAGACTGCAGTCATTCGAGCTGAAGGACATCAGAGAGAAGCTGGTATTCATAAAGGTGTAAGGCAAGGCTGCAACTTATCACCCATACTTTTCAATCTTTACATTGAAGAAGCAATGAAGGAAATTGGAGAAAAATTTAAAGTGGGAGTGAAGATTCAAGGAGAAATGGTACAACTCTGAGATTTGCTGATGACATCGTCATTTTGGCTGACACACCTGAGGATTTGAATGAGTTTTTGAATGGTATGGACTCCGTCTTACGGAATGAATACATGATGAAAATTAATAAATGTAAAACAAAAATACTGGAATGCAGCCGAAATAAAACGGAAACCTCTATGGACATCACATTGGAAGGTGAAAAGCTGAAGGAAGTAGGAGAATTCTGTTACTTAGGAAGCAAAATAACCAGTGATGGACGAAGCAAAGAGGTTATAAAAAGTAGGTTGGCTCAGGCAAGGAAAGCCTTTCTACAAAAAAGGAATATGTTGACATCGAATATAGATTTAGGTATTAGGAAGTCATTTTTGAAAGCCTTTGTCTGGAGCGTGGCGCTCTATGGAAGTGAAACATGGACTATTGGTGCAGCAGAAAAGAGGAGAATTGAAGCATTTGAAATGTGGTGTTACAGGAGAAAGATGAAGATCAGATGGGTAGATAGGGTGACAAACGAAGAGGTATTAAGACGAGTGGGAGAGGAGAGATGTTTCTGGCGACTGCTAATGAAGAGAAGAGATAGGTTGGTAGGACACTTACTAAGACACCCAGGAATAGCAAGCATAGTTATGGAAGGAAGGGTTGAGGACAAGAACTGTAGGGGTAGACCAAAATTAGAATATGTTAAACAGATTGCTTCGGATGTAGGGTGTGGTAGCTATGTAGGGATGAAACGATTAGCTCAAGGCAGGGAGGAATGGAGTGCTGCATCAAACCAGTCAAAAGACTGAAGACTCAAACAACAACATTATTTTTATTATTATTATTATTATTATTATTATTATATTTTGGCATACAACGACGAGACAAAACTCATTATTAGCCCCCTCGGTGGCAGAAACAAAACGCGAGGGTTCCCGAAAACTACATTTTAAGGCTCTAAAACCAACAGTTTCTGAGATATTCCCAGAAATCTAATTTAATTTAATAAACTAATGAATGAATGCAAGCTGGCAACCGTGACAACAGGTTCTCAAGAGAAGACATCCAACGTTCCATCCATTCCTGTAAAAATCAACGCCACTCCACTTATTACATTTCTGTGAAAGTTTGCAAATGGCTATAAGGTTATCACGGAACCAACTTAGACTGTAAAATTCATCAATGCGCATAAGGGGGTCAAGGAGTACCTTTTTCACGTGATTTACACGTGAGATATGTCGTACTGAATTATATCTCCAAACAGCAACATTATTTTCAAAAAATACTCAATTGAAATAGTATTTTTTGCGGCTATTAGGAATTTGGGCCATTGGAGGCTAAAAAACCTGAATATCCATGCACCACAAGCCTTTATAATTTGTTAAAGGTGTCTTCCTGTGGATGGGGACTTTACACAACGGTGAGGGTCAGTCTTTATGTGAGGTGTATTGCGTTTCGTCTACGAGGTTTTCAATTTTATTTTCACGTCAGGAAGTACACGTTAGGGGAATTTAGATTGAGACATTCTAACTTTTTTTTTCGACAAACTGGTTCATCGTAAGGATGATTTTGTTTGAAACTGTGTGGCTGATATATCCATATTCGGACTTCTGGGTAATATGTTGTAGGTTGGTTGGTTGGTTCCTCAGGTTAGAAGCTGCAACAACGCGTTCACGTAGCCTCGTGTGTGTAGAACCTGTCTGCTAACCGGTGTTAATTGTGATGGCTGTATTAGTGTGTGTTATCTGTATTTCAGGTAAGGACTGCAGGCGATCAATTTCCAGTAGTTCCTACTTTTGCTACCAAATGCTACCATCAACGACACCTAGCTGTGACTAGGCTACTAGATGCCACCGCAACCGGCAAACTTTGGAACTAATAGAGCGTTAATCAAATCTAACCTACAAATTTAGCTTCACACAATTGCAGTTAGTGGAAGGTTCTATTACATGCCATAAATCTATGACATGGGACCGCCGGCTTTACTTCCCCTCCGAAGTAATGCATACTTAGGGATTTTTGGCCTTTCTGTGTATCTTTATGTACGCCTATATCTCGTGTGCAAATGTTTGGAGCATCGTAAAATTAGGTATCCATGAGAGTCAATACACCAATTATTTATAAAACTCTTCACCGTACTTCTCATAGAAGGATTAGTAATAGGAAGAAACTTTTCAAAATACATGCTAAAATAGGCGAAATATAAAAATTATCCTGGAAGGACGACCAAAGCATATGTTGCGTTTCTCAATGTAAGACACAAAATTCGGGAGTCTATAATGAGTCTCCGAAAACCACATTTTAAGGACCTCAAATTAATAGTGTGTGTGATATTCCCAGAATACTAACTTCGCTCTGATAAACATATGAAGGAATAACAAGCCCCTAACCATTGCAACAGTAGCTCAATTGATAACGTCTGGTTATTAATACCGATGACCGTTCGAAGAGCGGGTACTTCTGCTAGTATTGTTATAAAAGTAGGCATTGTTGAAATAATAGGCATTGTTGGAGGTATTATAAGCGTCGTAAGAAGTAGGAACCGTAAACTATCATACATCATCTCCGAATTAAATATCACTGTATTGGGAATAAAGGATCAATAATAATAATAATAATAATAATAATAATAATCATAATAATAATAATAATAATAATAAAAGAGCGAAGTAAATCTCTGTGGTAAAAATGAATTTGTAAGTCTTGGAGACATAGGTTTAAAGCTATCCCAGTATAAAGGCTTTGAGGGTAGCCAGACATCATAAATCTCGCCTGAAAGAACCACAAGGGGAAGGAACGACCTTGTCCGTGGTCTTGCCCTTGTGAGAGAGAAAGAGGATATATCTTAATGGGCGCGACCGTCCAGTAATGTTCTGGCCGGCACGGAAATATTTAAAAAATCTAAACAAAAGAGGTGCCAGCAAAATAAATTATAGAATCATTTTTGCGGGAGTGAAAAAAATCATCCCGAGTAAAAGTTTGAATGTTGTTTTAAGATTTGACGGACTTGTCAAATAATATATTGTTGATAAAGAAAATTCCTTCTTCCAAAGATAAACAAATGACGGGCTAAGAAATAATGTAATTTGTTATAAATAAATATCCCACAGTAATAAATAATAAAGCACACAGCACAGCGCAAATAGCAAATCACCTAGATGCATGAAGGGTAACTGGAGGGTTACGGATTCGATCCTTAGACATGGCATGTTTTCTGTACAGTACTATATTATTTTCCACATCTAAGGCTTTGTGAAGAATTATTATGAAGGTCCAAAGGGCTAAATACTTGGTAAATAAATGAATATTCAAATAACATAAGTAATAAAGAGACCCTAGAGGGTAAATGAAAAAATGTAAATATCCAAAGCCTTGGAGAAAGTACTAAATGTAAATGATAGGCGCGCTTGACGCATAAGTAAAATAAATATAAATAAATATTAAGGGCTTAATTTTAAGCAGGACAAAAACAGTTCTAAATTTCACAAGAAAGAAATGAAATGACATTGCAGTGAATTTTAGTGATTTCTGATTAATGAATTTATTTTTGGTTTATGAGTGAAACTTGAAGAGACAATTCCAAGTGATTTAAGTTGATAAATTTTGAGTTGATTATTTTTGTGAGTGACACTTGAAGGTCGAATGTTCTGTCTGCTGGGGAAGGGACGTAACACACCCCGTACCGCAGTAGCCAAGCCGTGGACTGACTGAGCTTCCATCCGCTGAGCGGGTACAGGGGACTCATATGTTGAGGTACTTGTTATGGGCACAAGGTGACAAGAAAAGACGGTCGAAGTAATGTTAAAGTAAAAGTAAATAAAGTAAATAATAGCGACCGCAACCGCCTGCCGAACGTAAATAAATTTAAGGAGATATGCCCCTTACATAAACTCTTCTTTGGCGCCAAAGGCGTGAGGTGGGGTTTTCCAGGAAAAAACCTGGAAAACCTGAGTTTTCCGGGATTTTTTTTGGAAAATTTCGAGATTTTAAAAAATTTCCAATTTTAAAAATGTCTTGCTTAAATTGGTTAATGGTTATGAAGGAGGGACGTATGGACGGGTTCGTTATATACACACCCGTTGGTCCTTTCACCTCCAAAATGAAAAAAAATAGTACAAGCATGTCGGATCGAACTCGTGATTACCTAGTGTGCATGATTCATTCTTGGGTAGTAGTAACACATCTAAATCTCAAATATTGTAAGAGAATGGAGAGTGAGGAGAAAAGAAAAACTCCTGATGTTTGGAGTAAGGGAGGAATACTAGAGATATTTAGTGAATGGGAACGGAAGTTGAAACGCCAAGAAGAAAGGAGTAAACAGTTGAAGGAAAGGGGATGCTGGGATAAAACGGATGAAGAATCGCTCGAGGAAGTGAAAAAATACATTTGTAAAGGAAAGGATTTGTTGACTGAATGGTGGTCTCAAGTATATCCAAATGACAAATTACAGTGTGATGGAATAGTAAGGTATGACCCGACAATAAAGGTCAAGAATGTCAAAGATAATGAAATAATTATACATGTTCAGGAACAGCCAAACAAGGAAAATATGGAAGTTGCAGAAACAGCAACAAATAAAGAAATTGAAGTTGTTAAACAAGAAACCGTGGAAATCACAGAGCCAAAGGAAAATAATGAGAACGCACAGCCAGTTATAGATGAGAAAAGAAAAGAGCTCCTGGAGAGATATGAAGAAAAGATCAAGAAGGTACGCCAGGAATATGAGGAAACACTAATACAATTTGGGAATCTGCATTTAGAATTAGAATCAAAAGGACAAAAGGAAATTAATGAGCATATCTCGGATATTAATGAAGGAATTGATAATATCAATAAAATTCTTAGTGCATCCAGAGAAGAATGGAGTAAGATAACTAAAAAGGAGTTAGAGGAATTACGCATTCAAGTTGTAGTGGATATGAAAACAACAAGAAGAAGACTCGCAAAATGTCTGGATAAAGAATGATTAATTAAATTAAGTTCTTGGACAGAACAGAAGGAAGTTATCGACGAAATTAAGGAAGTCATGAAGAAAATGAAGGAAATAGCAAAGAGATGGGACAGTATCTACTCAGAAATTAATTACAAAGAAAAGGATCGGAAGGAGTACGTCCACGAACAAAGGGCTCAAGTAAGAAATGGGTACGGAAAAATGAATGGCTCCAAACAATAATTACTTGATCAATCCGACACAATGACGGTTCAGGAATTAGCCGAATTTCGGAAGGACAAATCCCAGGAATTCAGAGAAACGTTAGAAGCCGTGGAAAATACCTATAATAAATATATACAGTTACAGGACTTTAATGTAAAGGAAAGTGTAGGGCAAATCATAAAGCCCAGTGAAAATGTAGAACCAATGGAGGAAGAGATGGTAAAACCAGTAGAAAGTAAAGAGGCCGAAAAAATCACGGTAGATGTAACCCAAGAAAGTGTCAACGTAGATGTAGAGACCCAAATGGAGTTTTTGCATGAAAACCCAAATATCTCACACACAAAAATGTTTGTTAGTGAGGAACCACCAGGATTTTTAAAATTAGTTGATGAAATGTGGGTAACTCAGTATAATAAGACGAGTGAAAATAATGATAGTGAAATATCAAATGAAAACACTGAAATTATAGAACTAGGTAAAACAATACTATCCTAGAGCCAATTAAATTTATAGATGAAAAAATAATTGAAATTGTTGTACCAGTAGAAAATAAGGAAATTAATGTAGTAGATATAAATGTAGGAAATAAGAGTGTATTAGCAAATGAAAATGAAAAGTGTGCTGAGAATTGTCAAACTGAAAATATTTATGTATCTAGTACCAAGGAAAGTGAAAATATTGTTGAAAATGTGGTTCAAAATGAAAATGTCTATGTGTTAAATTTTAAGGAAGAGGAAAATGTTGAAGAAGGTAAAATGGATGATGAAAACTGCCTAAATGAAAATATTATTGTGTCTAGCTGTAAGGAAAATGAAAATTCAAATGATATTAATGAATGTGAAATACATGTTACAGAGGGTTCATATGATAATCTATGTCTATTAAATAATAAGGAAGATGAATATGTAAACAGTACTGATGAAAACATAGGGCATGTAGGAAATGAAAATGTGTCTAATAATAAAAGAAACGATCTAGAGATAAGGAAACTAATGGTGTAGTGATAGGAAATCAAAACGCGAACCATGTTTCAGGGACGTTTTGCAATGATAACCCGAATTTGAGAATTGACATGGTGGTAGAGGAACCCGGATACAGTGAAAAAACGAGAGCTATAATCAGCGTCTTGAACGGAGAAGCACAGTCGGAATTCAATCCTATTATTATGAACGGAATTTTAGGGATAAGTGATATTTTTGCGTCAAATGCGACAGAAGTCAACTGAGAGATAGAAATGACCGAAGTTAGAGATTGGATAGCAGAAATTAAAGAGGAAGAACGGGAGCAGGAAAAAGTAGCACCAAGGGACCAACGTAGGTATCCAGAATTAGGAAGAAAGGAACGATCGGGTAAGCTTTATCTGAAATCAGTAAAGAAGAAAGGGATCAAAAGAAGGGATAGAAAGAGAATAAGAGTAGTCAAAAGAAAGACCCGAATTTGGATGAGAGTGAAAAAGAAAATCATTTTTAGATTAACGCGGAGTGAGTTAAAAGAATGGGTAAGAAAGATACCCAGAGGACGAATGAAGAGACGAAAGGGAGAAAGGAAAACACAAGTAGAAATAAACTATGATAGCTCAGGGGTAGAGAATACAATTATTTACTACCAGAGAGCGTTAGAGAGATGTAGACATGAAGAAGGCACGATGTTGAACTGCCTAAATCTTTTAAGTCATATGTCGATGAACCTGGAGTATTTAGAAGCAACCAGGGTAGGAAGGACGGTTAACGAATTAAGATACTATGGGGGAGAAGTAGGAAAAAGGGCCCGAGAACTAGTGACGAGATGGAAAGAAATCGCAAGTCAAGAAATGGATGCCCAAGAAAGAAATAAAAGAATGGATGAAGAGTACCCCGGTAAACAAGTAGAAGAAAACATGGAGGAGGAAATGGGAGGAGAAGATGAAGAAGAAGAACAAGAACAAGAAGAAGAGGGAAAAGACGAAAATTACTTTGAGGAAGGAAACCAAGAAGACGAAGAAGAAGAAGAACAAGGAGAAGACGAGAACTACTTTGAGGAAGGAGACATGGAAGATTGGCCCTAAGATTAAGAAGAAGATGTGGATAAATCATCTTAGAAAGAGGAAAGGAAAAGGCATTAAGTTTGAATCAATTAAAAATGTATGTATCATCTAGGATTAGATGGTGGTTAAAAGAAAAATAGAAATAAGTTAGTGGATAGCCTGGGGAAGAAAGACACAATGGCACTGTGAAAGAAAGACGATGAATGGAAACACAAGGGATCTGAAAAGACAAAAAGGAATGGATTATAGACCCTTGACGAACGAACAGAAACCACAAGAAAAACAAGAGAGCAGAAAGGCCTTAGCCATTATTGTCTGAATAACTCGACCCCGAGTTGTAAATAGATCCTTGAGGAAGGGACAGGCGAATGGGGTCTCGAGACACACTTAAGAAGTCATAAAATATGATAGCCACAAGAGGGAACTTTGCGAGCAAAGCCAGTGAGCTAGACTACAAGAAACCGCAGTAACAGGAAAACGTCCACGGACGAAATGAATAATTAAAGAGTAAACCTTATACAGGGTGTCCAAAAATATTTTTGAAAAGTTCTTTTTGATGTTCGAAACCGGTTGAGCCGTATGCGTCCCCGTATGACAAGATAAATTAAGAAGAAATATGAAGTACAGGGTGTGCTAGAAATTTTAGAAAGACAATTTTTTTTTGAAAATAATTTTTTTCAAAAATATTAAAAAATGTATTTCCTTTGAAGGAGAAAATTGGGTCCAAATGAATTTTGGCACAAGACTTGAACCCTTGACTATTAAGGAAAATGAGAAAACAGGACGTTTTTACGATATATTAAAGTATCAAAAGGTTTAATATCAAATAGGCACAGAGCTGATAAAAAGTGTGGCGCAACGGGCCAGCTGCATAAATGATATCACCGCGCAGTCAGCAATAAAACAGTTACTCAGAATTAAAAATAGATGAAGGGGATTAACTAACAGTAGAGAGAGATGCAAGATCCAAAGAGAAAATGCAAATTCAGCTATAAATTGGCAACAGCGCGCGAGGGCGGAGCTGAGAAATTGGCGGAAATTAATAATATTAGCCAAGATAACCAAAATCTGTAAGAAAACTTTTCGTAAAAGCTATTCATTTAGGAAATGAGTAATTTTAGAACAGTAAAAGTCATTAAATAACGTGCGGAATAGAAGAGCAAAGTCAGCGCTTTACGAAGGGGATTTCACCCAAGCTAAAAGAAGGAGTGGGGTATAAAAAACAGCCTCTCACACACATAGAGGAACGAATTTTATTTAAATAAATACATCCCCACGATCGAATTCGGAAAAACTTTATAAAAATGAGACTTTCAGTGCGCAAGCTATAAAATGAATATTTTTCCAAAAGTATACCACAATTGGTTCAGGAGATAATTTTTGCAACGTAGACAAAGTAGTTTATTTTCCGTAGAAGCAAATAAATAAGGAGTGATCCAAGAGGACCGTATGCAGTTTACAAGGACTCCTTGAGGGGAGACGCTGTATCAAAAGATAATGCAGTTTAAGGCAGACCGTGAAGAGGTCGTGCTGCATCAGTTCATCTTTAATACAGTTAGTCAGTCCAGAGGGACACGACGCTACATCAAATCGTATCAACCAGTTAGTAAGCCGGCGAGAACGCCGTGCTGAAATTCATCAAGTAATACCCGAACATTCGGATCATCGTTTCTTATTCTAAGTGATCACTATAGCGTTATGCGCTGGATCAGTAAAAAACGCGACAATATCAGTCTCTTCGTGCCAAATCAAAGAACACTAAGACTATAAAAGTGCGGGGTAGTCAAGTAACACACGCAAAGTTGGAATACAGGCAAAAATTACGGAACGCGAAATTCAAAAGAAGACAATTCGTAAAATACGGAATAATAAATAACATTGCGTCAACAAAGACCGTATCAGCGACAAATCCTTAAAAGGATAAAATCAGCAAGTAATTAATCATAAAGGAAGGAGTAGGGACCTAGAGAGACTGTGGGTTCGAGACTCCAGATCTAAAGCGTTACATAGACAAGTGAAGGTTCTCAAAATAGAGACCGAGCTCTCAAATAACGAAATATCACGGAACGAGTAAGGACAAATACAAGGAACTTTATCCAGAATCCAGTAGGAACGTGTGAACGGGGACTAGGGGTTCAGAGACTTACACGGAGCCAGGTATTTCAAGAGTAGGAAGGAGCCAATTAGCACGTTCAATGCAGAAACGTTAGGAATCGTCAAGAACCAACCACTACGAACCATCATTGCCAAAGCTCTGAAATAAGGTCGTGTGTTTAAGGAAAATGCTATTGTGCCGAGTGTTATATTATGTCTCCACGTCTCAAGTGTAAAATGAATAAGTGTCAGGTAAAAGTGTCAGGAAAGAGTGTTATGATGGATGAGTAGATATCATGATGTTGGGTGAAGCAGCCTGAGAATGGAATCGGAGCCTGGGTGAGTTGATGAAACTTTATTAATGTTTTGTTGTTGTGCTGTGTGCTAGATATCAACCGAACCATTCATCGACTAGGGAGTTCTGATGGATGATTCATTGATGAATATGTATGTGCAAGTAATTGAAATGCTAAATAAAATGATCATTGTTAGCCACGAGGAACACATCGGTGGAAATAAAACGTTATTGGGATTAGTTAAAAGAAAGAAATAAGAAGCTCGATTAAAGAGATATGTAATAAATAAATAAATTTGGAAGAAGGAATAAAAATAATGAATTAAATGGCGTAAATTGTTGCCAAATTATGAATTAAATATGCACCATAATTAAATTGTAAAATCCAAGGGAATAAAGTAAAATAATAACGGTTAAATTGTAGACCAAAGAATAGTATAGAAAGAATAAAGCATCGTAATGAAAATATATAAATGATAAGAATGAAAATAAAATGATAAGTAAGTAAAAATATAAAATCATATTTAAAGAACTCAAAATGAAGAGTAGAGCGAGAAATAAAGTATAAATAAATAAAAATAAATAGTAAAGATCCAAGTATAAAGGTGGAATAAAAACCCCAAATGAATATATTACGTTATGGGCTATTATGGCAAAAATTATGAAATAAATTGTGTAAATGCCGAAATCAGGCAAATGTTGTGATAATATTCAAGCTCGTTGTGTTGCCGTAAGTGCCAGTATTAAAGAAATAATAAAATATAGTTTCAAGTGAATATATAAAAAATGCGTTAAGCCCGGATAGATTTATTCGTGAGATGAAAATGTAGTGAAATTGTCGAAATGCGTGGATGTAATTTCCCACCAAATATATTGTTGCAGGAGCCTCGTGTTGCAACTAAATAAGCGTCGAATATTGTTGTGAAGGTATTGTTGAATCGTGGATGAGAAATTCCCACTAAATAAGCGTCGAATATTGTTGTAAGGATAAAGAAAGCGTCGAATATGTAACTCCCGCTGTAGGATGGACGTCCCAGCTAGGATTTGTTGCAGTATAATATTGTTATAAAAGTAGGCAATGTTGAAATAATAGGCATTGTTGGAGGTATTATAAGCGTCGTAAGAAGTAGGAACCGTAAACTATCATACATCATCTCCGAATTAAATATCACTGTCCTGGGAATAAAGGATCAATAATAATAATAATAATAATAATAATAATAATAATAATAATAATAATAATATTAAAAGAGCGAAGTAAATCTCTGTGGTAAAAATGAATTTGTAAGTATTGGATACATAGGTTTAAAGCTATCCCAGTATAAAGGCTTTGAGGGTAGCCAGACATCATAAATCTCGCCTGAAAGAACCACAAGGGGAAGGAACGATCTTGTCCGTGGCCTTGCCCTTGTTAGAGAGAAAGAGGATATATCTTAATGGGCGCGACCGTCCAGTAATGTTCTGGCCGGCACGGAAATATTTAAAAAATCTAAACAAAAGAGGTGCCCGCAAAATAAATTATAGAATCATTTTTGCGGGAGTGAAAAAAATCATCCCGAGTAAAAGTTTGAATGTTGTTTTAAGATTTGACGGACTTGTCAAATAATATATGGTTGATAAAGAAAATTCCTTCTTCCAAAGATAAACAAATGACGAGCTAAGAAATAATGTAATTTGTTATAAATAAATATCCCACAGTAATAAATAATAAAGCACATAGCACAGCGCAAATAGTAAATCTCCTAGATGCATGATGGGTAACTGGAGGGTTACGGATTCGATCCTTAGACATGGCATGTTTTCTGTACAGTACTATATTATTTTCCACATCCAAGGCTTTGTGAAGAATTATTATGAAGGTCCAAAGGGCTAAATACTTGGTAAATAAATGAATATTCAAATAACATAAGTAATAAAGAGTCCCTAGAGGGTAAATGAAAAAATGTAAATATCCAAAGCCTTGGAGAAAGTACTAAATGTAAATGATAGGCGCGCTTGACGCATAAGTAAAATAAATATAAATAAATATTAAGGGTTTAATTTTAAGCAGGACAAAAACAGTTCTAAATTTCACAAGAAAGAAATGAAATGACATTACAGTGAATTTTAGTGATTTCTGATTAATGAATTTATTTTTGGTTTATGAGTGAAACTTGAAGAGACAATTCCAAGTGATTTAAGTTGATAAATTTTGAGTTGATTATTTTTGTGAGTGACACTTGAAGGGACAATATCAAGTGATTTTGGTTTTTATAATTTGTTTGAGTGAATTAATATTTTCTTTTATTGAATAAAAATTTGTGTTTTTAAATGTTCATGTTGAGTTTTTTTCCTGAATCTTGTCAACCTGATTGAGTCTACATATCGGATGTTCAGTCTGCTGGGGAAGGGACGTAACACACCCCGTACCGCAGTGGCCAAGCTGTGGACTGACTGAGCATCCATCCGCTGAGCGGGTACAGTATATGGTACAAAATTAGGAACTACTACTTAAAATTGACCGTTTGCAGACCTTACCTGAATTACAGACTAATACAGTCATCACAATTAACACCGTTTATCAGATTCTACACACACCCAATGTACACGGGGTTACATGACCACGTTGTCGCAGCCCCTAAACTGAGGAACCAACAAAAATCTCTGCGGGAGATAAAATTTTGCGTGAAGAAGTATCAGACTGTCAGATAGTTACACATCAGTTCCAAACCTTGCATAAGGACAGTGTGATCACAAGTATAAAAATGAACCCCAAATGACAAGAAGGTTACCATCCCCATAAGACAATAAAATGATAAAAATATGCATACAAAAACGGAAAAAAGGTAATTAACCTCCAAATGTAAAATACTTTCTTGCAATCAATGAGGTCTGATCCTCCTACGAAAACCTGCATATTTTGCCTATTATAGCCTATCCCCTAATTTGCCCGGTGAAATCTACCTCCGCCTTCCGGCGTGCCGAGAGGATTTTTTTTAATTTTTCTGGATTTGTTTTTTGTTAACTGAATATTTCTGTTGGCCAATATTTATCTGCTTTTTGTAATTTTTTTTTCATGATCAGAAACTTAAATTCACAGACGAATGTGTCGAAGACTACCGACTGTCACATTAGTTCATTTAGTGATCATATTAATGTTACTGCAGAACTGGGCAAACTTATTTCAATCAAGTTGGTATTTTGCCTTTCGCGGCCAATGAACCCCCGCACAAAACACGGCGTACACCTAAAAAAGTTGCTGAGTTTTAATTCCTGGGCCCTGATATTCAATATGCAATCATTTTGTTTTTTTTTATAGGGAGGTGAAGGAATGTTTTACAGTTTAGCTCTCGCAGTAAATTAGAGGAGATGTTCTAAATAAGAATTGAGGTATTTCGCAGTTTGCTACTCCTTTGGTAGTGCACAAATAGACCACAAGAGCTCGCTGATGAACCATCTCGGAGTTACTAAGCGTAATTTCGCACAAAACACGGCATTAACTTAGAAAATGTATCTGTGATTAAAACTGATTTTGTTATTATTAGTTGGGATGATTGAAGTTTGTTTCGTTACTGTTACTCTTTATCATGACATGATACGTAGTTTCCGAAATATTACTTACTGCGGATATGATAATTTCTACCAAGTTTGATGTATTTTTAGCATAATGTTTATATGTTTAATTATAGTATGAAGACGTTAAACGATAGGTGTTCAATATTTAAGAAAGGTTATTTAACTTTAACTACATAGAAGCTGATATTTATTTCCAATATATATACACACTTTCCAACCTACAAAGCGGAGGCAGACAGGCTTTTCTCCGGGTACTCCGGTTTTCCCTGTCACAATTTCATTGCAGCAACAATCTCCATTATCATTTCATTCCACCTGTCATTCATTTAATCATTGCCCCAGGGGAGTGTGATACGATTCGACCCGGTTGGTCGACTGAAAGCAGGCTGTGGATTTTCACTTTCCTACCTCTGATTAATAATTGGGTGAGTGAAAATGCTTACGCGGCAGCACGACGGCCTCTCACCACTGGGTCCGTTGTTCAAATCCCGGTCCCTCCATGTGAGATTTGTGCTGGAAAAAGCGGAAGCAGACAGGTTTTTATCCGGGTACTCCGGTTTTCCCTGTCACAAATTTCATTTCAGCAACACTCTCCACTGTCATTTCATTTCATCTGTCATTCATTTAATCAATGCCCCAGGGAAGTGCGACAGGCTTCGGCAGCCGGCACAGTTCATATCCTCGCCACTAGATGGAGACATTATTCATTCCATTCCTTGATCCGGTCGTTCGACCGTAGGCTCATTCTTCAAACGTTGACTTCGATCGTATGATTAGGACACAAGAAATAAAAACTTAATTTTAACATTTCGCACAGCCACCATCCTGAGGTTATGTAAAACAATTGAACTAAGTTAAATGTCGATGCATTGTGATTTGTATAGTTATTTGCTGTACCAAGTTTCACTGCGATCGGATGGTTAAATCGCGAGAAAAGTCTATTTAAATCTTTCAACTTCGCTTGGCCGCCATGTTCGTTTCGTAGTTAACTGGTTTTTGATAGTCACATAAGTGAACTTATAGTAGTGCCCTTTATCACCATACAGAATTTCATGGTGATATCAGTAACAGTTTCGGAGATATAGAATGCCGGTGAAATATTTCACACAGCCACCATGTTGGATTGGTGTGACGTAATAAAACTTGAAGGGCACGATCGGGGTCGGCCAAAATAGTACTATGACCTTACCGAGTTTCATTGAAATCGCTCCAGCCGTTTAGACGTTATTAGCGGGACACACACACGGACGCAAACACACATACTAACACACATGGACAATGGGTGATCTCATGAGCCTATTTTAGCCTATTTTTATTTATGAAAAAAAAAATAGACTTATGAGATCATCTTTTGTCCGTGTGTGTGTATGTGTGGGTGTGTGTGTGTGTGTGTGTGTATGTCCCCGCAATAACTTCGAAACGGCTGGAGCGATTTCAATAAAACTCGGTAAGGTCGTAGTAATATTTTGGCCGACCCTGACCGTGCCCTTTAAATTTTATTACGTCTCAGTAATCAAACATGACGGCTTTGCGAAATACTTCACCGGCATTCTATATCTCCAAAACTATTACTGATGTCATCCTGGAATTTTGTATGGTGATAAAGGGTACTAGTAGAAGTTCACCTATGAGTCTTTCAGAAACTTGTTAACTACAAAATGAACATGGCGGCCAAGCGAAGTTGAAACTTTAAAATATACCTTTCTCGCGATTTAACCATCCAAACGCAATAAAACTTGATACAGCAAATGTGTATGCACATTCTAATGCACTAGCATCTAATGTAGCTCAATTGTTTACATTCATTCATTCATTCATTCATTCCTTTATTTGCAATTGGGGGTGTGTTCCCCGGTGGCAAATTAGATATACATAACAAATAAATAATTGTACATAACAATTCACTAACAATTAAACTGGAGTATTTACACAAATAGTCAGTCTTTTCTTAAACACACCTATATGTTTGAGAAAAGGCTCTAAGACTGCGGCAGGTAGAGAGTTCCAATTATCAATGGCACGGTTTACGAAAGAATATTTACCATAATTTGTTCGCTGTGGTTGGCCCTTAACTTTGAAAGGATGATCACTCCTACCCATGTAAGTAGGCTTTTCCATACGTTTGCTAAGCTCACCCCCTGCTGGCTGATTTGTATACGTGTTGTACATAGCGCAGAGTCTAGATTTCATCCTCCTAGCCTCAAGTGATTCCCACCCAAGTTTCTTTAACATACGGCCCACACTGCTCCTGGGATTAAAGTCACTGAGCACAAATCTAGCGACCTTTCTTTGTACCATTTCCAACTCATTTATGAGCCCTACTTGATATGGATCCCAAACCGCCGAGGCGTATTCCAGAATAGGTCTTACAAGTGACAAATATCCTAATTCTTTAGCAGAGGTACTACTTCCTTTTGATACCCTCATTACAAAGTGCAGGGATTTGTAAGCTTTAGAAACTACACATCCTATATGACTACTCCATTTCATATCAGTTCTTACGTGAACGCCCAAATATTTGCAAGAATCTTCTTCTACAAGTATTTCCGAGCCAATGTTATATTGAAAATCTTGCCTTCGCACTTTCCCTATTTTTATTAGACTACATTTTCTTGTGTTTATTTTCATTTTATTTTCAATCGCCCACTTATAGACCAGGTTCAGGTCATCTTGAAGTACTGTGTTGTCTTGTGAGTCATGTATCTTTCGATATATTACACAATCATCCGCAAACAATCGACAGTCCGGGATGGTCGAACTCCGTTAATTAGGTTCAACCCAAACAGTCCTGTCAGCTCACGATAATGGGTTTGGGGAGAGAGTGGGGGTAGGCAACATCCCATGAAATGTTGGTTAAGCCATGAGTTGACTGACAGCTATGAACAGCTGGACTCCCTGGAGTTCCCGTAGATATAATCAGTGCAGCTAACATGTTATCCATGTACAGTCAAAGAGGTGGACAATAGAGAATTATATGAAACTATAAATTTCGTAAGTGTGAGTTGTCAAAATGGGGCCAAAAGTGGAGGTGTTCAAACAAGGTATGTTCTGCACATTCATTTACGAATGGTTTTACAAAGTTCTAACGTTATTCCACGAACTGTTAGTGGACGTAAAGCTTTTGTCTGCAGCAGAATACATATAAGCATTTGGTTCCCACGATATCGTTTTAATGCTCATAAGTTAGTGTAGGTTATAACTTTCATACGATAATTTTTACGAAGCTACAACATACAAATTGAAATGTGCAACTTGATCTGTCTCTAACTCTGAAACTCAAAGAAAATTATTGCACTTGAGCTTTAAAGGCAAATCTGGAATAACGCCTAAAATTTCCAATGAGTGGTATGAAATACGTGTTTGAGATAACAAGACTAGATAGTGAAGAACAGCGCAGGTTGACACATTCCGACAATATTTACTACCAAGTCCACTTTGGAGTGGGGGGGGCTCTGAAACACGCCTCAGGCTACTTCCCCTGTTAGGGTTTTCCTAATTGACCCCCGTGGAGAGAACTCATTAGTGGAGCTCGGTATCACCCCGACAGTCACTGCGAATCCCATTCGGTAAGTCATTTATAAACGCCATAAACGTTCCGATTACGCTGCCCTGAGGGATACCCGACGTTACGGTAATTTCATCCGAGAATCGGCCTTCAACTTTCACTTTCTGGGAACGACCCGTCAAAAATTCTGGGATCCATAAAATTACTCTTCTATCAATCTTCGTCGAAGCTAATTTATGGAGTAGCATGTCATGTGGCACGACATCAAAGCCTTCGCAAAATCTACAACTACGGCGTCGACTGAAACTCCATCGTCAAACGATTCGCTAATATCTTGAAAAAGTGATAGCATCTGACTCTCGCATGAGTAACCTTTCCGAAATCCATGTTGTCTATCATTAATCCATGATAATATTTCCCACTGTTCCCTCAAGTAGTCGCAAATGAGATGCTACATCTGTTTTCAAAAGATGGACGTAAGTCTAACCGGCCTGTAGTTGCCCAATTCAAGTCTGCTCCCTCCCCTAAATATTGGGACTACCGTAGTGTAACGTGTTTTACGAGGGTATTTCACGCCACTGACATAAGTCAGTAGGAAGCCATTCAATGTTTATTTACGCGGCAACTTGTTCAGCCAAGATAATTTTCATTTAACTTATTATTATTATTAATGTTTTTTTGAGCTTTCTCTTTAAAGATTATAAGTATACAGATAGGTTTTCGATTTTATATGATTCATCACGTACGAGGGAAATGCTACGGCTATTTCCAATGGTAAGCGCGAATGACTCAGAACTACATAATCTCTCTCTTCATTGTTTCATAATCAGAATTTGAGTAACTTTTAGCTTGGGAATAATTGTAAATTCAGTAATTCATCCGACTCCGTTTCCACGTAATTTTCGAGTGATAAAATTCAAGTCGTTACGCTCCAATTTTAAATTATTGATATTATTAAAATTGCCACTACTAGTTTTTGTTATATAATAAATTCATTTCTATACTATGCAATCTTTGCTTTCAGTAGGTAGCATTAGATATAGACCAAATTCCTTCTCCCGATACAATTGTTAGTTGGATTAATGATCAAATCATGCCACGGTCTGAGTGTGAAGATTCTTATAGGTGTTCTGCCCGAGCTAGGCGTTGATAAATATCAATTTAGATTTCAACTTAGGGTTGAGGTCTTGGCGCCCATTAATTCCACGTATCTTAGTCAGAGTAAACATTACAATTAGCTCAAACGTGGGACTTGTGGTGGTTTTGCATCACTCACACCACTCAAACCATTTACATTTGTACGCACAACGTGGAGCGAAGACGTTACAGTAGCTCTTTTCCAGTCATCCGGGATTTGCGCATTGTTTATGGACACATTAAACATCACCTCTAAGTATCGTGCCACGGCCCTACCTCCTAGTCTAAGTACTTCACTAACAATATTATCAGGACCCTTCGATATATTGTAACGTATTTTTTGTATTAGCTTTACAATTGCTGACTGGTTTATTTGGAGATGTGGAGCCCCTGATTCACCGTTAAGGTCCAACACACAGCTATTGGATTTACTGAACACACTACCATATAAGACATTTAATTCATTAGCAATGGCCTGCTTCTCAGTAATTAATTTACCGTCAGAGGACATTATCATCGACAAATTATTTGAATTTCCCTTTCTTCTCCTAACATAACTGTAAATTTTTTTCCACCCATCGCCTCCCGAACCAAGTAAACCTTGCATATAATTGTCATGAGCAGCCCTCTTTTCTAAGACGAGCTCTCTTGATAAAGACTTAAATTTCAACATATACTTGTCACTATCATGTCTTTTATTGTATAATTTCCTAATTTTCCGTTTAAGACTCCTGATTTCCCGTGTGTAATACTCAGGATTTGGGTTTTGTTTCAGTAATTTAAATGGAACAAATTAATCAATAGCGCTATTTAAAATTTTCATAAAGTTAGTTCACAGGATATTAATGTTATTTCCTTCCGATGCCCATCCTACAAATAGCTCATTCAAATACCCCTGAAATTTGCCCTGATCCACCCTGCGATACTGGAATCTGATCTTATTTGCTACATCAGAGTCTAATTTTGTAATGTCACCGTATCTAATATTTAATTCAACCCCAACCTCGAGTTGGCGGCTGTGCGAAATATATTACCAGCATTCGATATCTCCGGAACTATTACTGATGTCATCCTGAAATTTTGTACGGTGGTAAAGGGTACTACTTGAAGTTCAGCTATGAGACTTCCAAACGCCTGTAAAATACAAAACGAACATGGCGGCCTAGCGAAGGTGAAATATTATAATAGACTTTCTCGCGATTTAACCATCTGAGCGCAGTGAAATATGTTACAGTAAATTTGTAAACACATTGTAATGCACTGGCATCTAATTTAGTTCAATTGTTCACATAACATCAAGATTGTGGCTGTGCGAAATTTTGAAATATGTTTTTTATTTCGTGTGTCCTAATGATGCGATTGAAGTTTTAATACTACCCCAACACAATAATCTTCATGTAATAGTACATATCTCTATGACCTACATATATAAAAATCCAACATTGCGACCATCCGAAATATTTAGATGGTTCTCAATATCTACGAATCTATTACAGCAATCAAACTGAAATTTTGCATGTTGATAGAGACAAGTAATATAAGTACAATATATGAAAATTGCCTGTATAGTTTTTCACGGAACTACTTGTGTTTTCATAAATGAAAATAGGCTAAAAATAACTAAAGACTGCATTTACTTTAAGATGGCCAATAGTGGTATGCAATTGAAACGTTACCAGCCTCGTACATAATTCATTTCCCTGTTTGGAAAACTAATATAGCAAAGATTCTAATAATATGACCTGGTCTGTAAATAGATCAATCACAGCTCTGAAATTAAAATGTTAAGAAGAAAATGGCTCTACTCTACGGAACTACTCTTTTTTATTTTGTGACGCAAGACATATTTAAATAATGTACTTAAACCATTTTAACGCTAAACCACAAACCTTTTATTATATTTTCTTTCGGTGCTTTCTGGCTTGGATGGTCATATGTTTCCGGTTGCCTAGTAATACCCCACCCAACCTGCATTGTCCGCAATTAGCAGATATTTCACGCAGAGCCAGGGTTACAAAAAAAGAAACTCCTCTACAGATGCCAGTCTGAAGGATATTCAATTTCACGACGCCACCGTTATTACTTGAGACTGGGAGATTGGCCGGCCCCAGTGGGGTGGACACTTGTGGACTATAAGTGCCCTTGAGACTGTGCTGATGTCAGTAGGGGGCAAGGAGAGTTCTGCTTAAATTTAGAACCGACCTCACCCCACTTATAAGCCTCAGCCATGTAATATCTGCGATAGCTCGTGAACCCATGGTCGAATTTTGGCAAATGAGGTGTTGTAGGACTCGGTCTGACGCACTCTTTCCAATGAACAACTTGTTATACAGGGTGTATCTTAATTATACCGACAAAAAATCAGGGACGCTCTGCGTGTTATGTAAAAGACGATGCCGCAATCGGATTGGCGGAGAAAATTTTTCCCTCCGAGAAAATGAGGTTACTTTGTTACTTCCAGGCGCGCGATTCAAATCAACGAAGTCGCCGTATTTGCTGAGCCAGGCAGCAAGCCGCTGGCCACTGCTGTGCTTCAGGTAAGGGAAGGGAGTGTGATAGAAGAAGACAGAGATATGCTGGCGGGTATGCGGCAGGCCGAGGCGATCAAGGAGACTTGCGCATGCCCGCCAGCATATCTCTGTCAGCTTCTATCACACTCCCTTCCCTTGCTTGAAGCACAGCGGTGGCCAGCGGCTTGCTCTCTAGCTCAGCAAATACGGCGAGTTCGTAGATTTGAATCGCGCACCCGGAAGTAACAAAGTAACCACATTTTCTCGGAGGGAAAAATTTTCACCGCCAATCCGATTGCGGCATCGTCTTTTACATAACACGCAGAGCGTCCCTGTTTTTTTTGTCGGTATAATTAAGATACACCCTGTACATATATATATATTTGAAAGTAGGCGATAGTTTGAAAACCAAACATGATAGAATGTTGTGCAACAGTTCAAACGAAAAGTCTCTATGTACTTTATTTTTTATAATAAAACTTCTTTTATTTTTTATGTTTTTTTTATTAAACAGTCCAATTTTGGGATTCCTATATTTTGTAAACTAGGAATTTTTAAAAAAGTTTGTTTGACATAAATGGATGGTCCCCACCCTCTCTAAGTCTCTAGGACGAAAACACTTCTGTAGTAGTGTGGTGAGGACACTTCTGCCCCACAGCCTACTTTCCTACGAACTATGCCGATATCTCGCGAACGCATGGTCAGATTTTAACGAATGAGGTGTTGTTGGCATTGGGATGACGTCCTCTTTGCTAAGAATGTGTGTTGGTATTTTTTTTTGAAAATTGTTGATTTTGAAATTGGCGCTATTTTGGAGACGGTGAATTTTAGAAAATAGTTTGTTTGACGTGAATGAAAGGTCCCTATGACCTCTAGGCTGAGAGCAAGTTTTACGTGTGTAGGACAGAACAAAATGATAGCCTACTTTCTCGCGAACATTGACGATAATTCGCGAACGCACGATCAGTTTTTAACGAATGAGGAGTTGTTGGCATTGGGATGACGTCCTCTTTGCCATGAATGCGTGTTGGTATTTTTTTTAAATTGAAAATGTTTGTTTAATAAAGTGTCATTATTTTGGAAACGGTGAAGTTGAGAAAATCGTTTGTTTGACGTTAATGAAAGGTCCCTATGCCCTCTAGGCATAAACCAAGTTTTAAGTCTGTAGGACAAAAGAAAATGAATTTTGAAAAAATGCTCACTATTTTGGAAACGGTGAAGACGAGAAAAATGTTTGTTTGACATAAATGAGAGGTATCATGAAAATAAATGTCAAGTTTCTAGGACAAAAACTATGCATTTTAAAACTTTTCCCTGTTTTTTTTTAATTTGTTAAATGAAACGTGCTCGTAGAGAGAGGCGCTAGCGCTGGGCGTGTGTTACAACGAGGCTATCACCGGCCATGGTGAATACAGGAAATGGCCATTTCTAGGGGGTAGCAGGGCGAGGGGTCGCTTTTCGATATTTTTCCTATGACGAACGAATAAAGGCAAATATTTCGAAAATCCCTCATGACGATCTTTAAATATGTTAGTAAACGGGTCTGGAGTAAGCTGACATATTTATAATGGTATGAGGCGAATGAAAGCAGGGCGTTTGATAGTTGTCAGCAACTAGAAGAACTTGCTTTGTATGTGTGACTGGCATCCTATAAATAAATCCGCTTGAGGCTGGCTAGCCGGCAAAGTGAATGGAATGTTAGCGAGAGCTGACAACACTGCTGGCAATCTGGAATAATCTAGCAACTCTGTAACGGAGATAACAGACCCACCTGCAGACAGCCAAGCAGAGTGGCGTGCATGAGCGGGCAAAAGCCGCGAGAGGGGAGAGGAGGAAAACAGGGAATCATGTGACCACTGCAGAGTGGTGAGAGGCGGGGCCAGAGGGCCGGGGAGAGGTGAGGGGAGGGGTGGAAAACCCATGACGGCCAATAGCTGAACGAGTTGTATGTCAACATGGAGTCAAGGAGTGAGACACAGGTGAGGAGAGAGAAAGAGAAACATGTATGGACAACAACTTGATTCAATAAATAAATAAATAAAAAGTACACAGGTTCACACAACATGTAATTTATTGATCCAAGAATTAAAGGTAGAGTGAAATCCTAACCATTTTACATGTAGTTTATTCCCTTTTTGTTTCAACACTTTTTCAACAAGATAATGTTTTGGAAACTTTGTCCTTTGAAGTTCATGGAGGTAAAACCGGCCATTTATGGGTTGATGTTTGAGGTCCTCGAGTAAATAGGCGACTGGACTCTCCAAGTTGACTTGACGAATTCGAAATAGTTCAGTCCCCCACTGTGGCGTGTAGCCCTTATTGAAGGCAGACTTATTTGCTCACACGAACAAAATCCCCAATTTTCAGTCGGTGACGTTTAGGGTCTGCTGTTTTATGGGGTTAAACAGTTTTTCCAGTCGGTGAATATTTTTGGTCACGAGCCGTGGCTTGGTCCCAATCGTTCTATGTTTGGTGTCATTGTAACGTGACACTAGCTCTGGTAACATGTCCAATCAGCGATAAGTGCCCTGAGCGGTAAACGCTTTCCTCATATGCGTTTTCAATGTTCGGTTAAACCGCTCAACCACGCTGGCTTTGAGATTGCTGTACGTGATGATATGGTGAATATCCAAAGATTTGAGAAATCTGGAGAAATCCTTGTTGAAAAATTATTTCCCCTGGTCAGTTTGTAGCAACTGAGGTTGACGTTTGGATTGTTGAATAATATGTTGAAAAGCCTTGGTGACTAGCGGACCAGACTTGCGATGCACAGGTTCAACAAAGGCCATGTTGGAATACCTATCAATGACGGTCAACATATAGCGTACACCATCGTTAACGCCAGCATAGGGTATGATCTCTACCAGGTCTGCTTGCCAAAGTTCATCCACACCTCGTGAAATCACCATGAGTCGCGGATAGTGACGCCTAGCTGGGCGATGCAACTCGTGAGCAATGACCATTTTAATGGGTGAGGGCTTAAACAATAATTATGGCATTTCGAAGTTCTTGTTCAATATCTTGAATTTCCCAATCGTGACCGGTGTGACCAGCTTGACGTGAAGCATGCAACAACTCTAGCCGCTGTACGAGCTTATTGGGATTGTGCCAGTAGGTAACATCCACAAGGGGTTTTAATGGTTTAAATGTCACTCCCGAAGCGGACGCTTTACGACGAGTACTTTGACTCGTGGGAAACATTTTTGCAATGATGGTTTTATATTTTTGAGGTATATTATTATTATTATTATTATTAAGAATAATCAATATTACATCCAGCAATACAAGAACATATATACACACATAGCTTTTTAAGTATTAGGACATACGTCCGTACATTGTTCAAGCAATCGCGTGTGCTATATAGACATTATCCTTTGCACTACAACATTGTATAATTCACTTGTTCTCTTGATCACTGGAGTCCCGTTATATTAAATATGTACAATCTTCATCATATCGTAACTTCAGTCTATTTATGATTATTATCTAAGTAAACGTATTAGTCTAAAAATGTACATTCTGAGATCTATGTGATGAATATCGAATTCAGCCGAGTTAGGGAAGAATACATGTAAGCTATACCACGTAAGGCAAGGCCTTGTGGGTGGCATATTAGGTCTACTTACCTAATTATAACGTTAAGTGTTCATGTTAAAATATATTACATATACTGTATATATTAAGATAAGCGTTGTGAAATAGCTAGGTAGCAATGGTACTGCTAATTTATAGATTAAGCTACTTTAATATATCTTTAATGACATTTTATTCTCTCGAAAAATTATCTTTGCGTTACGTATAAACTTTGAAGATTTATGTAACTGCTTTTATGGGTTTAGGAAGGATACTGTAAAATTTAGGAATAAAGTATTGAAAATTACGCTTTGCAATAGATAGAGTTGGTTTGAAGAGGACAGACAAATTTCCTGTTCTACCTCTTGTTTGGTAGGTGTGGCTCATGTTTATGACTGAATTTTTATTTTTATAGATATATTTATAGACTTCCGTCACGAAAAGTTGTCCTATATTCATGACATTTGCTTCCGCATACAATTCATTAGTAGGATATAACCTTTCCTTTTTATACATGATACCCAACACCAAGTTTTGCATTACTTGAGCTTTTTTTTTTACAATAGTTTTATAAACTCCTCCCCATGCATTTATTCCATACGTGAGAGTAGACTGAATAAGTTCAAAGTAGATCTCTCTCAGTAGTTTAATATTGGCAATGTGTTTCAGACAATGAAATACATAAACTGTCCTCCTTATTTTCTTTGTGAAGAAATTAATGTGCGATCTCCACTTCATGTCTTCATCAAAATAAATTCCTAGGTTTTTTATATTTTGTGTGCGGTTGATTTTTTTGCAGTTGCAGCTTGTATTACAGTTTTCCCGATGTACTGTAAGCTCGTTGAAGCAATTTTGATTGCTTTTTAGTGTGAAAATAATAAATTTTGATTTATTTACATTCAGAAACAATTCATTATTATCCAGCCATAAATTAATCCCTTTTAAAGCTTCGGTTGCTTCTTGCCTGACTATTTCCCATGTATTCCCTTCAACAAATATAGCGGTGCCATCTGATTGAACTATTTTTTAGATTATTTATTGATTTTTCTATGTCATTAATGTATATAATAAAAAATAGTGTTCCTAAGACTGTTCCTTGTGGTATGCCCCTTTTTACTTGCATCGGTGCACTCAATATGTCATTTATTTTTACATATTGGATTCTGTCAGTAAGGCAACTTCCGATGAGATTAAGAGCTGTGCCTCGAATACCATATTTTTCCATTTTTTGGAGGAGAATATCATGTGATACAGTGTCCAAAGCTTTAGTAAGATCTAAAATATTCCTAGTGATGATTTGGAGCAATTTAATTTTTCTTGTATTTGTTTAGTTAGTGTTCCAATTGCATCCACAGTACTTCGACTTTTTATAAATCCATATTGCCTTGCTGATAGAATGTCATGCTTCAGTAAAAACTGGAAAATATTGTTCTTGATACATTTTTCAAAATTAATATTTTTGCTATTATTGTAATCAGAGATATCGGTCTATAAATTATCCATGTATATAGTATTGCCTGATTTTAAGATTGGTTTAACTATTGTTGACTTCAGTTGCTTTGGATAATATCCTTCTGTAAAAGATTGATTTATGAGATTTGAAAGCGGTTTCTCTAATGATACTATATTTTGTTTTATAACCTTTGCTGAAATATTGTCTATTCCCATCCCTTTACTGTCACTTATGTCACACTAGCTGAAGTACCCGTGCTTCGCTACGCGTCATAAATAAATAAAAATGTGAAAGTGACAGTAAAAACAGGGGATAGGCGAGGTGCTGCACAGAGGGATATTAAGGATGGAACATTTTGTCCAACTACACCGTTCGGCGTTGACCGTGTTTTATAGCACAAATTTAGGTTTTACTCGCTAACCGTTGGAGATACCTTTCGGATAGAAAATGTAATTTTAAACCACGTATTTCTTAGCGTTCACTTTTTATTTGAAATGGAAATATGAAAAATTGAAACCAAAGGGTATAGTGACGTCACTAAAATGGTCGCCATCTTAAAATAGTGCAAAGTATTGAAATCAAAAGTAGTCTATATGTTAACCAGGTAAATCAACTACTTCCATGTAAAATTCATGTAAGTCGGACCAGTGGTTCTTGCGGGATTGAGTAATACACAGACACACACCATCTCATTTTTAGCCTCGCTTCGCTCGCGTCATAGTCGTGTCATATTGTTATTCAATGACATGCAGGTTTAACCCCCTTAACACCCCTTTAGAACCAGAATATCCAAAAATCCCTCCTTAGTAGACTTTTTCGACACACAACAAACATATCCCCTTCTTCTAACTTTAATAGTTTTGATTGGTCGAAGAGAGTGAACATCCAAAAATCCTTCCTTAGTGGACGTTTTCCTTCCAGAATTTCACCCCTCCCCATTGGATTTATGAAAAAAAAAACGGTCGAACTCCTACTTATTTTAATTATTTATTCATTTATTTATTTTTAAGCTGATTGAAACTCGGAGAAAATCAAACTCCTCGCCTATGTCGTTTAAGAGATACACGCTCCGTTAGGACTCTTTCAACCCCCACTTTTCATCCCTTTCACCTCATAATATACACCACATCGAAAAACCATTAGACATATGTCAGCTTATTTTTAATGATTAGTATATATGCCAAGTATCACATCCCCATATGAAACCACTCGTGAGATATTGTTATTCAATGAAATGCACGTTTACCCCCTTAACACCTCTTTAGAACCTGAATATCCAAAACTCTTTCCTTAGTGGACGTTTTCCTCATACAAAGAACTTATCCCCAAAATTTCATGTTTCTAACTTCAATAATTTTGGCTGGGCGATGATGAGTGAGTGAGTCAGTCAGGATATTTTCTTTCATTTATTTTTGAGAATTTCACCCCTTCCCATGAACCCCTTAAATTGGATTTATGAAAAAAAAACACGGTCGAACACCTATTTACTTATTTAAAGTTGTTTCCCCCCTGAGTTTGATGAGTGAGTAAGTGATTCAATCAGTTAGGACACTTTCTTTCCTGTTTTCCCCCCGAATTTCACTCCTCCCCATGGGCCCCTTAAATTGGATTTATGATGTAATGGTCGAACACCTATTTACTTATTTTTAAGCTGCGTTTTCCGCTGAATTTCAAACTTATCGCCTATGTTGATTAAGAGATACAGTACACGCTGCGTTAAGAATCCTTCAACCCCCAATTTTCTCCCCTTTCACCTCATAATATACACCATATCGATAAACCCTTTGACATATGTCTGCTTATTTTGAATGCTTAGTTTATATGCCGAATATCACATCCCCAAATGAAACAACTCGTGAGATATTGTTATTCAATGAAATGCAAGTTTAACCCTCTTAACACCCCTTCAGAACATGAATATCCAAAAATCCATCCTTAGAGGACTTTTTCGACATACAACGAACATATCCCCAAAATTTCAAGTTTCTAACTGCAATAGGTTTGCTGGGGGATGATGAGTGAATATCCAAAAATCGTTCCTTAGTGGACTTCTTTCCCCAGAATTTCATCTCTCCCCATGAGGCCCTTAAATTGGATTTATGAAAAAACGATCGAACACCTATTTACTACTTTTTCAATCTGATTTTTAGCCTACTTTTCACATTTTTCAAAAATGAGGAAAAAGTAGACTTATGAGATCGGGAAAATGTGTGTCTGTCTGTCTGTCTGTCTGTCTGTCCTTCTGTCTGTCTGGCTGTGTGTGTGTCCCCCCCTATCAACTCCTAAACGGCTGCAGCAATCGAAACAAAATTTGGTAGGAGTAAAGATCTACACCGGAATATCTCACGCCCATATTTGAAAATGATGTCAGTGCTACCAACTGCTAAAAAATCGCAATTGAAATTTGAGCTCCATGTTGGATATCTTGGAAAGTATGAATGAGAGCTATTTCAAAATTGGCACACGTACAGATCATAATATTTCAGTTTAATTTCCAGGAGGCCAAACATGGCAGTGTTGCCAAAATGATTATAAGCCTCCTGATAGGTCCAATTTTTAAATGCATATAACTTCTACACTATCAATTGGAATTCAACCAAATTTCGTATGTTGTATGTGTACATAACCAGATATGACTGAGCGTATTCTTAAGACCTACCAGGGCTGCCAACTGTTAATAAATGCTCCTAATTTATTTTATCCAAATACCAATATATCAGAAAGTATGCAAGCCAACAGCTTTAAACTATGCACACGTATAGTACCTGACATTCTATATTAATTTGGAGTAACTTATATACGTCAGTCCTACCAACATGATTCTAAGCCTGCTGACAGGTCCAACTTTAAATACATGCAACTTCCATACTATCATTTGGATTTCAACCAAATTTCGTATGTGTTATGTGTACCATAACAGATATGACTATGCGTATTCTAAGGAGCAACCAGGGCTGCCAACTGTTAATATGTGCTGTCCCTATTTTTGTTACCCTAATATCAATATATCAGAAAGTATGCAAGCCAATAGCTCTAAAATTTGCACACGTATAGTACCTGGCATTCTAGACGAATTTGGAGTAACTAATATACGTCAGTGCTGCCAACATGATTCTAAGCCTGCTGATAGGTCCAATTTTAAAATGCATGTAACTTCTATACTAACTAATGGATTTCATTCAAAATTGGCACAACAATAGATCATATTATTTCAGATTATTTCTGACCAATACATGCATGACATTGTTGCCAACATGATTTTACGCGCGCTGTTAGATCCAATGTTTGACTGCATGTAACGTCCATGCGATTCATTGGACTTCAACCAAATTTTGTATTTTGTACCTTAAGAGATGGAACTAAGAATATATTCAGTCATCAGGGCTGCCAACTGTAGTGCTCTATTAGGATACATTATGCCAGGTATACAGTATTTCGAACTAATTGGAAATTTAGATATTAGCAACTTAATTTCGTCATTATTTTAGATAGGTTCATATTCTGTAGAATAATCATTGGCATGAAAAGTAGGCTGTATAGTTCTTAACGGAACTTCTTGTTCTCCCTGAGATTCTTACTTTTTGCCTCTGTCTTTTAAGAGATACTTGCTCCGTTAAGAATCCTTCAACACTCACTTTTCACACATACACCTCATAATATACACCACACCGAAAAACCCTCAGACATGTGTGTTCTTATTCTTAATGATGAGTTTATATGCCTTGTATCCCATCCCAAAGGAAACCAATCGGTAGATATTGTTATTCAATTAAATGCAAGTCTACCCCCTTAACACCCCTTTAGAACCTGAATATCCAAAATTCCTTCCTTAGTGGACGTTTTCGACATACAACGAACATAGCCCCTTAATGTCATGTTTCTAACTTCAATAATTTTGGCTGGGGATGATGAGTGAGCGAGTAAGTCAGGACATTTTCTTTCAATTATTTTTCAGAATTTCACCCCTGTCATGAACACCTTAAATTGGATTTATGAAAAAAAAAAACGGTCGAACACCTATTTACTTATTTTTGAGCTGTTCTTCCCCCCTGAGTTTGATGAGTGAGTGAGTTAGGACACTTTCTTTCCTGTTTATTCCCCCAGAATTTCACCCCTCTCCAAGGGCCCCTTAAATTGGATTTATGAAAAAACGGTCGAACACCTATTTACTTATATTCTAAGCTGTCTTTTCCCGACGAATTTCAAACTTCTCGCCTATGTCGTTTAAGAGATACACGCTCCGTTAAGAATCCCTCAACCCCCAATTTTCACCCCTTTCACCTCATAATATACACCACATCGATAAACCTTTAGACATTTGTCTGATTATTTTAATGATTAGTTATATACCGAATATCACATCCCCAAAGAAACAACTCATGAGATATCGTTATTCAATGAAATGCACGTTTACCCCCTTAACACCTCTTTAAAACCCGAATAACAAAAATCATTCATTAGTTGATGTTTTCGACATACAGCGAACATATTCCCAAAATTTCATGTTTCTAACTTTAATAGTTTTCGCTGGGCGTGATGAGTGAGTGAGTCAGACAGGACATTTTCTTTCAATTATTTTTACCACAATCTCACCCATCCCCATGGGCCCCTTAAATTGGATTGATGAAAAAACGCTTGAACACCTATTAACTTATTTTTAAGCTGTCTTTTTCCCCTGAGTTTGATGAGTGAGTGAGTTAGTCAGTCAGTTAGGACACTTTCTCTCCTTTCCCTCCCCCAGAATTTCACCCCGCCCCATTGGCTCCTTAAATTAATTTATGAAAAAACGGTGGAACACCGATTTACTTATTTTTTAAGCTGATTTTTTTTCGCTGAGTTTCAAATTTCTCGCCTATGTCGTTTAGGAGATAGGCCTACACGCTTCGTTAGGAATCCTTCAACCCCCAATTTTCACCCCTTTCACCTCATAGTAATACACCTCATCGAAAAACCTTTAGACACATGTCTGCTTATTTTTAATGATTAGTTTATATGCCGAGTATCACATCCACACATGAGACCACTCGTGAGATATTGTTATTCTATGAAATGCAGGTTTAACCCCCTTAAGACCCCTTTAGAATCTGAATATTCAAAAATCCTCCCTTAGTGTATGGTTTTGACATACAACGAACATATCCCGAAAATGACATGTTTCCAACTTCAATATTTTTGGCTGGGCGATGATGGGTGAGTGAGTCAGGACATTTTCTTTCATTTTTTTTCTTCAGAATTTCACCCCTCCCGATGAACCCCTTACATTTGATTTATCAAAAACTGTCGAACTCACATATACTTATTTTTAAGCAGTTTTTCCCCCTGAGTTTGAAGAGCGAGTGAGTCAATCGGTTAGGACACTTTCTTTCCTGTTTTTTTAAACCCAGAATTTCACCCCTCCCCATGGGCCCCTTAAATTGGATTTATAAAAAAACGGTCAAACACCTATTTACTTATTTTTTGCTGATTGTTTTCCGCTGAGTTTCAAACTCCTCGCCTATGTCGTTTAAGAGATACAGGTTCCGTTAGGAATCTTTCAACCCCCACTTTTCTCCCCTTACACCTCATAATATACACCACATCGAAAAACACTCAGACACATGTCTTCTTATTTTTAATGATGAGTTTATATGCCGAGTATCACATCCCCCAATGAAACCAATCGGGAGATATTGCTATTCAATGAAATGCAGGTCTACCCCCTTAACACCCCTTTAGAACCTGAATACCCAAAAATCATTTCTTAGTGGGCGTTTGCGGTCCTTGAGGAAGCTGCATACCAAATTTCATTCCAATCCATTGGGTTGTTTCTGAGATTTCGTGATGAATGTGTGAGTGGTATTTGACAAATATCTAGTAGATAGTGTCAAGTCTTTGTTATGCTATACTCGGTTGACAGTGCTTTGTGAGCAGTTGAGTAACTAACGGGATTTCAAGTAAAGATCCTCATTTTCTATACCGGTAGTTCAGAGCGCAAATGGCATCCAGTCGGCCGTGTCTCGACTTGAGCTATGTTGCCATGGACACTATCTGCCTTGCCATTCCTTCATGAGTTTATGATTTGATTAGCCTGTGCTTGAGTGCAAAAGTGCCGAAATCAGAATAATGAGAAAGTCTATCGAAAATTGATGTAGCCAGCGGTTCCTTCTGGGTCCTAAACTATGTGTATGCAAAATTTGGTTGAGATTGGTGAAACGGTGTAGATTTGTATACGGAACCAACCCACCCACCCACATACATACATACATACAGACTTTCACTTTTATATATAAGATATATTTTTTTTCAAATCAGTGGAATTTACTGGCAGGAAGAACAGGACTTTTGGTCAGGAGACTATAGGGTCATTAGCACTAAATCAAACAATGGCCAAGCAGGGGTTGGCCTCATATTGAGTAGGAAACTTGGACAGCGGGTGGAATATTATGAGCAATATAGTGAACGGATTATTGTAGCAAAAATAAATACTAAACCTACCTGCACCACAGTGGTACAAGTCTATATGCCTACCAGTCAAGCTGATGATGAGGATGTTGAAAAGGTCTACGAAGAAATAGACGAAATTCTGAGGTATATCAAGGGTGATGAAAATGTTATAGTAATGGGAGATTGGAATGCTGTGGTAGGAAAAGGGAGAGAAGGGAAGATAGTAGGAGATTTCGGATTAGGTGAAAGGAATGATCGAGGAAGCAGGCTGGTAGAATTCTGCACTGAGCATGAGTTGGTCATAGCTAACACCTTATTCAATAACCACAATAGAAGAATATACACATGGATGAGACCAGGAGATACAGGGCGTTACCAAATCGACTTCATTATGGTCAAGCAGAGGTTTCGAAACCAGATTTTGGATTGTAAAACATATCCTGGTGCTGACATAAACTCTGACCACAATCTGGTTGTAATGAAATGCAGATTAAAGTTGAAGAAACTGAAGAAAAGTCAAAAGCCAAAAAGGTGGGCAATAGACAGACTGAAAGAGAAGGATGTAAACGAAAGATTCAAGAAGAGTATAAAGGAAGGACTAATGAAAAACCCTAAACAAGCTTCAATTGCAGACGAATGGGCACTTTTGAGGAATGAAATAACAAAATCCGCAGAAGAAAACATTGGTAGGAAAGAGAGAATAGGTAGAAAACCGTGGATCACTCAGGATATACTCGAATTGATGGATGAAAGGCGGAAGCACAAGAATGTAAGAGATGAAAAGGGGAAAGCAGAATACAGACGTCTGAGAAATGAGGTTAACAAGAAGTGCAAGGAAGCGAAAGAAGAATGGTTGAAAGAGAAATGTGCTGGTATAGAAAATTGTCTGAAATTAGGAAAAGTAGACACAGCTTATCGAAGGATTAAGAATATTTTTGGGGAAAAGAAGACTAAGTGCTGTAATATTAAGGACACAAATGGAAAGCCTCTAACAGATAGGGAAGAAAAGGTTGAGAGATGGAAAGCTTACATAGAGAGTTTGTATAAGGGAAAGGAGATTGAGAATCATGTAATGGAAAGGGAGGAGGAAATTGATGAGGATGCGAAAGGAGATTTAATATTGAGATCAGAATTTGATAGAGCTTTGGAAGACTTAAGCAGGAACAAAGCACCAGGCATAGATGATATACCGATTGAGTTGCTACGCTGCATAGGAGAGGAAGGTCTGATCAGGTTATTTCACTTGGTGTGTAGGATTTATGAGACAGGTGAGGTACCCCCTGATTTCAAGAAGAATGAAATCATCCCTATACCAAAGAAAGTGGGAGCTGACAGATGTGAAGATTATCGTACAATCAGCTTGATTACTCATGCTTCAAAGATCCTGTCTAGAATAATTTACAAGAGGATTGAGAGCCAGATAGAAACGGAGTTGGGTGAAGACCAGTTTGGTTTCAGGAGAAATGTAGGAACAAGGGAAGCTGTACTAAGTCTTAGGCTGATTTTGGAAGGTAGAATAAGGAAAGATAAGAGAACGTTCATGGCTTTTGTAGACTTAGAAAAGGCCTTTGATAACGTTGATTGGACTAAATTGTTTGACATTTTGAAATCGATTGGAATAAAGTACAGGGATAGGAGGGTGATATACAATCTATACAGAAACCAGACAGCAGTCATTCGAGTTGAAGGACATGAGAGAGAAGCTGGTATTCAGAAAGGTGTAAGGCAAGGCTGCAGCTTATCACCCATACTTTTCAATCTTTACATTGAACAAGCAATGAAGGAAATTAGAGAAAAATTTAAAGTGGGAGTGAAGATTCAAGGAGAAATAATTTCAACTCTGAGATTTGCTGATGACATCGTCATCTTGGCCAACAAGCCTGAGGATTTGAATGAGTTTTTGAATGGTATGGACTCCGTCTTACGGAAAGAATTCATGATGAAAATTAATAAATGTAAAACAAAAATACTGGAATGCAGCCGAAATAAATCACAAACCTCTATGGAGATCAAATTGGCAGGTGAAAAGCTGAAGGAAGTAGGAGATTTCTGTTACTTAGGAAGCAGAATAACCAGTGATGGACGAAGCAAAGAGGATATAAAAAGTAGGTTGGCTCAGGCAAGAAAAGCATTTCTACAAAAAAGGAATCTGCTGACATCGAATATAGATTTATGTATTAGGAAGTCATTTTTGAAAGCCTTTGTCTGGAGCGTGGCGCTCTATGGAAGTGAAACTTGGACTATTGGTGCAGCAGAAAAGAGGAGAATTGAAGCATTTGAAATGTGGTGTTACAGGAGAATGATGAAGATCAGATGGGTAGATAGGGTTACAAACAAAGAGGTATTAAGACGAGTGGGAGAGGAGAGATGTTTCTGGCGACTGCTAATGAAGAGAAGAGATAGGTTGGTAGGACACATACTAAGACACCCAGGAATAGCAAGCTTAGTTATGGAAGGAAGGGTCGAGGACAAGAACTGTAGGGGTAGACCAAGGTTAGAATATGTTAAACAGATTGCCTCGGATGTAGGGTGTGGTAGCTATGTAGAGATGAAACGATTAGCTCAGGACAGGGAGGCATGGAGAGCTGCATCAAACCAGTCAAAGACTGAAGACTCAAACAACGGAATTTACTGGGGCCATGAAGCATGAACTCTTATTGCTAGGTATATTAGATGTGGGGTTTCCACTTTTCTTTATACATTTGGACATCTTGGTAGTCTTATTTATGAAATATTTATTAAATTTATTCGCAATTTGCCTGTCACTTTTGTAAATTTCATTCTGATACCTTATTTCACTAATTTGCTCTTTTTGATTAATTCTCTGAGCTACCTCATTAACTATACCCCAAATCTTTTTAGGACTTCCTGAACTAGCATTTACTAAATGTCTGTAGTAATCTATTTTTGCCCCGTATATTAGCTCTTTTAATTTGTTTCTGTATTTTTTATATTTCTCTCTTTATTCTTCATTATTTTTATTTGCCATATAATCGCGGTATAACTTACCTCTAGTATTTATGGACTCTACCAATGCAAGGGTTATCCACTCTTTTCTTTTGACTCGCTTTGAGTTTAACTGTTTAGTAGATTCATGGATGCAGCTTTGTATTGTTTCAATAAATATATTTAATCTAGTATCGAAATGTAATTCTCCAAGTTTATTATCCCAGTTGATGTTGTTTAACTTCTGTTTTAGTTCCACATAATCTAATTTATGTCTTTGATAATTCCTAATGTTTGGTTTATTTTTCTGACAACTAACTTGATTAAATTTTAGGCTAATTTTTGTTGTATTGTGATCAGTATTTTGCTTTCCGAGATGATAGAGAGAATATTTTCATTCGAAAGCCTACTTTTAATAAATGCGTGGGCAATGCATGATTTACTAGTTTCAGTTTCCCTAGTTGTACCATTGATTATAGATCTGAAATCATATTCAATAAGAAGGTTTAAATAAACATCAGAATCTTGATTTTCGAATAAATTAATATTCATGTCACCAATTATTAATTCATTTTCTAGCTGACAAATTGTTTTTATAAAGTTGTTTAAATTCTCCAGAAATAATGTTTTGTTGTATTTTGGTGGTTTGTACAACCCTGTTATTGCTATTTTGTTGCCGCTTTTATTAACAACTACTCGAATAAATTTGAAATCTTTATATGCTACACACTTAACTTCATGCCGTAATCCATCTTCTATCATGATGACTACTCCATCATTCTTATTTATTTCACTTTCATTATAGTACGATTTATAGCAGCTATGTTTAGTAACATTTGCGTTATTTAATTTCCACGTTTCCATTAAGACCACAGCATCAAATATATTTTCATAAGCCTTCAGAGTAACGTCTAAGCTATTCTTGTGTTTTGCTAGACTTCTAATATTAGAATGGATTACTTTTAAAGTATTGTTATCTTCATGTCTATCTAAGAAGTATTTACACTCACCTATACTCTTCCCCACCTCTGACCGAATTTGATATTTTACATAATCATGTGCATTTTTAGCCTATTTTCAATTTTGAAAAAATAGGCTTATGAGATCATCTTTTGTCCGTGTGTGTGTGCGTGTGTGTGTGTGTGTGTGGTGTGTGTGTTTCCCCCTCCCTAATAAAATATAAACTGCTGGAGCGATTTCAATGAAACTCGGTAAGTTCATAGCACTATTCCCGCCAACCTCGACCGTGCCCTTCAAGTTTTGTTACGTCTCACCAATCCAACATGGCGGCTGTGCGAAATATTTCACTAGTATTCAATATCTCCGAAACTATTACCGATATCGTCCTGAAATTGTGTACAGTGATAAAGGGCGCTACTAAAAGTTCACGTATGAGACCTTCAAAAACCCGGTGACTACAAAACCAACATGGCGGTCAAGCGAAGTTGAGACTTTTAAATCGACTTTTCTCGCGATTTAACTATCCAAATATAATGAAACTTGGTACAGCAAATGTTTATACACATTGTAATGCACTGGAGTATAATTTAGTTCAATTGTTTACATAACTTCAAAATGGCGGCTGTTCGAAATATTTCACTGATATTCTATATCTCCGAAACTATTTCAGATATCACCCTGCAATTTTGTACGGTGATAAAGGGTACTGATACAAGTTTATCTATGTATATTTCATAAACCTGTAAAGTACAAAACGAACATGGCGACCAAGCGAATTTGAAATATTTTAATAGACTTTTCTCGTGATTTAACTCTATGAGTGCAGTGAAATGTGGTACAGTAAATGATTTTGCATATTGTAATGCACTGCCATCTAATTTAATTCAATCGTTTACATAACCTCAAGATGGCGGCTGTGCGAAATTTTAAAATTAAGTTTTTATTTCTTGTGTCGTAATCATGCGATCGGAGTGAAAGTTTGAATAATGAACCTAGGCAATGATTGTCCTTTAATGGTACATAACTCTATGGCCTATATATACCAATCCTAAATGGCGAGCCTCCGAAATATTTAGACGGTTCTCAATATCTATGAATCTTTTACAGCAACCAAACTATTTTTTTTAAATGTTCATAGAGACTATGAACATATGTTCACCTATAGGACTTTCAGTAACCTGGGGAGCACAAATCCAACATGGCGGCGACGCGAAGTATACATATTTAAATGGACGTTTCTCGCGAATTAACTATCCGAGTGCCGTGAAACGTTGTACGTTGAATGCTTATACAAATGTTGATCCACTGGCATCTAATTTATTTCAATTGTTTGCATAATCACAGGACGGCTGCTGTGCGTAATTTTAAAATCTCGTTTTTACTTCTTGTGTTCTAATCATGCGATTGAAGTTTGAATACCACACGTACACAATAATCTTAATGTAATAGTACAAAAATAAAAATCCAACCTGGTGACAATCTGAAATATTTAGACGGTTCTCAATTTCTACGAACCTGTTACAGCAATTAAACTGAAATTTTGTATGTTGATGGAGGCAATTAACATGATCAGGATATATGAAAATAGGCTGTATAATTCTTCACGGAACTACTTGTTTGTAACTAGATAATTCGCGAGGGTTATTTCAATTTTCAATCAGTTTAGGGTCAACCACTTTTACATTTTTTAAAATTTAGCTTGCGGGATTAGCCCGATACTAACCCTCCGAACTAGGATAGGTGTTTGCACATTTTTTATGTGTAACATCTTTCCACTCGGTATCTGGATATTTTTGGCACTCGGTAGCTGGACATTTTTGTGGGAGTGATTTTGGAAAAGAGACGGAAGTGGATGGGACGGAAGTGCATGGGTCGGAAACAATGAGCGCGCGCGGTGGCGGAGATCGGTACAACGACGTACTGTAAGCCATGTGACTATGTGGAATGTAAATCGCATACGGTTTACCTAAAGGTTTCGAGGCCCCATGAAAGAAATTCCCACAAAAAATCACCTTCAAGTTGTCGTTCTTTGGTGTGAAAATATTCATTATATCATATTTGCTGAAAACAATTACGATTTATTAAATCTTCATACTTTTGCTGTATTCTTATTTAATGTAAGCACTCGATACCTCGAGTGCTATATCGCATCAACCAACACTCCAAACAACGTAGGAATTCAGTATATTAACACCGACTACTAACAATAATTGAAACTTCGTTGGTTTAAACGTATCACTGGGAGAAACGCATTTAAAATACCTACTGCACACCTAATTTTTAATCGCGCCTATACTTGGCAGTGCGCTCTATCGGCAATAAGAGGCCATTTTCAATAACACCGCTGGCATGGGTTCACTAACTGGCCGGTATAAAGCGCAACTCCCATCAAAGGCAGTGGATTGCTCCCGCATACAGTTGCAGGTATATGTCACTACTGCAGATGCATTGGAGAATCCTTTCTTGTTTGCTGGCACAAGGTTGCACTATGAGTTCATTCTTTAAAAAATGCGAGTAAGTAATATGGAATTATTCGAATAACATGTCAGATGTTACACATCATATGCGACTAGTGTAAGGCTCGTCATTTTTTTAAATAAAATTTATTCGAGTTTACATAAGACTGGATGTTATCATTTTAAGCTAAGTGTTTCTAGAGAGTGCTTCTTGGGTCCATTCACCTTTTTAGCCGTGTCTGCCCGATCGCCCCGGGATGCTGCGTCCTTGTGCGCAATGACCTATACGAAGTACACTCAAACCAACTCGGCTTATGCGTTCAGACGGTGAGTTGTCTGGGAAGCCATTACGGTTAGTGGCAACCCAAAAAACTCGTCTGACGGGCTCACTATAGAAGTGTGTGTATGTGTAATTCGAGTGAGGATTGGGGAGGAGGCGACCGTGGCCTTAGGTTAGTAACCATCCAGGCATTTGCCGGGTGTAGAAGTATGAAACCAAGGAAAACCACGTCTAGGATGGCTGAGGTGGGAATCAAATCCACCTCGTCTCAGTTTTGCCTCACGAGGCTGAGTGCACCACGTTCCAGCCCTAAGAACATAATTAAATTTCGTAACAGAGCCGGGAATTGGATCCACTACACCAGGAAGTGGACCTTGCTTATAGGCTAGGTATTTTGGTATTTTTCGTGCTCTTTCACAGCAGAAATACGATATTAGTGGATAGTAACATTTGAGAGAAAGCGAGGTTGTTTTCCTTGGCTTTCAGTGAAAGGTAATCTGAAACTGAGTTGGAGAGTGAGTTTCAAGGGACCTGGGAGTTGAACTTTTAATGGAATGGTGAGCTGACTTTAAACAGCGAGGGTGGGAGATAAGAGAATAGCCGAGCCTCGCAAAGATAAAGGAGCAGTTACAATTCCTTTAAGACTGCTCCATGCCTCTCACTTGTAGGATTCAGCAAAGTTAGACTCCGAGCTAAATGAGGCACACAGGTTGACGACATCCAAGTTCATAGTCTCCACAAGCATTCCACTGCGACCAGCACGTCTTCTTTTTGAAAAATAACCCGAAGGAAAATATTCTACTGCTGTCTCTTCTTCTTCTTCTTGTTCAAGGAATTCTTTAATAAAAACTTTTTAGTTCGTTATTTAATTCTGTAGCAGGATGGCAAATACCTTGTATTAAGGAAACAATTCCTTCGTATCAGACGATATACTTTTAACGAAAAATGAGAAATTATACAGTAATAAATATTTTGTTTTTGTATTTAACCGTTTTAGACACTACATTCAGGCAGTTTGGTCAGTTCAATATTGTCAACACTATTTTTTGGCAGTTAAGCTTCTATACAGAGATTGCTTCACTTAGAATACAATAAATGCACAAAACCTTTAATCTTTAGACCATATTCTTATTAATCAACGCATAAACTGGCTTCTATGAGTTTTACACTCATCAGAATAACGTAAGGTTTGGGTACCGTATGTAAGCGCCACATGTTACACTATTTTGTTAGTTATCGGTGGTTAAAAACTGTTTACATGTGAATATTTGTAGGATTGAATATAATAATGTTTAATGTTTTTTATCATAATTTCAGCTCAGACAGTTTGCTGAGACCTAAATGTTTGATGAAGTAAATTAAGTTTTGGATATGTTTGACCCTTATTTTATTTTATTTTTCAAAATATAGTTAAATTGACGAGACGTTGACATAGCTTTGAAGACAGAGGGTTTATACAAAACATTCATATCGTACTTTCGGTTACAAATGGAAAACCTCACACAGAGATAAATAGAAAGTTAAATGGGACACCTTGAACTGTGGTTGTCATGATTAGCATACAGTCTGCTTATTCTCGTCTGGGGCCGATAACCTCGATGTTAGGCCCCTTAAAACAATAATTATCATCATCATTATTATCATCATATTCTCGTCTGTAGCCGGGGTGCTATGATGCAAATATGCATTGTAAATAGTTGATTCTAGGGCATTAAAACATTATTTTCGGTGTCCATTTGGTACCACACGAGTTTTGTTTTCCACGTCAAGGAGCTCATAATAAGCTTTGTCTCGTACTTCAACGGCATTTTTGATATTTCGTCTTTTTTAGCATGAATTCTGACGGGGCTTACCGCCATAGATTAGAAGAACGGTGAAACGTTATATATATGATTGGTGTCTGGTCAATGATGGATGTCCATACCAAATTTTACGTCGATCCGTTCTCGAGTTATAAGCATGCAAACAGACAATACAAGTAGTTCCGTGAAGAACTATATAACATATTTTAATATATCCTACTTATGACCCTCGGGCTGCTTGAAGTTCAGGAGCCACCGCAGGGATGCATGGTCGGTCCTGATGAGAAATTCTTGCCCGTACAGGTACTTGTGGAAGTGTTCAATGGTCTTCACGATGGCGAGCAGCTCCTTCCTGGTGACGCAGTAGTTCCTTTCTGGCTTTGACAAGGCCTTGCTGAAGTAGGCCACCACTCTCTCCTCGCCGTCCACTACCTGCGACAGGATTCCCCCTATGCCAAAGTCGCTGGCATCGGTATCGACGATGAACCTTGTTCCAGGTCTGGGGTAGGCCAGAAAAGGCGCGGTGCACAGAGCCTGCTTGAGTTGTTCGAAGGCACTGTGGCATTCTGCTGTCCACGTGAAGAGTTGGTCCTTCTCAGTCAGTCGATGTAAAGGTTTGGCGATGTCGGCGAATCCCCTCACGAAGCGACGGTAATAAGTGCAGAGTCCCAGGAAGCTTCGTAGTTGGGACTTGTCCTTCGGAACTGACCACTCCCTCACAGCTGCGGTCTTCTCTGGGTCGGTGCGCACCCCTTCCTCGGAGACAATATGCCCAAGGTACTGGAACCGCTTCTGGAAGAGCTGACACTTCTTGGGGCTCAACTTCAGCTGGGCAGCCCGTAGCTTCAACAAGATCTCCTTCAGGTTGCTGTAGTGCTCCTCGAAGCTTCTCCCCAGAACAATGACGTCGTCTAGGTAGACCAGGCAGGTCTTCCAGTGTAGTCCCCTCAGAATGGACTCCATTAGCCTTTCGAAGGTCGCAGGGGCGTTGCACAGACCGAATGGCATGACGGTGAACTGCCAGAGCCCGCTGCCCACAGAGAACGCCGTTTTCTCGCGGTCCTTAGGGTGGACCTCCACCTGCCAGTAGCCACTCTTCAAATCCAAGGTGGAGAACCACCTTGACCCTGATATGGTATCCAGCGTGTCGTCGATCTGGGGTAGAGGGTAGCTGTCCTTCTTCGTGACGTCGTTCACCCGCCTGTAGTCCACGCAGAACCTGGTGGAACCGTCCTTCTTCCTCACAAGCACGACCGGAGAACTCCAAGGACTATGTGATGGCTCGATCACCCCTTGCTCCTTCATCTCTTCTACCATCCGGTCGACTTCGGCTTGCTTGGCGAGCGGGACACGTCGGAATGGGGCCCTAATCGGTGCGCTGTCCCCAAAGTCGATTCTGTGCTGGACCAAGCTTGTCCTGCCGAAGTCTTTGCTCCCCACGGAGAAGACATCCTGGAATTCGCGTAGCAGGTCCTGAAGTTGGCGTGATTGTTCCTCGTCTAAATGGTCCTGGGATCCTTGGTACAGCTTCTGTAGTTCTTCTGGCAGTGTGCGTCTTCTTCGGTTGTCCGTCTGCAGGTGTCTGTCTGTCGTATCTGTGATGCGGTCAATCCAGGTAACGGGCTCGCAGACTCCTAGGTTGGTGTCCCTGTGAACCGTAATGTCGTAGTCGTTCAGGTTGGACAGGCGGACGTACGGCCGAGACGTCGTGTTGATGAGAGTCTTGGCAACTAGCAATCCTTTTGTCTGGATGTCCTCATATTTTGGCTCGATGACAGCCGCCACTCCCTCAGCAGTTCCGTCGACAATTACGGCAGCGCTGACCTCCGTCCTGGCGGGAACGATGACGTCTTCTCTCAGCCTTACTCGTCGTGCGGTGATGGACTCGTGCGCAGGTTGCAAAGCAAGTTCCTCACCTCCGAAGTGCAGAGTGTTGGTACTCAGATCCAAGATGATGTTGTTCTGGTCCAGGAAGTCCAGTCCGATGATCACTTCATTTGATACGTCAGCCACAAGCACTGGATGCTTTATCGCCCGTCGACCAATGACGAACTCCAGTGATGCTTCGCCATGTACAGGTGCGGTCTCTCCGGTCGCGGTTATTAGCTGGAGGTTCCTTTGTGTGGGTTGAACTCTCCACTTCGGGATCACGGTGGGACTGACGATGGTCCTCGACGCTCCCGTGTCGATCAGCATGGGCCAGCTCACTCCGTTGACGACTCCGTCGACCATCAGGCTGTTATTATCCCTCCGTAACTGCGTCACACGAACTTGGACTGCCGGGGCTTGAAGACTGTCACAAGCCAACCTTTGCCCCCCAAGGCTGGCTGATACTGGCTTTCCTGGGCGCGCGGTTTCCCTACGACTGATTGTCCCGACGGAAACCCTTGGCGGCGGCGATCACCGAAGTTCTTGCTCAGGTGGCCTCTCTTACAGCAGGTCCAGCAGGTCGGTAGTCCTCTTCCGGGCCGCCTCTCCGGATATTCTTCGGCTACGTTTTTGTTGGTGGTACTGCGACTCTTGAAGAACTGGCCTAGCGCCTTCATCACTTCATCAGCCAGGGGCTTGTTCTTGTTGGTTTTTGCTGGTTCGTCGACGTCCACTTGACGCACCCGCGCGTGCATTCTGGATGCCTGTTTTGCCGTCTCGAACTCAAGTGCGTGGCTCAGCGCATCTGCCAGGGTCTTATTGCGCGCGAGACGCAGCGCCTGTTGAGTGTCCGAGTCCCGTAGCCCGTCGGTGAAAGTCTGCGTCGCTATCTGCTCCAGAAAGTCGGCTGGCGCTGTTGGGTAGGCGAGCCTTACGAGGCGTGCGATGTCCATCTCGAACTCCTGCAGGGTTTCCGCGTTCTTCTGTACCCGGGTCCGGAGCTGCATCTGATAGGCCTGCTGAAGATGGCTATCTCCATATCGGGACTCCATATGGGCGATCAGGGAAGCGTAGTCCAGGGATCCAGTCGGGATGGCCTGAAGGACGTTAAGGGCGTCACCTCTCAGCGCTACAATGAGAGCTGTAGCCTTTTCTGTGTTGTTCCAGTTATTTATGGAACAGGCCGCCTCGAACTGACGTAAGTAGGTGCTCCACGGGACCTTTCCGTCGAAGGTTGGGGGCGTCACTCTGCTATGTCCCGTTCCTGATATTCCCGGTGTAACGGTGGGCGGGCGTTGGCGCAGCTTGGCAACTTCCTCTCGTAGAGCGTTGAATTTCTCCTCCACCCCCGTCAGTGGGCGTTGGCGCAGCTCGGCAACTTCCTTTTGTAAGGCGTTGAATTTCTCCTCCACCCCCATCAGCGGGCGTTGGCACAGCTCGGCAACTTCCACTTGTAAGGCGTTGAATTTCTCCTCCACCCCCGTCAGTGGGCGTTGGCGCAGCTCGGCAACTTCCTTTTGTAAGACGTTGAATTTCTCCTCCACCCCCATCAGCGGGCGTTGGCGCAGCTCGGCAACTTCCACTTGTAAGGCGTCGAACTTCTTTTCCACTGCCGTGACTTCCTCACGCAGACCCAGTTCTAATTTCTTCAGGTCCTGTGTCAGCTTATTCTGACCGTCTTCCATCTTCTTCTGGCCGTCCTCTATCCTCTTCAGGTCCTCCGCTAGCTTATTTTGACCATCTTCCATCTTCTTCCAGCCGTCTTCTAGTTTGGCAGTTAGGTCCTCGGCTAACTTCTTCTGGCCGTCCTCCATCTTCTTCTGGCCGTCCTCCATCTTCTTCAGGTCCTCCGCTAACTTATTTTGACCGTCTTCTAATTTGGAAGTTAGGTCCTCGGCTAAACTTTTCTGGCTGTCTTCCAATTTGGCAGTTAGCTCCTTGGTTAAATTCTTCTGGCCGTCTTCTATGCCATTTAACTTTTCTAGCAATGCTGCCAATTGCGCCTCCATTTTAGTTGTTTGCCTTGTAAAGGGCATGCACTCACAGGAAAATTAGAGAAAATGACCTGCTCGGGTTTTGAAACCAGGACCGTCAGGTGTTGTGCTTGAGTTCGTAATCCGGCTTCTGACACCAGTTGTTACGTGCCACCCCCCTAGTGGCACCTTTGTTAACTGGATTACGGTGGGTAGGAAGCACAACACCAATTACTGCTTAAGAAATAATTAACTTTATTGCGGCCAGAAAATTACACTACTCATCAGCAATTACAGACAATAGGAACCTTACTCCAGTTTCCTTTCGGCGAGAACACTTCCCCTTTCACTTGTCAACAGACCACAGTTAATTCTCTTCGCTAATGAGTCCGGTGCCGTACGCTAGCTGGAAATAGCTGCACCCAGCCTGTCACCGTACTACACACTGTTTCACAATGTAGCACAATCACTTCTGTCGCACTGGAGATAAACACACTCGCTCAACACACAGTTCCTCTGTAGGAGTTTCACTTCCCCGCTCCACTAGAGGTTTCGCAAGTCACCACACTTCTGTCGCTCAGAATAATCGCTCACACTAGCTCATAAAACACAACAACAACAACTGCTAGACAGGTCGCCCTTATATAGCAGGCCGGTGACTCAATAAATGCTTCTAGATCCATCCAGGGTTCACGGCTTCTCGAGGTTTCCATCGCTGGTCCAGTCACGAATATTCTGGACTACCCCTTTGTCCAGGTAGCCCTGTTGCATAAGGCACACGCAATACAGGAGGCAGGCCACAGCCCAGCCCTGGGGCAGTTGTGACTCATGCGGCGAGTGGTGACACAAACTCACAGCTGTAACAATATCATATCCATTTTGTCGGCTTTAACACCATTGTCATAGAAATCACGAAACAGATAGGAACTCTACACTACACAGAGTATACATTGATCACTTACATCTTCTGACCTATCTATGTCAGCTATTTGTAAACAGAGCTTCTTCGGCATTATTATGATTATCATGCTAGGAGCGGTAAATGTGTCGGTAAATGCTAGGGCGTCCCCCGGAAGCGACGTGCGTCGGCCTCGCCCGGCTGCCGTGTCAAATAGACGAGGGCTACTGGTTCAAGAGCGCGATAAGAGTAAAGAATCACCGCTACGTATTGCTACGTTGAACATCGGAACTCTTACAGGACGAAGCCGAGAACTAGCAGATATGCTCAAAAGACGGAAAGTGGACATTGCCTGTATTCAATAAACTCGTTGGAGAGGCCAGAAATCTCATGAAATAGGAGATGGATACAAGCTCATCTACCTTGGAACAAGCAACCGAAATGGGGTTGCTGTTGTTGTTTGTGACAACTTAAGAGATCAGGTGGCCGAGGTCAATCTACATTCAGACCGCCTCATGAACGTCATCATGGATATGCCATCTTGTCGGTTACACATCATTAGTGCATATGCCCCTCAACCTGGCTGTGATGAGAGTGAGAAAGAACGGTTTTGGCAAGAACTCCAAGATCTTGTCTTGTTGTGCCCAGAGGAGGACTTCTTCCTCGTATGTGGTGACTTAAATGGACATGTTGGTCAAAATAAGAATTGTTATAGTTGTCATGGTGGAAATGGCTATGGTAGACGAAATGATGACGGATGCCGAGTCCTCGACTTTGCAGAAGCATACAGCCTTCTCATAGGCAACACTTTCTTTAAGGAGCGTACCATTCACCTCATAACATACACCAGTGGTGACAACAGAAGCCAGATCGACTTTGTACTGATACGGCGATGTAACTTCCGAACAGTCATAGCTGTGAAGGTTATACCTTCCGATTGTGTTGCCGCCCAACACAAACTACTCATTGCAGACCTGAGGATCAGTAAACGCAGGATAGGCGGATGTACAAGAGGTCCAACAAAAGTAAAGTGGTGGAAACTACACACCAGAAATGAGCATTGGTTAACAGTATAACATTTTCTCTTGTCGATCCAAATTCCATCGGCACCGCATGGACTGATCTCTGTGAGTGACTACTGCTGCAGCAGAAACATTGGGTACCACAAAGCCAGGGTGTCGCCTTATTGACAAGCAGACATGGCTATGGACAGATCAGGTACAAGAAAAGGTCCGTAATAAGAAGAAAGCATATAAAAGCTGGCTTTCTCTAAAGACAGACGTGAACAGAGAAAGGTACTGTACCCGTTTAAACCACTTGAGCTGCTTGTCGTATCCGAAGATCAACTGGATTGCAGAATCTCGAGGTCCCCGGCTCATAAACCTGGAAATCCTACCAACAGTAGCTAAATGGGGGGGGGGGGGTGAACACTCCTAAGATCATGTTTTGGTAAAGCAATATGGGTGGATTAACTGAATAAACGGAGAGCTCGAGAGACTTAGGATTCTCGGTTAAGTGGGCGAAATTAGTGGTTCAATAAAACCTCAAATGCACCAAAACATAATCCTTCTTCATAACTTAAATAAATCATCGAAACGTGGCTACAAAACTAACAAATAAATTTATTAATAAAGTGATAATAAAAAATTAAATCAACAAATATCCCTATAATAATTACATATGATCCGCAAAATGATTATGCGTAAATCCAATAATCAGATAATGAAATAAATCACCGTCCCTTGGACGTTAGAAGTACTCCACTTCTCTTTAAAATAATATCATCAAACAGCTGTTAGCACAACAGCGCTTAAATTTACACTTGTTCTCTAGTAATATATGAACAAATATCGGCATTAATACAGCCAATGTCTTCCAATGACATTCTTACCTACTATTACAAACCTTCCATTGGTAAAAATAATGAAAATTATATTATATTGATCTTCCATAAGATCACTTCTGTACAATAATAAACAACCTTAATGTAGTCAAAGAACGTCGTCACGTTCTTTAAACGTAACTCCTATTAATGGTTTAAACGTTTAAACGATGTATAATAATTTAAACAAAAGTTTAACTGTCAACTAAGTTTCTTTAAATTATTTAATGATTAACAATATAAATTATTATTAAATGTTTAATTAAAAGCTATTAATATTTCCAAAATATTAATTAAGATTGTAAAATATTTATTATTTAGATGTTTATTAATTATTAGATATAATTATTAATCGTGTTAATTCAAATAATAAACAATATTATTATTATTGTTTTAGGATCAGCTGTTTACCAAGAAAGTTATTCGGTTAACTTTATTATATAGTTAAATTCTCCTAGCTATTAATGATATTATGTTTAAATATTGTTAACAAAATGTTTTATATTCTTTACATCATTCGGGATGATTCTCAATCATCCAACCTTCCTTCTCTTGTCAACTACTGACAATCCTTAATTATTATATGCTCTTAAATAAAGTGTCTCTGTTACAAAATCATATCACATTGTTATCATCATAATATAGTTGTTTCGTTTCATAATTGGGCATATATACATAGCCGAACGGTTAAGTTAAGCTTATATAATTACTGTCTTGTTCTAGATAATATTTTAATAATAATTAACAACATTGTTACTTTCAATCCGTTTCCCAAATATTTTCCGCCAATAGAACTAATCAATTCAACTGAGAGTCGTTTCACAATAATAATAGACAACAAAGGTCTTACTCAATTCTTTACTGTCATATAGTTACTTATAATTCGCAAATAAACGCTTACAACGCGTATAATGACCTTCCCTTCTCTGATATACTGAACAAATATCCACAGAACACGTAAACGACAACTTCTCTCAATTACATAGGTAAATTCCGTATAACATTTTTCTCAGCTTGTTATCAAACAAATATAGCTGCTATAATTCTTCACTTCGATCTCTTAATACAGTACTCTGGCGTAACAACATCTTAAAATTGCATATAATGCCTTGCTTTCATAATATATTTATATATAATAATTACAGCGTATAACTCTTTCAGATATTGTGATAATACAAAATAGTCGACTCTAATAAACAGTGATGACGTAATGGTTTACTAGTATAAGTTACTCTAGATTTTAAATAATTGTTGTTAACATTTAATAAATATAAACATTCGCTACTTCTCTCTGGTCTTTCCAAAATATTGCGTTAATGCAATCAATAGTCAACAACAGTCTCTAAGAATGTTGCAAAAATTTCGTAGAATGCTTAAATGTGTTGATTTGTCTAAGCAGATAAGATCTCTCAAAATAAAATAATTTATCCACTGATAAATTATTAATAATTATGACTGGCTAAAATTGGAATGTCCAAATAATATTTCATCCATCCACCAATTCAAAATGTTCGATTGAATAATTACTTGAGTGGCATCAGACTCGAAGATAGCTATAACACAATAACTATATTTCCAAAATAAATGATAACTGTTCCTAAGATTTGCAATGAAATCTTGGAAATGTCCAAAGAAATAATTCATTTCCTAAGAAATATCCTTTTCCTAGCCTGGGTTGCCTGGGTAAATTAATATCATATTCAAAAATGCTAAATATAATTCGGTAAAATTCGATAAACTTAAATAAAATTCAATAAAATTCCCAAAGAATTCACGGATCGAAATAAATTCGAAAAACGAAATCATTTATAAAATGAGCTTAAATCTCGAAGCCTAAAAGTCAAAAATCCAAATGTTAATATCCAAAATCTCACTAAAAGAAATTTAATATTTAAATATCCAACGTTGAAAAATAATGTCAGTGCCTAAACTATATCACACACAATAAAAATGGATTTGCGTTGAAATGGTGCCATGCTCTCTGATATTCTACTCTACAACTAACTACAAAAAGAACCAACAACTACGAACGAAGATTTCCGTCTCTATATTACGATGACATCTTGTAGAAATAGTGTGGTGGAAATTACTGACGACACCAGTAATTCCACACTCGATAATCTTCATCCTCTTCTTCCGGAAAACTGCCTCATCACGACTCGAACCCTGGTATCCGATCGCTAATCTCCCTGGCTGGTTACGAACGCGGACCTCGCCTCGATCAGCAATGCCGCACGAACCTCCAAGTCTCGAAGTGCGATGAACTGCTTCAGTTCGGGTTTGATAGTATCTAGCCATGACACGATATTCAAGTTCCATCTCGGAATGTTGGACTGTAGCTGCGCAATAGTTACACCACATCTTATAATTTTAGGATTAATGTCGGTTGCCTGTTATTCTAGACTGGCAATGTAACATCACGTTCTCTGCGCATAACTTGGCTTAGTTCATGATCACAAATGCGTTAAACACAATGTTAATTATTCCCCTTAACGCTTGCATATCGAACATCTCGACAAAAAGTTTCTCACTGAACAGAGACTTGCTATACTAAAGTGCCGCTGTCCTTCAAATATGAACAAATATACAGCGGGCCATCCCCTGCAGTCGCTATTGTTCTCACTGCCGAGCGCTTGCAATGCTGTCACGCACAGAGTGAAACGTGCTTAAATAATGTGAATGCTTTCAACAAAGAAAACTATCTTATTCTTTCAAGTATCGTCCTGAGACTTTTACAAAATATACACACGATGTTTATCTTTAGTTCAGTCGAACTCTCGATACTAGTTTCACAAAAGAACTGATATAATGACGATATTCTGTTTCCCACATCTTCAGAGGACTTCTCATGTTAAATTTTGACCGACCGGACCGACCTCCTCGTCGACAAACTATGTTCGCATGAGACCCCTATCTTGCACACGCTGGTTTCGGGAACCCAAGTGTCGCAGGTCCATTCCCTACCACTGCTTCTACAAAAAGACCTCGATTTGATGTGCGTCACCACGCTCGTCAAAACCAATCGGCTGGCGCCTCATGAGGAAAGAGCGGTAAATCATTCATTACTTATATCTTTCTACAGGAGTCTCAAACTTCCTTCTCTGAGTGACTAACATTAATCCTTTTAATTTAGATCCTTTCTCAATAGTTTTAAATGCGCAGATTCTCTCTTCTTTAATAAATGGCAGAATATATATCGGTGAAGCTTCTCATTAAGTGCGCTCATTTTCTCCTTCCTCCTTGCTTCGAGAAATTAGATTAGCCAATCAACGCATTTCTCTTCCAACTCTGCACGTTGCTATGAGCGGCCAAGCGAAAATACAACACAGGATTGCCTAACGGCGGCTTCGAACGTCATTTTGCTGTCGTCAAACACAATCTGAAGCTTCCTCTCATAATAAAATTTTAAAAATATCGTAATTCTTCCAAAAATACTGCAATCTTCTCCAAATTTCACCAAAATATCCAAAATAGCATCCTGTCCATCATGAATCATTTAGAATTCGAGTTCAGTACGTCACTGCTAAACGAGAGCAAAGAAAGCCGTGGCTGAAGCAAGAGCCAAACACTACTACAACCTCTATCTTAACTTGGACACCAAAGAAGGTGAAAAGGATATTTACCGGTTGGCCAAAGCCCGAGCAAGAACAGCAAGGGATATTGAACACTATGTATGCATAAAGAGCAAGGAAGGCCAAAGATGTAAAGAGCATTTCGCGGAGATCTCAAACAGAGAGTTTCCGCATACAGCAAGCCCAGAAGGTGTCCCAACTAATGGGCCTATCCGCCAAATCACTGCACAGGAAGTTACTACTGCCCTAAAAAGCTTGAGACACCATAAATCTCCTGAGCCAGACAACCTCCCTGCTAACTTCTGGAAACTTCAAGAACTGCAATCTACTGCGATAGATTGGCTTGTTACCTTTTTCAATGCCATATTAGATTCTGGCCACATCCCTATTAACTGGGCTAAAACCATCACAGTACCGATTTTCAAGAACAAAGGATACCCAGTGGAATGTTCAAACTATCGTCCAGTACGTCTTCTCTTACATACAGTGAAGACCTTTGAGAGAATTCTTGATCGACGCCTACGTGCCATCACCGAAATCAGCTCCAACTAGTGCGGGTTTTTCAAGGTGGCTGGAACCTCTGACCCCATCTTCGTAGCGCGATTACTCATGGGGAAGCACCGTGAGAAAAAAAATCCTCTGCATATTGCCTTTCTTGACCTGGAAAAGGCCTTCGATTGTGTTCCTCATGAGTTGATTTGGTATGCGCTCCGCAACCATGGTGTGCCAGAGTCATTTGTAAATGTGGTCAAGATGTTAAACACGAACACCAGCAATAGAGTACGTTGTGCTGTTGGCACCTCGGAAAACTTTCCTGTAAATGTCGGCGTCCACCAAGGCTCAGCACTATCACCGTCCGTTTTTGTTCTTGTGATGGGCACCATCACTCGTGACCTGCAAAGGAATGTTTCTTGGGCCCTTCTTTATGCAGATGATATAATGGTTGCAGATGTCACCCGAGAAAAACTCGAAGTTCAAGTTGAAGACTGAAATAACCGCCTCTCCCAGTATGGCCTATGTCTGAATGTGAAAAAGACGGAATATCTGGAGTTAAACCCAAGCGACGCACAGTGTGTCGAACCCCATATCTAGGTGGAAAAAATGCACTGCCTCAAATGAAAGCGAGAAACTGGCTCATTCGATAGTGAACAAACCAGATGGTGACATTCGGTCTTCCTTTCCGGTGTCTGGTGCGTAGGAGGGAGGGGATATGTGCTGAAACGTCTTCCTGGCAGTTATCAGCTCTTTTGATAGGAGGTGACGGAGTGAACCGAACGCTGTGTTTCTAGTGAGTTCAACGAGGTGTGTGTTCTGCGGCTCATGGATTAGTGAAAAGAGGTATGTGTTCTCACTTTTAGGCGTAACTAGCTATTTTACCCGGCGTTGCCCGAGAGGTGTATTTACATGTTATAGAAAGATGCATGCCAATATATTACGCAAGGAATATTCACTTTGCCCCTAAGTGAGTTCTCCTGGTCTCTGAAGTTAATCAAGTGCAATATTAACTCACTGTAAATCTAGGCGAAAGGTACTGTGGAGTACAATAACGTAGTGGAGAATGCATCAATAACAAAAAGGGCTGTATAGGCACATTTCTCAAGGACCTAGTCTCACAATTACAGTACTTTCCGTTTTTTTGTAATGGGTGTAATTTAGACGTCTTGTTCACATAGTTCGTTTTTGAAAGGAAACAATATTTAAATTATTCAATTTTTGGAATATAAAGTCATCATTCTGGAGTCAAATAAACTTACGATTTTTAACCCCACACAAATGGTGTGATTAATGATAAATGGCTTATACATGTACATAAGGCCGTGTATAGTCTACTATTTAATATCTGCATATTAGGGAATAGTATTGCTGTATTTACATGCCTATTATCTCATATTGGGCGGTTTTGGTGGCGTATTTGGTAGCATGCTGAGCTTCTATGCCCATGGTCCCGGGTTCAAACCCAGCCAAAGTCATCGGAGTTTTGAAGAGCGTTTAAAATCCCTCAGTATGCCTTCCTTTGGAGGGGAAGTAAATCCGGTGGGCCCATGTCATACGACATAGATTTATGTGATGTAAAATAACCTTCCACTAACTACACTCGTGTGAAAGTAAAATTTGATTAACGCTATTAAGATCCAACGGTCACCGTCTGGTTGCGGGAGTATCTATTAGCCAAGTTTGCAGCTAGGTGTAGTTGACGGTATCATTTGGTAGAAAAAGTAGGAACTACTTAACACTGACTGTCTCTAGTCCTCACCTGAATTACATTTACCACACAATAACACAGCCATCACAATTAACACCGGTTATCAGGCAGATTCTACTCAAATCCAAAGTACACGGGGCTGCATGACCGCGATGTCGCAGCCCCTAAACTGAGGAACCAACTAATCTATCTCACCTTGTTAAAGTGAATGCTGCAAAGTATAATCCCAGTATAATGTCAAATGAGATGCATTGATTGAGAACACATTGGGCTTCTTCTTTAGCCCCTAAAGTATTTCGTGGGATAGGTCAAAAGCTCGAAATGGCAGACATGGAATATCAATACTTCACCAATCCGTGTATAATTAATGAAGAGCCTGTATGCTTAAAGATCCATAAGCCTTTTCTAATCAAAGCGGCTTCAAGTAACACGACGTGGTGGTAAGTAATGAGGGTAGCTCAAAGTATATGGTGTCTAAAAGTAAAGCAATGGAAAAAACAAATATAATTATAAATGTGACTAAGATTAAAAAATGTATTAAAATCATTATGCAATTCTAATTTAAATGACATTGAATGGATATGAATTTAATAAATACGATAACTTACTTCAGGCTAATACAATGTTTCATTTAGAAAATGATTTGTCTATTGTTTAATATTTTATGGGTGTAGCAAAGTCCAAAAACTCATATAGACGGTAGTAAGAAATGAAATAACGTCAGTGCTAGTTCTGGAAAAAACGTAAATACGAATGGAGCGCTAATGTGAAAAGATCCTGTACGCGGCAGTTTAAAGCAGCCAGGAAGGATGCGAGCCAGCTGGCAGTGAAGATGGTGCTGCATCCTATCTTGTCTTGTGTTAAATGAACAGGCAGTTTAAAGCTATTATCAAGGAGAACAAAACCTATCTACAATGGCATTACATATGCCAGTTGCAAGTACCGATGGTAGACGTCGCATTCAACACTACTCTTGGTCCCCCACAGGAGGTGTGCTTTCATTTCCCGAGTTTACGTGAGACAGAGTTAGGTGAGATGATTATCTTACGTGATTCCGGCGATAACTTTGTTTCGGACACAAACACTACTTCGTCTGTTGTGCGTAGTCGTCATTTTGAGAGTCCTGCACCGTAGTTGTGATCGTTTAATCGTGCACCACGGTTGCGAGGGCAGCTGTAGCAAGTCCAGACATCGTAGGTTCGAACCTATCCTGAGTGTGGTTTTTCTACACTCTGTCCAGGGAAATGCCGGGAGTGTACTTGACCAATGCTAGTAACGCACATGATGGACTTCTTTGCCTCTGATACCTACGATGATATCCAATTAACTACGGAATCAACCGTCCAGTGCATATCCATAAGTTATCTTTTGTGTGTGCCATCTTTCCTGTTGACCACCCTTGGTCACCTCTCGTTCACTTACGACGTTACGACACTCCCCCTCCTTCAGGGGCTTACAACTTGAGGGACGCTGGTTAGCGATCAGGGGACCCCATCTGACTTCGCGATTGCTTCCACTTAATTGTGCCGGCGTCCTTCCTATCTGGCATATTTTCTGTCGGCCTCCCTTGGTCAACTCTTGTTCTCTTCCGACCCTGACGGTATTAGGATATCCGAGGTCTAAGGAGTCTTTCAAATTCCCGCCTTAATTGGACCTTGTTTCATCTTTTCTGATACCCTCATTCTTCGAAGGGTCAGATCTCTTGGTTTTTCTTTTCATCATATCTCCTCATATCTGCACGAGGTCATAAAGAAGGCAGGGTGTGTATAGCCCCACCACTGGAGGTGCTACACCCTCAAGGGCTCACGGCTGTTGAGTTTGGGAGAATAGCTGAGCTGGATCTGTTTTTTCCCTTTTTCCAATGATTCTGGGGCGGTCTCTCTCCTATTTCCCTTCCTATCTGCCTTTCATGGCACACCTTACCAAATCCGTCAATTCTCATTTTTTGAGGTTAAGAGCATTTCATCTACCCGCATTTTATTTCCCGTATTCCTTCCTTTTGTCCTTTAGTTCTACTAATCCGTAATTTGGTTGTAAGTTGTAGTTAGTTTTAGTTCTAGTGTTCATTTTATCATCATTCTTCATTTTCATCCCAAAGAATTAAGAGGCCTATAGCCTCCATGTTAGGCCCTTTAACATCAACTATCATCATCAAATTACTATTTCAGAAATATCTTTTTCGACAAAGAAAACTGAAAGTCTGGTTTACGTTGAATTCACAGTAGAAAGAATTTATTGTATGAAATGTTTGGATTGCATTTCTCAGAACTGTAATACTCTCCACTCATTAACCTGACCGCAGCAGGGGTCTTCTCCGCGTCATTGCAGAGAAATTGGTATCACCGATTACGAATACTATTGCGGAAGCCGAAATATCGGTTGCTTCCAAATAACTTCTGTACTAACCACTCAAGTTGGGGGATGGTGGTGCATCTGCTTCACCCATTTTATTTGTACCAGACTGTACAAGTTAAAATAATTAATATCTCTCAAACGCATGGTCGGATGTTGACAAATGAGGTGCCATTGGACTCGAGCTGACGTCCTCTTTCCTATGGACCACTGGTTATATTTTTCAAAAAAAAATTGAAATTTTTCGTTTTCGAAAATAGGTAATAGTTTGAAAACCAAACATGGTAGAACGTTGTGCTATGGCTCAAACGAATGGTATTTTTGACCTTTATTTTTTATAATAAAACTTTTTTATTTTTTATGTTTTTTTTTAAAACACTCGAAGTTGAAAATCCTATATTTCGGAAACTAGGAACTCTACAAAAAAAACTGTTTGACGTAAATCAATGGTCCCTACCCCCTCTACCCCAAAAATAAATTTCAAGTCTCTAGGACAAAAAACTGACAGTAGTGGGGTAGTGACAGCTGCTTCCAAAAGCAAGTTGTGAGCCCCTGCGACCTTGGAATGGAAGGAGTCATGCTAGGAGGGCGTGCTTGGATTCATTTTTTGTCTCGTTGTGCTCTTTACGGGAATGTAGGTGTCGAAAGGGTGAAAATTTGGAAACATGTTTTTTTGGGGTAAAACCGTGATTTTAAACTGTTTGCTATATCTCGCGAACCAATTATGCTAGAGGCATGTACGACGGGTCCAAGGACTCGGGGTGACGTCCTCTTTGCTATGGACTACTCGTTGTAATTTCAAAAAAAATGTGGAAACTCGATTTTGGGGTAAACACGTGTTTTTTGTGATTTTTGCCGATATCTCACGAACCAATAACGCTAGAGACGTGTACGAGGTGTCCTAGGAATCGGGCTAACGCCCCCTTTCGAGTGTGGTAGATATTTTTTTCCAAAAAATAATTCACCAAGTGCCTAACGTCATACATGTTGAAAAAAACTTTTTTTTTCTTTACCTGTTTATAATGTTTATGAAGCGTGGTGGTTGAGAGAGACGATACTGCTGGGTGTGTGTGTTTTAACGAACCTGTCGCTAACCACAAGGACCATGCTTAATAGAACAATCGCTATTTCGGCGGGTCGGTGTATGACAGAGCGAGCGTGCGTTTTTCAGATATTTTACCTTTAACGTGTAAACGGTGATGAGAACTTGGTTCTATGTTGGTCGAAGCGAGTACAGAAAACAAACTTGCAGACGAGCAGGAGGTGAATGTCATTTGAGCATATTGGAAGGCGTTGATCTGACTTGACAACAGGTGCAATGGAAAAATGATAATGACGCTTGAAGGTGAAATAATCTGACCATCGTGGTGGCAGGGGGGTGTGAAATGCATGCACACACGTGTGAGATGACATGTACGCTAAACAAGTTACATCCTGTCTTGCTTCGTACGTGACAAAATGCAAGTCCATGTGAAATTTGATCTGCCACAGGTGTTCGCTTGGGACGTTAGCTGTCCACGTGCACGATAACTGTTAACTAGTTACATCCTGTTTTGCTTCGTACGTGACAAAATGCAAGTTGACTTGAAATTTGATCTACCACAGGTGTTCACCTTGGACGTTAGCTGTCCACGTGCACGATAAGAGACTGTTTAAAGTGTGGGAATCGCTGAATCATTAAAAGTATGATGCAACTTGTGGGAATGATGTCACAACCAATAGATTGGCAAGAGCTGCAAACAGCAGTGGTGGGAGGTGAAGGGAGGGAGAGGGGGAGGGGTAATGTATGAGAGAACACTGGTGGAAATAGAAAGAAATATGTGGAGCTGAGGACTGTACACATAGAGCTATAGGTGGTGTACAACATCTGTGAATAAATAAAAAGTGCACAGGTTCACACAACATGTAATTCATTGATCCAAGAATTAAACGTAGAGTTAAACCCTAACCATTTGACGTAGAGTTTATTTCCTTTTTGTTTCAACACTTTTTCCACAAGATAATGCTTAGGAAATGCTGTTTTCTGAAGTTCAAGGAGATAAAATCTACCTTTTATGGGTTGATGGTTGAGGTCCTCGAGTAAATAGGTGACTGGAGTGTCCAAGTTGACTTGACGAATTCGAAATAGTTCAGTCCCCCACTGTGGCGTGTAGCCCTTATTGAAGGCAGACTTAAATTTGCTCACACGAACAAAATCCCCAATTTTCAGTCGGTGACGTTTAGGATCGGCTGTTTTTATGGGGTTAAACAGTTTATCCAATCGCTGAATATTTTTAGTCACGAGGAGTGGCTTGGTCCCGATCGTTCTATGTTTGGTGTCATTGTAACGTGATACTAGCTCAGGTAACATGTCCAACCAGCGATAACTGCCCTGAGCGGTAAACGCTTTCCACATGTGGGTTTTCAATGTTCGGTTGAACCGCTCGACCACACTGGCTTTGAGATTGCTGTACGTGGTGTAATGGTGAATATCCTTAAATTTGAGAAAACTGGAGAAATCCTTGTTGAAAAATTCTTTACCCTGGTCGGTTTGTAGCAGCTGAGGTTGACGTTTGGAGTGTTGAAATATATGTTGAAAGGCCTTGGTAACTAGTGGACCAGACTTGCGAAGCACAGGTTCAACAAAGGCCATTTTGGAATTGACATCAATGACGGTGAACATATAGCGTACACCGTCGTTAACGCCAGCATAGGGTATCATTTCAACCAAGTCAGCCTGCCAAAGTTCATCCACACCTCGTGAAATCACCTTGAGTCGTGGATAGTGACGCCTAGCTGAGCGATGCAACTCGTGAGCAATACCCATTTTAATGGGTGAGGGCTTAAACAATAATTTTGGCATTTCGAAGTTCTTGTTCAATTTCTTGAATTTCCCAATCGTGACCGGTATGGCAAGCTTGACGTGAGGCATGCAACAACTGTAGCCACTGGACGAGCTTATTGGGATTGTGCCAGTAGGTAACATCCACAAGGGGTTTTAATGGTTTAAATGTCACTCCCGAAGCGGATGCTTTACGACGAGTACTTTGACTAGTGGGAAACATTTTTGCAATGATGGTTTTATATTTTTGAGATATATTGGCATTCACTTGTTGCGTGGGATCATACTGTCTTTTGTGGGCATGAGTATTCAATAAAATGGATTTATATTTGTCAAGGTCCTCTGACGTGTAATCATGGGAAGAGGGGGTCCGAGAAAAGAGCAGCTTTAACAGTCCTGGAGTTAATTTATAGTTGATGATTTTAATGACAGCTTTAGTACGAGCAAATTTAATGGATGAATCGCCAAATATAAAACTATCATCCTCATAGCGAACACCATACGTGGTATCAGTGTTTCCAATAAATAGATCAGTGAAACAGAGTTCCAATGTTGATCCATAATATTTTATTAAAATGGTTTTCATTTGAGCTTTATGTTGAGGGGTGGCCAAGAGTTGTGAAAACGGAGACGCTCTGGAAGGGCAAGGTGTATCGACCATGGCCAAGGATTTCTTTTTTCTCAAAAACTCTGCAAGGGGTGCGGCCTTTTTTTTGAGGCGTAAACACTTGTTCCTCCTCATCCTCAACTTCACTAACACTAGTCAAATCTTCCTGTTCCTGTTCCTCTTCCTCTTCCTCAGGGTCCTCGTGCAGCGTCTGCGTGGCTTGTGAAACGGCGGGTAGCGTTTCAGATGGCTTGAAAGAGGGTTTCAGCATGGCTTTTAGTGGAGGTGCTAAATGTTGTTGAATAAACAAAGCATGATTTGCACGTGACTGTTTCAATTGACGAAACTTTTGGCGAATAGTATTTTTTGCTCTAATAATATGCTTTTTCAATTGACTCTCTGCTAACGCCATGGTTTCTTGACAAATGACTTGACGGGGAATGAGACAGGGCCTTAAATAGCAATAAAATGATCAAACCCTAAGCGATACCGTCCTTGGTTGTGTTCACTTTGTTTGTCAATCACTAAACAGGCATGACGTTGAGTGTTCCAGCACTTGGCACACAATTCTGTAAACATTTGAAAGGTCATATCAGGATTCACATGCTCGTTATAAACGTGACGACTGTTCCTCTCGTCCTGACGAAATAAAACAATGACATTGGCATTGTCACGAATCAACTGTTTGGACATTTAGAATACGTTTGTCCAAGATAGAAGCAATCGATATGTTTGTGTCGACCCATGCTGAAATAGCTTTGAATGATGCCTTGACGTTCAGTGGATACATCATCGAAAATCATGAGTGAATCAGGCTTTACCTCATCCGGTGAAATCACATTTTCTTGCATGGAAAATGTAAATTAACCCATATTCTCTTTTTGTAATCCAGACATGACTTGATCCAGAAACACGTAGAGGGGTTGGTAGAGAGATTTTGCAAAAATATAAATATTTTGAAAACGCAAACCATTGGGCGCCGTAATGAGCGTTAGAAAAAGATTAGTCTTTCCACAGCCGGAAGGCCCCACAATGATGCAGCGAATGGAAGATGGAAACAGTGAACCATGGCGTTGTTCACGTGATGTGGGACAGAGATGGGAAACCATGTCCCCCACAGGGAATGACTCTTGCTGCTTAATACTCTTCATTTCAACTAAGGCTTAGACAGGCTAGCAGGTTGTCTATATACAGGACACCGAGCCTTGTCATAGAAACAGTAGACTGGTACAAAAGGTTGACGATGGATGTCTTTGGACGTGCGTTGATGGCCAAAGCTAGGTCTGTCCCCATACATGATCCTAAACAAGAAACAGATCCTGCTAATAAACACTATGTGCCACGCAAAAAACAGGGAGATTATGACTTTAAGGGAAAGCGGTTAACCCATGTAAAACATCCTCAAGTGTCTACAGATGTTACTATGAAAAAGTATGTGGATAACAAAGTGTATGAGTTTTATGACAAAGTGCCCCAGCTTACGGTGAATGGCTATAGCGCGAATCACCATCGGATTATTCACGTGGAAGACCCGCAAGACGAAGACGATGTCTGTACCATGCGTTACGTAACCTATGAAATGAAAAGGCTTTATAAATTTATCCCATCTGTATTTTTAGTGTATCTGACAAATGAAAAACCTTTGAATGATAGAAATCATTTACCGCTAGTCCATGATCAGCACTTGACCTATGTGCTTGCTTCGGGTTTAAGCCACTATCGATTACACTATGATGGAACCATTCACATCAAATATGCCATACCTGATGAGAACCATTTACAAATACAGATAAATGGTCATAGGATGTTGGTCCGTAACCATGAAATGGTCAATACAGGTGATGAATTATCCTTTCATCTCATGTTGACATGGGATGTAAAGCAAGCGGGAAAAACCATAAACGATTTCCCACTATATGTAGAATTGGAATATACAGCCATGAAATAACCATCTGATTTTAGTTGTGATTTAAACTTTCTTGTGAAAGGTTGTTGGTCATTATCATCATGGTGAAACAACGGTATGCGGTGAGAAAGACTAAAAAAAGGACTTTGTCCTTGGCAAAGCCTGGGCTTAAGACATTCGTGGACAAGTCCTTGCGAAAGAAAAAAAAATAATGTATTGACCATAAGGAAAGCCTTTCGAGCAGCACAGAGACATGTTATTCCAAAACGTCGGCGACAGGTTTCAAATCAAGGGCGAGTGATTCCCGTCCCCAAACGAGCGGGATTTTTACCTGCATTATTTGCCGGTCTGGCTGCTTTAGGTTCACTTTTGGGTGGTGCCAGTGCAGTGGCGAAAACCATTAAAGCCGCGCAGCAGGGCAAGCAACAACTCAAAGAAAGTCAGCGACACAATGAAACGATGGAAGCGATTGCCATGGGGGCTAGAAATGCCAATTTAAAGCCAGCCTTTTATCAACAAGGATTTGGGATTTCACCATTTCGAAGTATTAAAAATTTTTTTTACCTCATCCATAGCAAGACATGCCCTGACGCATCAACAAGTGGAAAGCTATGCTAAACAACTAAAGCTTTCTCATTTTCGAGGTGTGGTTATGCGAAACCAATTACCCCCACGACCCTGGAAACAGGAATGTGCTGTTGTCAATTTGGATGATCACCGAGGACCAGGAACACATTATGTAGCATATGTCAAAGAGGGATCCATTGTATGGTACTTTGACGGTTTTGGGAATTTGCCCACACCCATGGAACTAGTGACCTATTTTGAAAACAGGATCAACATATATTATAATGTGAAACGAGAGCAAACGTTTAACAGCCAACAGTGTGGACGTTTGTGTTTAATTTTTTGATATAAGACGCAGCATAAGCAAAAACGCCACCAGTATGTCGGCAGAAAGTAAAACGTTTACACTGCATGGACGTGGATCTAAAGTCAGCCTAGACTTTTACCCGCCTATCGAATTGAGTGAAAAACCCTATGGTTTAGGACTTGTTTCTCTTGAAACGTACAATCGAATACACAACATACGTGAAAATGTGAACAACAAGTTTTACTATGATGATTCTGTGCTCACCCTGAACTCTGGTGGATACACGATCGATGATATTTATGAACACATTTATGTGGTGTTGATCAATCAATATGGTTTAAAGTCATTTCTCGATGGAACGCGCAAGTTTGAACTTGTAGGCAATACCAACACTCATCGCTGCAGTATTTTCTCTACCTTCAACATTGGCTTTAAAACACGCCCCGATTCCATTGGCCCATTACTAGGATTTAAACCACGTGTGTTGGAGCCCAACAAAAAACATGAATCAGACCATGAAGTGAAATTCATTGAGGACCATCATGTGTCGGTGACGTGTAATATTATTAGCCAAGTGTACACCAATCAAGAACCATCGCATTCGCTTTATGACTTTATTGTGACATCGCCCAATGGGTATATTATTCGTGAAAACCCTCCAGTGGTGCTTTTTCATTCCGTAACTGTCGATAGTATTAGTAATATAACATTAAGACTGATCAATAGAGATCAACAACTCATTGATCTAGATTCCACCACACCAGTGACTTACAAGTTGGTGCTAAAGCCACAATGAAGTTTGTGTATAAAGCAACAACACCGTCTAGGAATGGTGTTAGTTTTTTGCCACGTGAATACACGTTAACATCTCAAGACAAGCAGATTTTACAGCATTTGGGTTACCACGTCAACCTTTATAATGAATTCTATCCTAGAGATAGCGAACCGCATCGAGGAGCAACCAGGAGTGGTTAGAATTGATCTCCATTCCTATCAAGCTCAAACACCTGGACTTAATAACAATGATGAAATTCAATTTGTTATCAACAACCAAGATATTTACACCCTACCGCATGAAAGTGTCATTCAGATTGAAGGTCGGCTCACCAAAGCCGATGGCTCTACACCCACCACATCCAAGTTGGCCAACCATGGTTTGGCCTTTCTGTTTTCTGAAGTGCGGTATGTCATTAACGATATCGTGGTGGATATCACTCGAAATGTGGGCATTTCCAGTGTCATGACACTATACCCCTCTTATAGTGAGGAAGAAGGTAAAACACTTTGCATGGCAGGTTGGTGTCCTGACTCGACCAATGACTGGATGGTACACACCGATGGGACCTTTACTGGATATTTACCTCTTAAACTGATTTTAGGCTTTGCCGAAGATCACCAACGCATTGTGGTCCACGCAAGCCAAGTGCTTTATCTAGTGAGAGACAGGAGTGATAATAATGCACTCAAGAGAGCCGACAATGCCCCCATCGATTCAAAAATTCAACTACTACGCTTGCTATGGGAAGTGCCTCATGTGACCCTTGAAGATAGCAAAAAACTGGACATACTCAAAATGGTAAAGAGAGATATGCCTCTACCCATGGCATTTAGAAGCTGGGCACTCCATGAGTATCCGCTATTGCCCACCACCAACACACACAGTTGGTCTGTAAAAACAGCTCGCTATACACTGAGACCTCTCTACCTGATCGTGGGTTTTCAAACGTATCGCAAGTATCAACAAACCAAAGATGCCACGCAATTTGATCACCTGCAATTGAGAAATGCTCGTCTTTTCCTCAATGGAGCTGTGTTTCCCCATGAAGGACTGGATTTGGATTTTTCAAAAAATAAGTTTGGCCCCCTGTACGACTTGTTTTCTAAATTTCGATGGTCGTATTATCAAAAAGAGAACGGCCCCATGCTACTACCCCCAAGCGTTTAAGGCAAGAGCACCACTGATTGTCTTTGACTGTTCTTACCTGGAAGAGTCTGTCAAGCCATCCAATATCTACATTCGACTAGATTTTGAAACGCATGACATTGTACCAGCCAATACGACGGCCTACTGTTTGATTATTCCTCACAAACAAGTCAACTATTATCCACTGTCCAACCAAGTGACGAGTGTATAAATAACAGCTCAACCCACGTCAAGCCGCTCAGTCATGTCTTGCTTTAAAGCCTCAAGAGACGTTACATCCATGAATTTAAACTCTGAGGAACAACGATTCAAGACTTTTGCCACGTGGCCGGTGCCTTTCATAAACCCTCAAGCCTTGGCGGCCGCTGGATTCTACTATTTAAAAACAAGAGATGAAGTGAAATGTGCCTTTTGCCCCATCATATATATACCAATGGCAGGAGGGCGATGAACCCATGCAGGAACATCAGCGCTGGTCACCCACCTGCCCCTACCTGTGCAGAATGGAAGTGGGAAATATACCCTGTCATTCAAGCTATCCCTCACTTGTGTCCTTGGCTAATGAAAAAAAAAAAGTTACGATACGTGTGGACCGTATGGTATCCATGGTGCTTCGGTGAGCAGCTCACCATCAAAAACGCCTAGTTTAGAGACATTGGGACATCATCGGTGTTATGGACGTTACAAACACAAGAGACTATATTGCTGTATCAGTTGGTATCGTCCTTATCCTAAAATGACAAAAGCCTGTAAGACGTGTTATGATAATAAAATGATGTAATTCTTAAATTCTTATTTTTGCATGCCCCTGTCCTACCCTAACCTCAATTTGAAACTAGCATGGCAGGTAAGCCCATGCCATGATCACACCTGATCGTCAGTCAGTCGTCAGTTGAACTTGGTCCAGGCAAGCGTCAACATGTTGCGCACACTCATTGTGGATTGCCAAGGGTTTAAAATTAGTGAAAAACAAATTTATATTTAAACAAGTAGCCATTATCGATTGTACCACGTTTTGGATATTGCAAGCTACGCATTTGCTATTTAAACCACCCCATGATTTTGATTTGTTGTGTGAAAAAGACCGTAAACAAACCCAGTGGATTGAAAATCATAGGCAACTAGACTGGAATCAAGGAACCATTTCCTATAAATATTTGGACGTGGTCATGAAAGCACACTTGTCCTCGGCCAATGTGGTATTTCTGAAAGGTAATGATAAACGTCAATGGTTGCAACCATTTTTGGCGTCTTACTGCCAATGTATCGACCTCATGGAGTTGGGCTGCCCCTCTCTGCAAACGCTCATGGATACTTGTTCCTGTGGCAACATTACCCAGACAGCCCTATCGCATGCGTGGCATCTCTTGCATTGGTTAACCACCCATGCCTGCTGGGAGTTGTTAAACAAAATTATAACTCAAGATTTACCTGTGAATGACGCCAGTGAGATTTCTACAAGCGACGTGTAAACATCTACAGCACGTGATACCATGGAGAAAGGCAATGCTACGGACAAAGCCATCGGCAAGTTCTTTGTGTGCAAAATGAAACTAGACAGTTTTACCAAAGAGGAACTCTTGGCACTCCCCAAGTCGTTCATTTAGTATGTGGCCGCCAACCCGGCGAAATAAATCTGGCAACATGTACCAAAATCATGGACTCAAGACCCTGTGTTGAGTGAATTGCAACCCTGTACGGATTACGATCACCATAAGCAAGTTGCCATGGCAAAAATACCGTCTATGCGTCAGTGTGCGACTTGTCAGCTAGTGAAACTGTATCACGGTCATAAAAGTCCGTGTAAAGACTTAGTTGAATCATTCCACGGGTGTCATGGCGAGAAAAAGCAACAAGAACAACAACAAACACAAACATCGTCCACAGAGGAGGAAGACCAAACCTTTTTACCATGGATTTTTCCAGTTTGTTGATGACACATTTTAAACAATGTCTGTTTGAGGTTTTTTGAATTTTCAAATTTCACACATGGCCATTTCCAGTTTTTAAAAATGTCCGTTTTAAGTTTTGCGTTTTTGGTGACCTGTACTGGCAATGGCGTCATTGACAAAGTGATTCAATACCTACCTTTCGAAATCCATCTTCCAGGTTATCGTTTCTGCGGCCCTGGAACTCGTCTCGAAAAACGTTTACAACGTGGTGATGTACCCATTAATCTTTTGGATCAAGCATGCAAGGAACATGACCTTTCTTATCGCCATAGTCATCCTGGTTTAAGACATGTGGCAGATAAATTGTTATTGAAGGAAGCTAAACAACGTTTCACATCCAGTGATGCCTCAGTGGGTGAAAGGATGGCAGCCCTGATTGTCATGAGTGCTATGAAAAGGAAAGTTGATGATGCATGGACATAAACATTGAGGAGTGAGGAATTGGGATTTGTTTGTATTCTATTTTTCTTTTGTCAATTCACTATGACTATGAAATAAAAACAAAGGTTTACCAGAGCACGATGTTTTGTTATTTTTAATTTTAAGAAATCGTGATGTTGATGGCTTATGTTTCATTTTACACATTTCACACATGATGAATTCACACACTGACATTTGTCATTTTGCAATTTACTGATTAAGAAAAAGGTCGTTTCAAGTTTTGCGTTTTAATGATATGGATTTTTCCAGTTTGTTGATGACACATTTTTAACAATGTCTGTTTGAAGTTTTTTGAATTTTCAAATTTCACACATGGCCATTTCCAGTTTTTAATAAAAATGTCCGTTTTAAGTTTTGCGTTTTTGGTGATATGGAAACATGGATTTTCCATTTTGCTGTTTTCACATTTTTCCATTTGGTGTATGTCGAAAGTTGAGATTTGACAATGATGTTGATGCAAGTGCTTGACCATGGCAATGCTGCAATGTGTTTATGGGTGTTTGGAGAAACGTCGAGGTCTACGACTACTGTAGGTAAGACTGTTTTTACAAAAATAATGTCTTTTGTCTGCCTCATTTCAATGAAAAAACGAAACTATTGAAAACAAAATGAGTATATAAGTGACCATTTACCCCCTCCCCACCCACCCACCCTACCTCACCGTGTTTGCTCTGGTCAACCATACACATCAGCATTCTCTCTCCACTCATACATTCACACCTGTCTTTGGGAACAAACACAACCACTTTATTTATTCCCAAACGCACATTCTCGACATGCACACTCATCCCAAAAGAACTTTTTTAGTTTATCATTTACATTACGAAAAATAATTAAATACTAGTTATTAAAGTTACTAAAAATCTTACTTATTTCATATTTACAAAAAAACACAACTTTGTACAGCGTTAAAAGAATCACACTACTTACCAATCAACAAATTTTTAAAAAATAAGGTTGCATAGAACTTTTTTAAAGAGAAAAAGGTCCAAATGGGTTGCCACTATTTACAAAATCTACTATTTACAATGGCAGAAACCAATATTTACAAAATACTAAATCTACAAGTTACATAAAGCTATGTCCCATAAACGATTAAACAGTGAAATCACACCTCCTCCTCCTTGCGATCATAACCCCAGGGCAGGCTGGTGAGCAGGTCATCAGCCCACACACGTTTGTTATCCATGGAAGCGAGGGTGCGTTTTCTCTGTTCCACAAGATACAAATGATGGTTGCTGGATTGTATCCTGCACTGTGTATGAGACATAGCTTTGCCAGTGCGTAAAACCGCTAGATAGTCATCAACACGTAGCGATTTTACCACTGCCCTACCTACACCTTTTGCTCTTTTGGCTTCCTTACAGTCGAGTGTGCGATAAGCATACATTTTTGAAGCCAAACCTACGAATTCCGTCATAACGGAATCACCGCATTCATCTTTTAAAACGTCCATTTTCTTCTTGTTTTTATGGGTAGCTGAAACACGTTGTCAGCGCTATAGCAAGAGGTGTCGAACCAGTCACTATGCTGTCTCATGACGTCATAGGGGTTGCAGTGTCGAATTTGGTAAATGAATGAGTCCGTATCCATATACGAAAGAGAGACGTCCTCAAAATGGCGTTTCGCAAACTCATAGTGGAATCGATACATGACCGATTTAGAAAAGTCTAAAATGACTTGACCCAAGTAAATGGGCTTATCCATGGTCACGCTGGTCTTACTCATTTCAATAGTAGCCAAATCCTCATCGATAATTTTGATCGATTTGAAATTTGGCTTGGCAATGTACCGCCGGGCACCCCACTGCCCCTCCCAGACATTCACCAATTTAATGTCACGGTATTTGCGGACATTCTCCATAGACTTGCCATAAATGCAGTTGTTCATTAATTTAAAAAAAATAATTTCAAACTGCTGTGTTGCCATTTGTCGGTACTCTGTGTTGAGTCGCATGTATGGCTCAAGCCATGCTTTTTGAGCAAAAGAAATACCCCTGTGGACTTTCTTCAACACCAAGCCTTGGGCGAGGCATTGCACCAACATTTGGATATGTAGCACATACCGATTTTTGTTGTAAAGTGTGCCCATGAGTTTTTCAATTTTCACTTTACTGTCAGGGGGAACCATTTGCTCAAGGCAGAATGGGAAATCGGCATGTTCATCATACAAGGATGAGGGATATTCAATATCCACTTCTAGCACATATCCACGGCCTGTTTCTTGGCTATCCATGTTCACATCAAATTCTGACACTCGTTTGTCTGTCAGCCAAGCAAACTTCCCATAGGGCAAAGGCTGACTCATGGCGTAACCATACAAATTATTCACGTCATAGTACATTAAGTACGATTCTGGTTTGTCTGGTGAATAATCAGGCATGTAGGCATTGTTCGCTTCGGCATGGCGCTGGTTAAGTGACACAAAGCCGCCACGAATGCCCTTTTCAAAAAATAAAACCATGTCTACGTCAGTGAGTAAATCCAATTCCACTTGGGTGTATTTCAAAGCGGCATCAAACGAGAGTCCAGGACTCGTCGGGTCAAGACCGTAAATGTGTTGACACAAGTTACGGAATTTTTGAAACACATCGGTGAGCAGCAATACATCCAGTTTTAGGTAATGCAAGGCATATTCACTTAGCGTCTTCATGCCAAACACTCGCCAAACTTGACATGTATGTGCATAGTCTTCATCGGAAACGGTACTGCGTGTTAGTTTCGAGTAAAATTTCTCTTGTGGTGGGAGTTTTCTTTGCTTTAACACGTCCCAGCTGTTGCAGAAATCATACGGGAATATATCTTTCCGAATGCACAATTGAAATTGCTCAGGATCATTAAAATGCATTCTAGTATTTTTTAATTCCTCCTCATTCAAGCCATTCAAAAGGCTGTCTAGCGAGGATGCCATAAACTTAAAGGAATCCAAAAATCGAATGCTAAAGTCGCTGACATGGAGTCAGGGCTGTAAAACGCTCATGGTTTTGGGGAATAATGGTAAACGATCCCTTGTTGACATGGCCCAATTCACGAATCAAAAACTGAATGTCATAATTTGCCAGATTGTGGTAAAAAGACACTGATGAAACGAGGAGCTGGAAAGTTTAAGTTGCATTTGCTGTGCGCTGCTCCACGAAACTCCCCTGTAAAGTGCGAGTGATCACGAACGGTGTCTTCAGCACTGATCAGTGGCTTTTCGCAAATATGGCATGTCGTGGCATGCTCATACTGCTGCTGCTGTTCTTGAGATAGGCTCATGGGTACTGGGTGGTCCAGTAATTCCTGTACATGGTCGGCCAACATGACAAGTTCATCCAAGAACCATTTGGCACAATCTGGCCCTTCGTGGTATTTGTAAACGGATTGTGTGGGGTCATAGGCACACACCACATTAAATCCTATGGCAAAAGGTTCATGTTTTTGAATGGGTGTGGTTGAGCTGATGGTGGGATCTGGTTCACATCCCGCCATGGGTGTGGTGAGTGCTTCGAAATCTGCATATACCACATAGGGAGCAGTGTCACGCTTATGAATGTCCTTAAACTTTACCACAGCCTTGTCCCCTTGTGGCAATATCAGTCTCACCGCTTCCTGAGAAACACAATCTATCCTATGACGTTCCAAAAGTATAGGGATTTTAAAATATTGCAAGCATCGATCACAAATATGTTTTACACCAGCGTACTTAGACACTTGTCTGCTTAGCAATCTACTCAAGCTTTTAATGAGGCAATAGTGATTCACCTCTCCTACAGATAAATATAAAAGATGAATGTGGTGTCGTTTCGGTTCTTTTGTAGCATAAAGAGGATCCACAATCTCATCACCATACACCATGAACGAAAAGTCCTGGTTGTCTTGTTCAAACCTATGGATCTCGGTTAAGTCCATAGGGAACGATACTCGAGTTAAATTTAAAGTTTGTTTCAATTCATCAAACTTGGCCTTGTACTTTCCCGGTCGAGAACCATTACGGTCTTGTGCTGGCTTCAAATACGCAGCCACAGACCACAGGAAGCAATCATTGTCATGGTTCTCAATATTTCCCACTGCCTTTTTCGAAGCTATTGCTGGTGGTGTTTCAATAAAGCTAGACCCAGCATTCAACGGGTTGAATTGACAAATGTTGATTTGCAAATAATGAATTTTGTCTAACGCTAAACCACTGGGTCCTTGTTGCAGTTTATCAAATTTTGATAGCAAGGCATTCACCACATGGCTTTGATACCACTGTTCCAAATTATGGGCTATCAAAAGCTCTTGCATTTTACTGCAAATATAGAATGTCTCTTTATGCTCTACGTCCTTCTTTTTATATATGAAATCGCACACCAGTTCTGTATTCACCTTTAAAACCGTATGCAACCTTTGCGCTGTACAAATTTCAATTTTGAAAATTTCAAATCAAGATTCTAAAAATTCCTTGGGAATCAAACTTTTTCTAACATTGACCACGCGGCCAGAGCACACACGCGATTTGAAACAAGACTCAAGGGGCTCCCAAGTTAACGTATCCGCAGCAGCAAAATACATTATTTTGAAAGAACACTCTCACCTGAGTTTTCAGCTGTAGACTGCTGAACAATGAACTCAAACACACACGTTCCTGGTTATCAACAGAGGTCAAGCGTTTTCCAACACTCTAAAACGAAATTAAATAAACCACCATAAGTATATCCATTCCATATAGTTTATGCATTTCATAAACAAAACAAATTAAAACAGGTTATATAAAAAAACAAATCTCACCTTGACGTGTAATGCTTTGCTATATTCCCGTCTCGTGGGCTAGTGTGGAAATGGTTTCCTTTTCTAGCTGTCTGTCTTTCTCTCTTTCTTTAATATAGTTCTCACACACACTCATACAACAGGTAGGCTATACCGGTTATCTGCAAATAAATAAATAAATAAACATTTAATTATAACTTTAACAATCAATAAAGAATTGCATGTATTTATATAAAAATCAATAAATATATAAATGAATAAATATATACCTACCCCACAACAAGGTTAAGTATTTTCCACCAACACCAAAACTGTTAAACAAGACCAGAGGTTTCATGCAACGCAGTGTGTTCAAAGGTAGTCACCTAAGTGAGTGTAGAAATGATACCGACATGTCTTTATTTATGTTACATTAAATGTATAATCTTCTTTTTTTTCCCACGCTCGAACATTCTGTTTTCAGGCACGTGGACAGCTAACGTCCCAGGCGAACACTTGTGGTAGATCAAATTTCACCTGAACTTGCATTTTGTCACGTACGAAGCAAGACAGGATGTAACTTGTTTAGCGTACATGTCATCTCACACGTGTGTGCATGCATTTCACACCCCCCTGCCACCACGATGGTCAGATTATTTCACCTTCAAGCGTCATTATCATTTTTCCATTGCACCTGTTGTCAAGTCAGATCAACGCCTTCCAATATGCTCAAATGACATTCACCTCCTGCTCGTCTGCAAGTTTGTTTTCTGTACTCGCTTCGACCAACATAGAACCAAGTTCTCATCACCGTTTACACGTTAAAGGTAAAATATCTGAAAAACGCACGCTCGCTCTGTCATACACCGACCCGCCGAAATAGCGATTGTTCTATTAAGCATGGTCCTTGTGGTTAGCGACAGGTTCGTTGAAACACACACACCCAGCAGTATCGTCTCTCTCAACCACCACGCTTCATAAACATTATAAACAGGTAAAGAAAAAAAATAGTTTTTTCAACATGTATGACGTTAGGCCCTTGGTGAATTATTTTTTGGAAAAAAATATCTACCACACTCGAAAGGGGGCGTTAGCCCGATTCCTAGGACACCTCGTACACGTCTCTAGCGTTATTGGTTCGTGAGATATCGGCAAAAATCACAAAAAACACGTGTTTACCCCAAAATCGAGTTTCCATTTTTTTAAATTACAACGAGTAGTCCATAGCAAAGAGGACGTCACCCCGAGTCCTTGGACCCGTCGTACATGCCTCTAGCATAATTGGTTCGCGAGATATAGCAAAAGGTTTAAAATCACGGTTTTACCCCAAAAAAACATGTTTCCAAATTTTCACCCTTTCGACACCTACATTCCCGTAAAGAGCACAACGAGACAAAAAATGAATCCAAGCACGCCCTCCTAGCATGACTCCTTCCATTCCAAGGTCGCAGGGGCTCACAACTTGCTTTTGGAAGCAGCTGTCACTACCCCACTACTGTCAGGTTTTTATCCTAGAGACTTGAAATTTATTTTTGGAGTAGAGGGAGTAGGGACCATTGATTTACGTCAAACATTCTTTTTGTAGAGTTCCTAGTTTCCGAAATATAGGATTTTCGAAATTCCAGTGTTTTAAAAAAACATAAAAAATAAAAAAGTTTTATTATAGAAAATAAAGGTCAAAAATACCATTCGTTTGAGCCATAGCACAACGTTCTACCATGTTTGGTTTTCAAACTATTACCTATTTTCGAAAACGAAAAATTTCAATTTTTTTTTGAAAAATATAACCAGTGGTCCATAGGAAAGAGGACGTCAGCTCGAGTCCAATGGCACCTCATTTGTCAACATCCGACCATGCGTTTGAGAGATATTAATTATTTTAACTTGTACAGTCTGGTACAAATAAAATGGGTGAAGCAGATGCACCACCATCCCCCTACTCACTCAGCAGGAAAGTTCATTAAGTTTTAAATAAATCGAGTGAACCTAATGGAATTCTATTTTAATAAGGTGCAAAGGTATGTTTAGTTTCTGTCATTTATTATCACGCTATTGTATTTTGGGGCCGGCCACGTGGTGATGGGGTAGCGTGCCTATCTCTCTCCCAGAGGCCCCGGGTTCGAATCCCGGCTCCGTCAAGTATTTTAGAAACTGACGTGAGGGCTGGAACGGGGTGTACTCAGCCTCGTGAGGACAATTGAGTGGCTGTTTGACAGTGAGGCAACGCCCCAATCACGAAAAGCAAGATTAACGGCCGAGGGGACCCGATGCGCTGACAACGCATCACCCTAATATCTGAAGGCTAAATGGCTGGGCAGCGGTCGCTTGGTAGGCCTAAGTCCTTCATGGGCTGTAGTGCCAGGGGTTATTATTATTATATTATTTTGTGATATAATTTGAATTTTGATATTGCGGAAATTATATTTACAAATAGTGTCAAGTCTGTTATACTATACTGGGTTGACAGTGCTGTGTGAGCAGTTCAGTAACTAACGGGATGTCATGTAAAGTACCTCATTTTGTATTCCGGTAGAGCAGAGCGCAAATGGCATCCAGTCGGCCGTGTCTCGACTTAAGCTATGTTGCCATGGAAACTATCTGCCTTGCCATTCCTTCATGAGTATATTTTATGAATTTATTAGCCTTTGCTCGAGTGCAAAAGGGCCAAAATCAGAAGAATGAGAGAGACTATAGAAAATTCATGTAGGCAGCCGTTCCTTCTGGGTTCTAAACTATGTGTATGCAAAATTTGGTTGAGATTGGTGGAACGGTGTAGATTTGTATACGGAACAAACCCACCCACATACATACATACAAACTTGCACTTTTATATATTAGATACAGGCTTTCAGCACTAAATAAATGATTTACTTTATGAGTGCCTCATAGTGCCACTATACTTTAAACGTCATTCGATGGGAAATTTAATGTAGATTCAGGATCTGTAGTGGTTTGGTTGCCCACGAATGTGCATGATGGTTTATTTTCTGATTTTCAGTGACTATGTGAGCCTTATAGCGAGAAGAATTTTTCAACGCGTGGAAGTCATGTCGTAAAGAGGGCCGTACAGACGTCATATTTCAATATGTTATGATAAATTTGATCCTACAACTCTTACTGACACTCATGTTCTGGAGCTAAGAAACAAAATTAAGTTGATATCCCATAATATTAACAACAAAATGGGAGAGTGCGGGAAGAAGAGAAGAACGATCCCGGGAAAAATTATGGTGATAGGTTAAATGGGACGTATTTCATAGTTTTCAGTGATCAAGAAGACATCGATCCAGCGTATGATCAGAAAACAAGTTGTGTCCCTAATATTTTTATTTACAATGGGAGAAATAGGCCTAATATTCAATATATGTTATCTTTATTTCCATGCTTTTCTAGAGAAATAATATTGTTTTCGTGTGTGAAGTGTGTTTACTAAAACTACGTCATTAACAGGACTGGAAAATGACATTTTGTTATAAAGAAATATTGTTTGTATGATTTTGACGAATATCTTTTTATTTTTAGGAAATAAATGTTATTTTTTGAGCATATTTCGTTGCTCTATGTTTAATATACGTTTTTAATCTCGATACAGTGACTTCGTCTATTCCCTCAATTAAGGTGTAAAAAGAATACTGGACTGCAAGTTTTATTGTTATCCATATTTCTTCCAGTTTTAAATAGTTTGTTTACCTCTGTCATAAACTATAATATACACACCCAATCGTGAATTTTACTACCGAAAATGGAGGATTCTTATGTTGCTTTCGGTCATTTTTTACACCTCCACTTACCCCTCTATATTTACCCCCGAAGATCATACACTTTAGACGATGCCAGAAATGAATTCAGCGACCTCGAAAACGGTATATTGGCAAATTGTAATATAATCCCACAACTATTAACAAAGTTATTAATTTTTAGCCTATTTTCAATTTTTGAAAAAATAGGCTTATGCGATCACCTTTTGTCCGTGTGTGTGTGCGTGGGTGTGTGTCCCCCCCCCCTAATAAAATCTAAACGGCTGGAGCGATTTCAATGAAACTCGGAAAGTTCATAGCACTATTCCCGGCGACCTCGACCGTGCCCTTCAAATTTTGTTACGACTCACCAATCCAACATGGCGGCTGTGCGAAATATTTCACCAGCATTCAATATCTCCTAAACTATTACCGATATTACCCTGACATTTTCTATGGTAATAGAGGGAACTACTATAAGTTCACTTATGTGACTTTTGAAAATCTGGTAACTACAAAACCAACATGGCGGCCAAGCGAATTTGCGACTTTTAAATAGACGTTTCTCGCGATTTGACCAACCAAACGCAATGAAACATGGTACAGTATATGTTTATATACATTGTAATGCACCGACATCTAACTTCGTTCAATTGTTTACATAATCACAAGATGGCGGATGTGCGAAATATTTCACCGGCATTCTATATCTCTGAAACTATTAGCGGTAAAACCCTGAAATTTTGTACGGAGATAAAGGGCACTACTGGAAGTCCATCTATAAGACTTTCAAAAACCGGTTAACTACAAAACGATCATGGCGGTCAAGCGAATTTGAAAATTTTAAATAGACCTTTCTCGCGATTTAATGTTCCAAGCGCACTGAAACCTGGCACAGGAAATATTTATACACATTGTAATCCACTGGTATCTAATTAAGTTCAATTGTTTACATAACCTCAAGATGGCGGCAGTGCGAATTTTAAAATTGAGATTTTATTTATTGTGATGTAGTCATGCGATCGAAGTGAAAGTTTGAATAATGAACCTACGCAATAATTTTCCTTTAATGGCACATGACTCTATGGCCTATACATTTAACAATCCAACATGGCGACCATCCGAAATATTTAGACGATACTGAATATCTACGAATCTACTTTAGCAATCAAACTGCATTTTTAACGTTCATAAGGGCTATGAACTTAAGTTCACCTATAGGACTTTAAATAACCTGGTGATCACAAATCCAACATGGCGGTGACGCGAATTATAAATATTCACATGGACGTTTCTCGCAATTTAACCATCCGCGTGCAGTGAAACTTGGTACAGTAAATCCTTATACGAATGTTAATCCACTGGCATCTAATTTATTTCAATTGTTTCCATAACCTCAAGATGGCAGCTGTGAAAAATTTTCAAATCTCCTTGTTTTTTCTTGTGTCCTAATTATGCGATTGAAGTTTGAATACTACACGTTCACAATAATCTGCATGTAACAGTACATAACTCTAGGACCTACATATATAAAATCCAACATGGCGACCATCCGAAATATTTAGTCGGTTCTCAATATCTACGAATCTATTACAGCAATCAAACTGAAATTGTGTATGTTGATAGTGGCAATTAACATAAGTAGGATATATGAAAATAGGCTGTATAGTTCTTCACGGAACTATTTGTTATCATTTCAAATGATCTTGTCGACTTCGTCGTTATGGTTGGGGTCCATCGTTATGCGTTACGGACACGGACACGGAGAAGGACGTGACGTCATGCAGCCACGCGGGAAGTGACGTCATGCAGCTGCGCGGGAACGTGACGTCATGCTCACGCGGGGAGCGAGAAGCAGACGCTAATGATTATTGGAGTCTGTTGAAAGAGGCGTGGCATCAAGCGACCTGGGGCTTTGAGCGAAGCGAACACAAGAATACAGGGTGACTTCTAAAGAGATATACATGATGCCATATAAGAATACAGGGTGGCTCCTAAAGAGGTGTGCAGGATGTCAGAGCAAAAAATTACAGTCAGTCTGAAATAAGAATACAGGGTGCCTCCTAAAGAGGTGTGCAGGTTGTCAGAGCAAAGCATCGAACCAGTCCCAATATTCCATCCCTACTCTCACTCAATATAATCCCCCCCCCCTAATGTTCAGCCCGCCACTGCTTGCTCCCAGGTTCTACAACTCATCTTCCAACTCTTTACCGTTACACTAGTCTAGCCAGATCGAACACAGGCCTGCCTGGGGCAAAAACACTCCTTTTCAGAGAAATAACAACTCCGCAACAAGCTTCACGAAAACCCAAATTAAAATCGAAAATTACATTCTACAAACACCAAATTCAATAAACTTCCCTCATTTCAGTTACTCTATACTTTAAACAGACACAGAAGGCATAGTCATGACTCCTTCATGGAGTAGGCTATTGTCTAATCATGTTCACCTCTCCTTCACCTTTACCATAAATTTCATAAACTCTATTTAAAAATCAGAAACTCACTCCACAAATCTGTTAATCAGTATTCTTCCCTTATTTCAGATGCACTATTCATTAAACAAATATATAAGGCATAGTCATGACCCCTTCATGGAGTAGGCTATTGTCTAAATCTGGACACTCATACTACATCCTTACACTAATTCAAATTTACGGCCAAATGATCCTTCTGACAGGGAGGCAAAGGTTTCCGCCGGCTTGCCTGGGATGATGGGCCACAAAACTGCTATCAAAAAGTACACAATTTACGCTTTATTCAACCAAACACATCTCTAATACAAGTACAAGAGACACATTTCTTCCCGTGACCCTTAAAGAGGTGCCCGCGCGGGAAGCCTAAGTTTATGGGTAATGCAGTCTGTTGAAAGAGTCCTGGGGCTTCGAGCAAAGCGAGAAGCTCTCCTGAGCCTTTCTAACATGTGTAGCATTTGTAGCATGCGTCATTTGAAATGATACAACGTCTAGTCTTTCAGACTGACTGTGATTTTTTTTTTCATGGCTGTGCAAAATTTTAAAATCTTGTTTTTATTTCTTGTGTCCTAATCATGCGATTGAAGTTTGAATAATACACCTACACAATAATCTTCATGTATTAGTACATAACAGTAAGCCCTACACATAATATATAAAAATCCAACATGGCGACCATCCGAAATATTTTGACGGTTCTCAATATCTACGAATCTATTACAGCAATCAAACTGAAATTTTATATGTCGATAGAGGCAATTAACATAAGTAGGATATACGAAAATAGGCTGAGTAGTTCTTCACGGAACTACTTGTTTCCTCCTAGAATTGGGATTCGACACACTGTGCGACGGTACCATTCAAGTCGCTGGACAAACTCTAGTCAAGACAGAATGCTTCAGGTACCTTGGATCTCGTCTGCAGAGTGATGGCAACTTCAATGATGAAGTAGGAGCCAGAGTAAATGCAACCTGGTTGCGGTGGAAGGAGGTCACATGTGTGCTTTGCGACAAGAAAATGCCACTTCTCAAATCCGAGATATATCGGACAGTCGTACGGCCAGTTGCGCTGTATAAAGTTGAATGTCGACCATCCGACAAAATTTCAGAACGTCACCTACACGCCATGGAAATGAAAATGCTCCGTTGGACAATGGGCATCTCTCTTATTGACCATGTCAGAAACGACACAATTCGGGAGCAAATGCGTTTCGCCCCAATTGTGGACAAAATGAGAGAGAAATGGCTCCGATGGTATTGCCATGCCCTGCGTGCAGCGCCTGATACTGTTAATAACTCTGTCCTTCATTTTGAGGTTGGAGACCTACGCCCCAGAGGACGACCGAAGCAGCGTTGGCAAGACACAATAAATGGTGACTTAAAAATTACCGGCCTAAATCCAGCTGACGCACGAAACCGGACAAAATGGAGGTCAATGACGAAACAAGCGGACCCTGCACCAGCGGGACAACGCTAGGAAGGAGAAGAATCATATGATTAGGACACAAGAAATAAAAGCAAGATTTTTAAAATTTCGCATAGTTGCCATCTTTCCATCTTGTGCTGGCCCCGTGGTGTTGGGGTAGCGCGCCTGCCTCTCACCCGGAGGCCCCGGGTTCGATCGCCGGCTCCGTCAGGGATTTTAAAACTGACGTGAGGGTTGGAACGGGGTGCACTCAGCCTCATGAGGACAATTGAGTAGCTGTCTGACAGTGAGACAGCGCCCCGATCACGAATACCGAGATTAACGGCCGAGGGGACCCGACGCGCTGATCACGCGTCACCCCAATATCTGCAGGCCAAATGGCTGGGCAGCGGTCGCTTGGTCGGCCTTAGCCCGTCATGGGATGGATAGTGCCAGGGGTTGTTTTTGTTGTTTTGTTGCCATCTTGTGGTTATGAAAACAATTGAAATTAATTAGATGCCAGTGGATTACAATTTGTATACGCATTTACTGAACCACGTTTCACTGCGCTCGGCTGGTTAAATCGCGAGAAACATCCATTTACATATGTACATTTTGCGTCGCCGCCATGTTGGATTTGTGATCACCAGGTTATTGAAAGGCCCATGGGTGAACTTATGTCCATGGCTTCTATCAAAATACAATATTTCAGTTGGATTGCTATCATATATTAATAGATATTGAGAACCGTCTAAATATTTCGGGTGGTCACCATGTTGGATTTTTATGTATGTAAGCCCTAGAGTTATGTAATATTTATTAGATGACGATTATTCCTTAGGTTCATTATTCAAACGTTGACTTCGATCGCATGATTAGGATACAAGAAATAATAAAAACGTAATTTTAAAATTTCGCGCAGGTTCTGTAATCAATTGAACTAAATTGTATGTCAGTGTATTTCAATGTATATATATACATTTGATGTACCAAGTTTCGCTGAGTTCGCATGGTTCAATCGCAAGAAAAGTCTATTTTAATGTTTCAAATTCGCCAGGCCGCCATGCTCGTTTTGTAGTTAACAAGATTTTGGAAGTCACATAGGCAAACTTCTAGTTGTGCCCTTTATCACCGTACAAAATTTCAGGGTGATGTCAGTAAAATTTCGGAGATATACTGTAGAATGGCGGTGAAATATTTCGCACAGTCACCATCTTGAGGTTATGTAAACAATTGAACTAAATTAGATGCCAGTGCATTACAATGTGTTTAAACATTTGCTGTACCAAGTTTCATTAAGTTCGGATGGTTAAATCGCGAGAGAAGTCTATTAAAATGTTTCAACTTCGCTTGGCCGCCATGTTCGTTTTGTAGTTACAGGTTTTTGAATGTGTCAAAGGTGATGTTCTAGTAGTGCCTTCTATAACCGTAGAAGAGTTCAGGGTGATATCAGTAATAGTTTTGGAGATATAGAATGCCGGTGAAATATTTCTCACAGCCGCCATGTTGGATTGAGATGTAACAACACTTCAGGGTCATGGTCGGGACCGGCTAAATTGGTACTATGACTTCACCGAGTTTCATTGAAATCACTCCAGCCGTTTAGATTTTATTATGAGTGGGAGGGGGGCACACACACACACACATACGCACACACACGGACAAAAGGTGATCTCATAAGCTTATTTTTAGCCTACTTTTAACATTTTGCAAAAATGAGGAAAAAGCAGACATGAGATCAATCCGGGAAAATGTGTGTGTGTGTGTGTCTGTCTGTCTGTATGTCTGTCTGTCCTTCTGTCTGTCTGTCTGTCCTTCCGTCTGGCTGTGTGTGTGTCCCCTCCCCCCTATCAACTCCTAAACGGCTGCAGAAATCGAAACAAAATTTGGTAGGAGTAAAGATCTATACCTGAATATCTCAAGGCCGTATTTGAAAATGATGTCAGTGCTACCAACTGCTGTAAAATCGCAATTGAAATTTGAGCTCCATGTTGGATAACTTGGAAGGTATGAATGGGAGCTATTTCAAAATTGGCACACGTAGGCCTATAGCCTACATAATAATATTTCAGTTTAATTTCAAGGAGGCCATACATGGCAGTGTCGCCAAAATGATTATAAGCCTGCTGATAGGTCCAATATTTAAATGCATAAAACTTCTACACTATCAATTGGAATTCAACCAAATTTTGTATGTGCTATATGTACATAAACAGATATGACTGAGCGTATTCCTAAGATCCACCAGGACTGCCAACTGTTAATAAGTGCTCTCAATTTCTTTTATCCAAATACCAATATATCAGAATGTATGCAAGCCGACAGCTTTAAACTATGCACACGTATAATACTTGACATTCTATATTAATTTGGAGTAACTTATGTATGTCAGTGCTACCAACATGATTCTGCATACATTCTGATAAATAAAACTGGGCAATATAAACACCACATAGGCTACCTACCCACACGATGTTGCGGAGGTCCGGGTCTGGTTCCCGGCTCTGCCAAGAAATGTTATTCCCTTGTGAGGGCTGGGACGGGGTACACTCTACTTCGTGAGGCAAAACTGAGAAGAGAAGAGGTGGGTCTCATATGATGATGATGATTGTTGTTTTAAGGGGCGGAACAGTGAGGTCATCTGAACCCAACTACGATGTAGCAAAGCCCCTTAATGAACCAAAAATAACGTTTAATTACTAATCTTTTAGAAGAAGAATTAGTGGTAGTGTCAATAACTGCCCGTTCAGTGGACATCAAGTGTGCTGTTACAGCATATTTAACACAGACGGTAATTTACATGTCTGGCTACTATTATTTCGTGTTTCATTTGCTAATAATTAAGTACATATCATGCATACAGACTGTGCCTCGTTCTCTCCGATACAGCTGCAGCTGACTTCACTTTGCGAGATGTATGGAAATTTATGCCGGGGAATACGGGTAAAAACTTCATGGAAGCGAGAAACTTTGGGCCACATACAGTATGTAGCTTTTCTTGGATCGCAGTCTGCGACCGACGATGTGTCTTATGCAATAAACCACACTTGGCTCATTTGACAAGAACTCTGGTAAATGCCATTTTACTTGGGTGGAAACGGACGCCGCACGTAGGAGTATTGGCACTCTAAAACCGGTCAAAAGTCGAAATCCCCAAGTTACTGTAAGTTAAAATACTTTCAAATCCTTCAAGGTCGATAACCGGTCCGTTTATCGGCCGCCAAAACCTTCCCCTCCACTCACGCCTTTTGTTGCACAATCAATGGGAACCCAGCCATAGTCAGGAACGCATGTACAGTACTTGTTCGTGAGTTCTTGAGTGTGAAATTTGTTTTTCTCGCTATTGTGGTTAAGTTTAGATACAAAATATCTATTGAATTTGGAATTGGAAGGTATGTATGTTATCTTACAACATACTTTTATTGTTTTATTCCTTAGATTGTACGTTTATAGACACTATTTATATGCGTATTTTTGTTACCTCAAAATTATGAGATATAAAATGTTTCTAATTACATGTCGGGCCTTGTCGAGCTAGATTTCTTTTACAGACATGGAATTTAGACTAATGCCAATTGTTTAACATAATAACATTACCCGCCTTCACCCGCCATTTTGTTTTTATTCTTTCCAACTTCAATGTTAAATTAACAATTTTTCGTTTTTTCTCTTGTAGATTCTTTGTCGCAAGCACACCGTATTCACCTCTAGATGAAAATGTTAGCGACTAAACTATAGAGGAAGGCAAAGATGACGATGACCTGCAGTTTGTCACTGAATGAAGATTTCAATAGTTTTCGTGTCAAGTTTGTATATTTTGTAAATAAACATAACCTCACTACAGGAGCAGATGGCCTCGCTATTTATCCACTTTAAACAACATCAACAACAACCGTACTAAATAATTGCCAGCATATTGGTCCACGTCATGACGTAGTTATTCATTTAGCGTAAGACAAGGCTCTAATACAAGAAATAAGGCTACTTACACTACGCATTTCACGAATTTCTACTTAGGCTAACTATATAGGCAATGCAAAAATAATTAGCATCCTAAAGGTCCATCTCATTCCCATGGACAAAGGACACTCTTCCACTATTATGGTGAACTGTATGTTTCGGGGCACCGCAGCGGCGAGGAAAGTTTACCCCATATATAAAGAGTGTCCGCGCGTTAACCGTGATGTGTCCTGATCCGCTTGAGGGGTGACAAATTCTTGCTGGGTGGATCGACTCCCTGTGGTTGGTTTTTAATGCAGGGAAAGTTCTGATACTCAGCTCAGGTAAAGGTTTTCTAGTCCATTCTTGAAGAGCATTAGATGTGGTGGAGGAATGTAGCTCAGGCCTGCCAACCAAACAATGGGGGTTAGATTCTGTATTTCCCGATATAATGCACATAGTATGGTTTAATCGCAAGTCAACCAATTTTATGTGACAGCTATTCAACCAGACTGGTGAGCAGTGTTCTGCTGCTGAGAAGATTAGGACTAGAGCTGAAGATCGTAACGTTGACGATGAGAAACCCCAGGTGGTACCACACAGTTTATGGAGGATATACTAGTAGTTCCGTGACTGGAGTTCAGCTGCTATCCTCTTGATATGTCCCTTGAAGGGTAATGTTCTATCAAGGGTTAGCCAGAGGTATTTTGGGTATCTGTTGTAAACAAGTCGATTTTTTTGAAATTGAACATCTAGTTCTCGATTAGTCAATTTGTTGTTGAGATAGAAACTTATTCAGTTTTACTTGAATTTGGCTAAGTCACCATTAGGAAAGTACTGATCTAAAGTGATGAGAACAGCCATCAGTGTATCTTCAGTGTTCTCCGTAAATTTATCTTGGGCTACAATGCCCAGTCATCTGCATATCGAAACCAATTGGAAGAAGTTTCTGGCAAATCTGATATACAGTACATACAGTATGAGCAGCAGTGGTACTAATACCGATCCTTAAGGAAGGCCCTTATTAAGTGTCATTGCATTACCCGGAACCTATTATCTGTAAGCATGTTTTCAATAAGATTGGCAAGTTTCTTACTCGTGGCGTATTGACTAGAATTATTGGCTGTTACCGCGGAGGTCCGTGTTCGATTCCCGACCCTGCCAATAAATTTAATTCTGGTCTGAGGGATGGAAAGGGATTCACTCAGCTTCGTGAGGTAAACCCGAGAAATCCTAACTCAGCCGTCCTAGAAGTGATGTCCATGGTCTCACTTCTACTCCAGGCAAATGCCGGGAATTTACCTAAAGTCTGGCCACGGCCACCTCATACCCAAATCCTTGCCCCAATTTCAAATACACACCGCAGCGTAGCCGTGCTCGTTAAATCGTACATCACGACCGCGCGGGTAGCTGCAGCAAGTCCGGACATAGTAGGTTCGAATCCTGGCGCTGACAGCGGCTATCCTGAGTGTACCTTTTCCCCACTCCCTCCAGGCAAATTCCGGGATAGTACCTTATTTCAAGCCCCGGAGCCCCTACTCCCTACCCCTAATATAACTACACACTCTTCTAAAGCCATCACATAAATACAGGTTATCGGACAAATTCATCACACACCTAACTATACGGGGCTGATGATCAAGATGTCTCAAACCTGTAAAAGTGAATTAACATTATTAAATTTAATTACGAATACACACACTAGTACAGTCATCACAATGATACTGGTTATCATTCAGATTCCACACATACCGAAGTATACGGGTCTACACGACCATGATGTCGCAATGCCCCTAAATCAAAGCAGATAGACTGATGAGGGAGCAGACTTGCTTTCCAGAAATAGATGTGTATGTCTATAATGCACGGGGGAAGTTCCGAAAGTTACTTTTGTCATTTTATTGCACGAGGGTACACCAGGTGACACAAATCGCCATAAGAATCCACACCCGTGGCTAGTTCATCGACGGAAGGAGCGTCAGCGGAGGGGGAATGACACATGCACAGAGCGCCGACGAAGAGAGAGGAGCAGCAGACCGGTGCGCCCGATATCATTCGAGTACAACTCACGCTGGCAGACAGATGTGACTGACAACGTCGTCGTCAATGGAAGTGCGTGCTGTTATACGGTATTCATTTGCACGTGGGACTAGTGTATCAGTCATCCATGTACGCCTACACAAGTGAAGTGGCCATGCGTTAAATGGTCGTCGCTGGTGAGTGGTTATCGTGTCGGATTACTAACCCAAAGCTTGCAGGTTCGCTCCTGGCCGTGGTAAGTGATTTTTTGAAAGGCAGCAAATATCACGATACGCATGTCATACGATGTTGGCAAGTTAAAGAACCCATTTGAATTCCGTACGCCGTGTTCATATTGGCAAAATTAATCTCGGGATTTTCGCCAACACAAAGTTCCTCATTTCTCTGCTAAAAAGCGCTATAGTGTCAAAGAGCTTAGATATCTAACCTCCTTGACTTTCATAGTGCTTCAAGGAACAACAAAATTCGACATGCAAGCTGCCCTCTGGGTGTCAAATAGCAAAGCTTGCACCCGGCTCTTGAGGCCATACGATATTATTATTATTATTATTATTATTAGTGAAGTACGGCAGAGTGTGGAGGATGAAGATCGAAGTGGTTGTTGCTCCACATCCACGAATGAATACAACAGGACATTGTGTTAGCAGACAAGCGTATAACGGGGGCAGACGTGGCGTCCACACTGCGTATTGGTTGTGCCCACACCCATCACATGCTCCATGCTCTCTCGGGACGTCACTTAAACAGCAGTGCTGAGGCGGAGCAGGCTGTGCGACAATTCCTTGCATCGCTGGGCATCGAGTTTTACTAGAGTGGTTTCTTCAAACTGATTGCCCGCTACGATAACTCTCTCAATGTCGGTGGCGACTATGTCGAAAAATAGTGCAAGGTGTATAGTTCATGATGCCATGGTGTGTGTCAGTTTGGCTATAAAGAGTCCGTGGGGACATAATGACGAAACTTACTTTCCGAACTTCGCTCGTACCATTAGTTATTGTACAATTGAGTTCTGAAGAGTCAAGTCATGTTGTCTGTTATCCTTCTGCATGAACCCGTCAACGACAGCTTCACAAGATTTCTGTGGAATAATACTATTTTAATGGTGTGTAACTTGCTTAGCTATAAACGTAATTACCTTAACCCTCAGTGATGACGGTAATATTTTTCTCTTTACACACAGCTAATAAGCGAGTAGAGCGCCTGTACAGTGTCCCGTTTTGAATTCCATTTCCCTTCGTGCTCGTCTCAAAGCCATTTCCTCGGCCCACATTATCTAGCATCTTCCCAGTCCCTGAGGCCTATTTCAACGCGATATGACATGCTTTCGTTCCCATGTAGTCTGCTGACTTGCAAACGCGTTGTTTGTCCGCGTAAGGAAACAAGATTACACTAACAAAATCTCTTCCTTCACTTGAACCATTCCCATGCACAACATTTTGATAGAATGGTTCAAAGGAAGTACATTTACGTCGTGATTCATGGTTAGTACGAGGGGTGAGCAACAAAGGGGAGTTCGTAGGAATAGCATGATACAAAGGAACTTCAAAAAATAAGATAACAAAATAAAAGCTGTTGTAAGTTATGGCATCATCTCGAAGCTGAATTGAATGTCTGACTGGAGAAATGACCGTGTGTGAGCCACAGTTCACTGATGTTCACCTCTGCAGGACTTTCACAGTCTGATCTTCTATCGACCGTATTCAATAGAAGTCCAGTGAACGTGCAGGTCACGGAAGAAGCAGTCTCTGCTTAGTATTTAAAGAAAATTAGTACATTCCTAGCAACAGTAGTAGAGCATTATCTTGCCAGGATATAACCTCAGGAACGTGCTGGATGAGGTTATGGCTTCTGGGTCTTCAATTTCTGGATGTACGCGTTGTTGGTGAAATTACCCTCAACGATTACCTGGAACCCCGCACCATCACACCTTACAGTCGGCTCGTAGGTTGCCCGACGATGCATCCAGGTTGATGGAACTCACTACATCACCTAATGCCTTAAAGAACAACTAATTCGCTCTCTGATACTACCTATATTTGACTACTGTGATACTGTGTTGACTGAAATAACCTGCGACAGTAACAAGAAACTGGACCGGTGCCTCAACAACTGTGTAAGATGTATCTTTGGTCTGCGATACGATGATCATTATATCACCCTATTATAAGGAGCTGTCGTGGCTTCGAATGCACCAGTGTCGAGAACTCCACATGTTATCACTACTGCACAAAATACTTTCCAATAATACCCCTAACTATCTTGTTACACCGTTTTCTTACCTCTCGTCCTATCATGACCACAATACGAGATCTGGCTCCTGTATTGCCATAGCTATAAACCGTACTGCTGTTTACAACCGCTCGTTCATAATCTCTGCGTCCAGGTCATGGAATTTGCTACCTGCGAACATTCGAGACAATGCTTCTCATCGCAAGTTTGAAGTGGCTTGCTGCGAGTATTTGCTGGGTGGATCCCACTGAGTTCCTGGATAAATATTGAATGAACGAATGAATGAATGAGATGAATGATTGGATTACTGTAGTTACGTCATTTAAGGATACTTTACTTTGTGTATTTTAGAAATTAATGATTTTACCATTATTCATATTATCACTATTCTTATTGCTATTAATATTATTTGTGCTATTGGTGTTTGTAATTATAAGTCATGCAGATGTATACTCTTCTAGTGGTTAAGTGTAAGAGAGGGCCTTGAGCCCTAACATCGCCACCAATAAAGGCATTATCTATCTATCTATAAGGTCATCCTTGTATTCTATGTTAAAGTGAGCCAGGATCGTGAACTACGCTCAAAATAACAATTCTAATGTGAGAGGAGCTGTGTATGAAGCTGTTAGTCGTTCTGAATACTTGGGAAGATTCATCACCAACACAGAAATCTGTGAATCTAAAATTCACAGGCGTATTGTGATGGCTAGGAGCTCAGTGGAAAAACTAACTCGGCTATGGAAAAACGCTGCAATTAGCACGAATACCAAAATCAGAATTTTCCAAACCCTCATACACCATTAAGAAGGCTGACCATTGACCAGAATGTTTTGTCCGTCATTATCCGGGCAGCACCAGCATCCTAGGAGTTAGATGGTACTGTTATATAAGTCATATAACTTGGAGAAATATTCCCTGCATTTACCTTCGACGCCATTGCTACCAGATAAAAACATTAAATTCTACAAACAATAAAAATATGCACACATACGATGTGTAACTGGTGAGCGTCAAAGTGAACGCATACAGCATGTTGGAGGCGCCACTTGCGGTATAATTACACTGCTTTGAAACTCGCTCAATTCCATAGTTTAAAAGGAATAACGGAAATCATCATTGTGAAAAAGACCATTGTACAATATAAAATGATCATGTAGAGATTATAATTAATAATAATAACTTTTTATCGTAACACGATGGAATTGATAATCAATAGTATACTAATTATGAATAGAATAATACAGTAGATAGATGTGACAACCCCTATGATAATATTCAAAGAGTTAATGCTTCTGAATTACAAATGCCAGAGGTGGATTATTAAAACAGTGTTAGGGAGGGGGGGGAGGGGACTGGACACGGAGCATACTCAACCCTATGGTGGCGAAGGTATTCAAACCTCAGTCTACGTTGTTAAAGATGTGACCTAAATATTAAAAGAAAGAATGATCCAAGGCATCTTGACTTAAAACACGTATTTTGTAGCCTAACATTAACCATTGACAGTTGATATTCGTACATGTAGTAGTTCCAACCCTTTGATCTGCTGAATAATGGTACTACTTGACCAAATTGGGCATCAGTCACAGTGCGTTCCAAATGATATCCGTTTGTTTGAAGTATGTGCTTCTGTAATTATGTGTACCTTATTGTCTGATGGAGATAAGTCGAATTTAACGAACGATCTACCTAATTAACGAAGTCATCAGGGAGTAGCATATTACATACTTTCCGAAGGGAAGAGACAGATATAACATGTGGATGATATCGATGGTCTCATACTATTCTCAACTGAAACATTTGCTAACCAACGCAAGACTAGCATATTCAAACTTCTAATCTGATAATGCGCTCCCGGAGAGTTAGGGGGAGCTTGGGAGCTGATCAACCTGCTTAACATGGCCGTTTTTATTCTTATCAGAAGTATACATTTTACATTTAAAGATATTGTACTTAACAATGCACATATCAAATTGTGTCTGTCAAATTTTTCCAAGTCACGGGCATTAGGTGTCGCAGCCATCAAGTCCTCCATTGATCAACTTAAAGGACACTTAATGCAATTCATGAAATGGACTGTGGTTTGGACTTCACCACAATCACATAACCTGAATGTGCCAGTAAAACCCCACTTTAACATATTGGTTCTTGATCTACCAACACCAGTGCGAAGCCTGTTCAATGACTTCCACGTAGACCAGTGTTCCTCATGTCCTGGAGGGAGATGTTCAATTGGTAGTATCCAGCCATCAAGTTGAGTATTTCTAGATCTCCATAATCTTAACCTTGTGGACTTAGCAGATTCATGTAGATCTTCTGTTGTACTCAGGAAACTCCTCCTAGACCTCAGTCGTCGATGGGCAGGTTCATATCCGTACAATGGGTGCGAGCATGAGGTAATTGCTTTGGTTTTCTCAGGCCTGGCTGTAACTTCTCTTCTAATATCTGGTGGGGTGATTCCAGCCAAACAGTAGATTCTATCTCATGATGTTGGTCTCAAACAGCCAGTGGTAAGTCGGCATGTTTCATTAAGAGAAGTGTCAACTTGTTTAGCATGACTGGAACTGTACCAAACAGGACAACCGTACTCTGCAGCGGAGTTACACATAGCCAGGGCTGTAGTTCTCATCGTCTTTGGCTGTGTACCCCAATTGGTTCCAGACAGTTTGTGAAGAATATTGTTTCTGGCTGACACTTTCTGCTTGACGTTTATGCAATGCTGTTTATAGGCGAGAGCACGATCCAATATTACACCTAAATATTTAGGTGTTGGGCAGTGGTCTGGTTGAGTGTCTTCCCATGCTACCTGTAATTTCCTTGAAGCCTGTCTGTTCTTTAGATGGAAGGCACATACCTGAGTTTTAGATGGATTAGGCTTCAATTGGTTTCCTCTGTAGTAGTAGGATAGTTTAGAAAGAGCCTCTGATAGCTTACCTTCTATAGTCTCAAAGCTGTTTGCTTGAGCAGCAATAGCTCGATCATCGCGTGTATGAAGCTTTTGGTATCAACTGGAAGAGGTTGGTCATTCGTATAAATACTAAAGAGCATTGGGGCAAGAACATTGCCTTGTGGCAAGCCATTCTTTTGTTTCCTCCATCGACTATTCTGATCTTGAAATTAGACAAAGAACCAACGATTTTGAAGAAGATTGCTAATGACTTGAGTCATCTTGTAGTCCTTTGTCATGTTATATAATTTGCGCAACAGTAGCATATACGATGATTAACTGTATCATATGCAGCAGATAAATCGATAAAAGCCACCCCTGTGATTGTATGATTTTCAAACCCATCTTCAATATATTGTGTCAGATGGAGGACCTGTGAGATACAACATTTCCCTTTACGAAATCCGGCTTGCTCTGGAATGAGGAGAGGTTCTATGATCGCTGTAAGTCTTTCAAGGATCATCCGTTCTAGGATCTTGTATAGGTGACACAACAGTGAGATAGGTCTGTAATTTTTCGGATGGCCGTGAAGGTAGGGGAAGTGGACGTGGGTAGCGACAGCTTCGTAGAGCTGTCCAGCGTTGTGTACAGAGTGTGTGTATCTGTGGGCGCTGTCATTGAATACAATTTGAGCTTTTTAAAACACAGTGCTGTATTATAACTGTTTTAGCTAGTAGGCAATTGGATTAATTCAGTTTTGAGATATATAAGGGTGTTTGGGATTATTGTTTTAAGGTATGTAACATCAGATCATCTACCCAGAAATATTATGGAAATTTACATTATACGGCAGTGACCTCAAAACCATTAACATCAGTCGCTTGAGTGCAGTAACATGGATGATCCTTACAAGAGGTGGAGATAGAAATTATCATATTTCAAAGTTATTTAAATAATTCTGGGCGGCTTCGGTGGCGTAGTTGGTAGCATGCTGACATTCTATGCCCAAGATCGCGGATTATAACCCGGCCGAAGTCATTGGATTTTTGAGAGATTGAAAGATCCCTCAGTATGCCTTCCTTCAGAGGGGAAGTCAAGCCGGTGGGCCCATGTCATAGATTTATGGCATGTAAAAGGACCTTCCACTAACTACAATTGTGTGGAGCTAAAAGTCGGAGGTTAGATTTCATTAACGCTCTATAAGTTCCAACGTTCGCCGCAAGGTGCCGCTTGAGGTGGCATATAGTAGCCAAGTTCACAGCTAGGTGTCGATGACGTTAGCACTTGGTAGCTAAGTAGGAACTACTGTACTTGAAATTGATCGTCTGCAGTCCTTACCTGAATTACAGATAACACGCAGTAATACAGCCATCACAATTAACACCGGTAATCAGACATATTCTACACACACACCCAAAGTACACGGGGCTACATGACCACGTTGTCGCAGCCCCTAAACTGAGGAACCAACCAACTAAATAAATTATCTTAGAAATTGGAAAGTAAACCAATGTCACGTGGTGGGAAGACGATGCTTAAAAGAACAATGACGTTTTTTTTCTGTAAACAAACGGCATAAATATATTTATGTTCGACCCTGACTATTATGTGTCTGAAAACTGTATCATAATGATGGTCATTATAACACTATTATTCATTATGAAACAGTTTCTCCCACCAATCACAGCTCAAGAAACAAATTTTTTGACCAATTAGATAAGGATACCTTCCGGCATGCTCTCAAAATCCAACATGTCTATATAAATTACCGAAAGTGCACCGTCCAAATGTTCGCGTAAATAAACTGGTGAATATGAGACAAGAAATAGCACTGTACCTTAATATACCTAAATCCAATTTCTACTCGGCGCGTTGATTTCAAACGACTACGGTGACAGTTTTGCTGAATACTGGTTCACGATCTGCACATCTGGCATTGAAGCACTTAGAGCGCATGCGTCGGCCGGCCAGAGAGCTTGGAACAGGGAGATGTGCTACCTAGCGCACCACCCGAGCACAAAATTCTAGTTACTGAACAGATATTTATGAATATTTATGTTAAAACATGTAATAAAGTTATAATTATCGTCGAACATAAACAGTCGTATGCAACTCGCCTATAATGGTAATTAAGACACTCGTATGGAAATTATAAAACTCGCTAAAGCTCGTTTTATAAAGACACTCGTGTCTTAATTATAGCCATTATAGGCTCGTTGCATAATGTACTATTATGTTCGACCCTCACTATTATGTGTCAGAAAACTGTATCATAATGATGGTCATTATAACACTGTTTTTCATTACGATACAGTTTCTCCAGCCAATCAGAGCTCGTTCATTGACCAATTAGGTAACGATACCTTCGCGCATGCGCTCAAAATCCAACATGTCGGACATAAACACAACATCGAACTATAATAAATTACCGACATGGAATACGCACCGTCCATATGTTCGCGTAAATAAACTGGCGAATATGAGACAAGAAATAGCACTGTACCATAATATCACCAACCCTAATTTCTACACAGCGCATTGCCTTCAAACGACTCCAGTGACTATATTACTGAGGGACGGCAGATGTAAACATATGGCCTGCATTTAATATGGCATTGCAAGCACACAGAGCGCATGCGTCGGTCGGTCAGAGATCTTGAAAGGCAGAGATATAATACCCAGCGCTCGCTCTCCGATCACAAAATTCAAGTGGCTGACTCTCAACAGATATTTATGAATATTTATGTTAAAACATATAATAAAGTTATAATTATCGTCGAACATAAACAGTCGTATGCATCTCGCCTATAATGGTAATTAAGACACTCGTATGGAAATTATAAAACTCGCATACGCTCGTTTTATAAAAATACTCGTGTCTTAATTATAGCCATTATAGGCTCGTTGCATAATGTACTATTTTTACATACAAGTAATTTCTTCTTAAACTTGGTGGCATGGTTGCCTGTTAGAATGTTATCGAACCCATACACCTTTCTGAATGAATATGATACTTACTACGTTCACCAGCAATAAGAGAACTTACAGCTCTAACACTAGGTAACATATTTTACTGTCCTGAAAAAAAAAAAAAAAAAAAAAAAACACAGACTAATAAATAAAAAATATAATAATAATAATAATAATAATAATAATAGTGATAATAATAATACTAATTATATAGTGATAATAATAATAATCATCATCATCATCATGTTTTTCAGTCAAGCGACTGGTCTGCCCCTACAATGAGTCTTTTCCACGTTGTTCGGTCTTGTGCTGACCTTTTGACCACCTCATATCTTCATAGGCCAGAGCTATCGAGGAAAGATCTCATGAAAGTGTTCCGTGGCCTCCCGCGAGGGCGTTTTCCAGGTATTTTGCCTTCTAGTATGTCGATCATCAGGCCACCATGTCGTAACATGTGGCCAAGCTAGGTGGATCTCCTTCTATATATCTGGCGGATCATTTGCGGTTTTTTCAGCACCGTTATGTTGGTCATTTTCTCTACCCAGCTGATCTTTTCCATTCGGCGCCAACACCACATCTCAAACGCTTCTAGCCGTTTAATGTCACCTCTATTCATTGTCCAGGTCTCACTGCAGTTCATTGCAACTGGCCATATGTAGGTCTTAACCAGTTGTTTTCTAAGGCTGAGGGACATCGAGCGTCGACAAATTAGAGAATGCTTTTCATGGAATGCCTGCTTGACCATGGCTATACGGCTCCTGATTTCAACTTCACATCGTAGGTCTTCTGTGAAGATTTGACCAAAGTATTTAAATTGACTGACCTGTTGTACTGGTTCTTTATTTATGGTTATATTTAGTTGGTGTTGATGCTTACTTATCACCAGAATCTTGGTCTTCTTAAAATTGATTTTCATTCCGTATTCTGTAGCTGTATCATTTAAACATTGCAACATGTTTGTTAATGTATGCGGATTTACTGCAAGTAATGCCAGATCATCAGCAAATTTAATATTCTGGATAGGTCTTCCATCAACTTTCACTCCCATATTAGAACCTTTAAAAGGCCACTTTGTTATAGCTTCAGCGAAGGCATTGAACAGTCTAGGGGACAGCAAACAACCATGTCGCACACCTTTGCGGATCTTAGCGGGTTCTGATACTTCATTTCCGAGCCGACCAACAGCAGTTTGATTTATATACAGATCAGATATTAATCTGATTAATCGATGGGGACATCCTATTTGATTCAGAAGAGGAAATAGCTTGTGCCAGCTGACTTTATCAAATGCTCTTTCGAAGTCCACAAAGCACACATAAAGGTTTCTGTTTACACTTAACACCTTTTCTCCAAGACATCGCGAGGACCTGATAGCATCACGTGTAGACATATTCTTTCGAAAACCAAATTGAGAGTTGTCTAGATACTGTTCGAAGTATATTTCCATCCTTTTCCTCAAAATCTGCAGAAGTATCTTTGATGCATTTGGGAAGAGACTAATGGTCCGATAGTCACTACATTCAACTGGTACAGACTTCTTTGGAATTGGAATGATGACACTGGTATAAAACTCCTGAGGCCATTTACCTTCTTCGAGGATTCTAACTACCAATTTGAATATCCATTCAAGTGTACTATCCCCACTATTCCTGATTAGTTCAGCAGGAACACTGTCAATACCTGGCGTTTTACCCATGGATATTGATTTTAGAGCTTCATCGAACTCTGATCTAATAATTCTATCTTCTGCAATTGATCTGTCTTCCTCGCCAAGTGTTGGCAAAATGAATGGAATTGGTTCGGCGTATAGATCTTCAACATACATCCTCCAGTGTTCCTTCTTGTAATTCAGGTCTAATATAGGATCCCATGTGTATCACGGAACTGTCTAGAACAGATGTCAGCGCCCGGATATGCCATGGATTTCTACACTTGATTTCTGTATCTTTCCATGACAAGAATATAGTCAATCTGGTAACGTTCATCATCACCTGTTTTTTTCCAAGTATATCTCACCCTCTTTGGTGAGGTAAACCAAGGGTTACTTATAACGAACCTCTCTTGTTCACAGAATTCGAGAAGACGTTGACCACGTGAATTTCTTCTACCAAGGCCATACCCGCCTACTACAAATCCTTCTTTTCCCTCCCCAATCATTGTATTCCAGTCTCCCATTCTAATAATGTTCTCGCTAGCCTTTGTCTTACGCAGTAATTCTTCCAGCTTCTCATACATTTCTTCAACCTCGCCATCATCACTGCTGGACGTAGGCATATATACCTGCAACCTACATCGCCTTGACCATTCTCACTTTCGGAGTGGAAGAATTTGAAGTCTCCGCTTATGAACTCTTCTTCTTCTCTCCAACGTGTTTCATCTAATCCTAACATATATAATTTATGTCGGTCTATTTCTCTCTTCAAGTTCTCTAGTTTCCCTGCTTGTAACATAGTTCTAACATTCCATGTTCCAATTTTAAAATAGGGATTTCTCCTGATAACGACCTGAGAGGCCCCATTTCCTCTCCTGCCGGGCCCGACATCATTCCTTTGAGGTGTGATCCCGTAGTTGCCAACTTCACTAACATTTGTCTTTGGACTCATCATAGGTTTTCTTGGGATACACATAAAGGTCTTTAATGGAGTGGTTTCCCGTTGCCTTCTCCATTCTTATGCTGTTGACCAAATCCTGCTGGTTCATCCACCTTTAGGAGCGATTTCTCACTCCAAGGACAAAAGAGTGCCTTGACCCTATCCACAATTTGCGATAGAGGGGAGCCACTTATACCGGCGGCTACTCGGTCCCCTTTTAGTCGCCTTTTACAACAGGCAGGGAATACCGTGGGTCTATTCGACATCCCCAACCCACAGAGGGCATAATAATAATTAAAATAATAATAACAAGCCCGTGGCACCACATCCCATGAACAACCTTGGCCTACCAAGCGACCACTGCGTAGTGCGTACAGTTTGCGGTGTGACGCGTGGTCATGGGGTCTCCTTGATCGTTAATCTTCGTCTTCTTCACCGGACTGATGCCTCACTGTCAGACAGCTACTCAATTGTCATCAGGAGGCTGAGTGCACCCCGTTTCAGCCCTCACGCCAGTTTTTAAAATACCTGACAGAGGCGGGACTCAAATCCGAGGCCTACTGATAAGAGAGAGGCAGGCAACTCCACCACAACGGGGGAAACCAATAATAATAATAATTATTATTATAATGGCATGGGCGTCACGTCCATATTAACTGCTACGACTTTAGCGACGCCTGATATACCATTTTTATTTTTATCAGTATTTAAACTTGAGTTATGTTTTTCATATTTGCATTATCGGAAAGAGCAATATTAATTCATAAGGAGGGGAAATAAGATGATTTTGAAGAACGTACTGTACATTAGGATGATGGATAGGAACTGAGATGCGAAGTGAGAACAAAGCTACAGGAGACTAAATCACAGAATTTTAATTTGAATTTTTACGATGAATAATCTCCAGGTCATGTTACAACATTGAGAGCGATGCTAAATAGTGGGAAATGACAGTGACATTCATAAAATGAAGTTACGTCATGCCCTGTTACTCCGTGATGTCAAATGTGTGGGCCCATTTGGATATCTGCAGGGCTGTTGTCTGACAAATAGAAGCAAAAGCCAGTATATACACACCTGACACCTGCCATCTCATGTCTCCAAGAGGCGTTGGCTGGTGGCAGTCAGAACTGTACTGTCTACTCATCAGCTTCCCGGTCAATGCATGTGAGATTTTCGAAGTGAAATGCCATGTCCTGTGGTACGGATTCCACTTAAAAAGGAGGTCCCGTGGCTCATGAATGCATGATTAACGGTCACGTAAAACTAAAAGCTTCCTTCCTCCCTCATCAGCTTATGGTCGCTACCAAGGATGCACAGGAGACATGTACTTGATTCAAGCATCGTAAAACTTAACTTTCCCTGTCAGGGTAGATATTGTTACGTGCCATCCCCCTAGTGACACTTTTGTTAACTGGATTACGGTGAGTTGAAGCACAACACAGATTGTTCCTTTAAAGAAATAATTAACTTTATTGTGGCCAGAAAGATACACTACTCATCAGCAAATACAAGCAATTAGAACCTTACTCCAGTTTCCTCAAGTCTCTTCCTTATGGAGAGCTCTTGCCCCCTTTCACTTGTCAACAAACCACAGAAGTTAATCCATGCTAATGAGTCCGGTGGCCTTGACAGAAACTACCTGCACCTCTCCCTCATTTACACAAACTACAGTTACTTACGATAACCTGCTACACGCTGCTTCGCTGTTCACAAGCTGGGAAACAATGTCACTGGATTTCGTAACTCGCACGGCACTTCGCCACAATACGTCTGTCGCTCAGTGAAATCACACTCGCTCAAAACACAGGCAGTCCCCTGTATGCTTCTCACTCCCTCGCTGTCAAGAGAATCGGCTTCACTAGGGGTTTCGCAAGTCACCACACTTCTGTCGCTCAGGATAAACGCTCGCACTAGCTCGGAAAAAACACACTCACTCACTGCTTGACAGGTCGCTCTTATATAGCAGGCCGGTGACTCAATAAATGCTTCTAGAACCATCCAGGGCTCACGGCTTCTCGAGGCTTCCATCACTGGCTGGGTCACGAATATTCTGGACCATCCCTTTGTCCTAGTAGACCTGTTGCATAAGGCGCACGCAATACACTGAGGCAGAGCACAGTCCAGCCCTGGGGCACTTGTGACTCATGCGGCGAGCGATGAAACAAACTCACAGCCTTAACACCACCCCCTTCCTAAAAAGCTGATCGTCCCGATCAATCATTGGACCGTCTGTGTCCCTCCGTAGGCTGCCAGGCGATCTCGATGCACAATCTCCATCTTCGCCCTCGGGCTCCGCTGGATCCTGTAGACGACTTCGTTGATCCGTTTCACGACTCGGTACGGGCCCTCCCAGGACTTCTGTAGTTTGGGTGACAGGCCTTTCTTCCGTAATGGGTTGAAGAGCCAGACCAGGTCGTCCTCGTGGAATCCGCCGGCATCCGTCTGTTGGTCGTATCGGGTCTTCATTCGGTCGGTCTCGATCCGCAGTTTCCTCTTCGCGAACGCGTGCACGTCCTCCAGTTGGTCGACCAGTTCTTGACAATACTGGCTTACCGGGACCGGATCATTCCCAGGTCGGCCGAAGGCAAGATCGACAGGTAGACGGAGCTCCCTCCCAAACATGGCCCGGGCTGGTGTGCACCCGGTGGCTTCATGCACGGCGGCGCGGTAGGCCAGGAGAAATAGTGGAAGATGTTTGTCCCAATCCGTCTGGTGCTCGCTGACGACTATTCGGAGATGGTTCTCGATGGTGCGATTGAATCGCTCTACCATCCCGTCGGACTGAGGGTGTAACGGCGTTGTCCTTGTCTTCCGGATTCCCAGCAGCTGGCATAGGTTCTGGAACACCTGTGACTCGAAGTTCCTCCCTTGGTCGGAGTGCAGTTCCAGGGGTACTCCGTACCGGCTGACGAATTCCTTCACCAGGGTCTCTGCGATCGTCGCGGCTTCTTGGTTAGGGAGCGCATACGCCTCCGGCCATTTGATAAAGTAGTCGCTGACGACCAATATGTAGCGGTTCCCTGCCTCGCTTAACGGGAATGGCCCAGCAACATCGATGGCCACTCTCTCCATGGGGCCACCCACGTTGTAGGTCTTCAGTGGACCCCGTCGTCTTCGTCCTGGGCCCTTGCTGGCTACGCAATCGTGGCACCTCGCGCAGTGGTTCTCCACGTCAGTTCGGCATCCGATCCAGTAGAACCACTCTCTCAGCTTCTCCAGGGTCTTCTTTATCCCTAAGTGTCCACCAGATGATCCTCCATGGACTTCCTTCAGGACTTCCTCCGTCATAGCCTTTGGAACGACGACTTGTTCCCGAGATGCCTTCCCGTCGGTGCTCTCCCAGGTCCGGCAGATGAGGCCATCCCTTACAATCAGCGGGTCCCACTGCGCCCATTAGGACATAAACTTTGGACTGCAGTCGCTCACAATGTTCCACCCGGTTCTGGGAACACAGGCCCTCTTCCATTCGGCTATCAGTCCCAGGTCACCATCTTCTGCTTGTGCCGGCGTGAAATATTCGCGGCTCTAGCTCCCATGAAGTTCCACGGTAGTCCTTCGGCACTGTATCCCGGTGTTCTCCTCTCTTCTGGTACAGAAGGTGCAGGCTTCGGGGCACGGTCTTCGTGACAGGGCGTCGGCGTTAGAATGCAGTTGGCCTTTCCTGTGCTGGATCTCAAAGTTGTACTGTTGATGCCTCTGTATCCACCGCGCGAGTTGACCCTCGGGCTGTTTGAAGTTCAGGAGCCACCGCAGGGATGCATGGTCGGTCCTGATGAGAAATTGTTGCCCGTACAGGTACTTGTGGAAGTGTTCGATGGTCTTCACGATGGCGAGCAGTTCCTTCCTGGTGACGCAGTAGTTCCTCTCTGGCTTTGACAAGGCTTTGCTGAAGTAGGCCACTACTCTCTCCTCGCCGTCCACTATTTGCGACAGGATTCCCCCTATACCAAAGTCGCTGGCTTCGGTATCGACGATGAACCTTGTTCCAGGTCTGGGGTAGGCCAGAATAGGTGCGGTGCACAGATCCTGCTTGAGTTGTTCGAAGGCACTGTGGCATTCTGCTGTCCACGTGAAGAGTTGGTCCTTCTCAGTCAGTCGATGCAGTGGTTTGGCGATGTCGGCGAATCCTCTCACGAAGCGACGGCAATAAGTGCAGAGTCCCAGGAAGCTTCGTAGTTGGGACTTGTCCTTCGGAACTTGCCACTCCCTCACAGCTGCGGTCTTCTCTGGGTCGGTGCGCACCCCTTCCTCGGAGACGATATGCCCAAGGTACTGGACCTGCTTCTGGAAGAGCTGTCACTTCCTGGGGCTCAACTTCAGCTGGGCAGCCCGTAGCTTCATCAAGATCTCCTTCAGGTTGCTGTAGTGCTCCTCGAAGCTTCTTCCCAGAACGATGACGTCGTCTAGGTAGACCAGGCAGCTCTTTCTGTGTAGTCCCCTCACAATGGACTCCATTAGCCTTTCGAAGGTCGCAGGGGCGTTGCACACACCGAATGGCATGACGGTGAACTGCCAGAGCCCGCTGCCCACAGAGAACGCAGTTTTCTCGCGGTCCTTAGGGTGGACCTCCACCTGCCAGTAGCCACTCTTCAAATCCAAGGTGGAGAACCATCTTGACCCTGATATAGTGTCCAGGGTGTCGTCGATCCGGGGTAGAGGGTAGCTGTCCTTCGTGACGTCATTCACCCGCCTGTAATCCACGCAGAACCTGGTGGAACCGTCCTTCTTCTTCACTAGCACGACCGGATAACTCCAAGGACTATGTGATGGCAAGATCACCCCTTGCTCCTTCATCTCTTCTACCATCCGATCGACTTCGGCTTGCTTGGCGAGCGGGACACGTCGGAATGGGGCCCTAATCGGTGCGTTGTCCCCAAGTCGATTCTGTGCTGGACCAAGCTTGTCCTGCCGAAGTCCTTGCTCCCCACGGAGAAGACATCCTGGAATTCGCGTAGCAGGTCCTGAAGTTGGCGTGATTGTTCCTCGTCTAAATGGTCCTGGGATCCTTGGTACTGCTTCTGTAGTTCTTCTGGCAGTGCGCGTCTTCTTCGATTGTCCGCCTGCAGGTTTCCGTCCGTCGTATCTGTGATGCGGGAAATTCAGGTAACGGGCTCGCAGACTCCTAGGTTGGTGTCCCGGTGAACCGTAATGTCGTAGTCGTTCAGGTTGGACAGGCGGACGTACGGCCGAGACGTCGTGTTGATGAGGGTCTTGGCAACTAGCACACCTTTTGTCTGGATGTCCTCATATTTTGGCTCGATGACAGCCGCCACTCCCTCAGCTGCTCCGTAGACAGTTACGGCAGCGCTGACTTCCGTCCTGGCGGGAACGATGACGTCCTCTCTCAGCCTTACTCGTCGTGCGGCGACGGCCTCGTGTGCTGGTTGCAAAGCAAGTTCCTCACCTCCGAAGTGCAGAGTGTTGGTACTCAGATCCAAGATGATGTTGTTCTGGTCCAGGAAGTCCAGTCCGATGATCAATTAATTTGATACGTCAGCCACAAGCACTGGATGCTTTATCGCCCGTCGACCAATGACGAACTCCAGTGATGCTTCGCCATGTACCGGTGCGGTCTCTCCGGTCGCGGTTATTTGCTGGAGGTTCCTTTGTGTGGGTTGCACTCTCCACTTCGGGATCACGGTGGCACTGACGATGGTCCTCGATGCTCCCGTGTCGATTAGCATGGGCCAACTCTCTCCGTTGACGACTCCGTCGACCATCAGGCTGCTATTGTCCCTCCGTAACTTCGTCACACGAACCTGGACTGCCGGGGCTTGACGACTGTCACAAGCCAACCTTTGCCCCCCAAGGCTGGCTAATACTCGTTTTCCTGGGTCGCGTGGTTTTCAGACGACTGATTTCCCGTCGGATACCCTCGGCGGCGGCGATCACCGCAGTCCTTGCTCAGGTGGCCTTTCTTACCGCAGGTCCAGCAGGTCGGTAGTCCTCTTCCGGGCCGCCTCTCCGGTTGCCTTCCGGCTGTGTCGTTGCTGGTGGTGCCACGACTATCGAAGAAACGGCTTAGCGCCTCCATTAATTCGTCGGCCAGGGGCTTGGTCTCGTTGGTTTTTACTGGTTCGTCGACGTCCACTTGACGCACCCGTTCGTGCATTCTGGATGCCTGTTTTGCCGTCTCGAACTCAAGTGCGTGGCTCAGCGCATCTGTCAGGGACTTATTGCGCGCGAGTCGCAGCGCCTGTTGAGTGTCCGAGTCCCGTAGCCCGTCGGTGAAAGTCTGCGTCGCTATCTGATCCAGAAAGTCGGCCGGCGCTGTTGGGTAGGCGAGCCTTACGAGACGTGCGATGTCCATCTCGAATTCCTGCAGTGTTTCCGCGTTCTTTTGTACACGGGTCAGGAGCTGCATCTGGTAGGCCTGCTGAAGATGGCTATCTCCATATCGGGACTCCATATGGGCGATTAGTGAAGCGTAGTCCTGGGATCCAGTCGGGATGGCCTGAAGGACGTTAAGGGCGTCCCCTCTCAGCGCTACAATGAGAGCTGTAGCCTTTTCCGTGCTGTTCCAGTTGTTTATTGAACAGGCTGCCTTGAACTGACGTAAATAGGTGCTCCTCGGGACCTTTCCGTCGAAGGTTGGGGGCGTCACTCTGCTCTGTCCCGTTCCTGATATTCCCGGTGTACCTGTGGGCGGGCGTCGGCGCAGCTCGGCAACTTCCTCTTGAAGAGCGTTGAATCTCGCTTCCATCCACGTCAACAGGCGTTGGTTCAGCTCTGAAATTTCCTTTTGTAAAGCGTTGAATTTTTCTTCCACCCCCGTCATTGGGCGTTGGCGCAGTTCCGCAACTTCCTCTTGTAAGGCGTCAAACTTCTTTTCTACTGCTGTGACTTCCTCACGTAGGCCCTGGCAGACGGTGTTGACTTCCTGACGCAGACCCTGTTCCAATTTCTTTTGACTTTCCTGTAATTTCGTCAGCAGACACTCTTCCAGATTTTTCTGGCCATCCAGAAATTTTGCGGTTAGGTCCTCTGCTAGCTTATTCTGACCGTCTTCTAATTTGGAAGTTAGGTCCTCGGCTAAACTTTTCTGGCTGTCTTCCATCTTCTTCAGGTCCTCCGCTAACTTATTTTGACCGCCTTCCATCTTCTTCTGGCCGTCTTCTAGCTTCTTCTGGCCGTCTTCTAATTTGGCAGTTAGGTCCTTGGTTAAATTCTTCTGGCCGTCCTCCATCTTCTTCTGGCCGTCTTCCATCTTCTGCTGGCCGGCCTCCATTTTGGTTTCCATGACACTTAACTTTTCTAGCAATATTGCCAATTGCGCCTCCATTTTAGTTGTTTGTCTTGTAAAGGGCATGCACTCACAGGAAAATTTAAAAAAAATACCTGCTCGGGTTTTGAAACCTGGACCTTCAGGTGTTGTGCTAGTGTTTGAGTTCGTAATTCGGCTTCTGACACCAGTTGTTACGTGCCACCCCCCTAGTGACACTTTTGTTAACTGGATTACGGTGGGTTGAAGCACAACACAGATTGTTCCTTTAAAGAAATAATTAACTTTATTGCGGCCAGAAAGATACACTACTCATCAGCAAATACAAGCAATTAGAACCTTACTCCAGTTTCCTCAAGTCTCTTCCTTATGGAGAGCTCTTGCCCCCTTTCACTTGTCAACAAACCACAGAAGTTAATCCGTGCTAATGAGTCCGGTGGCCTTGACAGAAACTACCTGCACCTCTCCCTCATTTACACAAACTACAGTTACTTACGATAACCTGCTACACGCTGCTTCGCTGTTCACAAGCTGGGAAACAATGTCACTGGATTTCGTAACTCGCACGGCACTTCGCCACAATACGTCTGTCGCTCAGTGAAATCACACTCGCTCAAAACACAGGCAGTCCCCTGTATGCTTCTCACTCCCTCGCTGTCAAGAGAATCGGCTTCACTAGGGGTTTCGCAAGTCACCACACTTCTGTCGCTCAGGATAAACGCTCGCACTAGCTCGGAAAAAACATACTCACTCACTGCTTGACAGGTCGCTCTTATATAGCAGGCCGGTGACTCAATAAATGCTTCTAGACCCATCCAGGCCTCAGGGCTTCTCGAGGCTTCCATCGCTGGCTGGGTCACGAATTTTCTGGACCATCCCTTTGTCCTAGTAGACCTGTTGCATAAGGCGCACGCAATACACTGAGTCAGAGCACAGCCCAGCCCTGGGGCAGTTGTGACTCATGCGGCGAGCTATGAAAAAAACTCACAGCCGTAACAATATTGTAGAGTATGGCTCTCCAGCCCACTGGCTGATTCGGAGCTGACCAGATGGTGCGGGTGAGAGAGTGTGGTACGGGCTATACGCCAGAGGCTAATCAGAGCAAGCCTCTCCCACCTGGTGAGACAGAGTGCAAGTTAGTGCGAATCACCGGAGTCTACTGTAGTACTGAAGTCACAATGGGCGCTCTCACCCGGCTGTAACTTAGGGGGAACAAGAAAACTGTGTTTTTCCCCACGGTTAGGGTTGAGTAACTTCGAAAAATTAATCACTCTCGTAGCAGCAGGTTGACCATTCCTTGGAATGCAAGAGTGATTATTTATTTACTTAGCGTATGGCTTTTAGTGCCGGAAGTGTCCGAGGACATGTTCGGCTCGCCAGAGTTTATAGCTGCTTCTATGCGGACACCCATGGGGTGAGCTACAAGTACCGTTGCGTGTGGATGATATGAAATGATAGAAGACGAATGAGCACGTTTAATTTCAATTAGTTCTAACTTTTGGCTACCAGATGCCACTGACACCTTGCCACGAATGTTGGAACTTGATAGAGCGTTTCTAACGAAATGTAACCTACAAATTTGACTACACACAACCAATTGTAGTGGTAGGTTATTTTTATTGACATAAATTTATGACATGGGCCCGCTGGCTTTACGTCCCCTCCGAAGGAAGGCATACTGACTGATTTTAACGCTCTGAAAAAATCTGACGACTTCGGCCGGGTTTGAACCCGCGATCTTGGGCACAGCAGTTCAGCATGCTACCGACTACGCCACCGAAGCCACTTGCAAGAGTGGTGTTTAATTATGATTCGTTGTTGTAGTTGTTTTATTGGAGGCTTGGACGTTATGGTAGCATACAGATGTTCTCTAACCTGTGTTGTTGTGGTGTCTATAGCTGTGTGTTTATTTGTAATTAATGCTAGGACAGGAAATGAGTCTGCCGCGGCCGTAAGTTAGAAAGCATCTTGGCGTTGACCTGGAGCAAAAGTTGAAAACCACGGAAAACTACTTCTAGGATGTTTGATGTGGGATTAGAATCCACATCTTGACAGTTTTGCCACGCGGGACTGAGTGTACTAAGTTCGAACCCTTGGGCCAGAATCAAATTTCTTGGCAGTGCAGGGAACGGAATCTGGACCTCGGGAATTGCAGCCAAACATGCTAGCCACTCTGAAGTATGACAAAGAAAATAAATGTGGACTATCTGTCCATGGGCTGGGTTGGTCATCTGGTTCCAATCTCTCTCTTTATTGATCTAGAAATTATTTTCCAACCTTCCACTCTTCAACTCCAGGCAAATGGTAAGATGGTATTTACATCCAAGCCCTGGTTGCTTCCTCCCGAACTGCAATGACACGATCACACACTTACACAGATGCCACAGAAACACAGGTTAGCAGACAGATTCCACGCATACTCAAGTACTCAGGGTTGAAGACCACAATGCTTGGAACAACAATAGCAACACCAGCAAAAAGTAAGGTATGCCTCTACACAATTAAAAACCCGGCCGAAGTCGTCGGATTTTTTTAAGAGCGTCAACAATCCCTCAGTATGCCTTCCTTCAGAGGAGAAGTAATACCGTCGGTCCCATGTCGTAGATTTATGGCATGTTAAAGAACCTTCCACTAATTACACCTGTGTGAAGCTAAATTATAGGTTAAAAATTTGATAAACGCCCTTAGGTTCCGATGTTCGTCACCAGGATCCGACTGCGGTGGCATCTGGTAACCAACCTCTGAACTAGTAGTCGTGACGGTGGCGTTTGGCGGCAAAAGTAGGAACTACTTGAAATATGTCAATGTCTGCAGTCCTTATTTGAAATGAAAACAGATAACACACACTAATAAAGTCACCACAATGAACACCGGTTATCAGACAGATTCTACACACACCCATAGTACACGGGGCTACATGACCGCGTTGTCGCAGACCCTAAACTGAGGAACCAGCCAACCAACCAACCAACCGACCAACTACACAATTACTTAATTATATTTATATTTAATTGAAAATAATTCAGAAGGGCCCGGAAAATTAGTTTGGAGAGAAATATAGTTTCATGGGGAGATATTGCTGTAAATAGCAAAAGGAACAGTCTGGGTGGTTGGGTGTTAATAGAATGGACCTCAACACCTTAGGGGTATTTCTGTTCGTACAGTAGATTAAAACCATTCTCAATGTGTTTTTTCCATCATTCCTGTAAAGTTATAAATGCAACCGGCCGCGGTGGCCGAGAGCACTCTCCGGCTCAGTGGCTAATAAGCTTTGACCCGAAGGGTCCCGGGTTCGATTCCCGGCCAGGTCAAGGGGAATTTAATCTCCTGTTGTTAATTCCTCTGGCTCGAGGACTGAGTGTTTGTGACGTCCTCATGCACAAAGCAACCAAACACTGGAAACAAGTAGAAAGTAGAAATACGTAAAAATAGAAAAGAAAGAGCGCTAACGCCCTTTATCGAGCCTGGCTGGATTGGGAGAGCGTGGGTTCAAATCTCACCTCAGCCGTCCTCAAAATGGTTTTCGTGGTTTCCCTTTTTCACCCAGCACTAAATACCTGGGACGGTTCCTTTCAATAGGTCCACGGACGATTTCCTTTCAAAATCCCTTCCCTGACCCGTCCTGAAAATGAAATAAATGGCCATTGGTTGCATTAATAAAATTATAAAAACAACAGACTCCACCAAACAGGAACCCCCATTTCAGATTAGAGTAATTCAGACCTGTTTATAGGCCTAATTTCATAACTCGTAGACTAAAAAAAAATCTAATTCTAAGAATAGTTTAGTGTATCTATTTTTGCTGGTGTAACAGACGACCATCTTCAAGGTTGCCGGCGGGGGGAATCGAACCTCCTCGCCTCTCGGATGTGAAGGACTGCCTTCAGCCACGTCGTAACGACCGCGGCTAACTCACCCGGTACATATGAGTTGCCCATCGGTCTATGAACTGAAGGATTTGAAGAAGGAGAAAGGAAAGAATATTTGAGATTAGATTAAACTAATTTTATCTGGCAAGATTAGACCCAGTGGACCCTCTCTTTCATCTTACCAGATCTTAACAAATACAAGTATACATGGAGCCATCTACAAATAAAACAAAAATGCAGCTCTAATGCAATTGATGATAGCAATAATAATATGTACAATGTGTGTTGAGAAAGTTTGGTGAATGATACTATAATATAACAAAGAAAACTGAAGTTGCGAAACAAAACACATTTAGTCACCTTCAAAACACTCTCCATTGGCCACAATACACTTTTGGCAACGTTTTTACAGCTGCTGGAGACTGGCAGCGAAGGCGTCGTTTGGAATCGACCAAATCATTGAAGTCACACGCCTTTCGATGCCCGGTATGTCAACACAATGTGAGCCTTTGGATTCCCTTATGGAGGGTAAACAGATCCGAGGAGTACGGTGAATGTTTGAGAACAGTTAGCCAAAACGAACACGTATCGCACTCAGTGGCGGCTCGCTTATATCGTAGTTGGGGGTGCTGCATGCACATGCATTAACTTACCTTATTTGTAGATCAGCTCCAGGCGCCGAGTCTTGAACGTGACGAATTTTTCGATGACAAGGTTATTGAAATTCGGTATGCTGTTTATCAGACCCTTCTCAATAGACAGCATTCCAAGTGCAGTAAGTCTTTCTTGTCCCATGGCATTCCTGAGGTACGTCTTGATCCTCTTGAGGCACGAGAAGCAGCGTTCTGGTTCAGCGGTAGTCATAGGCAGGGTGATAGCGATACGTAACAGTTTAACGACCTCTGTAAATGACGGACCTAAGGTTTCAGTGAGAAGGAAACTCAAAAGTTTTACAGCACCACCAATGTTTCGAAATTCTTCTCTTTGATACAATATAGTCAGTTCGGTCCTGAGTTTGTCCGGCTCGAGCATCGGAAAGACACGTACGGTAGCTCGTAAGTCTCCTTCCGGAAATGAGTTCTTATGTACCTCAAATTTTTCGATTTGCAGAAGAGAAGACAGTACTAAATGGTCAACAAATTGAAACCGCGATGTGACTTGATTGTTGATGACGTCACAAACTTCCCTTGCAGCAGCAATACGCGTTTGACTTCCTCCTATCTTCCGTCTCTTTCTAGGTTGTTCACTCTCGTCAGCGTTGCTATCCAAATGTAATGAGTCTCGGACTTTCTGACAGTTTCAACAAAACTCGAAACGCAGCTACGCACTTTCCCTACATCGATCTGACGACTCTGTAATTGTTGGTACAGAATGTCCACGTGAGGCATGATGCAATGAAAGAAACGGAGCCAGAAATTGAATTCTGGATCATCCAGTGTCCGAAGAAGAGAACTAGCTTCGTTAACTGTAATATCACTCGAACGATCTGACTCGACTAGCACAGTGAAACATTCTTCTAGGGCTTCTTTTTTCTCAAACACAGTGTTCACCGTTCTAGCTCGAAAATTCCACCGGTTGCTCCCGCAGACGGTATTCTCCTGGACACACACGAATGTAAAACTGATGTCCTGTGCGACGATCTCGAAAAGAATGCTGGGATAGCAGACAAATTGGCAAAAAAATACTCGAGCTTTTGTATTCTGCTTAGCGGCTCTTTCCATAATCAGGTTCAGCTGATGGGCGTAACAGTGGATAAAAAAGGCGTTCATGTATTCGTCCCTGATTCGCTTCTGCACGCCATTTATTGCGCCACTCATCACAGATGCTCCATCGTAGCTCTGGGCAATTAACTTTCCCTTGTTGTCTTTCAATATTATGTGTAGCTGAGAAACAATGCATTCATATATTGAACTTGCATCCTGACCAGCTGGCTCAAAAAATCCCCAGATTCTTTCAACTGCTTTGCCTTCATTAGTGCAATATCGCAATACAATCACTAACTGCAACTTCTCAGTTATATCGGTAGTTTCATCGGCAAGAAGGGAAATGAAATCTACATCCTCAATTTCAGCTAAGATTCTTTCACGACATACTTCCAGCATGCAACTAAACAAGTCATTTTGTATGCTTTTCGATGTTCCTTTGAATGCTGTCGAGCTTTCTAAATGACTCTGAAAACAGGAATCTAATTCACTCGTGTATTGCACTAAATTTAGAAACACGCCCTTTTTGTCTGAATCGGCTTTCTCATCATGTCCGCGTAGCGCTAACTCATTAAAGCCGCAGAACTTAATACAGTTTATTAACTTTGAAAATATTTCCCTGTTTCTAGTTACTTCATTGTTATACGCTCAACCAATTGTTGATATGCCGAACTTAAGCTTTTCTGTACATCCACTTTCCCTAACACTGCAAAATTTACCATGTTATTTAAATGAGTTCCGGAAGATGCGTGTTTCTGATTTTTTCGCTCAGTTTTCTAAGATCTGTCATTCCCTTTTGAGTCCAGCTGAATTCTCCACCGAACAAAATACATGGAAAACAAAATAAAGCATGCTTTACCTCGCAACCACACAGCCAATCAAATTTCTTATACACGTCAGGATTGAAGCTCCTAGTGTATTGCTTCTGCCTGCTAGGAGAACACTGTTTGATGTCTAATACAGGTGTTGGTCTACCCTTACTCTTTACATCACATTTCTCGTGAAGCGTCAAACTACTAAATTGAAGCGACTGTAAAAATTGCACAGTGTTACTCATTATTTACTTGAAACACAATCACAAGCTAATCACACAACCGTACACAAACTCCAACAGCACGTACTACGGTTGTTGACAAGGGGGTAACTTCCACAGCTTGTGTAGAGCACTGGAGTAACGGATTTTTTTCTAAGACTGGTCTGAAATAAATCGGTTTTGTAAGAACAAGGAACATTGCTAGGTATCATTAAAATAGGGCGAAATCTACTGTGAAATAATATGCAAGTATTTGTTAAAATCACGCAAGCTTACTACTTTAGAATCTTTAGCTATAATTCGCACGTTGGCAAGACTGATTGTACAAGTGCTTGAAGAAAATAGCGTCAGTCATGGAAATGTTTGAATGCCTCCCTCCTTGCTTTCACTGGCTAAGGGATGGAGATGGACTTAGTTCTGCTAGAACCTAACAGATGCCGTGAGCGCCTACTTCCTGCTTCTACTTATGATTCTGTTGCCACTCAGTGATACAAACCTAGCCGTGTTACAGCAAAAGCCGCTGCGATTTAAACTTATCCCTGCGATAGTATTATGATTCTATCTATAATTTATTGCATTAGAATATTAGTTGCTAATTTTCTGAATACGAATTAGGAGCAGTTAACCGCTGCCAGTACATTATTTGAGCTGTTTGTAAACTGTATACCCAATAGTTTCCAAAGATGTGTTGGCACTTCGTATCGATGCTGCATGGAGTGCAGTTCCCTAAGAGGCTTTAATGACCTGCCTTGGCAATGGGGGAAGTGGATTCAGGAAGTGCGATTTAAGTTCTTAAGCTGCTGCAGATGATGCAGCAGCCGTGGGGGAAGCGGATTTACAAGCCAGCCTATACTTGCGAAAAATTTTAATCGCCTAGCAGAGATCCGTATAATTATACCGTCACCCCGTTACGTTCAAAGTGTAAATTGATATTGTCAAATACTCGGGGGGGGGGGGGGGGGGGCTGCAGCTTTGCAGCTCCCCTTCACGGACCGCCACTGATCGCACTGAGTGGGCAGGCGTTGTCATGGAGGAGACTCCACTTTCTAGTCCTGTGAAACACGCCCGAAGAGTAGCAGCAACTGTTTCAAAACTTTATTGTAGAATACCGGTATGGCTATGACCCTCCAGTAGGAATTCCTGGTGGAACATTCATTGCTGTCGAAATAGGCGATCAACAAAGTCCTGATCCTGACGTATTGGAGGGGACTCTTTTTGGAACGTAGGGTAGCTTAATAACAGCATCCGTGATTGTCGCTTGATCTCCGGATCGAAATTGTTGTACTAATTCTCATTTCCTGTGAGGCTGGTAACATGGTGTAAGACGGTTGGGTCAGTTTGTGCTCCGTGCAAATAGAGTTGTTTCTGGTGAATTTTTAAGTGGAACGACTTAAACATGTGTCTGCGAGGGCAGTAAGTTACTCAGGAATATTTAATATATAATGTAAACCGGTAGATATTCATATAATTGCCAAATTGAGCAGTTTTTATAGTCGTTATGTGCATGTAAACACTAGAACACCAGTATTACCAACCTATTTCAACTGAAGTATAGGGGTATCCTCACTGTCACGGCTTTGCCTTTCAAGTCGATACTGTATATCCAAAGAGTGTAGCGATGAGTACCTGCTTGGAATGTTCATAGGCAGTGCCTAGAAAAGACGTAACAGCCAAAATTCAGTGCAGTGAATGTAATAATTGGTTTCACAGCAAATGTGTGAATCTCAAAGAAGCGGATGTAGAGTATATGCTGTCGCAGAGTCAATTATGGAGGTGTAAACAGTGCTATAGTAAGAGGTGTGAGAGTTTACACAGTGAAAACCAGCCAGCGTCCGTGGTGCCGTCTGTTGGTGAAACATAAAAACTATTACTATCTATGTAGGAGAAGTTGGACAGTGTAAACAAGTCTACTACTGGCATTGAGAGACAACTGGGGAAATCTATTGATGTGTGTCATGAGAGATTGGATGAAAGTAGCAAACTTATCAGTAAACAGCAGGAAATTATTGATAGGCAACAAACTATCACAGACAATTTAGTATCAGAAAACAGACGTCTGACGAATATAGCAAATAATCTTGCAGCGAGGTGTGATGACCTTGAGCAATATTCTAGGTCAAACACTGTGGAAATGTTTGGTGTTCCAGAGTCCCCTAATGAAGATGTCGTACAGACTGTCATTAATATAGGCAAGGCTTTAGATTTAGATTTGAAGGAGGACATGATTGATGACTGTCATCGTCTGAAAAAGGCTCACAATCGTCCTACTTCAGGAATTATTTTTAAGTTTGTTAGAAGGACCCACAAGGAGCAATTTCTTACCAAATGAAAGGTTAAGCGGACCCTTTCTACAACACCCCTTGGTATGTCAACTTCCAACCCAATATATATTAATCAATCACTTGTCCCAGCTAGAAGAGTGCTATTTGCAAAGGCTAAGCAACTGCAGCGGGAAAAGAGCTATACATACCTTTGGGTTAGTAGAAATGGAAATTAGAAGGGAGTCCAATTCATGTCATCAGTACTAACGAGGACCTGAGTAGGTTGTGATTTCGATGTACTGGCACAGAAATGTTTTTAATTGTTCGTTGGCTCCTCTTAATACTTTGGTATGCATTATTGATCTATATTTAGTTATACCAGTTTTTTTATTCACTATATTTTTTGTATACTAATGTCTGTAAATGAATTATCCATTTATTATCAAAATGTTCGGGACCTTAGGACAAAAACTGTCGTGTTTCTTAAACACCTACTTTGTTGTGATTATGATATGATTGTATTAACAGAGAGTTTCTTGGGTCAGGATATTATGGATAGTGAGTTTTGCGATGATCGTTATGTAATGTTCAGAAATGATAGGGATATGTTTATATCTGGGAAGTCTAGAGGTGGAGGAGTACGGTAGCCGTAGCAGTCAAAAAGGGGTATATATCCAAATTATGTTCTATCTATAATGAACAACAATGCGAATCCCTAACTCTTTACATTCAGGGTCATACTCGTAAATTATTCATAAATGTTGTTTACATTACCCCCTCCTCTAAACTCTCTGTATATGAAGGATACTTTAATTACATTGAAAACGTTGATAGTCTTATAACATCGGACTGCCTGATTGTGGGCGATTTCAATGTACCTGAAATTAGCAACGCTGGTTATAATTTTAATGAAGGGTCCACGGTATGTCGTCGTTTATTCCAGTTCATCTCGTATCTTGGATTAACATCGCGCAACAATATTCAAAATTCTAATTTCAAGACATTGGATTTGGTTTTAGGTAATATTCAAATTGATTTGAAGCACGGTGAATTCCCGTTGGTACCTGAAGACTTACATCACCCTGCACTTTATATAGCAATACCACCCATTAAAATGGTTCCATTGCTTCCTAGAATTAATCGTGAATATTACAACTTCAAAAAGGCTGATTTTTTGAGACTCTATTGCAACATACGAGATTTAGACTGGAGTTTACTGTACACATTTAAGGATGTTGATCATGCTGTTGATTTCTTCTATTCTTCTTTATACAAATGTTTTGAAAATTGTGTACCTAAGCAGAAATTCATTCGAAAATCCAAATATCCAGTATGGTTCACACGAGATATTATCCAATCCATAAAAATTAAGAAAAAGTGTGCTGCAAAAAGACGTTTTTCGAAATATTATGATGAAAAATTTAGACAGCTTAGATCGGAGCTAAAAACAAAATTACGAATGGCTTATGCTGTTTATATTCATAGTCTAGAAAATGGAGTTAAGAATAACATTAATCAGTTTTGGACGTATGTTAAAAGCAAGCGGGAATCACATACATGCGACAACACATTTATACTAAACGGAAATCATAATACAGCTGGAAGTATTGCAGATGGGTTTGCTGAGTATTTCTCTTCAGTATATATCAAAACGAATTTTATTTATAACGTGGATCATTTGTCTTTGAATGAATTTCCTGTTTTGTCCAGGGTTGATATGCTGAACGTGACTCACATAACGGTGGATGGAGTAAGAACAACTATAAATAGAAAATTAAAGCCTAAGAAATCCTGTGGGCCTGATGGCATACCACCATACATAATTAAGGGCTGTGTGGACTTATTGGTTTCTCAGTTGGCCTTCATCTTTAATCTTTCTTTAAAGACGTCAAGCTTTCCTGGAAAGTGGAAAATGTCTAGAATTATTCCAATCCTAAAGGGAGGCAACTCTGAAATGATATCGAACTCAGTAATAAATGCTATAGATAAAGTATATGAGCACATTTTATATTCTAAGATTTACAATCGTATTAAGGTTGAGCTCTCACAATATCAGCATGGCTTTATGCCCGGCAGATCAGTTATTACAAATTTGCTGGGTTTTACTCAAAAGGTTTACAATGCATTAGATACCAATAGAAGAACTGACGTGATATACATGGATTTAGAAAAGGCCTTCGACAAAGTAGACCATACAATTCTGGTGACAAAGCTGTACCAGTTTGGAGTTGCTAAACCATTACTTCAATTGTTATGCTCCTACCTAAAATTTAGACAGCAATTTGTTTGTTTCAGAAGTGAAATTTCAGGTAATTTTGTTAGTTCTTCTGGTGTCCCACAAGGATCTAATCTTTGGCCTCTTCTATTTCTAATTTTGGTTAATGATTTGCCTAATATTCTATGTTACTCTGACTGCTTATTATTTGCTGACGATGTAAAGCCATATAAGACCATATACAACATGAGAGACGAGAATAACCTTCAGAGGGAGGTTAATAATATTGTAGCTTGGTGTGTTAGTAATAATTTAGTCCTTAATGTAAAAAAATGTAAAGTCATGGTATTTACAAGGAAGAAGGAGTATATAAATCCTAAATATTGTATTGGAGAAACAGCACTCGAAATTGTACCGTCGATAAAGGATTTAGGAATGATTTTTGACAGCAAATTAACCTTTAATAGCCATATTGCAAATATAATTAGTTCGGCCAACAAGATGCTTGGTTTTGTCATTAGAAACTCCAAATTATTTACTAAAACTGGAGTAATTGTTAAGTTTTATGAGAGTTTAGTTCGAAGCAAGTTAGAATATTCAGCAGTAATCTGGCATCCCTTTTATAAAGATCAAATTCATCACATTGAGATTGTGCAAAATAAATTTCTAAGATACATGTATTATAAGACGTTCAATGTATTTTGTCCATTTGACACTTCGACTCAGTTTTTACGAAATTTGTTCAATTTCATGTCTTTGAAAAATAGAAGTACGTTAAGTTCTTTGCAACTGCTGAGGAAAATTTTAACTGGAAAAATTGACTGCCAAGAATTACTTCATTTCATCACTTTTCATGTACCACAAGTAAGATCTCTACAGCAAGCACTCTTTCACATCCCAAGATCTAAAAGTGTTCACCATTCTAATTCGCCTCTAGTTAAAATATTATCATTTTATAATTCAATCGATGTTCAAGTAGATTTATTCGCTGGCGCTAACTTATTCAATAAACAAGTAAAAGCAGCTGTTCCTTGAATACTGGGTACTATTTTCTCTTTAATTTTTGTATATTTTTTTCTACTTTGTACAGTTTTGTTTTCATTTTATGGTTTATATTTTCACGATCTCCTTTGTAGTATTTATCTTCCGTTCATCATTTGTGTAATTTGTGTAATTGGTTTTCCCTATTTTTACATTGATTCATGTTGTTGTTTAACCAGATAATGTCAAGAAGGAATGTATTTGGGCTGATGCCTGTGTTCCTTCATATTGCTCAATAAATAAATAAATGATGGTTTTCATAAAATATGGATCTCGGTCACACGTGTCAATGAAATCTCCAGCAATTTCCATTGATGATGCCTTAAGCACGTCAATCTCTGCAATCCTGGAAGTGATTTTCCGTGGTTTCTCACTTGTACTCTAGGACATTTCTGGGATGGTTCTTAACGTAAGGCCACGGCCTCCTCCTTCCCAATCCTCAACCTAAATTACAGATACACATACGAACACAGCAATCACAATAACACATGTTATCTGACAAGAATTGCACACTCACCCAAGTGCATGGGGCTAAATGACTACCATATCCAAATGAAAGAAAAACAAAATACATTAAAAGGATGTAACACATTATTTGGAAATCTAAGCAGAAAGTGGATAAATAATTAATAGTCATCAAAACGATTACATATACAGGGTCTTTATATTTGCTTGGCTAGGTCTTTCTCGCTCATGTGCTCCGCCAGTGACGCCTCAGTTGCCGGCTGCCGCGCGCGCGTATGTACGGCAGAGTTGGTGCTTCAAATCAGTATAATGCATTTCTACTCACCATGCTTACAGTAGATGCTGAAAATGTTCACCATCTGCTGCCACACATAATGGACATCTACTTATAAAGTTTCCGGTTATTCTGGTTAATTTAGCTTCATTAAGGAAATAACGACCTTTACGTCTATTTTTATCGTTTACTGAACATGTACGTTTGAATCCATTAGCCAGTTGTTTTATTGTGATTGTGTACAGTGCTGTAATGCCTTATGTGAAATATTAGTTACTTGAACGTGTATATCTGCACTGACTTACTATGACTTATTTCCTTTCGCTCCGTGCGGAGCATAGGGCATCCAAGAATGATTTCCATCGGGCTCTGTGTGTTGCCAAGTTCTTCACTTCCCTCCAAGTCTTTCCCGCTTTTCTGGCCTCCTCTTCAATGGTGCGTTTACAGGTGTTCCTTGGTCTTCCCCGTCTCCGAGCCCCTTGAGGATTCCAGTCCAGAGCTCTCCTTTCTACTGCATCATTCTGTTTCCGCAGAGTATGCCCAATCCAGCCCCATTTCCTCCGTTTAATTTGGACTCCTATAGGTTGTTGGTTAGCCCTTTGCCACAGCTCTTCGTTTGGGATTATATCTGGCCATCGTATACCCAGAATTCGACGCAGACAACGATTGATGAATACTTGAAGTTGGTGGCTGATAGGATTGGTAACTTTCCAAGTTTCACATGCATACAATAGGACAGCTTTCACATTGGTATTAAAAAGTCTGATTTTCGTCTTCCTGGATATTTTACGGTTTCTCCATACTGGATAGAGCTGCACAAAAGCCCCATTTGCCTTTCTTATTCTGCTCTTGACATCCTCCTCAGACCCTCCTCTTCTCGTTACCACGCTTCCCAAGTAAACAAATGTATCCACCTGTTCTACATCTACACCTCCCACAGTGAGACCAGCCTGTACTGTGGAGTTCACTCTCATCCCCTTTGTCTTCTTTGGGTTTATCTTAAGTCCAACCTTAGCAGCTTCAAGTTCTAAGTTTGCCAGTTTTCCCTCTATGTCTCTAAAGCGCTGTGCTAGCATACAGATGTCATCAGCAAAATCAAGATCCTCCAACCTGTCTCGAAGTCCCCACTGTATCCCTCTCTTCCTTCCTCTCCCCACCTTCCTAAGAGTATTATCAAGAACAATCAGGAACAAAGTGGGAGAAAGTATACATCCTTGTCGTACTCCAGTCTGGATGGCCAATGGCTGGGATAGCTGACCCTCATGCAGGACTTGACATTCATAACCAGAATACATCTCTCGTATAATGTTAACTATTTTACTTGGTATACCATATTCCTTTAAGGTCTCCCACATGACCTTCCTATTAATGGAATCAAAGGCCTTCTCAAAATCTATAAATGTGATGTACAGTGCTGCTTGCCATTCGTTACTCTGCTCCACAATAATCCGTAAAGTGTTAATTAAGTCCACACAACTACGGTGTTCCCTAAATCCAGCTTGTTCTTTCCTCAACTTCGACTCGATAGACTTCTTCACGCGATTCAAGATTATCCTGAGAAATACTTTGCTTGGTACGGATAGTAAGGTAATACCTCTCCAGTTGTTACAATTCGTCAAGTCACCCTTCTTTGGGATTTTAACAATCACACCTTTCTTCCATTCCGCAGGCAGCTTCTCTGCACAATACGTACATAAAGTGCAGGAAATCGTGCGCTAGAACAAGAAAAAAGTTTCAAGTGAAATTTCCAGGGAGACCCATTCCTATAAATCGGACAATAAGACAACTGGCTAATTTTGAGATTCAAACGTACAGGTTCAGTAAACAATAAAAATAGACCTTAAGGTCATTATTTCCTTACTGAAGCTAAATTAACCGGATTAACCAGAAGATGCCGATTACGTTTGTCAGCGGATGGGGAACATTTTCAGCATCTACTGTAAACATAGTGAGTAAAAATGCATGATACTGATTTTAAGCACCGCATTATGCCGAACATACGCGCACGCGCAGCCGGCAACTGAGCCGTCTCAGGCGGAGCTCGTGAGCGAGAATGTCCTAGCCAAGCATATATTAAGACCCTGTATAATCGTTAATATTCATGGATCCTCTTATTGTTAAGTTTAGGTTTCGTCTCCCCTCTATACTGCTGCCAACGCTGTCTGAAGCTAGCTGGGGTTATCAAGCAGAATCCACATGCACCCACACTACAAGGACAGGGTAAGGTGTCCGCACCTTCTAAAGTAAGCAATGAAATCGAACAACAAACGAGAACGGATCGTATAGCAAAAAGTGGATATTGGGAAGGGAACTGTTGACCCGTAAAACAGTGTGTATTTAGGTCTTTCAGTTTATGGCTTCTCTTTTGCGTGTCTGTTGTGAATAGCATGATCTTCATTAAGATGGGAGGAAATTGCATGATACATCAGATTTCATAACAGGGTTCTTCAGTATGTAGGCTACACGTGAACAGGACAATGATTTCATATAGCGAAGTGATCTCTGTGATACAACGAAACTTGGTCTAAGAGGAGTCTTATGTGAGACAACCCGGTTAAACAAATCACATCGTTCTGTATTATTATTGTGAACAGTACGCTGAATCATCACGATCTTGAATACCGTATATACAGTATAATCCCTCCCTATATTATTCTGATAAGGTCCCATTCCAGTTTTGTACCGAAAATAAGGTCCCATTAACACCAACCTACACATATGTGATATCTACAGGATCAGCATAACACAGTGCGTAAGCGAAACGCACTCACTTACTCTTTAAATGCCTCACAATTAAATAAATACCTTAAAACATGTATATTTACAATGAAATAATGAAAGAATGCAACACTGTAACCATGGTAACAGAATCTCACAGCTCCATCTATTTCTGTAAGACGCAATGCAATTCCAATTATTACATTACTGTGAAAGTTTCTAGACGGTTATAAGGTTATCACTGAACCAAATTAAGCTGTAAAATTCATCAATGCATACAGTATACTGCGCTTAAGGGGGTCAAGGGGCACTCTAGACTTTTTTCACGCAATTTTCACGTGTGAGTGTGGTACGAAAGGTATTTTTCACCCGACTATAAAGGTTCTCCGAAAACCACATTTAATAATAATAAATATTTATTGCAGCCAAGTGGCCATAATGGACAGTTATAAGGTGTGCTTACAAATAATTATTACAGGTAAATTAATCTTTACTGTATTCAACTATGCTCTTTGTCCGTTTGCTGCATGATGTGATGTGGTATTTGTCGCAGGGTTTATTGCACAGAGAACATATGCATTCCTCATTCGGTTCATGGTATTTAACATTTTTACAGATCTTGTGGTGGAAACCGTGGATGGCGAGTCTTGTTACCACATGTCTCATCTCCTGGTTCTCGTTTGTCCATCTTCAGTCCACCATTGCTTCTGTTGCGTAGAATTCAAGCGGGATTTCGTTCTGCTTCTGATGTCTTATCTCGAGGAGTTTCTTCATATGCTTAGTAGATGGCAGTTGTAGTCTTAATCTGAGATCTTCAATGTAGTATGTTTCTTTTGTTAGGACATATGCCAGCCTGGACTGGGACGTTCTTGCAATTCCTAGCACCCTTTTCAGGAAAGAAGCCTTTACTTTTTCAATTGTGATTAGGTCTGTCATGGATAGCCTTTCCCATATCAGTTCTAGACCATATGCAATGACGGGGGTTATTTTCGCGTGGAAGAGAATCATTGCTGTTTGTAGAGATAGTTTGGTAATATTGTTCAAATCGTACATTCCTCTAATGGCTGCTGCTGCTCGTTCATTTATATGTAGTCTAAAGGATTGGCACGTTGTCTGTAGGGTGAGGCCGAGGTATTTGTAGGAATTGACTGTCTCAAGTTCAGTCTCTCCCAGGATCATTTTGTTTTTGGCGGCTAGTTTTCCTCCTTTTCGGAAGGCCATATGCACTGTCTTCTTTTAATTTATACTGAGCTCATTTTCCTCCGCCCAGACTTGCAAGTTGTTGAGCACTTCCTGTAGCTCCTGTCTGTTTGTAGACCCCAGAACCATGTCATCTGCGTACAGGTAAAGGGATACTGATTTTGTGTTTTCAATAGTCCGTATAACATCCGCTGTCGCGACGTTGAACAGAGTGGGACTCAGTGGGTCGCCTTGGAGTACTCCGTTGGTTTGGGTGATCTCTCTTGAGGTTGATATCCCATTATTTATCTCTACTTTGTTGAAAGCCAGGATACGTGATTTCGGATTTTTCATCCATCATTTGCTCCAGTTTTATAATGAGCTTCGATCTGTTTAGTAGGTCGAAGGCCTTCGAGAAGTCGACGAATATTGCATGGAAAATTCCTTTGGGGTGTCTAAGCGCTTGTTATATGTCATTCAGTAGATTGTTGATAGCTTGAGGGTGGACCTTCCTTTCCTGAACCCGAATTGTTGATCGGGAATCAGTTGATTGACTGTCGGGGTGAGCCTTTTGAGCAGAATGTTTGAAAATACTTTGAATATATTATTCTCTAGAGCGATCCCTAGGTATGAGTTTGGGTCGTTGTCTTCTCCTTTGCCTATGTGTAGAACCTTAATTATGGATTTTCTCCATTCGTCGGGTATTTCCCCTGTTGCTAGGCATCTGTTAAACAGATCTGACCATAGTTCACTTAGAATTTCAGCCGAGTCTTTCAGGATCTCATTGGAGATACCGTCTGGGCCTGTCGCTTTCTTGTTTTTTGTCTTGCTGATTGTCGCAATTACTTCTTCCGATGTGATGGGTGTGCCCAATTCTACGCTTGTGTGATATGTTGCGTTATACGCCGCTTGTGACTGAGTTAGATTCAGTACTTGTGAGAAGTGGTTTTCCCATACGTCCATATGAATTTGGCCAGATTTCCTCGTAGTCTTTTTTCTGATGGCTATGAAGGGGTCTTTTAGTGCTTCTTCTGCCTCCATTAAGGCTTGTTTTTCTATGTATTGAGCCTTTTTATTTTTCAGGAGAGTTTTATATTCCTTTCTTTGTGCTGCATATTCTTCTAGAAGACCATTTGTGTTGTGGAGTTTGGCCATGTGTAGTTTTAGGAGGACTTCATTTCTAAGTGTGTAGCATTCCGTATCAAACCATGGTTTAGCTCTTCTTTGGTTGATTGGGATTGTTGATGCTCGTATGGCCTCCTGAATTGGTGTCAGGGCTTGGTTGAGATTGTTTTCGTTAAGGCATTGTTTTGTTGCCTCCATTGCTTGTGCGATGTTACTTAGGGCATTTGCGTCAATCTTCCTGGAGTTCTTGTGGGTTAGTAGGTTCGGTATTTCCTCTTCTGTATTTCCGAGTATAATATTGGTCCTGATAGGTATATGTTTCGTCAGTGGGGTGCAGGATGACTTCCAGAGTACCTGTTGGTTTTTGATGGAGATGTTGCTTCCTCTGTAAAAAACTAGGTAGATGGTACTTGTGCCATCGTGGGCTATGTACGTTATTTCATTTGCTTTGTTTATAAGAGAGTAGCCTTCTTCTTGTAACATATCCAACATAGCTCTTGTTTTGTTGTTGGGCTTGTCTATTCTGCAGTTAAAATCTCCTGCCAGGATGACGTTTTTGTCTGTCTTTGTTCGGGCATTTTCCCCTGCTATTATTTCTATTGTGTCTTCTAGGGAAGATCCGTATGTGATGTATATACCTATTATTGTTAGGTTTGGGGTTTTCATTATTACTAGGTTCTCTTCTTTTATCGAGACTTCAATTTTTCCTATGGAAGGTTTGAAAATTATGGAGACTCCTCCCTCTGGTCTGCCTCTTGGGTTTGACTTGGCGAGAGAATGAATTGCGTAGTGGCTCGTGAAGTTCAGAGGTTCTGTCAGGAAGGTTTCAGTGGCCACCATTATATCGCTCTTTATCCAGATATCTTCAGGTGCTGTGCAGATTTTGCCTCTCAGACCCTCTACATTCCACAAAAGTATTTCCAGATTTCTTTCGGCGTTTTTCAGTTTGGGGCTTCCGTTGGGGTTATTGCCTTCGGAATCGAAAGGTACGATATATTACCCTATCCGGCCAGAGACTTGTTTGCATAACGGAGTCCCTTTCTTCCATGGGCACCCCTATTTTAAATGCTTTGCTGGTGCCACGGAATGGGAGCTGTTCGCAGCTGATTACCTTAGAGATGCCGTTTTGAGTAAGGTGTCCTTTTATGTCATCTTCGGTTACGTCGGTGTCAAGTCTCCCAATGAATATCCAGGCGGTTCGTGGAGCTGGTCTCAGCCTGCCAATTTTGGAGCCTCCCGTGCCATGATGTGGGGGTTTTTCTCATCGTGTCGTCTAGTTTTCTTGTGTTTATGTTTGTTGAGGTGTCTTCGTTGGTATGTTTGCTAGGCAGATCTGGCCACTGTTTGTTTGCTGAAGGTCTGTCTTTATATTTGTTTTCGTTTGTATCTCTAATTGGCGGTAGTGGTTTGGTGGTAGGTGGGTGCAGCAGCGTTGCTGTTTTTGGAGTTTCAGTGAGGTCTTGGGTTTTGGGGTAGTCTAAGTCTTGTTGTTTTACAAGTATGTCTGCTTGTTGCAGTTGCGTCTCGAGAATTAGGGTAATTTTTTCATAAGGTTTTCAGACAGCTCGTCTAGCTTTTCTTTGATGTTTTCACATGATGTTTTATTTTCCAAGGCTATCTCTCTTACTTCTTTATTTAATTCTTGGTAGCTTGTCGCCGTTGGGGCCAAACCATTTGATTTCAGGCGTAGTCTACAGGTCTCGCACATCCATAGTAGAGATCTCTTTTTGGAGTGAAGGGCGTTATACTCCGTTGTAGTCATAGAGGTGCACTCCTTGTTGCACTTGCGACAGGAAGGTGGTCTTAGTCCGAAATGGATTACTGATGTGCTTGTGTGTGTTTTGTGTGGTAAGACTTTCGGCGAAGCGTTGTGCGTTGTGTGCGCTTCGTGCGGGAAAGCATTCAGCCGAGATTGTTCTCCAAGTGAGCGGTATGTATAATTTTACTGTTAGTGGTACTTAACCTAACTAATATTTTATCGGAGAGGGTCTTCTTTTGTGCTTGTGTACTTGCAAATTACCTTTGATGTGGTTGGTCTCTTGTTGTCTTCAGCACTGGCGTTCCTTTTTACCTACTTTATCACTCATTTGAGCACACTAACACTGCGATTGACATTATAAATTTCAAAATTCCGGGAGCTCGAAATCGCCGCATCACTCAACTCAACTACAGGATTATGTCTCCGAAAACCACATTTAAAGGTCTGTGATATTCCCAGAAAACTAACTTCGCTCTGATATACCTATGAAGGAATGACAAACCCCTAACCACTGCACCAGTAACTGAATTGATAAAGTCTGATTATTCATACCAGTGGCGGCGCGTTCTATATGTTCAGTGGTTCAGTGAACCCCCTAGGAATATATAACTCTTAGTAAAATGGTTAATCAAGTGCGTATTTCTTTAATTACATATGTAAATTTGCGCTCGGAGGGATAATTTTGACATCAACACTCGGTTGCTCTCCGGAATCAGCGAAAAGGTTCAATTTCTGGATCGCTGGCGCGCGAAAGGTTCAATTTCTGGATCGTAGGCGCGTGGCGGTGGGACGTAAGGAGGGAGCGATGGGCGCGGGGTTGTGTGAGGCAAGGGGGGCAAGCCGAGAACAAGGCTAAACTATCGCTGGTGAAAGGGCCAGCTCAAGCCAGCGCTAGACACGATCTACCTCGAACCACCCCGAAGTTAGCCGCTGCAGCCCTGGGCGATGTATTGTCCCTAAGCGTGCAGTTTCAAATGTGCCTCTTATGGTACGTTTTGAAGGGATTTTAATTTCACGATTTTGCGTTTTAGATATAATTAACCGCAATGATCCAGAATATTTTTGTAACTACGATTTGTATAACATCAATAGGCGTACGTAGTCTATGTTTATGTAATTAATGTAAACTTTTAATTATTTAGAAGTGCTCATAAAGGCAAAATATGTCAAGATAAGAACATAAATAACAGTCTGCCTAACACGTCCTTGGAGCAGTGTTTATTTCTGACCCGTCAGTTCAACCACCTCCGGAACAGTACCTTAGCGAATATCTTCTCAAGTCTGTGTTTATTAAGTGCTCTATTGTATCTGACGTTCGTTATCACGGTGTGTGTGGCGGTGTCTTGATGCGTGTGTCGTGTATTCATCAGTGTGAGTAGTGTGTTTTGGACAGTTCTAGCACCACCTCCACCTCACAAGATGGCGGCAGTGCGATATCTCTCGAACTTATGGTCGGATTTTGATGAATGAGGTGTCATTGAAATCGGGCTGACACTCCCTTTCCAATGAACAACATATTTCAACCCCAAAAATAAAACCTACCCTACTAGGGGGTGAAATTGAATTTTTAGAGAATCTCTCTTTCCAATTGCAACATGTGAGAGTTTGAATGCCGATATGGAATGTAACGTTGTTCTGCAAACCAATAATCAAAGAGGGGCATGTTAGGCCTTGAGGTGAGAGCCCCTGTTATTGTTGACGAGCCCCCTGCTGTCGGGCCCCTGTTGATGGGTTATTGTTGACAGGTCCTTGTGGACGAGTCCTTGTGGGCAGGTCCTTGTGGACAGGTCCTTGTGGACGAGTCCTTGTGGAAAAGTCTGTGTGGACAGGTCCTTGTGGACAAGTCCTTGTGGACGAGTCCTTGTCCCTTTGGACTGATCCCTTTGGACGGGTCCCTTTGGCCTGGTTCCTATGGACTAGCCCATGAATTTATTTAAATTATGTCAAAGGGCCTAACTACATTTTGTGTGTGTTGAATTGACGTTGTTCACTAGTCCCCCACTACTATAATGGGATAACGATATGAAAGGAAATTGACGAAATACATGTGAACATACAAGGGATCTAACTTGGTGGATGGATGTGTTCTAACGAGTCATTTGTAGTTGAAAGAGAATAATACATGTTCTTAAGATGTTAAAACTGAGGAGATGGCACGTGCAGTAAGACGTCTTGTTACTTCCTGTGTCATATTACAGACATGGCAGAGAGCTCGCAGACCTGTTGCTATGACTAACACTGCAGTAATTTGAAACCGCAAGTGTTCATTAAGACAATGGATGATGATCATGCAAAGTTAGCAGTTATTGGATATTACACAGGTGTTCCTTCCGGTGTCATGTTGCTGACATACCAGAGAGCTCACACTGCTGTTGCTATGACTGACGCTGCAGTAATTTGAAACCCCATATGTTGATTAAGACAATGGGTGATGATCATGCAAAGTCAGCAGTCATTGGATACCACACAGGTGTTCCTAGTGTACTTTGGGATCTTACTGGATTGGGAAAGGAATTGCAATGATCTGCAAAAAACTGCTGACACGAGCGATGAGAGTTTATATAAGAGGGGTGTCATATATCTCCCTACTGTCAGTCTTTATTACTCGCTTTGAGTGAACAGTACTCTATTACTGCTCAAGAGTTGTAAAAAAAGCCGTTTTGGTAGAAAATCATTAAATTATTTTGCAAGGTAAGTACTTATTATTAATGAATTGTAGTCTTTTATTACTAATTGATGTTGAAGTTATTGATTGGAATGTATTTATTGATTGATTGATTGATTGATTGATTTGTTTACAGATAATTGGGTACCTGTAGGTTACCAGATTCCTTCAATCTGTACATTCAGTGACAGTAGTTGATCAATTATAAAAAGGTAAGTGCCCCCCTCTAATAACTTTTAAACAGTTAGAGTGATATTTTCCAATGTTCACCACTACATGTTAGTGAAAATGGTATATTTGGCAGTAAAAAGTTGGAACTACTTGACCATGGTGTGTAAAGCTAATTTTGTAGATTAGATTTTGATTACCGCTCTATTAAGTTTGAATGTTCATTGCTAGGTGTCAGTGACACAGGGAATATTTAAAGACTTAACCTCAGTTCACTTAACTTTACCTAACTTAACCTTGTCATGTGACATGTTTTACAAGTTTAAACTCGTTTTAAGACTGGCTATGACATTACACTTAGCTCACTTAACTGGCGATCGCTGGTTTTTATCACGTGACATGTTCTACAAGTTTAGACTTGTTTTAAGACTGGCTATGACGTCACACTTAGCTCACTTAACTGGTGATCGCTGGTTTCTATCACGTGACATGTTCTAAAAGTTTAGACTTGTTTTAAGACTGGCTATGACGCCACACTTAGCTCACTTAACTGACGACCGCTGGTTTCTACCACTCTATCATGTTCCATTGTTCACCGCTAGGTGTCAGTGACAGTGGTATATAGTAACCCCCAGTTAGAACTACATAAAGTTAAACTTGCTAGGAGTTCACAGATCGATTTAAATACCCTGCTATAACCATTGACTGGAATATAATTAAACTATTTATATTGTACTTTTTGTTTTATCTTTTATTAACATTGATGATTTTTTTCTTTTATAGATAACTTGGAAAGTAATCATCATGTTCAAGTGTGGTGACTGTAAGAAACAGTTCTCAAGACCTGACAGCCTTCAACGACACGCAAATGTTAAACATGACATTAAAATGTTTGTGTGCAGTCATTGTGCTACAACATTTAACAGACAAGATAATCTTGCACGTCATGTAAATTTAATGCATGTCAGTTCAGCACCATTTTCGTGTTCAGTTTGTGAACTTGGTTTTTCTGCTGTAAAGCGATATCAATTCCACATGGTTGAAGTGCATGGAGAACAACAGGAATTGAAATCTGTAAAACCATCAACTAGCACGGAACCTTTAAATGAATGTGATGCTCAAAAGCGTAAACGTTCTCAAGATTGTGAAAATAGTTGTGCAACAAAAAGAAAAAAGAATGGTGAACCTTCAATAACACATTGTGATGTATGTAATATTGATATACCTTCTTCAATCATTCATGGACATTTACGCAGTATTCAACATAAAAATAACGCTTGCCATGAAAGAAATTCTGGAAATATTCAACAAATTGGTAGTGCATTTAAAAGTCGAATTGCTAGTTATAGACTTCATAGTAAAGAAAAAACTCAAAGTATTGAATCATTTTTAAAAAATGTTCAACCTACTGTGTTTGGCTTAGTAGAAAATGTTTTATTAGAGCATAAAACAATTAAAATGAATTTTGAACTTTTTGGCCTCTATGTAAAAACTGGGAGCGAAGGTGAAATTACGGATATCAAATCCTTTAATACAAAAAACATAATTGTTAGCGAATCAACTAATATTAGTGATATATATCAAAATATTTCAAGTGCTATCATTGTTAAGAGTGAAGAGTTCCAGGAAAGGGAGTCAGGCTGGGCGTTGGTTGAAGTACTTTATTTAGAAACCAACATGAATAAATACAACCCCCTTCGAGCATCATCATATATTGATTTGCCAGGATGGATCAAACGAAAGAAAGCTGTTGTGAACGTTATGAATAATGATGACGCATGCTTTGCGTGGGCTGTAACCTCAGCTCTCCATCCAGCAGAAAAGGCTGTGGAGAGAACGTCATCTTATCCTCACTATTCTTCAGTGTTAGATTTAAAAGAAATAGAATTTCCTATGGCGATAAAAGACATTCAACGTTATGAAGAGCTGAACAATGTAAGTATTAATGTTTATGGAATTGAAAATAAGAGTATAGTTGGTCCTCTATATTATACTCAGGAAAAAAAAGGATGCTCATGTAAATTTACTGTACATAACTAAAGGTGAAAACGCCCACTATTGTTGGATAAAACATTTAAGTAGACTTGTCAGTAGTCAGATAACAAAACGCGATGGTAAAAAGTGGTTGTGTGATGGCTGTTTGCTATACTTCAGGAAAGAGGATCAACTAACTCAACATCAAAAATGGGGGTGTAATCATGTGTGTATGGTATTACCGACTCCTAAAAATAATATTCTAAAATTTAAGGATTATGAGAAACAGCTTCGAGTACCATTTGTTATATATGCTGACTTCGAGGCTTTGCTAAAACCATTTAATACATGTTCATCGAATCCAGCCCAACCTTTCACCAACACAACTCACATTCATGAACCTTTTAGCTTTGCATATTATATTAAATGTAGTTATGATGACTCTTTAAATAAGTTTGAGCTCTATAGAGGACCTGATGCACCTAAAGTTTTTATGGAAAGGCTTGAGAAAGATGCCATCCGTATATCCTCTATTTTAAATACGATCATTCCAATGGAGCCACTAACTTCATTAGAGCAAATGAATTTTGAAACTGAAACTAATTGTTTTATATGTGGTGAATGTTTATATACAGACAGGGTTCGCGATCATGACCATTTAACAGGAAAATATCGTGGTGCGGCTCTCCAAGAATGTAATTTAAATTATAGAGTAAGTAAATTCATTCCGGTCATTCTACACAATGGTAGCAAATACGATAACCACTTTATCGTTAAAGAATTTGGAGCTTCAGATGTGAAAATTGATGTTATTGCAAATAATAAGGAACAATACATATCGTTCACAAAATACATCAAAACTAGCGATAAAAAAACATTAAACTGCGATTTTTAGATTCATTCCGCTTTATGTCGAGTAGTCTTGATAAGCTGGCTAGTAATTTAAAATCAGATCAGTTTCATGAAATTCAACATGTCTTTCCTAAAGAAGATGATTTTAATTTGATTCGTCAAAAGGGTATATTCCCTTATGAATATATTAACTGTGTGGAACGTCTTGAGGAGTGTTGTTTACCACCGAGAAATGCATTTTACAGTTCCTTAAACACAAGTCATATCAGTGATCAGGAATATTTAAATGCACAACGTGTATGGGCACAGTTTGACATTCAAACTTTAGGAGAATTTTCAGACATATATTTGAAGACAGATGTGTTGTTATTAGCAGATGTTTTTGAAAATTTCCGGAATGTTTGAATGAAAACTTATGACCTTGATCCTTGTCAGTATTTCACAGCTCCTGGGTTAAGTTTCAGTTCAATGTTGAAAAAAACGAAAGTAAATTTAGAATTAATGACTGATATAGACATGATCAATTTTATAAAATCATCAATTCGAGGTGGATTAAGTCAATGTAGTGGACGGTACTCTAAAGCGAATAATAAATACATGCCTAGCTACATCCCTTGTGAAGAGTCAAAGTATATTGTCTACCTCGATGCAAATAACCAATATGGTTGGGCTATGAGTCAATATCTACCACTGAAAGATTTTCGCTGGCTGACACAACCTGAAATTGATGTCTTACATGTTAACACTCTTAATGATAACGATGATAAAGGATACATTTTAGAGGTAAATCTTGAGTACCCTAAAGAGTTACATGATGATCATAATGATTTACCATTTTGTCCTGAGAATATGAAATCTCCATACATCACATCACGAACAAAACTGTTAATTGCTAATGTAAATGATAAATGTAAATATATAATACATTATCAAAACTTGAAACAGTGTCTACAGCATGGATTGAAATTAACTAAAATTCATCGCGTATTGCAATTTCATCAGTCAGCATGGCTCAAACCGTATATTGATCTAAACAATAATTTAAGAACGCAGTCAACAAACGCGTTTGAAAAAGATTTTTATAAACTCATGAATAATAGTGTTTTTGGAAAGACTATGGAGAATGTTGATAAACGAGTTGATGTAAAGCTGATAACAAAGTGGGAGAATGATGGTAAAAGGTATGGTGCGAGCAACTTAATAAGCAAGCCTAACTTTCATAGCTGTTCAATTATTCATGAGGATTTAGTTGTAATACAAATGAATCGTCTTAAAGTAACTTACAACAAACCCATATATGTGGGTTACACCATTCTGGAATTATCAAAAACACTTATGTATGAATTTCACTATGATTATGTAAAGGAAAACTATCTTGATAATGCTAAATTACTCTACACAGACACAGATTCTTTTATTTATGAGTTTAAAACTGATGATTTTTACGAGGATATCAAAACTGAGCTAAATAGGTTTGATACAAGTGACTACCCCAAGGATAATATTTACCATTTACCTCTAGTAAACAAAAAGGTTCTTGGGAAATTTAAGGATGAATGTGCTGGTGTTATTATAGACACCTTTGTAGGCACAAAATCTAAATCATACAGCTATATGACAATTGATGATGTAGTAGTAAAAAATTAAAAGGAGTGAAAAAGAATGTTGTTAGTAAAGAGTTAGATATAAGTGATTATAAAAACTGTATAGTTAGTAACCCACCTGTATTATATAAGAAAATGTGTGTATTTAGAAGTAAAAATCATCAGCTACATACCAATTTGTTGAAAAAAGGTTGCTTAAAGTAATGAAGACAACAAACGATTCATTATACCCAACACATTTAATACTCTTGCTTGGGGAAACAGTCGTATTGACGACTATTACTTTTCTTAAGTCTAATGATCACTATATTGTAATATTTGTAGTGTGTTTTATATTGTAATATTTTTTGTAAAAACTGTAAGTAGAATGTATAATGTTAGGCTACAGTAGTTTAGTAAAAATAAGATAAGTAATACATTTTAGTGTAAAATGTTTGCTTTTGTATATTACGAAAAAGATTTTAAAAAATTTACTGAATGTGTGAACTAAACAAGGGGAATGTAAAAAATGTAAAGTGGAAATTGTAAATATCCATGTGTGAAAAAGTGAAATGGCTATCACCATTTTAAAATTAAAAAGACATTGTAATCTGGTAAACCTAGTTTTTTATTTCACAACAAAAATGTACAGAATGTGTAAACTAAACAAGGGAATGTAAAAAATGAAAAGTGGAAATTGTAAATATTCATGTGTGAAAAAATGAAATGGCTATCACCATTTTTAAAAATTAAAAGATATAGTGATTTAGTGAACCTTATTTATATTTTACAAAAAAATGTACAGAATGTGTGAACTAAACAAGGGGAATGTAAAAAATGTAAAGTGGAAATTGTAAATATTCATGTGTAAAAAAATGAAAATGAAGAAATGACTATCACCATTTTTAGAATTAAAAGACATTGTGATCTGGTAAACCTTGTTTTTATTTCACAACAACAAAAATGTACAGAATGTTTAAACTAAACAAGGGGAATGTAAAAAAATGTAAAGTGGAAATTGTAAATATTCATGTGTGAAAAAAATGAAATGGCTATCACCATTTTTTAAAATAAAAGACATTGTGACCTTGTAAACCTTGTTTTTATTTCACAACAAATAGAGCTTTACAAAAATAGAATACAAAGAAATACCAATTCCTCAATCCTTTTCAATGTCCATGTCCACTCATTATTAACTTTCCTTTTATAACACTAATCACAATGACGACTGCCAACCTCTCTCCCACTGAGACATCACAGAATGTCAAAAGTTGTTTAGCTTTTCAACGATACTTTATCCGCTACACGTCTTAATGCAGAATGAGTGTGGTGATAAGAAAAGTGCATGCTTGATCCAAAGGATTAATAGGTATATCACTATGCTGCAAAGGTTCTTCAAGACAAGTTCCAGGACTACACAAATAATAACCAGGTAGGTAGATTTCGAAAGTCAAGTATTGAATTACTTTTTTAATGACGCCATTGCCAGTACAGGTCTGGCATATCCTTTTCCATCGATGGTAAAAAGGTTTGATCTTCCTCCTCTTCTGTGGATGATGTTTGTTGTTGTTGCTTTTTTTCTTCATTACTCCCGTGGTATGAGGAAACAAAGTCTTTACACTGACTTTTATGACCATGATACAGTTTGACTAGCTGACAAGTAGCACACTGTCGCATAGAGGGTATTTTTGCCATAGCCACTTGCTTATGGTGATCATAATCCGTACATGGTTGCAATTCACTTAACACAGGGTCGTGAGTCCATGATTTTGGTACATGTTGCCAGATTTCTTTCACTGCATTTGCTGCGACATAATAAATGAATGATTTTGGAAGAGCCAATAATTCTTCTTTAGTAAAACTGTCTAGTTTTTTTTACACACAAAGAACTTTCCAATCGCTTTATCGGTAGCATCCCCTTTCTCCATGGTATCACGTTGATGTTTACACGTCGCTTGTAGAAATCTCACTGGTGTCATTCACAGGTAAACCTTTAGTTTTAATTTTATTTAACAACTCCCAGCAGGCATTGGTGGATAGCCAATGAAACAATTGCCACACCTGTGCCAAGGCTTTATGGGTAATATTGTCACAGGGGCAGCGATCCATGAGTGTTTGCAGCGATGGACAGCCCATGTCCATTAAATCGATAAATTGACAGTAAGACGCTAAAAATGGTTGTAGCCATTGACGTTTTTCACTACCTTTCACAAATATTACATGGGCAGAAGACAAGTGGGCTTTCATGACCATGTCCAGGTGCTTATATGAAATGGTTCCTTGCTTCCAGTCTAGTTGCATATGAGTTTCAATCCACTGGGTTTGTTTACGGTCTTTATCACACAACAAATCAAACGCATAAGGTGGTTTAAACACCAAATGTGTAGCTTGTGATATCCAAAAAGTGGAACAATCGATGATGGCCACTTCTTTAAATATAAATTTGTTACTCCAATTTTAAACCCTTGACAGTCGACAATCAGTGTACGCAACATGTTCACTCTTGTCTGGATCAAGTCCAACTGACCACAGACTGACAATTGTTCAGTAAGGTGTACCCATGTCATTTACTTACATTCCATTCTAGTAAAAGAAAAGAAAAACATCGAGTAGTCACTATAGAGGTTAGGATATGACAGGGGGGGGGGGGGAGCATTAGAAATAATAATATAACAACAACAACCAATTTTTTTATTTCATTATTTTATTAGCATAACAAGTTTTACATTCTTTTTTCATTCTAGGATAGAGGCGGTACCATCTCATACAACAACAACAAAAAAGTCTTTTGTGTTTATAGTGTCCATAACACTGATGATATCCCAATGTCTCTAAACTGGATGTTTTTAACTGTGAGCTGCTCACTGAAGCACTGCCGGCACCATAAAGTCCACACGTATCATAACTTTTTTCATCACTCAGATGCATGAGTGAGGGGTAACTTGAATGACAGGGTATATTACCCACCTCCATTCTGCACAGGTAGGGGCAGGCAGGTGACCAGCGCTGATGTTCCTGCATGGGTTCATCGCTCTCTTGCCATTGATCTAAGATGATGGGACAAAACACACATTTCACTTCATCTCTTCTTTTTAAATAGTAGAATCCAGCGGCTGCTAAGGCTTGAGGGTTTATAAAAGGCACCGGCCACGTCGCAAAAGTCTTGAAACGTTGATCCTCAGATTTTAAATTCATGGATGTAACTTCTCTTGAGGCTTGAAAGCAAGACATGACTGAGTGGTTTGATGTGTGTTGCCCTGCTATTTATACACTTGTCACTTGGTTGGACAGTGGATAATAGTTGACTTGTTTGTGATGAATAATCAAACAGTAGGCCGTGGTATTGGCTGGAACATTGTCATGCGTTTCAAAATCTAGTCGAATGTCAATATTGGATGGTTTGACAGACTCTTCCAAGACGGAACAGTCAAAGACAATCAGTGGCGCCCTTGTCTTAAAAGCTTGGGGTGACAACATAGGACAATTCTCTTTTTGATAATACGACCATCTAAATTTAGAAAACAAGTCGTACAGGGGGGGCAAACTTATTTTTTGAAAAATCTAAATCCAGCCCTTCATAGGGAAACACAGCACCGTTGAGGAAAAGACGTGCATTTCTCAATTGCAGGTGATCAAATTGCGTGACATCTTTGGTTTGTTGATACTTGCGATTCGTTTGAAAACCCACAATCATGTAGAGAGGTCTCTCTGTATAGCGGGCTGTTTTTATAGACCAACTGTGTGTGTTGGTGGTGGGCAATAACGGGTACTCATGGAGTGCCCAGCTTCTAAATTCCATGGGTAGAGGTATATCTCTCTTTACCATTTTGAGTATGTCCAGTTTTTTGCTATCGTTAAGGGTCACATGAGGCACTTTCCATAGCAAGCGTTGTAGTTGAATTTTTGAATCAATGGGGGCATTGTCGACTCCCTTGAGTGCATTATTATCACTCCTGTCTCTCACCAGATAAAGCACTTGCCTTGCGTTGACCACAATGCAAAGCCTAAAATCAGTTTAAGAGGTAAATATCCAGTGAAGGTGCCATCGGTGTGTACCATCCAGTCATTGGTCGAGTCAGGGCACCAACCCGCCATGCAAAGTGTTTTAGCTTCTTCCTCACTATAAGAGGGATATAGTTTCATGACACTGGAAATACCCACATTTCGAGTGCTATCCACCACGATATCGTTAATGACATAACGTACTTCAGAAAACAGGAAGGCGAAAGCATGGTTGGCTAACTTGGATGTAGTGGGTGGTGAGCCGACCTTCAATCTGAATAACGCTTTCATGCGGTAGAGTGTAAATATCTTGGTTGTTGATAGCAAATTGAATTTCATCATTGTTATTGAGTCCAGGTGTTTGAGCTTGATAAGAATGCAGATCAATTCTTACCACTCCTGGTTGCTCCTCGATGTGGTTCGCTACCTCTAGAATAGAATTCATCGCGGGGGTTAATGTGGTAACCCAAATGCTGTAAAATCTGCTTGTTCTGAGATGTTAACGTGTATTCACGTGGTAAACAACTAACACCATTCCTAGACGGTGCTGCTGCTTTATATACAAACTTCATAGTGGTTTTAGCACCAACTTGTAAGTCACTGGTGTGGTAGAATCTAGATCAATGAGTTGTTGCTCTCTATTGATCAGTCTTAATGTTATATTACTAATACCATCGACAGCCACAGAATGAAAAAGCACCACTGGAGGGTTTTCACGAATAATATAGCCATTGGGCGATGTTACAATAAAGTCATAAAGCGAATGCGACGGTTCTTGATTGGTGTACACTTGACTAATAATATTACACGTCACCGACACATGATGGTCCTCAATGAATTTAACTTCATGGTCCGATTCATGTTTTTGTTGGGCTCTAACACACGTGGTTTAAATCCTAGTAATGGACCAATGGAATCGGGGTGAGTTTTAAAGTCAATTTTGAATGTAGAAAAAATACTGCAGCGATGAGTGTTGGTATTTCCTACAAGTTCAAACTTGCGCGTTCCATCGAGAAATGACTTTAAACCATATTCATTGATCAACACCACATAAATGTGTTCATAAATGTCATCTATCGTGTATCCACCAGAGTTCAGGGTGAGCACAGAATCATCATAGTAAAACTTGTTGTTCACATTTTCACGTATGTTGTATATTCGATTGTACGTTTCAAGAGAAACAAGTCCTAAACCATAAGGTTTTTCATTCAATTCGATAGGTGGGTAAAAGTCTAGACTCACTTCAGGTCCACGTCCATGCAGTGTAAACGTTTTACTTTCCACCGACATACTGTTGACGTTTTTGCTTATGTTGCGTCTTATATAAAAAACAAAAATTAAACATAAACGTCCACACTGTTGGCTGTTAAACGTTTGCTCACGTTTCACATTATAATATATCTTGATCCTGTTTCCAAAATAGGCCACTAGTTCCATGGGCGGGGGCAAATTCCCAAAACTGTCAAAGTACCATACAGTAAATCCCTCTTTGACATAAGCTACATAATGTGTTCCAGGTCCTCGGTGATCATCCAAATTGACAACAGCACATTCATGTTTCCAGAGTTGTGAGGGTAATTGGTTTCGCATAAACACACCTCGAAAATGAGAAAGCTTCAGTTGTTTAGCATAGCTTTCCACTTGCTGATGCGTCAGGGCATGTCTTGCTATGGTTGAGGTTAAAGATGTTTTTTATTTTATTTCGAAAAGGTGAAATTCCAAATCCTTGTTGATAAAAGGCTGGCTTGAAATTGACATTTCTAGCCCCCATAGCAATGGCCTCCATTGTTTCATTGTGTCGCTGACTTTCATTGAGTTGTTGCTTGCCCTGTTGCACGGCTTTAATGGTTTTTGCCACTGCACTGGCGCCGCCTAAAAGTGAACCTAGAGCAGCCAGACCGGCGAATAATGCAGGTAAAAATCCCGCTCGTTTGGGGACGGGGATCACTCGCCCTTGTTTTGAACCCTGTCGCTGACGTTTTGGAATAACATGTCTCTGTGCTACTCGAAGAGCTTTCCTTATGGTCAACACATTATTAGCCTACTTTCGATTTTTGCAAAAAATGAAAGTAGACTTATGAGATCAACACAGGGCGAAAAAAGTGTGTCTGTCTGTGTGTGTGTATGTGTGTGTGTGAGTCTGTGTGTGTGTGTGTCTGTGTGTCTGTATGTGTGTGAGTGTGTGTACTCTGAATGTCTGTCCCCCCCCTATCAATTCGAACACGGTGAATGCGAATTGAACGAAATTTGGTACAAAGGTAGCACTAGCAAAGGACACCTCAGTGTCATGTTTTATATCGCCGCCATCTTGACGGAAACGTAATGGCGGCCACACAAATGTTCAAAGCTTAAATCAAATTACGACTAACCTAATCATCCGATCTCTACCAAATTTTGCAACGACATACCTTTATGGGGGGAGCATCCTTTGACCATACCAATAGGTCATCAGCGTAATAGTTTGCGGATGGCGGCCATCTTTGTGTGAAAATCGATTCCCCCTATTAATTCGAACACGGTGCAACCGAATGGAACGAAATTTGGTACAGAGGTAGTACTAACAAAAGGCACCTCAGTGTCATGTTTTATATCGCCGCCATCTTGACGGAAACGTAATGGCGGCCACACAAATGTTCAAAGCTTAAATCAAATTACGATTAACCTAATCATCCGATCTCTACCAAATTTTGCAACAACATACCTTTATGGGGGGAGCATCCTTTGACCAAACCAATAGGTCATCTGCGTAATAGTTTGCGGATGGCGGCCATCTTTGAGTGAAAATCGATTCCCCCTATTAATTCGAACACGGTGCAACCGAATGGAACGAAATTTGGTACAGAGGTAGTACTAACAAAAGGCACCTCAGTGTCATGTTTTATATCGCCGCCATCTTGACGGAAACGTAATGGCGGCCACACAAATGTTCAAAGCTTAAATCAAATTACGATTAACCTAATCATCCGATCTCTACCAAATTTTGCATCTACATACCTTTATGGAGGGAGCATCCTTTGACCAATCTAATAGGTCATTCACCTGATAGTTTGCGGATGGCGGCCATCTTTATGTCAAAATTGATTCCCCCTATTAATTCGAACACGGTGGAACCGAATGGAACGAAATTTGGTACAGAGGTAGCACTTGCAAAGGGCACCTCAGTGTCATGTTTTATATCGCCGCCATCTTGACTGAAACGTAATGGCGGCCACACGAATGTTCAAAGCTTAAATCAAATTACGATTAACCTAATCATCCGATCTCTACCAAATTTTGCAACTATATACCTTTATGGAGGGAGCATCCTTTGACCAATCTAATAGGTCATTCACCTAATAGTTTGCGGATGGAGGCCATCTTTATGTCAAAATTGATCCCCCCTATTAATTCGAACACGGTGGAACCGAATGGAACGAAATTTGGTACTGAGGTAGTACTAGCAAAGGGCACATCAGTGTCATGTTTTATATCGCCGCCATATTGACTGAAACGTAATGGCGGCCACACGAATGTTCAAAGCTTAAATCAAATTACGATTAACCTAATCATCCGTTCTCTACCAAATTTTGCAAATACATACCTTTATGGAGGGAGCATCCTTTGACCAATCTAATAGGTCATTCGCCTAATAGTTTGCGGATGGCGGCCATCTTTGTGTCAGAATCGATTCCCCCTATTAATTCAAACACGCTGAAACCAAATGGAACGAAATTTGGTATAGAGGTAGCACTAGCAAAGGGCACCTCAGTGTCATGTTTTATATCACCGCTATCTTGATGGAAACGTAATCGCGGCCACCCAAATGTTAAAAGCTAAAATGTAATTACGACCAACCTAATAATCTAGTCTCTACCTAATTTTGCAACACCATATCTTTATGTGGGAAACATATTCTGACCAAACTGCAAGAACATCAGCCCAATAGTTTGCAGATGGTGGCCAAGTATGTGTGCAAATCGATTCCCCCTATCAATTCAAACACGGTTAAACCGAATTGAACGAAATTTGGTACAGAGGTAGCACTAGCAAAGGGCACCTCTTATTCATGTTTAATATCCCTATAGCACGTTGTATTTCAACAAGCTCCTACAACCAACATTCAATCATACTCCTTGAAAAGGACAAAGGGTTATAACAATACCCATGCATTTAGGAGAAAGTAGGCTATATGTTCTTTACTGAACATCTTGTTTTTTCTTTTTTTTCTTTCGTAAGGGCTTGTCCACGAATGTCATAAGCCCCGGCTTTGCCAAGGACAGGCTCATATTTTTTGTCTTTATCACCACATATCTTTGTTTCACCATGATGATGATGACCAACAACCTTTCACAAGAAAGTTTAAGTCACAACTAACATTAGATTGTTATTTCATGGCTGTATATTCCAATTCTACATAAAGTGGGAAATCATTTATGGTTTTTCCAGCTTGCTTTTCATTCCATGTCAACAGGAGATGAAAGGATAATTCGTCTCCTGCATTGACCATTTCATGGTTATGGACCAACATCCTATGACCATTTATCTCTATTTGTAAATGGTTCTCATCAGGTATGGCATATTTGATGTGAATGGTTCCATTATAGTGTAGTCGATAGTGGCTTAAACCCGAAGCAAGCACATAGGTCAAGTGCTGGTCATGAACTAGAGGTATATGGTTTCTCTCATTCACAGGTTTTACATTTGTCAGATGCACTAAAAATACAGATGGGATAAATTTATAAAGACTTTTCATTTCATAGGTCACGTATCGCTTGGTACAGACATCATCATCTTCTTGTGGGTCTTCCACGTGAATAATGCGGTGATGATTAGCGCTATAGCCATCCACCGTAAGCTGAGGCACTTTATCATAAAACTCATACACCTTGTTATCCACATACTTTTTGTAGTAACGTCTGTAGACACTTGAGGATGTTTTACATGAGTTAACCGCTTTCCTTTAAAGTCATAATCTCCTTGTTTTGTGCGTGGCACTACTGACCTATTAGCAGGATCTGTTTCTTGTTTAGGATCATGTATGGGAACAGACCTAGCTTTGACCATCAACGCACGTCCAAAGACATCCATCGTCAACCTGTAATACGAGTCTACTGTTTCTATGACAAGGCTCGGTGCGATGTATATAGACAGCCTGTTAGCCTCTCTAAGCCTTAGTTGAAATGAAGCTAATTATGCAGCAAGAGTCATTCCCCGTGAGGGACATGGTTTCCCATCTCTGCCCCACAACACGTGAACAACGCCATGGTTCACTGTTTCCATCTTCCATTCGCTTCATCATTGTGGGACCTTCCGGCTGTGGAAAGACCAATCTTTTACTGACACTTATTACAGCGCCCAATGGTCTGTGTTTTCAAAATATTTATATTTTCGCAAAATCTCTCTACCAACCCCTCTACGTGTTTCTGGATCAAGTCATGTCTGGATTAAAAAATGAGAATATGGGGTATTTTACATTTTCCACGCAAGAAAATGTTATTTCACCGGATGAGGTAAAGCCTGATTCACTCATGATTTTCGATGATGTATCCACTGAACGACAAGGTATCATTCAAAGCTATTTCAGCATGGGTCGACACAAACATATCGATTGCTTCTATCTTGGACAAACGTATTCTAAAATGTCCAAACAGTTGATTCGAGACAATGCCAATGTCATTGTTTTATTTCGCCAGGACGAGAGGAACAGTCGTTACATTTATAATGAACATGTGAATCCGGATATGACCTTTCAAATGTTTACAGAATTGTGTGGCAAGTGCTGGAACACACAACGTCATGCCTGTTTAGTGATTGACAAACAAAGTGAACTCAACCAAGGGCGGTATCGCTTAGGGTTTGATCATTTTATTGCTATTTAAGGCACTGTATCATTCCCTCTCAAGTCATTTGTCACGACATCATGGCGTTAGCAGAGAGTCAATTGAAAAAGCATATTATTAGAGCAAAAAATACTATTCGCCAAAAGTTTCATCAATTGAAACGATCGCGTGCGGATCATGCTTTGTTTATTCAACAACATTTAGCACCTCCGCTAAAAGCTATGTTGAAACCCTCTTTCAAGCCACCTGAAACGCTACCTACCGTTTCACAAGCCAGTCAGACGCACCACGAGGACTCTGAGGAAGAGAAAGAGGAAGATGAAGAAGAACAGGAAGATTTAACTACTGTTAGCGAAGTTGAGGATAATGAGGAACAAGTGTTTACGCCTCAAAAAAAGGCATCACCCCTTGCAGAGTTTTTAAGAAAAACGAAATCCTTGGCCATGGTCGAAACCCCTTGCCCTTCCAGATCGTCTCCATTTTCACAACTCTTGGCCACTCCTCAACATAAAGCTCAACTGAAAAACATTTTAATAAAATATTATGGATCAACACTGGAACCCTATTTCACCAATCTATTTGTTGGAAACACAGATACCACATATGGCGTTCGCTATGAGAATGATAGTTTTAAAATTGGTGATTCATCGATTAAATTTAGTCGTAATAAAGCTGTCATTAAAAAGATCAACTATAAATTAACACCAGGACTGTTAAAGCTACTATTCTCTCGGACTCCCTCATCTCAAGATTATACGTCAGAGGACCTTAGTAAATATAAATCCATTTTATTGGATACCCATGCTCACAAAAGACAGTATGATCCCACTCAACAAGTGAATGCTAATATATCCCAAAAATATAAAACCATCATTGCAAAAATGTTCCCCACTAGACAAAGTGGTCGTCGTAAAGTGTCCGCTTCAGGGGTGACATTTAAACCATTAAAACCCCTTGTGGATGTTACCTACTGGCACAATCCAAATAAACTCGTCCAGCGACTACAGCTGTTGCATGCTTCACGTCAAGCCGGCCATACTGGTCACGATTGGGAAATTCAAGAAATTGAGGAAGAACTTCGAAATGCCAAAATTATTGTTTAAGCCCTCACCCATTAAAATGGGTATTGCTCACGAGTTGCATCGTCCAGCTAGACGTCACTATCAGTGACTCAAGGTGATTTCACAGGGTGTGGATGAACTTTGGCAGGCAGACTTGGTTGAAATGATTCCCTATGCTAACGTTAACGATGGTGTACGCTATATGTTGACGGTCATTGATGTTTATTCCAAAATGGCGTTTGTTGAACCTGTGCGTCGCAAGTCTAGTCCACTAGTCACCAAAGCCTTTCAACATATTATTCAACAATCTAAACGTCAACCTCAGCTGCTACAAACCGACCAGGGAAAAGAATTTTTCAACAAGGATTTCTCCAGTTTTCTCAAATCTAAGGATATTCACCATTACACCACGTACAGCAATCTCAAAGCCAGCGTGGTCGAGCGGTTCAACCTAACATTGAAAACCCATACGTGGAAAGCGTTTACCGCTCAGGGCACTTATCGTTGGTTGGACTTGTTACCTGAGTTAGTGTCACGTTACAACGACACCAAACACAGAACCATTGGGACCAAGCCACGACTTGTAACTAAAAATATTCCACAACTGGATAAACTGTTTAACCCCATAAAAACAGCAGACCCTAAACGTCATCGCCTTAACATTGGGGACCATGTTCGTGTGAGCAAATTCAAGTCCGTCTTCGACAAGGGCTACACACCAAATTGGGGGACTGAACTATTTCGAATTCGTCAAGTCAACCTGAACAGTCCAGTCACCTATTTACTCGAGGACCTCAACCATCAACCCATAAAAGGCAGGTTTTATCTTCAAGAACTTCAAAAGACAGCGTTTCCTAAACATTACCTTGTGGGAAAAGTGTTGAAACAAAAAGGAAATAAACTATATGTAAAATGGTTGGGATTTAGCTCAGCCTTTAATTCTTGGATTAATAAATTACATGTTGTGTGAACCTGTGTGTCTTGTATTTATTTACTCATGTTGTACTTAACCTACAGTCCTATGTACAGTTCTCAGCTATACATGTATTATGAGCAATACATATTTCTTTCTCTCTTCACCTGTGTTCTCTCTTACACTAACCCCCCTTCACCTCCCACCACTGTCAAAACAGGTTGTGACTTGTTAGCTTTTATCGTGCGCGTGTACAGGTGAACACCTGTGTGTTAGATCATATTACACATGAACTCACATTTTCTCACGTATGAAGCAAAACAGGATGTGACTTGTTTCACAAGGAGGACGGTAATAAGGTCATTTCACACGTGTTCACATGTATTTCATCACTTTCCTTTCATATCGTTATCCCATTATAGTAGTGGGGGATTAGTGAACAACGTCAATTCAACACACACAAAATGTAGTTAGGCCCTTTGACATAATTTAAATAAATTCATGGGCTAGTCCATAGGAACCAGGCCAAAGGGACCCGTCCAAAGGGATCAGTCCAAAGGGACAAGGACTCGTCCACAAGGACTTGTCCACAAGGACCTGTCCACACAGACTTGTCCACAAGGACTCGTCCACAAGGACCTGTCCACAAGGACCTGCCCACAAGGACTCGTCCACAAGGACCTGTCAACAATAACCCATCAACAGGGGCCCGACAGCAGGGGGCTCGTCAACAATAACAGGGGCTCTCACCTCAAGGCCTAACATGCCCCTCTTTGATTATTGGTTTGCAGAACAACGTTACATTCCATATCGGCATTCAAACTCTCACATGTTGCAATTGGAAAGAGAGATTCTCTAAAAAATTCAATTTCACCCCCTAGTAGGGTAGGTTTTATTTTTGGGGTTGAAATATGTTGTCCATTGGAAAGGGAGTGTCAGCCCGAGTTCAATGACACCTCATTCATCAAAATCCGACCATAAGTTCGAGAGATATCGCACTGCCGCCATCTTGTGAGGTGGGGAGGTGGAGGTGGTGCTAGAACTGTCCAAAACACACTACTAGTGTGAAAATGAATACCGTTCGGTTTCTTCTAGAGAATACATTTCCAACACTTAGTATAGAAGAAAAGTGCAAAATAAAGCAGCTTGGCAGGCCTCTTCCCTCCCTGAACCTTATTCAGAAGCAAACTACTGTAGTAGAGGTAAGGATTTTTGTAGAACATTTAAGCCACCGATTTACGAGAGGAATACTTGGCTATGTGGTTGCGATACCTTTAATAGGCTTTTCTGTTTCCCGTACTTGCTTTTTGCTAAGGGTAAGGACACGAATTGGACAAAAACAGGGGTATCAGATCTCAGCCATTTAACACAAAAGACCAATAAGCACGAAGCATCTATTACACATATGAGTGCATGTTTAGATCTTTCATTTCTGGGGAAAATAGATATTAGGCAGCAGCTAAGTAGAGCTTTCAGAAGGAATATTGAGAGGCATAATGATAGTGTCAGAAAAAATAGGTACGTGATCATTGACTGCGTGAAATTCTGTGGTGAATTTGAACTTGCTTTGAGAGGTCATGACGAAATATTCGATTCAAACCATCCAGACATATTCAGAGGACTCATTAATTTTACTTCGGCATTGGATACCGTCGTTAGGGGTCATTTCAACAGTGCTACAGTCTTCAAGGGTACGTCGAAGGACATTCAAAATGACATTCTGGAATGTATGTTGCATGTGTGCCGCGAGAATATTTTAGCTGAAGTAGCTACTGCAGACTTCGTCTCCCTGATAGCAGATGAAACATCTGATGTGTCTTCAAAGTGTCAGTTAGTCATTGTTCTTCGATATGTATTAGCTAATGGGAAGCCTGTTGAAAGGTTCTGGACTTTCTTAAACCCAGCAGGAAACGACGCCTGCTCATTAGCCGTTTGTATAAAAGGTGTCCTCACTCACGAAGTTGGAGAGCACAAAGAAAAAGTAGTCTCCCAAAGTTACGATGGTGCCAATGTTATGAGTGGCCGACACTCCAGAGTACAAACAATTGAAAGACAAGACTGCCCATTTGCTTACTTTGTGCATTGTTACGCCCATCAATTGAATTTAACTCTGGCTCAGGCTGCTAGCCACAACAAATAAGTGCGATTGTTCTTTTCCTCCATTGGAGAGATTCCAGAATTTTTTTCTCATTCGCCTCAGAGAGTGGGCATTCTTGATGAGGTTGTGGGCAGAAGAGTTCCGCAGGGCTCAGCTACGAGATGGAACTTTAAATCAAGATGTGTTCTTACATTGCATGAGCATAAGGATGCAATTCTGGAATGCTTGGAGAAAATCGAAGACACGAGCAGACAAACAGCTACTATGAACCAAGCACCTGGACTGCGTCTGAAAATACAACAGCCATCGTTTACGTTTTGGTTAGAGTTCTTTTATTGTGTTATGCCTCTCGTGGACATTCTATACAACCAATTACAAAAGCGTTCTGCTAACCCTGTATCAGTGCGAAGTGCAGTAAGCTCCTTCGAAACTGCAATTTTGAAAGTAAGGGACAATGTTGACAGCATCGTTGTGGAGGAAAATGTAGAAGACAACAGAGGGAAAAGAAGATGCGAAAATAGTTATTACTCGAAGAACATTGCGGCGAAGGAGGTGTGTGACGTGATTATAAATCACAACAAAGAGAGATTCAACTTCTCCAACCACTTACTGGCCTCCACCTTCTTTGATCACCAATTCTTCCCATCCTTCCAAAATAATTTTCCAGAGGAGAAACTTACGGATGTTATAGAGTCCTATCCTTTTCTTGATAAAAATAAACTGAAAACCGAACTGCAGGTGATTTATTCAAGAAGTGAATTTAAAGAAATGAAAGATGCAACTGACTTCCTTGCTTTTTTGATAGAGAACAATCTCAAAGAACCTTTCGAAGAAGTAATGAAACATTTGAAATTAATTATTACTGTCCTCATGCCTACTTCTGAAGCAGAAAGATGTTTTTCCACTTTAAAGCGGATTAAGACATTCCTGAGGAGTACAATGCATGAAGATAGACTGTCTGCTCTCACTATGCTGTCCATCGAGAAGGAGATGACTCATAAATTAGTCGATTTTAATGAGAAGGTATTTGACTTATTCGCTGCCAGGAAGGAAAGGAGGATGGATTTCCTGTACACACAGACGACAGCTGTTTTACCAACGCCAGCAACGTCTTAAATATCAGACGAAACTGGATCAGCTTAAGGTAATTACACCTTATATTCTCTGTCTTTCATTTCTCATAGTTTTGGTAACTTCTTCGAGCTGCAATCACGTGTCTTCAAAGGAAAGTCACCTTTCAAGTCATGCAATGTCACTATTTTACGTCTATGTAAACATCAAGTAACATTAAATTTGGCCACGTTTTTTTTTCAAAGTAGTAAACCCCCAGATGTTTTATCCACGCGCCGCCACTGATTCATACCAAGGATAAATCAGTCATAGCATTCATGATTGAGATTTTGCTAAGTGTACTCTTTACAACTAGAATATTCACGGGCGAAGCCGCGACGGATAATGCTAGTGTTAATATTAATGCCACAGAATATTAAACAGCTATAATGACGAATCTTTAGGAGTAGAGTGTATTGTATAGGAAACTTACTTTGCTATGTTCAGGAAACGATCAGTTCGAACATTAAGCATTTTTCGGTGCTACACTGGTACAAGAATATTCCCTCTGTATGGCCTCCAAGGGTACTCATTCTACCACTCGTAAAGCATTTCAGATGCACCTTGTATAGGACAAGTGTTACTGTATGAAGTTATTTGCCTCACGAGGGAGCCGCTACATGTTGCCAAATAACGACATGTTTAACTTTTCTTCGTCCCAAGGGGGAATAAATCTCAAGTTCAGAAAAATAAATAAACAAGTGAAGAGGCTGCAAAGAAACTTCCATCATATTTCTCTTGTAAAGTAGCACACGTCTACTTGTGAAGACAGATTACTCAGTCGAGCACGTTGCATATCGCTCATCCAACTACTACAAATATTATTATACAAGGAGAATATGTTATCTCAATTTCTCTTTGCTACCCCCCTGGGGCACATTGACTTTCGTCACATTTTGGTTGAATAATGACAGCGTACACGATATAGCAGCCATCCATCTCATGTAGCATATGCTGAAAATTTACCATTGTAAACCGGACATGTACTAAATGAACAATTTGTGTGAGTGCATTTTTACCCCCTTGATAAATCTCCATTCTGTGGTTGGAATGGAGTACATTGAACATCGTGAGGCAAAACTGGGAAGAGGCGGGTTCAATTCCCACCTCGGCTTCGGTGGCGTAGTTGGTAGCATGCTGAACTGCTGTGCCCAAGATAGCTGGTTCAAACCCGGCCGAAGTCGTCGGATTTTTTAAGAGCGTTAACAATCCTTCAGTATGCCTTCCTTCGGAGAGGAAGTAAAGCCGACGGTCCCATGTCATAGATTTATGGCATGTAAAAGATCCTTACACAGACTAAACTTGTGTGAAGGTAAATTGTTAGGTTAGATTTCGTCGGAACGCTCTATCAAAGTTCCAACGTTCACCACCAGGTATCATTGATATCTGGTAACGAAAGTTGGAACTACTTGAAATTGAACGGAACTTGTAGCTCATCCTAAGGGTGTCCGCTGGAAGCAGCTACAGACTCAGGCGAGCCGAACATGTACTCGGACACTCCCAGCACTAAAAGTCATACGACAAATAAATAAATAAATAAATAAATAAATAAATAAATAAATAAATAAATAAATAAATAATTATCACCTCATTCATCCTGGAAGTGGTTGCCCGTCGTTTTCCTCTTCTACTCCAAGGCAAAACTGAGAAGAGGTGGGTTGAATCCCACCTCAGTCATTTTTGGTGGTTTTACGTGGTTTCCCACTTTTACTCCAGCGATTGCCTTGGAGGTTCCTAACTTAAGGCCACGGCCACCTCCTTCCATCCTGACCTTAATTACAAATACACATATTAATACAATCATCACAATATCATAGGTTATCAGTCAAAATTTACGCACACACACACACACCCAAGTACACGTGCCTAAACGAACAAGATATCCAGGCCTCTCAAATGAAACAACGTACAGTAATTATAATTACTGTATGTCAGTGGTGAAGTCTTATTCATTACACTTGTTTCTTTTTATTATGACCACATCATTAGGAGCAGATGACCTAGATGTTTTGCCCTCTTAGGACAACAATGGCCACAATAGCCGCAATAGTTAAAAGTGTCGCAAAACTCCTACATCATCATCATTATTATTATTATTATTATTATTATTATTATTATTTTTATTATTATTATTATTATTATTATTATTATTATTATTATTATTATTATTATTATTATTATTATAATCTCGCGATCATAAGTCAGGGGACCTTCCGATGTGATATTTCACCTCGATAAAACTCATATGCATTATTAAGTCCACTTTGGTGAGAGCCAAGCAGTTTGACCACTGCGCCATCATGCTCGACGGTAAAACACGTACCATGAATGCCATGGGAAGCAGCAACAAGTCTAAAGATTTATGATGAGAGAGTGATTTTCCGTGGGGTTTCCCACATTCCCTCCAGGAAAACACTGGGAATGTTCTTAATTTCAAGTCCGGGGATACCACTACCTACACACACTACTACAGGAACCACAGAAACAAGGTTATCGGACATACATAACTCTCTCTCACACCAGGGGCGTATATAGAGTTTTATTTCGGGGGGTGCCCAACCGGGGGTTACGGGCCATGGTATAGGCCCAAATAATAGGGGGTCCGGGGTTCTCCCCGGGAAACTTTTGTATAATTTGGTGCAAAATTATGAGTTTTAAGGCTATCTGGCATCACTTTTCAACCAATTTGTTGTGATGTTTTATGTTTGGTTTATCTCAAACACAACTAAGACCATTTTATGACACTTTCTATTAATACAATCATCTTGCTCACACTATAATATAAAGTCAAGGTTTCTTGAAGCATTGCCAAATCTGTTCATAACTTCTTCGTCAGTGAGATGTATGTCTCTGAATAGATGACAATACTAGACCGTTGAGTCTGTTTTCAGAAGTAGAATTTCTTAAGTATGTTTTCAACCAATTCAAACTCCGTTCGGCAGTACCAGTAGCTACAGAGAGGGGCAAATTGCCAAAAGTTTGATAAGAGTATAAAAGTTAGGGAGAAAAACTTTTGTCATACGCTTTAAGGGCACTTGTTGCTGTTCTTGGTTCGTTCATAAGAGCGAAGGCACTGGTGAGTAATAAGAGGTTATGTTGTTACATGTAAGATCAGAGCAAACTGATTGTCACACTATTTACATCGCTCTACCTTTGCCTTGCTTTGCAACGTTGCCACACATCGCTTAGTAACAATAGTACATGATAAGTATATTAGTATTTAATGTTTTAATTCATAAACGAATATTATATGTGACAAACATTTCGGCGGGGAGCGCAACCCCCCCCGCCCCCCTTATATACGCCCCTGTCTCACACCCACCTTTGTACACGGGAATGATAACAAAAGTGTCCCAGACCCCTAAACTGAATTTGAAAACGACCTTTATAATTCGCAATTAAAAAGTTCATTAGGAATGTTGAAACACAAATTTTAGAAGTAATTGAATTCAATTCTTTCAGGTTCAGGGTAATACCCATTACACCCATCTCTGTTTACATTGTTAGAAAATACCCCTGTAGGAATAGAGAAACAACATAACAGCGTAGCCCGGCTACATAAGGGGGGTAATAGGGAAACAAGTTACTGGATTAGGATATACTTTGTACCAGATGTTCAATAAACCAAGGCCGGCATAACGGCAGTATTAAAGAATCCAAGTCATTCTCAATAGCCCGGGTGCGCTTAAAGAGGGCTGTTTAACTTACGCGTTGCAAGAATGAAAATTGGTCTTTAATAGTTGAAGAAGTACAGTAACATATGCCATATTCAGGAAGATCTAGACTTGGCCAGCACAATATGCTGCATTGCGAGACGAACATAGACAGGGAAAAGCCCAATGAGGGGAAAGAGATCATGAGATAGCAGCCTGTAAAAGGAAATTCCTTCCTGTTCAGTGTAGACAGTGGAAGTGGTAGCAGCTGCACGAGAGCGGATCCCACATCGCTCAAATAACAACCTAAGTTTATATTTCATTCCAACCTGATCATTCACTAACAATCACAGTATCACACTAAACAAGCAAACTTGAATGTCAGTAGCCACTAGCAATAGCAGAATTAACAAGAAGTTCCGTGACGAACTAAAGAGCCTACTTTTCTTAAAATTTAAGATTCATGCCAATGATTAATCAATATGGATCTATCAAGAATATTGACGAAATTAAATTAGTAATATCGAAATTTCTAATTAGTTCGAAATACTGTAGGCTATACCTGGCATAATGTAGCCTAATAGAGAACTACAGTTGGCAGCCCTGGTGACTAAATATATTCTTAGTTCCATCTCTTAAGGTGCAGAATACAAAATTTGGTTGAAGTCCAATGGATAGTATGGACGTTACATGCAGTTAAACATTGGATCTAACAGCGCGCGTAAAATCATGTTGGCAACAATGACATACATGTATTTGTCAGAAATAATCTGAAAAAATATGATCTATTGTTGTGTCAATTTTGAATTAAATCCATTATTTAGTATAGAAGTTACATGCATTTTAAAATTGAACCTATCAGCAGGCTTAGAATCATGTTGGCAGCACTGGCGTAGGCCTATATTAGTTACTCCAAATTAATCTAGAATGCCAGGTACTATACCTGTGCAAAGTTTAGAGCTATTGGCTTGCATTCTTTCTGATATATTGATATTAGGGTAACTAAAATAGAGAGTATTTATTAACAGTTGGCAGCCCTGCTTACTTTTAAGAATCGGCATACTCATAGCTGTTATGGTACACATAGCACACACGAAATTTGGTTGAAATCCAAATGATAGTATAGAAGTTACATGTATTTAAATTTGGACCTCTCAGCAGGCTTAAAATCATGTTGGTAGCACTGACGGATATAAGTTACTCAAAATTAATATAGAATGTCAGGTACTATACGTGTGCACAGTTTAAAGCTGTCGGCTTGAATTCTTTCTGATATATGGGTATTTGGATTTTAAAAAAATGAGAGGATTTATTATCAGTTGTTAGCCCTGGTGGCTCTTAAGAATACGCTCAGTCATATCTATTAATGTACACATAGCACATACGAAATTTGGTTGAAATCCAATTGATAGTGTAGAAGTTCTATGCATTTAAAATTTGGACCTAACAGCAGGCTTATAATCATTTTGGCAACACTGCCATGTATGGCCTCCTGGAAATTAAACTGCAATATTATTATCTATACGTGTGCCAATTTTGAAATAGCTCCCATTCATACCTTCCAAGATATCCAACATGGAGCTGAAATTTCAATTGCGATTTTTCAGCAGTTGGTAGCACTGACATAATTTTCAAATATGGGCGTGAGATATTCAGGTATAGATCTTTACTCCTACCAAATTTTGTATCGATTGCTGCAGCCGTTTAGGAGTTGATAGGGGGGGGGGCACACACACACAGCCAGACAGACAGAAGGACAGACAGACAGAGAGACAGACATTTGCCCGATCTCATAAGTCTACTTTTTCCTCATTTTTGCAAAATGTGAACAGTAGGCTAAAAATACATACAGTATAACTAACAATTGCCGGCCCCGTGGTGTTGGGGTAGCGCGCCTGCCTCTTACCCGGAGGCCCCGGGTTCGATCCCCGGCTCCGTCAGGGATTTTAAAACTGACGTGAGGTTTGGAACGGGGTGCACTCATGTCTCGTGAGGACAATTGAGTAGCTGTCTGACAGTGAGACAGCGCCCCGATCACGAAAACCAAGATTATCGGCCGAGGGGACCCGACGTGCTGATCACTCGTCACCCCAATATCTGCAGGCCAAATGGCTGGGCAGCGGTCGCTTGGTCGGCCTTAGCCCGTCATGGGCTGTATAGTGTCAGGGGTTGACTTTGATAACTAACAATTCATGACAAGTTTGTAATAACTGTGGTAACTAAATAAATTTATATATTGTAAATACCATCACCCTCCGTATACTTGTAGACATATATAATAATCTACAGTGTAAACGATATGATGATGATCACTGAGATTGAAACTGGTCATCCAAATAAAATTTTCAGGTTTAGGGAAACTCCCATTACTATTAGGTACAATCGTGTTGACCGACTGAAAATAATTAGTTTCAATATCTTTCATATTGACATGCAATTTTGATGCTTTTAATATCAAGGACATTCAAATGAAAACGAGCGGCCGAATATTAACAAATGAAGAAACCTACTTCAACTAGACCCTGAACTTTCGGGGATCGATGGTAATCCACAGAATAATGTTTTGACCTTGCCTGTAACTTCATGTAACTTCTCAAACCTTAAGGGCTTCAATAAATTAATATAACTTTCATAACATCAATAAATTTAATAATTGGTTCAGGGTGATGGGGGTATAATATTAATAATATCGTATGGCCTCGGGTACCGGGTGAAAGCTTTGTTATTTCACACCCAGAGGGCAGCTTGCATGCCAAATTTTGTTGTTTCTTGGAGCGCTATGAAGGTCAAGGAGGTGAGATATCTAAGCTCCTTGACACTATAGCGCTTTCTAGTAGAGAAAGGAGGAACTTTTGTGTAGGGGGTTATAGACCGTGACGGAGACAATACCAACGTTACAGTAGACATTCACGCTCAACTACACCACTTAACTTCTTTGAATAAAAGACTGATAAATCTGCTAAAGCATATTCGTTGGTCCGGAGGAATAGTGACACAACTCAAAAACGTCTTATTTTGAGTTAAGCATAGGGTAAGATTACTGAGAAGGCATTCTTTGTTGTGGAAAAACGACACAACTCTGCTTAGAATTCTCGCCACTAGAATGCAGTAGTGACGGTCTTCCTCCGAGCGTGTTAGTCGACTGGCGACTGAAGAAGAGTGTCACATCATCAGATGAGTTGTAGCCTTGATTGAGTAAGAGTGTGGTGTAATCAAGAAGAATGACATATCTCAAGAAGTGACAGACTTAGTGTTAGGATTTATTCTAGAAGAGTGACACATCACGAGTTGTGACAGTGTTCTTGAGAAGGTGAGTACGATTCCTGTAGTGGCTTTAACAAACATAGTTTTACTTCGGGATGTGTCACTATTCATCATTTTATGTGAATGAAATTCAACTATTTATTTACCTCCGTTTGATTTCTTTACGACTTGTGTCACTGTTCTACTAACAAGCTGTATATTTTTAGATGTCCGATCAGAGCCGCAGTGCCTTGATACTGAAACTGTGTAGAGACCTTAATGGCCAAAAAGAAAAAGAAGTAGAGAAAGAAAAATCAAATAGATCTATTACAAATTGGGTAATTTGTGGGCGCGAGGAAAAGCGTTTAAACACAGAAGGTATTTATTTTTGCTCTGCCTTTAATATTACTTCTTACTGTTTCTTGTAGTTTTGCTTTATAATTACATGTAACCATTGAACTTATTAGGCTATGTTCTATTTGTAAGTTTCGAAATTTTACAATTTCAGATAAAAATATTCGTTCGACTGTACTACATGCTGAATCTAGTACTGGAGAGACTAACAATAATGCAGGTAATGAATCTTTTTATCATACTTTTATATTTGTCCAACGTTGGATAGCATCTATTTACGCCGTTGATTGACAACCAGAGAAGTAATAGAGTGTATGTTCCTCCAGCAAATGATTGTGGAAAACAGATGCTAGGCAGTATTAATCTAGATGACGGAATGGCTGACCGAAACTATAAACCTTGTGATTCATCCGATTCCTCTTCTTTCGAGAAGTCAACCGACGTACATTCCGAAACTGGTGCTGAAACCAGTAATAATAATGCAGGTAATGAATCGTTTTTATTTTACATTTATATCAGTCCAGTATTATGCTACATTGAATAACATTTATTTACGATGTTTTTTGGCAACCAGAGAAGTAATGGAGTTTATGTTCCTCTAGCAAATTATCGTGGCAAAAGGATAATAGGCACTATCGACTCTGATGAAAATGTCGCTGACCCAGACTATAGAACTCCGATTCATCCGGATCGTCTTCTGATGAAGGTAAGCCATTATCGCAAGAGGAATCTGAACAGAATGACCTCGCATTTAATAAATCTGGACGTGGAAGGAAAGCAGCTAGAAATGTCTCGAGACCCAGCAAGATAAAGTCAATTGGTGAAAAACGCATACGTAACCCAGATCAATAGATAAAGAATCTTGCTAAACGGGCCAGAAATGCAGGTGAAAGTTACACATCATCTTTTAATGCCACTAAAGTTGTAAAAGAAAGGACACTTCTTCCGCCGTGCAGTGAGAAGTGCAGGTTGAAATGTTCCAGCAAGGTTACTGAAGATGAACGTAAGCATATTTTCAATGATTACTGGGGCTTGAAAGATTTAGAAAAGCAACGCAATTTCTTGTCGGCCAGCATGTCAGAGATAAAGCCAAAGCACCGATACGGTAGAGAGCACAGTAATCGAAGTCTTAACAATGCATTTTATTTCGATATTGAAGGCAAGAAAATCCGCGTCTGTAAGCATTTCTTTAAGTCCACACTCTGCATCAATGATAGACCAATAAGAACTGTTCTGCAGAAGAAGACATTTTCCAATGGGAATATGATTTCTTCAGATCTGAGAGGGAAACATGGGAAACATTCCAAAATAGACGAAAACATCAAAGAAGGTGTTCGAGATCACATCAATAGTATTCCCTGCATACCAAGCCACTACTGTAGGAGTGACACAAAGAAACTGTACATAGAGGGAAATAAATCTATTGCAGATCTCCATAGGAATTATGAATCAGCATGCAAAGAAAAGAACCTCCCAACTGCTAATTACATTATGTATTCTCGAATATTTAATGAAGAGTTCAACTTATCATTCTTCATTTCTAAGAAGGATCAGTGCGATCTATGCATTGCTTATTCGAATGCAAACAATGATGAAAAAAAAAGAAATGGAAGAAAGGTATCAATGACACTTGTATGAGACGAACTTCTCGCGCGAAAAAAAAAACCAAGGATAACACTGATGATAATTGTGTGGTAGCTGTGTTTGACCTTCAAGCAGTACTGCCCTGCCCAACTGGACAAGCTTCTTCTTTTTATTACGTTTCAAAGTTGGGAGTGTTCAATCTCACTATATTTAACTTGAAAACTAATGATGTTCAGTGTTATGTATGACATGAGGGGGAAGCTCAGAGAGGAGCAAACGAGATTGGTTCTTTTGTTTTACAATATCTCGAAAGCATGAAAGGTGATGGTTCACACGAAGTAGACGTAATTTTCTATTCAGATAATTGTGCTTGCCAGCAGAAAAAACAATTTATGATAGCCATATACATGCACTCGGTGTGGAAGTACAAGTGGATACGTAGCATCACCCACAAATTTCTAATAACTGGCCATAGTCAAAATGAAGGCGACAGCGCTCATTCTGTGATCGAGAGACAGATCAATCGAGCAAAAAGGTCGGGGCCAATTTTTGTTCCTGAAAAGGACATTTCTCTTATACGATGTGCAAAGAAAACCGGGAAGTCTTACACCATACACGAAGTCTGTCACGAAGACGTCTATGATTTAAAGGCATTAGCAGCCGACATTGGACTGCAGCTAAAGACAAACAGCTCTTGGCAACGAACGTAGGAACCTAAGAGCGTTGTTTACATTCTTAACCTATACAATTTAGCTTCACACAGGTGTAATTAGTGGAAGGTTCTTTAATATGCCATAAATCTATGACATGGGACCGCCACCTTACTTCCCCTCCGAAGGAAGGCATACTGAGGGATTTTTAACGCTTTTAAAAAATCCGACGACTTCGGCTGAATTTGAATCCGCGATCTTGGGCATAGAAGCTCAGCATGCTACCGACTACGCCACCGAAGCCAAAATACGATGTTGTAATGATAACTGTCTCACCATGTTAACATCTGATGTTCAGACTGGCGACTGAACACCTGCACGCTTATTGCAAGGTCAAGAATATACTATGCGTGCGCAGGGTGCCGTGGCACGCCGCAAGCTCGGCCAAGGCCTCTGCAGAAGCGGATAAGAAATCCGCCGCTCGCCGTTCTTACTTTATATGAAAGACCCTGTATATGTCTTAAAACTAAACTAAATCCATTGACAATAAACGATACTAGAATATAAATTAATGCGAATAATTAAATAGAAATAGAAGCAATTCATAAAAATATACACATGATAATATGACATAGTATGCCCCAAAAGGGAGGGTTAGACCCCTTAAAACTACGTACTGTTTAAGGACCAAACTCCAATCTATCTTCTACCTTGAGGTAAACAGCAACAACAGTGAGTTCCTAACAGTCAGTGGCTAACGTTCCAGTGGACAGTGCAGCTTTTAGAAGCGGGACACATTTAAACAAAGTATTTGTGGACATATTCTACTTATTTGAGTCTTAGTTCTATAGTAGCTACACATTCACTGATTAATGGGGGAGGACAGCGAATTTGTTTGGTGGTTGTCATTTATATATGATTTATTTGATTCACCTGGGTCTGATGATGTTCGATCGACGATCGAAACATGCCAACCCCTCTCCCCTTATTATAATATGTGCATAATGATAATTTATCACTAGATTTTTCAGGTAGCCTTATATTTCCCGCCTAATATAATTGGAAATTTTACGTGTTGACCGATTAATTAATAATCTATATATTTAAAACAGTAAGCTGATTTTTGTTACCGCGAGATTGACAGAACGGCTGAACCAATTTACTTCGTAATGCACTCTGATGAAAGCCCTTGATCTGTATATTTGCAGAGTGTCTTTAAAATAAACAAATATATTACCATATATTTTTATATTTATAAACAAAAATGCAAAATTATTGGCCCTAGCGCATGCGCACAATCACCTTGCCTCACGACAGTCATGGCGGTTACAAGTGCATCGCGTTTCAATTTGATAGTTATTTATAAGAAGTATAAAGGAAGGGAACATTACTTATGGCGTTCCCACGATATATATTGGAATACAATATTATACACTACGGAAAATGTTGAAACACGTAAAATGATAGTCGAGTGTGTAGGGCCTATGTTGTTAAACTGTCTTAATATTGCGAGGCATTATCAGTGGTTCAGTAGCTTAGGGCGTAGAGGCAAGAACTCCTAATTTATGCATCGCGCAATGGAAGCTGTTCGAGTCCCACCTCCGTCACTTTTTTATTTCCGTTTTTTTATTTCTTGGTATTGCTATTTCATTGTCAAAACGTATTTAATTCTTAGCATTCCCGTAAACTAAGGAATTCATATATTTTCAAATTAATATAGAAAATTGCAGAATTCTCGCCCCTCACGCATGCGTACAATCACCTTGCATCACGACAGTCATGGCGGTTACAAGTGCATCACGTTTCAATTTGATAGTTATTTATAAGAAGTATAAAGGAAGGGAACATTATTTATGACGTTCCCACGATATATACTGGAATGCATTTAGGATATACCCGACGGAAAATATTGAAACACGTAAACGGACAGTCAAGTGTGCAGGGCCTATGTAGTTAAACTGTCTTAATTTTGCTTGTGTTGACCAGTGGTTCGGTAGCTCAGGTCGTAGTGGCAAGAATTCTTCATTTATGCATCGCGCAATGGGAGCTGTTCGAGTCCCACCTCCGTCACTTTTTTTTTATTTTCGTATTTTTATTTCTTGGTATTGCTATTCCATTGACAAAACATATTTTACTCTTAGCATTCCCGTAAACTAAGAAATTCGGCGCGATTGACGTTGCCACATATATATTTGAAACACTAATGTAACAAAAGTATACACCACTGTTACAGATTAAATAATGAATATGAAAGCCAGATACATCTTACAGAATTCTTGAATTCCTCGGAATTTTGCTTCCACATATTCATACTCCTAATGTTCGAGCCACAGTTATGCTCCTTAGGAATCTGAACATTTCCCAAGATCTCCTAAATGGTGCCAGATTAATTGTATGAATTATGTATGAGAATTGCTTGGATTTGGAAATAATAAGTGCAGATAATATTGGGCAGAGAGTTCTAATCCTCCGACTTTATTTAACACCATCCGATAAAACACTTCCATTTTCGTTTAGAGCACCAATTTCCAATCCCTTGCCATACCTTATCACAATCAATAAATCTGTAGGGGGAACTCGGGAACGTTTAGGTCGCTATTTGCCTCATCAAGTTTTCAGTCGTTGCCTCCGAAGCTCGCCTCTGTAGCGTAGTGGTCAGCATGGTTAGCTGCCGCCCCGTCCTGAGTTCGATTCCCGGCTCTGCCACGAACTTTGAAAAGTGGTATGAGGACTGGAGCGGGGTATACTCTGCCTCGGGTGGTCCAAATGAGTAGAGGGGGTTCAATTCCCACCTCAACCTTCCTCGAAGTGGTTTTCCGTGGTTTCCCACTTCGTCTTCGGGAAAATGCCGGGATGGTAACTACCGCAAGGCCACGGCCGCCTCCTTCCCAATTCCTTGCCTAACCCTCCCGCTCTTACCATCCCTTCATCAGGTCCCTGATCGCTTTGCAAGTGAGGCTGCCTGGGCGTAGTGCTGGTCACACACCCGAGTTGTATCCCCGACTCAGAGTCACAAGCTCCAGGACACCACCTTAAGTGGCGGTAGAGATGGGACCCCTCGCTTACTCCGTGGGAAAAGACAACCCTGGAGGGGGAAAAGGTTAACGCAAATGTAACGCAAGTTTTCAGTAATGGACAGTTATATGTTGCAAATTCGATCTTTCTCTGTAATCATACAGAGAATGCATATAAGAAAGTCCTACAGTAAATATTTTCCCAATGACCGTCATGTTTTGCACATCATCGCATTTCTTCGTTATATTCCAAAATTATAAGCGACGGTTTGCGGCCAGTTGTATTAGACCCCTCAGAGTTCTTGAATTCCTTGGAATTATAAGATTTGCCTCCACATACTCTAAACGCTTGAACCATAGTTATGCTGCTTAGAAATCTGAAGGTTTCCCAAGGGCTCCTAAATGCAACCATATTGCTTGGAGTTGGAAATAATAAATGCAGTTAAAATTAGGCAGAGAGGTCTAATCCTTCGACTTGATTTAATACCATCCGATATAACACTATAATTTTCATTTAAGGGGCAATATTTTCCAATTCGTTTGGCATACTCTATCAAAATCAATAAATCTCAAAGGGAAACTCTGGAACGTACAGGTCTCAATTTGCCTCATCAATTTTTCAGTCATTGCCAGCAATATTTTGCAATGTCAAGAGTGCAATGTCAAGAGCGCAATCTTTTGACGCCCTTATAGTTTCAATAGAGCCAAAAAAATAATCGTACAAAGAATGTACATTAGGCCTATATAAGGAGATTCTTCAGTAAATATTTTCCCTTTGACCGTCATGTTTTGACGGGTTTCAACTAGTTAATTATTAATTAAGCAATACTGGCAATAGCTTCAAAACTTTCTGAATCCAACCGTCAATTCCCTGGTTAAAATGTTATTTGAATTGCTATAGAATTGCCTGGTTGTTGAACTTCTCTTGTGTAGCACTTCACAAGTCCATATTTCAATCATTTTTAGCACGACTGTTTCATTTTCTTGTTATTATACACAAAACCAAACATTAGTTTTGTTAGAAAATGTGGGCTCTATGTAATCGAGTTTATTCAGTATTCCAATTTAATTTTCCTTACAACATTTGGATTGCTATCAATCTGACTTGGGTGTTGTTGCATAGTTGGTTATCCAATTGCTTGTAATTGGCAAATACATCACTGCTCCATTTCCATACATGTATCGTGTGGGATTATTTCATTACTCGATGCTTGATTAACGGGATGTGCTGGGGATTCAAAACGACTTGTGATTCCAGCGTGACTCAGTGATGCGAGACAAAGGAGATCCCAACGAAACGAAGCAAACGAAACTAGCTTCCTTGGCAATTATTTATTTTATCTTTTATAAGTGGGGTGCGTGGGAATGTACAGTATTTCTACTGAGCTGCAAGTAGGTATTCTGTTCGAATGAAACAATTAATGCTGCTCAAAGTCTGGAAATTAAAAATGGCTGTATCGCAGGTTTTCCCAACACAGTACGATAATATTTTAAATGGTAAGTTGTACACATTATAGGTTCTGAAACAAAGCTACTAAATTGTCGTGGGCAGGTTAGTGATATACAGCATGTTAGACTATCAAGATTGCGGTAATTGGATGGAAACAAAAAGGATACCAGAGTCGATTGGTTAAAAATCGATATGAGTAGTATGAACTAGCTCCTTATAACCCATGCAAGAAGTGTGAAGGATATATTTCATATTATTTCAAACATTTCCATATTTAGTGCAGTAGTAGGATCTCAACGCTGGCAATGTTTGTCAGCACTGTGAAATAATTTGTGGCTCGAGGATTGGCCTGCATAGTCATATAAGAACTCATAGACTCACAAATAACATCTGAGGAAGACAATCATATCGTCAGCGAGTGATAGCCTATCATCATCATATGATATAGCCAAGATCGGAGGTGATTTGCTTATAACAGAATGCCACCAGGAAATATAAGATCGTAAGCTGCTGTAGAATAGGAAGTTATTCCATTATGTCAAGTGCACGGTGACATTTCCGTGGAATCCCTTTGGCGTCACGAACTGTGAATCATCTGCATCAAATGTTACTCCATGATGAAGGGTGGGCCCCATAGAACCTCATACTGAGGTAAGTTCCGATTATGCTACAAAGAGAGATGGTGTTAACTACCAAGGACATGGATATCCAGTTGAAGTTCAATAGGTTCGCATCCCGCCGACGCGACGGTCTCATTTTATACATGTATGTTGATATATGACCACTTCAAGGGAAATTTACAATCTCTCCAATCACTTATGCAGAACGCACATTTGCATACGATGATGGACAGAATACGGCACTTAACAGATTGGATACAGTTGACGGAAGAAAACTGCGTCATATATTGAGAAATTGTTCTATTCAGGCATTAAGCGAAATATCTGATAATGCATGCAGAATGCCCGGTGGGTAATTTCTGGATGGTTTGCAAGTCACCTTTATCTTCCTCTGAATATGCCTATATAAAAGCAGTGAAAATGCCGTGCAACTTGATCGCAGGTATATCATTCTGCACAATCTGTTGCTGCCAAACTGGCTGCAATGAGACAGAAACTCTTGGACATATCACTATCGAGTCATGGCATCAGTTACGAATCATGGAAGGGATGTGGACGAAGAGGTTCACGATTCTAATACGAGGGCAGGCATCAATCAAAATGAAAAAAGACCAATGGTTTTAGATTCCACCGTCATGCAGAGCAGGTTGTTCGGGAAGAGACATTTACAATTCATGCATACCATTCCTGTCTGAGAAGTACCAAATTCCACCCGATGAGACCAATTGCGCCGAGAATCGGGCTACTCCTAGAAGCGTCTACTGCAGATGTTGAGAATAACATATCAATAATGCAATCATCAGAGAACTGGCTGGTTGGGCTCCGATCAACGAGAAAATGCAAACAGCGGAGACTTTCTTGGAACGTACACACTTTACGCGCAATACCTAATTCCATCATCAGCTGAGCCTATCATCTTGGTGTGAAGATCAGAGGCAATGAGGAAGAACTAAAGATGATAGAACAGTGTCAGCGCTGAACTAAGGAGCATGCGTTTGAGTCCGGAGGTCGCAACAGACCGCACGAAGTGGCGGACCCCATCCCAGTGGAGGATGAGGAGGAGGAGGAGGCCTAAAAGTCGAATTGTTTCACTTTGAAAGGGTTGACACAGATGCTGTGTTATTGATTCTTTGGGGGCATTGTGATACCGTCGTCATGTATCCCAGTGTACTTGGGTGTGAATAGAAGTTGTCTGATAACCTGCGTCACTGTGATACCTATACTAGTGTGTGTATTTGCAATCAATGTGGGGTTTGGGTAGGAAGAGGCCGTGGCCATATGTTAAGTAACATCCCGTAATTTGTCTTAAGTAGAAGTAGGAAACCACGCAAAACTACTTCCACGATGACTGAGGTAGGAATCGAACACACCTCTTCACAGTTTTACCTCAAGAGACAGAGTGTACTCTGTTCCAGTCCTCAGACCAGAATTAAATTTCTCGACAGATCCGGAAATCAAACCCGGGCCTCTGTGGTGACAGCCAAGAACGCTAGCCAAAGTGTCTGCTTGATTTAGGTTCATCATTTACAGCCCCAAAGAGAAATTAAAACAAATTCCATCACCTGCACGTGCTATTCGGTGTACAAACTTGAGAGTTGTAAACTAGGCGTATACAGTATTGCCACTAAATACACTCTGTGGCCTAGTAAGCTGTTCAATAGCTGGGATTTAACGAAGATAATATATGTGATGAAATTCATCATTTTTAATCACATCAATTGTTCCACTAGGCACATCGTATCCCAGTTTTAGCACAGCTCTGTAGTGACTAAATCAGCGACCTGTTGTGTGTTAGTGGTCTCCAATAACTCTGACATGTACAGTACATATTATGCCCACATCAGTGTTGATGAACAGCCAGGAACAGAGGTCTCACGAATACATATTAAATCAAAACCTAACTTATGAATCAATATATTACTCGTTTACTGCAACAGTGGCATAACTAGAAACCTGTACGTTTTCAGATGTTACTCAATACACTGCTGTAAAATATTCTTTATCGATTTATTAACCCTCCGTCGAGCGCAACGTAAATAATATGACCGTCGGGCGCAACTAATCTGTCACATTAACCATTGAAATACATGTTTATATGCATTATATCGCCTAGAAACAGTACTGGAATTTGGAATCTCATTTGATTGTTATATTCTTAACTTAAGGAAAATATACAGGTTAAATTATCAAAAGCTCAAGAAAAAAATTAATTGCATGTAATGAACAGACTCAAATTCTGGAATCATATTACATTCAAGCTTCTCACAAACCACAGATTGAACTATCAAAAACAAAGGAATGTTCTTTTAAAATCAATATTAGAAAGAATAGATACACATAATGTAAACCAAAGCATACTTTACTAATGCTTTCGCAATCGGGCACACTAATCTTCTGGATGAATCGGCAAACCACGGAGTAGCAAGGGCACTGAATCAAAGACGACCTCACCCTCACACAACTGGCGAGGAGAGTGGAAGCTTTTGACACACACGCGCCGATCATGGAAAACCCCAATCTTACAGATTATGTGCGCCCAATGGAGGGTTAAATAGACACTACTCTATCGCTTTTATTGGCAACGTGAGACTGCATAATTCATTGCACCAGTTTACGAAAATATTGTGGTGTTTGAAGCCATATTTTCAGTGTTGCCTTAGTAAACAAGAGTTCAGTGCTTTTCAGTCGGTCAACACGATCGAAACTGGTCATCCTAGTGTTTTATTAATCTCATGTAATTTATTTCAGGATTAGGGCATAACCCATCTCTTTTGGGTACATTTGTGTTGACCGACAGAAAAGCACTAAACTCTTGTTTACGAAAATATTGCAATTCCACCAAGAACAGTGATACTTCCTAATTGAATCGTGTTTTTTTTTCAGAAACCCCGGAAGCCAAGTTTTTTGTGAAAATGAGTTTGACATGAAACTAGGTTGTACACGGTTAGCTCCATAGTGTGTGCAAATATCCCATAAGTCCGAGCATAATCACAGTGGGAAATGAGATGTGTTGAATTGAGTTTTGTTTGAAAAGCCCATAAGTCAGTGACTTATACAGTTTTTTCTGCTGCCAAGTTTCTCAAGGTATTCTCAGATTAAGCTATTGATAGTGTACAATGATAATGATGAAGAATAACTTAGATTTGAGATGCTTAGGTATGACTGAAGAGAAAGAATTACCTTATAAAATTTTGACTTTAAGAGCATATCATAATATTAGTATGTATTCAGCTATTATTAGTATAAGACCATATTATAAGTACTGATATCTTTCCAGAAATTATAAATGATAAAATAAACAAAATAGTGAGATATGCAGTGTATTTATTAGTTTTTACATTGAAGAACCGTAATTTAGCCAACATTTTTTGGTCAAAAACCCCATAAGTCATTTTTAGCCTACTTTCGATTTTTGCAAAAAATGAAAGTAGACTTATGAGATCAACACAGGGCGAAAAAAGTGTGTCTGTCTGTGTGTGTGTATGTGTGTGTGTGAGTCTGTGTGTGTGTGTATGTGTGTGTGTGAGTCTGTGTGTGTGTGTGTGTGTCTGTGTGTGTGTGAGTGTGTGTACTCTGAATGTCTGTCCCCCCCTATCAATTCGAACACGGTGAATGCGAATTGAACGAAACTTGGTACAAAGGTAGCACTAGTATAGGACACCTCAGTGTCATGTTTTATATCGCCGCCATCTTGACGGAAACGTAATGGCGGCCACACAAATGTTCAAAGCTTAAATCAAATTACGACTAACCTAATCATCCGATCTCTACCAAATTTTGCAACAGCATACCTTTATGGGAGGAGCATCCTTTGACCAAACCAATAGGTCATCAGCGTAATAGTTTGCGGATGGCGGCCATCTTTGTGTGAAAATCGATTCCCCCTATTAATTCGAACACGGTGCAACCGAATGGAACGAAATTTGGCACAGAGGTAGTACTAACAAAAGGAACCTCAGTGTCATGTTTTATATCGCCGCCATCTTGACTGAAACGTAATGGCGGCCACACGAATGTTCAAAGCTTAAATCAAATTACGATTAGCCTAATCATCCGATCTCTACCAAATTTTGCAACTACATACCTTTATGGAGGGAGCATCCTTTGACCAATCTAATAGGTCCTCAGCGTAATAGTTTGCGGATGGCGGCTATCTTTGTGTGAAAATCGATTCCCCCTATTAATTCGAACACGGTGCAACCGAATGGAACAAAATTTGGTACAGAGGTAGTACTAACAAAAGGCACCTCAGTGTCATGTTTTATATCGCCGCCATCTTGACGGAAACGTAATGGCGGCCACACAAATGTTCAAAGCTTCAATCAAATTACGACTAACCTAATCATTCGATCTCTACCAAATTTTGCAACAACATACCTTTATGGGGGGGGAGCATTTTTTGACCAAACTAATAGGTCATCAGCGTAATAGTTTGCGGATGGCGGCCATCTTTGTGTGAAAATCAATTCCCCCTATTAATTCGAACACGGTGCAACCGAATGGAACGAAATTTGGTACAGAGGTAGTACTAACAAAATGCACCTCAGTGTCATGTTTTATATCGCCGCCATCTTGACGGAAACGTAATGGCGGCCACACAAATGTTCAAAGCTTCAATCAAATTACGACTAACCTAATCATCCGATCTCTACCAAATTTTGCAACAACATACCTTTATGGAGGGAGCATCCTTTGACCAATCTAATAGGTTATTACCCTAATAGTTTGCGGATGGCGGTCATCTTTATGTCAAAATTGATTCCCCCTATTAATTCGAACAAGGTGGAACCGCATGGAACGAAATTTGGTACAGAGGTAGCACTAGAAAAGGGCACCTCAGTGTCATGATTTATATCGCCGCCATCTAGACTGAAACGTAATGGCGGCCAGACGAATGTTCAAAGCTTAAGTTAAATTACGACTAACATAACCATCTGATCTCTACCAAACTTTGCAACTACATACCATTATGGATGGAGCATTCTTTGACCAATCTAATAGGTCAGTAGCCTAATAGTTTGCGGATGGCGGCCATCTTTATGTCAAAATTGATTCCCCCTATTAATTCGAACACGGTGGAACCGAATGAACGAAATTTGGTACAGAGGTAGCACTAGCAAAGGGCACCTCAGTGTCATGTTTTATATCACCGCTATCTTGACGGAAACGTAATCGCGGCCACCCAAATGTTAAAAGCTAAAATGTAATTACGACCAACCTAATAATCTAGTCTCTACCAAATTTTGCAACACCATATCTTTATGTGGGAAACATATTCTGACCAAACTGCAAGAACATCAGTCCAATAGTTTGCAGATGGTGGCCAAGTATGTGTGCAAATCGATTCCCCCCATCAATTCAAACACTGTGAAACCGAATTGAACGAAATTTGGTACAGAGGTAGCACTAGCAAAGGGCACCTCATATCCATGTTTAATATCCCTATAGCACGTTGTATTTCAATAAGCTACTACAACCAACATTCGATCATACTCCTTGAAAAGGACAAAGAGTTACTACAATACCCATGCATTTAGGAGAAAGTAGGCTATATGTTCTTTACTGAACATCTTGTTTAAAATAATATTGTGGCTAAACCAATGCACTCCAAAGCATATTTAGGTCCCAGGATATTCAAAATGATTAGTAACCACATTATAAAACAAAAAATATTTTCATTCGAATTATACTAAACTTTAAAATTAGTTTTTTTGCTCTCCTGTAAAATTAACTTTTGGTGACTTATGGGATTTCTGAAAAAACTGATTCAATTGTGCTGGTGACTATTACACTCAACTGAAGCAAAGTGATAAATGCCTAATTCAAAACCTTGACATTATTTAAATAATCCACAATTTAGTGAATGCCCTAAATCTTTAAATGCAGATTCCCCACGATCATCATATTTCGAGTTATGCCACTGTTGTAGCAAATGAGCCCAATGATAACATGGACAACAAATAATAAATAGAGCTAATTACAATTAAAACATAGTTGTTATTATATTTTTAAAACGTATTAAGTAAAATTAGAATTAAAAATAATGAATTAATTATTGAAATGTTAATTAATAAAATTACAATTATAATTATACATAGGTTATTACGCGATTTTAATACGCGTTTTAGTCCTGTATCCATGGATTATTACGTCAACAGAGTCGAACAATAGCACTATAAGTATATAATAAGTCGACAGATCACACGTTAATTTACTTAATCAACATTAATAATAACGTAACAACTATAGAAGTGCTTCAAACCGACTGAGCAATACTATCTGATTGACACGGTACACAAGTTTTTACAAACTGTGTAATATAAATATTGTATATATATTTGTACAAAAGTGTAATACATAAACATCGTACATTATCTAAGCCTAAGTGAGCATGATCCGATGATGATCGCTTAACGATCGAAACATGCCATCCAATTAAGTACTCCCTCTCCCCATTATTTTGTACATAAAAGCATGTTATTTTGTGATACATTTCTCATGTAATATTTATATCAAGTGAGATGTTTAAATACTTGTTTTCCCGCCTAGTGTGATTGGGCACAAATTGTGTTGACGGATTGGAAAGCTTTCTATAATAATGTAATAACTTTGTCTTATTTTTTTTCTGTAATAATGCTCACCATTTACCATACGTAACAACCATGTCAACCATGAACTACAGTAGGGTTAGTATTGTTGTCTTAAACATAGGCCTATGTTTGCTTCGCTGGCCCATACGTGGCAGTATTCTCTCCTCGGTGATCCCTAATGCTTAGTCCATGTTCTACAGTGGCACGCACAGTAGCTTACTCTTCATTGTTTGCCGGAGCACCTCTGTTATGCCCCTGGGATGCTGTCAATGGACCAGCAGTCAACACTAGCTGAGGCTCGCGAACATCCCATAAAAAGAGCTGTGCGTGAGAGGTTACCACCATTCGTCCGGTGCTCTGTTATAATGTCCTAGACATCAGTCAAATTGCGTCCACAAGTGAAGACGGGTAGGTTGTGTCACGCTAGAAGGATCTTGTAGGTTTACGCAACGCTTAAAATTAGTACGGTACGTACAGCTTTACAAATTAAGAGCTTTACTACGATGGTGTGAAGTTCCATTTTAAAAGTCTCACATGCATGTGCGTTGCTACCCCAGTCAGTTGTTTCAGTATCGACTATTTTAATAAATTTCCATTTTGCCAGAAAATATAAGTGTTTAGTTAATTTTAAAACTGAAGTACACAGATGACATTAGAATGGACCACACAAAATATCAGGGCTCCAAATTAATTAGAAACAAGGGTTAAAATTGAACAAAATTAAATGATTCAGTTTGCCCACGATCGGGTTTGTTCTCATGGAGTTGCTAATTCAACATTAAAGCCAACATCCACGGACAGTATGGTTGGACACGAGCCAAGAGAAGTGTTGAAAACAGTCGTACAAAGAAACTAAATGGGGTGCGTTGCAATTACATCCAGAACAGGGGCACTAACATCTGTCAGTGGGTTGTCCACGGGGATTTCATGGAAAATGGAATCCAGTAACTTATCTGAGTACTGTGTATACTAGCCTACATTTATCACAACTGATTTTCATTACAAATTACCAAAACCCATCACATCCCTATATAAGGCAAGGGCTTCCTACCATCTGGTTGGTGTAGCTCAACTGAACTCACTGGGTGAGACTTTGTTTCTCTTATCATGTTATATTCCAATCTATTAATACATATTAATAATCAGTTAATCACTAATTGTCCATTGTACCTATTTCAATAATCTTAACCGTAATATTCTGACTGTTCATTTTAAGGTCTTATATTATCGTTCATACTTACTGACACCCCCCTCAAGCCACCGGACCTCTCTGCCAACTTAACCCAGATGATTTGTCTGAATTTGTTCCCAGATCTACACTCGGAAATAATACAGAGGTTCCTTGCAACATAACATCTATATTTCATCAACAAATAGTTACAAGTCTTTAAACACTTATGAATAAGCATAAAACAAATACATATACAATTCACAAATAGAAGGTGTGTGGGTTCTTAGACCAGGAATGTATTCACTTTGTAGAAGTAACCCAATCACTTTCCCTTTCATCATTATCAACATTTCAATCTAGGTCATAATCGTAGGTAGACATTAATACGTAGACAAGATTGGCCTATCAGTGGATATTACGGAATCTAGTAGGATCATACCATTCGATCTCCAATCAAATATTTCATTATCTTCGTCAAAACTTCAAATCATCTATCCATAACATTTAACTTATCGCCAATTAAATATGAACCAATCATACAAGCAATCGTAAATTACAAGAATTGAGATCCCTGATCGTAATCTATCGAATGGCTTCCCATCGTCCTTCTAATATCTCTCTACTTATTGTCAAACCTCGATTTAATAATCAGAGTGCTGCCATGTCACTTATCAAAACACCATCGAAAACCTTTACAGCGCTGCGGTTACTACTTGAGTCAAGGAAAATAATACCGGTAATAAAATATGCTTGCACGGAATCATATGGATTAAACTAATACGTAGTTAAAGAAAGGGAAATTTACAAATTAAATACAGGTTATGAAACATTAACTACGTCAAACAAGTTGTATGTCGGCTTATTCAGTGAGAAATCACGAGACCGACAAATAAATAATGACATTTCTTCTTAGGCAGACCATCACACTTCCGACCAGAGAACTAAATATAAATTGCATTGCCTTTGGTCATGTTCTTATCCACATATACTTACAGCAGTACACATGGATATTATTTAATACACGGCGACATCATTCGATCCATATCCATCAGTTACTAAATGTAACATGTTAAATTCATAACAACGAGGAACAAATCTTCATACAAATATCTCCATGCGTAGTTTGAAATATGACTTTTCCTAATGGTTTTCATATCAACACCTCGACTCGATCTTCAGTGCTAGGCCTATTTTCCCACATACACATTTGGTTCGATATTAAGTTTCGAAAATCCAATTTTTCAACAGATCAGTTACGGTACTTCAGATGTTCAGATAATATATCGGGACATAAGATTTAAGGAGGGCAAGCCCCCTTAATCCCAAATCAACTCCCGTGCGTGAAATCACATCTTCCTAGGTCATGACCATTTTCCTCACTCTCAATAATAATGCAATTACAATAATTGTCGTCATGCCATCCCATAACAGAACAAAACACAAGTCATGCTCATACAGTATATACTATCGAAGAACAACTCAGTCTGCACTCTACCGGGGTATCATGCAAGTACAACTCATGCTCCAGGACCTTCTATAACCGGACCTGACACTGCAATCCAAGATGGCCGCCGTAGTTGGTGGTCGGACATCAAACGCATGACGTGTGTCAGAATCCAACACAACACAAAATAACATCATGACGTGATTTTGTCTGCTGTTAATTCATTTTATGGGCTTGGGACATCTCGGTCATCAGCCCCGTGCAGTTGGGTGTGGGTTGAATTCCTACGATTACGTGATGACTGTAGTAGTGTGTGTAGCTGTGTAAGGGACAGGCATGGGGAGGTGCCCCGGGAGTTAAAATAAGGTACTACCGGAGTTACATCAGGAAAGGAATAAAATAAAATAATGTTGAGGCCCACAGGAGAGATCTGCAGAATATCTTGGCTGAGTGAACAGGGAAAGTTGTAAAGGTTCCTGTAGGAATTTAAATCTCTTTTTAGAATGTTACATATTATTCGGGGCCCGTTTGCCATCTCTTGATGAATGCAGTACATGTGCATTTTTCTTTTGGCACAAGCTAGAATAAAATGAGGCTTTTCATCAATGTCTCAGTCTCACTCATGGCTGTGATTATATGGAAGCTACTGAGGTATGGGTGGTGCTTATTAATGACATTCAGGGCACAGTCAGTGCCTATTGGCACAGGCTAGAGTATCACCGACGTCTCGGTCTCACTCATGGCTGTGATTATATGGAAGCTACTGAGGTATGGGTGGTGCTTAGTAATGACATTCAGGGCACAGTCAGTGTCTGTTGGCACATGCTAGAGTATCACCGATGTCTCAGTCTCACTCATGGCTGTGATCATATGGAAGCACCGATATATGGGTGGTGCTTACTAATGACATTCAGGGCACAGTAAGTGCCTGTGGATGCTGTGAAAGGTTCTACTCATAGGGTTAGTACTGCTGTACTGACTCAGTGAGGAAAGCAATGACAAACTACCTCACTCCTCTTCTTGCCTAGTACGCCTCAATATAGCGCTGCCATGGGTTTTTGTTGGTGTCTACCCACATAATCTAACGGCAGTGCCTTTTGAGGATCCAACCAGCCTTCGGGCTGACTACTTAACAGACAGACATATTATTCTTAAAAATAAATGTGACCAACCAGGTAGTGTAGTTCTTGGTTGTCACTTCTGGGGTCCAAGTTTGATTCCTGACTGTCAATAAATCTTAATTCTAGTCTGAGGGTAAGAACGGTGTACACACACCCTAGTGAGGTAAACCGGGAAATGTTGGGTTCGATTCTCCGCTTAGCCATCCAGCAAGTGGTTTATCATGGGTTCCCACACATACTGAAGATAAATGCCTAGGTAATTCCTATTATAAGGTCACGACTGCCTCCTGTAAATCCGTCAACAAGTAGGCTAGTCGTATTCATTCATTCCTATTTATGAGATAAAATGGCACTCTGTCAAACGCATGACGTGTGTAAGAATCCAACCGAACACAAAATAACATCATGACGTGATTTTGTCTGCTGTTAATTCATTTTATGGGCTTGGGACTTCTTGGTCATCAGCCCCATGAAGTTGGGTGTGGGTTGAATTCCCCTGATGGGAAATAAGAAAATAGGCACCAATGGCTAATCTTTATAAAAAAATGGATTTGCATCCAGTCACACAACAGTTTCAAGGCATATCACCACAATTTTAGCATAGCCTATGCATGATGTAGTTTATTAAAACGGGATTCACACCAAGTACGTGATAAGATTGATATCCTTGAACTAGTAGGCGTATAATTGGATGAGAGAACACTGCGGACAATTTAAAAAGTAGGTTATGTTCCTACGTACGGTAATCAATTTTCAGATCTTCTTAGACCTTAAATTGGAACACGGTAATTATTACTATGCTTGCTCATAATGAATTACCATTACTAATAATTTATAAACCCTTAACGGAATAATAAATAGACCAAACTTACCCACTGATTGGCAATAGTATTGATGGTATCACAGGCGTATCGGAAGTCACCGGTATCTCGTATTTATGAAGCACTAATGCACACATTTACTTATACGAACGTGTAATATTATTAAGCAATAATCAATAAGCACAGATAATCAAGGGAGACGATTGCTAACCGAAATTCACACCACTATCACATCGTAACAAAACGACTCAACTTATAAACAAAGCATGTAACCACCAACAGCGACAGCCATCTTTCTTCTGTTCCGCCGCCAGTGTCAGGTCCGGTATTATAGAAGGTCCTGCATGCTCTCTCTTAAGTTAACAGCCCTGGGGCTGGTTTGCAGCAACTCGCCAATCTTCTCTATTCTCCGCCATCCTCTTCAATTCACGATATGATTTTGTGTTCGTGTCTGTCATTAACTGTGTGATGTATGCAAGTGGTGGTCTTCCTCTTGTGTTTTTCCCTTCTAACATCCCTTCGATGGCTCTTGCTAGCAGGCTACTATGTCTGAGAATATGTCCCAACATATTTGCTCTTCTTGTTTTCAGGCTCTTCATAAAGCTTCTACTTTCTCCTGCTCTTCTGAATACCTCTTCATTTGTCATATGTTGTATCCAACTGATCTTAAGCACTCTTCTCCAGCACCAAGCCTCAAAAGCCATCAACTTCCTCTCTTCTGACTGCCCTATTGTCCAGGTCTCACTACGATACAAAGTCACACTCAACACGTATGTCTTCAACAGTCTTTTTCTTATTTTTAGGTCTATACTTCTGGATGTGAAGAGATTCTTCTTTCTATGAAAGGCGTTCTTTGCCTGAATAATCCTACTCCAAATTTCTCTTTTGCTGGTTCCATCATACGTTATCAAGCTTCACAGATACTTATATTCCTTCACATGTTGTATTCTATCATTCTCGATATAAATTGCAATTTTGTGCTCTGGCCTTCTTTGGAATTGGAATTATTAAGCACTTAGTAAAGTCAGTTGGTACTATTCCAGTTTCATACATTTTGCTTATCATTCCATACATTGCATCTTCAGCTTTCTCTCCGCAGTTATGTAATAGTTCTGCAGGGATTTTATCTACACCTGGTGCTTTTTGTCTTTTAAATCTTTCAGTGCTATTTGAAATTCCGATTTTAATATTTGGTCACCTCTATTCTCTGCATCTGCCTGGTCTTCTTCCTCTATTACTTCCTTATTCATAACTTCATCTCCATAGAGGCTCTCTAGATAATCTTTCCATCTCTTCCAACCTTTCCCTCTTCATACAGGTATTGTCCATTCTCATCTTTAATACCATATGTCTTCTGTTTCTTCTCACCAAAAAATTGCTTCACATTTCCATATGCTTTTTCTAAGTTATTTGCTTTAAAATCGGTGTCTATTTCATCACATATGTCACATAAGTATTTTTCTTTGCCTCGCTTGCGTTTCCTAACGATTTAATTTCTCAGTCTTCTATATTGTTGTTTTCCTTCGTCACTTGTGACGTTTTTGAACCTTCTTCTTTCAGTTATCATTTCTACAACTTCCTCACTTATCCATGCTTTCCTGCTGTTTTTATTTTTATTTTTAGCAGTTCCTCTGCAGTTCCTAGTATTTCCTCCTTCAGAATTCCCCACTGACTTTCTATTGATTTCTCGAATATGTCAGTATTTCTTTCAATCTTTTCATCTGTTCTTCTTTGAACTCATCTCTAATATTGGGCATCTTAAGTTTTGTCACCTGTAGATACTCAGTTTTTCTCGTAACGATTTTCTTATATTTGAGTTCCGCGTGCATCATGACTAGATTATGATCGCTTACGATATCTGCACCTGGATAACTTCTGCAATTTTTAACCTGGTTCTTAAACCTTTCTTTTACCATTAAGTAATCCAATTGCGCTCTTCTCGTGTCTCCAGGAGCTTTCCAAGTGTATCGTCTTCTCTTGGGATGGTTGAAGAGTGTATTTGTTATGACTTATTTATGCCTAGTGCAGAATTCTATCAATCGTTCACCTCTCAAATTTCGGACTCCCAGTCCGAACTGCCCAACAGTTGTTCCTTCTGTTCCTTTCCTTATACCGTTGCATTCATGTCCCCCATAATGATTACATTGTCTTCTGCTCTTGTTCCTTCTATCAGGTGATTTAGATCTTCATACATTCTTTCAATTTCCTCGTCATCTTCATTTGTAGTTGGCATATATGTTTGAATTATAACAGTATTGTTTGGCTCCGTATTTATCTTGACTAGAATTATCCTATCACTATGCTGCACATATCCCGCTACTCTGAGTCCCATGGATTTTTCCATAATCACTCCTACCCCATTTCTTCCGAGCGGTCAGTCTTCCGACCCTGAGTCGATTATTCTGTAGTCATCTGACCTAAAGTCACCCGTGCCAGGCCATCTCATTTCAGAAATGCCGGGAATATCTATTTTTAATCTCTTCATTTCTATTTTCAGGTTTTCCAGCTTCCCTACCTTTAATAATGTGTTAACATTCCATGTTCCTATTTTCCTTACGCATTTCTGTTTCTTGCGTTTGTTAATAATACCATTATTTCCTTTAGTTGCCCCCGCTCGGAGATCCGAATGGGGAGCTATTTTACCTCCGGAGAATTTAACCAAAGAGCTTTCCATTATGAGCTGCTGATTCTTGGGATATCCAGTCGGATCTTTAATGGAGTGGTTTCCCGTTGCCTTCTCCATTCTATGCCGTTGGCCATCTGTCGGCTCTTCCGCCTTTAGGAGCAGTTTCCCACCCCAAGGGCAAGAGAGTGCCCTTCTTCTACCCGCTCATCCGCCCTCCTAAAAGACCGTTGGCACATGATAGAAGGTGGTCTCCTTATCCCGGGAGAAGTTCGGTGTCTGATATATGCCTATTATATGGACATATACCTTTTACTCATTATCCCGAGTACTGGGCTGCCTCTTCCGCCATCTACACTGTTCCGTAGTCCATCTACTCCACTGTCTATGCCGTTGAGGACTTCACCATAACCCTGGCAAGGGACCCTTACAAGGTACTACCAGCCGGGTCAGCTGGACCGACGTTTTTTAAAGAGGCGTTACTCCTCTATCACTCACCAATTTGTCCTGGCTTGTGACAGGCAGAGCCTGGCTTCCCAAACATTGGGCCCAGGTTGGCGGGCTTTCCTCTGTATTGTTCTTACGAGTGCGCGGGTGATTGGCCCGCCGCATTCTAGCACAGTGGAAGGGTTGCCTCCTTAACTCATGCAAACATCTGTTAAACCAGTAAGTGGATCCGTTTAGTGACTGTCAGAGCAATTACAGACCACTCGTTATCCCAAGTACAGGCGTACCAATTACCTTTTTCAGAGGGGATAGCCGAAGAGTGTGCCAAGAAACGGCCACTTGCTTAATCACCTCCCTTCTACCTTGCGGTGTTGAGGTTTTCACAAAAGAACGCCATCGGGTCCTATCCTGTGATCATTGGTAATATCCGTCCGGCTTTCCTCTGTATTGTTCTTTTCGAGTGAGCGGGTGATTGGCCCGCCGCACTATAGCACAGTGGAAGGGTTGCCTCCTTAACGCCTCCGTGCATGCGTTGCTACTCTTTTCAGGAGCAATGGCCTTCGAGCCCCCTACTTCCTGAGACGAATCCTGTTCCTTCCATCAGGATCTGCAGCTGTTTTAGGGTTATACAGCCCTATACCCGGTCCTCAGCAGAACTCAGCCGCTGCCATAGGTACGTTGCCGGTCCTCCGGGACTTGGATCCGCCTGCTGAGATTTACCTGGGTGCAATAAGTTACAGTTACAGCCAATGCCCCCTGTATGCCCCAAGCCGAGGGACTATTTACTATCGTTCATCCCTATGAAAATTACTGTAAAGCTGTGAATGGTTCTTTCCATTTCTCTCTGCCTCTCGCTGTCCTTGTCCACTGAACACCAACCACTTCCCTAAATTCTTGAGTTCTTTGCATTGGACTAAAATTTAAAATGTACGGTCGATGTTGGACGAGGTAATAGTAAATCCTTTTCTGGTTGGGCCTCCTCTCAAAATGTATCTGTGAACGAACTGTGGTAATTTCCTATCAGCAGTTCACAGCCAAATTTCATATTATTTTGAATCAATACCTCCCGCACAGCTAATATAAAATATTTTCACTTAGTGATATTTTGTGTGTATAATGCGAGCCATACGGCAGTGATTCGTATGTGAATACTAGCTGTTGATGACGTGAGGCCAGGCCGGTGATCGTGTGGCGTGACTTCATCGTTGCCATGGTAACCAATGCAAGCAGTTGGTTCAGGCAACACCTTCTATACCCAGGCCAGCGCGCTCTAACGTCACCGGTCCACGCTAAGAAAAGTATGGTCCTAGCGGACATGTTGAATTTGTCTTGCTGGAGTGTTTTCGATGTAGTTCAGTGCAGTGAAGTTTTAGTGTTTAGTTGGTGAAAGATGCCGCATCGCTGCTGTGTAACAGGTTGTCGTGGAAATTATGATATTGGGCCAAGGGTCCATGTCTTCAGATTCCCCATGGACGAAGAATTTAAAGTGAAATTAATAGCTTAATGTCTTGGCATGTAATAGAATATACACCTGACTGTGATACGGATCTTGTATATTTAGATTACTATTTTGCAAGTGCCTCGCGGTCGTATTGTTCGTTGTGAATGCTATTTTTATGCCTTGATTTTTGAAAAGATTAGTGATTTTATATTTGTTTGTATTCACATGCCAAGACACTGGTTGTCAAGCTAATTACATTGGACAGAGTGGAAGACGAGTAGACACACGTTATAATGAACATAGGAATGCGATAAGATACGGAACACGTTCAGCCGTATGCGAACATATGTGTGACACGGGGCACAGCTTTACTAAAATCGAGACTGACCTAAAAATAATTAATCACGAATCGAAAGGCAGAGCTCTCGACATAAAGGAAGCAATCGAGATTCACCTAGCCAAACGAAACAATCCCAACAATCTAAATGAACACACTTTTATGGAGAGTTCTCCCCTTTTCACTCTACTAAAAACACACCCTGATGGAAACAAGACACAACTTAGCGATACAGCCAAGCTAGATAAAAAAAGGGGGGAATAGCGGTGGTTATAGGTAAATGTTATCTGGATCAGGTGTACCATGTACTTTTTCTGCAATAAACCTAGGCCGGTATACGCGGCAGTAATTGAGGTGCCGGCACGTCTTCAATAGACCGTGTACCGCTTAGTTGAATGGCTTTTTAGTCCACGCGGGACGAAGACAGTTCCACGGTCTTTAATAGTTGTAGATCTTCCTGTATTCAATAACATACATTCTTATATAGACTTGGCAACGTCACACAAATAAACATTGCACTGACCTCAGAATTCACATAGGAAAAAAGGGGAGAAAGGGAAAATCCAGTTTTGTCCAGTTAACACCCGGATAAGTCGACCAAAACTGGTACCAGAGTGAACACGAAACTGCTTGAAGTTCCAGTAAGGAAGACAAACCGGATAAGTGACAGCCTGTATTATTACAGTATAACCATATTTGATTTTGTATAAACTTAAAATCACCCCAAACAGACAAACTCCGGATTTTTATCACCATTTTAGCATTTCACCTAACATTAGATATACTACAATTAGCATTCACCGACAGTTGCATCACCAATACTGCAACTAAATAATTGTACATATTGTAAATATTTTTCACCTGTATTCTCAAACATAGATGTTATAGCCTAAGTGTAATTGATCTGATGATGATCGCTTGACGATCGAAACTGGTCATCCTAGTGTATTTATTGATCTCATGTAATGTATTTCAGGATTAGGGCACGACCCAGCTCTCTTTGGGTACATTCGTGTTGACCGACTGAAAAGCACCAAACTTTTGTTTTGACATGTATTAATTAATTGCCACTATTAAATGGGACAATTTAGTGACAATTAATGAATACATGTAATATTTTCCAGGAGTGTATCTTTATATTTATATCTTGCACCCCGCTGTCAGTAATGGAGCAGCAAGTTAAAAATATTTAAAAATTTGAATCGTCGTACAGGTAAAGTTGCAGATGTGTCAAAAATGAAGATGGACACCTTACTTTCAAAGAAGCTTGGATATGAAGCAATGGGAAAGATTGCTGAAATTTTGTGCGGAGATTTAAGTGTGAAGTTAACGTGAGATTTACCCCAGTGAATTTCAAATATGCCCCCATTACCTCTTCTGATGTGGAACGCAGTTTGTCAGTATGAATCTGTCCTTAAGATACGATAGGAGAACATTCACTTTCCAGCACTTAAAAGCACATGTTGTATTCCATTGTTTTCGTAACAGAGAATAAAAACTTGAGTATTCTTCAAAGATCATATTGATATTAATATGTCAGGGGTAACGTTCTCGCTTGCTGAGCCCAAGGATGCAGGTTCGAAACCTGACGCAGTCAGCTGGCATTTGAGGGTGCGCAAATGCGAGGGAGCCGTGTCAGAACATTTACTGGCACGTTAAAGATCTCCTTCGGGGCAAAATTCCAGCACCCCGGCGTCTCTAAAAAGCCAGTGTAGTTAAAAGGGACGTAAAACCAATAACATTATTATTATTATATATTAAAATGAGAAGTGCAACGTTATGTTTCAAGTAGATCTACTTTGGTTAGCTTCTTTGAGTTTGGATATTAGAATAGAAATTATAGTTTTCCTGTATTTTTAAGTCCATATACGTATACTTCCATAGGAAGCGTGATGGCGCATTGGCTTAGCTGCTAGTCTTTCACCCGGACGGTCGGACTTCGAATCCGGGTGACAAAGGGGTGACATTTTCACATGAAAAATCACGTGGCGTCAGGAAGGGCATCCAGCCTTAAATCCCCAGCCAAAACCAAAAGTCGGGCTGGTTGGCTCCGGCGACCTCAAATAATTGGGATAAGCCGAATAAAGTTTTTAGTTTTTTACGTATAATTCCATATTTCTATAAAAATAACTAAATATATATGTACATATTCCATTAATTATTAGCACATATAAATCCGTTTCCTGCTCATTACAAAATTGCGGCGTGCTTGGTGCTGTGTCATTGATACAACTTATCCTGCTCTTTGGTACCAGTAGGACGTGACACCAAGCGCGACATAGCTTCAACACCCCTCGACTAGATTAAAAGACGTCTGAACTTACAAGATACCATTGATATGTGGGCTACAAGGTGATAGAGGTGAAACTTGAAGTCGCCCTAGTTTGAGGTCGAACTATTGAACTTCTCCTTCCCAGTTCTATCATGGAACGTGTCTTCCAAAGAGTAGAGTATCATTTTCTTGCTCGTTCCTATACATTTCCAATCGAAGCCACTGATGGAACATGTGAAAGCCGGCAACTCGCCAAAAGAAGAAAAGAACACTCGAGGAGAAAATGTTGAAAGGAAAAGAATTACAGAGTGTGGAAATGTTAGTAACAAATGTTGAAGTCTCTTATTGAAAGGAAGAGGGTTTGAGTGCAATTGAGTGAGCTCTACGTTTTTATATTGATTCACGGCTCAGGAGGTGTTGATCAGCCTTGGCAAGTTGTTTGGAATATTTCACCCAAAAAACGAAAATACCAATAGCACTGTTCGCTTTGTGGAATTATATTATTGTGGGCATCTGTCCCATGAACTTATGATATTAATAAAAATATTATTAATAATAAATACTGTTGCTTCAATTAGAGGTTTTGACGTCGAGATAATTTCAGACCCATGTATTTGGGTGTGTTTAAAATGTGTCTAATATCCGGTGTTAATGTGATGTCTGCAGTAGGGTGGGTATTTGTAATTCAGGTGAGGATTTGGAAGGAGGCGGCCGTGGCGTTGTGTTAGGAACCATCCCGGCAATTGCCTGGAGTAGAAGTGGGTCACAACGGAATACCACTTCCAGGATGGATGAGGCTGGAATCAAAGCCACCTCTTCTTAGTTTTGCGTCACGAGACTGAGTGTACCCCATTTTAGCCATCAGACCAGAATTATATTTCTTGACAGAGCCGGAAATCGAATCCGGACATCAAGGATGACAGCCATGAATGTTAGCCTCTACACCAGAAGGTGGTCAGGGAAAAAGAGAGGGAAGTGTCATCAAAGACGGAGGAAAGGATGAGTTTATAGGCCACCTTGGTAGGAAGAGAACAAGAGTTGGCTAAAAGAAATTGGGCAGCTCAGAGTCATGCAGTCACCAACCCACGAATACAAAGTATGAACTCCTCTTACGATGCAACCACACTTGTTGAAGAATTGGTAGTACTAGCAGTAGGCACAAAGTAGGCGCACAGTACAAACTCGACGTGTGTATTGTAAAGTCTTGCTCTTTTCTTTACTTACGAATTTTGTCGGATAGCCTGGAGTATATCAGTTTAAAGGTGATGTCACAGTGAACTGTGTCCTTGAACTTGTAAACGAATGTTCTCATTAACGCGTGTCACCTCCTAGGTCATTAGTGAGTTAAGTGGCACTTAATGCTCCCGTTAATTAGCGAGCATACACTATCTGTTATTCAAGTAGAGAGGCTGGAACTGTTACATCCGTACCTGGGGAATCTCTCTTCGCAGCCACAAGTTGCTTCATGCTCAGACATAATTGTCAGAGGGCGGATGTTGATGAAGTAAACGACTCATCTGAAATAATCAATGACTTGCTGTTTAATTCACGGAGAAATGCTCTGAAACGAACAGAACATGTCCTTCAAACATATGACAAAAGAGAACTTATTACAACGTTTTTATGAACAAAACCAGTTTTCTGTCGTAATCACAACGCAATTAGGCCTACTGCTATTATAAAGGAGAATTTAAATCATAATGGACTTGAATGACTATACAGTATATCGTGGAAATGATAGTTAAAATATTACCCTAAATCTCTCGCACTCAGAACGATCATTATTCGTATTTAAAGCAACTTCTCTAATTGAAAACAAATCCACGGACTTACATTTTGTATTGAACTTTAAACTACTCCGTTGGATGCTTTTGTTGAACAGTTTAAACAGCCTGGTAAACGTCAAGCATTTCCTTATTAATCCACTAGTTTATTTGGTCATGAAGGATATTCAATGGGAGCATTAAGCGTCACATAACTCACATGACCTAGGAGATGACACGCCTACACTCGTTTACAAGTTCAAAGATACAATTCACTGTGCCATCACCTTTAAACAGTTGTACACTTGCTACCCAACAAAACTAAAGTACTGCCTATACTGTAAAATGATATGCCATTCATCCAATTGGCTGGCTGCGTGGCACAATGGTAGTGTTCTCGCCTAGTGTCCCAAGGTTGTGGGATCGATTCCCGACCCAGTCGGTCGGCATTTGTGGGTGCTACAATGTGATAAGAGCCGTGTCGGTAGATTTAATGGCACGTTAATGATATCCTTCAAGGTAAACTTCAGGCACTTCGGCGTATCTAATGGTCGCAGTACTTGAAAGGGACGTAAACCTCATATTAGTATTAGCCCATCATTAATTCATCGAATTAGGACTAGTATAATATATTCTAAAATTGTCGAGGAAATGAAATAATAACTCTTCAGTCCAAAGTAGAAAAGCGCAAGATAAAAATGTAATTTTCTTTCGCCATAATCTAGAATCACTGCACAGCAGGACATCGTTTTTACGTGAAAATAAAAAAAGATGACATTTTAACAAGATCCTCCCCTTAAGAATTGCTTTTAAATATTGCAAATTTCACATGACATGTGTTACTCAACAATTTATGGACTACACGTTCACGCAAACAAAGAATTTGAGCACTCTTGGTAACTGTTTAGGCAAAGTCCCAAAGGCGGGTTTACACGTGAAACTTTACCGATGACAGAAATTATTACGAGGTCACTCTACTAATTCTTTCATGTTTATGCTCTGGGCTCGTGAACTAAGCGAGAAGAAATATAGAAAGAAACATTAATAATGTGCAATTACTAGGAGTCACTGGAAAAATAAGAAAATTGGACCCTGCTCAGGAATCCCTCGGGTTTATCAATTCCCATAGCTCACCAGTCAAAAACTCTTGAGGGCGAAGTACTATCCAGGTTACGCCATATATGGTGGGGCTTCACACCCTACTTCCTTGAGGACCTCTTGCTGTAGACAGGATATACCATGAAGAGAAGGTTTCGAAATACTAGGACAGTGTGATCCAACCTTTCATTGCTTGAGGACCAATCAAAGCTCTGTATGAGGGAATGAGGTCTTTTAGTTGAAGATGTAGAGACATATCTAGTCTACAAAGTATGTACGTAATTCTGTGAGGTAGAATGGTTACGAGTACACCTAAGATTACTTTTCAGTTTTGTGTTTGAAATGGTCGTTACGTTTTGCAATGAACGGAACAATTAAAAATAATTATTGTCTTAAGTTTGTATTTTGTTTTAATCTGTGATATAATGTTACTTGCATCTAAAAAGCGCTGGGAAAAGAAAGAAATTTACGTGTGTATATTGCTCACCATTTATTTAATTTTAATAAATATATTTTGACGTTGACATGTATAAGTCACTTAAGAAGGTTAAATGTTTTGATCCATGACGTTTGTTAGTGTGTAAGGTAATAAATGGATCTCGGCACTGCATATTACAGTGCTAGACAAAAATATGAATCGGGCTTTTTGAGATGGCTTTGCCATAGTTGTAGCTGGTCATTCCATGGTCAGTTTCCAATAGCGGGCATTTTTCTGGAATTATCTTGGAAACTGCTGGTTCTAGAGCCTTACAAACGGGGTTACCTCTACCTAATGTATACATTAACATATCAATTGAGAATATCTTGAGAAACACCATATTTAAGGTGTCAGATGACTCAGGTGAGACATCTTGTACAAAAGGGAGCCAACGTCTGTCTGAAATCGACGATTTTGTGAACAACTCAAACGATAAATCTTAAATTTTTAGTAATATGGAGAGATAACATCTGTGAATGTTTCAAATGAAGGAAACATGAACTACAGGAAATACGTTCTTTGGCATTGTGATGATCGGGAATTGTAATATTTCCTGAGCTCCAAATCGTCTTTCCAACAGTTCTTTTATACAAATACTTATTACATTTTTGGGTGAATTAATATGTAGCCTATTGGGCTGATTTTTTTATGTTTCATTCCCGTAAACGTATTCATGGAATTATCCCCATCATAAATTATCTAGGGTTATAAGGGCAGAGGTGAGAAAAAACATTTAATAGATTTTCTCCTTAAGGGTAATTACTGTAGAAAGCTTGAAATTGTTGATCACCCGGGCAAAACCAGATATGCTGATTTATAACGTGCTATTACTGTAGTTGGCATAAACATTTAACTAATCTACATTGTTGGGATACAAACGTATTTCTCGATGGAATATAGAGAAATCTATTACTCACTCATTCCTCAGGGTGAATTTTGTAGTAATTCAATGGGATTGGTGATTTCACGAGTGCTTCGAAAAGAAGCTACCGGTACATTAAAATCAGTGAATTGCTGTCAGAACTGGATAGTACATACCCAAGATATTGATTCCAATCTATCAAACAAGAAGCTATTCATACATTGAAAAGAGTGAATTGCTTCCAGATGGTGGAAAATACACGCCAATCATACTCCCTCGCTTCAGTTGACATCTGCTCGACAGGAAAATTGAGTCTCGGGAACACTGAGCCAACAGCGGACTAGATAAGTTATGTAACCGAGCTAGGGAGATGATCCCCGTCTCAAATCTCACATGGGAAGACAAGCGTCTCCCAAATGACACCACTATAGTTGGTGTCATTTTGGAAAAGGAACATATTTTACTGATGTCCCAATGAAAATGTATCTCGGTGAGTTGATAAACCAGTACCATGTACTAAATATTCTTGTACACAATTCTTTTGTGTTGCAGATAACGCCTCATCTTTGCACATATATTTTCCAGTGCTGAAGGTGTGTTCATATGAGTTATCTTGAGTAACAATGAATGATTTTAAAGTACTATAGCTAGACCATATTGCTATCTTTAATTATTAATTTATGTCGATTGCTTAAAATGACTATAAAGTTTGTATAATGCGTTTTGAGTCCTAAATTGTTAGCCAATATCTATCAGAATGTAGGTAATGTACCGAAATATACCTACTGTAGTCCATCATATGGGCTATCCATTTACTTGGCGGGATAATTTTGAAATGGAAAAGACCAGTGTAATGTATGAAAATATGCTGTTTAGTTCTTCACGGAACTACTTGTTATTGTTTCACTGGCTTGACTTAAGCTTAGTCATTTTATCTCTATTACTATTATTATTATTATTATTATTATTATTTAGTAACATTTAGCTCTGAATTATTTATATTCATAGCTTTATAAATAAAGGTTTTTATTGTATAACTGGTTAGGTGTAAGAGAAGGCCATTGAGTCATAATTTTGCAAACTAACTGAAAAAATAATGGCTTGCGAAATTTAAGTTTTTGAAAAATACAAGATAAGTTTTCACTAATATTTATGTTATTTGATGTTCTTATTTAAAAAATAACCTCCATTTTTTCCCATAAGTCAGTTTTTTTTGTAAAATCAATATCGATATTTTTGCTAAAATTGAGTGAAGAAATCCTTTGAGTTTAAACTTTTTACATCAAATTTTGGGGGTCAACGTTGCTTCACGTCCGTAGGTTCTACCCTTAAAGTGCCCTACACGTGATCCCCGGGTGGTGATAAGTAAGCAACAACAACAGGCTGTCAGACTATCTTATAGATCTCCTGACAAAATTGAATATGCATACATCACAGTTTACTGTACCAAACAGTTATTCTCAGAACTCCTTGACACGAAATCTTGGACAAGGTGTTAAAATATGTCAATTAAATATTGAAGGTATCAGTCGATCCAAATGTGACTACCTATCTTGGATTCTCCGTGAGAATAATGTACATCTGGCTCTTATTCAGGAAACCCACACTAGCAATGAGGATGAACTCAGAAAAAGAGGCAAGATCTGTGGGTACACAATGGTTGGTGCAACTTATCACAGCGCATATGGAGTAGTAACATATGCTCGTAACAATCTGGAAGATATCCATCTTATTTCTGCTTGTTCTGACAACAACATTCATTCTGTTGTAGTAAAACTGCAAGATATTACAGTTGTAAATGTCTACAAGCCACCTACAATTCCTTGGCCTGCTACTGTTCTCTCACCTGCGAACCATCCTGCAATTTATGCCGGTGATTTCAACAGTCACAATGAAAATTGGAAATACGCCAAGAATAATGACTACGGTGTTGCTCTTTCTGACTGGGCTGATGAACTCAACCTACATCTTATGTTTGATGCAAAAGATCGAGGGACATTCAGATCTGCTGCTTGGAAGAATGATCATAACCCAGACCTATGTTTTGTCTGTAGTGACAACAAGGGTCAATTCCTACCTACAACAAGAAGAGTACTAGCTGACTTTCCACGAAGCCAACATAGACCAGTACTTATAGAAGTAGGGTTATCTATCCACTTAATTACATCATTTCCTCATCCTCGCTGGAACTTCCTGAAGGCAGATTGGGAGAAGTTCTCAACCGACTTAGATAAATGCATCAGGTTTATTCCGGGAAAAAGCAGTTGCTACCAAAGGATTGTTGGCCTCGTGACTTCTGTGGCAAAGAAATACGTTCCAAGAGGTTTCAGAAAAGAGTATGTTCCAGGATGGAATCAGCAGAGTGATACCCTCTACAATGAATATCTAAGAAATGGAGACCGTAAAGCAGCAGAGGAAATGTTACGAAGCTTAGATGCGGCACGCAGGGAAAAAAGGTCCAAGACTGTTGAAGAGATGGATTTTCGTCACTCCAGTAGAAAAGCTTGGAGCTTACTGCGGAAACTTGGGGGTAGCACACCAATAATAAAAGAGAAATCTAACATTACACCAGATGAGATTGCTAAACACATTGTCTCAACTTCCAGAATCACTCAGGATGTAAATCACACAAGACTGGTGAAAAGAAAATTAAAACAACTCAAAGCCTCTTCACCAACTCATTCTGCATACTCTGTGACACGTGGGTGGCCAGCGGAGGATGGGCCAACTTACCTTATTTAGAGGTCCGCCTCGCTTCAGCAACCAAAATCGCCTCCAGAAGACATGCCCCAACAGAAGAGCACCCAAAGGGGTAGAAGGAAGGTGGAGAAGGGGAACGCACAGGCTATTCTACAGACCCCCCCCCCCAATAACTAATGGAATTGTCGTCGACGAAACAATGCCACAACAGTTGTTTAAAAATTTAAAACAAAAATTTAATTGTAAAAATTTAAATAACACCTCCACCAGAAAACAGAACATGCATCAGCCTGCATAAATTACAAGGAAAGCAAGAGACCGCTTAACATGCTTGCTTGCAAAGCAAACAAATGAAAAGAATTAAATTAAAATTAAATGTTAAAGCCCAAAGATAAAAATAAAATTACAGGCATAATTAAATGAGAACGGGCTTGATAATTTAGTAGGACGCAATACCGACCAGACATGCAGAGATCCAGGCCACACCATAAAACGAAAAAAAAATTAAAATAAATTAATAAAATAAAATATGATCAATTAAGAAATTTCCGATATTCGTGACTAAGAAAACACAGGAACATTTACCAAAAACACAAAGTTAAACCAACAAAGTTAATAAAAAAAATATTAAGCTAACACCACAACACGTTTGAGATTCGCGGACGGCGCCAAGAGACTGCACTCCAAGACCAGGATGCATTTCGGCAAAACAAAAACAAAACAAACATGGCACAGGAACAGACGACCACATGTCAAATCGAAATTACGGCAAATAATTAGCATAATTAAATTTTAAAATCAGCAGAAAGAAGGGAAGAAAACAATTACGTCTAAATACTATTAGCATTAGGGTGGAGCATCGGATCGTAAAACAGATTAATAATATGCCAATCCCAAGATTGCCAAAGGAAAATAAATAATAATTTAAAACGTAAGATAAACTAGAAATGTGTCTCCAGAAGGTACGAAGAAAAAATAACAAAACTAATATATATCTGGTAACATTGACAAACAGAAATATTAGGCCTATAAAACAAAATAAGGTACAGAATTAAAACATTACTATAAGACGATATCGGAGCTCCATAACAATAATAAATATAAATGTATAATGCAACGTACCTTACATCCTTCCTAAGTGGAGACACAAGGATAATAAAATAATTAATACACAAACCAAATAACGTAATACGGCACAATATTGCCTGAAAATGGCCCACCCAGCACATGCTTCGTTTTGGTCACAAGCACTGGTCTGCATCGAGATGCGATCTTCATTCCGTACTTCCTCTTCACGGCGAAACGATGAAAGTTAAAGCCTTAAGAGCACAGGCAATTTCTTAGTAAAATTGGTATTCATATTTGGTAAAAGCTGGGGGCCAATGCCCCCTAGCCCACGAAGAGATACTCTGTCACACCAGCTGGCAAGTTGCTTCTCAGACGACAGACCATGAACTCCACAAGATGGCGGAGAATCACACGTCAGATACCGAACTGCATTCATGTAAATAGTTATTGTCCAATCAAGGCTTGACACATCAATCAACAATGTGATTATTAAGCAATTAATTTGGCGGTATCATGAATACACAGTCCTTTGTTTCATGACGTAGGATATAATAAATGCCTTCAAATATGACTGGAATAGGATGAGTTTATAAGGCACCCCAACACACTCTATCGGAGAAGAAGGAACCACGTGAAGAAACCCCGAAGTCCGACAGCAGCAGCCATCTCGTGTTCACAAACGGAATCAAGTCACCAGGCGGTCGATTCAAAATGTCAAGGAACACCAGAATACAGTGAAGATGGATTTTTAAAAACATTGGGACGGGCATTGCACGTAACACTCTGAACCCTTCACTCATGAAGAAATCAACATTGGCTTGAAGGACATGAAAGCTAGAAAAGCACCAGGCTTTGATGGTATCCATCCAGAGTTCCTCATACATATGGGAAACAATGCTAAACAAGATGTTCGGGAAAGAACATATAGCCTACTTTCTCCTAAATGTATGGGTAAAGTTATAACTCTCTGTCCTTATCATCTCCTAATTTCTTCCTATTTGAAGTGCAAATTGGCACACAGGATTTGAACAGTGGCGTTCAAACCATAGTTTATAATTTACCCCAGCATTTTGCAATTTCATCAGCAAACACTCCAAACACCGACTACTTACAATAATTGAAACTTCGTTGCTCTAATAAGGCCCATCTACAATGCGCAGTCGGCAGTCCGTAGTTGGTAGTCCTCGGTCGGCAGTCGCGATCGACTCCGTGTATACTATAGGCACCATACACAACATGAAGTTGCAGTTGGTAGCTGGCAGTTGGCAGTCACGAATTTTATCCTTGACTGCCAACTACCCGACTGCAGCAATGTAATAGCCAATCAGAGCAGATCAGAAACTGACGTCACGTTGTTGTTCTGTGTCGTATATGAATGATATAGGACTAAGTGAAGTAACTTCGCAACCCGTTAATTTATAGGCTAATCTTAAATACACGGTATAACAAAATAATCCATCTCCAAATCATCCATATTGCAAGTTTTGAGGTTATCAACAACGCCTCTGTGCACAAGGAATAAACGAATGTTACTGTATTATTACTCCTAGCAGTCGTTAAGACTGGGTTCACTAACTGGCCGGTATAGAGCGCTGCTCGAATCTATAGTTTCTGCATAGTACAACTGAAGGCTGGTAGATGTCACTCCGGTGGAGAATGTCGTTTTTTAATATATAATTTCCATTGCAAAAAGCACCATATAACGCTTTATTTTATGACGTCTCAGTACTCAAGAAACAATGAATATAAAAAAATCAAGCAAAAAAGTTCTACTCTGATAGGATTTGAACCCCGGCCAGCCACATGAGAGACGGGAGCTCTAACCACACAGCCAATCGTACACTCATAACTCACGCGTTATCGATCAAATACATACAACGTACTGTATTAGCAAATAATCACTTGGACTGAAGATTTCTTCACTGGAGTGTATTTCAAACCGAGTTCATTTCATATTAAGTTCATATAATTTTTATCAGTAGGTTATATTGCATGCAACATACTGAAATTAGTAAAATGTAGGTCAGAACGAGAGATCAGCTGCCATCTTGTCAAATAGCCGAGACGATTAAGATTTTTAAAGTCACTTCTAGATTATAATATTACAATATAAACTTTTAATTTCGAACGAACCACGTCGCTTAGAACAGATTAAACGATTCTTGGTTCGATGTGCACAAGGAATAAGCGAATGTTACTGTATTATTACTTCTAGCAGTCGTTAAGACTGGGTTCACTAACTGGCCGGTATAGAGCGCTGCTCGAATCTATAGTTTCTGCATAGTACAACTGAAGGCTGGTAGATGTCACTCCGGTGGAGAATGTCGTTTTTTTTATATATAATTTCCATTGCAAAACGCACCATATAACGCTTTATTTTATAACGTCTCAGTACTCAAGAAACAATACATATAAAAAAATCAAGCAAAAAAGTTCTACTCTGATAGGATTTGAACCCCGGCCAGCCACATGAGAGACGGGAGCTCTAACCACACAGCCAATCGTACACTTATAACTTACGCGTTATCGATTAAATATATATAACGTACTGTATTAGCAAATAATCACTTGGACTGAAGATTTCTTCACTGGAGTATATTTCAAACCAAGTTCATTTCATATTAAATTCATATAATTTTTATCAGTAGGTTATATTGCATGCAATATACTGAAATTAGTAAAATATAGGTCAGAACGAGAGATCAGCTGCCATCTTGTCAAATAGCCGAGACGATTCAGATTTTTAAAGTCACTTCTAGATTATAATATTACAATATAAACTTTTAATTTCGAACGAACCACGTCGCTTAGAACAGATTAAACGATTCTTGGTTCGATAATCGGAAATGGTGGGTCCCATGTTATGGATTATAAATTTTGCATAATTCACACGGCCGCCATCCTGAAATGGTACGTTTGATGACCTTGTAGTTTGGGCACAAAACGCGTCCCATATGAAGGTAGGATGTTACCAAATTTGGTAAAGATCCGATGATTAGTTTGGTCGTAATGCATTATTAAGTTTTGACCATTCGATTGGCCGCCATTACCTATTGGCAATGATGGCGGCAATATAAAACTTGACACTGAGGTGCCCTTTGCCAGTGCTACCTCTGTACCAAATTTCGTTCAATTCGGTTTAACCGTGTTCGAATTGATAGGGGGGGGACAGACATTCAGAGTACACACACTCACACACACACACACAGACTCAACCACATACACACACACAGACAGACACACTTTTTTTCGCCCTGTAGTGATCTCATAAGTCTACTTTCATTTTTTGCAAAAATCGAAAGTAGGCTAAAAATGGCTGGCTCGTTTCTTCTCTGATATTCTCCGAACAGGAATACTCCCAAAGCAGTTCAAGAAATCCAAAATAATTGCCATCTTAAAACCTGGGAAACCAAAAGATTTGCCTCAGAGCTATCGACCTATAACCCTACTTAGCTGCACCTATAAGCTTCTTGAATGACTGATTTTGAATAGATTCAGCCCCAGTATCACCCACATCCCCATTGAGCAAGCTGGTTTCCAGAAAAACCGAAGTTGCTGTGATCAAGTTCTCGCTGTTACATCTCACATAGAAGCTGGTTTCCAACTTCACCAGAAAACAGCCGTTGCCTTCTTAGATTTAACTGCTGCGTATGATACAGTTTGGAGAGAAGGTCTACTGTATACATTCCTAAAAGTGATTCCCTGTAAATCTATGGACCAGCTTATTGACAATATGATTAACAACAGACATTTGCAGGTTGTTTTGGGATAAAAAATCATCAAACGAAAGAAGCTAACTAATGGCCTCCCACAGGGTTCAGTACTGGCTCCTCTCCTCTTCAATCTGTACTTATCGGATCTACCAGAAACAAAGTCAAAAAAGTTTTGTTATGCTGATGACATAGCATTGGCCACTAGACACCAAACTATGGAAGATTTGGAAAATGTACTTGAAGATGATTTAGCTAAATTTGGAAGATATTTCCACAAATGGAGGCTCCAACCCAGTGCTACAAAAACTGAGGTATCTTGTTTCCACCTCGGGGGCGTGGTGATTCAGCGGTCTAGCTGTATACCTCTCACCAAGGCGGTCCGGGTTCGATTCCCGGTCAATGCATGTGAGATTTTTGAAGTGAAATGCCATGTCCTGTGTTTCGGATTCCACGTAAAAAGGAGGTCCCGTGGCTCATGATCTCAAGATTAACGGTCACGTTAAACTACAAGCTTCCGCTTTGTTTCCACCTGAGCAACATATTGGCTAATACCCAACTCAATGTAAAATTTGAGGGGAAGATTTTGAAATATAACAAGTTCCCAAAGTACTTAGGAGTAATACTGGACCGAACACTCTCTTACAAGCAACACCTCCAGAGCACAGCAGCTAAAATTAGAAGCCGCAACAATATATTGCTAAAGCTATGTGGATCATCTTGGGGAGCTTCTGCCACTACTAAAAGATGCTCTGCCTTAGGTCTAGCCTTCTCTCTGGCTGAATACTGCGCCCCAGTTTGGCTCAATAGCCCACATGTCAAACTCGTTGACACCCAGTTGAACAACACCATGAGACTAATCACTGGTTGTATAAGAACTACACCAGCATATTGGCTTCCAGCCCTCAGCAATATTCTTCCACCCCACCTTCGTAGAGAAGTTGCTTTGCTACGGGAGTACTACAAGATTATGGATCACCCTACACTACCTATTCATGAAGACATCCCCTCTCTTCAAATGAACAGGCTCAAATCCAGGAAGCCACCCATTTGTCATGCCCAGAGGCTTGAAAGAAACCATTCTGATTCCAGCATGCAGTGGATTAGTGAATGGACACTAAAAGCTTGTCCTGAGTCGAGCTCCTTCCTGGACCCTACAAGAACATCCACTCCAGGTTCCGATCTGCCTAGGAGGGCTTGGGCAACTCTCAATAGGATTCGGACAAACCACGGAGTATGCAGTGGAACTTTGTTCAAATGGGGAAAAATTTCGTCTCCTCAGTGTGATTGTGGTGCTCCTAATCAAACCATCCAACACATTACAACTGACCGTCCTCAGAGGGCATATGGAGGGGACTGGATCGACTTCCTGTTGGCGACACCTGACATGGTCCAATGGATAGACTCATTAGACCTGAGACTGTAAATAGTGTAAATAGTAAAAATAATGTACGGTAGATTTTAAAGTGATTTTCTTTGTACTCTGAAATATTGTATTGATTATATTGCCAAACGATAAATAATAATGTTACGGCTGTGAGTTTGTGTCATCACTCGCCGCATGAGTCACAACTGCCCCAGGGCTGGGCTGTGCCCTGCCTCCTGTATTGCGCGCACCTTATGCGACAGGGCTACTAGGACAAAGGGATAGTCCAGAATATTCGTGACTGGACCAGCGATGGAAACCTCGAGAAGCCGTGGACCCTGGATGGATCTAGAAGCATTTATTGAGTCACCGGCCTGCTATATAAGAGTGACCCGTGAAGCAGTGGTTGTTGTTGTGTTTTACGAGCTAGTGCGAGCGTTTATCGTGAGCGACAGAAGTGTGGTGACTTGCGTAACCCCTAGTGGAGCGGGGAAGAGAGAAACATACAGGGGACTGCCTGTGTTTTGAGTGAGTGTGCTTTCACTGAGTGTCGGAGATATGGTGGTTACGAAATCCAGTGACATTGTTTCTCCCAGCTTGTGAACAGCGTACAGCAAGTACTCGTAAGTAACTGTATTTGTTGTACCTGAGGAAGGGGGGCAGGTAGCTTCTGTCAAGGCCACCGGACTCATTAGGACGGATTAACTTCTGTGGTCTGTTGACAAGTGAAAGGGGCCAAGAGCGCTCAAGGAAGAGACTTGAGGAAACTGGAGTAAGGTTCCAATTGCTTGTGTTCGCTTATGAGTAGTGTAATTTTCTGTCCGCAATAAAGTTAATTATTTCTTTAAGCAGTAATTGGCGTTGTGCTTCCTACCCACCGTAATCCAGTTAACAAAAGTGCCACTAGGGGGGTGGCACGCAACAACTGGTGTCAGAAGCCGGATTACGAACTCAAGCACAACACCTGACGGTCCTGGTTTCAAAACCCGAGCAGGTCATTTTCTCTAATTTTCCTGTGAGTGCATGCCCATTACAAGGCAAACAACTAAAATGGAGGCGCAATTGGCAGCATTGCTAGAAAAGTTAAATGGCATAGAAGACGGCCAGAAGAATTTAACCAAGGAGCTAACTGCCAAATTGGAAGACAGCCAGAAAAGTTTAGCCGAGGACCTAACTTCCAAATTAGAAGAAGGTCAGAATAAGCTAGCAGAGGACCTGAAGGACGGCCAAAATAAGTTAGCGGAGGACCTGGAGAAGATGGAGGACGGCCAGAAGAAGATGGAGGACGGCCAGAAGAAGTTAGCCGAGGACCTAACTGCCAAACTAGAAGACGGCCAGAAGAAGATGGAAGACGGTCAAAATAAGCTAGCGGAGGACCTGAAGAGGATAGAGGACGGCCAGAAGAAGCTGGAGGACGGTCAGAATAAGTTGAAACAGGACCTGAAGAAATTAGAACTGGGTCTGCGTGGAGAAGTCACGGCAGTGGAAAAGAAGTTCGACGCCTTACAAGTGGAAGTTACCGAGCTGCGCCAACGCCCGCTGATGGGGGTGGAGGAGAAATTCAACGTCGTACAGAAGGAAGTTGCCGAGCTGCGCCAACGCCCACTGACGGGGGTGGAGGAGAAATTCAACGCCTTGCAAGTGGAAGTTGCCGAGCTGTGCCAACGACCGCTGATGGGGGTGGAGGAGAAATTCAACGCCTTACAAGTGGAAGTTGCCGAGCTGTGCCAACGCCCGCTGATGGAGGTGGAGGAGAAATTCAACGCCTTACAAAAGGAAGTTGTCGAGCTGCGCCAACGCCCACTGACGGGGGTGGAGGAGAAATTCAACGCTCTACGAGAGGAAGTTGCCGAGCTGCGCCAACGCCCGCCCACCGTTACACCGGGAATATCAGGAACGGGACATAGCAGAGTGACGCCCCCAACCGAGCACCTACTTACGTCATTTCGAGGGGGCCTGTTCCATAAATAACTGGAACGATACAGAAAAGGCTACAGCTCTCATTGTAGCGCTGAGAGGTGACGCCCTTAACGTCCTTCAGGCCATCCCGACTGGATCCCAGGACTACGCTTCCCTAATCGCCCATATGGAGTCCCGATATGGAGATAGCCATCTTCAGCAGGCCTATCAGATGCAGCTCCGGACCCGGGTACAGAAGAACGCGGAAACTCTGCAGGAGTTCGAGATGGACATCGCACACCTCGTAAGGCTCGCCTACCCAACAGCGCCGGCCGACTTTCTGGAGCAGATAGCGACGCAAACTTTCACCGACGGGCTACGGGACTCGGACACTCAACAAGCGCTGCGTCTCGCGCGCAATAAGACCCAGGCAGATGCGCTGAGCCACGCACTTGAGTTCGAGACGGCAAAACAGGCATCTAGAATGCACGCGCGGGTGCGTCAAGTGGACGTCGACGAACCAGCAAAAACCAACAAGACCAAGCCCCTGGCCGATGAACTGATGGAGGCGCTAGGCCGGTTCTTCAAGAGTCGCAGTACCACCAACAAAAACGTAGCCGAAGAACATCCGGAGAGGCAGCCCGGAAGAGTACTACCGACCTGCTGGACCTGCCGTAAGAGAGGCCACCTGAGCAAGGACTGCGGTGATCGCCGCCGCCAAGGGTTTCCGTCGGGACAGTCAGTCGTAGGGAAACCGCGCGGCCCAGGAAAGCAAGTATCAGCCAGCCTTGGGGGGCAAAGGTTGGCTTGTGACAGTCGTCAAGCCCCAGCAGTCCAAGTGCGTGTGACGAAGTTACGGAGGGACAATAGCAGCCTGATGGTCGACGGAGTCGTCAACGGAGTGAGCTGGCCCATGCTGATCGACACGGGAGCGTCGATGACCATCGTCAATCCCACCGTGATCCCGAAGTGGAGAGTGCAACCCACACAAAGGAACCTCCAGCTAATAACCGCGACCGGAGAGACCGCACCGGTACATGGCGAAGCATCACTGGAACTCGTCATTGGTCGACGGGTGGTGAAGCATCCAGTGCTTGTGGCTGACGTATCAAACGAAGTGATCATCGGACTGGACTTCCTGGACCAGAACAACATCATCTTGGACTTGTGTACCAACACTCTGCACTTCGGAGGTGAGGAACTTGCTTTGCAACCAACACACGAGGCCGTCACCGCACGACGAGTAAGGCTGAGAGAGGACGTCGTCGTTCCTGCCAGGACGGAGGTCAGCGCCGCCGTAATTGTCGACGGAACAGCTGAGGGAGTGGCGGCTGTCATCGAGCCAAAATATGAGGACATCCAGACAAAAGGATTGCTAGTTGCCAAGACCCTCATCAACACGACGCCTCGGCCGTACGTCCGCCTGTCCAACCTGAACGACTACGATATTACGGTTCACCGGGACACCAACCTGGGAGTCTGCGAGCCCGTTACCTGGATTGCCCGCATCACAGAAACGACGGACGGACACCTGCAGACGGACAACCGAAGAAGACGCACCCTGCCAGGAGAACTACAGTAGTTGTACCAAGGATCCCAGGACCATTTAGACGGAGAGCAATCACGCCAACTTCAGGACCTGCCACGCGAATTCCAGGATGTCTTCTCCGTGGGGAGTAAAGCCTTCGGCAGGACAAGCTTGGTCCAGCACAGAATCGACGTTGGGGACAGCGCACCGATTAGGGCCCCATTCCGACGTGTCCCGCTCGCCAAGCAAGCCGAAGTCGACCGGATGGTAGAAGAAATGAAGGAGCAACGGGTGATCTAGCCATCACATAGTCCTTGGAGTTCTCCGGTCGTGCTTGTGAAGAAGAAGGACGGTTCCAACAGGTTCTGCGTGGACTACAGGCGGGTGAACGACGTCACGAAGAAGGACAGCTACCCTCTACCCCGGATCGACGACACGCTGGACACCATATCAGGGTCAAGATGGTTCTCCACCTTGGATTTGAAGAGTGGCTACTGGCAGGTGGAGGTCCACCCTAAGGACCGCGAGAAAATGGCGTTCTCTGTGGGCAGCGGGCTCTGGCAGTTCACCGTCATGCCATTCGGTCTGTGCAACGCCCCTGCGACCTTCGAAAGGCTAATGGAGTCAGTAGTGTATTTGTAACAGTTCCGCAGCCACCTCCACCTCCCCATCTCACAAGATGGCGGCAGCCCGATAACTCCCGAAACCGTGGTCGGATTTTGACGAATGAGGTGTCATTGAACTCGGGCTAACACCCCCTTACCAATGGACGCATATTTCAACCCCCAAAATAAAACCTACCCTACTAGGGGGTGAAATTGTAATTTTTTAGAGAATCTCTGTTTCCAATTGCAACATGTGAGAATTTGAATGCCGATATGGAATGAAACGTTGTTCCACATAAAGTGCATATGTTCGGTGAATAGCCACTATGAATTAACATGCCCACTCATGGCTTTTGAAGAGGGTGGGGGGGGGGGGGGGGAGCGGATCTCTGTGGACGGGTCCTTGTTGACAGGTCCTTGTTGACAAGTCATTGTTGACGGGTCCCTTTGGACTGGTCATTGTTGACGAGTCCTTGTGGATGAGACCTTTTCCCTTTGGACTGATCCCTTTGGACCGGTCCCTTTGGCCTGGTCCCTATGGACTGGTTCATGAATTTATTTAAATTATGTCAAAGGGTCTAACTACATTTGTGTGTGTTGAACTGACGTTGTTCACCACTACTTTAATGGGATAACGATATGAAAGGAAAGTGACGAAATACATGTGAACATACAAGGGATCTAACTTGGTGGATGGATGTGTTCTAACGAGTCATTTGTAGTTGAAAGAGAATAATACATGTTCTTAAGATGTTAAAACTGAGGAGATGGTACGTGCAGTAAGACGTCTTGTTACTTCCTGTGTCATATTACAGACATGACAGAGAGCGCGCAGATCTGTTGCTATGACTAACACTGCAGTAATTTGAAACCGCAAGTGTTCATTAAGACAATGGATGATGATCATGCAAAGTTAGCAGTTATTGGATATTACACAGGTGTTCCTTCCGGTGTCATGTTGCTGACATACCAGAGAGCGCACACTGCTGTTGCTATGACTGATGCTGCAGTAATTTGAAACCCCATATGTTGATTAAGACAATGGGTGATGATCATGCAAAGTCAGCAGTCATTGGATACCACACAGGTGTTCCTAGTGTACTTTAGACTCTCAACTGAATTGGGAAAGGAATTGCAATGATCTGCAAAAAACTGCTGACACGAGCGATGAGAGTTTATATAAGAGGGGTGTCATATATCTCCCTACTGTCAGTCTTTATTACTCGCTTTGAGTGAACAGTGCTCTATTACTGCTCAAGAGTTGTAAAAAAAGCCGTTTTGGTAGAAAATCATTAAATTATTTTGCAAGGTAAGTACTTATTATTAATGGATTGTAGTCTTTTATTACTAATTGATGTTGAAGTTATTGATTGGAATGTATTTATTGATTGATTGATTGATTGATTTGTTTACAGATAATTGGGTACCTGTAGGTTACCAGATTCCTACAATCTGTTCATTCAGTGGCAGCAGTTGATCAATTATAAAAAGGTAAGTGCCCCTCTCATAACTTTTAAACAGCTAGAGTATTATTTTCCAATGTTCACCACTACATGTCAGTGAAAATGGTATATTTAGCAGTCAAAAGTTGGATCTACTTGACCATGGTGTGTAAAGCTAATTTTGTAGGTTAGATTTTGATAACCACTCTATTAAGTCTGAATGTTCATTGCTAGGTGTCAGTGACAGAGGGAATATTTAAAGACTTAACCTCAGTTCACCTAACATAACTTAACTTTACCTAACTTAACCTTGACACGTGACATGTTTTACAAGTTTAAACTTGTTTTAAGACTGGCTATGACGTCACACTTAGCTCACTTAACTGGCGATCGCTGGTTTCTATCACGTGACATGTTCTACAAGTTTAGACTTGTTTTAAGACTGGCTATGACGTCACACTTAGCTCACTTAACTGGTGATCGCTGGTTTCTATCACGTGACATGTTCTACAAGTTTAGACTTGTTTTAAGACTGGCTATGACGTCACACTTAGCTCACTTAACTGGCGAACGCTGGTTTCTATTACGTGACATGTTCTACAAGTTTAGACTTGTTTTAAGACTGGCTATGACGTCATACTTAGCTCACTTAAATGGCGACTGCTGGTTTCTACCACTCTATCAAGTTCCAATGTTCATCGCTAGGTGTCAGTGACAGTGGTATATAGTAACCCCAGTTAGAACTACATGAAGTTAGACTTGCTAGGAGTTCAAAGATTGATTTAAATACCCTGCTATAACCATTGACTGGAATATAATTAAACTATCTATATTGTACTTTTGTTTTATTATTTATTAACATTTATGATTTCTTTCTTTTATAGGTAATTTCGAAAGTGATCATCATGTTCAAGTGTGGTGACTGTAAGAAACAGTTCTCAAGACCTGACAACCTTCAACGACACGCAAATGCTAAACATGACATTAAAATGTTTGTGTGCAGTCATTGTGCTACCACATTTAACAGACAAGATAGTCTTGGACGGCATGTAAATTTAATGCATGTCAGTTCAGCACCTTTTTCATGTTCAGTTTGTGAACTTGGTTTTTCTGTTGTAAAGCGATATCAATCCCACATGGTTGAAGTGCATGGGGAACAACAGGAATTAAAAACTGTAAAACCATCAACTAGCACGGAACCTTTAAATGAATGTAATGCTCAAAAGCGTAAACGTTCTCAAGATTGTGAAAATAGTTGTGCATCAAAAAGAAAAAAGAATGGTGAACCTTCAATAACCCATTGTGATGTTTGTAATATTGATATACCTTCTTCAATCATTAATGGACATTTACGCAGTATTCAACATAAAAATAACACTTGCCATGAAAGAAATTCTGGAAATGTTCAACAAATTGGTAGTGCATTTAAAAGTCGAATTGCTAGTTATAGACTTCATAGTGAAGAAAAAACTCAAAGTATTGAATAATTTTTAAAAAATGTTCAACCTGCTGTGTTTGGCTTGGTAGGTAATGTTTTATTAGAGCATAAAACAATTAAAATGAATTTTGAACTTTTTGGACTCTATGTAAAAACTGGGAGCGAAGGTAAAATTACAGATATCAAATCTTTTAATACAAAAAACATAATTGTTAGCGAATCAACTAATATTAGTGATATATATCAAAATATTTCAAGTGCCATCATCGTGAAGAGTGAAGAGTTCAAGGAAAGGGAGTCAGGCTGGGCGTTAGTTGAAGTACTTTATTTAGAAACCAACCTGAATAAATATAATCCCCTTCGAGCATCATCATCATACGTTGATTTGCCAGGATGGATCAAACGTAAGCATGCTTGTGTAAACGTTATGAATAATGATGACGCATGCTTTGCATGGGCTGTAACCTCAGCTCTCCATTCAGCAGTGGGACATGTGGAGAGAACATCATCATATCCTCACTATTCTTCAGTGTTAGATTTAAAAGAAATGGAATTTCCTATGGCGATAAAAGACATTCAACGTTTTGAAGAGCTGAACAATGTAAGTATTAATGTTTATGGAATTGAAAATAAGAGTATAGTTGGTCCTCTATATTATACTCAGGAAAAAAAGGATGCTCATGTAAATTTACTATACATAACTAAAGGTGAAAACGCCCACTATTGTTGGATAAAACATTTAAGTAGACTTGTCGGTAGTCAGATATCAAAAGATAAATCTAAGAAGTGGTTGTGTGATGGCTGATTGCTACACTTCCAGAAAGAGGACCAACTAACTCAACATCAAAAACAAGATGTTCAGTAAAGAACATATAGCCTACTTTCTCCTAAATGCATGGGTATTGTTATAACTCTTCGTCCTTTTCAAGGAGTATGATTGAATGTTGGTTGTAGTAGCTTGTTGAAATACAACGTGCTATAGGGATATTAAACATGAATATGAGGTGCCCTTTGCTAGTGCTACCTCTGTACCAAATTTCGTTCAATTCGGTTTCACCGTGTTTGAATTGATAGGAGGAATCGATTTGCACACATACCTGGCCACCATCTGCAAACTATTGGGCTGATGTTCTTGCAGTTTGGTCTGAATATGTTTCCCACATGAAGATATGGTGTTGCAAAATTTGGTAGAGACTAGATTATTAGGTTGGTCGTAATTACATTTTAGCTTTTAACATTTGGGTGGCCGCGATTACGTTTCCGTCAAGATAGCGGTGATATAAAACATGACACTGAGGTGCCCTTTGCTAGTGCTACCTCTGTACCACATTTCGTTCTATTCGGTTTCACCGTGTTCGAATTGATTAGGGGAATCGATTTTCACACAAAGATGGCCGCCATCCGCAAAATATTAGGCTGATGACCTATTAGTTTGGTCGAAGGATGCTCCCTCCATAAAGGTATGTTGTTGCTAAATTTGCTAGAGATCGGACGATTAGGCTAATCGTAATTTGATTTAAGCTTTGAACATCTGTGTGGCCGCCATTACGTTTCCGTCAAGATGGCGGCGATATAAAACATGACACTGAGGTGCCCTTTGCTAGTGCTACCTCTGCACCAAATTTCGTTCATTCGGTTCCACCGTGTTCGAATTAATAGGGGGAATCAATTTTGATATAAAGATGGCCGCCATCCGCAAACTATTAGGCTAATGGCCTATTAGATCGGTCAAAGGATGCTCCCTCCATAAAGGTATGTTGTTGCAAAGTTTGGTAGAGATCGGATGGTTATGTTAGTCGTAATTTGATTTACGATTTAAACATTTGTGTGGCCGCCATTACGTTTCTGTCAATATGGCGGCGATATAAATCATGACACTGAGATGCCCATTGCTAGTGCTATCCCTGTACCAAATTTCGTTCCATTGGGTTTCACCGTGTTTGAATTAATAGGGGGAATCGATTTTGACACTAAAATGGCCGCCATCCGCAAACTATTAGGCGAATGACCTATTAGATTGGTCAAAGGATGCTCCCTCCATAAAGGTATGTAGTTGCAAAATATGGTAGAGATCGGATGATTAGGTTCTCGTAATTTGATTTAAGCTTTGAACATTCGTGTGGCCGCCATTACGTTTCAGTCAATATGGCGGCGATATAAAACATGACACTGAGGTGCCCTTTGCTAGTGCTACCTCTGTACCAAATATCGTTCCATTCGGTTCCATCGTGTTCGAATTAATAGGGGGAATCAATTTTGACATAAAGATGGCCGCCACCCGTAAACTATTAGGCTAATAACCTATTAGATTGGTCAAAGGATGCCCCCTCCATAATGGAATGTTGTTGCAAAGTTTGGTAGAGATCGGATGGTTATGTTAGTCGTAATTTAACTTAAGCTTTGAACATTTGTGTGGCCGCCATTACGTTTCTGTCAAGATGGCGGCGATATAAAACATGACACTGAGGTGCCCTTTGCTAGTGCTACCTCTGTACCAAATTTCGTTCATTCGGTTCCACCGTGTTCGAATTAATAGGGGGAATCAATTTTGACATAAAGATGGCCGCCATCCGCAAACTATTAGGCTAATAACCTATTATATTGGTCAAAGGATGCTCCCTGCATAAAGGAATGTTGTTGCAAAGTTTGGTAGAGATCGGATGGTTATGTTAGACGTAATTTAACTTAAGCTTTGAACATTTGTGTGGCCGCCATTACGTTTCTGTCAATATGGCGGCGATATAAAACATGACACTGAGACGCCCTTTGCTAGTGCTACCTCTGTACCAAATTTCGTTCCATTCGGTTTCACCGTGTTTGAATTAATAGGGGGAATTGATTTTCACACAAAGATGGCCGCCATCCGCAAAATATTACGCTGATGGCCAATTGGTTTGGTCAAAGGATGCTCCCCCCATAAAGGTATGTTGTTGCAAAATTTGGTAGAGATCGGATGATTAGGTTAGTCGTAATTTGATTTAAGCTTTGCACATTTGTGTGGCCGCCATTATGTTTCCGTCAAGATGGCGGCGATATAAAACATGACACTGAGGTGTCCTTTGCTAGTGCTACCTTTGTACCAAATTTCGTTCAATTCGCATTCACCGTGTTCGAATTGATAGGGGGGGACAGACATTCAGAGTCCACACACTCACACACACACAGACACACACACCCACACACACACACACAGACTCACACACACACATACACACACACACATACACACACACACACAGACTCACACACACACATACACACACACAGACAGACACACTTTTTTCGCCCTGTGTTGATCTCATAAGTCTACTTTCATTTTTTGCAAAAATCGAAAGTAGGCTAAAAATGGGGATGTAATCATGTGTGTACGGTATTACCAACTCCTAATAATAACATTCTAAAATTTAAGGATTATGAGAAACAGATTCGAGTACCATTTGTTATATATGCTGACTTCGAGGCTTTGCTAAAACCATTTAATACATGTTCATCAAATCCAGCCCAACCTTTCACCAACACAACTCACATTCATGAACCTTTTAGCTTTGCATATTATATTAAATGTAGTTATGATGACTCTTTAAATAAGTTTGAGCTCTATAGAGGACCTGATGCACCTAAAGTTTTTATGGAAAGGCTTGAGAAAGATGCCATTCGTATATACTCTATTTTAAATACGATCATTCCAATGGAACCACTAACTTCATCAGAGCAAATGAATTTTGAAACTGAAACTAATTGTTTTATATGCGGTGAATGTTTATATTCAGACAGGGTTCGCGATCATGACCATTTAACAGGAAAATATCGTGGTGCTGCTTACCAAGAATGTAATTTAAATTATAGAGTAAGTATATTCATTCCGGTCATTCTACATAACGGTAGCAAATACGATAACCACTTTATTGTTAAAGAATTTGGAGCTTCAGATGTGAAAATTGATGTGATTGCAAGTAATAAGGAACAATACATATCGTTCACAAAATACATCAAAACTAGCAATAAAAAACCATTAAACTGCGATTTTTAGATTCATTCCGCTTTATGTCGAGTTGTCTTGATAAGCTGGCTAGTAATTTAAAATCAGATCAGTTTCATGAAATTCAACGTGTCTTTCCTAAAGAAGATGATTTTAATTTGATTCGTCAAAAGGGTATATTCCCTTATGAATATATTAACTGTGTGGAACGTCTTGAGGAGTGTTGTTTACCACCGAAAGATGCATTTTACAGTTCCTTAAACACAAGTCATATCAGTGATCAGGAATATTTACATGCACAACGTGTATGGGCACAGTTTGACATTCAAACTTTAGGAGAATTTTCAGACATATATTTGAAGACAGATGTGTTGTTATTAGCAGATGTTTTTGAAAATTTTCGGAATGTTTGTATGAAAACTTATGACCTTGATCCTTGTCAGTATTTCACAGCTCCTGGGTTAAGTTTCAGTTCAATGTTGAAAAAAACGAAAGTAAATTTAGAATTAATGACTGATATAGACATGATCAATTTTATAAAATCATCAATTCGAGGTGGATTAAGCCAATCTAGTGGACGGTACTCTAAAGCGAATAATAAATACATGCCTAGCTACAACCCTTGTGAAGAGTCAAAATATATTGTCTACCTCGATGCAAATGACCAATATGGTTGGGCTATGAGTCAATATCTACCACTGAAAGATTTTCGCTGGCTGACAACCTGAAATTGATGTCTTACATGTTGACACTCTTAATGATAACGATGATAAAGGATATATTTTAGAAAATCTTGAGTACCCTAAAGAGTTACATAATGATCATAATGATTTACCATTTTGTCCTGAGAATATGAAATCTCCATACATCACATCACGAACAAAAATGTTAATTGGTAATGTAAATGATAAATGTAAATATGTAATACATTATCAAAACTTGAAACAGTGTCTACAGCATAGATTGAAATTAACTAAAATTCATCGCGTATTGCAATTTCATCAGTCAGCATGGCTCAAACCGTATATTGATCTAAACAATAATTTAAGAACACAGTCAACAAACGCGTTTGAAAAAGATTTTTATAAACTCATGAATAGTAGTGTTTTTGGAAAGACTATGGAGAATGTTGATAAACGAGTTGATGTAAAGCTGATAACAAAGTGGGAGAATGATGGTAAAAGGTATGGTGCGAGCAACTTAATAAGCAAGCCTAACTTTCATAGCTGTTATTCATGAGGATTTAGTTGTAATACAAATGAATCGTCTTAAAGTAACTTACAACAAACCCATATATGTGGGTTACACCATTCTGGAATTATCAAAAACACTTATGTATGAATTTCACTATGATTATGTAAAGAAAAACTATCTTGATAATGCTAAATTACTCTACACAGACACAGATTCTTTTATTTATGAGTTTAAAACTGATGATTTTTACGAGGATATCAAAACTGAGCTAAATAGGTTTGATACAAGTGACTACCCCAAGGATAATATTTACCATTTACCTCTAGTAAACAAAAAGGTTCTTGGGAAATTTAAGGATGAATGTGCTGGTGTTATTATAGACACCTTTGTAGGCACAAAATCTAAATCATACAGCTATATGACAATTGATGATGTAGTAGTAAAAAAATTAAAAGGAGTGAAAAAGAATGTTGTTAGTAAAGAGTTAGATATAAGTGATTATAAAAACTGTATAGTTAGTAACCCACCTGTATTATATAAGAAAATGTGTGTATTTAGAAGTAAAAATCATCAGCTACATACCAATTTGTTGAACAAAGTTGCTTTAAGTAATGAAGACAACAAACGATTCATTATACCCAACACATTTAATACTCTTGCTTGGGGAAACAGTCGTATTGACGACTATTACTTTTCTTAAGTCTAATGATCACTATATTGTAATATTTGTAGTGTGTTTTATATTGTAATATTTTTTGTAAAAACTGTAAGTAGAATGTATAATGTTAGGCTACAGTAGTTTAGTAAAAATAAGATAAGTAATACATTTTAGTGTAAAATGTTTGCTTTTGTATATTACGAAAAAGATTTTAAAAAATTTACTGAATGTGTGAACTAAACAAGGGGAATGTAAAAAATGTAAAGTGGAAATTGTAAATATCCATGTGTGAAAAAGTGAAACGGCTATCACCATTTTAAAATTAAAAAGACATTGTTATCTGGTAAACCTCGTTTTTTATTTCACAACAACAAAATGTACAGAATGTGTAAACTTAACAAGGGAATGTAAAAAATGAAAAGTGGAAATTGTAAATATTCATGTGTGAAAAAAATGAAATGGCTATCACCATTTTTAAAAAATAAAAGATATAGTGATTTAGTGAACCTTATTTATATTTCACAAAAAAATGTACAGAATGTGTGAACTAAACAAGGGGAATGTAAAAAATGTAAAGTGGAAATTGCAAATATTCATGTGTGAAAAAATGAAAATGATGAAATGACTATCACCATTTTTAGAATTAAAAGACATTGTGATCTGGTAAACCTTGTTTTTATTTCACAACAACAAAAATGTACAGAATGTTTTAACTAAACAAGGCGAATGTAAAAAAATGTAAAGTGGAAATTGTAAATATTCAAGTGTGAAAAAAATGAAATGGCTATCACCATTTTTTAAAATAAAAGACATTGTGATCTTGTAAACCTTGTTTTTATTTCACAACAAATAGAGCTTTACAAAAATAGAATACAAAGAAATACCAATTCCTCAATCCTTTTCAATGTCCATGTCCACTCATTATTAACTTTCCTTTTATAACACTAATCACAATGACGACTGCCAACCTCTCTCCCACTGAGACATCACAGAATGTCAAAAGTTGTTTAGCTTTTCAACGATACTTTATCCGCTACACGTCTTAATGCAGAATGAGTGTGGTGATAAGAAAGGTGCATGCTTGATCCAAAGGATTAATAGGTATATCACTATGCTGCAAAGGTTCTTCAAGACAAGTTCCAGGACTACACAAATAATAACCAGGTAGGTAGATTTCGAAAGTCAAGTATTGAATTACTTTTTTAATGACGCCATTGCCAGTACAGGTCTGGCATATCCTTTTCCATCGATGGTAAAAAGGTTTGATCTTCCTCCTCTTCTGTGGATGATGTTTGTTGTTGTTGCTTTTTTTCTTCATTACTCCCGTGGTATGAGGAAACAAAGTCTTTACACTGACTTTTATGACCATGATACAGTTTGACTAGCTGACAAGTAGCACACTGTCGCATAGAGGGTATTTTTGCCATAGCCACTTGCTTATGGTGATCATAATCCGTACATGGTTGCAATTCACTTAACACAGGGTCTTGAGTCCATGATTTTGGTACATGTTGCCAGATTTCTTTCACTGCATTTGCTGCGACATAATAAATGAATGATTTTGGAAGAGCCAATAATTCTTCTTTAGTAAAACTGTCTAGTTTCTTTTTACACACAAAGAACTTTCCAATCGCTTTATCGGTAGCATCCCCTTTCTCCATGGTATTACGTTGATGTTTACACGTCGCTTGTAGAAATCTCACTGGTGTCATCCACAGGTAAACCTTTAGTTTTAATTTTATTTAACAACTCCCAGCAGGCATTGGTGGATAGCCAATGAAACAATTGCCACACCTGTGCCAAGGCTTTATGGGTAATATTGACACAGGGGCAGCGATCCATGAGTGTTTGCAGCGATGGACAGCCCATGTCCATTAAATCGATACATTGACAGTAAGACGCTAAAAATGGTTGTAGCCATTGACGTTTTTCACTACCTTTCACAAATATTACATGGGCAGAAGACAAGTGGGCTTTCATGACCATGTCCAGGTGCTTATATGAAATGGTTCCCTGCTTCCAGTCTAGTTGCATATGAGTTTCAATCCACTGGGTTTGTTTACGGTCTTTATCACACAACAAATCAAACGCATAAGGTGGTTTAAACACCAAATGAGTAGCTTGTGATATCCAAAAAGTGGGAACAATCGATGATGGCCACTTCTTTAAATATAAATTTGTTATCTCCAATTTAAAACCCTTGACAGTCGACAATCAGTGTACGCAACATGTTCACTCTTGTCTGGATCAAGTCCAACTGACCACAGACTGACAATTGTTCAGTAAGGTGTACCCATGTCATTTACTTACATTCCATTCTAGTAAAAGAAAAGAAAAACATCGAGTAGTCACTATAGAGGTTAGGATATGACAGGGGGGGGGGGGGCGCATAAGAAATAATAATATAACAACAACAACCAATTTTTTTATTTCATTATTTTATTAGCATAACAAGTTTTACATTCTTTTTTCATTCTAGGTTAGAGGCGGTACCATCTCATACAACAAAAAAGTCTTTTGTGTTTATAGTGTCCATAACACCGATGATATCCCAATGTCTCTAAACTGGATGTTTTTGACTGTGAGCTGCTCACTGAAGCACTGCCGGCACCATAAAGTCCACACGTATCATAACTTTTTTCATCACTCAGAGGCATGAGTGAGGGGTAACTTGAATGACAGGGTATATTACCCACCTCCATTCTGCACAGGTAGGGACAGGCAGGTGACCAGCGCTGATGTTCCTGCATGGGTTCATCGCTCTCTTGCCATTGGTCTAAGATGATGGGACAAAACACACATTTCACTTCATCTCTTGTTTTTAAATAGTAGAATCCAGCTGCTGCTAAGGCTTGAGGGTTTATAAAAGGCACCGGCCACGTCGCAAAGGTCTTGAAACGTTGTTCCTCAGATTTTAAATTCATGGATGTAACTTCTCTTGAGGCTTGAAAGCAAGACATGACTGAGCGGTTTGATGTGTGTTGACCTGCTATTTATACACTTGTCACTTGGTTGGACAGTGGATAATAGTTGACTTGTTTGTGATGAATAATCAAACAGTAGGCCGTGGTATTGGCTGGAACATTGTCATGCGTTTCAAAATCTAGTCGAATGTCAATATTGGATGGTTTGACAGACTCTTCCAAGTAGGAACAGTCAAAGACAATCAGTGGCGCCCTTGTCTTAAAAGCTTGGGGTGATAACATTGGACAATTCTCTTTTTGATAATACGACCATCTAAATTTAGAAAACAAGTCGTACAGGGGGGCAAACTTATTTTTTGAAAAATCTAAATCCAGCCCTTCATAGGGAAACACAGCACCTTTGAGGAAAAGACGTGCATTTCTCAATTGCAGGTGATCAAATTGCGTGACATCTTTGGTTTGTTGATACTTGCGATTCGTTTGAAAACCCACAATCATGTAGAGAGGTCTCTCTGTATAGCGGGCTGTTTTTATAGACCAACTGTGTGTGTTGGTGGTGGGCAATAACGGGTACTCATGGAGTGCCCAGCTTCTAAATTCCATGGGTAGAGGTATATCTCTCTTTACCAACTTGAGTATGTCCAGTTTTTTGCTATCGTTAAGGGTCACATGAGGCACTTTCCATAGCAAGCGTTGTAGTTGAATTTTTGAATCAATGGGGGCATTGTCGACTCCCTTGAGTGCATTATTATCACTCCTGTCTCTCACCAGATAAAGCACTTGCCTTGCGTTGACCACAATGCGCTGGTGATCTTCAGCAAAGCCTAAAATCATTTTAAGAGGTAAATATCCAGTGAAGGTGCCATCGGTGTGTACCATCCAGTCATTGGTCGAGTCAGGGCACCAACCCGCCATGCAAAGTGTTTTAGCTTCTTCCTCACTATAAGAGGGATATAGTTTCATGACACTGGAAATACCCACATTTCGAGTGCTATCCATCACGATATCGTTAATGACATAACGTACTTCAGAAAACAGGAAGGCGAAAGCATGGTTGGCTAACTTGGATGTAGTGGGTGTAGAACCATCGGCTTTGGTGAGCCGACCTTCAATCTGAATAACACTTTCATGTGGTAGAGTGTAAATATCTTGGTTGTTGATAACAAATTGAATTTCATCATTGTTATTGAGTCCAGCTGTTTGAGCTTGATAAGAATGCAGATCAATTCTTACCACTCCTAGTTGCTCCTCGATGTGGTTCGCTACCTCTAGAATAGAATTCATCGCGGGGGTTAATGTGGTAACCCAAATGCTGTAAAATCTGCTTGTTCTGAGATGTTAACGTGTATTCACGTGGTAAACAACTAACACCATTCCTAGACGGTGCTGTTGCTTTATATACAAACTTCATAGTGGTTTTAGCACCAACTTGTAAGTCACTGGTGTGGTAGAATCTAGATCAATGAGTTGTTGCTCTCTATTGATCAGTCTTAATGTTATATTACTAATACCATCGACAGCCACAGAATGAAAAAGCACCACTGGAGGGTTTTCACGAATAATATAGCCATTGGGCGATGTTACAATAAAGTCATAAAGCGAATGCGACGGTTCTTGATTGGTGTACACTTGACTAATAATATTACACGTCACCGACACATGATGGTCCTCAATGAATTTCACTTCATGGTCTGATTCATGTTTTTTGTTGGGCTCTAACACACGTGGTTTAAATCCTAGTAATGGACCAATGGAATCGGAGTGAGTTTTAAAGTCAATTTTGAATGTAGAAAAAATACTGCAGCGATGAGTGTTGGTATTTCCTACAAGTTCAAACTTGCGCGTTCCATCGAGAAATGACTTTAAACCATATTCATTGATCAACACCACATAAATGTGTTCATAAATGTCATCTATCGTGTATCCACCAGAGTTCAGGGTGAGCACAGAATCATCATAGTAAAACTTGTTGTTCACATTTTCACGTATGTTGTATATTCGATTGTACGTTTCAAGAGAAACAAGTCCTAAACCATAAGGTTTTTCACTCAATTCGATAGGTGGGTAAAAGTCTAGACTCACTTCAGGTCCACGTCCATGCAGTGTAAACGTCTTACTTTCCACCGACATACTGTTGACGTTTTTGCTTATGTTGCGTCTTATATAAAAAAAAAATAAACATAAACGTCCACACTGTTGGCTGTTAAGCGTTTGCTCACGTTTCACATTATAATATATCTTGATCCTGTTTCCAAAATAGACCACTAGTTCCATGGGCGGGGGTAAATTCCCAAAACTGTCAAAGTACCATACAGTAAATCCCTCTTTGACATAAGCTACATAATGTGTTCCAGGTCCTCGGTGATCATCCAAATTGACAACAGCACATTCATGTTTCCAGGGTCGTGAGGGTAATTGGTTTCGCATAAACACACCTCGAAAATGAGAAAGCTTTAGTTGTTTAGCATAGCTTTCCACTTGCTGATGCGTCAGGGCATGTCTTGCTATGGTTGAGGTTAAAGATGTTTTTTTTTATTTCGAAAAGGTGAAATTCCAAATCCTTGTTGATAAAAGGCTGGCTTCAAATTGACATTTCTAGCCCTCATAGCAATGGCCTCCATTGTTTTATTGTGTCGCTGACTTTCTTTGAGTTGTTGCTTGCCCTGTTGCGCGGCTTTAGTAGTTTTTGCCACTGCACTGGCACCGCCTAAAAGTGAACCCAGAGCAGCCAGACCAGCGAATAATGCAGGTAAAAATCCCGCTCGTTTAGGGACGGGGATCACTCGCCCTTGTTTTGAACCCTGTCGCTGACGTTTTGGAATAACATGTCTCTGTGCTACTCGAAGAGGTTTCCTTATGGTCAACACATTATTTTTTCTTTTTTTCTTTCGTAAGGGCTTGTCCACAAATGTCATAAGCCCAGGCTTTGCCAAGGACAGGCTTTTTGTCTTTCTCACCACATATCTTTGTTTCACCATGATGATGATGACCAACAACCTTTCACAAGAAAGTTTAAGTCACAACTAACATTAGATTGTTATTTCATGGCTGTATATTCCAATTCTACATAAAGTGGGAAATCATTTATGGTTTTTCCAGCTTGCTTTTCATTCCATGTCAACAGGAGATGAAAGGATAATTCGTCTCCTGCATTGACCATTTCATGGTTATGGACCAACATCCTATGACCATTTATCTCTATTTGTAAATGGCTCTCATCAGGTATGGCATATTTGATGTGAATGGTTCCATTATAGTGTAGTCGATAGTGGCTTAAACCCGAAGCAAGCACATAGGTCAAGTGCTGGTCATGAACTAGAGTTATATGGTTTCTCTCATTCACAGGTTTTACATTTGTCAGATGCACTAAAAATACAGATGGGATAAATTTATAAAGACTTTTCATTTCATAGGTCACGTATCGCTTGGTACAGACATCATCATCTTCTTGTGGGTCTTCCACGTGAATAATGCGGTGATGATTAGCGCTATAGCCATCCACCGTAAGCTGAGGCACTTTATCATAAAACTCATACACCTTGTTATCCACATACTTTTTTGTAGTAACGTCTGTAGACACTTGAGGATGTTTTACATGAGTTAACCGCTTTCCTTTAAAGTCATAATCTCCTTGTTTTGTGCGTGGCACTACTGACCTATTAGCAGGATCTGTTTCTTGTTTAGGATCATGTATGGGAACAGACCTAGCTTTGACCATCAACGCACGTCCAAAGACATCCATCGTCAACCTGTAATACGAGTCTACTGTTTCTATGACGAGGTTCGGTGCGATGTATATAGACAGCCTGCTAGCCTCTCTAAGCCTTAGTTGAAATGAAGCTAATTAAGCAGCAAGAGTCATTCCCTGTGAGGGACATGGTTTCCCATCTCTGCCCCACATCACGTGAACAACGCCATGGTTCACTGTTTCCATCTTCCATTCGCTGCATCATTGTGGGACCTTCCGGCTGTGGAAAGACCAATCTTTTGCTGACACTTATTACAGCGCCCAATGGTCTGTGTTTTCAAAATATTTATATTTTCGCAAAATCTCTCTACCAACCCCTCTACGTGTTTCTGGATCAAGTCATGTCTGGATTAAACAAGTAGTTCCGTGAAGAACTATACAGCCTATTTTGATATATCCTATTTATGTTTATTGCCTCTATCAACATACACAATTTCAGTTTGATTGCTATAATAGATTCGTAGATATTGAGAACCGACTAAATATTTCGGATGGTCGCCATGTTGGATTTTATATATGTAGGTCCTAGAGTTATGTACTGTTACATGCAGATTATTGTGTACGTGTAGCATTCAGACTTCAATCGCATAATTAGGACACAAGAAAAAAACAAGGAGATTTAAAAATTTTCACAGCTGCCATCTTGAGGTTATGGAAACAATTGAAATAAATTAGATGCCAGTGGATTAGCATTCGGATAAAGATTTACTGTACCAAGTTTCACTGCACGCGGATGGTTAAATTGCGAGAAACGTCCATGTGAATATTTATAATTCGCGTCACCGCCATGTTGGATTTGTGATCACCAGGTTATTTAAAGTCCTATAGGTGAACTTAAGTTCATAGCCCCTATGAACATTAAAACAAGCAGTTTGATTGCTAAAATAGATTCGTAGATATTCAGTATCGTCTAAATATTTCGGATGGTCGCCATGTTGGATTGTTAAATGTATAGGCCATAGAGTCATGTACCACTAAAGGAAAATTATTGCGTAGGTTCATTATTAAAACTTTCACTTCAATCGCATGACTACATCACAAGAAATAAAAACTTAATTTTAAAATTCGCACTGCCGCCATCTTGAGGTTATGTAAACAATTGAACTAAATTAGATACCAGTGGATTAAAATGTGTATAAATATTTCCTGTACCAGGTCTCAGTGCGCTTGGAACATTAAATCGCGAGAAAGGTCTATTTAAAATGTACAAATTCGCTTGGCCGCCATGTTCGTTTTGTAGTTAACCGGTTTTTGAAAATCTTATAGATGGACTTCCAGTAGTGCCCTTTATCTCCGTACAAAATTTTAGGGAGATACCGCTAATAGTTTCAGAGATATAGAATGCCATTGAAATATTTCTTACATCCGCCATCTTGTGATTATGTAAACAATTGAACGAAGTTAGATGTCGGTGCATTACAATGTATATAAACATATACTGTACCAAGTTTCATAGCGTTTGGTTGGTCAAATCGCGAGAAACGTCTATTTAAAAGTCGCAAATTAGCTTGGCCGCCATGTTGGTTTTGTAGTTACCAGGTTTTCAAAAGTCACATAAGTGAACTTATAGTAGTTCCCTCTATCACCATAGAAAATGTCAGGGTAATATCGGTAATAGTTTCGGAGTTATTGAATGCTGGTGAAATATTTCGCACAGCCGCCATGTTGGATTGGTGAGTCGTAACAAAATTTGAAGGGCACGGTCGAGGTCGCCGGGAATAGTGCTATGAACTTTCCGAGTTTCATTGAAATCGCTCCTGCCGTTTAGATTTTATTAGGGGGGGGGGACACACACACGAATCACACACACACACACACACACACACACACACGCACACACACACGGACAAAAGGTGATCTCATAAGCCTATTTTTTCAAAATTGAAAATAGGCTAAAAATGAGAATAAGGGGTATTTTACATTTTCCACGCATGAAAATGTTATTTCACCGGATGAGGTAAAGCCTGATTCACTCATGATTTTCGATGATGTATCCACTGAACGACAAGGTATCATTCAAAGCTATTTCAGCATGGGTCGACACAAACATATCGATTGCTTCTATCTTGGACAAACGTATTCTAAAATGTCCAAACAGTTGATTCGTGACAATGCCAATGTCATTGTTTTATTTCGCCAGGACGAGAGGAACAGTCGTTACATTTATAATGAACATGTGAATCCGGATATGACCTTTCAAATGTTTACAGAATTGTGTGGCAAGTGCTGGAACACACAACGTCATGCCTGTTTAGTGATTGACAAACAAAGTGAACTCAACCAAGGGCGGTATCGCTTAGGGTTTGATCATTTTATTGCTATTTAAGGCACTGTATCATTCCCTCTCAAGTCATTTGTCGCGACATCATAGCGTTAGCAGAGAGTCAATTGAAAAAGCATATTATTAGAGCAAAAAATACTATTCGCCAAAAGTTTCGTCAATTGAAACGATCGCGTGCGGATCATGCTTTGTTTATTCAACAACATTTAGCACCTCCGCTAAAAGCTATGTTGAAACCCTCTATCAAGCCATTTGAAACGCTACCTACCGTTTCACAAGCCAGTCAGACGCACCACGAGGACTCTGAGGAAGAGAAAGAGGAAGATGAAGAGGAACAGGAAGATTTAGCTAGTGTTAGCGAAGTTGAGGATAATGAGGAACAAGTGTTTACGCCTCAAAAAAAGGCATCACCCCTTGCAGAGTTTTTAAGAAAAAGGAAATCCTTGGCCATGGTCGAAACCCCTTGCCCTTCCAGATCGTCTCCATTTTCACAACTCTTGGCCACTCCTCAACATAAAGCTCAACTGAAAAACATTTTAATAAAATATTATGGATCAACACTGGAACCCTATTTCACCAATCTATTTGTTGGAAACACAGATACCACATATGGCGTTCGCTATGAGAATGATAGTTTTAAAATTGGTGATTCATCGATTAAATTTAGTCGTACTAAAGCTGTCATTAAAAAGATCAACTATAAATTAACACCAGGACTGTTAAAGCTACTATTCTCTAGGACTCCCTCATCTCAAGATTATACGTCAGAGGACCTTAGTAAATATAAATCCATTTTATTGGATACCCATGTTCACAAAAGACAGTATGATCCCACTCAACAAGTGAATGCTAATATATCTCAAAAATATAAAACCATCATTGCAAAAATGTTCCCCACTAGTCAAAGTGGTCGTCGTAAAGTGTCCGCTTCAGGGGTGACATTTAAACCATTAAAACCCCTTGTAGATGTTACCTACTGGCACAATCCAAATAAACTCGTCCAGCGACTACAGCTGTTGCATGCTTCACGTCAAGCCGGCCATACTGGTCACGATTGGGAAATTCAAGAAATTGAGGAAGAACTTCGAAATGCCAAAATTATTGTTTAAGCCCTCACCCATTAAAATGGGTATTGCTCACGAGTTGCATCGTCCAGCTAGACGTCACTATCAGCGACTCAAGGTGATTTCACAGGGTGTGGATGAACTTTGGCAAGCAGACTTGGTTGAAATGATTCCCTATGCTAACGTTAACGATGGTGTACGCTATATGTTGACGGTCATTGATGTTTATTCCAAAATGGCGTTTGTTGAACCTGTGCGTCGCAAGTCTAGTCCACTAGTCACCAAAGCCTTTCAACATATTATTCAACAATCTAAACGTCAACCTCAGCTGCTACAAACCGACCAGGGAAAGGAATTTTTCAACAAGGATTTCTCCAGTTTTCTCAAATCTAAGGATATTCACCATTACACCACGTACAGCAATCTCAAAGCCAGCGTGGTCGAGCGGTTCAACCGAACATTGAAAACCCATATGTGGAAAGCGTTTACCGCTCAGGGCACTTATCGCTGGTTGGACTTATTACCTGAGTTAGTGTCACGTTACAACGACACCAAACACAGAACCATTGGGACCAAGCCACGACTTGTAACTAAAAATATTCCACAACTGGATAAACTGTTTAACCCCATAAAAACAGCAGACCCTAAACGTCATCGCCTTAACATTGGGGACCATGTTCGTGTGAGCAAATTCAAGTCCGTCTTCGACAAGGGCTACACACCAAATTGGGGGACAGAACTATTTCGAATTCGTCAAGTCAACCTGAACAGTCCAGTCACCTATTTACTCGAGGACCTCAACCATCAACCCATAAAAGGCAGGTTTTATCTTCAAGAACTTCAAAAGACGGCGTTTCCTAAACATTACCTTGTGGAAAAAGTGTTGAAACAAAAAGGAAATAAACTATATGTAAAATGGTTGGGATTTAGCTCAGCCTTTAATTCTTGGATTAATAAATTACATGTTGTGTGAACCTGTGTGTCTGGTATTTATTTATTTACTCATGTTGTACTTAAACTACAGTCCTATGTACAGTCCTCAGCTATACATGTATTATGAGCAATACATATTTCTTTCTCTCTTCACCTGTGTTCTCTCTTACACTAACTCTCCCCCCTTCACCTCTCACCACTGTCAAAACAGGTTGTGACTTGTTAGCTCTTATCGTGCACGTGTACAGGTGAACACCTGTGTGTTAGATCATATTACACATGAACTTGCATTTTCTCACGTATGAAGCAAAACAGGATGTGACTTGTTTCACAAGGAGGACGGTAATAAGGTCATCTCACACGTGTTCACATGTATTTCGTCACTTTCCTTTCATATCGTTATCCCATTATAGTAGTGGTGAACAACGTCAGTTCAACACACACAAATGTAGTTAGACCCTTTGACATAATTTAAATAAATTCATGAGCCAGTCCATAGGGACCAGGTCAAAGGGACCGGTCCAAAGGGATCAGTCCAAAGGGACAAGGACTCGTCCACAAGGACTCGACCACAAGGACCAGTCCACAGGGACCCGTCAACAATGACTTGTCGACAAGGACCTGTCCACAATGACCTGTCCACAAGGACTCGTCCACAAGGACCTGTCAACAAGGACTTGTCCACAAGGACTCGTCCACAAGGACCCGTCAGCCATGACCCCGCCAACAATGACCCGTCAACAATAACCCATCCATAGGGATCCGCTCCCCCACCCTCTTACAAAAGCCATGAGTGGGCATGCTAATTCATAGTGGCTTTCCACCAAACATATGCACTTTATGTGGAACAACGTTTGAATCCATATCGGCATTCCAACTCTCACATGTTGCAATTGGTAACAGAGATTCTCTAAAACAAATCAATTTCACCCTCTAGTAGGGGTAGGTTTTATTTTTGGGGTTGAAATATGTTGTCCATTGGAAAGGGGGTGTTATCCCGAGTTCAATGACACATCATTTGTCAAAATCCGACCACGGGTTCGGGAGTTATCGGGCTGCCGCCATCTTGTGTGGAGGGTGTGGAGGTGGAGGGATCTGAACCCGTACAAATACACTACTGGAGTCCATTCTGAGGGGACTACACTGGAAGACCTGCCTGGTATACCTAGACGACGTCATCGTTCTGGGGAGGAGCTTCGAGGAGCACTACAGCAACCTGAAGGAGATCTTGTTGAAGCTACGGGCTGCCCAGCTGAAGTTGAGCCCCAAGAAGTGTCAGCTCTTCCAGAAGCGGGTCCAGTACCTTGGGCATATCGTCTCCGAGGAAGGGGTGCGCACCGACCCCGAGAAGACCAGAGCTGTGAGGGAGTGGCCAGTTCCGAAGGACAAGTCCCAACTACGAAGCTTCCTGGGACTCTGCACTTATTACCGTCGCTTCGTGAGAGGATTCGCCGACATCGCCAAACCTTTACATCGACTGACTGAGAAGGACCAACTCTTCACGTGGACAGCAGAATGCCACAGTGCCTTCGAACAACTCAAGCAGGCTCTGTGCACCGCACCTATTCTGGCCTACCCCAGACCTGGAACAAGGTTCATCGTCGATACCGATGCCAGCGACTTTGGCATAGGGGGAATCCTGTCGCAAGTAGTGGACGGCGAGGAGAGAGTAGTGGCCTACTTCAGCAAGGCCTTGTCAAAGACAGAAAGGAACTACTGCGTCACCAGGAAGGAGCTGCTCGCCATCGTGAAGACCATTGAACACTTCCACAAGTACCTGCACGCGCAAGAATTTCTCATCAGGACCGACCATGCATCCCTGCGGTGGCTCCTGAACTTCAAGCAGCCCGTGGGTCAACTCGCGTGGTGGTTAGAGAGGCTTCAACAGTACAACTTTGAGATTCAGCACAGGAAAGGCCAGCTGCATTCTAACGCCGACGCCCTGTCACGTAGACCGTGCCCCGAAGACTGCACCTTCTGTGCCCGAAGGGAGGAGAACACCGGGATACAGTGCCGAAGGACTACCGTGGAACTTCAAGGGAGCTTGAGCCGCGAATCTTTCACGCGGGCACAAGCAGAAGATGATGACCTGGGACTGATAGCCGAATGGAAGGGGGCCTGTGTCCCCAGACCCGGGTGGAACATTGTGAGTGACTGCAGCCCAAAGTTTAAGTCCTACTGGGCGCAGTGGGACTCGCTGATTGTAAGGGATGGCCTCATCTGCCGCGCCTGGGAGAGCACCGACGGGAAGACATATCGGGAACAAGTCGTCGTTCCAAAGGCTATGACGGAGGAAGTCCTGAAGGAAGTTCATGGAGGATCATCTGGTGGACACCTAGGGATAAAGAATACCCTGGAGAAGCTGAGAGAGCGGTTCTACTGGATCGGATGCCGAACAGACATGGAGAACCACTGCGCGAGGTGCCACGATTGCGCAGCCAGCAAGGGCCCAGGACGAAGACGACGGGGTCCACTGAAGACCTACAACGTTGGCGGCCCCATGGAGAGAGTGGCCATCGATGTGGCTGGGCCATTCCCGTTAAGCGAGGCAGGGAACCGCTACATATTAGTCGTCAGCGACTACTTTACCAAATGGCCGGAGGCGTATGCGCTCCCTAACCAAGAAGCCGCGACGATCGCAGAGACCCTGGTGAAGGAATTCGTCAGCCGGTACGGAGTACCCCTGGAGCTGCACTCCGTCCAAGGGAGGAACTTCGAGTCGCAGGTGTTCCAGAACCTATGCCAGCTGCTGGGAATCCGGAAGACAAGGACGACGCCGCTACACCCTCAGTCCGACGGGATGGTAGAGCGATTCAATCGCACCATCGAGAACCATCTCCGAATAGTTGTCAGCGAGCAACAGAGGGATTGGGACAAGCATCTTCCACTATTTCTCCTGGCCTACCGCGCCGCCGTGCATGAAGCCACCGGGTGCACACCAGCCCGGGCCATGTTTGGGAGGGAGCTCCGTCTACCCGTCGATCTTGCCTTCGGCCGACCTGGGAATGATCCGATCCCGGTAAGCCAGTATTGTCAAGAACTGGTCGACCAACTGGAGGACGTGCACGCGTTCGCGAGGAGGAAACTGCGGATCGAGACCGACCGAATGAAGACCCGATACGACCAGCAGACGGATGCCGGAGGATTCCACGAGGACGACCTGGTCTGGCTCTTCAATCCATTACGGAAGAAAGGCCTGTCACCCAAACTGCAGAAGTCCTGGGAGGGCCCGTACCGAGTCGTGAAACGGATCAACGATGTCGTCTACAGGATCCAGCGGAGCCCGAGGGCGAAGATGAAGATCGTGCATCGAGATCGCCTGGCAGCCTACGGAGGGACACAGACGGACCAATGATTGATCGGGACGATCAGCCTTTTTAGGAAGGGGGTGGTGTTACGGCTGTGAGTTTGTGTCATCACTCGCCGCATGAGTCACAACTGCCCCAGGGCTGGGCTGTGCCCTGCCTCCTGTATTGCGCGCACCTTATGCGACAGGGCTACTAGGACAAAGGGATAGTCCAGAATATTCGTGACTGGACCAGCGATGGAAACCTCGAGAAGCCGTGGACCCTGGATGGATCTAGAAGCATTTATTGAGTCACCGGCCTGCTATATAAGAGTGACCCGTGAAGCAGTGGTTGTTGTTGTGTTTTACGAGCTAGTGCGAGCGTTTATCGTGAGCGACAGAAGTGTGGTGACTTGCGTAACCCCTAGTGGAGCGGAGAAGAGAGAAACATACTGGGGACTGCCTGTGTTTTGAGTGAGTGTGCTTTCACTGAGTGTCGGAGATATGGTGGTTACGAAATCCAGTGACATTGTTTCTCCCAGCTTGTGAACAGCGTACAGCAAGTGCTCGTAAGTAACTGTATTTGTTGTACCTGAGGAAGAGGGGCAGGTAGCTTCTGTCAAGGCCAACGGACTCATTAGGACGGATTAACTTCTGTGGTCTGTTGACAAGTAAAAGGGGCCAAGAGCGCTCAAGGAAGAGACTTGAGGAAACTGGAGTAAGGTTCCAATTGCTTGTGTTCGCTGATGAGTAGTGTAATTTTCTGTCCGCAATAAAGTTAATTATTTCTTTAAGCAGTAATTGGTGTTGTGCTTCCTACCCACCGTAATACAGTTAACAAAAGTGCCACTAGGGGGGTGGCACGCAACAATAACATCAAATTATGGTGCAGTTTCGAGAAGAAACTAATAGACGATTGACCAAGAGGAACAAATATTATGTATGTTTACATGAACGTTCGAAACAAATTTCAAACTGGGCAAAACATAAAACGAAACAAAACAAACCAGATTTCTATTTAAGTACGTAGTATTTAGCCTACTTTCGATTTTTGCAAAAAATGAAAGTAGACTTATGAGATCTACACAGGGCCAAAAACTGTGTGTCTGTCTGTGTGCGAGTATGTGTATGTGTGTGTACTCTGTATGTCTGTCCCCTCTCTATCAATTCAAACACGGTGAAACCAAATTGAATTAAATTTGGTACAGAGGTAGCAGTAGCAAAGGGCACCTCAGTGTCATGTTTTATATTGCCGCCACCTTTACTAAAACTTAATGGCGGCCACTCAAAGGTCAAAACTTAATATTAAATTTCGACCAAACTAATCATCGGATCGTTACGAAATTTGATAAAAGCATACCTTCATATGAGACGCATCCTGTGCCCAAAGTACAAGGTCCTCAGCCATACTATTTAAGGTTGGCGGCTGTGTGAATTATGCAACCATTATAATCAATAGCTTAAGACCCACCAATTCCGATTATCGAGTCAAGAGTGGTGTAAGCTATCCTAAAGGACGTGATCCGTTATTTATTAGAATTTAATATTATAATATTATACTGTATGAGTGACTTAAAAGAGCTGAGCCGTCTATGTCACATGACCAAATGGCAGCTAATCTCTTGTGCCTGTCCTATATTTCAGTAGTTTAATTATGTTATATGAGATATTGCCTACTGAGAGAAATAATATAAACTTTGTATGAAATGATTTATAATGAAGATGTACTGCAGTGAAGAAATCGTTCATTTCAAGACATTATTTGCTAACACGTTGTATCTAAGTCAGTTAATAACACTGAGGTGTTAAGGACACATTTGGCTCTGGGCTAGAGCGTTAGTCTCTCACACAATTGACTGGGGATTGAAAACTACTGGGGTTAACTTTTTCATACTTGAATTCTTTTACAAATGATGTAGACGAGCTCTTTACACAGATACTAAATAAAATGCAATTTATCTCAAAAGAGAGGCTAATGTATACACTCGTTTATGAATGATCACAGCCCCAGCATCGTACATAAACAGAAGACATTAGAAAAAGGAGAATATAAGTGCAAGATACACGTTGTCATCAACCACAACCTTCCCAATGCCTCTGTACGATGCTCTCCTCTTGTGGGTTACGTGAGTAATTGTTCCAAACATTCCGCTTTGTAAATCCCTGGCCTCCTGAAGTATGGCACTTTTGTAATAGTTCAACTTGTAGCCATGACCCGAGCTCCGATTACCTTTAAGCACTGCCAGCTGGATCGCATCCCTCCTGGTTGCTTTAAACTGCCTGCCCATTCCAAACTCAGAGGCGTACAAGATATAAATTAATTCACTGCTAGGTTACAGCACCAACCTACTGTGATCGCCGCGGATACCTGAAACGATGGATTCTTAAGTTTGGAGGCTTAATATCAAGATTAACAGACGGGAATGCGTTACAGTAAATTAGTAGTTTAGATATTCAATCATCATAAAGTGTATAATATTGATTTAGACACTTACTGGCTAATTATGAATATAAAAGAAAACAAAAAGATACATGGTGGTGGAGGTGGTTGTTTTAGGGATGAGAATAAAGAGTTGTAAGTATACCCATACATATAGGAGAAAGTTCTCTGCTGAACATCTTGTTTCCCTTTGAAACTTCTTCTTGACGTTCTTCTATTATGTTCAATCTCAGGTAAATGTTCATAAAAATCCAAGTACAATTGAATTTTTCAAGGAAACGTGACGTGATAGAACTTTTTACTACTGTTTTCGAAATCAGCACCGAAACCTACAGTAAGTTCAGATATCACTTCCCTTGTATTTCTTTCATCGCAGGCCTGTGTAATCAATCAATTAATCCTGACGCAAGCACAAGGTGTAAATGTCACCATACAATTTAAATGGCTTACCAACTACCTAAACTAGAGGCATCAAGGAGACAACGAAGGTGTGGAAATCTTCCTTCCGATCTCTCCAGAAGGAAGCTGTGGTACTCTGTCGACTCCGGATAGGCCAGGGGATTGCTACGCGCTCCCACTTGCTAAAGAGAGAAGACACCCCTGTGTGTACTTGCGACGCCCACCTCACCGTGGCACACATTCTCTTGGAGTGTGTGGACCTGGCCGATCTGCGAAGGACTCTTAAACTGCCTAACACCCTCTCCCTTATTCTCTGTAATGACGGGCCGTCAGTAGACCTCGTCCTCCGGTTCATGAGGGAGAGTGGTTACTTTCTTAAGTTTTAATCTAAGTTAAGACTTTTAATTCAGGTTAAGTCTGTTTTTTCAAAATTGCGTTCAACTATTTTACTGTTCACTATGCCTTATTTGTTTTATTAATTTTTACCATCCGCCTTTTATTCTTTTTATTCAAATAAGGCATAATTGTTAGGGCTCACTGTCTGTTTTATATAAACCATTTTCGTTTCATCCATGGCAGTGAGCTGTTTTTATCTTCATCCTTTCATTTCATGCCATTTCATTTCATTAGTGGCCGATTACCTCGATGTTAGGCCCCTTAAAAGAACAATTATCATCATCATTTAACTACCTAAACTGATTTATTTATTTCGTATGGAAAAATGAGGACACACTGCGGCAAAGAATTAAAATCAAACAGAAAACAAAAAGTTAACATTTGTACAATATTTATAAAGTAGATTGTAGGTACCGTAACAGTTAAGGCATTTACAACACAATGTCCAGGGTATTCAGCCAGTTTACAGCATCATCGGCAGCATTGTGATGTCCATATCTTTCTCGGTAAATTGAAACCAAGTGGTTCTCTAGAGGGATCGGTAATTTTTAAACCCAGATGGTCTGGTTTTGATGCAGCCTATTCTTCATGCCAGATCTTGTCAGCACCAAAATGCGATGAAATGTGCTTCTCCCCCAGCTTCCATGGGGCATTACTGGATTTCAATATCACCTTTTTCTGAGAATTACTGTCCTGATATATGGGCGGTAGGGGATTACTGCGACATTTCTTTGCAGAACTGTTTTCCTCCCTGCATGAAATGGATTGATATTCCCTTTGACCTTGCTGTTACAGTAGGCCTAAATTGTTTTTGCGTCAACGCAGCAGTAGGCATTGTTGAGTAAAATAGTGCATATGTAATTCTAGTTCTTAATATTTATTCCCACTTATACGAGTCCAGGATGACGTGTGATAAGCCACAATGTGGGGCTTGTTTTTATGGCCAGATGCTCTTATTGACAGAAATATCATCAGAAGAATTAGAGAGGAAATGAATGAAGCTGTTTGAATCAGGGTAAGTAGTTGGAAACAAATAGTTCGATGAAGAACTATTTAGCCTATTTTCACATATCCTACTTACGTTAATTTTATTGTCTCTATCAACATACAAAATTTCAGTTCGATTGCTGTAATAGATTCGTAGATATTGAGAACCGTCTAAATATTTCGGACGGTCGCCATATTGGATTTTTATATATATAGGCCTTAGAGTTAATACATGAAGATTATTGCGTAGGTGTATAATTCAAACTTCAATCACATGATTAGGACACAACAAATAAAAACGAGATTTTAAAATTTCACACAGCCACCATCTTGTGGTCATGAAAACAATTGAAATAAATTAGATGCCAGTGGATTAAGATTGTATACGCATATACCGTACCAAGTTTCACTGCGCTTGGATAGTTAAATCCCGAGAATCGTCCATTTAAATATTTAAACTTCGCCGTCGCCGCCATGTTGGATTTGTGCTCACCAGGTTATTGAAAGTCCCATAGGTGAACATATGTTTATAGCCTCTATCAACATACCAAATGTCAGTTTAATTCCTGTCATAGATTAGTAGATATTGAGAACCGTCTAAATATTTCGGATGATCGCCATGTTGGATTTTTATATAATATTAGGCCATAGAATTATGTACTAGATGACGATTATTGCATAGGTTAATTATTCAAACGTTGACTTCGATCGCATGATTAGGACACAATAAATAAAGACTTAATTTTAAAAATTCGCACAGCCGCCATCTTGAGGTTAAGTAAACAATTGAACTGTATTAGATGTTAGTGCATTACAAAGTGTATATACATTTTCTGTACCAAGTTGCACTACTTTCGGGTGGTTAAATCGCGAGAAAAGTCTATTTAATGTTTTAACTTCGCTTTGCCGCCATGTTAGGTTTTTTACTTGACAGGTTTTTGAAAGTTACATAGGTGAACATCTATTGGTGCCCTTTATCACCGTACAAAATTTCAGGGTGATGTAAGTAATAGCTTCGGAGATATAAAATGCCGGTGAAATATTTCGCACAACCGCCATGTTGAATTGGTGAGACGTAATGAAATTTGAAGGGTACGGTCGGAGTTGGACAAAATAGTACTATGACCTTACCGAGTTTTATTGAAAGAGCTTCAGGCGTTTAGACACACACATACACACGCGGACAAAAGATGATGCCAAGCCTATTTTTTCATGAATTAAAATAGGCTAAAAACTAACATAAAACGCTCTTTCATCTTTTGAATGCACATGTAGTTCCACTCAGCTGAAATGTATTGCGAACAGATAATTTAATCAACCAGCTGGAAGTTGCTGATACTCGTATAATTGTTTAATGGGGCAGAAGTTGTTCCGGTTCAGCTATTGTGGTTTATGCTCTCTTTTCCTAATGCTACAGCCCCCCTGAGGCTCTAGAGGTAACCTTTACAGCTAATATGATTTGCATTGTATATATCTAGCGCTATATTTTCTGCTTGATGTAACTTACAACATGAGATTACCTCAAGGTAATACACTATAGCGTACAGCGATCCCCAACCTGCTGGACTGTGTGTGCATTCAATTTGCTCCGATTTCTTTGAGTTATACAAAGTTAGCTGTTAATTCCACACCGGTGCTCGTAAGGCAAGAAAAAGTAGACACAGTTCCTTACGGGGATATTTGAGGAACTTAGTGATGTTTACCATTTATTTTCTAGATACATGATTTAATATCCAAGTAGAATACATTACACGGGGTGTACACTGGATACTGTCCAGTAACAACAGGACAAAATGTGACAGAGGAAATCAAGACATGTAGAGGAAGGATATGAACCTACCATCAGACATTAGTATGGGTAGAACTTGTGCACAACACGTAGAATAACCACCCAGACGAAGATGATTTCTTCGCGTGAGTAGGTCTATCAGTGTTGCTCTTATCTCTGGTGGCGTCTAGGGAGACTACTTTGCAGCAAGTAGGCTACATGAACTCAGCCTACTCCTAGTTCCTTTTAACCTGAGGTCTTATCCTAATGGATTCACCATAGCTGGCACAGGCGAAATCGCTACCACCATTTCCTACCGGATTTTGTTGTTTGCGTAGACTCGCTAGGGAGCCCCACCCAATAACGCGTCGGCTTGTCACTTGCTGAGCAATGTATCCATAGTGACCGCAGCGTGATCGGACCTTCACGTGCCGATTACAAGGTTGAACGGTCCACACTTCAACGTTCCACAAAAGCTCTAAATAATACTTGACGGGCAAGTGTCAGATTTGTCCAGACATGTTTCCAGCCACGTTTCAGTGATGAGAGAGCAGCGAGCTGAGTGATTCCTCGTCCGTCGCACCAAGTGTGCCTTATTGCTTGCAGTGTAGCGTAGCAGTTCGATTAGCCACAAGGGTGATCTCCAGCGCTCCAGCTTCCCTCTACTGATACTGCAGCTCGGCCTTGAAGCTTCGTATGTAATATCTCTCCGAGCCTAAACAGTTTCAATTTCTGAGAAGCCCAACACCTCACAATCAGCCAGATGCCATTGCAAACTGAAGAAAATACTCGTTTCGAGCGAGTTGAGGGTTCTTGGTCAGCTACACGACCAGTTATGAAACGAAACAACCCTAATAGGAACTCCAGCACCACCCAGCACTTACGCATTTTTCATGGCTAAATTTAAAAAAAAGTTTTACGAAAATTAATTTCGTCTTTCAAAATGATATTCATTTGGGTGTTCCACATGTTAATCCTCTTCTCAGAAGTTGGATAATGACCTTATGTTCTTTCCATATAACTATAGGTTCATTTAAATATCACCCCCTTTCCTCCCATATTTTCCTCAACATTTTCTTAATTCATTCTCAGTGACCAGTCAACATTTTATGGAGACAGTTCAAACACATTTAACAACTATCGTTGTTTATCAGAAACCTCATTACGCTCAGAATTCTTCTGATTGTAAAGTAATGACACAAACCCCTTGGATACTCAGAAGATTGGCCTTGCTATATGGCGATATACAAGTAGCCTACATAATTTACAGTATATTCATATCACAGCAGACCCATTTCAGTATAGGCCAACTCCATTTTTTATGAGTATGCAGAAAAATATCAATCTTGATTACGTTAGGTGCAAAGGGAATTTAGCGACATTTTTTTGGTGTTCACTTATTTATATCAGTGAAATGGCTCACATAATGATATTAGAACGTTCAAGGTCGGATCACTGGCGTATTAGTGAGCGATTAAAAAATCAGTTACGCTAAGGTTAAGCACTGACAGTTGACAACGTTTTTTAAAAGTGGTTAATACTACACGGGGCTGATGACCAAAATATATCCCTTGCCCCTAATTGAAGGAACAACAACTCTTTATTATTTACCTCCAATTACAATGTATTATTTTTCTCGTCCTACTGGAAAGTATCGTAATACTATTCGGTATCTGACTTTATACTGTATACTGTTATTGTTGGTAGGTAATGATAATAATAAAGAAACAACAACTTTCTTCGGCTTATCCCAATTAATTGGGGTCACCGGAGCCAACCAGGCTCATTTTTGTTTTGGCTGGGTATTTAAGGCCGGATGCCCTTCCTGGCGCCACGTGATTTTTCAGGTGAAAATTCCACCCCGCTGTCACCGGGATTCGAACCACGGCCGTCCGGATGAAAGACGAGCAGCAAAGCCACTGTGCCATCACGCTCCCCGGTAGGTAATAATAATAATAATAATAATAATAATAATAATAATAATAATAATAATAATAATAAAAATAATAATAATAATAATAATAAAAATAATAATAATAATAATAATAGTAATAATAATAATAATAATGTTATTTGATTTACGTCCCTTTTAAAATCTGCAGCTTTTAGAGACGCCGGAGTGCCGGAATTTTACCCCGAAGGGGATCTTTAACGTGCCAGTAAATCTATTGACACGGCTCCCTAGCATTTGCGCACCTTCAAATGTCAGCGGACAGTGCCAGGATTTGATCCTGCAACCGTGGGAACAGCAAGCGAGAACGTTACTGCTGAGCCACGCAGACAGCCGTTATTATTGCCCAACATTGCCTGATACAGTCTCAGCGCTGTCAGTTGGCATTTGAGGGTACTTAAATGAGAGGGGGGCCATGTCAGTAGATTTACTGGCGCGTTAAAAGTTCCATTCAGGCAAAATTTTCACCCCAGCATCTCTAAAAGCCGCAGTAGTTAAATGAGATGTAAAACCCTTTACACTCTACAGGGAGCTAGGAAATGTTCTCCGCATCGGCTACGTGCAGCTGCGAGAGGTAGCGTCATCAGTTTAGTTGGCAGCACAGTGTCCTTGATAGGGCGAAGGCCACATCTGTTGTATGTGGACTGTCGAAATCGTCAGTGTGTATAGTTAGATTATTGGAATAGTGCCACAGTATGTTATGAATGGCTGTGGTGAGTATAATGTTTACTGCTTGTTTGTTATGATACAAGCGACAGCCGTGCTGCCAACGTAACTGGTGACGTAATCTCTCGCAGCAGCTTGCAGGCACTGTGGAGAGCATTCCCTGGCGCCCTGTATTATTACACGACTATGTAAATTCATATTAGCCTACAACTTAATATGTAATACAAGAGGCAGGAATTTAATCTGAGTGATTAAGACATTGTAGAATTAGTGAGCGGTTTTCATGAAGTAGGTTAACTGGCTGATATAGTACATTGAGGTTTATGGGATCTCATTGCCACCAGACAGCTTATGCTAATATCCAGGATTAATGTGAACCCATGTTAACGTTACTGTGTTCAAGATAAAATGCCTGACAAAGTTAGATCAGTGGAGAGCGTTGATAATAATAGCTCACCTACTTGTGGTGATTGTTTAAATGTGCTACATGGCACGCAATTCAAGTTACCATGTTTATTAGTGTAAATCTGGCTGCGTGGCGCAGCAGTGAGATTCTCGCCTGCTCTTCCCAGGGCAGTGAGGTCGAATGCCGGTGCAATCAGTTGACATTGCAGGCTGCTTAACATTAAGTTACAGACACGGGTCTCTTTCATCTTCTTAACGGCAACATTCCTTATTATTATTATTATCAAGCGGCTTCGGTGGCGTAGTTGGTAGCATGCTGAACTGCTGTGCCCAAGATAGCGGGTTCAAACCCGGCCGAAGTCGTCGGATTTTTAAGAGTATTAAAATCCTTCAGTATGCCTTCCTTCGGAGGGGAAGTAGAGCCAGCGGGCGGTCCCATGTCAAAGATTTATGGCATGTAAAAGATCCTTCCACAGATTAAACTTGTGTGGAGCTAAATTTCTAGGCTAGATTTCGTTGTACGCTCTATCAAAGTTCCAACGTTCACCACTAGGTCTCATTGACATCTGGTGGCGAAAGTTGGAACTACTTTAAATTGAACGGAACTTGTAGCTCATCCTAGGGGTGTCCGCTTAAAGCAGCTACAGCCTCTGGCGAGCCGAACATGTCCTCGGACACTTCCGGCACTAAAAGCCACACGATAAATAAATAAAATTATTATTATTATTATTCTGAGGCGATGGTATGTGAATAATTGTAGAATATTTCTGGAATGATGTAGGTAGGGAAAATTGGAGATTCCGGAGAGCAACTCTCTCACCGCAGCATAGTACAGCATAAATTCGAGGGCTGTTTTTTTTTCAACGTCCCATGGGCTGTATAAAATAAGGGATTAACACACCAAACTGATTTTATTATTAAATGTTTGCTTGTTCGTATTTATGTTTCAACATAATCGTCAAAACGATTGAAACATTTGTCGTATCGTTACACTAGCATTTCAATGCTCTCTGCAAACAATTCTGCCGCTACTGAGGTGGGTGCGTCTGGACAGTCTCCTGAAGATTTTCCTTTTTGGCGAAGCGTTGCCGCCCAACCATACCTTCAATTCTCGAAAGAGGTGAAAATCATTCACGACCGCATTGTGCCAACGTTACGATAGACTTTCACAAAGAATTCAAGTGAGAAATTTCCGACCATCCGCCGTTTAATCCAAACCAGCAGTGAATGATTTTCAACTTTTTCGAGAATTGAAGGTATGGTTGGGTGGTAACGCGTAGCCAAAGAGGAAAATTTTTTCAGGAGACTGTCCAGAGCAGAATTCTTTGCAGAGGGAATTGGAAAGGTGGTGTAACTTTACGACGAATGTTTCAATCGTTTTGGTGATTATGTTGAAACATAATTACAAAGCAAGCAAACATTTAGTAATAAAATCACTTTGGTATGTCAATGTGTTATTTTTATGTAGCCCATTGGACTTTGAAAAAAGAAACACCTCGTATTACATGCACTGACCGAAATTTGATCCACACATTTCTGTTAAAATACGCATAAACGTTCTTGTAGATTACAGTATTTCTTTGTTAATTCAGGATGTATTTAATCTATATGACAAAGATTTGTTAAGGATCAGCATACTATAAACTAAGTTATTTAATACTGTATAAACAACTTTAAAGGTTTCTTTCATAAGTTTGAGTTTAAACAGATACACACACTAATACAGCCATCACAATTAACACCGGATATCAGACAGATTCTACACACACCCAAAGTACACGGGGCTACATGACCGCGTTGTCGCAGCCCCTAAACTTAAGAACCAACCAACCAACTAAGTTTGAGTAAGAGAGTCTGTAGAAGTCGAATAAAACTACATGATTTCTGAGAGATCGTCCAGAGTGTAGTGGAAAATGCACAGTGAACGGATGAAGAGATATTGGGTGGAAAAGAGAAAACATTGTATAAAATACTTTCTAACGCGCTTTTTAGTTGGGCATAATAGAGACAAAGAACCAACAATAACAATGCTTATTATACCAGCACTCGGAGAAAATCTCAGACACAGTTAGGAAAAGACGATTGAAATTTTACGGGCATATCATCAGGATGGGCAATCAGAGACTGACCAAAAGGATTCTTAACCTTGCCCTGTCAATGAAAGTTAAAACACCTGGCTGCTTGAAGTTGGAAAAGATCTTCAGGAAATAGCCATCACTGATGACATTGAACTAGACAGAGCTAAGTTCAGAGAATTAATCAATAATCACCGCTTTGCAGACCATCCAAGCACTATCACCAACAAAACCTGGTCGGAAGATCGCAAGAAAAGACACAGCGAGAAGATGAAGAGATTTCAGGAGAAGATAAAGGCAATGCTATCAGCTACATAAGTTCAATCGCGCTCCTTAGTCGGGCATGACGAAGAAAGAAAGAAAGAAAGAAAGAAATAAGAATGCCAATAATAATAATAAAATCGTCATTGACAATATCATTATATTAATTCTTCTTATTTTACTTCTTGTTACCATTATGGCTCATTCATTTCAAAATTGCCTCGAACTTGTCTTGTGTACTTACAAATATTCATTGGGTTACGTAAACAAAAATTTTCAAGTGCTATAAAAATCTTTTTTTTAACATTCGTTTTCAAAAGCGAATATCTGGCTCAATTGTTTTTATTTTAATATACTCAATATTTCATTATTACCAAACAGATAGGATGTCCTTTAAAATGTAAAATGTTTTAGTTTGACAAATAACCAGAGTCATAAAGTTTCCATGGCTTTGAGCCATATTCCATACTAATAGGCTAATCCCACCAAAGGTTGTGTGCTGTTTATCGATTTCCAATGCGCTATTGGCGATGGTGCGTGGTGCTGTAATGGGAAAACAGTGTTAGCTGAATTAGATGTTTGACGATATGTATCACAAGGACTTTGCTCTCACTGTGAGCTAATAGCGCGGCAGAAAATACACAATGCCCGGTAAAGTCGGAAGCTCAGGAGGAGATTATATCAACAGTCAAATTGAGCTCTTACTATGAACATCATTCTACTCTCTGAGGAGGGTTTATTGGGGAGGTTACTATGAACAACATTTTACTCTCTGAGGAGGGATTATTGTGGAGTTTCCAAATTATTAGGTTGGTGCATAAGTCAGTAGCGTTTTTGTTTTTGCTTGTTGGTATTCCGGTTGCTAAGGTTTTATTTATCGACTGTCATTGTTGCTTTGTTGTTCAATGTTTGTTCTTGAGTTTACAAGTTTTGTTACTTAGTTATTGTTGTTTTAAGGGACGGAACTACGAGGTCATCTGTCCCTCAAGTTTTGTTATTTGAAGATAGTGAGTGGAGCCGTGGACGCTAGAAAATGGAGTGCCAAGTGGAGAAATTGGAGCATTTCCGACATATTCTTTTCTTTGAATAGAGGAACGAAGTCAGCGGAGGGGGCCAGAAACATTTGCGCTGTGCACGGAGACAATGCTATCGGAGAGAGCACGGCAAGAAAGTGGTTTTCTGAATTTAAGTTAGGTTGTTTTGACCTTAGTGACTCCTCACGTTCCGGAAGGCCGACGGAATTTGATGAAGATCGTATAAACGCAGTAATTCACAATGATGAACGTCAGTGTACTCGTGAATTGGCAAATGTGATGAACTGTGATCATTCCACCATTGTGCGACATTGCATTCAATGGGTAAGGTTCAAAAATCTGGTGCATGGGTACCGCATGCTCTAAGCCAAAATCACAAAAATCGGCGGGTGGCCATATGTGCATCTCTGCTTTCTCGTTATCAATTGGCTCGTGAACAACACCGAACATTCCTATCTTGTATCGTTACTAATGAGGAGAAAATGTGTCTTTACGCTAACATAAGGAAAAGAAAGGAATGGGCCCAAACAAACAAGCAACTCCCCGTACAAAGACCTGCGCGGCATCTGGTGGAACACCGACAGTGTAGTGTACTACGAATTGCTTCCCCGAGGTGTAACCATCACTGCTGACATTTATTGCCAACAACTGAGACGTCTTTCAGATGCAATACAAGAAAAACAACCAGCAAGACTGCGTGAAATGATGCTCCTCCATGATAACACCCGCCCGCACTGGGCTAACCTGACAAAAAACACTAGGCTATACAGGCTGGGAAATCATTCCGTACGCACCTTATTCGCTCGATCTTGTGCTCTCAGATTTTCACCTTTTCCGCTCTCTATCGAACAACCTTCAAGGAACTTAATTCCCAGATGAAGATGTGCTCCGAACATGGCTTGAAGAATTCTTCAACTCAAAACCACGTTATTTCTACAGGCGCAGAATCGAAAAATTACCACAGCGTTGGCAGACTGTTGCAGATAGTGAAGGAGAATATGTTACTGATGATTACCTTCTCCCTTATGAGTATCTGATGTGTATATTAAACTTATAAACTTGATGTGGATAAACTTATGAAAAACGCTACGGACTTATGCACCAACACAATATATGTCTAGTCAGCCCGGAGTCTGATCGGATCCTCAAGCAGTACCACCGTAGGCTAAGCGGGCAGAAACCCTGAAAACCAAACACAGCGTTATATTGAGGCGTACTACGCCAAGTGAGGTGTGAAGTAGTTTGGGTTTGCTTTTCTCACTGAGCTAGTACAGCAGGACTGAACCTTTCAAAGCATTGCAGGCATTAGCTGCGATCCCAAAACCAATACTTCTGAGGACAGGGAAGCATGGATGGCTGCATCAAACCAGTCAGAAGACTGAAGAATCAAACAACAACAACAACAACAACATTATATCCATAGCTCTGCTGCTAAACTCGTCTTGTCCAAACTTTTTTTTTGGAAATAACACGGGTTTGATGTATGTTTTGAGACTTTGTGGAATGACGAAGTTGGCTGCCTAGAGTTTAAGTACAAAATGTCAAACTCCTTGCTTTATTCCATAACAAATGACGGTTTTTGTGGTTCCTGTCTGTATGGACATGACGAGTTTTGCAACTGGGCGACTCATTGGACTCTCTTGCCCGCACAGCATGAGCTATCTATCTGCAGTGGCTGATTCTGCTCTTCACGCACGATTCATCTGTTGCTTGGCCCTGTTGTGACCGCATGCTATTTCACTTTTTTTTTAAACTTGTCCATCACTTGCAGTTGTTGGTTAATTTGATCTGTCTCACGCTTTTCAAACCCGATGTTTCTTTCGCACAACTTATCACTGTCTAATGTCTGCGTGTCCCAGGGCTCTTTGCTGTTTATCATTCTGCGCTATCACGTATAGTCGGGTATAGAATAAAATAGGGATTTTCACACTCATCCATCGTTGGATGGCATAGTTGGCGTGTGTCAGGAATGGAGATGACTTATGATGAATCCGAGACCAGTTGGTTGTTAGGTACCATCCCTGAGGCCACCGATCGATTAATGGCTCTGTCAAGAAATGTAATTCCAACGTCAGACCTGGAATGGGATCTACTCAGTTTCATGAGATTAACAGAGTACAGCATTATTTGAATTCTCACCCCAGCTATCGTATTCTTATCTATTCCAGGCAAATGATGGGATGGTTCCTTACTTAAGGCCACGGCTGACTTCTTTTCAATCATAGCTCATCATTCTGCAGATACTACAACCCGCGTAGTTGCGTGGATTACTATTGTAATACAGGTTCACTTGTTTCATATCTGCGAATATAATACACTAGCTTTTGATACATACTGTTCAGTACCTTCCCTAGAAGGTCTACCAACTACAATAACCGTGAAATAATACACCAATGACCACTGGCTGGTGAGTGTCATACCAAAGAGATAACTTGGATTACAACTGTAGTCCTCGCGAGTATTTACAGAACTACGCTTAAACTGCGTTGGCTTGCTTGTATAAGATTGTATAGAGTTGGGAAACTGAATATATTATGAACATTTAATTGTATAAAAATACTCATCTGTTCGCAAATATTTCATGCTATTACTCAATACGGGAAATATTACCAAATTTCTTTCAAAAGTTCAAATTTAAGACTTTTTCATGCTGTGTTAAAACATTTGCCATTCGTCTATTTGTCTATGATTATTTATCACGCTCCTTCCATATTATTAAACCAAAAATCAAATTTTTTTAACAAAAAATACTTATTGAAATATCCATTAGAAATTGGTCTATGATTGTAATCCACGCGAGTACTAGCGTTATATTTTTGAGCGCGACCACCGGAGGGTTAAAACATGTTATCAAAATAATCCCACATACAACCACCAACATGGGTCTGATGACAGCAATGTCAATGAAACAACAAAAATACCTTGCTATGACTTCTTGTCCTCTCTACTCTTGGTGGAGGAAATTTAACTGTCTCCCAAGTGATGACATCTTAACTAGCCCGGAAGTCCACTTTACAGTGATTCAAATGTAATGTATGACATTTGAGCGAAATGTTGAGTTCGAAACTTTTACATTGGCGGCTTCGGTCACGTAGTTGGTAGCATGATGAGCTTCTATGGCCAAGATCTCGGGTTCAAACCCGGCCGAAGTCGTCGGATTTTTAAGAGCGTTAAAAATCCCTCAGTATGCCTTCCTTCGGAGGTGAAGTAAAGCCGGCGGTCCCATGTCATAGATGTATGGAATAAAAAAGAACCTTCCACTAATTAACACTTGAGGAAGTAGAAATCTGTAGGTTATCTTGATAACGCTCTATTAGTTCCAACGTTCTCCACCGGGTGCTGACTGCGATGGCATTTAGTAGCCGCGTCCGCAGTTAGGTGTCGTGGATGGTAGCATTTGGTGGCAAAAGTAGGAACTACTTGACAAAATTAATCGTCTGCAGTCCTTCTACCTGAATCACAGATAACACACACTAATACAGCCATTACAATTAACACCGGTTATCAGGCAAATTCTACACACACCCAAAGTACACGGGGCTACATGACCGCGTTGTCGCAGCCCCTAAACTAAGGAACCAACCAACCAACCAACCAACCAAACTGTACAACAGCAGTGGAAGAGTTGGGAAAATATTGACTTGAACCATCGCACATGTATTCTTACATAGAAACATTTTTAGCCTACTTTTCACATTTTGCAAAAATGAGGAAAAAGTAGACTTATGAGATCGGGCAAATGTGTGTCTGTCTGTCTGTCCTTCTGTCTGTCTGTCTGGCTGTGTGTGTGTCCCCCCCCCCTATCAACTCCTAAACGGCTGCGGCAATCGAAACAAAATTTGGTAGGAGTAAAGATCTATACCTGAATATCTCACGGCGATATTTGAAAATGATGTCAGTGCTACCAACTGCTAAAAAATCGCAATTGAAATTTGAGCTCCATGTTGGATATCTTGGAAAGTATGAATGGGAGCGATTTCAAAATTGGCACGCGTACAGATCATAATATTTCAGTTTAATTTCCAGGAGGCTAAACATGGCAGTGTTGCCAAAATGATTAAAAGCCTCCTGATAGGTCCAATTTTTAAATGCATATAACTTCTATACTATCAATTGGAATTCAACCAAATTTCGTATGTTGTATGTGTACATAACCAGATATGACTGAGCGTATTCTTAAGACCTACCAGGGCTGCCAACTGTTAATAAATGCTCCTAATTTTTTTAATCCAAATACCAATATATCAGAAAGTATGCAAGCCGACAGCTTTAAACTATGCACACGTATAGTACCTGACATTCTATATTAATTTGGAGTAACTTATATACGTCAGTGCTACCAACATGATTCTAAGCCTGCTGACAGGTCCAACTTTAAATACAGGTAACTTCCATACTATCATTTGGATTTCAACCAAATTTCGTATGTGCTATGTGTACCATAACAGATATGACTATGCGTATTCTAAGGAGCAACCAGTGCTGCCAACTGTTAATATGTGCTGTCCCTATTTTTAGCCTACTTTCGATTTTTGCAAAAAATGAAAGTAGACTTATGAGATCAACACAGGGCGAAAAAAGTGTGACTGTCTGTGTGTGTGTATGTGTGTGTGTGAGTCTGTGTGTGTGTGTGTATGTGTGTGTGAGTCTGTGTGTGTGTGTGTCTGTGTGTGTGTGAGTGTGTGTACTCTGAATGTCTGTCCCCCCCCCTATCAATTCGAACACGGTGAATGCAAATTGAACGAAATTCGGTACAAAGGTAGCACTAGCAAAGGACACCTCAGTGTCATGTTTTATATCGCCGCCATCTTTACTAAAACTGAATGGCGGCCACTCAAACGTTCAAAACGTAAAATCAAATAACGACTAACCAAATCATCCGATCTCTACCAAATTTGGTAACAACATACCTTCGTATAGGATGCGTCTTGTGACTAAACTACAAGGTCGTCCGCCATACCATTTCAGGATGGCGGCCGTGCGAATTATGCAAACTTTATAATCCATATCATGGGACCCACCAGTTCCGATTATCGAGCCGAGAATCGTTTTAACTGTTCTAAAGGAAGAGGCACGTTCGAAATTAAAAGTTTATTTTGTAATACTATAGTGCAGACGTGATTTTAAAAAGCTGAACTGATTCAGTAATAAGACAAGATGGCAGCGGATATCTTGTGCCGGACTTATATTTCACTAATTTGAGTATTGCATGCAATATAGCGTACTGATAAAAAATAAATAAACTTTGTATGAAATGCTTTATATATAAATAATATACTCCAGTGATGAAATTGTTTAGTATAAATCATTATTTGCTAACAAGTTCTATGTAAGTCATTTTAAATAGAACGATATTCGTTGACACAATTAGCTCAGTGGTAGAGCGTTAGCCTATCGCTCAAATGCCTATGGTTCAAACCCGATCAGAGCTAGGTTTTTTGCTTGAAATGTTATATGTTTATTGTTTTGTAATGACTCAGATGTTTTAAAATTAAGCGTTATATTGTGCACATTATGGTGTAAAATATATATTTAATTAAAACATAATTCGCCAGCAGATTTACTCGGGACATCTAGCTGCCAAAAAGGTAACTTCCAGATTTTATTGAAAAGTTTCTACTTCTGGCCGCTAGAATGCACTCGCTCTGTTAGGATTATATTGTTCGATATTTCACCAATAGATGTCACGACTAGTCTACGTGGGGATCCATTGATTACTATACCATTATCATTCTATGCGCATCGAATTTGAAGAATGACAAGATGATACTACGATACATTTTAACTTTTTATTTTAAAGGGTTTGTAACAGCCTATTTTGCGTTACTTGAAAATGTTATTAAGCGTTATATTGTGCACATTATGGTGTAAAATATATATTTAATTAAAACATAATTCGCCAGCAGATTTACTCGAGACATCTGGCTGCCAAAAAGGTAACTTCCAGATTTTATTGAAAAGTTTCTTCTTCTGGCCGCTAGAATGCACTCGCTCTGTTAGGATTATATTGTTCGATATTTCACCAATAGATGTCACGACTAGTCTACGTGGGGATCCATTGATTACTATACCATTATCATTCTATGCGCATCGAATTTGAAGAATGACAAGATGATACTACGATACATTTTAACTTTTTATTTTAAAGGGTTTGTAACAGCCTATTTTGCGTTACTTGAAAATGTTATTAAGCGTTATATTGTGCACATTATGGTGTAAAATATATATTTAATTAAAACATAATTCGCCAGCAGATTTACTCGAGACATCTAGCTGCCAAAAAGGTAACTTCCAGATTTTATTGAAAAGTTTCTTCTTCTGGCCGCTAGAATGCACTCGCTCTGTTAGGATTATATTATCGAAAATATCCACATAGTTTGTATACACACGTCTCTGTAGGGTCATGGAAAGATTTGTTAATTCAATTAGGGTTGTGAAAGCCATGCACAACCAGACGTGTAAAGACATGCCTCAACTCAAAGTTGGATGTTGCCCACGGCAGGTCGTAATAATAATAATAATAATAATAATGTTATTGGTTTTACATCCCTTTTAACTACTGCTGATTTTAGAGACACCGGGGTGCGGGAATTTTGGCCCGAAGGGGATCTTTAACGTGCCAGTAAATGTACTGACACGGCTCCCTCGCATTTGTGCACCCTCAAATGCCAGCTGACTGCGCCAGGATACGAACCTGCAACCTAGGGCCCAGCAAGCGAGAACGTTACCGCTGAGCCACGCCGCCAGTCCGGTCGATTATGTCTCCAGATCCATAACATTCTTGATATACTTCTTATCTTTCTTTCTTTCTTTCTTCAATGATGGTAGCAGTTTTTATCTAGGTTGTGGCGTTTGGTAGAGGTAAATCGTTTCTAAGGTCTTCAACAAAGAATATTTCTATTATACTCTTTGATAATAACAACGAGTTATAACTATACTCATACATTTAGGAGAAAGTAGGCTATATGTTCTTTACTGAACATCTTGTTGTTACCCTAATATCAATATATCAGAAAGTATGCAAGCCAATAGCTCTAAAATTTGCACACGTATAGTACCTGGCATTCTAGACGAATTTGGAGTAACTAATATACGTCAGTGCTGCCAACATGATTCTAAGCCTGCTGATAGGTCCAATTTTAAAATGCATGTAACTTCTATACTAACTAATGGATTTCATTCAAAATTGGCACAACAATAGATCATATTATTTCAGATTATTTCTGACCAATACATGCATGACATTGTTGCCAACATGATTTTACGCGCGCTGTTAGATCCAATGTTTAACTGCATGTAACGTCCATGCTATTCATTGGACTTCAACCAAATTTTGTATTTTGTACCTTAAGAGACGGAACTATGAATATATTCAGTCATCAGGGCTGCCAACTGTAGTGCTCTATTAGGATACATTATGCCAGGTATACAGTATTTCGAACTAATTGGAAATTTCGATATTAGCAACTTAATTTCGTCATTATTCTAGATAGGTTCATATTCTGTAGAATAATCATTGGCATGAAAAGTAGGCTGTATAGTTCTTCACGGAACTTCTTGTTAATCAATATGACAGATATTACACGTTTATCTGTATTTATAGAATTAAATAAGGCAACAAATCATGCTTGTTTCATATCATAACATTATTAATTTGATTGCTGTCTGTATGTTTGAGCACGCACCAATAAATTCAAAAGTGCTGGAAAATATTCAAGATAATAATAATAATAATATTGGTTTTACGTCCCCTTTAACTGCTGAGGCATTTAGAGACGCCGGGGTGCCGGAATATTGCCCCAAAGGGGATCTTTAATGTGCTAGTAAATTTAAGTAAATTTACTGGCACGGCTCCCTCGCATTTGCGCATCCTCAAATGTCACCTGTCTGCGTCAGGATTCGATCCTGCAACCTTAGGCACAACAGGCGAGAACGTTAGCGCTGAGCCAAGCAGCCAGTCGAATTGTTCATTAAACTTGGTGTTTGAGTTAGGATTAATGTGGATTGAGCTGTAATAGTATATATTAATCAATTAGTGTAAATATGTAAGAAGCTTGCAACGTTTTAAGTGTCATGGCAACCATCTCGTGGTGTAGCAGCTAACATTCTTAACTGTCGCCCCGGAGGTCCGGGTTCGATTCCCGGCTCTACCAGGAATTGAAAATTCTGGTGCGAGGACTGGAACTGGGTACACTCATTCTCGTGAGGAAGGACTGAAAAGGGGGGGGGGGGGGTTCGATTCCCACCTCAGCCATCCTAGAAGTGGTTTTCCGTGGTTTCGCACTTCTACTCCAGGCAGATGCTGGGATGGTTCCTAAATTAAGGCCACGACCGCCTCCTTCCCCACCCTATCTTCAATTTAAAACCACACACTAGTATAGCCATCACAATAACACAGGTTATCAGACAAATTCCACACACACAAATACACGGAGCTGGAGGAAGTCTGGGGGAAAACTACACTCCGGGTAGCCGCTGCCTGTGCCGAGATTATAACCTGCGATCTCTGGACATGCTGAAGCTTCCCATCCCGGTCGTGGAGAGTGATTTAGGCTACGCCACGGGGCAGTTGGTGGTGAGGATCATTAATTTGCACATGTTGATCTTAATATTATATGCTATGGACACACTGTTGAAGACAACATACACATGCCGGAGGCTAGACTCGAACCAACAGCAGACGAATCGCATAGCTCCAGAACCTCAGACTCTGGCTCTGAACCACACCTGATGGATAGATTTGTAGCCTGCTTCTTAAAAAAGTATGGTTGGTTCCTCAGTTTAGGGGCTGCGACAGCGCAGTCTTGTAGCCCCGTGTACTTTGGGTGTGTGTAGAATCTGTATGATAACCGGTGTTAATTGTGATAGCTGTATTAGTGTGTATGTCTACCCCTTATTATTCCCGTTTTCCAACGGGGTCGGGGATGAGATGCGATGGAAGTCTTTGTGGCGATGGTTTTTACGGCCGGATGCCCTTCCTGACTCCAACCTCATGAGAGGAGTTAATGAGAGATGAAATGAATGATGGTGAATGAAACTGGGCAAGGATGTGGAAGGAAGCGGCCGTGGCCTGTCAGAAGGTACCGTCCCAGCATTTGCCTGGTGTTGAAAATGGGAAACCACGGAAAACCATTTCAAGGACGGCCGACGGTGGGGCTCGAACCCACGCGTCTACCGAGTCAGCAGAGAGCTTGGCCCCATGACCTAATGCTGCGCGTTAGCCAGCGTAGCCACTACTGTCGGTATTAGTGTGTATTATATGTAATTCAGGTAAGGAGTACAAACGATTAATTTCAAGTAGTTCCTACTTTTGCTACCAAATGCTACCGCCAACGACACCTAGCCGCGAACTTGGCAACTAGATGCCACCGTAAACGGCTCCTGGCGACGAACGTTTGAACTTAGAGCGTTAATCAAATCGAACCTACAAATTTAGCTTCACACAATTGTAGTTTTGTTGGTTGGTTCCTCAGTTTAGGGGCTGCGACAACGCGGTCATGTAGCCCCGTGTACTTTGGGTGTGTATAGAATCTGTCTGATAACCGGTGTTAATTGTGTTGGCTGTATTAGTGTGTGTATCTGTTTCTTAATTCAAGTATAGACTGCAACTTTGAATTTTTCAAATAGTTCCTACTTTTGCCGCCAAACACCACCGTCAACGACTACTAGGCCTAGTTCAAAATTTAGCTATTAGACGCCACCGCAGTCGGCTCTTGGCAACGAACGTAGAAACCTAAGAGCGTTGTTTACATTCCTAACCTTATACAATTTAGCTTCACACAGGTGTAATTAGTGGAAGGTTCTTTAACATGCCATAAAGCTATGACATGGTCCCGCCGGCTTTACTTCTCCTCCGAAGGAAGGCAAACTAAGGGATTTTTAACGCTCTTAAAAATCGACGACTTCGGCCGGGATTGAACCCGCGATCATGGGCATAAAATCTTAGCATGCTACCAACTACGCCACCGAAGCCGCTTAAAAAAGTAAACAGAGAATTATGAGATCAATCAGGGTCTCTTCGTGAGACCATTGCTTTGTCTATGTGATGTGTCTCCCCCTTTATACATTTTGAATGCGTGCACGGAAGTCCATAGAAATTGGTATGCGTTAACTATTCCTTAGGGATCGCTGACGTTTCATATCTTCAAGTATGCTGAACCTGAAAACTGCAAAAAAGACACCATTTTGGGTTTGGCTCTAGACTCCATATCACCGAAATCATTTACCATTATGACACGAAATGTATTACATTGATACAACAGGGGGAAACAGCTTTGCAAAATCGCTGAAACATCATTTTGAAAAATCACGCGCATTCACCATCTTAAAAATATTAAATAAGGGCTCCTTTGTTCCTTTTTTGGGTAGGTTGACTTAAGGTACATAATACTTCAGTATATGACTGAAAAATATAGCCTACTAGCAGTAGCACCCGGCTTCGCCCGGTGGAATGATGATAATATTTCAGTCTCCTTAACACTCAACGTCATAAATTATATTTATTTATGTATTCATTTCTTACATTATTAAACCCAGTGACAATGTGTATACTTAAGTCACTATGGGAAGGCTCTGTAAAATAATGATCATTCTCGTGATATTTGTCTTCAGTCCGAGTCGAGATATGTCGTTAGCGGTCCCAGAATTCGTGACATCTCAGTCGTTGAAGACTATATGTGGTGATGATTAGAAATATAATGGACTTAAAATCTATGTCATTTGCCCCCAATGACGTTGAGGGCGTAACATCTAGGTAATTTGCCCTACTGATCAGGATGATATTGAAAATTACTACATAACTGACATATGAAACTTAGAGAATAATAGAAAAAGTTATTTTGAGGACTCACATTTCGGGAAAGACTTGATTTTTTTTTTGCCAAAGAGCTCCCACTTAGATCGCTATCTGGTCAAAAGTTTCGTCTTGTTAAGGTTTAAACTGTACGATAAATGTCTGAAGCAATTCCTCCAAGAGAAGCTTCCAGATTTCTCAGTCGATATATCGTTAACGTTCCTGAGCATCCAGTTGTCTTTTCTTCTGACGCAAAACATCTTCTACATAGTGATGATGAACATAGAAGCGACTACTGGCACATATAACTTATCAACGAATGGGAAAAATTGATACGTTAAAGGAATGAAAGGAATAAAATAGAAAAGAGATGTACGATATACCATAACACTCGGTGTGAATTTTCTACGTGACCGGCTTACATGTTTCGGTACAGGTTCTCAAGAAGAGGAACCAGATCATTGACATAAATGAATACAGTAACAGTAGATTAAATAGTATCCTAGATAGATGACACGCAAAGTAACACAGCCTAATATACGATGTAATGGTTGAACTTCAGAGAAATGTTTCATCTCACTTCGCAGTTGTTATTTTATAAATACTAACATGTTTGTAGCTAACATTGAAATTAATGGAGTGCGTTAGGATAAACGATATTCCTTGTTTTTCCCTCTGGTGTATAAATAAATAAATGTTTATGTGTGCCCACTCTTGAGCAAGCTACGTATAACTGATCATGAGAGAAGCATGGACTTTCCAGATTAAGGCCTGCTAGCTTGAGCGACTGTCCTTGGGCCTTGTTTATGGTCATTGCAAATGCAAGACGTGCAGGGAATTGCAGTCGCTTGAAATCAAAAGGCATATCAGTAGGGATCATAGGAATTCGGGGAATGAAGATATCTTCTCCTTTGGCATGGCCTGTCAATACGACTACTACTGAACGGGTATATCAAACTTACAAACTAATGGAAATACACATTTTAAAAATCGCAGGCGATGAAGACTGTGGTGTTACTTAGTAGTAAAATGGACGTAACATCTAGGTCATTTGCCCTTTTGATGAGGATGGTAATGAAAACTACTGTTGAATTGACACGACAAACTTGCAAACTACCGTGGTAGAAAGAAATATTTCAAAATTCACAGACGATGAAGAGTTATTGTGTGTGGTGATTAGTGGTTTAATGGGCGTAACATCTAGGTCATTTGCCCTTATGATAATAATAAGGTAATGAAAAATGACTACTATACGAACATGGTGTAATTTTAAATCTGATATAGGTAATTCAGATTTCTACCTTCGATGTCTTCCAATGTCTGAACGTTATTTTCTGGCTTAGGCCTATACTCGGTGCGTGTAGTGAGAGAGCTTATCGAGTACTGCAAGAGTACTGCTCGGGTCCAAACTGCACGAACCTGAGAATATCGCAGATGATGACGATATATTATGATGACAGACGTTCGGGGGGGGGGGGGGGTTCCCGGTCTTATTCACATTGACCGGTGAATCACTCATTCTTTCGTAACACTACAGTGGTTTGAGCAAAGACGCAATATGAACATCAGCATAGTCAAGAATACCAGGTAACACGGCGAGGTCTGGACATTTCTCTCATGTCACCTCGCGATGAATCAGCAAGCTATTCTCACACCTGCACCCCCCCCCCCCTCCCCCCTCCACCCACCAATGTCTCACAACTTGTGGGACGTGGGTTTGCGACCACGGGACCCCAGCTGAGTCCGGCATTGCTTCTACTTACTGGTGCCGGGCTCCTTTCAGTTCTCTTTCTTGTCAGCCTACCTTGGTCAAACTCTTGTTCTCTTTCGACCCCGATGGTATCAGGGTATCCGAGGCCTAGTGACTCTTTCACTTTCCCGCCTTAATTGGCCCTTGTCTAATCATTCCTGATAGCCTCATTCTTCGAGGTGTCAGCCTTCTTTTTCTTTTCTTAATATCTCATGTCTTCTGCTCAAGACCCTCAAGGAGGCAGGGTGTGTGTAGCCCCACCACTTCTGGTGCACCCTGGATAGTGCTACATCCTCAAGGGCTCATGGCTGGTGAGTTCGGGAGCTGGCAACCCTGAGGGTTTCCTGAGCCGGTCCGGTTTTACCCCTTTTTTCCATTGCCTTTGGAGTGGTCTGTCCGCAATTTCAAGCAGACAGTGTTACTCGCAGGGTACCAAAGGGTAAGTATACACATTTGGTTCTGATCGGTGAAACGGTGTAGATTTGTGCCAAAGGGCCTAAATGCAGGGAATGGGGTGATCTGTCCGCAATTTCAAGTGGACAGGGTTACCCGCAGGGTTCGAAAGGGTAAGTATAAAATTTTGGTCCGGATCGGTGAAACGATATAGATTTTTGGCAAAGGGTCTAAATGCAGGAAATGGGGTGGTCTGTACGAAATTTTAGGTGGACAGTGATATTCACAGGGTTACAAAGGGTAAGTATACACATTTTGGTTCAGATCGGTGAAACGGTGTAGATTTGAGCCAAGGGGGCTAAATGCAGGGAATGGAGTGGTCTGTCCGCAATTTCAAGCAAACAGTGTTACTCGCAGGGTACCAAAGAGTAACTATAAAAATTTTGGTTCTGATCGGTGAAACGGTGTAGATTTGTGCCAAAGGGCCTAAATGCAGGGAATGGAGTGGTCTGTCCGAAATTTCAAGCAGACAGTGTTACTCGCAGGGTTCCAGACGGTAAATAACAACTTTTGGTTGAGATCTGTGAAACGGTGTAGATTTGGGCCAAAGGGCCTAAATGCAGGGAATGGAGTGGTCTGTCCGCAATTTCAAGCAGACAGTGTTACTCGCAGGCTACCAAAGGGTAAGTATGCAAATTTTGGTTCTGATCGGTGAAACGGTGAAGATTTGGGCCAAAGGGCCTAAATTCAGAGAATGGGGTGGTCTGTCCGAAATTTCAAGTGGACAGGGTTACCCGCAGGGTTGCAAAGGGTAGGTATACAAATTTTGTTTCGGATTGGAGAAACGGTGTAGAAGTTTGCCAAAGGGCCTAAATGCAGGAAATGGGGTGGTCTGTCCGAAATTTTAAGTGGACAGTGTTATTCACAGGGTTACATAGGGAAAGTATACAAATTTTGGTTGAGATCGGAGAAACGGTGTAGATTTGGGACAAAGGGCCTAAATGCAGGGAATGGGGTGGTCTGTCGGAAATTTCAAGTGGACAGGGTTACCCGCAGGGTTCCGAAGGGTATGTATACAAATTTTGGTTCAGATCGGTGAAACGGTGTGGATTTGTATGCATAACAGACAAACAGACAAGACAGGCAGACAAACATTGAGCTTTATATATATATAGACACCATATAAATTCTACTGATTTTAACTGTGTAGCAATCTAAATAGTCACGAATTTTAGGCGATTTGTTTTTCACGGAGCATATTGTTTTTACTGGCATTGAAGAGTTTTGGCTGTCCTGTAAGTTGTAGCCCTTAATTTGTGATAAAACTGGTGTGATGAAAGAGTTGTTGTTTCATTTAGGGGCTTTGTGATAAGTTGGTCATATATCTCCGTGCACTTGGGTGTGTGGAATGTTGTGAGATAAACTGTGTTATTGTGATGGCTGTATTGGAGTGTGCATTTGTAATTCAGGCGAGGATTGGAAAGGAGGTAGCCGTGGCATTAAGTTACGTCCCATCCGGCATTTGCCTGGAGTAGAAGTAGGAAACCACGGGAAATCACTTCTGGAATGGCTGATGTGGAATCGAACCTGGGCCTCCGGGTTGACAGCCAATGCTAGCCGCTATACAACGAGGTGATCTAGGTAATGAAAAATAACTGTTTGCTACTTGGAGTAATACTCGCATGTTACTTATTGGTGCATTGCAACTGGTAGGTGTAGGTACACACGACAGATCAATACACTCATCAGTCATCACTCACTATATCATAGCCATGGATTGGTGCTTTGTGCACCTATTATCACGCCTAATTTGATGTTAGCCAAGATATGGATGTACAGTCACTAGCAAAGCTTATATTAATGTGAGTAATTGCGGCCGCATTATTCTTGAGCTCTGTCTCCAATTTTCTAGGATCAGGACCGCCAAGAGCGAATTTCGGTCCAGAACACAAGTACTTATGTGTTTCGTTTCAATGTTTGAAAACAAATCTGTTACAGTCTGGAGGTCCGGGTTTGATTCCCGGCTCTGCCAAGAAATGTTTATTCTGGTTTGAGGGCTGGAAGTGGGTACACTTAGTCTCGTGAGGCAAAACTGAGAAGAGGAGGGTTCGATTCCCATCTCAGCCATCCTGGAAGTGGTATTTTGTGGTTTCCCACTTTCACTCCAGGCAAATGTTAGGATGATTCCTAACGAAAGGCCACGGCCGCCTCCTTCCCAATTCCATCCCAAATTTACAAATACACACACTAGTACAGCAATCACAATAATACAGTTTATCACACAAATTCCACTCACACCCAAATATGACCACGATGTCGCAACCCCTAAAAAGCAACGACAACAAGCTTATTTTTGTGATGCCTTAACACGTTCAGATACAACGAAAATACAATTTTAATGCACAGTGATCAACATCTTGAAGTAAAAGAACAAACAATGAGATCTAAAGAGGAAACGCAGAGTGGCTGAATAACTAAAAACAAAGAAAAATGATATTCAGTTGGACAAGCTAAATTTCACGGAGATTTCTTTGGCGCTGGAGTAAAAATTTGCAACCTTAATGCCGTAATTCCAAAATTAAGTCACAGGTTGATTAAAAATGAAGGGGCCCGGATGACATTGGTCTAAGGCCCATGATCCTCTCTATGACCCTGATTATATTAATAACAACATTTTTTTCATTCAGCAGCACAACTCTTTTATCTAATAGAGCGTCTCTACCTTAAAAGACAGTATGGGATAAAATGTAGTATTTGCCTCTCACTCGCACTCATATGTCCTGCAATTAGCTTCGTCCTCTTCTATCCCTGCGTTATTGCCATTTCCGAACAATTCAGAGTGATAAATCTAAGAAAGTGTTTGCGTGGTCTTGTAGAGAATTTTCCGCTCTTTATGATGATGTAAAATTAAAAGCCATAAGTAGGGGGCTACTAGGAGTTCTGCTTAGTGTCATGGCCGCCGCGTGAGTCCAAGCCAATATCTCGTGAACCCATGGTCGGATTTTGACAAATGAGGTGTCGTTGGACTCGGGCTGACGCCCTCTTTCCAATGGACTATTCATTTCAACCCCTAAATAAAACCTACCCCTACTAGGGGGTGAAATTGTAATTTTTTAGTGAAAGTCTCTTTTCAAATACGACATGTATAAGGTGCGCTGCTAAAATGAACTTAAACGTGGTTGCTCATATCGCGCATGCGTTTTACGAGATGCCGCTATGGATGAACATTTTTGTTTTTTGTTTTTTACGCATGCGCACTGGGGATTTTTGTAAGAGGGCGAGCTCTTTGAAAAAAATGATTGATAAGAAGAGGTTTTGGTAGTGAGGAGAGAGCCAGATAGTCGCCTACTTTCCTACGAAGTTTGCCGATATGTCTCAAACGCAAGGTCGGATTTGGACGTGTGACGTGTCAAATCGCTTGTCTCGAAGCCCTATACATGTTATTAATAGGTTAGAGTTTTGAGAATGAGGGAAACAGGCTTTTTTGGGGTAAAACCATGATTTTAGACTTTTTCTGATATTTCACGAATGCATGGTCGGATTTGGTCCTATGACGTGTCAAATGGCTTGTCTCGAAACCCTGTGTATTTTGGTAATAGGTTAAAGTTTCTGAAAATGAGGGAAACAGAATATTTTAGGGTAAAAACGTGATTTTAGACTTTTTGCTATATTTCACGAACCAATAACGCTAGAGGCGTGTTCGACAGGTCCAAGGACTCGGGGTAACGTCCTCTCTGCTATGGACTACTCGTTATAATTTTTAATAAAATTGGAAACTCGGTTTTGGGGTAAACACGTGTTTTTTGTGATTTTGTCGATATCTCACGAAGCAATAACGCTAGAGGCATGTACGACGGGTCCAAGGATTCGGACAGACGTCCTCTTTGCTATGAACTACTCGTTGTAATTTTAAAAAAATTGGGAAACGCGATTTTGGGGGTAAACACGTGTTTTTTGTGATTTTTGCCGATATCTCACGAACCAATAACGCTAGAGACATGTACGAGGTGTCCTAGGACTCGGGCTAACGCCCCCCTTTCAAATGTGGTAGATATTTTTTTTCAAAAAATAATTCACATGGGTCTAACGCCATACATGTTGAAAAAACGTTTTCTTTTTCTTTGCCTGTTTATAATGTCCATGAAGCGTGGCGGTTGAGAGAGAGACGATACGGCTGGGTGTGTGTGTGTGTGTGTGTGTGTGTCGCTGACCACGGTGGCTGTGTTCAATAGATCAATCGCTATTTCGACGGGTCGGTTTATGACAGAGCGAGGGTGCGTTTTTTTTTCACACATTTTACCTTTAACGTGTAAACGGTGATGAGAACTTGATTCTATGTTGGTCAAAGCGAGTAGAGAAAACAAACTTGCAGACGAGCAAGAGGTGAATATCAATTGAGCTTATTGGAAGGCGTTGATCTGACTTGACAACAGGTGCAATGGAAAAAAATGACCATGACGCTTGAAGGTGAAATAATCTGACCATCGTGGTGGCAGGGAAGTGCGAAAGGCGTGCACACATGTGAAACCACAGGCACGCTAAACCAGTGACATCCTGTCTTGCTTCGTACGTGACAAAATGCAAGTCCATGTGACATTTGATCTACCGCAGGTGTTCGCCTGAGACGTTATCTGTCCACGTGCGCGATAACTGTTAACAAGTGACATCCTGTTTTGCTGCGTACGTGACAAAATGCAAGTTCATGTGAAATTTGATTCGCCACAGGTGTTCGCCTGGGACGTTAGCTGTCCACGTGACCGATAACAGAATGTTCAAAGCGTGGGAAAAAATGATTATACATGCAACGTAGCATATATAAAGACATGTCGTTATCATTTCCACTCTCACTTGGGTGGACTACCTTTCAACACACTGCGTTGCATGAAACCCCTGGTCTTGTTTAACAGTTTTGGTGTTGGTGGAAAATACTTAACCGTGTTGTGGGGTAGGTATTTATTTATATACTTATTCATTTATACATTTATTGATTAATACATATGTATATTTACAAGCAATTATTTATTGATTAAGTAATTAATGATTTTATTTATTTGTTTGCAGATAACCGGCATACCTTACATGTCTGAGGGAGAAGAAACCATTGCACTTTTGAGCCCACTAAAAGGGAAGAGTAACAAGTCACTGCAAGTAAAGGTGAGATGATTTTTTTAAACTAACTTGTTTCATTTTTTGTTTTATGTTTTATTTTATGAAATGTATGTATTAACCTGAATTTAGGTATTTATAGTGGTTTATTTTATTTATTTTTAGAAACTTGGAAAGAATAGCCTTACTGCCGTAGCAGTCGCTGAAAAAAAAACAGAAACGCACTAAAGCGAAACCACTGCCAAAGAGTGAACTGTTTAAAACTCAGGTAAGTCCAACTTAAAAATGCTATTCCATTTTACCACTACTGAAAACTCGTAGACAAAAAAAAATCATTACCTGTACATGACTGGGACAATGATTGCTTTCTTGATTAATGGCTATGTTGTTGTTGTTGACTGGGAAAAGTACAAGGCCATGTTGGATTTTCTAAAAATAAAAATAATAAATTTAATTTATGGGTGGTTCCCTATGGACTCAACGAATATCCACAGGTTTGAACATGATAATGTGAACAAAATGACATGACATTCATTTTTGTTTATATATTGGTTAAAGGGAGTGTGGGGGAATGTAAATGACTGTAGCTTTATAAAAAAGAAAATAAGTGCATGGGTTACTGTTAGTGCCAACATACAGTTTATTTTTAATGGTGTTTTGATATATTAATGTCAATTAACGTTAACGTTTTATTTACAAGTATTGATTGATTGATTGATTGAGTGATGGGTTATTTTGTTTGCTTTTAGGTGTCGTCATGTGCCATTAACGTAATGAACAGACAGTGAACAAGCATGCATTATGCTTTAAAGTACTCTGTGCAATGTTAATAACTTACAATAAGAAAAAGTTTTATTATAACACATGGCGTTAGTACCAAATACAACAAGTGAGCAAGTTGGTTTACCACGTGGGTTGAATTTAAAATCAGAACATGATCGATGGTTAACATTTGAATCCTGGCCTGTAGGCTTTTTGTCGACGCATGAACTTGCAAAAGCCGTTTTTTTTTTACTTGAACCGAGAAGATGTGGTGCGCTGTGTGTTTTGTCGTATTGAACTTTCACACTGGGAAGAAGGGGATGATCCCTTTAGAGACCATTTGCGATGGTCTCCTCACTGTCCTTACATGCTTGGAAAGCAAGTGGGTAACCTACCCGTGCATTCATTTTACCGAACCACAAGGCCTTTGGCCGCTACTTACGTTGCTGAATCACAAATAAATAATAATAATGATGTATTACCAGCCAACGGTAGTGTCGATATATGTGGTCCATATGCCATAGACAGTGTTGAATTGGCGTGTGCTTTTGAAAAATTGGGAGTTTGCAAGACTAAAGCACTAGCACACTCAGAGTACAGCTCTGTTGAAAAACGTTTCGAATCTTATAAAAATGTTTGGCCATTAATATTAAAACACCCTACCAAACAGCTAAGTGAAGCTGGATTTTTTTATACTGGTGAAGGGGATAAAACAATATGTTTATATTGTGGATTTGCTTTAAAGGATTGGCAAATGACTGATGACCCTTTTGTGCAACATGCTCGTTGGTTACCAAACTGTAAATACATGGTGTTGCTTAAAGGTCAGGAATTTGTGAACACTATTCGTAAAGAAAAAGTGATTGCAGCACAAGACATAAAAGTGCCTTTAGAGTTAGAGCACGCGGAGCAAATACATAAAGCTGAAAGAAAAGACTTGTGTTACGAACAGATACAAAAGTGTGACCAACAATTATGTAAAATTTGTTATCAAGATGAACTAGGTGTTGTATTTTTACCCTGTGGACACATGATAGCCTGTGTCAAGTGTGCATTAGAACTTAACACTTGTGCTATATGCAGAAAAGTAGTATCTGCTACAGTTAGGGCATTTCTTGCATAACTAGTATAATTTATTCGCCATGCATAGTGCAAAATCCCTAATTGCACAATATTATTAAAGCTGTTTTAGAGTGTAATAGATATGCTTTTGTTTTGTTTATAGACTACTACAATGAATGTTTTGAATGCTGTGGGACAATCATGTGGCTTAGAGACAAAGAAGCTCAGCGAATTGCCAACGCATATTCCATTCCGCATTATCAAGATTCGGAAATTGAAAACAGCATATGGTGATCGTGTACTTTGTGTATGTGAAAACTTTGAGACATTTCTGCCTATACGGTTTAATGATATGTCGGAGAGTGTTTTTGATGAAGTCAATAATGCTGTACAACCTGTACACTTAATTTATGAAGGTTTTAAAAACAATAGGTGCATGGTTCGTTTTAATTAAATAAATAAATAATGTGAAATAATAATGGAAAATATAAGTAATGACAATATACTGAAAAAGAAAGAAAATATGTGTATAGAATAGTAATGTTTTAGTGTTTAGTGTTGTCTTTAAAAATATTATGATGAAACCAAAAAAAATGTATATAAAGTTTGTAAATAAATGCAAAATGATGTTACAATGCTGTTTTATTTTATACAAAGTTAATATATTTAACATTGCAGAGTATACATGATTATGACAATAAATGCACACTGAATACAAGCCTTTCTCACTTTACAATAGTCTGTTATAGTTTTAAACACAAGGCTTGTTGTAGATCATTTTCTAGCAATGTCCATTCAATGTTGTTTTCGAAAAGTGGGGAAGCCACAATGGTTGTATTGACATAAAAACCTTATGGTTATTACTATTTAGTCACTTTGATCCCCTTGCAGATCAACAACAGATGACCTAGTTGTTCCACTCTTTAAAACGACAACAACAACACTACCTCTTGCATAGTTTGTGATGTTGATGAGTCTTGCGACGTGGAAGATGGATTAAAAATAACTTTGAGAACAGGGGTTAAACGTTGATCATTAAACAATGCACTATTTTGAGTAGCAATATGGTTTTCTTGATTTTTTGTCGACGGCAACTGTGTTTCATGCGGTACACTACATTGATGATCACTGACACTTAAAACCTCACTATTTTTACTTTTTAGGTCACCACGACAATGTTTGGAACGTTGCTTTGAACAACGCCAAATAACAGTTCCATTTTTATTGGTTCGTTTCACAATATATGAATATCCTTTATAGTATGCGTAAGGCTTACCATACCTAGTCACTGATACTTCCATATCAACTGTCGAGCATAGACTAAGCTCTAGTAAAGTCAACTTGGTAATAAGAATACTAGTTTAATGTGAGAGCAAATATGGATCCAAAGAGTTCAGGTAAAAGTGAAAGCAAATAAGCAAATATTAGAAACAAGAGTTGGGGTGAAAGTGGTCGCAAAGTGGTAGACCCATTACACAATAATTTCAGCACGACGAAGCTCTTGTTCAATTTCTTTGATTTCCCAATCGTGACCAGTATGGCCAGATTGACGTGAGGCATGCAACAACTGTAGCCGCTGGACGAGCTTATTGGGATTGTGCCAGTATACAAATTTAACAAATGGATTTTTAGGTGTAAACAAAGCATTACCATTATCATGATCATTATCATCATCGTCATTATCATCATCATGATCACCATTATCATCATGACCATCATCACTGTTACTATATAGTCCTTTTTGATCCTCTTGCAATACCACTTTATTTATAGTCTGAGTTGATTTTGACAGTGTTGAAGGTTTCTTGGACGTTGACAACTGTCCTAACATGACGTTTTGAGGACATGATAAGTCCTTTTGAACAAACACTGTACTATCTTTAGCCGCAATATCGTTTTCTTGAACTTGCTTTTTAGCATTTTGATAATTGTTTGTAAACAGTAAGCGTGGTTCGTTTCGAGCACTACATTGATGAACACTCACACTTAAAACCTTTCCATTTTTACTTTTCAGATTGCCTCGACATTTTGTTGACCTCTCTTTTGAGCATGCCAGAATATTATTCCATTCACATTCTGGCGATTATAGTTATAGGAGTAGCCTTGATAGAGTGCACGTAGCCTACCTTTGTTGGTTGTAATAAGTTCCATAGTAGTAACTGACCTGTCAGTACGATGTTCACACTACAAAGGTTACAACTGTTTTGCTGATGGAGTGACCTACTATAAGCTTATATAAATGGCTTATGTGTTGGCTTATGTGTTGGCTTTTTGTGTTGGCTTTTTGTGTTGGCTTTTCATGTTGGCTTTTCGTGTTGGCTTATGTGTTGGCTTTTTGTGTTGGCTTTTTGTGTTGGCTTTTCGTGTTGGCTTTTGTGTTGGCTTATGTGTTGGCTTTTTGTGTTGGCTTTTTGTGTTGGCTTTTCATGTTGGCTTTTCGTGTTGGCTTTTTGTGTTGGCTTTTCGTGTTGGCATTTCGTGTTGGCTTTTGTGTTGGCTTTTCGTGTTGGCTTTTTGTGTTGGCTTTTCGTGTTGGCATTTCGTGTTGGCTTTTCGTGTTGGCTTTTTTTGTATTGGCCTTTCGTGTTGGCTTTTTGTATTGGCTTTTCGTGTTGGCTTTTTGTGTTGGCTTTAGTATTGGCTTTTGTATTGGCTTATTTGACAAGTTATTTGTGTCAATGTATTTAGTGGATTTTTTCTTGGTGTTGGAAAGTAGTTGAAAGAGAGGGACTATTTAAAGACTTAACCTCAGCTCACTAACCTAACCTAACCTAACCTTTCAACTCTCAGATGTTAATTAAATTCTGTGCATAGTCGAGTTGGAGCCCAAGACCTCAGGGGTAAAAAAACAATTATTTTTGACGACTTATTTTGGTAACTTATTTTAATGGCTAACCTAACTTTGCCTAACCTAACCTAACCTAACCTAACCTCAGCTCACTTTGGATATTACTAGTAAGTGTTCATATCCTCTGCTAGGTAGCATGCTAGTAGTACAGGTAGTGCTCATATTTACCGCTAGATAGCGGAAACATACTTTGCATGTTGCATGTGACACTTGTGAAGTTTAACCACATGCAAGACGTGCTTGTATAAGTTCTCTATTTAAACTCAATATACAATTAACCACTAAATGTTCAGAACTAACATGTATAGCCATGTTTAGGGTATATAGGAGACCCTTAGCAAGAAAGGCTGTCTAACCCACGAGTGTACAGCCTTGTCATACGCAGTAAGCCCCTGTTGGCAGAAAACAACAACAACAACAATTTGAGAAAGCCAACAGGGGCTTACTGCGTATGACAAGGCTGTACACTCGTGGGTTAGACAGCCTTTCTTGCTAAGGGTCTCCTATATACCCTAAACATGGCTATACATGTTAGTTCTGAACATTTAGTGGTTAATTGTATATTGAGTTTAAATAGAGAACTTATACAAGCACGTCTTGCATGTGGTTAAACTTCACAAGTGTCACATGCAACATGCAAAGTATGTTTCCGCTATCTAGCGGTAAATATGAGCACTACCTGTACTACTAGCATGCTACCTAGCAGAGGATATGAACACTTACTAGTAATATCCAAAGTGAGCTGAGGTTAGGTTAGGTTAGGTTAGGTTAGGCAAAGTTAGGTTAGCCATTAAAATAAGTTACCAAAATAAGTCGTCAAAAATAATTGTTTTTTTACCCCTGAGGTCTTGGGCTCCAACTCGACTATGCACAGAATTTAATTAACATCTGAGAGTTGAAAGGTTAGGTTAGGTTAGGTTAGGTTAGTGAGCTGAGGTTAAGTCTTTAAATATTCCCTCTCTTTCAACTACTTTCCAACACCAAGAAAAAATCCACTAAATACATTGACACAAATAACTTGTCAAATAAGCCAATACAAAAGCCAATACTAAAGCCAACACAAAAAGCCAACACGAAAAGCCAATACAAAAAGCCAACACGAAAGGCCAATACAAAAAAAGCCAACACGAAAAGCCAACACGAAATGCCAACACGAAAAGCCAACACAAAAAGCCAACACGAAAAGCCAACACAAAAGCCAACACGAAATGCCAACACGAAAAGCCAATACAAAAAGCCAACACGAAAAGCCAACACGAAAAGCCAACATGAAAAGCCAACACAAAAAGCCAACACAAAAAGCCAACACATAAGCCAACACAAAAGCCAACACGAAAAGCCAACACAAAAAGCCAACACATAAGCCAACACGAAAAGCCAACATGAAAAGCCAACACAAAAAGCCAACACAAAAAGCCAACACATAAGCCAACACATAAGCCATTTATATAAGCTTATAGTAGGTCACTCCATCAGCAAAACAGTTGTAACCTTTGTAGTGTGAACATCGTACTGACAGGTCAGTTACTACTATGGAACTTATTACAACCAACAAAGGTAGGCTACGTGCACTCTATCAAGGCTACTCCTATAACTATAATCGCCAGAATGTGAATGGAATAATATTCTGGCATGCTCAAAAGAGAGGTCAACAAAATGTCGAGGCAATCTGAAAAGTAAAAATGGAAAGGTTTTAAGTGTGAGTGTTCATCAATGTAGTGCTCGAAACGAACCACGCTTACTGTTTACAAACAATTATCAAAATGCTAAAAAGCAAGTTCAAGAAAACGATATTGCGGCTAAAGATAGTACAGTGTTTGTTCAAAAGGACTTATCATGTCCTCAAAACGTCATGTTAGGACAGTTGTCAACGTCCAAGAAACCTTCAACACTGTCAAAATCAACTCAGACTATAAATAAAGTGGTATTGCAAGAGGATCAAAAAGGACTATATAGTAACAGTGATGATGGTCATGATGATAATGGTGATCATGATGATGATAATGACGATGATGATAATGATCATGATAATGGTAATGCTTTGTTTACACCTAAAAATCCATTTGTTAAATTTGTATACTGGCACAATCCCAATAAGCTCGTCCAGCGGCTACAGTTGTTGCATGCCTCACGTCAATCTGGCCATACTGGTCACGATTGGGAAATCAAAGAAATTGAACAAGAGCTTCGTCGTGCTGAAATTATTGTGTAATGGGTCTACCACTTTGCGACCACTTTCACCCCAACTCTTGTTTCTAATATTTGCTTATTTGCTTTCACTTTTACCTGAACTCTTTGGATCCATATTTGCTCTCACATTAAACTAGTATTCTTATTACCAAGTTGACTTTACTAGAGCTTAGTCTATGCTCGACAGTTGATATGGAAGTATCAGTGACTAGGTATGGTAAGCCTTACGCATACTATAAAGGATATTCATATATTGTGAAACGAACCAATAAAAATGGAACTGTTATTTGGCGTTGTTCAAAGCAACGTTCCAAACATTGTCGTGGTGACCTAAAAAGTAAAAATAGTGAGGTTTTAAGTGTCAGTGATCATCAATGTAGTGTACCGCATGAAACACAGTTGCCGTCGACAAAAAATCAAGAAAACCATATTGCTACTCAAAATAGTGCATTGTTTAATGATCAACGTTTAACCCCTGTTCTCAAAGTTCTTTTTAATCCATCTTCCACGTCGCAAGACTCATCAACATCACAAACTATGCAAGAGGTAGTGTTGTTGTTGTCGTTTTAAAGAGTGGAACAACTAGGTCATCTGTTGTTGATCTGCAAGGGGATCAAAGTGACTAAATAGTAATAACCATAAGGTTTTTATGTCAATACAACCATTGTGGCTTCCCCACTTTTCGAAAACAACATTGAATGGACATTGCTAGAAAATGATCTACAACAAGCCTTGTGTTTAAAACTATAACAGACTATTGTAAAGTGAGAAAGGCTTGTATTCAGTGTGCATTTATTGTCATAATCATGTATACTCTGCAATGTTAAATATATTAACTTTGTATAAAATAAAACAGCATTGTAACATCATTTTGCATTTATTTACAAACTTTATATACATTTTTTTTGGTTTCATCATAATATTTTTAAAGACAACACTAAACACTAAAACATTACTATTCTATACACATATTTTCTTTCTTTTTCAGTATATTGTCATTACTTATATTTTCCATTATTATTTCACATTATTTATTTATTTAATTAAAACGAACCATGCACCTATTGTTTTTAAAACCTTCATAAATTAAGTGTACAGGTTGTACAGCATTATTGACTTCATCAAAAACACTCTCCGACATATCATTAAACCGTATAGGCAGAAATGTCTCAAAGTTTTCACATACACAAAGTACACGATCACCATATGCTGTTTTCAATTTCCGAATCTTGATAATGCGGAATGGAATATGCGTTGGCAATTCGCTGAGCTTCTTTGTCTCTAAGCCACATGATTGTCCCACAGCATTCAAAACATTCATTGTAGTAGTCTATAAACAAAACAAAAGCATATCTATTACACTCTAAAACAGCTTTAATAATATTGTGCAATTAGGGATTTTGCACTATGCATGGCGAATAAATTATACTAGTTATGCAAGAAATGCCCTAACTGTAGCAGATACTACTTTTCTGCATATAGCACAAGTGTTAAGTTCTAATGCACACTTGACACAGGCTATCATGTGTCCACAGGGTAAAAATACAACACCTAGTTCATCTTGATAACAAATTTTACATAATTGTTGGTCACACTTTTGTATCTGTTCGTAACACAAGTCTTTTCTTTCAGCCTTATGTATTTGCTCCGCGTGCTCTAACTCTAAAGGCACTTTTATGTCTTGTGCTGCAATCACTTTTTCTTTACGAATAGTGTTCACAAATTCCTGACCTTTAAGCAACACCATGTATTTACAGTTTGGTAACCAACGAGCATGTTGCACAAAAGGGTCATCAGTCATTTGCCAATCCTTTAAAGCAAATCCACAATAAAAACATATTGTTTTATCCCCTTCACCAGTATAAAAAAATCCAGCTTCACTTAGCTGTTTGGTAGGGTGTTTTAATATTAATGGCCAAACATTTTTATAAGATTCGAAACGTTTTTCAACAGAGCTGTACTCTGAGTGTGCTAGTGCTTTAGTCTTGCAAACTCCCAATTTTTCAAAAGCACACGCCAATTCAACACTGTCTATGGCATATGGACCACATATATCGACACTACCGTTGGCTGGTAATACATCATTATTATTATTTATTTGTGATTCAGCAACGTAAGTAGCGGCCAAAGGCCTTGTGGTTCGGTAAAATGAATGCACGGGTAGGTTACCCACTTGCTTTCCAAGCATGTAAGGACAGTGAGGAGACCATCGCAAATGGTCTCTAAAGGGATCATCCCCTTCTTCCCAGTGTGAAAGTTCAATACGACAAAACACACAGCGCACCACATCTTCTCGGTTCAAGTAAAAAAAAAACGGCTTTTGCAAGTTCATGCGTCGACAAAAAGCCTACAGGCCAGGATTCAAATGTTAACCATCGATCATGTTCTGATTTTAAATTCAACCCACGTGGTAAACCAACTTGCTCACTTGTTGTATTTGGTACTAACGCCATGTGTTATAATAAAACTTTTTCTTATTGTAAGTTATTAACATTGCACAGAGTACTTTAAAGCATAATGCATGCTTGTTCACTGTCTGTTCATTACGTTAATGGCACATGACGACACCTAAAAGCAAACAAAATAACCCATCACTCAATCAATCAATCAATCAATACTTGTAAATAAAACGTTAACGTTAATTGACATTAATATATCAAAACACCATTAAAAATAAACTGTATGTTGGCACTAACAGTAACCCATGCACTTATTTTCTTTTTTATAAAGCTACAGTCATTTACATTCCCCCACCCTCCCTTTAACCAATATATAAACAAAAATGAATGTCATGTCATTTTGTTCACATTATCATGTTCAAACCTGTGGATATTCGTTGAGTCCATAGGGAACCACCCATAAATTAAATTTATTATTTTTATTTTTAGAAAATCCAACATGGCCTTGTACTTTTCCCAGTCAACAACAACAACATAGCCATTAATCAAGAAAGCAATCATTGTCCCAGTCATGTACAGGTAATGATTTTTTTTTGTCTACGAGTTTTCAGTAGTGGTAAAATGGAATAGCATTTTTAAGTTGGACTTACCTGAGTTTTAAACAGTTCACTCTTTGGCAGTGGTTTCGCTTTAGTGCGTTTCTGTTTTTTTTTTCAGCGACTGCTACGGCAGTAAGGCTATTCTTTCCAAGTTTCTAAAAATAAATAAAATAAACCGCTATAAATACCTAAATTCAGGTTAATACATACATTTCATAAAATAAAACATAAAACAAAAAATGAAACAAGTTAGTTTAAAAACATCATCTCACCTTTACTTGCAGTGACTTGTTACTCTTCCCTTTTAGTGGGCTCAAAAGTGCAATGGTTTCTTCTCCCTCAGACATGTAAGGTATGCCGGTTATCTGCAAACAAATAAATAAAATCATTAATTACTTAATCAATAAATAATTGCTTGTAAATATACATATGTATTAATCAATAAATGTATAAATGAATAAGTATATAAATAAATACCTACCCCACAACACGGTTAAGTATTTTCCACCAACACCAAAACTGTTAAACAAGACCAGGGGTTTCACGCAACGCAGTGTGTTGAAAGGTAGTCCACCCAAGTGAGAGTGGAAATGATAACGACATGTCTTTATATATTATTATTATTATTATTATTATTTATTTACCATAAATCGTACACGAAGTATGGAAGGCCTAGTGAAAAAGGGCAAGCCCCACATACATATTTCATGCTTCACAGGCACAGCTTACATCTACATTTGTTTTAACAATATTTACAACTTTTACAAAGATATTTGCAGTATTTACATATTTAGGATATTGACATAGTACATTTTCCTGTTCACTCACTCTCTCACGCACGCACTTTCATAACCTCAATCACTCGATACATTCATTCATTCATTCCATTCAGATACTCATTCATTCAGCGGTACAATCAATCACTCATACATACGTTTATTTATACAATGTACCTTTTTACGTACGGCTTGAATTTCCTAAGAGGCAAGATCTTGGCATCCCCTGGCAGCGCGTTCCATAACCGCGCTGAGCGGCCGTAGAAACCTGTCAGGTAAGCATTGCTACGTGCGAAGGGCGGAACGAGGGTTACACCTCGTCCTCTCCGAACTGAGCGATATGCCAATGACAGTCGGCAAAAAGGGTCAATATTAATGGAACCTGTAAGGGATTTTTTAAGAAAAATTAGATCAATTTGTTTGGCTGTTGCCTCTATAGATGGAAATTTTGACAAAGGGGAAGGGGAATAATGAGCTATTAGCCTCTCAGCGCGGCGCTGTACACGCTGGAGCTTGTTCATGTTTTCCGCTGTAGTGGGATGCCAAGCAGGTAAGCCGTACGTTAATATCGGACGGACCATGCATGTGTAAGCCATCCTGAAGGCTCTAGGTTTACAACCTCTCATGTTTCTGTGCAAGAAACCCAGAACTTTGGTGGCCTTACATCTTGCCTCTTCACTTTGAATATTCCAATTCAGGGTGTCGGAGATTGTTACCCCTAATAGCTTTAAGTTTGTGCACTGAGGGATGAGACTGTTCATAATTTTGTATTCATTCTCAATGGGTTTTTGTGACCTGGTTATTCTTATGTATTTACATTTTCGTACATTTATATTTAAATTATTCACAGAACACCACAGCGATAAGTTGTCCAGATCTGATTTAAGACAGAGGGAATCTTCTTCACATTTAATGCCCCTGTATAGCACGGTGTCATCTGCATATAGTGACATTGATGAGGTGACACAGCCAGGAAGATCGAGCACATATATAGTGAAGAGAAGAGGTCCGATCACAGAGCCCTGAATCACTCCAGAAGTAACTTGAGCAGTCTGCGATCGAGCTCCTCCGTACACCACACACTGTGTTCGACCCTCTAGGAATGACCTCACCCATGCAAGTAAGCTACCCCGTATGTTAAGCTGCTGTAGCTTTAACAAAAGTCTTTCATGAGACACTTGATCGAAGACCTTAGCCCAATCCAGTGCAATACAGTCCACTTGTTTCACTTCTGGCTGATTCAAGTAGAACTGAAACTCATCAATGACTTTTGTCAATAGAGTAGTGCAAGAACGACCAGGAAGAAAACCGTGCTGATTTGGGTCGAGCAGATTGTTCTCCCGTAGGAATTCCAGCACACTGTTTGCTACTAGCCGCTCCATACATTTACAAATTATAGATGTTAGACACACCGGTCTGTAATTTGCAGCATCTTCTTTGTCACCTTGCTTATAGATTGGCACCACGTTAGCACATTTCCACCCACACGGCACAGAACCTTGGTTGATAGACAGGTTGAATAACGCACTCAGAGAGGGCGCTAATGCTTCCGCACACTGCAGCAGGATCCGTCCGGGAACATCATCTGGGCCGGTCGCCGCATGTGGTCTAATCTTCCGTAGGCTCTGAATCACCTCAGTTGTTGTGAAGTACAGGTTGGAGAGAGGGAGGGGTGGAAGTGATGACCTTGGCAGAAGCAGGTCCGTGGTCATATCCGGCTTAGAAAAGTTCTGCTTGAAACTGTCACTGAACGCTGTTGCAATATCTTGGGGTGCACTTAGGAATTTACCGTTACAGTGAAATGAGGCTGGCGCAGCGGTGCCGCGTCTTCTGGACAAAAATTTCCACATTTCACTGGTGCTGCTTATTTTGTGAATATAATTGTCGTATGTTTCGCGAATTAATTTCTTTGTTTGGTTCCTGATGTTCTTGTATTTTTCCCACATGATGTCAGTTGAGCAACTTTTCCATTTCTTGTATAAAACGTTCCTTTTCCTAATCATTTTAATGACTTCCTTCGTCACCCAAGGAGAATTTTTCTTCCCACTAATGGTTACTTTCGGTATTGCTATATCCACACATTCAAAGAAACAATTTCGCCAGGCGTGCCACACTGAGTTGATGTCGCTGGTGTCCAGAATACATGGGGTGGGAAGGTGTTTGAGGAATAAAGATGATAGCAGTTTCCAGTCTGCCTTTTTGTAATTGTATACTGTCCTCACTGTGCTCTTGCTGCGTGGTTTGTTGTAATGCAATGTGGTAAAGATGGCTGCGTGATCACTGAAACCGGGTATGACTTCAGCTTTCTGTACGGAGGAAGGAAGGCTTGTGAGGAATAGGTCTATTGTGGAGCGTGTAGTTTGTGTGATTCGAGTTGCTTCGGTTATTAATTGGTCAAGGAATAAATCGTAGAATGCGGTAAGGAATTCATTAGCAATGGGATCCTTGGGAGTGGGAGGAGAGTTTTGCCAGTCTATTTCTAAATTAAAATCGCCTGTTATGTAAATGGCCTTGTATTTGTGCTGGATGTATTGTACACGACGGAGGGACTCCAAAAGTTCATCATTGATGTGCCGAGTTGAATTTGGAGCACGGTATACAGAGCCTATTAGAAATGTATTGTTCGTACACGTGAATTCCACCCACACAGCCTCAGCATCAGTTTCAAGCTCCCGTTGGCGAACAGGCCTTAACTCAGGTTTCATGGCTATTAGTACCCCTCCCCCTGATGTCCAGGTTCGATCTTTGCGGAACATGGTGTATGTTACCGGAAATATTTCTGGGTCGTTAGTGGATTTTTTCAGCCATGTCTCCCCTGAACACACAATTGACGGATTAAGTGCTGTGAGACAAGAACGCAGGTCCGGTTGTTTGGAGGGACATGTTACACTTCGAGCATTGAAGGAAAAAATGGACAATGCTTTGCCATCCGAGGGTGTTACGTCACTATCTACGCTATTTGCACTCTGTGTCGATGTATTAAAAAATGAGTTAGAGAACTGAGGTAAAGAACAGTTCCAACACAGCCACGATTGTTTCCCAGAGGTGATTATTTTGTGTTTTGAAGCACTGATTTTTGCACAAGTTCTGTGCGCTTGAGAGTGGCAAGATGTACATGTCACAAATAACTGATTCACACGACCCTTCGAATCACAAATTATACACACCTTATTCGGCCCTGGGTTCATCTCCACATCTCCACTGAGAGCCACAGACAGCACCACGAGATGTAATAATGTAGCGGGCGGTCTGGCAACCCCGCGCAGTGCTGGACGCCCTCTGCCTGCTGCCGTGACTATCAGCCCCTCGCTTCCACACCATGCGAGAGAGGATATATTGAGTTTACAAACTACCATGAGGTGTTCCTTCAGGTCCGATTTCACACACGAGTCTTCAATTGTTAAAGAATGATCGAGGATCTTTTTCGAGGCACCCACTGAGCTTTTTACTAGGTAGAACACGAGGAAAAGTTGGAGCACTCTAACTGCTACACACCTGCTGGCCGCCATCTTGTTGTTCCTTTAGACTAAAATATCGAGAGAAAGAAACACTTTTCGTTCTCTAGAAAGGACCCGGCGTAAATACTCGCATTAAAACCGCACTTCACTCCCAAACAGTCGGCATTCCAGTATTAATGTACATGCTACGTTGCATGTATAATCATTTTTTCCCACGCTTTGAACATTCTGTTATCGGTCACGTGGACAGCTAACGTCCCAGGCGAACACCTGTGGCGAATCAAATTTCACATGAACTTGCATTTTGTCACGTACGCAGCAAAACAGGATGTCACTTGTTAACAGTTATCGCGCACGTGGACAGATAACGTCTCAGGCGAACACCTGCGGTAGATCAAATGTCACATGGACTTGCATTTTGTCACGTACGAAGCAAGACAGGATGTCACTGGTTTAGCGTGCCTGTGGTTTCACATGTGTGCACGCCTTTCGCACTTCCCTGCCACCACGATGGTCAGATTATTTCACCTTCAAGCGTCATGGTCATTTTTTTCCATTGCACCTGTTGTCAAGTCAGATCAACGCCTTCCAATAAGCTCAATTGATATTCACCTCTTGCTCGTCTGCAAGTTTGTTTTCTCTACTCGCTTTGACCAACATAGAATCAAGTTCTCATCACCGTTTACACGTTAAAGGTAAAATGTGTGAAAAAAAACGCACCCTCGCTCTGTCATAAACCGACCCGTCGAAATAGCGATTGATCTATTGAACACAGCCACCGTGGTCAGCGACACACACACACACACACACACACCCAGCCGTATCGTCTCTCTCTCAACCGCCACGCTTCATGGACATTATAAACAGGCAAAGAAAAAGAAAACGTTTTTTCAACATGTATGGCGTTAGACCCATGTGAATTATTTTTTGAAAAAAAATATCTACCACATTTGAAAGGGGGGCGTTAGCCCGAGTCCTAGGACACCTCGTACATGTCTCTAGCGTTATTGGTTCGTGAGATATCGGCAAAAATCACAAAAAACACGTGTTTACCCCCAAAATCGCGTTTCCCAATTTTTTTAAAATTACAACGAGTAGTTCATAGCAAAGAGGACGTCTGTCCGAATCCTTGGACCCGTCGTACATGCCTCTAGCGTTATTGCTTCGTGAGATATCGACAAAATCACAAAAAACACGTGTTTACCCCAAAACCGAGTTTCCAATTTTATTAAAAATTATAACGAGTAGTCCATAGCAGAGAGGACGTTACCCCGAGTCCTTGGACCTGTCGAACACGCCTCTAGCGTTATTGGTTCGTGAAATATAGCAAAAAGTCTAAAATCACGTTTTTACCCTAAAATATTCTGTTTCCCTCATTTTCAGAAACTTTAACCTATTACCAAAATACACAGGGTTTCGAGACAAGCCATTTGACACGTCATAGGACCAAATCCGACCATGCATTCGTGAAATATCAGAAAAAGTCTAAAATCATGGTTTTACCCCAAAAAAGCCTGTTTCCCTCATTCTCAAAACTCTAACCTATTAATAACATGTATAGGGCTTCGAGACAAGCGATTTGACACGTCACACGTCCAAATCCGACCTTGCGTTTGAGACATATCGGCAAACTTCGTAGGAAAGTAGGCGACTATCTGGCTCTCTCCTCACTACCAAAACCTCTTCTTATCAATCATTTTTTTCAAAGAGCTCGCCCTCTTACAAAAATCCCCAGTGCGCATGCGTAAAAAACAAAAAACAAAAATGTTCATCCATAGCGGCATCTCGTAAAACGCATGCGCGATATGAGCAACCACGTTTAAGTTCATTTTAGCAGCGCACCTTATACATGTCGTATTTGAAAAGAGACTTTCACTAAAAAATTACAATTTCACCCCCTAGTAGGGGTAGGTTTTATTTAGGGGTTGAAATGAATAGTCCATTGGAAAGAGGGCGTCAGCCCGAGTCCAACGACACCTCATTTGTCAAAATCCGACCATGGGTTCACGAGATATTGGCTTGGACTCACGCGGCGGCCATGACACTAAGCAGAACTCCTAGTAGCCCCCTACTGCCATAAATAATTAACACATGGCCAAATTTTCACAATTACGATATTTTAGCGCGAATCTATTTTTTGCACATATAGAACTTATCAAGCCACTGCTAATGAACGAATGACCACAAAGGATTAAGAATTTATTTTTATATTGCCTGATGTTGATAGAAGATATCCTATTTCTCAGGGCGGTAATTTGTTTCATAATAAGAAAGTTATATTTTTCTTCCTTAAACGTTACTTGAAAATTATTGGATGGTATCACAGAAAAGTTAGTTAGAGAGGAACTTTTTTGCTGTTGACTTTACATCGGTGACTAAGCAAGAAGAAATGTTCATTAATATCTGACGTAGTTTTTAAAACAAACTAGAACTCTGTATCAGATAGCATTCATAAGTTATCGCACACCACGTACTGCTCCCGCTCTGCACTAATTGACGCAGCGATAGTTTTTTTTCATTCAGGCGGCCTCGTTATCTCCACGACTGCGTTTGATGAGGGTAGAAAAATATTCTGTGCTACCCCAGAGCTCAGTGTTAATACATTTGTTGTGGTGTGAAGTTAAAATGTTAAGTGAAGTGGGCCTTGTGTTTTTTTAAATAAAATGTGTTAATTATTATTAAGTTATTATTTTATTTATTATTGTAATATTCACTATGAATACAGCAACTAGAAAGCCGCGTAGCATTGGAAAATTGCACAGTAGAGAACGAATTATAGTACTGAATATATTTAATTATGTTTTATAGAATTGTTCTCTACGTTCTTTGGAGTAAACTATTCCATTTATCTCTTTCAACACTTTAAGCCCCGTGATTGAAAGTGGCACTAATCATGGCAGACAGTTGACAGACGACGTGCGCAGCTATAAACATTACGAGGCGATAAGGGCTGTGGTGGAGACCCAGGCAATAAATCCTAGTAAGCAATCCACTGACCTCTCTACCAGCACAGCTCCTTCGCAGATCCGCTTCTCTGAGGAAGTGAGCAAATGTTGAGTGACTTTTAGGTGTCGAAAGTAGCGGATGATTAGCCTCTACGCCGTTGAGTAAAACACTTGTATCCCACCAATCTGGTGCAAGTCTTCAATATTGACATCATTTGGGTGACTTGCGAGTAAACGATATGGATCCAGTATCTCAAATCAGAACTAAATTCCTAGGCAGAGGTGGGAAACCAACCCGGGACTTCGGACTGGCAGCCAACAATTTTAACCGCTGCACCATGAGACGTAAGGATTCTAAGTGTTAGCTTCTGGTGGTATAACTTTTGCAAATGTGAGGAGTTATATTTTAGTAATAACAAGTAGTTCCGTGACAAGCTTAAGGGCATACCTTTCGTAAAATTTACGATTCAATCCTTATTCGTCTAATTAGACCTGTTTAGAATGCTCGTAACACTAGCATTATAAGATTTGCTCACGATTTGCACTAAACGATTTGCCTAATAGAGCAGTACAGCATGTTTGAAATTGTTTCCTTGCATGAATTCTGAGATATTGAGAGTCTATGACTCAAATGCCCAAGGATTATAGGTAGTGAGCCCGTTTGGACCAGAGTCCAACGACCCCATTTTGCAAATTACCGAAATCAGTTCAGCACGAGACAAAAGCTATCTCAGGGTCTATCTGGGCGATAACTAGGTAAAATCTGGCTTCACTGATATCGGCAATATGCAAGTAAGTTAGGAAGAAAAATAATCGAAAATAGCACAATTTATAAAAATATCTCAATTTATTTATAATTAAAAATTTAAATCTTTGGCATAATTCATCAAAAATAAACAAAACACTCACACATAAAAAATCAACACAGCACAAAATTTAACAACACCCCTACTCTTCGATGAATGATTTACAGAAAATTATCAGTCCATTCTGGTATCATTAAAAATCTCTATTTACACAATTCTAGGCGATCATGATTCGGTGAAGAGTTCTAATGATCCCTATCTCTAGACTCGCAGTTTTCTATTTCTGAAGATTGATGTTTTTTGATTGCTCAAGTATTAGATAAATATTTCGAAAATTTGTATCACTTTCACCTGTAGATTATGCTTTCAAAAATTAATAATTATGGAAATTGATTTCACCAAATTCCTTTGTAGCATTTTGCATTAACATAATATTAATATTCGGCTAACATGGTGGTCGAATGTTAACATTGTTTGCACTTTTTTTTAACTTTGTTTCATTGAACAATTTGTTTATAATTGTCATCTTTTAGAGCAATATGAAAATTCATATTTTGTATTTTCTTATTCACAATTGGTCTCACATCACCAATGAATTATTATAAACATCTCAAATGATGTTATATTAAATAAACACAAATTATTATTAACAAATAAAATTGTTATAATTTTCTATCATTTAATTGATTCAATTTCTCATCAAATAATTATTATTCTCACTTTCAGTTAATATTCACAACATTTAAATATCAAAATATTCATAACATAATTTATTATTATTATTATTTGTAAATTTCCTCCAAAATTATTTATAACAGGTCTCCCTTCTCGCAAAATTAGTTCATGAAGATTGGCATTAAGTTAGTTGACTGTTTCAAAATCATTTAAAACAGTAAGGTGATTTTTGTTACCACGAGATTGAGAGAACGACTGAACCGATTTACTTCGTAGAGCACTCTAACGAAAGCTCTTGGCCTCTAGATTTGCAGAGTGTCTCTAAAATAAACAAATATATTACGGTATATTTTTGAATTAATATAGAAAATAGCAGAATTCTTTCCCCTCACGCATGCGCACAATCCGCCTGGGATCATGACAAAATGGCGGTGAGAAGTCCATTAAAATGTAAGTTATTTAATAAGCTTCCATGTAATTGAAAACATACATTAACAAATTTCTGACAGTAAAATATAATAACAGTATGAACGTATACGAATGTGCAACATTGATTTATTTGGATAATGAAATGGATTATTTCCTTCAGACAGCGGCTTTTGAAGATAATGAATGGCTGCGTCTGCTGCTGAACAAGAGTGGCGAGTACTTATGTGGTTGAGGCGACTGTCTGTAGTTCCAAGGTTCACCGGTTCGATCTCAGCCCTTGCCAATATTTTTTTTTTACCACTGAAATATTGTTTAATCAAGGAGTATTAGTAAGGTTTTATGTCTGTTAAAGATGCATATTTCTACATTCCCTCTCAATACGTTTTATTTCCGTTTTACCATTGCATTTTAGCATGTGATCAAAAGAGCAAACTGTTGTCCTCACTACGCCGTTTAAATATCTGCAATCAGTTCCTATAACTGACAACAGATGGCAGTACATCGCCCATATAGTTCCAGTAACTGACAGCAGATGGCAGCACCATTGCATCGATGTATTTAAAACACAACACATGGCACGTTTTCACGTGATGGAGAATTATAAAGGAGGGGAATATTTAAGAAGGGAAATTTTGAGGAACATTAACCGACAGTTGAATGTGTAGGCTATGTTGTTTATGTACCTTAATATTGCAATTTCTTCCCAATGCTTCGGTGGTCAAGTTATTAGTGTCCTAGACTAAAAGTTATAATTATGCATCGTCGATATACTCTTAAATTATTAAAGAAAAAAGTAGTTTTCCAGGCACTCGCGCGTGTCCACAATTGCTTTCGCCATGAGAGACACTTGGCAAACATAATTCGTTTGAAGGGCTCCGACATGGTGGTCACTCAGCCCCGTGTACTTGGGTGTGCATGTGTGAAATTTTCTCTCATAACCTGTGTTATTGTGATGGCTGCATTACTGTGTGTATTTGTAATTAAGGTGGTAAATGGCAAGGAGACGGCCAAGGCCTTAAGTTAGGAACCATCCCGGTATTTGCCTTAAATGGAAGTGGGAAACCACGGAAAACCACATCCAAGATTGTCGAGCTGGGAATTAAACCTTCCTCTTCTTAGTTATACCTCAAGAGACTGAATGTGCCCCGTTTTTGCCCTCAGACCAGAATTAAATTTCTTGGCAGAGCAGGAAATGTAACCCGGATCTCCGGGGCGATAGACAAGAATAGGTGGGCCTCCATGTGTTAATACGATTTTTGACATGCACGGGACATAGAATTCAAAAACTGCCTCCATTAGGGTGACTGCCGAAGTGAGTATTGAGTATAGGCCTATGGTCGTTCCAGTAGTTGGCGAAGAGATTCTATGTTCCCCTGCAAAATGTACTGCCATAACCTATAACAGGTGATGGAAATTGCTTATTTAGAGCAGTTTCGTACTGTTTATAACAAAATGAAGAACGTCATTCTGAGCTGCGTTTTCAAGCTATTGCAAAAGAATTCGCTGGCAGGAACAATTATAAGGAATTTATTAGAAGCGATCACTCTCATCGCATTCTCCTCACCAACCAACTTGAGTATGAAAGTCTCTGGACGGTCATGTTGAACTTCATTGTATAAGACAATTGTTTAATGATTATTTGTTTAGAGTACTGAGTCTAACTACGCAGGTGATTTCGGCAATGGAAGTATTATTTGCCATTTAATATTTAGCGGCTCCGTTATTGCAGGACACAATAGTGTTATCGAATAATACGAAGCCACATTTAAAATCCAATATAAATAGGCCATTTCAGAAACAATTCCAGATATTATGCAGTACAGTGTACTGTAAGGTCTTTGACGATCAAATGTAAACATTGTTCTACATTGTATTTCTCTTGCGTAAAATCTATGCGTGGTTACTTTGGTCTTTACTGTTATGAGGGTAAAATTGATCTGCTGGAATATAACATATTTTCCAAGCTGCAACAATGTAATGATATTAATTTAAAAGTCATTGAACTTATATCCAGTAGTTCAAACACATACATCAGCGTTAACAGATTGGATAATGAAGATGAAAGCCAGCTACTTCATTTCCCTATTATTGAATTTTTCAATTCCTTGGAATTAAGTGATTCGCCTCCACATACTCCGAACGTTTGAGTCATAGTTATGCTCCTTAGAAATATGAACGTTTCCCAAGGACTCATATATGGTAATATATTAATTGTAAGAAATATGTAAGAAAATGCTTGGATTCGGATATAATAGGTGCAGTAATATTAGGCAGAGAGCTCAAATCCTACGACTTGATTTAACACCTTCCGATAAAACACTTGTAGGTACAGTACATTTTCTTTTAATAGGCAACAATGTCCTATTCGCTCGGCCTACTTTATCACAATCAATTAAGCTCAAGGATAAACTCTTGAACGTATTGGGCTATTTACCTCATCACGTTTTAAGTCATGACCAGCAGGATAGTGAAGGTACAAAAAAGGTCCTGTATGGGATGGTAAAGAATAAGAGGCGGTAGAATCCTACGGATTATGTTAGAATGGTGAACAAAAGGGGACAAGAGATAGAAAATAGGGAAGAACTGAAGAAAATGTGGAAAGAATATTTTGAAGAACTCCTGAACCCAAATGGAAACCACGGCGAGGAGGAAGAAATCGGGGAAGAGGTACAGTAGATGAACTGAAAACAGAAAAGGACTTAACATGGAAAGAAGTGGAAGATGCAGTGAGGAAGATGAAAGGAGGGAAGGCGCCGGGTGTGGATGAGTTGAGTGTGGAGATGGTGAGAGCAGCAGGAGAGGTGGGGGTACAATGTTTGTACCGAGTGATGAAGACAGCATGGAAGGAAAGGAAGACCCCAGAGGACTGGAAAAAGGGAATAATTGTCCCGATCTGCAAGAAAGGTAGTAGAACAGAATGCAGAAACTATCGGGGAATAACACTGATGAGTCATTGTGCAAAGATGTTTGAGAAAGTTTTGGAAAGGAGAATTAGGACAAGGATAGAAGGAGGGATGAGGGAAGAACAACTTGGCTTCAGAGCAGGAAGGTCCACAGTGGATTTTGATTTTTGCTGTAAGGCAGTTACAAGAACAGCACTATGAGTATGGAACAGATCTACTGATGGCCTTCCTGGACATTGAGAAAGCATACGACAGTGTATGCAGAAACAAAGTATGGAAGTCCATGGAGGATAGAGGAATAGAAAAATGGACTATAAGGAGGATAAAGGAGATATACAAGGGAAGCGTGAGCTGTGTGAAAGTGGGAGGAGAGAGATCGGACTGGTTGGAACAGAGAAACGGCCTGAAACAAGGAAGTGCACTGTCACCGTTACTTTTCATTGTGGTGATGGATGACATAATGACCCGAGTGGCACAAGTAATTGGGGAAGGAAAAATGAAAGCAATGGTGCTTGCAGATGATTTGATGATTTGGGGAAACAAGGAGGAGGACGTACAGGAAGAGTTGGACGTGTGGGAAGGAGTAATACAAGGTTATGGGACGAAATTTAGCATAAATAAGAGTGAGATGGTGATCACAAGGAAGAAGGAAAGAACCACCACAGGAATAACAATTGGTGGGGAACAGCTGAAGAAAGTGGAGAGTTTCAAGTATCAGGGAAGCCTGATACAAGAGAATGGAAGAAACGATAGAGAAATAAATGAACTGGGGAGACAGGCAGAAGCATTCCGGAGGTGTGTGAGAAGCATGCTATGGAGCAAGGATGTCCCTCAGAACAGCAAAAAGATCATATATCGGACGTACTATGTCCCTATCCTGACGTATGCCTCGGAGACCTGGGTTATGAAAGGAAGGGAGAAGAGCAAAATACAGGCCAGTGAGATGAGGTTCTTGAGAAGCAGTATTGGAGCTACAAAGAGGGACAGAATAAGAAATGAGAGGACCAGAGAATTAATGAACGAGGAACCATTACAGGATGGTATAGAGAAATCTAGACTTAGATGGTATGGACATGTAAAACGAATGGAGGAGAAGAGGATACCCAGGAGGATACACGAGACGAAGTGGGAAGGAAAGAGACCAAGAGGGAGACCGAGAGACAGGTGGCTGAAGGGGGTGGAAGAAAGCGTGAAGAAGAGAGGAGAAGACTGGACAAGGGTGGAGGCTGAGAGATGGTGGGAAGACAGAAGACGTTGGAGAGGCTTGTGTTCCAAACAGACCCGGCCAGTGGCTGGAAACTGTGCAAGATGATGATGACCTCATCACGTTTTCAGTCATGACCAGCAATATGTTGCAATGCTGAGAGTGCTATCTTTTGACGCCCTTAAAGTTGCAATAGTGCTAAAAAGTAATCGTACAAAGAATGTAAGTTATATAAGAAGCTTCTTCATTAAATTTGTTTTCCATTGTCCGTCATGTTTTGACGGGTTTCATCTAGTTTATTATTATTATTCCAAGCACAGCCAAGTATTTATTATAAACATTCTCAGATATTTATTTATCTTCTTTTATTGCATTAGCAACCATTTATTTTCTCAATAAGTTTTCGGTCAGGTTCATCAAATCTAACAATCATATTTTATTTATTTAGGTACAAAATCAGGAATCTAGATAATTGACCCAGGTTAGAAATAAATACTCAATCCTACAGGAATTGAATTGGACGGGAATATGGAGCGGCCCTCTCGCCTCACCCTTCTTTAACAACTATGAGCAACACATGCTCTCACTAACCTCTTCTATAACTCAGGAACTAATTTCCTCATGGATGACCCTCAGTCTCCACAGAAATATAAATGTCGACATCCTAGTCGCATAATATTTTCAACGATAATCATCACATATGATTCTAATATCCCCCCCCCCCCATAATATTTTTAATAGGTGTTGTAATATTCCGTCATACAAATTACTGTGTATTTCTAAATTAATAAAGTTTCCAATGAAAATGTGTAATTATTCCTAGTCAATATCACCCTGCCTCTATTTTACACAAATTCAACCTAGTTGATACATTTTTAATACCTGCCGTTATTTTACCTCCTTCCTCATTCTTACTTGGTGCTTTTTAGAAACGTCTTCTAAACTTCAAAACTATTGCCATTTGATGTTATTTACACAAACTCAATTGTCTAACCATGTTCCTAAACATAAATAACCCTTGTTATTTCTAACTCTGTTCATAAATATCAACTTCTGCTTCACAAATATTGAAATAAATAAATAAATGTTATTGGATTTATAACAGTTCTATAACTATTTAAACCATTTATATGTTTATTGCTATTATACCTTTTAACCACATGCAATAATTATTATTATTATTATTGGCAATATCTTATTTAATCATTGTTATGATTTTTACAACATTTACAGTTATTATTAAGACCCTAGTTATTAAATATTCAAATATAAACAATTAAACAAAATGTTTAAACCCTCACCTTGATTTAACAAGTATCACAAATTATTTACAACTTTCTTATATCATGATTTTTAATTTAATAACATCACTAATTATTAGTGTAAATTAAATTATATAATGGTGCTATCACCTTTCAAATAGTTTAATTAAATTAACTTTTTAATTAACGTTGTATGCTCACATGAAAAATTATTAGAATAGTTACTTCCCTTTTTACTTCACTGTAATTTATTATTGTTAAATATTCAAGAATTAATTTAAATACTCCAAGTTTCACTCAATCATCTAAGAGCTAAAAGAAAAAAAGATTCATATTTATTTAAATACATTCAGAATGTCTTATATCGGGAAGACATCACTATAACTGTTGTTCTGACAATATAGACAAATTGTATATTAAACTGTCGGACCCTACAATGGTGCTCCATTTGTCGTACTGGACAAATACACATGAAGTTTGACATGAAGAGATGGTGATGACTTTCTATTATGAATGGTAAAAGAAATTCTCAACTACTTTAGCCTAGTAAGAAATACATGTAGAATATCAGCTCACTTCATTCTTGATGTGATGGTAATGCGTGCCCTTGGTGTTCGCCACAAACACAGCGATCTCCCTTGGTCATCAGCGACTCCATTGTCTCATCTTCGTTACCCTCCATTGTAAACCTAGCCTCGCACGGTTTTAACAACACATACTGGCGGTTATAAATGCGCGTACATAAACTTTCCCGCTATACATTCTAATGCCCAACATTATGAAATGTTTCAATTCTGAACAGGACTTGTTCACTTTTATAAAGTTCATTTGTAGACTGTGATTTCACTGTTCTGTTATAGCAGCTTAGGCTTTCACGGCCGGCGTTCATAATTAAGTACAAGTTTTTCGGGCTTGTAGGCCGTGGTCCAGACAGCATATCTCCCGACGTTTCACCGGAAACTGCGTCCTGCTGACCAAGGAAAGGAGTGAAACCCTTGATAATGCCGGACGCAGTTTCCGGTGCAACTAAGCTATTTTCTAATTCCTATAACTGACACTTTGGATATGCTCCACCGCAATCTGTAAAACAGATGGGACCAGACGTCAGCTAAGTTTCACCCAGACAGGCAAAATCGTGAATAGTGCAAGTGCTGAGTTCACTGACAATAAACTAAGTCCTGAACACTAGTCCAGCGACTATGTTCTCTCGTTGACTATAGTAACAGTATCTTACTAGATTCACACCGCGGCGATGATGCTTATCCGAGCAGTCGCTCGGACGAAGTACATATCTCAGTGGTGTTCCTCGCCTCTTTTATACAGGTTACGGCGATGCGGCACAGATCCCCGCGTCATAGCGATCAAAACTTCCAGAACATTTCATTGCTGTATCTCGGCTTCTAGTGAACGTATCACCTTGCTAGATAGCTCTATCTTCTCCAAATTCAATTGCCATAAAACTGTACTACTTTAAAAAGTCAAATCCGTCGTCTTGAGGAAATTCCAAAATTATGCAGTCACGTAGGCCAGTGTGCACGTCACAGGCTCCACGTCACATCTCACTCGCTGCTTGAAGTCTTTCAGCGCGCGATTCAAAATCTGCCGCTTCGTTGTAAACATTGCCCAACGTCTCTACGTCTCTATATCTCTACGCCACTATATCACTGAAGCGTCCGTGATTCGGGTACACTACGGTAGTTAGTAGTATTGGTAATGTGCAGAAGTATTTCATATGGCATACACTGTATGTACAAAATTTGGTGAACATCCATTGAATGTCAAATAAATTACAAGGAGTTCAACATTGAACACATAAACGTACGTAGAATTATTTTGGTAACTATGATTTATATATCTACATGTTGCTCAAAATTGGGTGCAATTATAGTGTACAGAATTTAAAACCGAAATGTTTATATGAAAAGATTCTACGCTATTGAGTCTAAGGCTCAAATGTTCTCAGAATGTTTAAAGGCAGTTGGTAGTCCTGTGGACACTTTGAATAGATATACTTATATCTGTTAAGACATACATTGAACGTGCAAATTTAGGAACAAATCCATACATCAGTATGGCTGTTGCATGCAGTTAGATATGGAACATTATAGGCATGAATATCCTTATGTTGGTAGTACTAACTTTGACGATTTACTCTAAATTTGTCTAAAACATCATGGTCTTACACTGAGCTAAGTTTGAATATATTTCCGTACACCTGCTCCGAGATATTGACTCTAAGATTCAAAAGTCTTGAGATCATTAATACACAGTTGGTAGCTCAGGAGACTCATATACTATGCACAGTTATAAACTCTAAATCATACATTGCACATAAAAACATTTCGATAAAATCCACTCGTAGTATGGACGTTACATGCAGTTAAACATTCAATCGTGTTGGCAAAACTGTCATGTAAGGGTTACTCAAAATTAACTTGCAATTTTATGTTCTATAGGTGTGTAATGTTTAGAACTGTTGGCATGTATACTTTTTAATATATTGAGAAAAGGGTTGAATTTCAATGGGTCCCCACCAGAACGTTGCAAGTGCCAGAAGCCAAATTTTACAGGAACTGAAGGAAACGTGTATTTTTCAAAGTTATTGAATAATTATACTTTATAAGGTAATATAACCTGAATTGGGGATTTTAACTTCTCCCCTTCAATTTAAAAATTAAAACCTCATTATCTCTCAAGTTATGAACAAAATATTTTTCTTTCAGAGTTAGAACATTGCACGTGCAGTAGGCCTACATGCAACTTTATAATATTGTACTCCACTGCTTCTGTTACAGTACTTGCAACGTTTTTCCAAAAGGGATTGATTTTCTCACTATGTAAGGAAAAGTTTTTATTTCCTATATTGTTCAAACATACATAACATAACGTTTTCATATAAAATAAAATAATTATTTTCTTTTCAAACAAAATAAGAAAAAAAAAATCCATAGGGAATTATTCATTTTGACATCCCATTCAACACTTCCTGGCGTAGCAAGGTTAGTCGAATGCTGGTTAGACTGAAGAGCTTGAGTTGTTCACATGGTCATCGATCTATTACCAGATCCGTCTGTCCCCCCCTATCAATTCGAACACGGTTAACGCGAATTGAACGAAATTTGGTTCAAAGGTAGCACTAGCAAAGGACACTTCAGTGTCTTGTTTTATATCTCCGCCATCTTGACGGAAACGTAATGGCGGCCACACAAATGTTCAAAGCTTAAATCAAATTACGCCTAACCTAATCATCCGATTTCTACCATATTTTGCAACAACATACCTTTATAGGGGGAGCATCCTTTGACCAAACTAACAGGTCATCAGCCTAATAGTTTGTGGATGGCGGCCATCTTTGTGTCAAAATTGATTCCCCCTATTAATTCGAACACGATTGAACCGAATGAACGAAATTTGGTACAGAGGTAGCACTAGCAAAGGGCACCTCAGTGTCATGTTTTATATCGACGCCATCTTGACGGAAACGTAATGGCAGCCACACAAATGTTCAAAGCTTAAATCAAATTACGATTACCCTAATCATCCGATCTCTACCAAATTTTGCAACAACATACCTTTATGGAGGAAGCATCCTTTGCCCAAATGAATAGGTCATTAGCCTAATAGTTTGCGGATGGCGGCCATCTTTGTGTGAAAATCAATTCCCCGTATTAATTCAAACACGGTGAAACCGAATGGAACGAAATTTGGTACAGAGGTAGCACTAGCAAAGGGCATCTCAGTGCCATGTTTTATATCGCCGACATATAGACAGAAACGTCATGGCGGCCACACGAATGTTCAAAGCTTAAATCAAATTACGATTAACCTAACCATCCGATCTCTACCAAATTTTGCAACTACATACCTTTATGGAGGGAGCATCCTTTGACCAAATTAATAGGTCATTAGCCTAATAGTTTGCGGATGGCGGCCATCTTTATTTCAAAATTGATTCCCCCTATTAATTCGAACACGATGGAACCGAATGAACGAAATTTGGTACAGAGGTAGCACTAGCAAAGGGCACCTCAGTGTCATGTTTTATATCGCCGCCATCTTGACGGAAACGTAATGGCAGCCACACAAATGTTCAAAGCTTAAATCAAATTTCGATTACCCTAATCATCCGATCTCTAGCAAATTTAGCAACAACATACCTTTATGGAGGGAGCATCCTTTGACCAAACTAATAGGTCATTAGCCTAATATTTTTCGGATGGCGGCCATCTTTGTGTGAAAATCGATTCCCCTTATCAATTCGATCATGGTGAAACCGAATGGTACGAAATTTGGTACAGAGGTAGCACTAGCAAAGGGCGCCTCAGTGTCATGTTTTATATCACCGCTATCTTGACGGAAACGTAATCGCGGCCACCCAAATGTTAAAAGCTAAAATGTAATTACGACCAACCTAATAATCTAGTCTCTACCAAATTTTGCAACACCATATCTTTATGTGGGAAACATATTCTGACCAAACTGCAAGAACATCAGCTCAATAGTTTGCAGATGGTGGCCAAGTATGTGTGCAAATCGATTCCCCCTATCAATTCAAACACGGTGAAACAGAAATGAACGAAATTTGGTACAGAGGTAGCACTAGCAAATGGCACCACATATTCAAGTTTAATATCCCTATAGCACGTTGTATTTCAACAAGCTACTACAACCAACATTCAATCATACTCCTTGAAAACGACAAAGAGTTATAACAATACCCATGCATTTAGGAGAAAGTAGGCTATATGTTCTTTCCTGAACATCTTGTTTTTATTATTAGCCTACTTTCGATTTTTGCAAAAAATGAAAGTAGACTTATGAGATCAACACTGGGCGAAAAAAGTGTGTCTGTCTGTGTGTGTGTGTATGTGTGTGTCTGTCTGTGTGTGTGTGTGTGTGTGTGTGTGAGTGTGTGTACTCTGAATGTCTGTCCCCCCCTATCAATTCGAACACGGTTAACGCGAATTGAACGAAATTTGGTTCAAAGGTAGCACTAGCAAAGGACACTTCAGTGTCATGTTTTATATCTCCGCCATCTTGACGGAAACGTAATGGCGGCCACACAAATGTTCAAAGCTTAAATCAAATTACGACTAACCTAATCATCCGATTTCTACCATATTTTGCAACAACATACCTTTATAGGGGGAGCATCCTTTGACCAAACTAACAGGTCATCAGCCTAATAGTTTGTGGATGGCGGCCATCTTTGTGTCAAAATTGATTCCCCCTATTAATTCGAACACGATTGAACCGAATGAACGAAATTTGGTACAGAGGTAGCACTAGCAAAGGGCACCTCAGTGTCATGTTTTATATCGACGCCATCTTGACGGAAACGTAATGGCAGCCACACAAATGTTCAAAGCTTAAATCAAATTACGATTACCCTAATCATCCGATCTCTAGCAAATTTAGCAACAACATACCTTTATGGAGGGAGCATCCTTTGACCAAATTAATAGGTCATTAGCCCAATAGTTTGCGGATGGCGGCCATCTTTGTGTCAAAATCGATTCCCGTATCAATTCGAACACGGTGAAACTGAATGGAACGAAATTTGGTACAGATGTAGCACTAGCAAAGGGCACCTCAGTGTCATGTTTTATATCACCGCCATCTTGACGAAAACGTGTTCGCGGCCACCCAAATGTTAAAAGCTAAAATGTAATTATCACCAACCTAATAATCTAGTCTCAACCAAATTTTGCAACAACATATCTTTATGTGGGAAGCTTATTCTGACCAAACTGCAAGATCATCAGCCCAATAGTTTGCAGATGGTGGCCAAGTATGTGTGCAAATTGATTCCCCCTATCAATTCAAACACGGTGAAACCGAATTGAACGAAATTTGGTACGGAGGTAGCACTAGCAAAGGGCACCTCAATGACATGTTTTATATCGCCGCCATCTTGACGGAAACGGAATGACGGCCACCCAAATGTTAAAAGTTTAAATCAAATTACGACCATCCTAATAATTTGATCTCTACCAGATTTTGCAACAACATGCCATTTTGTGGAAAGCATCTTATGACTGACTACAAGGTCATCAGCCCAATAGTTTGCAAATAGCGGCCATGTATGTGTGCAAATCCATTCCCCATATCAAATCAAACACGGTGAAACCGAATTGAATGAATTTTTTTGCAGAGTTAGCACTAGCAAAGGGCACCTCATATTCTTTGTTTAATACCCCTATAGCACGTTGTATTTCAGCAAGCTACTACAACCAACATTCGATTATACTCCTTGAAAAGGACAAAGAGTTATAACAATACCCATGCATTTAGGAGAAAGTAGGCTATATGTTCTTTACTGAACATCTTGTTTTAGCCTACTTTCGATTTTTGCAAAAAATTAAAGTAGACTTATGAGATCAACTCAGGGCGAAAAAAAAGTGTGTCTGTCTGTGTGTGTGTAAGTGTGTGTGAATCTGTGTGTGTGTGTGAGTGTGTGTACTCTGAATGTCTGTCCCCCCCCCCTATCAATTCGAACACGGTGTACGCGAATTGAACGAAATTTGGTACAAGGGTAGCACCAGCAAAGGACACCACAGTGTCATGTTTTATATCGCCGCCATCTTGACGGAAACGTAATCGCGGCCGCACAAATATTCAAAGCTTAAATCAAATTACGACTAACCTAATCATCCGATCTTTACCAAATTTTGCAACAACATACCTTTATGGGGGGGGGGGGGGGGCATCCTTTGACCATACTAATAGGTCATCAGCCTAATAGTTTGCGGATGGCGGCCATCTTTGTGTGAAAATCGATTCCCCCTATTAATTCGAACACGATAAAACCGAATAGAACGAAATTTGGTACAGAGGTAGTACTAGCAAAGGGCACGTCTGTGTCATGTTTTGTATCGCCGCCATCTTGACGGAAACGTAATGGCGGCCACACAAATGGCCATAGCTTAAATTAAATTACGACTAACCTAATCATCCGATCTCTATCAAATTTTGCAACAACATACCTTTATGGAGGAAGCATCGTTTGACCAAATTAATAGGTCATTAGCCTAATAGTTTGCGGATGGCGGCCATCTTTGTGTCAAAATAGATTCCCCCTATTAATTCAAACACGGTGAAACCGAATTGAACGAAATTTGGTACGGAGGTAGCACTAGCAAAGGGCACCTCAATGACATGTTTTATATCGCCGCCATCTTGACGGAAACGGAATGACGGCCACCCAAATGTTAAAAGTTTAAATCAAATTACGACCATCCTAATAATTTGATCTCTACCAGATTTTGCAACAACATGCCATTTTGTGGAAAGCATCTTATGACTGACTACAAGGTCATCAGCCCAATAGTTTGCAAATAGCGGCCATGTATGTGTGCAAATCCATTCCCCATATCAAATCAAACACGGTGAAACCGAATTGAATGAATTTTTTTGCAGAGTTAGCACTAGCAAAGGGCACCTCATATTCATGTTTAATACCCCTATAGCACGTTGTATTTCAGCAAGCTACTACAACCAACATTCGATTATACTCCTTGAAAAGGACAAAGAGTTATAACAATACCCATGCATTTAGGAGAAAGTAGGCTATATGTTCTTTACTGAACATCTTGTTTTAGCCTACTTTCGATTTTTGCAAAAAATTAAAGTAGACTTATGAGATCAACTCAGGGCGAAAAAAAAGTGTGTCTGTCTGTGTGTGTGTAAGTGTGTGTGAATCTGTGTGTGTGTGTGAGTGTGTGTACTCTGAATGTCTGTCCCCCCCCCCCCTATCAATTCGAACACGGTGTACGCGAATTGAACGAAATTTGGTACAAGGGTAGCACCAGCAAAGGACACCACAGTGTCATGTTTTATATCGCCGCCATCTTGACGGAAACGTAATCGCGGCCACACAAATATTCAAAGCTTAAATCAAATTACGACTAACCTAATCATCCGATCTTTACCAAATTTTGCAACAACATACCTTTATGGGGGGGGGGGGGCATCCTTTGACCATACTAATAGGTCATCAGCCTAATAGTTTGCGGATGGCGGCCATCTTTGTGTGAAAATCGATTCCCCCTATTAATTCGAACACGATAAAACCGAATAGAACGAAATTTCGTACAGAGGTAGTACTAGCAAAGGGCACGTCTGTGTCATGTTTTGTATCGCCGCCATCTTGACGGAAACGTAATGGCGGCCACACAAATGGCCATAGCTTAAATTAAATTACGACTAACCTAATCATCCGATCTCTATCAAATTTTGCAACAACATACCTTTATGGAGGAAGCATCGTTTGACCAAATTAATAGGTCATTAGCCTAATAGTTTGCGGATGGCGGCCATCTTTGTGTCAAAATAGATTCCCCCTATTAATTCAAACACGGTGAAACCGAATGGGACGAAATTTGGTACAGAGGTAGGACTAGCGAAGGGCACCTCAGTGCCATGTTTTATATAGCCACCATCTTGACAGAAACGTAATGGCGGCCACACAAATGTTCAAAGCTTAAATCAAATTCCGACTAACATAATCATCCGATCTCTACCAAATTTTGCAACAACATACCTTTATGGAGGGTGCATCCTTTGACCAATCTAATAGGTCATTAGTCTAATAGTTTGCGGATGGCGGCCATCTTTGTGTCAAAATCGATTCCCCCTATTAATTCGAACACGGTGAAATCGAATGGAACGAAATTTGGTACTGAGGTAGCACTAGCAAAGGGCACCTCAGTTTCATGTTTTATATCGCCACTATCTTGACGGAAACGTAATGGTGGCCACACAAATGTTCAAAGCTTAAATCAAATTACGATTAACCTAATCATCCGATCTCTACCAAATTTTGCAACAACATACCTTTATGGAGGGAGCATCCTTTGACCAAACTAATAGGTCATTAGCCTAATATTTTACGGATGGCGGCCATCTTTGTGTGAAAATCGATTCTCCCTATCAATTCGAACACGGTGAAACCGAAAGGAACGAAATTTGGTGCAGAGGTAGCTCTAGCAAAGGGCACCTCAGTGTCATGTTTTATATCGCCCCCATCTTGACGGAGACGTAACCGCGGCCACTCAAATGTTAAAAGCTAAAATGTAATTACGACCAACCTAATAATCTAGTCTCTACCAAATTTTGCAACAACATATCTTTATGTGGGAAGCATATTCTGACCAAACTGCAAGATCATCAGCCCAATAGTTTGCAGATGGTGGCCAAGTATGTGTGCAAATCGATTCCCCCTATCAATTCAAACACGGTGAAACAGAATTGAACGAAATTTGGTACAGAGGTAGCACTAGCAAATGGCACCTCATATTCATGTTTAATATCCCTATAGCACGTTGTATTTCAACAAGCTACTACTACCAACATTCAATTATACTCCTTGAAAAGGACAAAGAGTTATAACAATACCCATGCATTTAGGAGAAAGTGGGCTATATGTTCTTTACTGAAGATCTTGTTTCATAAATGAAAATAGGCTTAAAATTCGTAAATGTGTTATTTCAGATTTCATTAATGGTTTTTTTTTCTTTAAAGCTTGGGATTTAATTTTTCATTTCATTAATCTTGATTTGAAATGTTGTTGATTCATTTAGGGTCTTTGTGACATTGTGGTCATGTAGTCCCATGTACTTGGGTGTGCGTGAAATTTGTGTGATAACCTGTTCTCTTATAATCGCTGTATCGGTGTGTATATTTTCTATTCAGATAAGGACTGGGTAGGTGGCGGCCGTGGCCTTAAGTTAGGAACCATACTGGCATTCGCCTGGTGTAGAAGTGAGAAACCCCTTCCAGGATGGCTGAGGTGGGAATTGAACCCACCTTTTCTCATTTTTGCCTCACGAGACTAAGTGCAACCCGTCCCAGCCCTCAGGCCTGAATTAAATTTCTTGGCAGAGCCGGGAATCGAACTCGGACCTCCGCGGTGACATCCAAGAGTGCTAGCCACTACAGTACGTAACGACGTGGATGAAATATGTCTTGTAGTACAAATGTAATATACTCGTAGTAAGTGACATGTTAGTGGTTATAGCGACTAATTTTGTACTTCAAATAATTATTTCACCGCTCTTATCTCTAGAAATACAGAAGTTATGATGGTTTTCTTTAATCAATGGTATTTCATAAAAATGAGTCTGGTATTTATTGAATATGAGAGTAAAAGCGACTATCTACGGTTCACCAGTTACATGCGGTAGGAGGATCAACAATAATGTATTTATTTAGAGAGTAAATGTAAGTTGCCGGGAATTTCTACTTTTCAATAATAAAGCATTGGCATCCGTACATTTTAAATGGTGATAAATGAATTCATGCAAGTTAATTTTGAGGCATAGGAACACACCATTTCAAATTCAAGAGACAAACAAAAGAGATGTGCAACGTTCTGACACTTACCATGTTAGGAGACTTCTTACCACTGACCTGCTTTCCGGCCGTTGACCAATAAGCACTCCCACCGTTCCTCAATCGTTTCCTAGTAACACATGTCCTCCTTTCGTAGTTAATACGATTTTTCTTGCCTTTATTTGCATGAATAAACATGGAACCCACTGGTGAAACGAGCGTTTGCTTCACCATTTTTTGCTTACATGCAACGTTCTGGTACTGACCGCCAATTTCAACTCCTCGGAACTTCCTGGAAAGTTAATATTTTCCCCGGCAGATGCCACTAGGTGACGGGAGACGGGTATAAGAAACTTTCTGACACTAAAAATCATTTTCGATAAATTTGTCACTTGCAATATTTTGGTGAGGACACATTCAATTATAGAGAGCATTTGTCAAGATTTGACAGCCCTGGATACTGTGAATTTATGCCTAGTTTCCCTTCTTAAGGTACACTATGCACATATTAAACTTGGTTGAAGTCCAATAGATAGTATGGACGTTACATATCGAGTCAATCCGTTCCATCTGCCCAACCATACAAGTACCATATAATCACCAAAGACTATCAGTTGGTCCCGTTTAATACACTGGAGAAAAGCGCCTATAATTTGAAACTCAAACAGATCCATTTTTCATATTATATTCTTCATCATGCTGAAGTTGCCACTGCTAACCACTAATTAAACCATCCAAACCATGGCGAGTGGGGATGATTAGGCTGTGTCCCAAAGCTGCATTTTCAGCCGTAGTGAACTAGATAGTCGACTAATATTCCGGATGTGACGTCACAAGGCATGATTCAAAGGTGCTTAGCACATAGCAATCAAGTCTGTAGTAACTAGTGGTGTATTCTTTGGAGGGGTGTAAGGGGTAGGCTTTCTACTCAAATGTCAACCTCACCTGCACGTGGTGCACCCTGCTTTAGACTAACGAGGCTCTGACGACCGATTGACTCCCGGGATAAGGAGTCCCCCACTATCATGCCACCGGCTCCCCAGGGAGGCGAATGAGCTGGTATTGGTTAGGGCACTCTCTTGCCCTTGGGACAGGAAACTTTCCCTAAAGGCGGATGAACCACCTGTGGTCAACGGCATAGAAAGTCCTCAACGGCGGACCAGGCATAAGGTCAATGAGTCCCTCCTTGGCTGGAATGGCGGATGAAGGCTGCAGTGACTAGGATTTATTCAATCGTCTTGCATTTGCTTGCCATTGAACATCTTTCCTAAGTCATCAAAGAATGTGCGTTTGTTGATGTGCAGCAACATTCTCACGTTAAAAGATTTCACGCACAGCAGTGTTCCAACAACATTTGACATTCTTCAAAGTCCTGCGGCGATCAAGAAGTTGCGACGGGGGCAGGATTGTGATGTCTGGGAGCCTCTAGTGATAACTTGGCACGTAGGCGGTAGATGTGTGATCGGTCGTCTTGCTTAGGGTTGTGGCTGTAGAGCAATTCGGCCGCTGCAACTACGACTGAGCAGTCCTATTTAGGGTCCACTCTGCTCACCCCTCATGGGGAAGGGGCTAGAAAAGGTGCCCTAAACATAGTCAGCCACTTATACTACCGATTGGATAGCCAAAGGTGTCACCTCCATGCGGTCGAAAATGTATAAGTAACAAATTTTATTTTGCAACCTGGAATGTAAGAACACTCACTGATGACCCCGCAAATGAGAGACCTGAAAGGAGAACAGCTATTGTGGGTAGAGAGCTACGGAGATATGACATTGACATAGCAGCACTTCAGGAGACCCGTCTTGCTGAGGAAGGTCAGTTGAATGAGCAAGGTGCAGGGTACAGCTTCTTTTGGAAGGTTAAACGTGAGGACCTGATACTATCTGTCATCACTGCGGGAAACTGTGTCTCTCCCGCATTGGGCTTTTTAGTCACCTCCGGATTCATCGATGAAGAGTCATTCAGCATTGGAAGGTCAACCTACTCGAGACGAGTGTTTTCTATCATTCTTTGGAATACACGGTAAGACAGAGTAAACTTTTGCTTCTCTTTGCTTTAGTTCATCCCTTCCTTTTGTCGCAAACACCAACTGTGATCTCCTGATTTCTCTTTGTTGGTATATTCTGCTTAAACTATCTGTAAGTCTGTTCTAGATATATATCTTCCATGACTCACCTAGCGTCATTTAGCAGCGAATCTCTGAAGTTCCTCAATTTTTCCCTGCACAAGAGGACTTCCTTACCAATCTGGCCACCAGATCTCGTCACTATCGCCAGCTATCATCTCCGTGATCAAGAGGACTTCGTCTACTTTTTCACCCACCAGGCTTCGCTAGTGACGCCTGCTATCAACTCTTTGAAGACCATTTCATCAAGAGAATTTATTGTTATAACGTTGGCTATTCTTATGTGTATTCCTTTTGTCTCCTCCCCCCACCTCTTCCCTTCCCTGGTCTCTCCGTGCTTCCTTGAGCTGGCCTCACTTGTGCGTCTGAAGTCAAACCAGTCAGTTGGAGCTTAACTAAAGCTCGCCTCCTCTACTCGAGAGGCAAACTTTTAAATTCGACGCCATGTTCGAGTTTTAAAATCAACCGTCAACAGCAACATCGCCTTCTTCATGATGCAAAGATAAGTACCGACTTCATGTTTCAACCACATTCTCATCGCTTTTAAAAAGCTAAATGCATTTATTTTGATTTTATAGACAGTGAAAATTGCTATATGTGATAAAATAACTGCTTTCAAGAGATCTTCTTGATCAAACTCGAACTATCATGTCTTACTTTCAAAATGAAATAGTACCCCTTGTACAGATTTTCTGAGATGCTATCCCACATCGAGGGATATTTCTAAAATACCCACTGTCTATATAATCTAGTTTTCCACCGAGGGATTTTCTACCCATTTCCTCAGTCATCATTGCTCTGGATAGTCTATCTACCAATTAAACTGTCATGTATTTTCCACTTTGATATGGGAGTACTTTCTTCACTGAGAAACGTATGTGGGATAAACTTCTAATCCACATAAACTGTCTTCCTACGTAGGAAATTTTCTGCCGTATTTAACTGCCGCCCATAGAAACTACGACTCATAATTCTCTCAAGCTAAAACTATACAGCCTATTTTCATATATCCTACTTATGTTAACTGCCACTATCAATATACACAATTTCAGTTTGATTGCTGGATTAGAGTCGTAGATATTGAGAACCGTCTAAATATTTCGGATGGTCGCCAGGTTGGATTTTAAATATGTAGGTCCTAGAGTTATGTACTGTTACATGAAGAGCATTGTGTACGTGTAGCATCAAACTTCAATCGCATGATTAGGACACAAGACGTAACAAGGAGATTTTAAAATTTCGCACAGCCATCATCTTGTGGTTATGGAAACAATTGAAATAAATTAAATGTCAGTGGATAACATTCGTATAAGGATTTACTGTACCAAGTTTCACTGCACTCGGATGGTTAAATTGCGAGAAACGTCCATGTGAATATTTATACTTCGCGTCGCCGCCATGTTGGATTTGTGATCACCAGGTTGTTTAAAGTCCTATAGGTGAACTTATGTTCATAGCCCCTATGAACATAAAAAATTCTGTTTGATTGCTATAATAGATTCATAGATATTCAGAGCCGTCTAAATATTTCGGATGGTCGCCATGTTGGATTTTAAATATGTAGGTCCTAGAGTTGGATGGTCACCAAAGAGTCATATACCATTAAAGGAAAATTATTGCGTAGGTACATTATTCAAACTTTCACGTCGATCGCATGATTACAACACAAGAAATAAAAACTTAATTTTAAAATTCGCACAGCCGCTATCTTGAGGTTATGTAAACAATTTAACTAAATTAGATACCAGTGCATTACAATGGGTATAAACATTTCCTGTACCAGATTTCATTGCGCTTGGAACATTAAATCGCGAGAGAGGTCTATTTAAATTTTTCAAATTCGCTTGGCCACCATGTTCGTTTTGTAGTTAAACGGTTTTTAAAGTCACATAGATGAACTTCCAGTAGTGCCCTTTATCGCCGTACAAAATTTCAGGGTGATACCGCTAATAGTTTCCGAGATATAGAATGCTGGTGAAATATTTCGCACATCCACCATCTTGTGGTTATGTAAACAATTGAACGAAGTTAGATGTCGGTGCATTACAATGTGTATAAACATATACTGTACCAATTTTTATTGCGTTTGGTTGGTTAAATCGCGATAAACGTCTATTTAAAAGTCGCAACTTCGCTTGGCCGCCATGTTGGTTTTGTAGTTACCAGTTTTTCAAAAGTCCCATAGGTGAACTTCTAGTAGTTCCCTTTATCACCGTAAAAATTCCAGGGTGATATCGGGATTAGTTTCGGAGATATTGAATGCTGGTGAAATAATTCGCACAGCCGCCATGTTGGATTGGTGAGACGTAACAAAATTTGAAGGGCACCTTCGGGGCCGTCCGGAATAGTGCTATGAACTTACCGTGTTTCATTGAAATCGCTCCAGCCGTTTAGAAGATATTAGGGACACACACGCACACACACACACGCACACGCACACACACACGGGCACAAGGTGATCTCATAAGCCTATTTTTTTCAAAGTAGAAAATAGGCTAAAAATGGATGCGCGGTAGATCTTGACGTTGTTTGTTCTTAACAAGTTTATGTTCAGTTTAATAATAATAAAATGTTAATAGTTTTACGTCCCTTTTAATTACTGAAGCTTTTAGAGACGCCGGGCTGCCGGAATGTTGCCCCGAATGGGATCTGCAACGTGCCAGTAAATCTACTGACACGGCTCTCTCACATTTAGGCCTAAGCACCCTGACTGCGTCAGGATTCGATCCCTCTACCTTGGGAACAGCAGGCGAGAAAGTTACCGCTGCGCCACTCAGCCAGCCTGTGTTCAATTTACTCAATCTAGTGGACAAATGGGAAAAGGAACGGATTACGCGGCAAAGTAAGACGGTGTATTTTCATTTTTTCTGTTTACCACATTTTACGTACGGATACACCAGACATTAAAAGTAAAGCAGGCAAAAATACATTAACGCTAAAAACGCGTGCAAACAAACTACGCTTATCAACCACGACAGTAACGAAGGATATGGGCAGAAAGTAAAACAAGCGATTCGAGAGTCAGGCGACAGACGAAAGTAGGCCTAAATTAGTTTAAAATTGTAACTCAAGGGCGCGCAGAATCGCTTTCAATACGATCCACGTTTACATGTTCCTGAATACCTGTTTGGATACGATTCAATCCCACAATTTTACCGTATCGACCTTGAAACTCAATACGATCTATGTCCCGTTTACATGACCGTATTCAATACGGTAAGTGTACTCAAATCGATTTGAGTTCACCATGTAAATGCAGTAAAGGGCCTCGTCTCAAGTGTTCAACTTACCGCTGCCTTATTAACATGATTGCCTTTCTTCTCTTCCTCCTGAACTGAATTTGCTTAATCAGCCAAACACTAACCATAATTCTGTCTCGGCTAAAGGGAGATATGCCAGGAGCATCGATGGTATCCAAAGCAATCCAACGAATTGTATCGTTGTTTTAAAACAGCTGATATCTTAAATATGAACCTTCGATCGAGATTTGAACACTCCTCACTCGTCATGAAAGCGCAAAGAGCTTACATGGAGTAGCAGATCACCGCCATCTTGAGTGTTGGTTGTTGGTTTGGTACCGGCACGTAATTCCAGTGCGTTTCAGAACACAAATCTACGAAGGAGGCTGTGATCAAGCACACATATCCCAAAGCTCCGTAGTGCTTAGTACCTAGTGAGTAGTTGCTAGCAGGTAGTCAATAGCAGACAACTTGAGCTTTGGGACACGGCCTTAGTAGCTATGCTCCATTTAACATAATAAGTGAACATCATCCCAAACTGTCAGTGAACCAATGAGCGAAGTGGACAGTCAATAACTAAGTCAATCCACGCAATTTAAATCCCTCAAAGTCATTATGCGAACATTCAATTCAAAACCCCATTGTCAAACCCCTCAATCAAATCAAATTAAATTGTATCAATAACATAAAGTATTAATCACATTATAGAAAAAAAAATCAGTTTAACCCCAAAATTAGATTCAAATCCTGGCAGAGGAACGCTTGTCGTACCGGTACCTGGCGTATAACACAGTCGCAGTATGCAAAGCGAGCAGACTGCGACTATGTCATTTTAGACTAGTTCGTATTGAACCAATCAGCAAATTTTGAGTCGTATTCGCAACCCTGGGTTACACCCAGACACACACATTTGCCCGGGTGTTCTTATAAGTCTGCTACATAGTTTTCGTGTTTATTTATTTGTCATTGCGTATAACAAACTATTGTATACCCTCACAGAAGTCTGCCACGTGCGATGAAGTGAAAGTTTACGGACACAATGCTGTACAGACCAGATCTTAAAACTTGCGGAAATTACAACGACAGCACGGAAATTGTGAATTAACTTTCATTGTGGATTGTGACCTGCACCGCATCTTCGTTTTATCGATGGACGGCCAAAGCGTGGCCAATGCACGTCTTTTACAATCTCTTACTATGCTGTAACTTATTGCATTGTGGCCGTACACTTAATAAAATGTAGTGATGAGCAAAAAGAATACTTCCACATTATTTTGGTAATTGACTATGTTTCAATATCTGTCACTGTTATGTTTCTTGATTGATTGATTGTTTATATAAGGATTACATCCATTGGATGTACCTATAGTATATACTGTAATCCGCTCTCTGCAATAAAATACAGCATTATGAACAATCATTAAATTTAACAAACTGCAATCTATACTAGAACTCAACTAAAATTATCTATGTAAAATCATGATGCACTTGCTACGATGTCGTAATCCTCATTAATTGTCACTTAGGCCTATATCTCGACATTAATACACTGGCAAGTCTCTCTTGAGTACTGAATCATGAGAATTCTCATGGATATGTTACAGGGAAAGTTGATTCTCCAGTAAGAGTTGACTCTCCCTAGGTAAAGTCGACTCTTACTGATCTTTTCAGTAAAAGTTGATTAAAACCGGTAAGTGTTAAATTTCAATCAACATTTACTAGTCAGAGTTGACTATACCTAGGGAAAGTATACTCTCACTGTCTTGACGTAGTAACAGTTGACTATTTGCAAGGAAACGGTACTGGCTAATAAAGAACAAATAGGAAGGCAAAACCAATACATTAAGAGAGAGAAATGTATAAGAGAAACTAATAAAAATGAAAAACCTTTAAAATACATAAAGAGATAGAAATATTAATCATTTATTACAGCAAGATTTGTGACACTTTGAGTTGCAAAGTACACTTTTCTTCTTGCACATGCACTTCATGGATTCGCATTTAGTGTTGCAAGAACATTTAAAAAAACCTTGTTCACTTCCAAGTGATTGCGAAGTTGCAACAGTCCTCACAGCTATTATTTTATCCATAGGAACTTCATTTTCTTGGATAATGTTCGTAGGACATTTACTGAATTCAGACCTGAAAAAATGTATCATTGAAATCTGAACAATTTAATAGACTACTATGGGCAGCGAAAGAGAGCTTTGAAAACATACCTTGAGAAAAGCTGCTTTAGAATTTCATTTCTCGTTCCAATTCGATAAAATCCATCATCGACAGCCTCCAGTACCACGCCAAGGATAGATCGAACATCTCCTCTACCGCGGTCAACATCAGGGACAGGAATTCGAACTGATGTTCCTTTTTCTACTGGCGGATGAATGTGATCTGATATTTTTTTCATGCGTTTAGCTTGTTGTTCTAGACAGTAGACATCTTCATTTCTCTGTCTCTTGATGTCCTCAGTAGACCTGTCCAGGTCAGCGAGGAGATAATCACTATCATCTCAGAGCTTTTCACCACTTGATACATTTTGGTTTGTTTCATTTTCATCAGGATTTCCATTCCCGTTACTTCCAATTTCGTTTTCTTGTTGTTGCTGAATTTGATCAATTGCGCATTGAAGATCCTCTTCTGTTTCTAAATTTTCCAGTAGCTCAGTTGGTAGTTTTGAACTAGATAAGCCGTGTCTCGGGGGGCAACTGAACATTGCCTTATACGAGGATTACATTATCACACTATGCAATGCACTGTTTTTCATAAGTTGAATGAACTTTAAGCCTTCACTCCATTTTGAAATTTTGTGGTCTTGCATCCAGGTGGTTATCATATTCTCTATGTCCTGGTTGGCTCTTTCGACGCTACCATGACTCTTGACTATGTCGTGGTTTGCCGTGCACCATTTTGAATTTAGGCCATGTATTAACCAGACTGTCAATAATTTTAATAACAAATTCTCTCCCCTTGTCTGATTGTAAAATACAAGAAGTGCCTAAAAAAGTAAAAATATCAACGATATTTTTACACACATCGTCTGCAGTCTTTGAATTCAGCGGTCTTAGCACAACAAACTTTGTTAAATGGTCCTGGTACACCATTATAAATTTGAAGTCTTCATTCACATACACCAACAATAAAATTTACAGTATAACAAATATATTTAAAAAGAAAAATTGTAAAATTGCATTTAAAACACATAATACTACATTCAAAATGATTTACAATCACAACAAAATAAATACAGAAAACATGTTCAATAAATCAGGAGTATATAAACTTGAATGTAACACTTGCAAACTCACATATATTGGCCAAACTGGGAGAACTTTTAATAAACGTTACATCGAACACGTTAATGCTGTCAAATATAAGAAATATTCAAGTATGGGAGAACACATAAATAATATGAACCATGCTTTTACATCTATTAACACAGACTTAACAATTTTACATTTATCCGATAAAGGCAAACTATTAAACATCCTTGAAAAAATAGAAATATACATCAACCAAAAATTATACCCAGACCTCAACATAAATGAAATAAATAACGAAAGTAACCCCGTGTTCATCACAATCTTGAACCATATAAAAACAAGAAACAAACAATCCTACCTCCATAAACATCTTTAACAACCATAAATCAAAATTTTATACAATTTTTCATCACCATTCATAACATCAATCCAATTTAAAGAACTGAATTAACTGACAATTAAAGATACAATATTACCAATATCAACATTTTTCATCGATTTATAAAACTAGTCACAGCAAATCTTATTATTAAATAAATATATATAAGACAAACATTAAGCATTCAAATACGTTTACACTACATTCACTTATATTTTCTCAATCTTACAAGTCTTAGCAAGTCTGTATTTTTGTCTCAGTTTAATTTTCATATGCTGAAATGAAATACCGAATCACTTAGGCTTTCACAAAGATCATATACACATGTTTCGTTTCAGCTCATTGAAGTATCCCCCTTTTTGCACAATTCCGTGGATTTTCATGAGATGCCCAAGTATTTCACAATGTGGCGCTTTTCTGATTTATTTATATATATCATTTATTTGCCATGACCTCTGTTTAAATATATTTTCGGACTGTTTATCATGTTTGATATTTAATTCCTTATTTATACATCCGATATTTAGTAACTTAACAGATTGAACTTACAATCATATTAATGTAAAGAACATAATAACATTTCCACAATAACAAATATTGTTATATTCCTTAATGAAATATCAGCGGCATCACCTTACCTTCGTTTCCCACATTTGCTTGTTAAATTGTCAATATATTTGATTAAAAAAGAAATAGATTACACTTAAAAACAGACACTTAGCTTAACATAGAGGTAAATCTAATCCTACCCTTCGACAATTGCAGCATTAGAACATATTAATTCCTAGTATTCATCTAATAATTGTTAAAACAAGAATTTAATACACATTATTGGTGACCTATTTGATATTTGGTAGGTTGATTCGGTCATATACACAGCAACGCTACAACGGCAAATTTGTTAAATTGTATCTTCATATCTTCTTTGAAACTACCCATTGCATTTGGTTTCCTGTGAGATGCAATATACCTAAACGTTCATCTCAATGAAGTGTATATATTTAAACCAGGATAAGAGCCAAATGAAAATTAATATACTTTATTAAGATATAACATACTAAACTATTTTCCTATTATAATTAAATACTTACGACAAAAATTTATATTTATGACAACATTTCGAACTATGAAGCAAATATGAGCGGGTATTTTATGCATAGCAACGCTACAACGGCACTTTTATTAAAGTTCACTCCCATATCTCCTTGGAAACTATATTTTACACTTAGGTAGCCTAAAGAATGCAATACATCCAAACCTTAAAGCTCGTTGATTGATTTTCTTTCTAGGCTGAGGATGACCCCACTGTGGGTCGAAACATGTACTAATATATAAAATATATATTTGTTTATGTATTGATTTGGCGTATAATTTAAACGTTTAAATCACTTTTTGAATGCAGCTATCATATTTCAATTTGGTCAATGTCAGTGAATTTACCTTGGAAGTCGAGCGTTCCTGCTGCAGTTTTTCACGAAACAGTACTGCCGTGGTGTCTGACATAATTATTACACACTTAATCTAATTATTTAAAAGTAAATGAATCTTTTGTCACTATTGCTCAACAATAAAAAGCCGAGTAATGACGAATGGCAACTGCCTGTTGTGTGGTGGTGTAATAAAACAAAGAAATGTTCATATCGATAACGGTCGGTCCAATAATGGAAGTACGAGTCCAAACAATGGCAATATTGTAATAATCATAACAAAAGATTGGCGCGCGCGGTTACATTTTCACAGCAGCATCTGTGAATCAACTTTTACTAAAACACAGCAGGCATAGTTAACTCTCCCTAGGAAAAGTTGATCTGTTTGTTTGCAATCAACTATTACTGATACTTTTAGTAAGAGTTGACTCTGCCTAGGGAGAGTCAACTCTTACTAAGAATCGGCTTTCCCTGTAACAGATACACAACTTGTACAAATTATATATGCGTGATGTAGTAATAGGCCAACATGATTTATTGAATTTGATTCGAATAACCAAACAATTCATAGCAACTCAAATTTGGCAAACATATCGATCGTCTCAAGCATTGCAATCACGCAGTGCAAGGAACATATACTGACAACGTGACTAAAAATATGTCTTCCTGTGCACAAGTCTGTATTAAAGCTGCCAAATTTACTGATAAATCACTAAATTCATTATATTATTTAAGAGGTCATTTAATTCAAGAAATATGGATTAGAGACTTAATAGACGACTAGATAACACATTTAAGCTTGCCCCGGTGGGTGAGTGGTTATCGTGTCAGATTACTAACCCCAAACTTGCAGGTTCGCTCCTGGCCGTGGTAAGTGATTTTTGAAAGGCGGCAAAAATAACGACACGCATGTCATACGATGTTGGCATGTCAAAGAACCCTTTTGAATTCAGTAGGCCGTATTCATAACGGCAAAACTAATCTCGGGATTTTCTGCCAACACAAAGTTCCTCATTTCCTTACTAGAAAGATCTATAGGGTCAAGGAAATTTGATATCTAACCTCCTTGACTTTCATAGTGCTTCAAGGGATAACAAAATTCGACATGCAAGCTGCCCTCTAGGTACCAAATAACAACGATTGCACCCGGCACCGGAGGCCATACGATATTACTATTATTATTAACACATTTAACCCCATCCACATGCTCAAAGTTTGACTATAAACGTGACGTTTGCTTAAGTTTGTGTATTGGTTTGTTCCATTATTAGTTTCCAAACAGCTCGAGGTGTAGTGGATATCATTCTGCGCTATAATCTCGGAGGTCCGGGTTTGATTCCCGACTTTTCCAAGAAGTTTAATTATGGTCTGGAACGGGGTACACTCAGCCTCGTGAGGCAAACTAGAAGAAGTGGATTCGATATCCACCTCAGCCCTCCTAGACGTGATTTTCCGTGGTTCCCCACTTGTAATCCAGGTGACAGCCGGGATGGTTCCTTACTTAAGGTCACTTCCTTCCTAATGCTCACCTGAATTACATAATACACTTACTAATGCAGCCACTAGTACAACTACCTCCGCGGGGTAGCAGTAGGGGAGTAGTAGGGGGTCTACTTCACTCGACGCCACTGTGCCCAACAAACCAACATGGCCGCCGTGCGAAGTTGAAACATTTAAATAGACTTTTCCCTCGAACCCATGGTCGGAGTTTCACGAATGAGGTGTCGTAGGACTTGAGGTAACGCCCCCTTTGCTATGGACCACTCGTTATATATATTTTTTTAAATTCAAAATTTTTGTTTTTCAAAGTAGGTGATAGTTTGAAAACCAAATATGGTAGAACGTTGTGCCATGGTTCAAACGAATGGTCTCTATGTCCTTTATTTTCTATAATAAAACTTTTTTATTTTTTATGTTTTTTTTGAAAACACTCGAATTTTGAAATTCCTATATTTTGGAAACTAGAAATTTTACAAAAACGTTTATGTGACGTAAATCAATGGTCCCTACCCCCTCTACTCCCAAAATAAATTTCAAGTCTCTAGGATAAAAACCTGACAGTAGTGGGATGATGAGAGAGCTGCTACACTTAGGAAGTTGTGAGCCCCTGCGACCTTGGAATGGAAGGAGTCATGCTAGGAGCGCGTGCTTGAATTCGTATTTTTCGTCTCGTCGTGCTCTTTACGGGAATGTAGGTGTGGAAAAGGTGAAAATCTGGAAACATGTTTTTTTGGGGGTAAAAACGTGATTTTAGACTTTTTGTTATATTTCGCGAACCAATCATGCCAGAGGCGTGTACGAGGGGTCCAAGGACTCTCGGTGACGTCCTCTTTGCTATGGTCCACTTGTTACATTATTTTAAAAAATTGGAAACTCGTTTTTGGGGTAAAAACGTGTTTTTTGTGATTTTTGCCGATATCTCATGAACCAATAACGCTAGAGACGTGTACGAGGTGTCCTAGGACTCGGGATAACGCCTCATTTTTGAAACTATTTTTGAAATTTTGACAAAGGGCCTACCGACACTTTTGTTGAAAAAAAATCTCTTTACCTGTTTACAATGTTCATGAAGCGTGGTGGTTGAGAGGCGATACTGCTGGGTGTGTGTTTCAACGAACCTGTCGCTAACCACAATGACCATGCTTAATAGAAGAATCGCTATTTCGGTGGTTCGGTTTATGACAGAGCGAGGGTTCGTTTTTTTCACACATTTTACCCTCGAAGGGGATCTTTGACGTGTAAACGGTGATGAGAACTTGGTTCTATGTTGGTTGAAGCGAGTACAGAAAACAAACTTGCAGAGGAGCAGGAGGTGAATGTCATTTGAGCTTATTGGAAGGCGCTGATCTGACTTGACAACAGGTGCAATGGAAAATGACCAAGACGCTTGAAGGTGAAATAATCTGACAATCGTGGTGGCAGGGAAGAGCGAAATGCATGTGAACACACGTGAAACCACATGAGGGCTAAACAAGTCACATCCTGTCTTGCTTCGTACGTGACTAAATGCAAATCCATGTGAAATTTGACCTGCCACAGGTGTTCACCTTGGACGTCAGCTGTCCACGTGTTTGATAACAGGATGTTCAAAGCGTGGGAAAAAATTATTATACATGCAACGTAACATATATAAAGACATGTCGTTATCATTTCCTCTCTCACTTAGGTGACTATCTTTGAACACATTGCGTTGCGTGAAACCCCTGGTCTTGTTTACCAGTTTTGGTGTTGGTGGAAAATACTTAACCTTGTTGTGAGGTAGGTATATATTTATTCATTTATATATTTATTGATTTATATATATTTACAAGCAATTATTTATTGATTAGGTACATAATGATTTTGTTTATTTATTTGTTTGCAGATAACTGGTATACCTTACATGTCTGAGAGAGAAGAAACCATTGCACTTTTCAGTTCACTAGAAGAAGACAGCAACAAGCCCCTGCAAGTGAAGGTGAGATTATTTTTTTAAACTAACTTGTTTCATTTTTTCATATTTTATTTTATGAAATGCATGTATTAACCTAAATGTAGGTATTTTTAGCGTTTTATTTTATTTATTTTTAGAAACTTGGAAATAATAGCCTTACCGCTGTAGCAGTTGCTGAAAATCCAAGACGCAGTAGAGCGAAACCATTGTTTCCAGGCAGTGAACTATTGAAAACTCAGGTAAGCCTAACTTAAAATGCTATTGCTTTTTTCCACTACTGAAAAAAACTCTTACACCAAAAAAAAATCATTACCTTTACATGACTGGGACAATGATTGTTTTCTTGATTAATGGCTATGTATTGGCAAACGGTACAAGGCTATGTTGGATTTTCTAAAAACAAAAATTTATATTTAATTTATGGGTGGTTCCCTATGGACTCAACGAATATCCAAAGGTTTGAACATGATAATGTGAACAAAATGACATGACATTCAATTTTGTTTATATATTGGTTAAAGGGGGATGTAAATGTCTGTAGCTTTATAAAAAGAAAATAAGCACATGGGTTACTGTTAGTGCCAATATACAGTTTATTTTAATGGTGTTTTGATATATTAATGCCAATTAACGTTAACGATTTTTTTACAAGTATTGATTGATTGATTGAGTGAGTGATTGGTTATTTTGTTTGCTTTTAAGTGTCGTCATGCGCCATTAACGTAATGAACAGACAGTGAACAAGCATACATTGTGCTTTAAAGTACTCTGTGCAACGTTAATAACTTACAATAAGAAAAAGTTTTATTATCTCACATGGCGTTAGTACCAAATACAACAAGTGAGCAAGTTGGTTTACCACGTGGGTTAAATTTAAAATCAGAACATGATCGTTGGTTAACATTTGAATCCTGGCCTGTAGGCTTTTTGTCGACACATGAACTTGCAAAAGTCGGCTTTTTTTACTTGAACCGAGAAGATGTGGTGCGCTGTGTGTTTTGTCGTATTGAACTTTCACACTGGGAAGAAGGGGATGCTCTCTTTAGAGACCATTTGAGATGGTGTCATTGTTGTCCTTACATGCTTGGAAAACAAGTGGATAACATACCCGTGTAACCATTTTACCGAACCACAAGACCATTGGCCGCTACTTACGTTGCTGAATCACAAATAAATAATAATAATAATGATTTTTACCAGCCAACAATGCTTTGTTTACACCTAAAAGTTCATTTGTTAAATTTGTATACTGGAACAAACCCAGTAAGCTAATTCAACGGCTTCGACACTTGCATTCTTTACAACAAGCTGGGCATACCGGTCACGATTGGGAAATCAAAGAAATTGAACAAGAGCTTCGACGTGCTGAAATTATTGTGTAATGGGTCTACCACTTTGCAACCACTTTTACCCCCACTCTTGGTTCTTATATTTGCTTATTTGCTTTCACTTTTACCTGAACTCTTTGGATCCATATTTGCTCTCACATTAAACTATTATTCTTATTACCAAGTTGACTTTACTAGAGCTTAGTCTATGCTTGACAGTTGACATGGAAGTATCAGTGACTAGGTATGGTAAGCCTTACGCATACTATAAAGGATATTCATATACTGTGAAACGAACCAATAAATATGGAACTGTTATTTGGCGTTGTTCAAAGCAACGTTCCAAACATTGTCGTGGTGAACTAAAAAGTAACAAGTAGTTCCGTGAAGAACTATACAGCCTCTTTTCATGTATCCTGCTCATGTTAATTGCCTCTATCAACATACAAAATTTCAGTTTAATTGCTGTAACAGATTCGTAGATATTGAAAACCGTCTAAATATTTCAAATGGTCGCCAGGTTGGATTTTTATTTTTGTACTATTACATTAAGTTTATTGTGTACGTGTGGTATTCAAACTTCAATCCCATCATTAGAACACAAGAAGTAAAAACGAGATTTTTAAATTACGCACAGCAGCCATCTTGTGATTATGATAACAATTGAAATAAATTAGATGCCAGTGGATCAACATTTGTATAAGCATTTAATGTGCAACGTTTAACGGCACTCGGATAGTTAATTCGCGAGAAACGTCCATTTAAATATTTATACTTCGCATCGCCGCCATGTTGGATTTGTGCTCACCAGGTTACTGAAAGTCCTATAGGTGAACATATGTTCATAGTCTCTATGAACATTAAAACATTCAGTTTGGTTGCTGTAAAAGATTCATAGATATTGAGAACCGTCTAAATATTTCGGAAGCTCGCCATTTAGGATTGTTATATGTATAGGCCATAGAGTTATGTACCATTCAAGGACAATTATTGCCTAAGTTCATTATTCAAACTTTCACTTCGATCGCATGATTACGACACAAGAAATAAAAAAATAATTTTTAAATTTCGCACAGCCGCCATCTTGAGGTTATGTAATCAATTTAATTAAATTAGATGGCAGTGCATTACAATCTGCAATATCATTTACTGTACCACATTTCACTGCGCTCAGAGAGTTAAATCACGAGAAAAGTATATTAAAATATTTCAAATTCGCTAGGTCGCCATGTTCGTTTTGTACTTTACAGGTTTATGAAATATACATAAGTAAACTTGTATCAGTACCCTTTATCACCATACAAACTTGCAGGGTGATATCTGTAATAGTTTCGGAGATATAGAATGTCAGTGAAATATTTCGCACAGTCGCCATTTTGAGGTTATGTAAACAATTGAACTAAATTAGACTCCAGTACATTAATATGTGTATAAACATTTGCTGTACCAAGTTTCATTACGTTTGGATAGTTAAATCGCGAGAAAGGTCTATTAAAAGTCTCAACTTCGCTTGACCGCCATGTTGGTTTCGTAGTCATCAGGTTTTTGAAAGTCTCATACGTGAACTTCTATTAGTGCCCTTTATCACCGTACACAATTTCAGGGCGATATCGGTAATAGTTTCGGAGATATTGAATGCTAGTGAAATATTTAGCACAGCCGCCATGTTGGATTGGTGAGACATAACAAAATTTGAAGGGCACGGTCGAGGTCGCCGGGAACAGTGCTATGAACTTACCAAGTTTCATTGAAATCGCTCCAACCGTTTAGATTTTATTAGGGGGACACACTCACCTCTCTCTCTCACACACACACACACACACACACACGCACACACACACGGACAAAAGGTGATCTCATAAGCCTATTTTTTCAAAATTGAAAATAGGCTAAAAATAGTGAGGTTTTAAGTGTCAGGGATCATCAATGCAGTGTACTGCATGAAACACAGTTGCCGTCGACAAAAGATCAAGAAAACCATATTGCTACTCAAAATAGTGGATTGTTTAATGAGCAACGTTTAACCCCTGTTCTAAAAGTTATGTTTAATCCATCTTCCACGTCGCAAAAGCCATCAACATCACAAACTATGCAAGAGGTAGTGTTGTTGTTGTCGTTTTAAATAGTGGAACAACTAGGTCATCTGCTCTTGATATGCAAGAGGATCAAAATGACTAAATAGTAATAACAATAAGGTTTTTATGGCTATACAACCATTGCGGCTTCCCCAGTTTTCGAAAACAACAGTGAATGGACATTGCTATAAAATGATCTACAACAAGCCTTATGTTTAAAACTATAACCGACTATTGTAAAGAGAGAAAGGCTTGTATTCAGTGTGCATTTATTGTCATAATCATGTATACTCTGCAATGTTAAATATACTAACTTTGTATAAAATAAAACAGCATTGTAACATCATTTTGCATTTATTTACAAACTTTATATACATTTCTTGTTTTTTTGGTTTCATCATAATATTTTTAAAGACAACACTAAACACTAAAACATTACTATTCTATACACATATTTTCTTTCTTTTTCAGTCCATTGTCATTACTTATATTTTCCATTATTATTTCACATTTGTTTTTTATTTAATTAAAATGAACCATGCACCTATTGTTTTTAAACCCTTCATAAATTAAGTGTACAGGTTGCACAGCATTTTTGACTTCATCAAAAACACTCTCCGACATATCATTAAACCGTATAGGCAGAAATGTCTCAAAGTTTTCACATACACAAAGTACACGATCACCATATGCTGTTTTCAATTTCCGAATCTTGATAATGCGGAATGGAATATGCGTTGGCAATTCGCGGAGCTTATTTGTCTCTAAGCCTCATGATTGTCCCACAGCATTCAAAACATTCATTGTACTAGTCTATAAACAAAACAAAAGCATATCTATTACTCTCTAAAATAGCTTAAATAATATAGTGCAATTGTGGATTTTGCACTATGCATGGCGAATAAATTATACTAGTTATGCAAGAAATGCCCTAACTGTAGCAGATACTACTTTTCTGCATATAGCACAAGTGTTAAGTTCTAATGCACACTTGACACATGCTATCATGTGTCCACAAGGCAAAAATACAACACCTAGTTCATCTTGATGACAAATTTTACATAATTGTTGGTCACACTTTTGTATCTGTTCGTAAGACAAGTCTTTTCTTTCAGCCTTATGTATTTGCTCCGCGTGTTCTAACTCTAAAGGCACTTTTATGTCTTGTGCTGCAATCACGTTTCCTTTACGAATAGTGTTCACAAGTTCCTGACCTTTAAGCAACACCATGTATTTACAGTTTGGTAACCAACGAGCGTGTTGCACAAAAGGGTCATCAGTCATTTGCCAATCCTTTAAAGCAAATCCACAATAAAAAACATATTGTATTATCCCCTTCACCAGTATAAAAAATCCAGCTTCACTTAGCTGTTAGGTAAGGTGTTTTAATATTAATGGTCAAACATTTTTATAAGATTCTAAACGTTTTTCAACAGAGCTGTACTCTGGGTGGGCTAGTGCTTTAGTCTTGCAAACTCCCAATTTTTCAAAAGCACTACCAATTCAACACTGTCTATGGCATATGGACCACATAAATCGACACTACCGTTGTTGGCTGGTAAAAATCATTATTATTATTATTATTTATTTGTGATTCAGAAACGTAAGTAGCGGCCAATGGTCTTGTGGTTCGGTAAAATGGATACACGGGTATGTTACCCACTTGTTTTCCAAGCATGTAAGGACAACAATGACACCATCGCAAATGGTCTCTAAAGAGAGCATCCCCTTCTTCCCAGTGTGAAAGTTCAATACGACAAAACACACAGCGCACCACATCTTCTCGGTTCAAGTAATAAAAGCCGGCTTTTGCAAGTTCATGTGTCGACAAAAAGCCTACAGGCCAGGATTCAAATTTTAACCAACGATCATATTCTGATTTTAAATTTAACCCACGTAGTAAACCAACTTGCTCACTTGTTGTATTTGGTACTAACGCCATGTGTTATAATAAAACTTTCTCTTATTGTAAGTTATTAACGTTGCACAGAGTACTTTAAAGCGCAATGTAGGCTTGTTCACTGTCTGTTCATTACGTTAATGGCGCATGACGACACCTAAAAGCAAACAAAATAACCAATCACTCACTCAATCAATCAATCAATATTTGAAAATAAAACGTTAACGTTAATTGGCATTAATATATCAAAACACCATTAAAATAAACTGTATATTGGCACTAACAGTAACCCATGTGCTTATTTTATTTTTATAAATCTACAGACATTTACATCTCCCTTTAACCAATATATAAACAAAATTGAATGTCATGTCATTTTGTTCACATTATCATGTTCAAACCTGTGGCTATTCGTTGAGTCCATAGGGAACCACCCGTAAATTAAATATAAATTTTTGTTTTTAGAAAATCCAACATAGCTTTGTACCGTTGGCCAATAAATAGCCATTAATCAAGAAAGCAATCATTGTCCCAGTCATGTAAAGATAATGATTTTTTTTTGGTGTAAGAGTTTTTTCAGTAGTGGTAAAATGCAATAGCATTTTAAGTTAGGCTTACCGGAGTTTTCAATAGTTCTCTGCCTGGAAACAATGGTTTCGCTCTACTGCGTCTAGGATTTTCAGCAACTGCTACAGCGGTAAGGCTATTATTTCCAAGTTTCTAAAAATAAATAAAATAAAACGCTAAAAATACCTACATTTAGGTTAATACATGCATTTCATAAAATAAAATATGAAAAAATGAAACAAGTTAGTTTAAAAAAATAATCTCACCTTCACTTGCAGGGGCTTGTTGCTGTCTTCTTCTAGTGAACTGAAAAGTGCAATGGTTTCTTCTCTCTCAGACATGTAAGGTATACCAGTTATCTGCAAACAAATAAATAAACAAAATCATTATGTACCTAATCAATAAATATATAAATGAATAAATATATACCTACCTCACAACAAGGTTAAGTATTTTCCACCAACACCAAAACTGGTAAACAAGACCAGGGGTTTCACGCAACGCAATGTGTTCAAAGATAGTCACCTAAGTGAGAGAGGAAATGATAACGACATGTCTTTATATATGTTACGTTGCATGTATAATAATTTTTTCCCACGCTTTGAACATCCTGTTATCAAACACGTGGACAGCTGACGTCCAAGGTGAACACCTGTGGCAGGTCAAATTTCACATGGATTTGCATTTAGTCACGTACGAAGCAAGACAGGATGTGACTTGTTTAGCCCTCATGTGGTTTCACGTGTGTTCACATGCATTTCGCTCTTCCCTGCCACCACGATTGTCAGATTATTTCACCTTCAAGCGTCTTGGTCATTTTCCATTGCACCTGTTGTCAAGTCAGATCAGCGCCTTCCAATAAGCTCAAATGACATTCACCTCCTGCTCCTCTGCAAGTTTGTTTTCTGTACTCGCTTCAACCAACATAGAACCAAGTTCTCATCACCGCTTACACGTCAAAGATCCCCTTCGAGGGTAAAATGTGTGAAAAAAAAACGAACCCTCGCTCTGTCATAAACCGAACCGCCGAAATAGCGATTGTTCTATTAAGCATGGCCATTCTGGTTATCGACAGGTTCGTTGAAACACACACCCAGCAGTATCACCTCTCAACCACCACGCTTCATGAACATTGTAAACAGGTAAAGAGAATTTTTTTTCAACAAAAGTGTCGGTAGGCCCTTTGTCAAAATTTCAAAAATAGTTTCAAAAAGGAGGCGTTATCCCGAGTCCTAGGACACCTCGTACACGATTCTCTAGCGTTAGTGGTTCATGAGATATCGGCAAAAATCACAAACACGTGTTTACCCCAAAAACGAGTTTCCAATTTTTTTAAAATAATGTAACAAGTGGTCCATAGCAAAGAGGACGTCACCGCGAGTCCTTGGACCCCTCGTACACGCCTCTGGCATGATTGGTTCGCGAAATATAACAAAAAGTCTAAAATCACGTTTTTACCACAAAAAAAAACATGTTTCCAGATTTTCACCTTTTCCACACCTACATTCCCGTAAAGAGCTCGACGAGACGAAAAAAGCGAATCCAAGCACGCCCTCCTAGCATGACTCCTTCCATTCTAAGGTCGCAGGGGCTCACAACTTCCTAAGTGTAGCAGCTCTTTCATCATCCCACTACTGTCAGGTTTTTATCCTAGAGACTTGAAATTTATTTTGGGGGTAGAGGGGGTAGGGACCATTGATTTACGTCAAATAAATGTTTTTGTAAAATTTCTAGTTTCCAAAATATAGGAATTTCATAATTCGAGTGTTTTCAAAAAAACATAAAAATAAAAAAGTTTTATGACAGAAAATAAAGGACATAGAGACCGTTCGTTTGAACCATGGCACAACGTTCTACCATGTTTGGTTTACAAACTATCACCTACTTTGAAAAACAAAAATTTTGAATAAAAAAAAAAATATAACGAGTGGTCCATAGCAAAGGGGGCGTTACCTCAAGTCCTTCGACACCTCATTCGTGAAACTCCGACCATGGGTTCGAGGGAAAAGTCTATTTAAATGTTTCAACTTCGCGCGGCGGCCATGTTGGTTTGTTGGGCACCGCGGCGTTGAGTGAAGTAGAACCGCTGCTACTCCCCTACTCGTAGCTATGTTCGTTAAATCGTGCATCACAACCGAGCGGGCAGCTGCAGTAAGTCCGGAGACCATTGGTTCGAATCCCGGCTCTGACAGTGGTTATCTTGTGTGTGGTTTATCTCTTATAGGCAATTGCCTGGGTAGTACCTTATTTGAAGTCCCGGGGCGTCTACCTCTCCCTGTCCCTAATACAGCAACACACACTATTAATCACCCATTTAAGACTTGATTGCCGCTGAGCGTGGCTGCGCCAGTGTTTGTTGTTTATTGTAGCGGGTGAGTTAGCCGTGGTCGTTACGGCATGTCTGTTGGCAGTCGCTCACATCCGGGAGGCGAGGAGGTTCGAATCCCCCCACCGGCAACCTTGAAGATGGTCTTCTGTGGTTTCCCATCTTCCTTCCAGGCAAATGCCGGGGTTGGTCCCTAACTATAGGCCACAGTCGCTACCTTCCCACTCCTCGACCTTCCATTCCCACTTTCCTCCCCAACGGTACTTGTAGCTCACCCATTGGGTGTCCGTCTCGAAGCAGCTACAAAAAAAACTGGCGAGCCGAACATGTCCTCGGACACTCCCGGCACTAAAAGCCATACGCTTAAAAAAGAATTGTAGCAGCTGCCCCGCGGGGTGAAGTGGGGAACACAGGGATGACAGAATGCATTCTGCACATAAGTCAAGCAGCATTGCGCGTCACAAGAGCTCATGTCACCACGGACAGTTAAACGATGACTGAGGCTACTGGAACTGAGTCATATCCTACTCGCACAACTGTACCTGTCGACGAAGCAGGCTGACGTGTGACACAATTAAACAAAGAATAGATCCCATCTCGACCGCCGGCAATCAATTCGTGAAAGGGTAATACAGTAATCTTATAAATACAGGTTATCAAACAAATTCAACACACACCCAAATAAATGGAGCTGATGACCAAGATTACCCAAGCCCCTAAAATGAATTTTCAACGAACAACTAATACAGCCACTAATACACCCAAGTACATGGGTCTAAATGACCAGGATGTTCAAGGACCACAAATGGAACAACTGTAATATTGACTAAAAATGAAGAAGCGTCACTCTAAAATAATAATATTTTTTAACTAAAATTTTGAGTAGAGTCGTAGAAAAGCAGGAGTACTGCAGGATTAAGTCCCTTCTACGCACTCCGTTATTTTATTATTGTTAGGATAAACGAAATATACAAGAGGCTTGAATTTAACACTTGTAGTGTACTGTAGTACTTAGTCCTAATTCAAAACACTGTGTGTGTGTTTGAGGTAGAATTCTTAGTTCTGGAAAATATTATCCACATGGCTGGATTACGAGTCCGGCTCCGTGCCTAATAGGTTAGCGTTCTTGACTTTGGTCCGAAGGGTCCCGTGTCCGATTCACGGCCGGGCCAAGGGGATTTGAATCTCCTGAGGTTAATTCCTCTGACTCGGGCACTGGGTGTTTGTGACGTCTTCAATGTACAAAGAAACCAAACACTGAAAACATATAAACAGGAACAAGTAAAAAAACAAACCATATAAGTTGATCTCGATGTTCCGACTCCATAACGCAACAGCATTAGCCAAGAATTCTCGTCCTTCTTGCACACATCAGTATCGAAGTACTCTACGTTAACAGCCACAACAGATGAGCCACAGTTTTCTACTGTTTACGCCACGGTTTTTGGCCGGTCAGCCCAGTTTGCGCAGTCATACAGTCAATGCATGTGCATTCATACATGAGTTGCTTTCTGCACAAATGGCAACTCATGTATCAATGCGTATGCTTTAGGCTCACCGACTGTCCTCTGTACGACTGCGCAACCTGGGCTGACCGGCCAACAACTGTGGCGTAAACTGTACTTGTCTTACAAAGAGTGGGTTGTTATTACTAGACAGCCAAGAACATACGATTCTCCAGGTCAGTTAGCACTGAAGGACTTAATCAAGTTATAGCAAAAAATACGTGGTTTACGAGAAAACAGGACGAAACGCACATCATATTCGGTAACACTGCTTGTAAGCCTACTACTGAAGAATGGGAATACGGAGTGAGTTGGGGGACGTGGAGAAGGAGTTTCCCTGCACTCAGATGTCATTAGTTGCCATGGCAACCTGTTTACTACTCGGCAGAATATATTGGCCCGTTGCGCACTCAGTAGGGCGAGTGGACACTGTTCGGAAGTTATAGAGCAATATTTTGGGAAGGCCGATATCACACTGTTCCCGCTGGCTCAGAACTCGGCGGCTACATTCCTGTGCTTAACATTCTTCTGAGCTCCATACAGTACTGACAATTAGTGTAAACCCGGGAACCAGAAGACAAACTGGTGTCGTACGCAAACATCAACAAATCTGAGATCAGTAAAGAAGACAGCACATAACTGACGCGTTGCGAGCTGGGATCTAGGCGAATGTCGCGTAAACAGATCATGGGAAGGCCGGTCTTGCAGAGAAAGAGGGAGCCCGTTCAACCATACCCAATTATCGTACACGTGACATTCTAGCATTGTTGCCAGCCGGATTATGTGGCACGGTCTCCAACAAAGTGACGACAGTGTCAGGGCTCTTTGGAAAATCGTCGTATACAGATTTACCCCAGACTTCATTTCTTTATTAATCTGCACAACATTAGCAAATTTAAATTAATACGACGTGCGATTGGACTGCTGAACTTGTTCAAATAAAGTTATTAAACCATTTCTCCCGCTTAACCAGGTACATTTTACTGTAAGTTTTTTGCGTTCTTCGGGACTTTCTGATCTGGGCTACCATATGCTCCCGATTGGCTATCCTATATGAAGGGTGCAGGGAGAGAAGGGGCTGACACCATTTTATAATGTTCAGTAAATGTTGTTTAAAGAGTACAACTCTCTTTACCAAATATTATGACTTTTAAACTATTTTAAGTTATGTCTAAAGTTTAAAAAAAGATTATAATATGGTTGGAAAGATAAACTCTGAATTTCTAACTACGTCCTTTTGGGTTGTGCAAATCATTTCGATATCAGTCACTTTGATTGAATCCAATCCCTTCTCAAAATGAACAAGATGGCGAACAATTCGAAAGACAGCGTGATTCCTATTTTGACTTGATATTGTGACTTTCAGTCGGTCAACACAGAATAATTCCAATTACAAGAGGATGTAAAAAATAACCTGAATTAAATTACATGTGATTAAGATATTGTTATGGACGCATGAAGCAGGAGAACTATGGCTTCAAAGTTATCTTTATTTTGACTTGCACAAGTGTCGCTGAATGTTTCATTGTCTTCTCTAACTTTCATGGGCAGGTGATTGTAAAACTAATCATGCACTAATAAACAAACATCGTCGCAGTCTTCCTTTGTTGTTGTTGTTGTTGTTGTTGATGATTCTTTTACGGGATTTGAGACATCTTGGTCATGTAGTCCCGAGTACTTGGTTGTGTGTAGAATTTGTCTAATAACCTGTGTCACTGTGATGGTTGTATTGGAGGTAGAATTTGCGACACCATGGTCATGAAGTGCCATGTACTTGGGTGTGTGTAGAATTTGTCTGATAACCTGTGTCGCTGTAATGGTTGTACTGGAGGTAGGATTTGGGTAGGAAGTGGACGAGGCCTTAAGTTAGGTACTGCGCCCGAATCTCGCATTAGCCATCACCCATATCCGCTGAGATGGTAAGGATTGTAGGGACGTTGACACCCAGCTAGATACGTCAACGCATCCCTACTGGATAAATGAGTAGGAAACTGTTGACGCATACGGACGTACAATAACACTACAATTAGTTACACATTTACTAGCAAATCTAATTCCAAAATAACTTGGTAGTACGAGAATCTCGGATTTCGGACGTGAACGGTAATGTTGAGACTAAGTGAGTTCTAGTAAATAACTGCTAGTATTATCGCACGGCGATTGCGAAATGAAAAGATGATCAGTTTCTATAAAACAAAACAGGCAAACGACATGTGCCTGGGATTTATTCCCAAAAATAAATATATACAAGAAATATCCCTGTCATTCATAATAAAACATGAAACTTGCAAAACCAACAATTACTTTTGTAGATGAAATATCCACTTCCTAAATCTTCGAATAAGATCGAATAGTAAAACTTATTAGTCATCCTGGGACTGGATGCTCGTGAGCTTGATCTACGATCAGCTGTTCAACTCATAATAATAACAATCTTGAAATACCTTACGATATACAGCTATTTACAAACGTGAGCAAATCTAAAATAATAATGGAATATATAACTAACAATTATATACAATGCTAAATTACACGCGTCCAACGCGTTATTCGAATCTGGACTAGAATTGACGTGATATGTCAATCTAATGAGCTCTCCTGTTAAAAAACTTCACTTCTAGACAAACACTTGTTCACAAAACGATAGCTTCTATAAGCTTCTGGTTATAAGTCAAAAATGAATTAACTATATTAACGAACAATGCAGTTAGTTAAAGCTCTGTATAAACAAATCCATTACATAAGAATAATAATGACATTAAAAATCGAGACGGAACTACACCAACTTAATACGACGATGACGTGGCTATAGCATTAACGCTAAACTGACAAAACAATACAAACACTCTCGAATGTCAGTGACTTTCTTAACACCCTGTAGTCGTAAATTGCTCTCGTGGCAATACTCAATTCGTTACCAAAACGTGAACTTCACATACTCATAGCGTCTCCTGCGCTTCCAAATACAACACAAATTCTCCTTACTATTGCCACAATAACTCTCGTAAAATACTGCACGGAATACTTCAAAACAAACCCATCTGTCTACAAACCTGTAGCAGAATTAGTGATCTTACTATGCAACACTACTGTGTATACAGTTAATGAAACACTGCTAACCAACTCCTTCTCTAATTTTAAAATCATCGTGCTCATTACCTTCGACAATACATTTGTCTACAACAATATCTCTCGTTTGACATTCCAAGTAACTGATCATAATGCAATCTAATAATAAACCATTGCATTGTACAACAATACCACGTTTACTCAAATGTAAACTTTAAAATGGTTGTATTCCGCTCGTCTAAAAGTTAATAACAATAATAATACTTTCGTTTCTCTGTTACAAAACAAGAATGAGCAAAATATTCATTTACCAACTTGCTGAAACATGTTACTGACTTTCCATAGACATATAAGTCTTCTTATCTTCATTTCGCATTGGCAATGTTATAACAAATAATTGTTGCCATTAATAGGCCTCACCTGACTTCAATTGTCGCTGTAGTGATCCTTTGTTGACATAATAGTGGTTACATAAATCATCCACGACTTACTTATCGTCACATAATAATGTATTCCTCAATTAGAATACTATTCTGTTAATGTTATTGTTTATAACATTTTAAATTTGTTACTGAATGTTTATACATGTTAAACTTGTCATTCACAGTATCATAGTGCCTCAACATAAATCTTATTGAGAGCAAAAATGTATTATAGCAATCTAAACGCATAACATGGTTTGAAAAGGTATGTGTTACGATCGAAGCATTTTCCTAACATAGGACAGTTTTCGTTAAAATGAGAAGGTTAAAAACGACGTTGGATAAAACCTGACCCAAACGGTAATCTAACTTCCAAATGCTAATAAAATCACGTCTAAACGACACACGGTGACGTGTAAAAAAATAAACTAACAATTTCTAAATAGACGTAAATAACATGAGTTATAAGAAAGAATTTCTACATAATGAATAGGTCACCCTGCTACATCCTCAAGAAACTACAACAAACTACTGAGATCTAAGACCTTTCTGACGGTATGCGATGAAAATACCACGAACGATGGCCTCGATATTCCGCTCCGAAGTTGGCGCGTGTCGGTCGCATTCCACACGTGCTCTGGGCCGGCCGCTCGCCTCGCAGCTTATCTCTCCGAGCCTGCTTGACGGGTGCCCACCTGGCCTCAGTGAACTCGTGCTCTGCGGACAGCAATCTTCTGGCTTCACGACACTTGCAAGTCTAGATGCTCGTACCAGGAACATTGAACACCGCTTACCATCTTCTTCTCTCTCCCCCCCCCCCCCCCCGCGTCAGAATAGTAACTTTGAGAGTCCGTAGTTAACATCTCTCCACGTTCTTTATGGACATTTGAACGTAGCTTTTGAAGTTCAGCAAACTGCATGGTGGAATCGCAGTGGTGGTGACGTCGATCTCAGGACTTCGGAATCCACTCTGAATCTTCCCATGTCATAGTGTAGATTATCCTCCTACCTTTTTTCTTAGTGAATCATTCCAATCATCTTAGAGGGTGCAGACCAAGAATATCCCCCACGACTCGTAGATTTTAGCATGTTGAAAATGTCAGGTAATATGCTTCTCAAATACTGCAGTTATAATGCTGCGATGTGTAGATTCGTTTTAAAAACGAAATTGCTTGCTTCTGTTGAATGTTGTAGATTATATAGCAATCTTCTTCTCTATTCGCTGTTTCATTAGCTTGCTTCTTGATATATTATGCTGCTTGTCCATACTCAATATTAAATTTGCGGAGCGCTGCACGACAGGTCCGCTCTCCTCGATGGTATCAGAAAGAGTCTCTGCTGTGTGTCCGTGGTTCGCGCGCGCGGACAAACTAGCATCGCAACCGGTCCACTTATAATAGAATTATGCTAATTACTCTTCTCAGGGCCAATATTATATAATTCTTTTCTTCATAATCAATGTAACATATCCCTCTTGACCTCTGGGAATGCTAATCTCTCTTAATAAAGCAAATATGATTAAATAGCGTTTCCCACAAAAATTATGTGCTGAATCCTCATTGGCTGCAGGTTTATTATCAAAACTCTACCTGTCCTAGCCTCTTATCACAAAGTCGTGTGAAAAATTTGTTTGTGACGACCTGGCTGACAAAAACCGGTCGTGCGAGTGCTAACTTGAAGCTTATGACAATATCCAGCTTCCTTTGCTCAGACACTTCCTTGGTTAAATTTACATTCACCTCAAAACTTATAAATCCAAATAATCCAAAATCATCCAAAATTCTCCAAAAATGTTTCTAAATGGTTTCAAACTCTTCCTAAAATATTTATTTCAATGAAATAAATTTTCATTTCCAATTTCCACATAATACTCGAAAAATTGTCACGTCGGTTCGATCCTCGACTCTGTCCATAACTTGGGCTGGGGTGAATTAGGGCTCAGTACTGCCCCCGAAAAATGAATTATTTGGGATGAAAATGAGATTATTTTCGAAGCCCATGATACAATTTACAAAAACGAGCCGTGTTGCTACGTTGAACAAGGAGGGAGATTCAATCACGTGACATTGTTGCGCAATCGAAGGTTCTAGAAGCTTGGAATTGACCTAGCAACAGTGGATTTATCACAGAAAATGTTTAATTAATGTTATAAATTATATCATTGGATATAAGCTCACAGCAAATAAGAAGAAGCCTTAGTGAAGACGGGAGTTCCTTCAACTACATTATATGAAGAATTAACATATTTAGGCCCCAACAGATTAATTTTATGGATTGGTAATAAGAAGAAAATTATATGAAAATATTAGAGATATTTTGAAAATCGACGGGTGGTCGAAATACGTCATAATAAGCATTTTTCTAGTGCGCGCCAAATTTTTCGAGGGAACGAAAAATGGCGGCTAGATCTGGTGTCTTGGAGGGGAGACGCGAGACATCAGGGCTCTTGTTCCTGCGAAGTTTGAAGTGTGCAGACGTATATTCCGGTCGAGTTGTAGTCCCGAAGTTCTTAGCCGAGTCCGAGTTTGGTTGACTCATGGAGACAGCGCATATAGAGGGTAGCTTGTGGAGATCGCCCGTGCCTGCGATTTAAGTGAAGTTGCGAGGATAGTTCATACCGGAATAACTTACGATTATTTGTTATTAGAACAAATATTTCTAATACAGACTATAGTACAGAACGCATAGAAGTGTTACATAAATTTTCAGCGTGAACAAAGGAAGACTTTAAGAATTATAGCCATTTTAGGAGTGAAATAGAAATGTGACGGACTCAATCGCCGTAAAGCACTTTAGTTCCAACCAGACTGCAGCGAATACAGATTCGTGTTATCAGGTTCACGTGAGTAACATTGATTGACATTATCACTGAGGAATTATATTGTTACACAAGTGTAATGACTGTGTATATTCAGCAAGTGAAGACATTTATGAAACTTAAGATGCTTGTGATTATGGAATAAGAAATTATGTGCGCCAGGAATACATTCGAAGCAGATTAGTATATTCAACAATGGAGCTTCGATAATGAGATTGTTCATGTTTGTCTACTCTTCAAGTAAGCATGAAACGTTATGTACACCAACATTCTCGTACATTAGCGCTATTCAAGAGCTTGAACGTAACATCTGAGACTACATAGTCCACCTTTATGAATATTTTATCTACGAGTGAGGTCCATGACTTCCATTTCGAATTTATTTCGAAATATGAAGCTGAACTTTCAACACTTCTCGATAGTATAATGAAACTCTATCATGACGGAGAACGAAGATACAAGAATATATTCAAGATGCCAGGGATTGTCCCGGCAACAATGAAGATTGACGTACGGGAGTTCGCGGTTCGAACGCAGATGGAGCGTGATGTTTTCCGGAGAGGGAGTTCTTCCTTTTCCGAGGTCGTTAGTTCGAGGGGACAAACTAGGATTCAGCGTAGTCTCTTGAAGGATGAAACAACTAAGTATTGCCTAATACTTAACTTGAACTTCGAGATCTTCAGTCTAGGTAGCAGTGTTTATTAATATCTAGTTAGAGCTATATAGTGACATTCTTGAGCAATTCCTTTATCCATATTTCGACATATTTATGTATTTCATGTAACAACATTTTATTCTTCGAGACCATGTTTGTTGATCGTCTTTCGACATTTTCATATTGTTATACTACGATCCAGTTTCTGAACTGAGATAGTTAACTTATTTAAGGAATCAGCATTCCAGTAAATTTTATTGAAGCTCAATAAATTTATTTTCAACATTTGTGAATTCATTTTGAATTCAGGATATATACATTCTCGTCTATGATGCCAATTAAATACTTTAATTAATTTAATTTGGGCGTCTTATTTTGTCGAGAAGAGACACGAAGAGAAGAAGAAAGAACATGTGATATATTGTTGAGTTATCACAAAATCGTTATGAACTTGGCATCGATCTGGCAAGAAACCTTCGTCACGATATCGATGAAAGTCATAAAACTCATAGACAATCTTTGTGTAGAATGGAGACACATTCCGTATTTGACAATCTTTATTTTATTGGAGAAAGCTAAGATCTTTCATTCATTTAATTATTTTAGAGATTAATCTTCATGGATGATTATTATCATCCGACGGTAGGGAATTCCTAGCTAGATTACCCCCGTTGAGATTGATGTTTATTGGATATAAATAAATAACATTTGTTGTTATTGTCACACAATGAGTAATATAATTTCATATTGTAGACGTGATATTGCTACATATGTGAAGTTGAAACCAGATGAGTACGAAGAAACAGTATATTATTTTTATTAAGTGTGTATGCAACAGTATGTAGATATCCCAGTAATGTTTTGAAAGTAAACTCAAGGAGGTCTCACACGTTGTGTCTAAAGTAGTTTGTATGTATAAATGTAACGTAATTACAACAGATGTAACTGTATGATATACCAGCGGTTGATTATAGCAACGCTGAGGAGTATGCCAATTTTAGGAAATGCTAATTTTGTGGAGGAGATGGTGATAACATTTATTTGTCTAATAAATTTTTTGTATTTCCGTATACAAGAGCATATTAGGTGTTGTTTGCGAGGTATTTTCCGCATTGAACTAAAGTCGCTTCATAGGCAAGACTATTTGAATAAGCATTTAGCATTATGGCATAGGAAGTGAGTAATGGAGAACTCTTTTGAATTAATACACGGCTTGGATATGGAGTCGGTAGGTTTGTTCGGAAATTAAGACTGGAAACGGATATTAACGTCTGTTATTTATTCTAATTATTAAAACCTTTATTAATCACGACTTAAGTAAATGCATATGTTTTACCTTAGCTGCTCGAAAATATTCGACTGAATTCGACTATAAACCAAATAATGACTAAGACCAGTAGCATTTTGAAAGTTGATGGGTATTTTAAAATATCTTAATAATATGTGGTAAGATTTAATTTATGATCAGAGCTTACGCTCATATGTACATTCAGATAACGAATTTATATCATTATAATAGCCCACGCTATTAATTGTAACGCAGATTTATACCGTAAATAAGTTTCAAGTAATTATTTAATCAAGGGAATAATACGTTAGAAATAATAATTTGTTCAATGTTTTTGAAGTGTACTTTATGTAAGAGTTGATGTGTTTAGTATGAATGTTTTTCATAGTTAAGTATGGATGAGGATAACTGCATCATGTTAACATGATGTGAGGGAATGAAAGCATTGTTGTATGGAAGTTTTAACGAGTTCGAGTAAGGAATGTCTGTAATATTTCAAATTTTGTTAAACAAGAATGAGATTTTAAAATACTGTAACGGAGAAGCAGAGACGTGTATTCGCTAGTCCGATTTCATTTGAATGCAGGGTTTGTGTGGATAACCTGTTATTTCGCTCAAGGTCAGCGCTGCGTACAAATGTGCAGAGAAGTTGTAAACACGTCAATATATGAATGAAAACCAGCCAGTGGGCTGGGAAGCAACGGTATCATTATATAACCGTGTCACATGACACAGGCACGCGTTCAGCGCGCCCCAGATGTTTTTAATAACTTGTTAAAAGAATGTGAAGCACGTCAAAACTTTGTTAATTGTTTTATCTTTTAGAAAAGCTTAGGCCGATCCAAATTTAAGATCTGATGTTCTGGAAACACAGCGTTTCATTGGCGTAGATAAAGGGAGGTGTGAATGAGTGTATGTGTTTGTTAATTAATTGTTAGTTTAGGGAATATTTTTGTTTGATTAGAAATTAGTTTACATTTATTATTAAATTGCCTAGTTCGTTTTTATACGTTGTCTTAGCGTGATTTATTTCAGATATAGAGAGAAATCACACTGTGAAAGCCCCCATTTCAGGTCGGAAGCTGACTACATTATCCCCGAGTGAATTCAAGGTAAGTGCTCGCCTGAGCTCAAGTGTATTTTTGTATTTCACAGTTTCATTGAAATTACTTCTGCGTATATTCTCGAAGATCATGTCGGAGCGGATTTTTGACTTGTATGTTAGCCGGATGCGTTCAATCTCCGCAATCCAGTCCAGCTTAGGATTTCCGACATATCTCTTCTCGAATATACGGGCACAGTACCATCCCGGTATTAGCCTGCAGTAGAAGTGGGAAACCACGGAAATCCACTTTCAGTATGGCTGAGGTAGAAATCAAATCCGCTTCTTCTCAGTTTTGCCTCACAAGGCGGACAATGCTGTCATTCTTTCCTTCAACATCTGTATTGCTGTAGCTGAACCTGTTTATTCCCTGATTCATTCCACATAACCCCTTCTTTCCATGTGCACTGTTCTCCCCGTATACTTGGACCCAACTTTTATTTAAAACCTCCTTAGCTATTGTTTAGGACCAGAAAAGAAACTTTGATTCACATAAAAAATAAAGATATAAAAAATGGACATACAGTAGCCTAGCTCTTTCTTTCTCTTCATCCTTCATGTTAGACGCACAGTGAACAAAATTCCTTCATTACTTTCAAAGTAATTTAAGAAATGTCGTTTATTGAAGTCTTACTCTACAGTTAGTGACTTTGACGTAACAATTGTTGGCAGCAGTGATGACTGCTCCAGATGTGAGATCAGTGCAGAATTCTGGAGAGCCTACACGTCATGCACAGGAGTAGAAGAGTGATTAATGCTGAACGGTACCGCCCTGAATACATTACCAAGTGTACTGTAATGGAGGGATGTATAGGGCATGATGGAAGCATTCACAACGTAATCCTGAGCGTGGATTGCACTACAGCAGAGAATAAAGAGGAATATATAGAGGTGACACTGTCAAAGATCACTTAGATCATTTCATCGCCTCCAGGTGAGCAATTTAAAAAACACTTTTTTTTCTCCTTCTACGCAAACGTGAGTCATAAAGCATAAATTATAGAGACCTCCTCTTGTCGTTTTTAATAGACTTAATTTAGAATGTGACTTTCTCAAATGAGTGTAGTATGCAGTATACGATTTTAGGGATTTTCAGGGTTCAAGAATTTTATTCTCGCAGGTAAAGTTTTATTATTTTTTGATGTATCTTGAGCTTTAAATACCATGCAGTCTCTAACAAGTAGCTTCTAGAATTCTGCTACAAAGACGCCTTGACTGTAATATGAAACAACATAGAGCCTCTTAATTATTATTATGCATAAATAAAAGTATAAAGGTATTTTTCTAGATTTTTAGCCTATTTTCATTTATGAAAAAAAAACATAGGCTTATGAGATCATCCTTTGTCCGTGTGTGTGTCGTCGTCCCCCCACCCCTAATAAAATCTAAATGGCTGGTGTGATTTAAATGAAACTCGGCGGTAAGTACTATTTTGTCCGATCCCGACCGTGTCCTTCAAATTTTAATACCTTTCACCAATCCAACATGGTGGCTGTGCCAAAAATATTTCACCAGCCTTCTGTATCTCCGAAACTATTACTCGTATTATCCTCAAACTTTGTATGACAATAAAAGGTACAAGCAGAAGTTCATCTATGTGCATTCAAAAACCTGTTAAGTACAAAACGAACATGGCGGCCAAGCGAAGTTGAAACATTTAAATAGACTTTACTCGCGATTTAACCATCCGAGCGCAGTGAAATATGGTACCGGTACAGCAAATGTTTATACACATTGTAATGCACTAACATCTAATACAGTTCAATTGTTTTCATAACCTCAAGATGGCGGCTCTGTGAAATTTTAAAATTAAGTTTTTATTTCTTGTGTCCTAATCATGCGATCAAAGTCAACGTTCGAGTAATGAACCTACGGAATAATCGTCATCTCTATGGCCTACATACATAAAAATCTAACATGGCGACCAACCGAAATATTTAGACGGTTCTCAGTGTCTACTAATCTATGACGGCAATCAAACTGAAATTTAGTATGTTGATAAAGGCTACGAGGCTTTTAATAACCTGGTGACCACAAATCCAACATGGCGGTGAAGCAAAACTTAAATATTTAAATAGACGTTACTCGTGATTTAACCACCCGAGCGCAGTGAAACTTGTTACGGTAAATGGTTATACAAATTTTAATCCTCTGACATCTAATTTGTTTCAATTGTTTTTATTTCTTGTGTCCTTATCATGCGATTGAAGTTTGAATAATACTCCTACCACTTTCCAGGCTCATTATATACTCAAAATTGTATCTATTTTACAGGAGCTGGTGTAAAATTAGTTATGGGTTACGATAAGTGTTCGATCCACGAATTATCAACTCTACCTGGATGCAAAACAAAAGTGATCCATTTTCGATTCTCTCTATGGTAAATCACTGCATCATACGAAGCATATGTGTAATCCTGTACACCTTCTAGAGAAATACCGGAGTAATTGACCTCCAACAGGGCAGTAGTGATGCAATTAAATTGACGACACTGGGAGTTGCGAGTTTAAAAATGAGGTCAACCAAATCTGACCTGGGATCCAGATCCACACGTTTCCAAATTTCAAACAAATGTAACTTCAGAATCGTCCTTGGAGAGTAACTTGTTTCGCTTCTTGGCATCTTGGCTAAGATCAAAGTGTCGATAATTGAGAGCTTATAACTTGTTTTCTTCGGCCAAGGAATTCAAAATTAAGGGATTTAGATTGGTATTATGTAATTTTACATTAAATTTTCTGTGCCCCTCAGTATAGTTGAGATGTTTCCTTTTATACCTGTGGCTACACAGCCATGTTTTCATATCACGACGCTGAACTGTTTTCACTTGGCCTGCAGAAGTCAGACAAGGCGTGCACTCATTATTTGTGTGAAGCATCCTCAACCCCAGCTTCAATATTTCAACAGCTGCAGTGACGTTTCCTCGCCTTTTCTTCTCTCATGATGTGTTCGGAAAGTCTAGACTGGCGGCTTTATAAGGCTTCCTTGAGTCCTCCATCTGAAGGCCTCAACACACTTCCTTTATGCACTATGAAATTGAAAGATCTCACTTCCAGAATCTTATATTCATACTCAGTAGTCATAAAACAAATTGTCATCGAATATTCCTTCTGAATTTATTGTATAAATCTACAGTAATATTGAAAAATACTAGCTGCTTTTCCATTTTCTCGGCCAAGAAGATACAAATAAAGCGTCAAGTTGTATGAGAAGCCAGTAAAATATTGATGGTCCAGGCTTTTACCATTCCAACGAGAGAAATGTTATACGAACAGAATTGAGATAATAAAACAAGAAATAACTCCAAGAGAGAAGAGTGTTACGTGATAAGCAGTTCTCGGTTTCTTCAAGATTATTGCGTTCTTGCAGCTTGAAGAACATGCAGCAAAGCTGAGATAAAGTTATCTAGCCCTCTGGGTCCACAAAGTGGGACTACAAGGGTTGGAAATCTACGAGCTCAGCCCAGTCTGTGAGGTAATTCAAAGTTGTTTCGCGACAGCATAAGGGAATCTCAACTCATTTCTTCTGAGTTTATACATCACTAGCTCATATATTATGAATAGGGCTCGGATTTTTAGGTAAATAAATATTTTTATGTAAATACATATTTTAAGCATTCTTTCTATAAATACATTCCTGATTTTCATTTATTAGCACATAAAAATACATAATATTTGACATTTTTTAAATCAGTATGCTAGATCCTTCAGTTTATTGCATTTTTGTTCTGTGCTTCTTCAACAGGGAAGAACCTGTGAGCTATCTAATCATGCAGAGCATATGTCAGCTTGCAACTGTGTTATTCTTAACATGTTGCCCCGTGCCACTCACTGTGGAAACAGGATATTTCCTTGTCCATAGCCATATTGCACCACGTGCTAGACCTCCCCCTCCCACAGCTATGTGGAACCAGTGTCACTCACATGCAGTTCATTTCCGGCTTTGTGAAGTTTAAGGCAGTTTTACGATGCCTAAAGTAAAAATAACTACAAGTTATCGTCTGTTGTAGAATTTAAAGATAATTTTACTTATGATGGGGTCGTTCTGATCTGCCAACCACGTGTGAAATCAATCAAGGCTGAACAGCGATTTCAAGTTACACAACCCCTCAAGGGCAAGAAACATATTGGTCGCAGTTTCGCACCTTCAGAATAAGTGTCTCGCGATAATCGTCGGTCATTTGTGATGGGCAACCTGAAGATGTATCTCGTTGTGTGTTGGAATGCTTCAGCAGGTCAGTGAGACGTAGAACAAATTGCATTCGTGAGTACTGCATATTGTTTATATTCACATTAATGAACTATAATTAAATATTTTTCCTTTTTTGTCTCATATTTCAGGTATTTTTAATACATAAAAAATAAATATTTTCCCGATTTTAGCACCTAAAAATCCGAGCCCTAATTATGAATCACCCACAGCATTGATTATGATGATACAGTACCATGTACTACAAAATGATACCAGCTGATAAACAAGATGTCCAGTAAAGAACATATAGCCTACTTTCTCCTAAACGCATGGGCATTGTTATAACTCTTTGTCCTTTTCAAGGAGTATAATTGAATGTTGGTTGTAGTAGCTTGTTGAAATACAACGTGCTATAGGGATATTAAACATGAATATGAGGTGCCCTTTGCTAGTGCTACCTCTGTAAAAAAAATTCATTCAATTCGGTTTCACCGTGTTTGAATTAATATGGGGAATGGATTTGCACACATAGATGTCCGCTATTTGCAAACTATTGGGCTGATGATCTTGTAGTCAGTCATAAGATGCTTTCCTCAAAGAGGCATGTTGTTGCAAAATCCGGTAGAGATCAAATTATTAGGATAGTCGAAATTTGATTTAAGCTTTTAACATTTGGGTGGCCGTCATTCCGTTTCCGTCAAGATGGCGGCGATATAAAACATACCACTGAGGTGCCTTTTGCTAGTGCTACCTCTGTACCAAATTTCGTTCAATTCGGTTTCACCGTGTTTGAATTGATAGGGGGAATCGATTTGCACACATACTTGGCCACCATCTGCAAACTATTGGGCTGATGATCTAGCAGTTTGGTCAGAATATGCTTCCCACATAAAGATTTGTTGTTGCAAAATATGGTAGAGACTAGATTATTAGGTTGGCCGTAATTACATTTTAGCCTTTAACATTTGGGTGGCCGCGATTACGTTTCCGTCAAGATAGCGGTGATATAAAACATGACACTGAGGTGGCCTTTTCTAGTGCTACCTCTGTACCAAATTTCGTTCCATTCGGTTTCACCGTGTTCGAATTAATAGGGGGAATCGATTTTCACACAAAGATGGCCGCCATCCGCAAAATATTAGGCTAATGACCTATTAGTTTGGTCAAAGGATGCTCCCTCCTTAATGGTATGTTGATGCAAAATTTGGTAGAGATCGGATGATTAGGTTAATCGTAATTTGATTTAAGCTTTGAATATTTATGTGGCCGCCATTACGTTTGCGTCAAGACGGCGGCGATATAAAACATGACACTGAGGTGCCCTTTGCTAGTGCTACCTTTGTACCAAATTTTATTCCATTCGGTTTCACCGTGTTCGAATTAATGGGGGTAATCGATTTTGACACAAAGATGGCCGCCATCCGCAAACTATTAGGCTAATGACCTATTAGATTTGTCAAAGGATGCTTCCTCCATAAAGGTATGTTATTGCAAAATTTGGTAGAGATCGGATGATTAGGTTAGTCGTAATTTGATTTAAGCTTTGAACATTTGTGTGGCCGCCATTACGTTTCCGTCAAGATGGCGGTGATATAAAACATGACACTGAGGTGCCCTTTGCTAGTGCTACCTCTGTACCAAATTTCATTCCATTCGGTTTCACCGTGTTTGAATTAATAGGGGTAATCGATTTTGACACAAGGATGGCCGCCATCCGCAAACTATTAGGCTAATGACCTATTAGATTTGTCAAAGGATGCTCCCTCCATAAAGGTATGTTGTTGCAAAATTTGGTAGAGATCGGATGATTGGGTTAGTCGTAATTTGATTTAAGCTTTGAACATTTGTGTGGCCGCCATTACGTTTCCGTCAAGATGTCGGCGATATAAAACATGACACTGGGGTGCCCTTTGCTAGTACTACCTCTGCACCAAATTTCGTTTCATTCGGTTTCACCGTGTTCGAATTAATGGGGGCAATCGATTTTCACACAAAGATGGCCGCCATCCGCAAACTATTAGGCTGATGACCTATTAGTTTGGTCAAAGGATGCAGCCTCCATAAAGGTATGTTGTTGCAAAATTTGGTAGAGATCGGATGATTAGGTTAGTCGTAATTTGATTTAAGCTTTGAACATTTGTGTGGCCGCCATTACGTTTCCGTCAAGATGGCTTCGATATAAAACATGACACTGAGGTGTCCTTTGCTAGTGCTGCCTTTGTACCAAATTTCGTTCAATTTGCGCTCACCGTGTTCGAATTGATAGGGGGGACAGACATTCAGAGTACACACACTCACACACACACACACACACAGACTCACATACCCACATACACACACACACACACACACACACAGACAGACACACTTTTTTTTCGCCCTGTAGTGATCTCATAAGTCTACTTTCATTTTTTGCAAAAATCGAAAGTAGGCTAATTAATACGTCACAACATAGTATTCATAGGCACATACTGCTTATTTGTAGTAGAAAATTATTGAAAACTGACGAGTTGTATTTAAAAAAATAATTGATGACTTTCAGTTGGTGAACACAAACTGCCCAATTATATTTGAGGAGAAATATGGTAACTTAATCTACTTGAAAAATACCTGCGTGGGATTAATTATTATTTGCACAGATTAAAGGGGGGTTACAAGGGTGACATGTTTCGTCCATCAAGCGAACATCATCAGGTCCATTTTATCTCAAACATACAGTACATGACAACAAATTTGCTCTTCCAAACACTGCACAATCCCACAATACTAATCAGTAATCACAAATAGTCGCCCTCTATGCAGGTGTGGCTACCACTCCTGTGATATACATTAGTGATAAGCCCCCAAGCTAGAACTATAAACGCAAATAAGCAGTAATTGTGTACGAATACTGTGCCTAAGTATGTGGTATGTAAACTTATCTGATTGTGTACTGTCCCTGTAAGCTGCTCTGTCAGCAACAGACTGAATAAGAGCTCACATGTCATGTGTTACTGTTTAATCTCTATTGTAAAGTAAATCAGTGCCTTGGTAACCTGTATTGAACTGTCTTCTGTTTGAACCTGTAACAGGTAAAACTAACAGCCAGATTGGAAATCTAAGCATGACATCTAGTGCACCGACGAGGCAATTACTTTATATTCAGTATTTATTATATTTGGGTAGTGTGAAGGATATTATACCATACTAGAGACAGACAGCGTTGTCCATTCACTAAATTGACATCTTCTCAGTAATGATGTCTTTATGAAAGAATCACTTGGGATATTATGAATTGTTTATTGACGTGTAACATCATTCCACTAGGTTGCTGGATATTTTTGTGGGAGTGATTTTGAAAAATGGGACGGAAGTGGATCGGGCGGAAGTGTGTAAGACGCATTGCCAGCTGGATCGCATCGTGGTAAGAGGAACCAATGAGCGCGCGGTGTTGGAGATAGGTACTGCGCCCGAATTCCTCTAGAGAACAGTCCCAAATCCGCACAGATGGAAAAAGGATCGTGAGAATGTCAACACCCGGCTATGAGTTGAACAACTCTCACCGGGCTGATGACTAGGGAACCCTAGGAACACACATATGCATCTCTAACTATACTACTAACTAGTTGCATACAGTACAGAAAATATAAACAAATAAAAGTAGAGCATTAACGAGCAACTCGGCTCTCGGGCGTTAAGATAAGTCGTCGATCATCTGTGTGCATCTAGCTAGCGGTATCGTTCAAGTGTAATTAAGCGTTGAATCAAAGAAACAGTTCTAAAAATCTCAGCAAGAATAAAATGTCCTTGCCATTTATTAATAATAAAATATCACATGACAAAAATTATGTTCCCTTCACCAAGAATAAAATAAAATATCTTATCTGTGCCTCACATAGGCCTGATGCGCTTAATAAGTGTCTTTCTTGCATCTTTATACTACTGCAACAAGTATCTCTTGCTTGATAACATTTAAACAAAAACATAATTTAATTAATGACAATAGTGTCTGTCCTACCTGTTTACTAAAGTTAGGCTTTAACGCTCATCGCAACAAATATACTCCCTACATAATACAATCGTTAAAGTCTTCAAATTTAAATCTTATGTTCCTAAATATAAGAAAAGCAATAATTAAGACTAAAATAATAACATTTTTACATTTTATACATGATCGCGTCCCGCACGATATAAAAATAACTGTCTCTAATTCATTTCATCACTATCCTCCTGTATTATCATCTTTCTTTACGTGTATCACCAACTTTCTGCGTATCTCACACAATAAACTAGTCAAAATAGGTGTTTGTGTGTCAATTCCATGTGAATCACAAATACGAACAGTGAAGTTAATATTTCATCACTTTAGTGTACAACTCTGGTATTTCAATAATTAATAATAAAACAAACTAACAATGCACGACTGTTCAGATAAGCTCTTCAACCAAAATTCGAGTGTGTGTGACATGAATCCTCACTCCCACACTCCTATCTCCTCCAAATACAACACATGACTTCTCTTGCTCAACACAAATTATTACAAAACCTTTCTTCAATTACTCACGTTGCATATTATCGCGTCTTTAGTTACGCCTTTTTCAATACAAATGCATTTCATCAACCTCCCTTCTCTTAGCACGTTCACAAACTTCTACCGTTCCATATCAACTACTTTCATCAAAGTATGATATTTAGTATTCCTACTAGAAATTACAACTGTAATGACGATCATGAATACGTCTCACTCCTTCCCACAAACTCCTCTATCGATTATACATCTCGTGCTATGTCCAAATACTATCCACATACTTCCTCCTTCGCTTCACATATTACTTTGTTACAATTTATCGCTTAATTCTGAATTTCAAGTCTGCTTGTGTCTGTTATAAAAATAACAATAACCTTCCATCACGTTTATGTTCATAATAAATGTTTATATATCTCCTTCCATCTTACAGTATCGTTTCATGATAAATATACATCCATAACATTTTATAATAACGTTTCTCGTTCAGTTATGCCTTTTACTATCGCATACTGTTCTTTCCCGTACTTCAAAATTCTGGGTTTTACAATTTCATAACATTAGTTGCGTACAAGAATTCCCTCACTGCCAATATGGAATACTTTTGTTAACTATATCGTTCTATACATCTTATTTCGTTCCTGAAATGAATAAACTCTTCACATATAGGATTCTCTGTCCTTCCTTTCCTCACTTCAAGTAATAAACTATTTACTTTCGTCAAACACTTGACTATATTCTTTCTCTGATACATTACTTATTTATTTCTCACAAAGTTGTCCTTCATTACCCTTGTTCCAATACAAATATATTATCGTCCTTCGATATTTCCACAAATATACAAAATTCTTTAATATATCATCAAATCTACTAAGTTCTCCATTGTTACAACAAATCAACGGAATTCTCCAATGTTACAGCAAATCCACGGAATATACGTTCGCAAACGCAACGAAATCTTTCGTAAGTAAAATTTTAACGCTCTAACACTGACAATGAAAAATACTAACGATGTCTAATATCATCGATCAAGACTTCAAAATACGTCCAAATGACGTATGGAAATAACTATCGTAATTACTAAAGTTTACTAAAACTTTCAAGACAATAATAACATAGGTTCATAAATGCAAATATGTGGGTAAATATTCTGGAATAACGTAAGCAAAGTCTAACTACAGATATGAAAAATGCGCTCTTCTACCTTCTTTCTGAGATCGTTGGTGACAGACCTGATGACTCCTGTGTCCTCGTAACGTCACCGTATGGTTTCTGGAATGCTGCGTGCTGCTCCAGTCTGACTGTGTTACGTCACCTCGGCCTTGAGTGGACTGCAGTACAGTTAAATGACCTGGTGTGCTGTCTCCAAAACAGGTTCCCAGCTGGCTTCCCGCTCGCGACCCTCTTCTCTCGAACAAGATGATGACACGACCTCGCCTCCGCTCTGCTGGCCTCGCGTCCATCAGTCCTGGGTTCCTTGTCGTCTCCATCATGCATCCGCTCGTCTTCTTCTTCTCAGATCTAGATGTCCTTCGAAGTCGGTAGTTTGCATAATTCTTTCCATCATGAATAATCACCTCCATGTCTTGAAATTCCCTTGTAGTAGCTTGCAACGTTATGTTAGCGAAAACTGCGGTGGTCTGCAGTTCGCTATGCATACTGCTATGTCATCCTGGTCACTTCTGAATCTCACCGGTTCAGCATAGTGCTATCTTCCCATCATGGTGATTTTAAAACATCATTCTCACCGCGCAATTGTTTGTAGTCGTAGTTCTTCCCCTTCGACCTAAATTCTTACTCATTCTTGTCTAGATTGTTGAATTTTCAATGGTTTAAGTCTCCCTTCTTCAGACTTTCGTTCTGCGTAGTTACGTGTTCGATGTTCAGTTTGTAACTTGCAGCGTTTTCTCTCGTCGTATATTTCTTCTTTTTGAATATGATGAATAACTTTTCTCAATACTGTTGACTTGTAATATTAATTGTTCGTTTCCATTACTACTTGCTTCATCTTAAAGTCTCCACTTCACAAATCCTTCTGAAGAGTCAATACGGTTTACGTCTTGTCTTCTCGACGGTCCATGTAGAAAGAGCCTCGTCTGCTAGCGTCTCCTAGCCTCCTCGGTTAGATTTCCCTCTTAAATCTGATCAACTAGCCTCCAACCGCTATGAATATTAACAAATTCATACATAACTTCTCTCTCAGTCTTTCAATTTACAATCTGTTTTGCCAATTAAATTTCTTTTTCTCTGCTGGTGAATTCAATGTGCAACACTCTTATCAAATATTAAAACAAAGATTTTAATATTTGTTCCTTCCTTTGTATTCAAACTATTTTCCGATTGGTTCTCGCCAAAGAGTGGCGCGCTTCTGACACGCGTTGGCTTCTCCCACTCTTGATACTGGCGTGTGTCTGACCTCAAGTCCATCTTCGCTCTCCCCTCGAATCAAAAACTGGTTTCTCTCCGCGCACCTCGTTAAAAGTGTCGACTTCCAAGACAGTATCTCTGTCATTCGCTCATGGTTAAAAATTTACCAAATCTTAAAATCTCCATTATTACATGAAATAAACATATTTCTTCAGACGAAATTTTTTCCAAATGCTTGTATTAACGTTCTCTTCCATCTGGACTGCTAATTTAGTAGAAAATTCCAAATTTAAAATACGCCATTTTCTGAGGTGGCCCTTGGTTTATACCTCATCCTGTCTTCTCCTCTCTCCTAGGCATGATTTCGAGTGCATTTCCCCATTCGACCTTAATAGAAAGTATAAGAATGGACTTTCTGTTACTACATATCGTTACTAATTATAGATATGCTGTCGAAATTTTGTCTCTATTGAATCTTGGGGTAACTTAGAGTGATTGTATTTCCCAATAATACGATTATCGCTCATTCTAGCTATGGCATAGCAATTATTTCCATAAACCTTCGCTACCTTGAACGGCCCTTTGAAAATATTACTGATTTTAATAAATATCTTCTTCAAGACGTCAGCCTTCACGTTTGTTCTAGTCAGAACCAAATCTCCTTCTCTCAGTGGTCTGCTGAATCGCTTGCCTCTCGTTCTCTTCAATCGCTTTTCTGCGGACTTGTTGAGATGTTCTCTGGCTTCTTCTATCCTTCTATCCATTGGTATCTCTATATCTTCTTGGATATCTATGATTCCATCCCATGGTCTTCTAGGTTTTTCATTATAATGCAGTACTGTTGGAATCTCATTCGTACTCTCATGACGGGTGCTATTCATGCAATATTCTACCAGTGGTATCACTTTCACCCAATTCTCATGATTTTCAGAACTGTATAAGCGAATGTACTTTGATAGTTCCAAAATCGATCTTTCAATAGGATTAGTTTGTGGGCTTCTCACAGAACTATAAATATGACTTATATCCAATCTCTCCATAGTTTCTTCGAATTCCGCAGCTGTATATTGAGTTCCCCGATCCGTTATTAATGTCTCTGGCTTTCCTAGCTTCGGTATCACATTCTTCTCTAAATGCTTCAGAACTGTCTTTGTTGTTGCTTTCTGCATAGGGTTGAGCATAATGATTTTAGAAAATACATCCATGGTGACAAGTACATATTGATTTCCTCGTACAGGTCTGACGTTTGTTTTTGGCCGGTGGCCGTGAAATCCACGCATCCACTGTGCTAACCGTTTAAACTCCTTCCTTCTTTCCTTCGTTCCTTTTGATCGTTCGTGCGTGCATGCAGTTGTTACTGCATATGCTCACAATAAGAAGGCTTCCTGGCTGGTCGGAGACCTCTACACAACAAGCAAGCACCGGCCAAAAACAAACGTCAGACCTGTAAGCTCTTCGGTGCAGGCCCGAAAATGTCCTGGCTGAACAATTCCAATGGCTTCGTTGGTATAATAGCCTTCGATTTCTCAAATAGCAACTCAGAATTGTGTTTGTTCTTCTGGCAAAGTTCACAAGATCGTATGACAATAGCAATGGATTCTCGCATGTTAATCCAATAAAAATTTTCTGGGCAGTACTATAGGTTTTGTCTAACCCTCCATGACCTATAGACTTGTGTGTTAACCATACAACTGGTATAACCAATTCTGGTGGTATCACTACTCTGATCTTAGTATGACCCACATCCACATATTTACAGACCTTGTCTCCTTGCAACACAAAGTGTCTAGATTTTCTTCACATCTCCTCGTAAGTAGCATTCTGTACATTTAATCTTCTTGTCAAATACTTATACATGTTTCTCAGAAATGCGTCCTTCCTTTGAAAAGTTGAGATTCTGGCTAACTTGTCCAATATTGTCTGGTCTTCGTCATCAGTTTGTATGACATTAACTCTGACGTTAGTCTTGGCTGTTGGATGCCTTGACAGTATATCTGCTAACAGATTATCTTTGCCTGGCACGTGACTAATGGTTGCATTGAACTGTTGCAAGAACATAGTCCATCTAGTCATTCTGTCGCTAGACAAATCAGACTTCAGCATGAATTCTAATGCCTTATGGTCAGTTCTAATAATTATAGGATGGCCTATCAATAGCTTTTTCCAATGTTGTAATGCATTTATGACAGCTAAAGCTTCCAGATCTGTAGTGTAGTAGTTCACCTCGTATGACCTGAGCTTCCTACTATGAAAAGCTATGTAGTGGTTGTTCCCTTCAGGGTCTTTCTGATATAATACAGCGCTTATTGCAATTCTAGATGCGCCTGCTTCCATAGTGAATGTCCTCTCAAAATCAGGATATTCCAGCTTAATGTTGTATTTAAGCATCTCCTTAGCTTGTACAAAGGCATTTTCTACTGTAGTGTCCCATTTCCATCGATTATTTTTCTTTAAGAGTTCGTGAAGTGGAGCCATCACTTCCGATTAACGTGGACAATGACTACTCAAAAATTGGCAAAGACCTAAAAATGCTCGAAGATCCTTAATCTTCTTACGTCTAGGAAATTCCGAAATTGCTTCAATTTTGTCATTGTTTGGATGATATCCAAATTGATCTATGGTGTGTCCTAAAAAGTTTATTTTCTCCTGAAAAAAGTGACATTTGTTGAAGTTGACTTTAATATTTGCTTCTCTCAAGTCTTCAAACAACCTTCTCATATGCAATAAATGCTGCTCTGGCGTTTCTGAGGAAACTATCAAGTCGTCGATGTAACTTCTTTACCTCCTCGCTCAGCTTATTATCGAGAGCTCTAATAAGTGCTGGGCTCGAGTTCATGAAACCAAACGGAACCCGACGAAACGTAAAACTAGTTTCGTTAAATAGAAAACCAGTATAGCATCTGCTATCTTCAGTCAACTCAATTTGGTAAAAGCTGGCCGTCAGGTCTATGACGGAAAAACAGGTCTTTCCACGGAATTTTCTCAGTAATTCCCTTATCTTCGGTGGCCTGTCTTGTTCTTTCATCGTTAACATATTGATTTGACGGGCATCTAAACAAACCCTCAAGCTTCCATCTGCCTTCTTCACCACAGTGATTGGGATTAAATAAGGAGTGGCCTGCTTCTGAATAATACCATCCCATTCCATGCCTTTAATAATCTCTGCAACTTCTTCATGATATTTTTCAGGTATCGGATAGAGTTTCTTCTGAAATGGAGCGTTATCTATCAAGCGAATCTGATATTTGAAACCTTTAATCACCCCTGGTTTAACATCAAAAATATCAGTGAAGTGTGAAATTAGTGCCTCCAATTTCTCCTGATAATATCCAAAATTTTCTATGGGATAGTTGGGACGTCTTTTTCGTTCCTCTTGTACCTCCAAAACCATCTCTTCCAATCTCCCTTCTCCAATACCATCTTCCATGCCGTACTCTTGTTCCTTTGAGATTGAAGTTCCAGCCTCTGCTTCGCTATTTTTAGCTTACTTTTCACATTTTGCAAAAATGAGGAAAAAGTATACTTATGAGATCGGGCAAATGTGTGTCTGTCTGTCTGTCCTTCTGTCTGTCTGTCTGTCCTTCTGTCTGTCTGTCTGGCTGTGTGTGTGTCCCCCCTATCAACTCCTAAACGGCTGTAGCAATCGAAACAAAATTTGGTAGGAGTAAAGAACTATATCTGAATATCTCACGGCCATATTTGAAAATGATGTCAGTGCTACCAACTGCTGAAAAATCGCAATTGAAATTTGAGCTCCATGTTCGATATCATGGAAGGTATTAATGGGAGCTATTTCAAAATTGGCACACGTATAGATAATAATATTGCAGCTTAATTTTCAGGAGGTCATACATGGCAGTGTTGCCAAAATGATTATAAGCCTGCTGATAGGTCCAAATTTTAAATGAATATAACTTCTACACTATCAATTGGATTTCGACCAAATTTCGTATGTGCTATGTGTACATAAACAGATATGACTGAGCGTATTCTTAAGAGCCACCAGGGCTGCCAACTGTTAATAAATGCTCTCAAATTATTTTATCCAAATACCCATATATCAGAAAGTATGCAAGCCAACAGGTTTAAACTATGCACACATATAGTACATGACATTCTATATTAATTTGGAGTACCTTATATACGTCAGTGCTACCAACATGATTCTAAGCCTGATGAGAGGTCCAACTTTAAATACATGTATCTTCTATACTATCATTTGGATTTCAACCAAATTTCATGGTTGCTATGTGTACCATAACAGATATGAATATGCCGATACTTAAGAGTAACCAGGGATGCCAACTGTTAATAAATACTGTCTCTATTTTGTTACCCTAATATCAAAATTATGCAAGCAAATAACTCTAAACTTTGCACACGTATAGTACTTGGCATTCTAGATTAATTTGGAGTAATTAATATAGGCCTACGCCAGTGCTGCCAAAATGATTCTAAGCTTGCTGATAGGTCCAATTTTAAAATACATGTTACTTCTATACTAACAAATGGATTTCATCCAAAATTGGCCCAACACGAGATCATAATATTTCAGATTATTTCTGACCAACACATGAAAGACATTGTTGCCAACATGATTTTACGCGCGCTGATAAATCCAAGGTCTAACTGCATGTAACGTGCATGCTATCCATTGGATTTCAACAAATTTTGTATTCTGTACCATAAGAGATGCAACTAACAATAGCCTATATTCAGTCACCAGGGCTGCCAACTGTGCTGCTCTCTTAGGCTACATTATACCAGGTATATTTCGAAATTTCGATATTACCAACTTAATTTCGTCATTATTCTAGATAAGTCTGTATAGATTGGCAAGAATCTTAAATTTCAAGAAAAGTAGGCTCTTTAGTTCGTCACGGAACTTCTTGTTAAATCTGATAATTCCATTCTTTAGGTCAATGACTGCTCCTGACTGTGTAATAAAGTCAATACCTAGTATTGCATCAAAACTTATGTGACTGAGCACTTTTTTTTTTTTTTTTTTAGCGTATGGCTGTTAGTGCCGGGAGTGTCCGAGGACATGTTCGGCTTGCCAGTTTTGTAGCTGCTTCGAGACGGACACCCAATGGGTGAGCTACAAGTACCGTTGGGGAGGGAAGGAGGGAAGTTGGAATGTAAGGACGAGGAGTGGGAAGGTAGCGGCTGTGGCCTATAGTTAGGGACCAACCCCGGCATTTGCCTGGAAGGAAGATGGGAAACCACAGAAGACCATCTTCAAGGTTGCCGGCGGGGGGATTCGAACCTCCTCGCCTCCCGGATGTGAGCGACTGCCATCAGTCATGCCGTAACCACCACGGCTAACTCACCCGGTGACTGAGCACTATGAATACCTGTTCATATCTCTGCTCGTTTATAAAAAATTCCACCAATGTTTGTACTTTACACTTCATAGTTTTATCATTAAATACTCCTCTCACTTTTATAGGGGATACAGGCAATGCCGTTAACAAATTCTCAGCTTCTAACTTCTGGAAACTACTCTCAGATATGATTGAGGCTGTAGCACCAGTATCTATAAGTGTTTTTAAAGTGTTCTCCCCTACTTTCATATGGATTATAGGTAATCTGGCTGTATTTCCTTTCTTCAGCTCCTCTCTCTCGTAAAATAATTCTTCATCGGTGACCTCGTATAGATCGTTGATGGCGATCTCATGCCTCGTTATTGTGTGATTTACGTCTTCATCTACCTTCGTTTCTGATTTGGCGTTTTTTTGCCCATTCCTGTCGTGGTTTTGGCCTTCACGACTGGTTCCTGGTTGAGGTTCGTCACTAACTTGTGCCTGTTGTTGGGGTTGTTCCTTTCTCTCTTCTCTATCTCTCTGATTTCTTCTGTAATCCTGGCTTTCTCTTTCTCGTTCTTCATAGTATCTTTGAACATTCCCATCATCTCTCCATCTGCTCCTCTGATAGTTGTTCCTCGGTTGTTGTTGTTGTTGTTGTATAGGACGTCTCTGTTGTTGTTGTTGGTTGCCATCGTTCCAGTTCCTATATCTGGAATACCTTCTTTGATCTCCTTCATTGTGCCTGTCGGGGTAGTTATTTCTTTGAAATCCCCTATTATTATAGTTGTTATTTTGGTATCAGGACCCCCTCTGTCTGTCGTTCCAGTACCTATTTTTATATGGCCAACCTTCTCTGGCTCTATTGTAGCCTGGATCATACCTGGTCCTACCATAGTTGTTATGCCTTATTGGTCCTGTCCTAGCTGGTGTTACATCAGTCTGTTGTTGCTGATCATCCAACACTGTGTGTACCTCTCTCTTTTCATGCCTGTTTCTCGAATTCTCACTATTGGTTTGTCCTTGAGATTGCGCTATAGAACTTGTGTGGTCTAATCTTCGCAGCAACTCAGCCATGTCTTCTAAAGTATTTACATTAGACGAAATCAGGTGTTTCCTAATCTCGGCTGGTAACTGTCTGGATATGACGTGTATCAGCTCCGGTTCTGCCAATGGAGTATGAAGATGTTGCAGGCGGGCTAATTGGTTAGTGAAGTAGCTCGCATAACGTGTCGGTACAGAGTAAGGATATTTCTTCGAATATATTTCTGCTCTGATGTCTTGTTGCAACTCTTCGCGCCAGAAACGTTTTAACAATGCTTCAGCGAATTCGTCAAACGAAGTGTAGGTATATCTAAACGCTCTATGCCAAATTAACGCTTCTGCTGACAAGTACTTCTCTACTATTCTCATCTCTCTCTCTCTAGGAATTTTATTCTCTTCCAGGTAGTAACGCATGTCTCTTATAAATTCAACGGCGGTGACGTATCCTTCCCCCGTGAACTTATCTGGTTTCTCCTCATGGCTTTTAATCACTACCACATTCTGATTATTTCTACCGGGAATCTGATCGTTTGTCCTTCCTACCATGTCCGGTTCTCTTATATTCCTCTCAGTGTGTTCCGTTCCAAAAGTGTTATGGCGTGACCTACTGAACATTTGAGTGTCTACGCTCTCCTTATCCTCTTCCTGTTCACTTTGGCTGAATCCTAGTCTGTGCAATTCTCCTCTCAGTTGACTGTCTCTCTCTTTAAAGAAATCGTGTAGATCCTTTTTCATGTTAGATGTGTCCCTCATCGACTGTGCTTTCATCTCTTCGTTAAGATCACCTCTCTCTTTCTCCTGCTTAGACTTGACCTTAGCTATTTCAGTGTTGACCTCATCAACTAATTGTCTAATTTTATCTAATTCTTTAAGTTTAATTCTATCGGTTTTGCTCGTAATTTCACTAATTGTTGTAACATGGGATTCCTCTAAAGAATCTATTCGTTTCGTTAATTCCTCTCGCCACCCAGTTACATGAATATTAGTCTTACTTTCTATGTCCTTAACCTCTTTCATTCTCTTACCATGCATTTCATAGATGTATTCACTACTACTCTTTAACACATCTTCTTTCAATTTTAACACAGCTTCAACAATACATTTGTTTATATCAACATTTATGCCCTCAGATATCAATTGCTGTTGATTCGTTACCTTTTGTTGGAGCTCACCAACTGTACCAGTTAAGGTAGTCAGCTAATTCTGCAACTCACCTTGGGACCCTGAAATTGTGTTGAAATGGTTTGTGTTGTCAGCCTTTATAGTATCTATGCTATTTTGTAGATTTTGCTGCATCTCTTGTTTCATGTTGTCCATACTATTTTGTAGCTCTTGTAGTCGTTTCTCTGCATCTTCTTGTGCTTTTTCTTGTTTCTCTCTGGCTTCGTTTTGCACCTTTGTAGCTTCCTCTTGTGCCAGTCGACTTTCTTCCTGAGCTAGTCTACTCATTTCCTGTGATACTCTTCCTTCATTTTGCGCCTTCTCTAGAGCATTCTTTATCTCCTCCTGTGCTTTCTTCGCTTCTTCTTGCGCCAATCGATTTTCTTCTTGTATCCTTTCTAAAGACATCTTAATCTCTTCATGTACTTTCTTACTTTCTTCTTTAGCTAATCTACTTTCTTCCTGTGTCTTCTCTAAGGCTGTTTTAATCTCATCCTGTGCTTTCATAGTCTCTTCTTGCGCCAACTTACTCTCTTCCTTCAAAGATGTCGTAGTATCCTTAATTTATTTCCCTATCTTTTTAGTGTTTTCATGTGTAATAGTGTGTAGGGCTTCAACTTCGGCAGTTAATCCTGCCTGACTGGTCCTCATCTGCTCCAGTATCGACCTGATATAGGTCATGTCCTCAGACGACATAATCTTATTCAATGATAAATTATGGGAAGTATTACTATACTAAACACAGCGAAATTCCAGAATGACCAACATTTATGATTTCTTACGATATACTCACGCATTCCGTAGATATGTTCTCCTACCTTACCTACGTCAATACTAACGCTAACGGTATCTAGCACTATCAATTACCTAACACTGAACTTGCTTCAACACTTAATTCTAACCAAAATTTATTTAAATATGACATCACTTTATATTTATCGTTATACCTGACCAAAAAGTCTTTCGCCGGAACAATGCAATATATGCCTCACAACAAATTGTACTCCACATATCAAACAACGGGAATTCATCTCCTCAACTTGTTACATTGGGATCGGCATTTAAAATATAAACAAAACACGACTCTGTCGTACACCAAACATGCTTAAAATAGCCGTGATTACGAAATATCACCTAGTGTAACCAATTCGACACAACCGCTGGTCACTCAGCACTGGGAATTAAAATTTACAAATTCGATAGACCCATGCAATCGACAACGTCGAAGCCACACTAGTTGGGCGACCATCAATTAGATATATTATATATGCGCCCGAATTCCTCTAGAGCAAAGTCCCAAATCCGCACAGATGGTAAAAGGATCGTGAGAATGTCAACACCCTGCTATGAGTTGAACAACTCTCACCGGGCTGATGACTAGGGAACCCTAGCAACACACATATGTATCTCTAACTATACTACTAACTAGTTGCATACAGTACAGAAAATATAAACAAACAAAAGTAGAGCATTAACGAGCAACTCGGCTCTCGGGCGTTAAGATAAGTCGTCGATCATCTGTGTGCATCTAGCTAGCGGTATCGTTCTAGTGTAATTAAGCGTTGAATCAAAGAAACAGTTCTAAAAAACTCAGCAAGAATAAAATGTCCTTGCCATTTATTAATAATAAAATATCACTTGACATAAATTATGTTCCCTTCACCAAGAATAAAATAAAATATCTTATCTGTGCCTCACTTAGGCCTGATGCGCTTAATAAGTGTCTTTCTTGCATCTTTATACTACTGCAACAAGTATCTCTTGCTTGATAATATTAAAACATACACATGATTTAATTAATGACAGTAGTGTCTGCCCTACCTGTTTACTAAAGTTAGGCTTTAACGCTCATCGCAACAAATATACTCCCTACATAATACAATCGTTAAAGTCTTCAAATTTAAATCTTATGTTCCTAAATAAAATAAAAGCAATAATTAAGACTAAAATAATAACGTTTTTTCATTTTATTCATGATTGCGTCCCGCACGATATAAAAATAACTGTCTCTAATTCATTAGAGTTCATTTCATCACTATCCTCCTGTATTATCATCTTTCTTTACGTGTATCACCAACTTTCTGCGTATCTCACACAATAAACTAGTCAAAATAGGTGTTTGTGTGTCAATTCCATGTGAATCACAAATACGAACAGTGAAGTTAATATTTCATCACTTTAGTGTACAACTCTGGTATTTCAATAATTAATAATAAAACAAACTAACAATGCACGACTGTTCAGATAAGCTCTTCAACCAAAAAATGAGTGTGTGTGGCATGAATCCTCACTCCCACACTCCTATCTCCTCCAAATAAAACATAGGACTTCTCTTGCTCACCACAAAATATTACAAAACATTTCTTCAATTACTCACATTGCATATTATCGCGTCTTTAGTTACGCCTTCATCAATACAAATGCATTTCATCAACCTCCCTTCTCTTAGCACGTTCACAAACTTCTACCGTTCCATATCAACTACTTTCATCAAAGTATGATATTAAGTATTCCTACTAGAAATTACAACTGTAATGACGTTCATGAATACGTCTCATTCCTTCCTACAAACTCCTCTATCGATTATACATGTCGTGCTATGTCCAAATACTATCCACATACTTCCTCCTTCGCTTCACATATTACTTTGTTACAATTTATCGCTTAATTCTGAATTTTAAGTCTGCTTGTGTCTGTTATAAAAATAACAATAACCTTCCCTCACGTTTATGTTCATAATTAATGTATATATCTCTCCTTCCATCTTACAGTATCATTTCATGATAAATATACATCCATAACATTTTATAATAACGTTTCTCGTTCAGTTATGCCTTTTACTATCGCAAACTGTTCTTTCCCGTTCATCAAAATTCTGGGTTTTACAATGTCATAACATTACTTGCATACAAGAGTTCCCTCAATGCCAATATGGAATACTTTTGTTAACTATATCGTTCTATACATCTTATTTCGTTCCTGAAATGAATAAACTCTTCACTTATAGGATTCTCTGTCCTTCCTTTCCTCACTTCAAGTAATAAACTATTTACTTTCGTCAAATACTTGACTATATTCTTTCTCTGATACATTACTTATTTATTTCACACAAAGTTGTGCGTCATTACTCTCGTCTCAATAAAAATATATTATCGTCTTGCAATATTCCCACAAATATACAAAATTCTTTAATATATCATCAAATCTACTAAGTTCTCAAATGTTACAACAAATCTACGGAATTCTCCAATGTTACAACAAATCCACGGAATATACGTTCGCAAACGCAACGAAATCGTAAGTAAAATTTTAACACTTTAAAAATGACAATGAAAAATACTAACGATGTCTATTATCATCGATCAAGACTTCAAAATACGTCCAAATGACGTATGAAAATAACTATCGCAATTACTAAAGTTTACTAAAACTTTCAAGACAATAATAACATAGGTTAATAAATGCAAATATGTTGGTCAATATTCTGGAATAACAGAAACAAAGTCTAACTACTGATATGAACAAGTAGTTCCGTGAAGAACTATACAGCCTATTGTCATATATCATACTTATGTTAATTACCACTATCAACATACAAAATTTCAGTTTGATTGCTGTAATAGATTCGTAGATATTGAGAACCGACTAAATACTTCGGATGGTCGCCATGTTGGATTTTATATATGTAGGTCCTAGAGTTATGTACTGTTACATGAAGATTATTCTGTACGTGTAGCATTCAAACTTCAATCGCTAGATTAGGACACAAGGAGTAACAAGGAGATTTTAAAATTTCGCTCAGCTGCCATCTTGTGGTTATGGAAACAATTGAAATAAATTAAATGCCAGTGGATTAATATTAGTATGAGGATTTACTGTACCAAGTTTCACTGCACTCGGATGGTTAAATTGCGAGAAACGTCCATGTGAATATTTATATTTCGGGTCGCCGCCATGTTGGATTTGTGATCACCAGGTTATTTAAAGTCCTATAGGTGAACTTAAGTTCATAGCCCCTATGAACATAAAAAAAATCAGTTTGATTGCTATAATAGATTCGTAGATATTCAGAGCCGTCTAAATATTTCGGATGGTCGCCATGTTGGATTGTTAAATGTATAGGCCTTAGAGGCATGTACCATTAAAGGAAAATTATTGCGTAGGTTCATTATTCAAACTTTCACTTCGATCGCATGATTACAACACATGAAATAAAAACTTAATTTTAAAATTTGCACAGCCGCCATCTTAAGGTTATGTAAACAATTGAACTTAAATTAGATACCAGTGCATTACAATGTGCATAAACATTTCCTGTACCAGATTTCATTTCGTTTGGAACATTAAATCGCGAGAAAGGTCTATTTAAAATTTTCAAATTCGCTTGGCCGCCATGTTCGTTTTGTAATTAAACGGTTTTTGAAAGTCTTACAGATGAACTTCCAGTAGTGCCCTTTATCACCGTACAAAATTTCAGGGTGATACCGCTAATAGTGTCAGAGATATAGAATGCCGACGAAATAATTCGCACATCCGCCATCTTGTGGTTATGTAAACAATTGAACGAAGTTAGATGTCGGTGCATTACAATGTGTATAAATATATACTTTACCAAGATTTATTGCGTTTGGTTCGTTAAATCGCGAGAAACGTCTATTTATATTCGCAAATTCGCGTGGCCACCATGTTGGTTTTGTAGTTACCAGTTTTTCAAAAGTTACATAGGCGAACTTCTATTAGATTCCTTTATCACCGTAAAAAATTCCAGGGTGATATCGGGAATAGTTTCGGAGATATTGAATATTGGTGAAAAATTTCGCATAGCCGCCATGTTGGATTGGTGAGACGTAACAAAATTTCAAGGGCACGGTCGCGGTCGCCCGGAATAGTGCTATGAACTTACCGAGTTTCATTGAAATCGCTCCAGCCGTTTAAATGTTATTAGGGGACACACACACACACACACACAAACGCACACGCACACACACACACGGACAAAAGGTGGTCTCATAAGCCTATTTTTTCGAAATTGAAAATAGGCTAAAAATGCACTCTTCTACCTTCTTTCTGAGATCGTTGGTGACAGACCTGATGACACCTGTGTCCTCGTAACGTCACCGTATGGTTTCTGGAATGCTGCGTGCTGCTCCAGTCTGGCTGTGTTACGTCACCTCGGCCTTGAGTGGACTGCAGTACAGTTAAACGACCTGGTGTGCTGTCTCCAAAACAGGTTCCCAGCTGGCTTCCCGCTAGCGACCCTCTTCTCTCGAACAAGATGATGACACGACCTCGCCTCCGCTCTGCTAGCCCCGCGTCCATCAGTCCTGGGTTCCTTGTCGTCTCCATCATGCATCCGCTCGTCTTCTTCTTCTCAGATCTAGATGTTCTTTGAAGTCGGTAGTTTGCATAGTTCTTTCCATCATGAAAAATCACCTCCATGTCTTGAAATTCCCTTGTAGTAGCTTGCAACGTTATGTTAGCGAAAACTGCGGTGGTCTGCAGTTCGCTATGCATACTGCTATGTCATCCTGGTCAATTCTGAATCTCATCGGTTCAGCATAGTGCTATCTTCCCATCATGGTGACTTTAAAACATCATTCTCACCGCGCAATTGTTTGTAGTCGTAGTTCTTCCCCTTCGACCTAAATTCTTACTCATTCTTGTCTAGATTGTTGAATTTTCAATGGTTTAAGTCTCCCTTCTTCAGACTTTCGTTCTGCGTAGTTACGTGTTCGATGTTCAGTTTGTAACTTGCATCGTTTTCTCTCGTCGTTGATTCCTTCTTTTAGAATATGATAAATAACTTTTCTCAATACTGTTGACTTGTAATATTAACTGTTCGTTTCCATTACTACTTGCTTCATCTTGAAGTCTCCAGTTCACAAATCCTTTGTCTAATACTTCTGAAGAGTCAATACAGTTTACGTCTTGTCTTCTCGACGGTCCATGTAGAAAGAGCCTCGTCTGCTAGCGTCTCCTAGCCTCCTCGGTTAGATTTCCCTCGTAAATCTGATCAACTAGCCTCCAACCGCTATGAATATTAACAAATTCATACATAACTTCTCTCTCAGTCTTTCAATTTACAATCTGTTTTGCCAATTAAATTTCCTTTTCTCTGCTGGCGAATTCAATGTGCAACACTCTTATAAAATATTAAAATAAAGATTTTAATATTTGTTCCTTCCTTTGTATTCAAACTATTTTCCGTTTGGTTCTCGCCAAAAAGTGGCGCGCTTCTGACACACGTTGGCTTCTCCCACTGTTGATACTGGCGTGTGTCTGACCTCAAGTCCACCTTCGCTCTCCCCTCGAATCAAAAACTGGTTTCTCTCCTGAACCTCGTTAAAAGTGTCGACTTCCATGACAGTATCTCTATCATTCACTCATGGTTAAAAATTTACCAAATCTTAAAATCTCCATTATTACATGAAATAAACATATTTCTACAGACGAAAATTTTTCCAAATGCTTGTATTAACGTTGTCTTTCATCTGGACTGCTAATTAAGTCGAAAATTCCAAATTTTAAAATATGCAATTTTTCTGAGGTGGTCCTTGGTTTATACCTCATCCTGTCTTCTCCTCTCTACTAGACATGATTTCGATTGCAGTACCATGACGCACTGCCGGCCATGTGGAATGTATATCTCATACGGATTACTTCAAGGTTTGGAGGCGCCATTAAGAATATTCGTACAATGAATCATCTTCAAGTTGTCGTTCTTTGTTGTAGAAATATTCGTTATATCATATTTGCTGAAAGCAATTATAATTTATTAAGAGTCTATTTTCCAGTATCTGGATAAAAGTTATGGGCATCCACTCCCCGAGTAACTTGGATCAACACTTTCATACTGAACGGTAAATGCTCATGCGAACTCTGGTGTTAACTGATTGAAACACAAACCATTTGTTCAAAATATTCGTATCAGTATTTAAATGATGATATGCTTTAATAATGAAACATTGCAACTAGTCGGCAAAGCCGGTATTATGTTTCTGCACAATGGCTATTCAGATATTAACCCACATTGCGGTAATGCAGTGATCAATATAATATATATCGATTTATTTATACGAGAACTGGGCTAGACTTTCATAGGAATTTCCTGTACTGTCAAGTAGGCGTATCCATAACTAATTTAAAACTCAATTCCACGCAGGAACATTATCGAAGAAAAGCAAAATATTAATGGAGCATAAAAAATTACTTCTATATTATTACCGGCTCGTGAAAATACGTATCTGTCTTGTACTCTACATATCTGTGGTTGTAATGGCTGCGTAGATATCCCCTTGGTCTGCAAATCATGAGGTCTCGGGTTCGAACCCCAATCCCGGCAAATGGTTTTGCTACCAGATTATCGATTTAAACGATGTCTATCATAACAATATGCGTCATTTTAACAGAATCTACATGAAATAATTTCAACTCTGAGATTTGCTGATGACATCGTCATCTTGGCCGACACGCCTGAGGATTTGAATGAGTTTTTGAATGGTATGGACTCCGTCTTACGGAATGAATACATGATGAAAATTAATAAATGTAAAACAAAAATACTGGAATGCACCCGAAATAAATCAGAAACCTCTATGGACATCAAATTGGCAGGTGAAAAGCTGAAGAAAGTAGGAGACTTCTGTTACTTAGGAAGCACAATAACCAGTGATGGACGAAGAAAAGAGGATATAAAAAGTAGGTTGGCTCAGGCAAGGAAAACCTTTCTACAAAAAAGGAATCTGTTGACATCAAATATAGATTTAGGTATTAGGAAGTCATTTTTGAAAGCCTTTGTCTGGAGCGTGGCGCCCTATGGAAGTGAAACTTGGACTATTGGTGCAGTAGAAAAGAAGAGAATTGAAGCATTTGAAATGTGGTGTTACAGGAGAATGATGAAGATCAGATGGGTAGATAGGGTTACAAACGAAGAGGTATTAAGACGAGTGGGAGAGGAGAGATGTTTCTGGCGACTGGTAATGAAGAGAAGAGATAGGTTAGTAGGACACATACTAAGACACTCAGGAATAGCAAGCTTAGTTAGTTAGGGTTGAGGACAAGAACTGTAGGGGTAGACCAAGGTTAGAATATGTTAAACAGATTGCTTCGGATGTAGGGTGTGGTAGCTATGTAGAGATGAAACGATTAGCTCAAGACAGGGAGGCATGGAGACCTGCATCAAACCAGTCAAAAGACTGAAGACTCAAACAACAACATGAAATTACGATTTGTCTAATTTTAATTACAATAGTTTGCACCAAGCAGGAGTTGGGAAATTTGATGGTATTGAACATTATTTTCTAGTAGTCTATAGATAGGGTAGAGACTATGGTTTCATTCCTCCTCTTAATTTACAATATAATTTGTGATGTTTGTTCAAACAATTCAATCCAATTCAATCTATACATTCATCATAGTACCAGTATGAAAACGGAGCGTAAATTAACATTTTAAGAATGTCCAAGCTGTGTAGTATACGAGGAGGATAAGACAAGAGTGAAGTGCTTTTCAGTCGGTCAACACGAATGTACCCAAAAGAGATGGGTTATACCCTAATCCTGAAATAAATTACATGAGATTAATAAAACACTAGGATGACCAGTTTCGATCGTCAAGCGATCATCATCAGATCCATTACACTTAGGCTACAAAATCCATGTTTGAAATACAGGTGAAAATATTTACAATATGTACAATTATTTAGTTGCAGTATTTGTACTGCAACTGTCAGTGTATGCTAAATGCAGTATATATGTTAGGTGAAATGCTAAATGGTGATAGCTATCCGGAGATTGTACTTTAGAGAGATTATATGGTTGTAAACTATGGTTAAACTATAAAATTTTTGGCTAACTACTTATCTGATTGTCTTCCGTACTACAGCTACTCGCAGTTTTCGTGCTCACTGGAACTCACTGTGCGGTCGACTGCGGTGGTTATCTTAACGACTAGTTTTTCCTGTCTTCTCCCCCCCCTTTTTGCTCCTACGTGCTGTGGGGAGTGATAGCGATGTGTTTATGTGAGGTGTTGCCAACCTAGATAAGGTGTATGTTATTGAATGAGGTGGGTCTACAACTATTAAAGACCGTGGATTAGCCCTCGCCACGCGTGGAGCATAACCCATTCGAACTAAGCGTTGACGGTCTTATGAGGACGTCCCGGCACCTTTAATACTGCCGCGAATATGGGCCTTGGTTTATTGTAGAAGAAAAGTACATCGTACACCTGATCCAGATAACATTTACCTATTAAAAACTCCCTAATTTCCCCCCTTTTTTATCTAGCTTGACTGTGTCGCTAAATTGTGTTTTGTTTCCGACAGGGTGTGTTTTTTAGTAGCGTGAAGAGGGGTGAGCTCTCCATGAACGTGTGTTCATTTAGATTGTTGGGATTGTTTCGTTTGGCTAGGTATATCTCGATTGCTTCCTTTATGTCAAGAGCTCTGCCTTTCGATTCGTGATGGATTATTTTAAGGTCCGACTCTATGTTGGTAAAGCTGTGCCCTGCGTCACACATATGTTCGCACACGGCTGAATGTGTTGCGTATCTTATCGCATTCCTATGTTCATTATAACGTGTGTCTACTCGCCTTCCACTCTGCCCGATGTAATTAGCTTGGCAATCGGTGCCTTGGCACGTTATAGAATATACCCCTGACCTTGAATACTGGTCACGTTTATTTAGATTACTATTTAGGAGGTGCCTAGCGGTTGTGTTTTTCGTCGTGAAAGCTATCTTTATGCCTTGCTTTTGGAATAGGTTAGTGATTTTATATGTATTCGCATTCACATAGTTGAAACCCGCAAATTGTTTCTCATTACTGTCCGGTTTGGGAATCGTTTTATCTTTATTTTTATGTTTGGCTATAATTTGATTTATTTTGCTTGGCGAGAAGTTGTTTTCCTTTGCTATTTGCATAATAGTTCTTATTTCCTTATTATAGTTGTCTTTTGACATGGGTATGTTTAAAGCCCTATGCACCATTGAATTGAAACCCGCTAGTTTGTGCGTACTGGGGTGATCAGACTGATTGTCGATTGCATGCGAGGTTTGTGTTGCTTTCCGGAATATGGAATATGAAAGGTCGTTGTCTTTACGTTCAATAGTTATATCGAGATAATTTATTTTCCGGTCTATTTCGGATTCCTTAGTGAATTTGATAGAGTGGTGAAGGCTATTAATGGATTGGAGAATTGTTTCTTCGCTTGTTAGTTCAGTATCGTAGATGAAAAATACATCATCTACGTATCTTTTCCATATTACTATTCCCTTTGTTGAAGTCTTTTCTAAGAACGCATTTTCTAGTGCATTGATGAAGATGTCAGCGATTAACCCACTTAGTGGCGATCCCATTGCTAGGCCTTCTCTCTGTGTGTATATTTTATTGTCGAATTGAAACACGTTTTGGGTGAGAACGACCCTCAGTAATCTCACAATCTCTTCAATTTCTTTTACCGAATTGTTGGATTTTAAGTTGTTTTCGATAGTGTTGATTGCTTCAATAATCGGAATATTGGTGTACATGTTAGTTACGTCGAAGGATACTAGCCTGAAGCTAGGTTTCATTTGTAGGGTGTTCAATGCTGTTACTAGTTCTGTTGTGTTCTTTACAGAGTTGTTTTTGTCGTTGGACAGACGGCATTTTAAGATTTTTAGTAACTCTTTGCTGATTTTATAATTAGGGGCATTCCTACAATTGACTATCGGTCCCATTGGGCATTCCTTTTTGTGTATTTTTGGTTGTCCCCTCAATGACGGTATTTTCGGGTTCATGTTTATTAGTTTTGATTTTTCGGCTTTGGTCAGTATGTATTCTGTTTCTTTTAGCGCATTTTTATTTGTTTTTGGAATTTGTTGGTGGGGTCTTTTGTTAATTCCTTGATTTCGTTGTTGTTTAGGAATTCGACTGTTTTTTCAATGTATTCTGTTTTATAGAATGCAAATACATTTGCCATTGAAAACAAATGTTTTTAAATATCCGTATTGATGTTAGAATTAAACGTTTAAATTATACGCCAAATCAATACATAAACAAATATATATATTTTATATATTAGTACATGTTTCGACCCACAGTGGGGTCATCCTCAGCCTAAAAAGAAAATCAATTAAGAATTGAAAAAACTAAAATGGCATATGCGCCTTAAATCTAAATTAAAATGAAAAATTAATGATAATAATTGTAATAAATAAAATATAGTAATAAAAAATGGATATCCTTACAAAGTAGTATTAATTAAATAAATATAAGATTGGTCTTTTAACAATAATTTTAAAAAAGTAGTTAGAAATAAGAACTATTAACGGTGAGTGTAAGAATGTTAAGCTTTAAATTTTTTATCAAAATACACACAAAATAATTTAGAAAATCAATAAAATAATTCAGCTCGGCGCTTGAGTTAAATAAGTAGAATCCTCTTCAATACGGAGACTATTAACGATTTTTAAAAGGTGCCAACCAGTATTATGATGACATGAAATAACCTCGTTGTATGGGATGTAGAAATTCGGAAATTCGTACAAGAATTTGAGTTGAAATGCCCAATATGGATATGTGGCAATTCTAATAAATGTCCAAAACGTTTAGAAGAGAAACCGGGATTCTTGAAATGGAATTACGGTATCAGAAGTTCCACTTTAAATTTGCCAAACAGTGTTAGGTTATTATATAAATAATTCATGCTTTTGGGCTAATGCCGTGTGTATTTTTAATTTGAACCATACGTTTCGGAGAAACCTTGCCTCCTTTTTCAATGGAAATAAACAATGTGATTGTCGAACAACTTCCTCCCCATAGAGGTTTCTAATTTGCATATTAAGGCTTTCACGGCCCGGATTATTATATAAATAATTCATGCTTTTGGGCTAATGCCGTGTGTATTTTTAATTTGAACCATACGTTTCGGAGAAACCTTGCCTCCTTTTTCAATGTATATGCTGATTTAATGCAACCGTCGTGTTGAAAATTCTCCCGTAGTACCGTATGTACTGCATATATTAAGTATTTATCAAATCAATGAAGTATCCTTAAGTTAGGTACCATCCCGGCAATTGCCTGGAGTGGAAGTAGGAAACCACGGAAAACCACTTCCAGGTTGGCTGAGGTAGGAATTCTCAGTTTTGCCTCACGTGGCTGCGTGTACCCTATTCCCGCCTTCAGACCAGAATTACATTTCTTGGCAGAGCCGGGAATGAAACCTGGGCCTCCTTGGTGACAGCAAGGAAGGTTCAAAACGAGGAGAACAATTGGCTGAAATGACCGGCCTTTCATCGTATTGAGCTGGTGTGCTCTGGAAAACAGCATTTATTGAGCTTGTCCCGTTCCAGGAAGCTGCTATGTGATTACAACTAGGTTCTGAATAACTGTAGTTTCACAGCGAACGAGCTAATGGGATTGGCTACATAGGAGAGAACATAAATCCTTGAAACAGCGCAGAGTATTTTTCATCGCATTAAAGCCACTGAGGCATGGACAAAACTATTTACCATTACTAGGAACGCAGCTAATTTGCTGCGGACGTGAATAAATTGTAAAAATGTAAATCTACTTAACTGTGTAGTGGCATTCCAACTGTCGTACTCCTCCGGGGCGATGCGAAATGAATAAGTACAGAATATTACTAGAATGAAAGTAGCATACCGTACAAAACTGGAGATTTTGGAGGAGGATTTTCCTATTTCCGCTGTGTCCAACGCAAATTTTACAAGCAACAAACAGTGACGAAAGAAGACTTCTATCTGTAAATGTGTAATTAGCAGTTCCCGAATTTTGATGACATGTCACCTATTACTTACGATTATACTTTTTTGAGTTGTTGTTTCCATTCCCGCGAAGGTTTCTGATTTAGTAAATCCATTTCACAATTGGTAGCGCACGAGTAGATTCAACTAATGAGCGACAGAGCGTGAATCGTTTAAATAAAGTCCCGTATTCGTTCATATACCATTCATCCGTTTGTGATAAAACTTTGGTGAGTTGTGTACAGTCCTGGGAAGATTTATGAATTAGTAAATCGGTTTATCAATAGGTGGTGCACGAGTAGATTCAACAAAAGAATGACGGCGCGCGAATCGTTTCGACAAAGTTCCGTATGCGTTCATATACCATTCATTTGATTGCGATGAAACTTTGGTGAGTTGTTGAGCACGCTCCCATGAATGTTTCTGAGATAGTAAATCAATTTTACAATAGTTTAGAGGCGGTTAATGGAAGAAGAAAACAATATTGTGAATCCAATAGCACTTCAACAAACAAAGTTACAACGCCAACACTTCCTTTGATTGGCATTGAAACGCATGCCGGGTACAGCTAGTTTTTTCATAAATGAAAATAGGTTAAAATGAATGTTTGTTCGTCATTTATGTGTTCATAAACCATTCATCCGATTGCGATGAAACTTTGGTGAGTTGTTGTGCCCACTTCCGGGAAGGTTATGGGCACAGATAACCCCTGTTATAGGCTTACTAAATCCAATTTACAATAGATGGCGTGCGAGTAGTTTCAACAAATGAGTGTTGGCTCGCGAATCGTTTCAACAAATCCCGTATGCGTTCATATACTCTGCATCCAATTGAGATGAAATTTCAGTGAGTTGTTGCGCCTAATCCCGGGAAGGTTATAGAATTAGTAAATCCATATATTAGAATAGATGGCACGTGAATCGTTTCAACAAAGTCCCGTATGCGTTCATATACCATTCATCCAATTGCGATGAAACTTAGGTGAGTTGTTTGTGCCCAGTCCCGGGAAGGTTATAGAATTAGTAAATCTATTTGACATTAGATGGCTCGCGTGTCCGAAACTAGTACATAAATAAAGAATTTATAGTCAATAATATATCGACTCTTGGAGGATCATTAGCTACCAATTGGCATTACTACAATTTATTACTTGTCGATAAGGAGCTATTTCAAATTTAATATGATGATTTCATATCACTCCAAAATAAAAATAAAAGTGAAGTGCGTGTTCATTCTGTTTGAGCAACTGCACATCCCACTGAAACATCTTCCTTAAAACGATACGGTAAGTCTGTATTCCAATAATGTTAGCCCCACAGGGAAGAAAATGTCTTGCCTTGAGGCATGGTGTGTAAAGCATCAACTGCGTTTTGAAAACACGTCCTCGCGTTAAGATGTTTACTTCCAATTAAAAGAATTCCTACCTTGTGAGCAAGACCTTGGAATCACTCCATCTCGTCGCGCTGTTTACTGTTAGCGAAAGCAATTAACAGGCGTAATAGTGGAGTTCAGAGGGAGAGAACGAGCTCTTGTTTGTATCTGAAGAGGCGTCAAAGTATATAATAGTCTGTATTTATGACTGGATTTCATATTCAATTTGATTAATGACATTTTTCACTACCTTTAAAATGTCTACTTTCCGTCTTATAGCAATTATAATGAAATCTTCAGGAGTTTATTTATAAACGAATTTGCTATACGAAAACAGTTAAAGTGCACCTCTTTTATCAAGTAAACAGCTTTGACCTATTAAAGCCATGTTGATTTGGACACTTCTGTTATTTCTTTCTTTTTGTTTATTCATTTTAGGGCTTTCAGACATATTTGTCATAACTTCCTTGCGCTTGGGTGACTGTTGAACTTTTCATATAACCTGTGTTTCTGTGATGACTATAGTCGTTGTGTTGAACTGTCTTAGGGACAAAGATGGGAGTATGTAATCCGGGAATTGAAGTAAGGCACTATCCCGGCATTTTCCTGGAGGGATTGTGGAAAAATCCGTAGAAAATCCACACTCAGGATAGAAGCTCTCAGCGTTGGGATTGGAACCTATAATCTCTAGACTTGCTGCAGCTCCCCATCACGGTCATGGTGCGTGATTTGACGTGCATGGCTAATCCACGGGGCTTTTACGCTTCAAAAGTTCGTCTTGATTAGGGCCCTTGGGTGTCTAACCTTCACTACTCCACGGGGGTTTTACCCTTCAAACGCCCGTCTTGATTAGGGCTCTTGGGTGGGTAACCTTCACTACTCCGCGGGGATTTTACGCTTCAGAAGCTTGTGTTGCTAAGGGCCTTTGGGTGTCTAACATTCACTACTGCGCGTGGTTTTACGCTTCAAAAGCTCGTCATGATTGGGTCCCTTGGGTATCTAACCTTCACTATTCTGCGGGGTTTTTATGGTTCGGATTCCATGTAAAAGGAAGGTTCCGTGATTTATAACCGTGAGCTTAACGGTCACGTAAAGGTTTAAGCGTCCTTGTTGTTCAATGAGAGGACAAGGCCTTTCCGAAGAGTGCGCTGTACGTAGGTGGAGGATCGGAGGCACCCACACTATTGTCTATCTGTCTTATTTGAGGTTTCTAGAGAGAAGTGTATGTAGCCCACCACGCAAGGTGACAACCAAGTGGTCCAGACACTCCAGAGTTCACGCCTGGAGAGACTCAGAGATTCCTGTGCTGCGTCCTAATTTCTGTTGATTAAAATACAGTTGAGCATCGAAACTCCGAACTAATTGAACGGGGGGGGGGGGGGGGGGGGGGGGGAGGAGGAGTGTTCTGATTTCCGATTTGCTCGGATTTTCGAACTTAACCTAGAAATTCCGAGTTAAACTAAGAATGTTAAGACGAGCCACTTTCACCTCCTTCAAGTCTATTAATATTCCGAGTTTGGTTTCTAGAGTTAGAAATTTGTGTTTCCTCTTCATTGTCCCTGATGACGCCTTAATACGGCACTCTACAAGGCACACACACAGTAGTGTAATTAAAATACAAATTATGTACGCACTACGAGCCACAACATGCAACTACAACAACACTACTGAACAAGTGAGGCAACTGAACTGACAGAGTTAACAAGAAGTTCCGTAACGAACTAAAGAGCCTACTTTTCTTAAAATTTGAGATTCTTGCCAATGATTAATCTATATGGATCTATCTAGAATAATGATGAAATTAAGTTGGTATCATAGAAATTTCAAATTAGTTCGAAATACTGTGTACCTGGCATCATATATCCTAATGTAGCCTAATAGAGCACTACAGTTGGCAGCCCTGGTGACTGAATATATTCTTGGTTCCATCTCTTAAGGTACAGAATACAAAATTTGGTTGAAGTCCAATGGATAGCATGGAAGTTACATGCAGTTAAACATTGGATCTAACAGCGCGCGTTAAATCATGTTGGCAACAATGTCATGCATGTATTGGTCAGAAATAATCTGAAATAATACGATCTATTGTTGTGCCAATTTTGAATGAAATCCGTTAGTTAGTATAGATGTTACATGCATTTTAAAATTAGACTTATCAGCAGGCTTAGAATCATGTTGGCAGCACTGACATAGGCCTATATTAATTACTCCAAATTAATCTAGAATGCCAGGTACTATACGTGTGCAAATTTTAGAGCTGTTGGCTTGCATACTTTCTGATATATTGATATTAGGGTAACAAAAATAGAGACAGCATTTATTAACGGTTGGCAACCCCGGTTGCTCTTAAGAATACGCATAGTCATATCTGTCACGGCACACATAGCACATACGAAATTTGGTTGAAATCCAAATTATAGTATAGAAGTTACATGTATTTAAAGTTGGACTTCTCAGCAGGCTTAGAATCATGTTGGTAGCACTGACATATAAGTTACTCCTAATTAATATAGAATGTCAGGTACTATACGTGTGTTTAGTTTAAAGCTGTCGGCTTGCATACTTTCTGATATATTGGTATTTGGATAAAAGAAATTGAGAGCATTTATTAACAGTTGGCGGTCCTGGTGGATCTTAAGAATACGCTCAGTCATATCTGTATAGGTACACATAGCCTATACAAAATTTGGTTGAGTTCCAATTTATAGTGTAGAAGTTATATGCATTTAAAAATTGGACCTATCAGCAGGCTTATATTCATGCCATGTATGGCATGCTGGAAATTAAACTGAAATATTATTATCTATGAAAATGAAAATCCACAGCCTGCTTCCAGTCTCCGACCGGGTCAGGAATGGAATGAATGAAGCCCCCATCTAGCGGCGAGGATATGAACTGTGCCGGCTGCCGAGGCCTGACGCACTCCTCTGGGGCAATGATTAAATGAATGACAGATGAAATGAAATGATAGTGGAGAGTGTTGCTGGAATGAAATTTTGACAGGGAAAACCGGAGTACCCGGAGAAAAACCTGTCTGCCTCCGTTTTGTCCAGCACAGATCTCACATGGAATTATTATCTATACGTGTGCCAATTTTGAAATAGTTCCCATTCATACCTTCCAAGATATCCAACCTGGAGCTCAAATTTCAATTGCGATTTTTCAGCAGTTGGTAGCACAGACATCATTTTCAAATACGGCATTCAGATATTCATCTGCATCTTTACTCCTACCAAATTTTGTTTCGATTGCTGCAGCCGTTTTGGAGTTGATATGGGGAGACACACACACAGCCAGCCAGACAGAAGGACAGACAGACAGACACACATTTGCCCGGGTCGATCTCATAAGTCTACTTTTTCCTCATTTTTGCAAAATGTGAACAGTAGGCTAAAAATGGACTGGCCCGCTGGGGGGAAGGAGAGTGGATGGTTCAAAACAAACACTCACAGGGTCATTGTTCTCTGCAAAATACAGTTCACATGTTTAAAGCGGGCGTTCTGTTTTTTGACGTTTCGGATTTTTGACGTTCGGATTATTGACGCTGTACTTTACTTTAAGACGATCTCCCTTCTCTTTTTATATCCGATCTGTGCTACTTCCTTCCAGTGTCGCCTACCTTTATTGATTTGTTGTTGTTGTTGTTGTTGTTTCATTTAGGGACTTTTATATCGTGGCCATTTCAAACCCGTACACTTGGGAGTGTGAAGAATGTTCCTGATAATCTGCGTTAATGTGGTTTCTGTGGTAGCGTGTGCATTAGTACCTGAGTTTAGGGTTAGGAAGGAAGTGGCCATGGCCTTGACTTAGGAAGCATTCTGACGTTTGCCCGGAGTACAAGTGAAAAACCACGGAAAACCATTTTTAAGATGGCTGAAGTGGAATGGAATTCACCTCTACTCAGTTTTGCCGCACGAGGCTGAGTGAATCCCGTTCCATCTCTCAGACCAGAATTAAAATTCTAGGGATACTAACCAAGAATGCTAGCTAAGAGACCACGAGATGATCTATCATTTATTTGTGCTGCCTCTTCTTTGGTCACTTAAGGGGCTTGGTGGTGCAGTGGTTAAGCTGCTTGCTTCTCTCCATGGCGGAAAGGGTTCGATTTCCGGTTAATGCATGTGCAACGTAAAACTAGAAGGTTCCTTTCCTTTTGTCACTAGTATTGTAACCTCATAATGCTCATCAGCGTGGGACGTTGACGAAGATATTAGAGCAAAAAAAAAAAAAAAACAATTATAATTATCATGTTCATTAAATTACTGCAATATTAAAATATCGTGTCCTTAAAACCGTGAATTTGCTGTTCTCGTTATAATTTTAAGTATTTCTAAAAAAGAGAAGAGTTGTTTGTACATTAATATTTAATTCTAGCGTCATAATTAATTTCTGGTTTCAAAACATGTGTTCTCAATACATCTGTTCTGAATTGGGTTCTTTGTTCAAATCTTCTGTTCTCAATACAACTTAATCAAAGGACACGGCATTATATTCTATATGTGGATTCTGGATGGTTAAGCATTACCTTTTGTTGAGTTAAATAGGCTCATTCTAGACATCCCAGTCTTCGAGAAGGACGATCGAAGAGCATCACAGGACTAAAACGATTGTCGTTGGCATGCTAACCAACAAGAGAGCTTATTAAAGCTAGAATGCTCTGCTAAGTACCCATATTTTAATCCTTTAGAAAAGGATCAAGTAAGCCCGCAGCTTTACGTGGCATTTTAATGTTTGCATTCTTTAAAACTTGTAAATATTCACACTATAGATTACTATTACTGCATTCGTAACGTATTTTGTCAACGTCCCTATTTTCACTGATTTTGTCTTTGAAGGATTTCTGAATTATTGAACCACATTCCAAAATGAACCTAAACAATCTAACAATCTAACCTGCGAACTTCCAACCTTATTCATATGAACATTTGCCTCTTGGAAAACGGGTTAAAGGAAGGAAGGAAGCTTGTAGTTTAACGTGACCGTTAATCTTGAGATCATGAGCCACGGGACCTCCTTTTAACGTGGAATCCGAACCACAGGACATTGCATTTCACTTCGAAAATCTCACATGGATTGAGCGGGAATCGAACCCGGTCCACCTTGGTGAGAGGCCAACAGATTGACCACTGCGCCAGCACGCCCCTCAAAAAAAAAAAATTTGGTTACTATTTAGGTCAGAACAGCAACGAGCTCGCCACTTGTTAGTAGTGTTACAGACAGGCGTTGAACATGTTTTGTTTCAATCAAACAACTATACAAGGTGTACACAAAAGAATATCGGGATTTTAAACATGTATAATTTCACTTACGTGCTTGCCACGGGGGGTGACTGGTCATCGTGTTGGACTACCAACCCCAAGCTTGCAGGTTCGCTCCTGGCCGTAGTAAGTGATTTTTGAAAGGCGAAAAAAATCACGACACGCATGTCATACGTTGTTGGCATGTTAAAGAACCCATTTGAATTCAGTAGGCCGTGTTCGTAATGGCAAAATTAATCTCGGGATTTTCCGCCTACACAAAGTTCCTCCATTCTCTACTAGAAAGCGCTATGTGTCAATGAGCTTTGATATCTAACCTCCTTGACTTTCATAGCGTTCCAAGGAACAACAAAATTGACATGAAAGCTGCCCTCTGGGCGTCAAATAACAAAGCTTGCACCCATCACCCGAGGCCATACGATATTATTATTATTCTCTTTAGTATTGTATACAATAATAATTCATTAATGGGCCGAGATTTGGCAAGACTTCTACTCTACAGAGGCTATGATGAACAAATCATGGGCAGACACAGACCAGGAACTATGACATTTTGTGATTTCGCTGGCAATGCATGGGTGTCACCACAGGGTGTGCAAAGTGAAGTCCTCCCACGATCCAGATGACAATTGCGTGTGCGACCTATGTGACTATTACTGGGAACGATATCATGTTATCACTTGCAAAAACTTCCAAAGTTAATCATAGAATTGTGTACGAGCGCAGAGTGAACCACTAGTTATCACACTGATATGTAATTTATACGCAGTTGTGCGTTCAATTAATTTATTATTAAGTGTATGAATCGAGGAAAGCTTATTATAATCTATAGAGCCCTGCGCGGATAAACAAAACGTTATCGGCATCCGCGTGACTGTTATCCGCATCCGCTTCGAATTCGCACGACTTTGTATTCCCACGTATGTTATCCAAATCTACAGGCATTACAATAATATTTTTAAAAATTAGATAAAGCATAAATTACTAAAGCAACATACACACATCAAAAAAAGTTTTGCATCACCTCGGTTCCCAGATCTCCGGCATATAGACGTTGACTGTGTATATTGTATCCAAGATACAGTCCCTTTGACTGTTCATAGATGTCACTAAAACTGCTCAAAGATGTAAACAACCATGCATGAGCAGGGCCTATTAGACGGAGGGGGTACGACAGCCGATCAGTTCCAGTCATTCCACCAGGACGAAGGTACGCTGCTCATGTTGTCTGTAGTTCTACCATGCCTAGAAGGTCAATACCGCAGTTCGATCGCGTCCGCATTGTTACTTTGTGTCAAGAAGGGCTCTCAACAAGGGAAGTTTCCAGGCGTCTCAGAGTGAACCAAAGCGATGTTGTTCGGACATGGAGGAGGTACAGAGATACAGGAACTGTCGATGACAGGCCTCGCTCAGGCCGCCCAAGGGCTACTACTGTAGTGGATGACCGCTACTTACGGATTGCCGCTCGGAGGAACCCTGACAGCAATGCCACCATGTTGAATAATGCGTTTCGTTCAGCCACAGGACGTCGTGTTTCAACTCAAACTGTGCGCAATAGGCTGCATGATGCGCAACTTCACTCTCGACGTCCATGGCGAGGTCCAGCTTTGCAACCCCGACACCATGCAGCGTGGTACAGATGGGCCCAACAACATGCTGAATGGACCCCACGGAATTGGCATCACGTTCTCTTCACCGATGAGTGTCGCATATGCCTTCAACCAGACAATCGTCGGAGACGTGTTTGGAGGCACCCTGGTCAGGCTGAACGTCTTAGACACACTGTCCAGCGAGTGCAGCAAGGTGGTGGTTCCCTGATGTTTTGGGGTGGCATTATGTGGGGCCGACGTACGCCACTGGTGGTCATGGAAGGCTCCGAAACGGCTTTACGATACCTGAATGACATCCTCCGACCCATAGTGCAACCATATCGGCAGAATATTGGAGAGGCATTTGTCTTCATGGACGACAATTCTCGACCTCATCGTGCACATCTTGTGAAGGCGTTCCTTCAAGATAACGACATCGCTCGACTACAGTGGCCAGCATGTTCGCCAGACATGAACCCTATCGAACATGCCTGGGATATGTTGAAAAGGGCTGTTTATGGACGTCTTGACCCACCAACCACTCTGAGAGATTTACGCCGAATTGTCGTTGAGGAGTGGGACAATTTGGACCAACAGTGTCTTGATGAACTTGTGGATAGTATGCCACGACGAATACAGGCATGCATCAATGCAAGAGGACGTGCTACTGGGTATTAGAGGTAGTGGTGTGTACTGCAATCTGGACCACAAATGCTGAAAGTCTAGCTGTATGATGGTACAACATGCAATGTGTGGGTCTCATGAGCAATAAAACGAGCTGAAATGTTGTTTGTGTTGATCTCTATTCCCTTTGTATTTAAAGGTTCCGGAACTCTTGGAACCGAGGTGATGCAAAACTTTTTTTGATGTGTGTATTTAGAAATTTGAGGAAAAAGTCGTTCCCTTAGGCTTTGTATGTCATTTGCTGTGTTTAAAATGAATGTTACACAGCCATAATTGCAACCCTTTACTGTTCGGAGTGTTAATTATGCTTAATGACATAATTTGAATGAGATTAGCTTAAATCATCATCATCTTGGGGTCCTAGTATTGACATTAAGCTTGAACAACTTCATATTGTATTCTAAAAATTACCCGCAAATTTTCTTCAAACATTATCCGCAACTTATCCGCTATCCGCACAGCCATGCAAACTATATCCGCATGGCGAAAAATTTTACGGATATCCGCGGGTTTATCCGCGCAAGGCTTTAATCATAGACTACTGCAAGACCTGAAATGGTTCTTAACTTTTGCACATTATTTATTTAATAGTAATGTGTATCGTACTTCTAATTTTATTTTGCACAAATTGTGCGCGTTAATAAATTAATACATGGGCTGAAAGAGTAGCTGTAGGAGTTTTCACAGCACACACTACAAGTGCTCATGTGAGAATCTTTAGTGACACGACACACATCCACTTTGGCCAGCATGTCCGGAGAAATGGATACGACAGCTGAAATAACTCTACGTCTCAGTTCAGGTAGGCTGGTAAAAACACGCGATTGTTAACATACCCCCACAAAAAGAAATCATATGGAGAAAGGTCAGGGCTCCTTGTGGGCCACCGTAGGAAAGCCTTATCGTCTGCATTTCTATGCGGAAGTTAGCACGTGTCTCATGATATACAGGCTTTAGGACCTGCAACAGCTAAAGGCGATGTGGTCGCACTTTTAATTGCACACTGTCATGTTTGGCAGTACACAGAGAGCTCTCCGCTCGGGAGCCGCCATCTGTAATTGGAACTCGACCTACGACACTGTCAAGCGACAGAGCGAGGAAACCTCTTGCTGCGTGAATGGTGAGGAGGTTTGGACTTTGAAGGTCAACACCATGAAACGATTACAGGCCTTCGAAATGTGGATTCATAGACGAATGCTTAAAATACCTTGAACTGATCGAGTTACTAACAGGGATGTCCTCAGAGGGGCAAAATGTGATCTTCAGCTTTAATCTACCATTTAGTATCGAAAAACTGCCTATTTGGGTCATGCACTTCGAGGCCAAAAATATCAGTTGCTTCGACTAATACTACAAGACAAAATAGATCATAGACGAGGGCGAGGCAGAAGACAGATGTCCTGGCTTCAGAATATCAAGGAGTGGTCACGGATTCGATCTGTTGCAGAATTGTTCCGGTTTGCGATGGATAGAGGCGCCTTTTCCATGATGATCGCCAACGTTCGGGGGGCCGAACACGATTCTTGAAGAAGAATACAAAATCACAGTTGCTCTCTTATCCGATCTACAGTAGAAAACATACGGCTAGGGTTGGTTACAAATGTAAAGTTTTGAAGCCATTCTTTGAGTGTTGCCTATACAAACTGTTAGTTTAACTCTTCAGTTGGTCAACATGAATTTGCCCAAAGACTGGACGGGGTACAATGTATATAATATTTGAACAATAAGTAAATACCATTCCAGGAAAGAAATGACATGTATTGGTTATGATCACTATTATAATGGAGGGGCGTGGTGGCTCAGCGATGAAGCTGTCTGCCTCTCACCAAGGCGGACCGAGTTTGATTCCCGGTCAATGCTTGTGAGATTTTTGAAGTGAAATGCCATGTCCTGTGGTCCGGATTCCACGTAAAAAGGAGGTCCCGTGGTTCATGATAGCGAGATAAATGAGGTCCCGTGGCGTGATTAACAGTCACTTTAAACTGCTAGCTTCCTTCCTTATTATAAGGGGGGGATTCTAAGATTACGTCTCGACCTGCAAGCGGTCATCATCAGATCGTGATCACTGAGTTGAGGTTTCAATTTATATGGTACAATGTTATCTAACTACATAAATGTTGTAGTGCGTAGAATTGGTGTTTATATTTTGATTCACATAACTAATACATGTATTTTTTCCAGGAGTGTTATTTACATATTGTTGAATTATTATAAGCATTGTACCCCGCCCAGTCTTTGGGAAAATTTTTGTTGACCGACTGAAGAGTTAAACTAACAGTTGGTTACATAACCATACTAACTATCTAAAACTCCGATATTCTTTTGTGTACGTCCTGTATAGTGAACTGTTAATTCCTTGCAACTTTCTTGATTGTTATTGTTTTGTTTTTGATTTAGGGACTTGGAAATCATGGGTATCAGCCTCGTTTATTTGGGTTGGTGTGAAATTGACTGATTACCTGTTGTATCTGTAGTAGTGTGTGTATTTTTAATTGAGGCTAGAGTTAGGCTAGTTTCAGCTAGCCAGCATGGCAAACAGGAAAAACAACTTCATAGATGATTGAGGTAGCAATTAAACCCACCTCTTCTCAGCTTTACCTAACGTGGGTGAGTGTACTCCGTTTCAACCCCAAGACCAAACTTACATTACAAATTACAAATTACAGAACCGGGAATCGAACTCAGAACTCAGGAGTGACAGGCAAGAATTCTAGCCACCATTCCACAATGCGATCCATGATTCGTTTCTTGTGGATATCTCAGATGTACATTTGTACATACATATACTCGTATCCATGCGTATGGTTGGACTCCAACGAGCATACTACGGGAGATCATTTACAAAGCCGACATTATTTTCCTGAGTTGAGTGTATTGACTTCCATTTTATTATACGGAGCACGATTAAAATGTATACGGATTGCTTCTTTTTTCTTTTCTTTTTTCCAGCTCTTAAAAGTTGAGGCTGCTTTCTTCCTCCACAAATCTGATCCGTCCTTCTCTGTCTGGGAGAAACAGTTGGGAGAGGCAATTCACTCACTGGGTCGTTCAGCAAATTCAAACATTCTTTTCCTTTATCAAAGTGAATGGGCCGTGAGGAAAATTCCGTATTTATTTATCAGACACGAAGCTGGTTGGGTTTCTTCCACACCACTGCCTACTGTTTCTCTTGCCAAGAATTGAACGTGAAGCAAGTTCAGTCAACAAAACCAGTCTTGTCTCCATTCCGTAGTAGGATTAGAAATTACGTCGTGCATCGTGTGGATATAATGAACGATTAGTGTGGCTGTAATCTGGTGCTACAGAATAAAAATATAGTAATCTACATTCAGTTATGATTTTGCGAAAGTAAAGACATGAGCCTTTCATACCAATAAGGCAAATTAAGTGCATTTATTTCACTTGTGGTAGGAAAATATGAACTTAATCATATGTTCCCTGGTCCTTCGTAAACCTCCGGCCTGATACATGTGACGTATAGAGAGTATGACATCACGGCACCCGGCGGCCTGGCAGTGAGGCGCAGTACATGTGCACACACTGTTACTTACATTTTTAAACCCCCAGGGATATAAGATTGGTTAGTTGGTAGTCCAGCGGAGAGATTGCAACGTTCATATATCTCTCAAAGGGTAGAACCATTTGCAAAAATATAAAATATATATTTCTTTAACTCGCTGGTTTCATCAAATTGTACAAATATTTGTTGTTGATTATTTTAGGGGCTTTGCGACAACTTGGTCATGTAGCTCCGTGTACTTGGGTGTGTGTAGAATTTTGTTGGATAACCTGTATCACTATAATGTCTGTACTGGTGTGTGTATTTAAGGTAGGATTTGGGTAGGAAGTGGCTGTGGCCTTAAAGTAGGTACCGGTACCATCCCGGCATTTGCCTGAAGTAGAAGTGGGAAACCATTTCCAGGATGGCTGAGGTAGAAATCAAACCCTCCTCTTCTCAGTTTTGTCTCACGAGGCTGAGTGTACCCCGTTTCAGCCCTCAGACCAGAGTTATTTTTTGTTGGCAGAGCCGGGAATCGAACGTGGGCCTCTGCGGTAACAGTCAAGAATGCTAGCCGTACGCAACGAGGCGGACATGTTCAAGAAGGCCGTAGATACTAAAATAAATCTTCTATGTGTACCCCTTTAGTCCCGTTTCCAACGGGGTCGGGGATGAGATACGATCAGCCACGTGGCTGATAGCTTCTACGGCCAGATGCCCTTCCTGACGCCAAACTCACGAGAGGAGTTAGATGAAATGAATGAAGATGAATGAAAGTTGAATTTGAAGTAGTTCCAACTTTGGCTACCAGACGCCACTGTCACTAATCTAGCGGCGAACGTTGGAACTTGATAGAGCGTTTCCTAACCAGTCAAATATAACCTACACATTTTGCTACACACCACCAATTGCAGTGAAGGTTCTCTTTCATGCCATAAATCTATGATATGGGACCGCCGGCTTCACTTCCCCTTCGAAGGAAGGCATACTGAAGGATTTTAATGCTCTTTAAAATCCGTCGACTTCGGCCGGGTAAGAAAATTATTGGTTTTACGTCCCTTTTAACTACTGTGGCTTTTAGAAACGCCGAGGTGCCAGAATTTTGTCCCAAAGTGGATCTTTAACGAGCCAGTAAATGTACTGACACGGCTACCTCGCATTTTCGCACCCTCAAATGCCAGATGACTGCGCCAGGATACGAACCTGCAACCTAGGGACGGCCGGGTAAGAACCCGTGGCATTGGGTATAGCAGTTCAGCATGCTACCGACTACGCCAACGAAGTCGCTTAGATACTGAAATGAAAATCCACAGCCTGCTTCCAGTCTCCGACCGGATCAGGAATGGAATGAATGAAGCCCCCATCTAGCGGCGAGGATATGAACTGTGCCGGCTGCCGAAGCCTGACGCACTCCTCTGGGGCAATGATTAAATGAATGACAGATGACATGAAATGATAGTGGAGAGTGTTGCTGGAATGAAATTGTGACAGGGAAAACCGGAGTACCCGGAGAAAAACCTGTCTGCCACCGTTTTGTCCAGCACAGATCTCACATGGAGTGACCGGGATTTGAACCACGGACCCAGCGGTGAGAGGCCGGCGTGCTGCCGCCTATGCCACGGAGGCTTCCCGTTTAGATACTAAAATTAATAAATGTTCAAGTACATGAATGAATGAATGAATGAATGAATGAATGAATGAATGAATGAATGAATGAAAGAATGAACCAATGAATCAATCAATGAATTAATTAATGACTTAATCAATCAACGAATGAATGAAAAAATCAATGAATAAATGATTTAATTAATTAATTAATGGCTGAATCAATCAACGAATGAATGAATCAATCAATCAATGAATTAATGAATGCATGAACGAATCAATGTATGAATGAATGAATCAGTGAATCAATCAATGAATAAGTCAATGAATCAATCGATTAATGAATGAATCAATCAACCAATCAATCAATTTGTGAAGGGCAGGAAAGCTAACTTCATGGACTGGCAACACCCTTCACTCCCTTAGAAGCCTTACTTCTACTCCCCTGTATACTCTATGGTCTGTATGAGACGCCCCCGCAGGTCTCGTTTTAATTACAGACCTTTCTTTCTACCCGAAGGCTCTTAATTAAATTGAAATCTTTTCTTCCACACAGGAGTACTTCTTAATTGAAGACCATGAAAAGTGGAAAGCGCATTGAAGTTGTTTGTTGAATATTTTGTATAAACAGTCCAAACGGAGTGCACAAAAGAACACAGATGTCTTTCAAGTCACGTGTACCTAACTCTAGTCGGAGACACACCACCAATGAAAACTTACTCACCCACATACGCCGTTTTTAACAGTAAGAAGTGGCCACACTTCTTTTTTTTCAATTCTTAAAGGTTCTGTATAAAGTCGATTTTTATAACGAAGAAGCAGCCTATACATTTCCTGCCAAAATAAACTGGAAGGTAGTGTCACGTCCCATCAATTACATTTATGTGTAGATATATATTTACACATTCCTATGTTTGTTTGAGTCTTCAGTCTTTTGACTGGTTTGATGCTGCTCTTCCTCATCTCCCTGTTCTGAGCAAATATTTTTATCTCTACACAACAACAACAACAACAACAACAACAACAACAACAACAACAACAACAACAACAACAACAACAACAAAAGTTTATGGCTGGTGCGGGGTACACTCAGCCTAAGATGAGGTGGATTGAATTCCCACCTCAGCTAGCTTGGAAGTGTTTTTCCCTGCTTTCCCACTTCTACTCCAGGCAAATGCCGAGATGGTTCCTAACTTGAAGGCCACGGTCTTCTCCTTTACAATCCTCACCTGAATTACCAATTCACACAATACATCTATCACAATAACACAGGTTATCAGACAATTCTTATACACACCCAAATACACTGGTCAAAATTCCATGATGTCGCAAAGCCCCTAAACAAATCAACGACAAAACCTTACTTCATTGTGCGAGCTCTCAAGGACACCGACAGAAATCTGTGTTCGTTAATAACGTGAACTTGAGCGTTGAAGTGTAAATTCGAGATCTTCAGGCATTCTATGCAAATTTTAGCTTGATGTTCACATGCCAATTTGATTTAAAAACATCAACTCGTGAATTTATGTTGTAGTCTATGGGATTAACCTGCTAAAAAAAGATCATCTCTTTTACCTCTTTACTAAGCTACATAATGTCAATGATGCTCGGGTCTAAGCTCCGGGCTGAGATGAAGGGGAAGGCGGGAAGAGAAGGACCTGTCACCAGCCCGCCGTGTTATCTGTCTAGTCCAATACTGCTCACATAGGGCCGTAGCTTAAACCAGAGTGGTGTTGCCACCATTGTTCCGGGATGATATTAGTTTGCATGATCAAGTCCAACATTAACAGCTTGGGATATTGACAATTAAATAGTAAAAGTTTGGATGGTTGGTTCCTTAGTTTAGGGGCTGTGACAACGCGGTCATGTAGCCCCGTGTACTTTGGGTGTGTGTAGAATCTCTCTGATAACCGGTGTCAATTGTGATGACTGTATTAGTGTGTGTTATCTGTTATTAATTCAACAAGGACTGCAGACGATAATTTCAAGTAGTTCCTACTTTCGCTACCAAATGCTACCGTCCAAGACACCTAGCTGTGAACTTCGCTACTACTAGATGCCATTGCAACCAGCGCCCGGTGACTAATGTTAGAACTTAAGAGCATTAATCAAACCTAACCTATAAATTTTGGCTTCACACAAGTGTAGTTAGTGGAAGTTTATTTTTCATACCATAAATCTATGACATGGACCCGCCGGCTTTATTTCCCCTCCGAAGGAAGGCATACTGAGGGATTTTTAACGCTCTTTAAAAACATCCGACGACTTCGTCAGGGTTTGAACCCGTGACTCTGGGCATAGAAGCTCAGCATGCTACCAACTACGCCACCGAAGCCGCTTATTAAAAGTGTATTGGTTTTAAATGTAAAAGTAGCGTAACGTGCGGATTAACTGCTCGACCAATGTACAGTTCACACCACGGTTTTTGGCCGGTCAGTTCCGGTTTCACAGTCGTACAGAGGACAGCCTGGGAACCTTACGCACGTGCAATATTGATACGTGAGTTTCCAGTTACTCACATACCAATCGCACTTGCCTGAGGTTAGCCACCTGTCTTCTGTACGACTGTGCAATTGGGGCTCACCGGTCAAAAACCGTGGCGTGAACTGTATTTGGTTCTGTTATTACGCACGGACTGGGAACCCCCACATCTCTCCTCATCGTCCGCGATCTACATTCCCCTCCAATACACAGAGTTTGGACTCGTGCCGCACTGTACTGCTCTGTTCCAAGCTCTATGAACTTGCGGGGTGAGGTGACGCGGGAGGCAAGAAGAGAAAGTGCGTGTCAACAGCCCGCTGTGTTATCTGGTATTCCTGTCTATTCCAATATTGCTAACATAGGACCATTGCTCAAACCACTGTGGTGTTGCGAATGAGTGAGTGAGTCACCGACCATTGTATTTGGTTCTCTTACTACGCACGGACCGGGAACCCTCTACATCCGCGATCCACAGTTTCACAGAGCTTGGACTCACGCAGTATTGTACAGTACATGCTGCATGTCTCACATTTACGTTCGGTGTTTACTTTTTCAAGTACAAGACGTTGAGCTCGAGAATTGAGGGGGATTGTTGCATTTCATATTTTAAACTAGACTTAATAACGTAAAATCTAGATATAAACACCATAAAATGCTGTCCATAAGGCTTCAAACTATAGGGAACAAATATTTCTCTTCTCAAAGATAATGTACAGTATATCGAAATTAAATCGATTAGGACCATGTGCCAATCTAAATGCCATTTTCGGATATTTCTGCATCAACTGATCAAGCACACTTTCATGCGATTGTATTTCGCATCACTTGACTAGACGACATTTGTCAGTTGTTAGTTATTTTGTTGTTTAAAGGGGAAGAATAGTGAGGTCACCTGCCCCTCTTATCAAAAAATAAATTATACAAACTTAGAATGCAACTAAATTTAGAGGAGGATGCCTAGATATGAAAAAGGCCTAAAATAATAAAACAAAAATTAAATAAAACTAATAATTATAACAATAAAGAAAAATGTTCGGAAATATTACAATTAGTTCAGCGAAGAACTATACAGCCTATTTTCATATATCCTACTTATATTAATTGCTCTATCAACATACACAATTTTCGTTTGATTGCTGTAATAGATTCGTAGATATTGAGAACCGTCCAAAAATTTCGGATGTCGCCAATTTGGATTTTTATATTATGTAGGTCTTGGAGTTATGTACTATTACATGGGATTATTGTGTAGGTGTAATATTCAAACTTCAATCGCATGATCGGGACACGAAGTAAAAACGAAATTTTAAAATTTCGCACAGCCGTCATCTTGTGTTTATGCAAACAATAGAAATAAATTAGATGCCAGTAGATTAAAATTTGTATAACTTAAGCATATACCATACCAAGTTTCACTGCGCTCGGATGGTTATAAATCGCGAGAAACATCCATTTAAATATTTATATTACGCTTAGCCGCCATGTTGGATTTGTGCTCACTTCGTTATTGAAAGTCCCATAGGTGAACTTATGTATATAGCCTCTATCAACATACAAAATTTAAGTTTGACTGCTGTCATAGATTAATAGATATTGAGAACCGTCTAAATAATTCGGACGGTCGCCATGTTGGATTTTATATATGTAGGCCGTAGATACGTACTATTAGATGAGGATTATTGCTTAGGTTCATTATTCAAACATTGACTTCAAACGCATGATTAGGACACAAGAAATGCAAAATTAATTTTAAAATTTCTCACAGCCTCCATCTTGAGGTTATGTAAACAATTGAACTAAATTAGATGTCAATGCATTCCAATGTGTATAAACATTTGCTGAACCAAGTTTCATTGCGCTCGGATGATTAAAACGCAAGAAACGTCTATTTAAATGTTTCAAATTTGCTTGGCCGCCATGTTCGTTTTGTAGTTGACAGGTTTTTGAAAGTAACATAGGTGAACTTCTAGTAGAGCCCTTTATAATCATACAAAATTTCTGGGTGATATCAATAATAGTTTTGGAGATATATAATGCCGGTGAAATATTTCGCACAGCCGCCATGTTGGATTAGTAATACGTAATATCATTTGAAGGGCACAGGTTTGTGTCGGATGAAATAGTATGAAATAGTACTATGACCTTAGCGATTTTCATTGAAATCGCTCCAGCCATTTAGATTTTATAAGGGGAGGCGAGACACACACACGGACGCACACACACACTCTCTCTCTCTCACACACACACGGTTGAAAGGTGATCTTAAAAGCCTATTTTTTCATAAATGAAAATATTCTAAACATTCAGAATTCATTAAATAACAAAGTGTTTTAGTCAATGATCACTTGGTAATTTAGATTGCTGGCCCTAACCCACTCTCACTTATAAAGCGGATGACGAGATCAGCAGCCACCACATCATCGGCTATATGTTCAAGTGCCAACCGCAAACCAAGGTTTCTTCGTAGATGAGAAAGATCCACATACTCGGTTAAAATGTGGACCGCGGTGAAAACGGTACAAAGTGGGGGGGGGGTCTTCCCTTCTCATTAGATACGCGTGGGTGGATCTTGTATAACCTAGCCTTAGCCTACACAGAATTACGGACTCCCTCCGCGACCGGAAAGAGCTCCGCCAAATTTGGTGTTTGCTTGGTCATGTTGTGGTTATGTTAGTTTTTCCCCGCCTTTTCTTTTTGGCAAACATTTGGGATGTCCAGTGGAAAGGTTCTCATCTCCTTGGATATGGGTGTGTGATGTCTAGAGCTGAGTAAACAGTCCCCCAGTAATAATAATGGCCTCGGGTGCCGGGTGCAAGCTTTGTTATTTGACACCCAGAGGGTAGCTTGCATGTCGAGTTTCGTTGTTCCTTGAAGCACTATGAAAGTCAAGGAGGTTAGATTTCTAAGTTCCTTGAACACTATAGCGCTTTCTAGTAGAGAAATGAGGAACTTTGTGTTGGCGGAAACTCCCGAGATTAATTTTGCCATTATGAACACGGCCTACTGAATTCAAATGGGTTCTTTGACATGCCAACATCGTATGACATGCATGTCGTAAATTTTTGCCGCCTTTCAAAAATCACTTATCACGGCCAGGAGCGAACGTGCAAGCTTGGGGTTAGAAGACCGACACGTTAACCACTCACCCATCGTGGCAAGCAGTCCTCCAGTAACGAGCAGTCTTGCAGGCGAGAATGAAGAGCGGATATTTCGTTTTCGGAACTGCTATTCTCGGTAACGTGGTACCAAGAGCGATCATTATCGACATTGGCGTTTTGCCAGAATGGTCTGGTCATGGGATACTCTGGCGTGTACGGCACAATCCTACTTATTTCCTCATAAGAAATATAAAAGTAGGGTAATAAACAACCACCAACTTATCTTTTACGTTTAAACACAAAGACCCTCAGAGAATTATGAAAGAGAAAATAATTTACAAATCATTAAACGATCTACTGATATCGCGCCAGGAGTTGGCAGTTGGGTTTTTAACTGCAGATGTCTTCCCGCTCACTGCGTAACGCGCATTCCAAAAACATTCTGTTTGTCACTACTTGCTTCACTCACTCAGCAAATTCCTTCTTTCACTAGCTGCGTGTCGTCTGTTGCAATAATAACCATTGGCATGCGGGTAGCCGATATATTTAAGTTAGGAATAGGTGGACCGCGCATGCGTACTGTACGACCCCCCGCACCCCGTCCCAGCGTGATCAACTGCCATCTCCTGCCGCGATGACAGTAACTTTGTGTATCATAAACTCGAGCATTACCTATCGAACATGGGAAGATAACCTAGATGATAGGCCTCTTCAAATATCTTGATAATCATCATCGTCATAATCACCACAACCATCAACGTTATCATCATCATCATCAGCAGCAGCATTGTCATCATATCTAAAAGGCAGTGTTGAATAACCCTTAAAGAATTAAAATTCTATGATGTCTAGGAGGATTTACGTGGTCCTCACACAATACCCTCCATTTTTGGAGACATAATGTTCATTCCCCTACTGTTGATTTATTATTGTGAGTAAATAACTCGCAATTTCTTTCTTTCTTTCTTTCTTTCTACGGCTTTTCCCAATTAATTGGGGTCGCCGGAGCCAACCAGGCTCATTTTGGTTTTGGCCGGGGATTTAAGGCCGGATGCCCTTCCTGACACCACGTGATATTTCAGGTGAAAATTCCACCCCGCTGCCACCGGGATTCGAACCCCGGCCGTCCGGGTGAAAGACGAGCAGCTGAGCCACTGCGCCATCACGCTCCCCAAATAACTCGCAATTTACTTCCCCTAAACTGTGAACGAAATAGTAGATCCCACCTACAGTTAGATTTCTCGGTCTAGTGTGGCAGATTTTTGAAGGAAATTCTGATGGAGAGGCAATAATAATTCATTCATTCAATTTCGCTAATCGGCCAACTAGAGACCGCGATAAGCCTAATTTTACATTCAGGCATTTGTTCATTTTTCGCTTGATCCACATTGTCTTCATGAGCTCACTGTGTTTAACACGACGTTCTTCTGTCCATTTTGCACTAGTTGTCCGTTTTTCGTCACGGAAAGTCCCAAACGTCTTGATGGCTGCTCTATAAAGATTTCGGTCTTGTGCAAATTCTGCTCGTAGCCCCATTTCTTTAAGGTCTTTCTGGACGTTAACGGACAATGGCATTGTCGGTTTTTGCTTTGAAGATACGTTTCGTCCATCGGGAGTCGATCATCCGTTGTATATGACCGTAGAAGCAAATAATAATAATAATAATAATAATAATAATAATAATAATAATAATAATAATAATAATAATTACATTGATTATATTGATTAACAATAAAGAAATTAAAGTTGTACATAAATTTAAATATTTAGGGGAGATTATAACATGGAATTTGAATGAGAAAGCGTCAATAGAAAATAGATCAACAAAGTTAAGACAAGTGCAATATATTACTTAGTCTAGTTACAAAAAAAAATCACTCTCCATAAATGCCAAATTACGACATTACGAATCAGTTATTAAACCGGAAGCAATATATGCTTGTGAAACACTTTTCAAGTTAAACACTCGATCAGTTACTGACATATTACAGAAGACTGATAGAAGAATTCTCAGAACTATAATTAATAAAAAACATCAGGTGGATGGTCAATGGCGTCTATTACCAAACGAAGTGGTTTATAAAGAAACTGAGTCTATAGTCGATACTATGCGAAAAAGGCAGATTGCTTTTTTTTTTTTGGTCATATCTCACGCCTGCCGGATACCAGACAATTAAAAGTATTATTTAATTATTTTTTTCAAAAGTAAAACAAAGAACTCTTGGTTTATGGAAATTCAAAATGATCTGGATGAACTCGGCTTGACAATGTCCCAAATTGCTAACAAAGATGAGAAGAATATCTTGAAAAACAAGAACATCCGACTTCCCTTAAAAACCTTTACCCGCAAAACTTACACAATAAGCGATGCAGAGAGAGCGGCAAGGTCGACTAGAATGAAAATGTTTTGGGAAAAGAAGAAAAATAAGAAGCTGAATCTTTAATATTGTTTTTGAGACATGTAAATACTTGTTTTGGTTAAGTGCTCCAATTAGGGCGTAACATATGTAAATAAATAAATAAATAAATAAATAAATAATAATAATAATATATATTGTACCCATGTGAGTAATCCCGATGGTAAATATGCAGCTGCCTACAGCTAGCATCAGGTCTCAGGCGCGTGCCGTTCCCCCAAATGAGCAGTGCATATTTTGGATTTGAGGCTATAAGGTAACAACTCTACAATAACAAGGCACAACTCTATTCTAAAACTTTAATTCAGTAAATAAAAATCATGGCTTCAAACACAAAAACAATCCCAAAACCATAAAAACAAAGCAACAAAAATTATACTTCCCCAATCCACAAATAAACAAAAATGAAATCATAATAAAATCATATTAAACCATAAAGCTGTACCCTTATGTGAACTACATAAAGATATATTAGTGCGCTGATGCACCTACGACTTCAAAACAAACTGTACATTAACATAACAGTCATACAATGTGACTTCCTTAATATCACAAATTAATTATTCCTTAAACCTCTTGGTTTTAACAATTATGTGTGCCGTGCGTGTTTTGATTTTTCTCTTCTCACCAAACAAATGCTTTCATGCATTACCTATTCGGACGTTGCACCGCAATCAACGTGCAACTCCATAATTATGTAAGCTACCCCTCCACTTCCTCTATTTATATGGTTCCATTGCATGCTGTACGTGATTCCTACATAAAACGTTACGTTATAGCTGGTGTCGGATGGTACAATAGATTACCTCGCTCTCGTGGCGATTGGCATCTGGTAACTAACTTCAAAACTTGGTTTCAGTGACAGTACAAATACATCATCTAACTATTCGTCAGATAGCTAAAATAATGAACCATCAGGATAATCTATAATTATCCATGTGTTCCTAAACCACATGGCTATATTACTCAACATAACAATCTTTCATTATATGTCATTTACCAGGGTCTAAAATCTGTCCCTTTCAACTTGCCTTGACGGTTCGAGTTTAGACTGCAGACCCTCGGCTAGAGGAGTCAGCACACAATAGAAAGTGGGATGGGTGTTCCACCAATTACCTCGACCCTCCTTAAAGGTTTTGAATGCTTTCCTTTCTAAGCAGTAAAGATTTACAAGACAAATACTGTCGTCTGACCGACACGCATATCCCAAAGGATCTTAATTGACTATTATGCAAACAGGTATTGAATGAGCTTTTATAATTACTCCTACACAGAGGATATAATAATTACTGGCCTCACACGGGTCCATTCAACATGAAGGTTCGGGGTTCGTAATGCATTAGTCTAACGGGTGACCGATATCTCAAGTAAAATATAGGCGCTCACTGCAGCTGTCGCCATGAGTTTCGCTACCACGAGCGGAATAACTCATTCCTAAGTTCTCGGGAGACCATAGAGTTTCGAGGTGTCCTCGTTCTCCTCGTCTCTAACACAGGATCCCAACCCGGAACACTTTCATATCCTTCCTCAGAGCTAGGGTACACACTACAACTCTGGCATAAAATTATATCTCCACTTATGCCCATGACATAGGAGATTTCATACGTAGAATAGACCATCTGGCCCCTACTCAATGCTACGACCTCCGACCTATATTATTAAGAGAAACCTAACAATTTACTCTATAAGCTTCTCATATAAGCTGCAAATTCAATTCACTAAAAGCTCTTTCATTACTGGCATCATTACTGAATATATGCAATATTCTGATATAAAACTTCTTTCCTTAATTACTGTAATGTAATCTTACTGTATCATCTTACTGCTTAGATTGATAAGTCTTGCAATTAGCGTAAATCTCTCGCTTACAACATTTATTTGTTTCCTGATGTGTTCATTCATACCTTTAATATTCATTATTATTATTACCATTAATCTCACTGACATAAATGACCAAAATCATTACTTTATTATTATTCTCACATAAATTACCAAAAATATCCGACATAGCTAAACGTCTTAAAATCCGAACAATAGTGCTCGTCACATTTACATAACTGATTGCCATTCTTAATTCATAGTGGGAATAATTACTCCACTTAATGATGCAAATTAACATCTCAACTCTATAAAAATCAACACAATACTGATTAAACATGGAGGATCTGCCTCCTAAACTGATTTTTACTGGCATCTCTACGGAATCACAACATGCAGTGGCCCATCTTTCTATATAATCATAACTTGTGGGGTACTTACATTTCTATAGGCGTCTATGGTGGCTCCAACCAATCATATTTCTCCATGTCGCCCGCCATTAGCAGGTTTAACGCGACATATTCATCTTGAAGACACACATTTTATAACATATAATTTTCATCAACAACACGACACGTTGCATAACTCTCAGGAAGCTATCGCTCCCACACATGTGAAACACTTATCTAATCACTACTTTAAAGGATATTTTACATATGCTGTACACTTAACACACGTCACTTTATACACTTTTCAATGCAGAAATTCCCTAGCAAAGATCGAAATTGCAGGCGTCGACGGTATCTCCCGTGCTCCTATTAACTCCTGATTGAAAGTCTGGTATACCTGCTTTCGGAATTCACCAACAGTTTTTATATTTCCTACTCCTACGGTAAGCGTCCTGCGCTGCATAAATATGCAAGCTCCCGTCCTGAGTTTTATCATCTGGTACTCTCATGACATTACCAAACACGTCATAGAGTTTCATTTAGCGCATACCATCGTAATTACACATATACGATCAATCAACACTTTACACATTGCGCTTAACACTGTCCAATACTTTACACAAATAATTATTTACAATAGTTCTGCCATTAGTCTACACGGTGCTTCATAACTGAACACGGCATAGTTCGTACTGCTGATTATGCCTATAGCACGACTATTATTCATACAAGCTTATAAAATGCTTCACTTACATGTACCAGTCTTTGTCCGGCGTCTATTATGAGTAGAACCGCCATGCGTTCTGCCTTGACGAACTTGCTTCAAAGTGGCTGTAACTGACTGAAGTTTCACTCGAAGACTGCTCGTAACTTACATGAAGACTGCTGTAGACTGCTTACATACTGTCTCGTACTGCCCTCGTACTTGTTGCATACTAATTGCAACTTACTGCACTGTGCTACAACTGGGTAACTTCTAACGTAAACTGAGCGTGAAGACTGCATAAGACTGCAACTTGCTCGACTGTAACTGGGTGCAAACTGCACGTGAACTGCGCGTAGACTGAGCTTCAACTGAGAGAGACTGGGTTTGACTGTCTTGACTGTGTTTCAACTGAGCTGAGACTGAGTGTAACTGATAGAGACTGGTCTTAGACTGAGCGCTCCTCCAAGGGTCTACTCCCTTATATCAGATTCTCACTGAAAGTAGGGCGAAATCTTCCCGCGTAATCTTGGCTCCTCTCACAGCGTGAATCTGGTCTCCAAACCGTGATCATTGGGTTCCTCTTTCTACACAGATTCCAAAACTATCTGCGTGCAAAGGAATCGCTCGTCCAATTAATTAATATTAATTCCTTTCTCCATAGCGTGGGACGCTATCTTACGGGTATTCCCCGGCAACATTCTCAAATCTATCCACGCACAATGGTAGCTTTACAGTCCTTCCGCACTTCGTTAAATATGCCCCAATTTCGCAGGTAAAAGGCTCTAAAATTAGCCTCCTGCCAAAAGATTCATCTGTGAGCAACTCTCATCTCAATTCGTTGCTCCAATCACGAGTAATCAATGATTTTCCTGGGCATCTCTCCTCCCACTACTCAAATCTATTCTCCGTCGGGGAATAACTGGGTCATTATTCAGGCCTCCACCCTGCTCCAGACGACAGAATGGGGTCACAGAGATGGACATGGCTCCACTGGGCCCCACCCACAATTCTGGGCTAATTTGTAAAATGTCAACTCTGTCCTCTCCGTGCTTCAAGCCTCGTATAGCCTACACCAAGTAGTCTAATAATGCTGTAATCTGCTCATTATTCCCTGCATTATTTTAATAAATAATGTCATTGCACCAAAATCACACCAGTGATTAAATATACACTTCTTTCGAGGGGTTTTTACCATGAAACTGCCTCTACAGATCTCTGGTTCGTTCCCTGGTGGAACCTTTATACTGAGATCACAGTCTCTGAGAACCACGTTCAATTCCAGTCAGCATAACCTCCTCGGGTTCATATTCCCCTTGCGAAACTTATAAAAGTCAATTGCAAGTGGCTTTCTATAAGTAACCAGCTGACTGTCTACCACTGTCTATGTTTACATCTGGGGTCCTTCACCTCGTCTGGCTGCGAGTAGGTTAGTACTGTTCCCCCTTCCACACTCGGCCTTCTTCCTAAGCTGTTCATTCTCCATGCGGAGGGTCGCGTTTATGGCTTCAACCTCTCTCGCCACTCTGACCATTTCTTCATAGAATTCTTGCAGACACTGGCATTCTTTCTTCTCTTCGCTTACACTGGGTAAACTGTCTGCTTCTCGTCCCGTCTTGCCGTTCCAACTTTCAGGTCTGACTGCTTGGCTGACTTCGCTCTCCCCGTTGATTTGGGTGTGCGTTACTAATACTTCTTCTTGTTCGTCGAATTCTTCTGGCGAGTAATACATTTTTAAGTTGGCTACGTTCATAACGACCTCGTTTCCATTTTCTAGATGCCTTAACCTGTATGCGTTTTTCTGGAGGTCTCTTATCACCTCGAACGGGCCGTGGTAAGAAAAATTGAACTTTTTATACTTGCGTGCCTCTGGATCTGAACTGGCGGGTTTCTTAATTAAAACTTTCTCTCCCACGAGAAGCGGTCTATGATACCTCTTCGCACGATTTCTTCTCTGACGTCTCTCCGCCTGTGCTTTGAGATATTCAAAGGTTCGTTGGATCCTCAATTCTCTACCGGGCTGTGCATCTACTGGCAATGGAATAACACCAGTCCACGGTCTCTCTGGTCTTTGGTCCAGATGTAGAGTCACGGGAACCTGACCTGTCGCCTCATGTACAGTATTATTTATACAGTATTCAATGACTTCTAGAAATTCTATCCAACGCCAATTCTCCTCAGAGCAGTAGATCTTCATGTATTTCTGGATCTCTCTCATTACTCTTTCAACTGGACTTGCCTCAGGATGGCGAATGGTAGATAAAATCTGCCTAATTCCTAGAGTTTCCAGTTCTCGACGAAATTCTGCACTTGTAAAGCAACTTCCGTGGTCCGAGAGAATGTTATCCGGCTTCCCAAGAATCGGAATAACTCTCTCTTTCAGGCGCTTCAAGACCTGTTTTGAACTTGTCTTTTGTATGGGGCATAACACCACCATTTTCGAGAATACATCCATGGCTACAAAAATGTGTCTATTGCCTCTACGTGCTCTAGGCAATGGTCCAAAGTTGTCTATACTCAATAGCTGCCTTGGCTTCTCCGGTAACAACGGGATAGGTCGTTGCCTCATTAAAAAGGGATTTGGCTTAACCCTTTGGCATAGATCACATGTCCTAATAGCATTTCTCACCGTTTCTCTCAATTTTGGCCAAGTAAACGCTTCCTTCAACAGAGCACAGATTTTATCTATCCCCGGATGTCCAAATGCTCTGTGGGCTAGCCATACCAATCTTCTCTGCAAAGATGCAGGAATTACAATCCTTTGACGTGTATGATCTACATCGTCCCACTTGTGTAATATCTGATTATACCATACATACTCTGTTGCCAATGCCTCCGCCTCTCTGTATACCGCAGTTCCCCTTGCTAAGCGTCCCTCAAAGTAATCGATCATCATCTTCAACCATGGGTCTTCGCGTTGTAGGTTGGTAAGATTCCTTAAGTCATCCAACGTCTTCTGATCTCGATTCTCAATCTGGACAGCTAGCGCTTCCTCTTCTCTAGGGTAACGACTTAATATGTCCGGTATTACATTCTCTTTCCCTGGACAATATTCTATTTCCACATTAAATTGCTGGATATACAGGGACCATCTTGTCAATCTCTGGCTAGACAAATCTGTCTTTAACAAAAATGTTAAAGCTTTATGGTCTGTTCTGAGGACTATTCGGAAGCCATACACGAGTTTGTGCCAAGATTGCAACGCGTACAAAATAGCGAGCAACTCTATCTCTGTGATCGTGTAGTTTTTCTCATGGGCTTTCAGTCTCCTGCTTATAAAGGCGATAAAAACTTTCTTCTCAGGCTGCTCAACATTTTCCTGGAGTAGCATCGCTCCAATCCCAATAAGTGATGCATCCGTCTGTATGATGAACTTCTGGGTATAATCCGGGTATCCCAGCTTCACATATTCCAAAAGCATTTGTTTTGACCTCACGAATGCTTCCTGACATTGCTCGGTCCAATTCCAACTGCCGCCTTTCTTCAATAGGTCCTGCAGGGGTGCTACTGTCGCAGTATAGTTTGGGCAGTGGTTCGAAAAGAATCCAATTACTCCCAAATACTGTCGGACGTGCTTAACTTTCGTGGGTCGAGGGAAATTTCGAATTACTTCCAATTTATCTGGTTTAGGCTTCACTCCATTTGCATCAATAACATGCCCTAGGAATTTAACTTCCCTCTGACAGAAGTGCGATTTCTTGATATTAACCTTAAAGTTAGCTTCTCGAAGGTCATCTAGCAACTTCTTCAGGTCTCTCATGTGCTCCTCCAGAGATTCTGATGTGAGTAGAATGTCGTCTACATATCTGATGGTACTCTCTTTAACCTCATCTGATAGATTGCGATCTAACGCTCTTATCAGGGCTGAACCAGCTGTTTTCAACCCAAAAGGTAGCCTTAAAAATGTGAATGTATGTTGATCAAACATAAATCCTGTCAACAGGCTAGTTTTCTTCTCTAATTCAAGATGGTGGAAACTGGATGTGATATCTAAATTTGTGAATATGGTTTTCCCTTTAAACTTCCTGAGGATCTCTTTAATAGGTGGCACTTGGTCAAATTCCGGGATAACTCGCAAATTTAAGCGTCTCAGGTCCAGGCAGACTCTGACAGATCCGTCTGTCTTTGGTACAATTACCAATGGACTTACATAAGGCGTAGGTGTCTTCTCAATAACACCGGCCTCCAACATCTCCTGAATTGCCTCTTTCACTTTAGGATAATGCTTTTCAGCTATAGGGTAGGGTTTCTGCCTAAATGGTGTCCAATCACTGACTTGAAAAGAATAAGTGAAGTTCTTTATCCGACCAGGTCTCGAATCAAAGACTTCCTTCTGTTCCAGTAATAACTGCTTTAAATTTTCCTTCTCTTTTAGCCCAATTTTCGCTTCTTCTAGCTTTTCCGAAATATATTCTTCCAATTTGGGTTCCAGATCTTTTTCCAAGTCTGTGGCTAGTGTTTTAAGCTCCTCTTCTAACTGCTCAATAGCTAACACTCCCTCCTCAGCCGCATCTCTGTATGTATGCCATACTTGTTCACTTGATCCTGGTTCAATCTCATTGAGTGCGACCTCTAAGCCTTCAGCTTCTTCATTCACATGGAACATAACCCTGTCCTGTGCTAGGTCGATTATCACTCTGTATTCCCTTATAAACTCTGCCCCAATAAGTAGGTTATAAGGCAGTTTGTTTACTAACAGAAAACTCTGTGAGAAAATAGAGCCTCCTATCTGTAAATCTAGGAATACCTGGTATTTACATATCATTGTTCGGTCTGGAATTACCCCTTTAATCTTGACACTAGAGATCGGTATTTTCAAAATGTTCTCTCTCCGGGCTATTTCATTATATAGAGCTTGTGTCATCAGGCTCACTGTTGATCCTGTGTCTAGCAGACTTCTGACTTTTAATCCTGCCACTCTCACAATTATAATAGGCAATTCTCTCTTGACCATGACCTGTGGTCCTCCTGTATCCTCAATCAGTTCTTCTGGTTTGGCTATCCAATTGATGATGTTAATAGACTTCCATCCATCAGTCTCAAACTCTTCTAATTTTGGCGTTTTTTTTTCTTCAGCGCCCGCCCCCTTTGAGTTTCTTCTCTCCTGTTCGCTGCGCTGTAGTTCCAAACTCTTAGCTCCATCTCCATATCTGTCTGGCGATGTCCTGTTCTGCATGACTTCTTGCCATCGAACTTGTTGTTTCTGGGGCTCATCTCCCCTTTCTTCGAGGTATCGCAAAGAAGCATGGTATCGTTCTTCTACCTCGTCATCGAAGTTACTTCTTCTTTCTTGGGGTCTCCAATTTCTATTATTGCCTTCTTGGCCATTATTACCTCCATTGTTATGGTACGGTTTACCCCTGTTATTCTGCTTATTCCACGAACTTCGACCTCTTCCTCCTCTATTAGCATTTCCTTTGAACTTTGACTGCCATCTTCTGGGTTCCTGTTCCCATTGCCGTCCATAGGAATCTAATGTTTCTGTGCTCGTAGCTTTGTTATTCCTTGGAGCTTGCTGTTGGTCAGTCTGTGTGTTGGTCACGTGGACTTGTTCCACGGTTCGACTCTGACGCATTGTATTTGCTGTGGTAAGGTCCAGTTGCCTTAGAACTGTCTCCATTTCCATAGCAGTTTTCGCATTAGCCGAGATTAGTAGCCTTTGGATCTCGTATGGAAGCTGTTTGGCGATAGCAATACATAGCTCCAGTTCGCTCGGTTTTTGATCCAGCTCTTTAAAGCGACACATCTGCGATATGAAAAATTCTGCGTACTTTGTTGGATTATTAGTACTGTATTTCTTTGCATATAAATCCAACCGTAAATTCTGTTGAGTCGCGGCGTCCCAATATCTCTTCAAGAATGCCTCACGAAACTCCTCAACAGTATCAAAAGTGTAACGGAAGCTGCGAAACCATAATGCGCACTCCCCCTCTGTTAATTTCTCTATAGCACGTAACCTACGCTCCTGCGGTATTCGTGCATCATTTAGATATTCAGTCACTTCCTTTAACCAATATTTTGGTGTCATACTACAGTGGCTACCTGAAAATTTCCTTGGTTTTTCTTCGCTTGCCCTAATGACGTTTATCACCTGGGTGTGCATAGCATTTTCATGTGGCGTCGATGCCGCAATTGGTACACCTGGCGTCATATAAGGACTTTCTCCTGGGCCTGTAGCATTCCTGCTCATAGGTTGGGTTTCTAAGTCTGCCCACCTTGTTTTCCTCATATCCTCTATGCTGCCTTCACTTGACTTAGGACCTTTCAGAAGCGTTTCCTCCTGTGCTATTATCCTAGTCTCCATTTGATTGTGGCGCATCTCTGCTCTTTCTAGGCGAGTAATGACTTCTTTCTCTATTCTTGTAAGCCTATCTCGGTTTTCCTCGGCTACTTGAAATATTTTCACCTTGTCTTCTTTCAGACTTTGTTTGATATGGGATATTTCATCCTCTACATCTTCTTTAATTTGAGCAAGGGTCTTGTCGCTTGCCACTGTTTTCTGGCCTTCTCTTATTTCGAGTTCTTCTCTCAACCCTTTAATTTCATCTTGAATGTGTCCATTGACTTTAGACAATTCATTCCGGACCTTGGTGATCTCACCTCTATTCTCCTCTTGCCTTTTGTTAACTATGACAATGTCACTTTGAACTTGGTCCAGTTCTTGATGAACTTTGCCCATCTGACTTTTCACGTTGCTTACCAGCTCCTGACTTTCATGAGCGATAGCCTTAATTTCGCCTATTTCCTGGCATTGACCTAATATATTCTGGTCCTGTTTCTTGAGGTCACCGTTAATTGCTCTAGCATAGCTTTTCAATTTCTGGTCCCATTTGGAGTCGTTCTCCTCTAATCTCTGGTCTACCGTTCTTGTAAACTCTGCGAATTGTTTCGCTTGGCGTTCGAGATTCCCCTCATTTCGGATTTGAATATCGCTAATATCGTTAGACAACGCATCTAATCTACTGTTGGTTTCCTCCTGAGCCTGCTTACACGCTTGTAAATTACCCTCAAGTTTGGCTTCTATAGCCTCGAAACGTTTATCAGTTTTAACCTGCATTCCCGATACAATGCTTACAACAGTATCTGTTACTTCGGTCTTAATTACTTCTTGCATTTGACCTAACTTATTGTTTAATTCAACTTTATTATCGTCTAACCGATTGTTTAATTCAATCTGGTTATTATTCATTGCAACCTGATGTGCATTAATTGCCTCCTGATTGGCATCTAAACGAGTGTTTATGCTATCCTGGAAAGCCTTGGCTTCCAGTTTAATCTGCTCGTTAACAGCATCAAAATGCTGTTTCAATCCTGCAATAACCTGCAAGATTTCCTCCGTACCTGACATTTTACAATAACACACTTAAATATGCAGGCAGGCTTCCTGGAAAAATATGTGGATACGTTTCGAAGAGAAACATCAAACACTGCACACATATCGTGAAGTCGTACAAAACCTGATAATATTATGGTAGATTGTGGATCTGGTATGTAGCGCTCATACCCTTGGGCAATTCTCTTCTCAATAGAGAGATTCTGCGTTACATAAAAAGCCTACTGAATTCAAAAACCACTCAAACACAGTTTGAGGCAAAACAATTACTATGGTTTTCCCCATGAAATACCATAAAAAATCTATGGGTTTTCCCTAAATCCCATAAGCTCCGCGTTGGGCGCCATGATAATTGAGAGTGTAAGTACAAAGGAGTTATCATTCATGTATGCCATGCATGTGCAATGCCAAAATCGCTCATATTGCACTGACGCAGGCGGTTCCATAATGAATTAATACCGCCCCACGTTGCTTGGGCCATGATAATAAAAAGAGTAAATACAGAGGAGTAGAACTGTACTTATACATCTATCAAAATTTATATGTACGTATCGGAACTTATCTAGGGATAGGAGCGGTCATTCCCTACTTCGTTAATTCTTACTTTAATAGAGTTGTGTGCATTAAATCTGACCGACTTTAGTTGTACCGATAGCTCAAATCACAGTATAGGACATCAAATCCCATGTACCCATGTGAGTAATCCCGATGGTAAATATGCAGCTGCCTCCAGCTAGCATCAGGTCTCAGGCGCGTGCCGTTCCCCCAAATGAGCAGTGCATATTTTGGATTTGAGGCTATAAGGTAACAACTCTACAATAACAAGGCACAACTCTATTCTAAAACTTTAATTCAGTAAATAAAAATCATGGCTTCAAACACAAAAACAATCCCAAAACCATAAAAACAAAGCAACAAAAATTTTACTTCCACAATCCACAAATAAACAAAAATGAAATCATAATAAAATCATATTAAACCATAAAGCTGTACCCTTATGTGAACTACATAAAGATATATTAGTGCGCTGATGCACCTACGACTTCAAAACAAACTGTACATTAACATAACAGTCATACAATGTGACTTCCTTAATATCACAAATTAATTATTCCTTAAACCTCTTGGTTTTAACAATTATGTGTGCCGTGCGTGTTTTGATTTTTCTCTTCTCACCAAACAAATGCTTTCATGCATTACCTATTCGGACGTTGCACCGCAATCAACGTGCAACTCCATAATTATGTAAGCTACCCCTCCACTTCCTCTATTTATACGGTTCCATTGCATGCTGTACGTGATTCCTACATAAAACGTTACGTTATAGCTGGTGTCGGATGGTACAATAGATTACCTCGCTCTCGTGGCGATTGGCATCTGGTAACTAACTTCAAAACTTGGTTTCAGTGACAGTACAAATACATCATCTAACTATTCGTCAGATAGCTAAAATAATGAACCATCAGGATAATCTATAATTATCCATGTGTTCCTAAACCACATGGCTATATTACTCAACATAACAATCTTTCATTATATGTCATTTACCAGGGTCTAAAATCTGTCCCTTTCAACTTGCCTTGACGGTTCGAGTTTAGACTGCAGACCCTCGGCTAGAGGAGTCAGCACACAATAGAAAGTGGGATGGGTGTTCCACCAATTACCTCGACCCTCCTTAAAGGTTTTGAATGCTTTCCTTTCTAAGCAGTAAAGATTTACAAGACAAATACTGTCGTCTGACCGACACGCATATCCCAAAGGATCTTAATTGACTATTATGCAAACAGGTATTGAATGAGCTTTTATAATTACTCCTACACAGAGGATATAATAATTACTGGCCTCACACGGGTCCATTCAACATGAAGGTTCGGGGTTCGTAATGCATTAGTCTAACGGGTGACCGATGTCTCAAGTAAAATATAGGCGCTCACTGCAGCTGTCGCCATGAGTTTCGCTACCACGAGCGGAATAACTCATTCCTAAGTTCTCGGGAGACCATAGAGTTTCGAGGTGTCCTCGTTCTCCTCGTCTCTATCACAGGATCCCAACCCGGAACACTTTCATATCCTTCCTCAGAGCTAGGGTACACACTACAACTCTGGCATAAAATTATATCTCCACTTATGCCCATGACATAGGAGATTTCATACGTAGAATAGACCATCTGGCCCCTACTCAATGCTACGACCTCCGACCTATATTATTAAGAGAAACCTAACAATTTACTCTATAAGCTTCTCATATAAGCTGCAAATTCAATTCACTAAAAGCTCTTTCATTACTGGCATCATTACTGAATATATGCAATATTCTGATATAAAACTTCTTTCCTTAATTACTGTAATGTAATCTTACTGTATCATCTTACTGCTTAGATTGATAAGTCTTGCAATTAGCGTAAATCTCTCGCTTACAACATTTATTTGTTTCCTGATGTGTTCATTCATACCTTTAATATTCATTATTATTATTACCATTAATCTCACTGACATAAATGACCAAAATCATTACTTTATTATTATTCTCACATAAATTACCAAAAATATCCGACATAGCTAAACGTCTTAAAATCCGAACAATAGTGCTCGTCACATTTACATAACTGATTGCCATTCTTAATTCATAGTGGGAATAATTACTCCACTTAATGATGCAAATTAACATCTCAACTCTATAAAAATCAACACAATACTGATTAAACATGGAGGATCTGCCTCCTAAACTGATTTTACTGGCATCTCTACGGAATCACAACATGCAGTGGCCCATCTTTCTACATAATCATAACTTGTGGGGTACTTACATTTCTATAGGCGTCTATGGTGGCTCCAACCAATCATATTTCTCCATGTCGCCCGCCATTAGCAGGTTTAACGCGACATATTCATCTTGAAGACACACATTTTATAACATATAATTTTCATCAACAACACGACACGTTGCATAACTCTCAGGAAGCTATCGCTCCCACACATGTGAAACACTTATCTAATCACTACTTTAAAGGATATTTTACATATGCTGTACACTTAACACACGTCACTTTATACACTTTTCAATGCTGAAATTCCCTAGCAAAGATCGAAATTGCAGGCGTCGACGGTATCTCCCGTGCTCCTATTAACTCCTGATTGAAAGTCTGGTATACCTGCTTTCGGAATTCACCAACAGTTTTTATATTTCCTACTCCTACGGTAAGCGTCCTGCGCTGCATAAATATGCTAGCTCCCGTCCTGAGTTTTATCATCTGGTACTCTCATGACATTACCAAACACGTCATAGAGTTTCATTTAGCGCATACCATCGTAATTACACATATACGATCAATCAACACTTTACACATTGCGCTTAACACTGTCCAATACTTTACACAAATAATTATTTACAATAGTTCTGCCATTAGTCTACACGGTGCTTCATAACTGAACACGGCATAGTTCGTACTGCTGATTATGCCTATAGCACGACTATTATTCATACAAGCTTATAAAATGCTTCACTTACATGTACCAGTCTTTGTCCGGCGTCTATTATGAGTAGAACCGCCATGCGTTCTGCCTTGACGAACTTGCTTCAAAGTGGCTGTAACTGACTGAAGTTTCACTCGAAGACTGCTCGTAACTTACTTGAAGACTGCTGTAGACTGCTTACATACTGTCTCGTACTGCCCTCGTACTTGTTGCATACTAATTGCAACTTACTGCACTGTGCTACAACTGGGTAACTTCTAACGTAAACTGAGCGTGAAGACTGCATAAGACTGCAACTTGCTCGACTGTAACTGGGTGCAAACTGCACGTGAACTGCGCGTAGACTGAGCTTCAACTGAGAGAGACTGGGTTTGACTGTCTTGACTGTGTTTCAACTGAGCTGAGACTGAGTGTAACTGATAGAGACTGGTCTTAGACTGAGCGCTCCTCCAAGGGTCCACTCCCTTATATCAGATTCTCACTGAAAGTAGGGCGAAATCTTCCCGCGTAATCTTGGCTCCTCTCACAGCGTGAATCTGGTCTCCAAACCGTGATCATTGGGTTCCTCTTTCTTCACAGATTCCAAAACTATCTGCGTGCAAAGGAATCGCTCGTCCAATTAATTAATATTAATTCCTTTCTCCATAGCGTGGGACGCTATCTTACGGGTATTCCCCGGCAACATTCTCAAATCTATCCGCGCACAATGGTAGCTTTACAGTCCTTCCGCACTTCGTTAAATATGCCCCAATTTCGCAGGTAAAAGGCTCTAAAATTAGCCTCCTGCCAAAAGATTCATCTGTGAGCAACTCTCATCTCAATTCGTTGCTCCAATCACGAGTAATCAATGATTTTCCTGGGCATCTCTCCTCCCACTACTCAAATCTATTCTCCGTCGGGGAATAACTGGGTCATTATTCAGGCCTCCACCCTGCTCCAGACGACAGAATGGGGATCACAGAGATGGACATGGCTCCACTGGGCCCCACCCACAATTCTGGGCTAATTTGTAAAATGTCAACTCTGTCCTCTCCGTGCTTCAAGCCTCGTATAGCCTACACCAAGTAGTCTAATAATGCTGTAATCTGCTCATTATTCCCTGCATTATTTTAATAAATAATGTCATTGCACCAAAATCACACCAGTGATTAAATATACACTTCTTTCGAGGGGTTTTTACCATGAAACTGCCTCTACAGATCTCTGGTTCGTTCCCTGGTGGAACCTTTATACTGAGATCACAGTCTCTGAGAACCACGTTCAATTCCAGTCAGCATAACCTCCTCGGGTTCAATATATATATATATATATATATATTAAAGGGAAGAAATGCATTTACTCAAATAGTGTCGGGCTCCTGAGTAGCAGGCTACCGACTAAAACTCCCCCCGTTACTTCTGAACACTAGCCTGGAACCGTTTATCACATTACTTCAGGCTAGAGTCATTTTACATTTGCCCGTAGGACACTCCTCCTTAGTGGATATCTTCAGTGGTGATCCAGATCCGTCTTCTTTGTTCGGAGGATATCTTCAACAATACTTGCTACAAGTTTCCAATGTTCTTCTTTTTGTAACATTTCCGCAACAATATTGTCCGGAGATATCTCTACATCAATGTGATCTTGAAGAGACTGCCTATTTTGGACCCACCGTCCGCAAGAGAAAAAGGTTTGATTCGCATTATCTAGCTCATTATCACAGTAGATACAATCTGGTGAATCCACTCCCCATCTTCTTAAGATAAGAACAGAAGTACCCATGTCCAGTCAAGAACTGAGTGAGATAATAACCAACCCCACCATGTTTCCTCTCTGTCCAAACCTGCACGTGGGGTATCTTTCTCTTAGTCCACTGGCTTCGGTATCCTTGCTCCCATTTGATATGCCAATAATAATAATAATAATAATAATAATAATAATAATAATAATAATAATAATAATAATAATAATATGTAAGTTGTCATAAGTACGTCACTGTCGCTGTTAGATTTGAACCATATGTTGCGTGCTTATAACTTCTTCATCCAGTCTCTATTTGAATTTGGCACAACTATTGCTGCAAAATAAATTGTTGAATGGTGTTAAGCTACATAAGTTGTGCAAATTAAGTGTCAGCTGGTGTGACATCAATGAAACCCAGGATCTACGAGTTTATTAGCACAGCCCCTTCTGTCACAGTGAGTTTTTATGCATTTCTATACTGCTTGCATGTTCTCAACTTTGGTGAATTGCGTGAATATTTAACACAAAGAGGTCGATTAAGATCTGATAGTACCAATGCAGGTTAAGGATAACTCGTCTCATACTCATTCGATATCAGCTTCAAAAGCATCGACAAAATTTACAAGAAATGATTAACTAGACTATTAATCATTTAGGGTAGGTAGGACTCTTCAGCCGTAGTGAAGGCAACCTGCCTAGGGGATGAAAACCCCGAAATCAAACTCATTGCAGCAGCGTCTGTCCCGCAGCGGGCGGCTGCTAACGACGTCTGATCCCCATGTTAGGGGCGGTCGAAATCATATCCTGGCCGTAGGTATAAAAGGCACACCATCATCATGATGAGAAGAAATAAGAAAAGTGGAACCAATAGGCCGCTACCCGAGGAGCGTCGGGGCACCCTTGGAGCCATCGCTGGGGGTGACAGCATACAAGCCGGTGGTGATCAGGAGCTGAACAGGCGGGCCCTGATCGGGGAACACCCCGAACATGTTACAGCCTATGTTGATAGTAGCTTCTTAACAGCACCCAACGCTACACCTGCTCCTAGTGTTTCTTCTGATACTCAGGAGACCACAAGAGCGGGCAAACCGAGAAAGCGCATGAAATGGACAAATGAAATGAATATGTACATCATTCGTTCATATTATCAGATAACGAATATGGAAACTGACACTACTGCATATAGACAGAAGTTGCACACTGAATTCTGCCAGATATTCCCTGATATTAATGTTACAGAACAGAGAATAGCAGATCAGCGCCGTGCTATAGTTTTGAAGAAACTTATCCCAGAACATCAGCTCAAGCTGCTGATGGTTGACGTAGCTGCCGACAAAACTTATAACTCTCTAGACGAATCCATAGATCAGGAGAGTACACGTCTGGTCAATGAACAAAGGCACGCCGATCTTCCTTCAGATGACAAAGATGTAAATATATCGCCGGAAGCACTCGTAGAACCAGTGCGGAAACAAATTGAAGATGAATTTGGGAAGGCTCTCATAGAATTTGAAGGGACTGATCCAATAGAGCGGCCCATGATCACGAACCAAAATTGCTCTAAGAAACTTGCTACCGCTGTTGTAACAATGAACGACATTCTCTCTCAGCATCTGTCCCAGAAATCATATTGTTTCAACCCTGTTCAGACTGCAATTTACGCTGGAGCGATAGCTGTGATACGTGTGACAGGAGGTAGACTATGGCGACCTAAAGATGCCTCAGGTCGACAGAAGAAGATGCCAGCTTGGGTGATACGTTTACGAAAGTCTGTTGATGAACTGAGAGTAAATATTGAAATAATACATCAGTATGTTGCAGGCACTAGAAGTAAGAAAGTTGTTCCATGTGTTCAAATGTTGAGCCATACGAAGAGTAAACATGCAAAGTACAATCCTTCGAACCGTAGCCCCCTTGAGATCCTAGACACATTAAAGCAGCAACTTGAGGCAAAGGTACGGAGATTACGTCGATATGAAGAATCGAACAAACGAAAGCAACAGAACAAGCAATTTGTTACCAATGAGAAACGGTTGTATAGGAATCTTGACGATCCTGGAACACAAATGGGCAGTTCACCGCAAAAAGAAGTGGTAGAGAACTTCTGGTTTTCCCTATGGTCGAATGCTGGAGATTATAACAGCAACGCTAAATGGATTACGGAGGAAGAGGAAAGAATGTCAGAAATTGACACGATGAATGATTCTTCTGTATCAACTGTAGAAGTGATCCGATTTTAAGGTGGTGTAAACAATGCTCCATATGTAGTAATACAGTGTTGATTGTCAGAGCTGAACTCGCGGTTGCTGTCTGCCTGGGAAAGATAAATGAACGACAAACTGTCACCACTCGGTCACATGCAGTTGTGTGTAAGAGAAAACTATGTAGGTGGCCTCAAACTGTCTGGGAAGAATTAGTCTTCATTAGTCTAAAGCCGTTGTCTCCCATTGTGCTGTAATTACAACAGATTACTAGTTTCTGATTCTCCCACAGATATCTTACGAGGTACTTCATAACTAAATAGTAAGTTCTCCCCTTCAACGAACGCATTCCATTACCTAAGTTCGTGAGTGGTATAGTGAAGTTAAGTTTTCAGAAATGTCGTCAGAGTAGGCTATACTGTAGACCCTCTTAAAGTGGACGTAACATTCGTAAAATCTTCTCTTAAAAGCCGGCTACCTAGGTATGTTCTTATCCTTATACGTACTGGGTGAACCTATTTAACATAATCATGATCATCTTCCTAGACTTATTCTGATTAAAGTTCAACTTCAGAGAAAGAAACTATAAACAATCGGGACTCAAACAACTGCACTTTAGAGCTTCGTCGTACACAATACGTACACGTGATCACGTGGCTTTGAAGGGAACCTTGTGAACGTGAACTGTCCGATCTTTATGGAACTTGACAGACATGCTCAGGCCACATGCTGAGCTTGTATGCACAAAATCGCCGGTTCAAATCTGGCTGAAGTCGTCTGATTTTTAAGAGCGTTAAAATCCCTCAGTATGCCTTCCTTCGGAGGGGAAGTAAAGTCGGTGGGCCCAAGTTATATATATATATTTTTATGGCATGCAAAAGAACCTTCCACTAACTACAATTGTATAAAACTAACTTTGTAGGTTAGATTTTATTAACGCTCTATTAACTTCCAACGTTCGTCGCCAGGTGGCGGCTGTGTTGACATCTAGTAACCAAGTTCACAGATAGGTGTTTATGATGGTAGCATTTGGTCCCAAAAGTAGGAACTACTTGAAATTGATCGTCTGCAGTCCTTGCCTGAATTACTGATAACACACTAATATAGCCATCACAATTAACACTGGTTATCAGACTGATTCTACACACACCAAAGTACAAGGGGCAACATGACCACGTTGTTGCAGCCCCTAAACTGAGGAACCAACAATCCAAACTCAACGTTCGATATCGAAAATGTAATGTGTGAGGGATTACTCTAATATGCCAATAAATTAGATGGGGATGATAGTTGTTTCAAAGGGCGTAATATATAGGCCGGCTGGTATGAATGATACGGAAATGATAGGCTGCTACTTCGTCTACTGACTTAAATTTAAACTGGAAGAAGACATGAGTAGAAAAGGAATAAGGGAAGGTACTTTTTTTTGTTCAATCTGCTATAAAATTTTAACGAGATACAATGCAAATATTTACTCCATATCGTTAAACGACAAATAAAGCAAGGACAACTTTGGTGTAGGTTGTTCTTATGTAAGACTAAGGGTAGAGTTTTTATTGACCTCTAAACTCGAGTATCTATACTTATTTCTCCGACAGTAAGATACGGAAGTGGAATGCTTTCAACCCTAGAAGATGTAGATTAAGGGAATTGGAAGGAAATAGAGCCATGAAAGGCAAATGGGATAGTGAAAGATACGAGGGTCCAACACAAAGTCAATGGAATAGGAAATGAAATGGACCCATCGCAGGAATCCGTGGATGTCGCCAACTCTGAAGACCACCGACTTTGTGCCTTTCAGAGTCTAAACCTATCCAGAGTACACCATGCGTCGTGGAGCTGCACACACACCCTCCCCCTTTAGTACCTCTTAGATTAGTCAGAGGAAAGAAACAGAATCGAAAAGTGAGGGTATCAGAAATGAAACAAGGTCCTATTAACTCGAAAAGAATAATGACACCCTAGGCCTCGGATGCCCTAATACAGTCGGGGTCTGAAGAGAACAAAACTTGATCAAGGTTGGTCGACAGGAGATATGAATGAGGGGGGCCTACCACAAGTTAGTAGAAGAAATGCCGTGTTCATGTGGGGTCATGTGGAAGCCAACTAACGTCCCACTAGTTGTGAGATCCTGAGGGCAATGATATAGCCCTGAGAACGTAGTAATAATTGCGCAATTATATCATGAGTTATTGATTTCAATGTTTCAAAACTGCGCCCAGACATCATGATGAATGTATAGGGTCCATGATCTCACGTCTTGGCCATAAAATCTCACTCATTCCGGTCTACATAATTATTAAATTGTGGGTTATAGTTTTTAATAACTTGTGTTTTCAACTTATAGTTCACATTTTACCAACGTAATGCACATTCAAGGATGAGGCTATGCGCTGTATGAAGAGCATTAGTGTTATGACGAAATCTCTTGTATGTTACTATGCTCTTATCAACTTCTGTGAGAACTGCGAAATTATATCTTGAGTTGCGGTATTGATTTTATTGTTTTAATATTGCACCCAGCCACCATCTTGAATGTATCGAGTTGATGTGCATTCTCCTTGATAATTCGAAACCACATATGTATTTCTACCTTACTGATTACCTTCGTTATTGTAGCTCAACAATCTTGAGAGTTGTTTATTTTATTTTGTTTAAAGATGGCGGGTGTACATAATATTCAATCTAATTACGTTATGACTAGAGAATTCCAGGTTCCTTATATTTAACTCCCTGTATACTAACTAATGTGTGAATTGCTTGATTGGAGTATGAGTTTGGATTATAATGTTTGCATGCTTCACACGGCCACCATCTTATTCATTTGATGGATTTACAGTTTGGCCACTTAGGATATCCTCATGAATGTTTGAATTTACAGAATTTGGTACAGGCCCAATTATTTGTTTAGTAGGTATATTATTTTGGCTTTGAAAACTTGGGTGACCACTATTTTGTTTTCATTAAGATGCTGCCAATATAAAACATGACATTGACGTGCTCCCTAGTAATACTACCTCTGTACCAAATTTGAATAAATTCGGTTTCGTCGTTTGGGAAATGATATAGGAGGGGGTAGACACATAGACACACACCCATATAGATATACAGGCGGATATTTTCCCCACATGGATCTCGCAAGTCTACATTTATTGGTTTGAAAATTTCGGAAATAATATCGTTTGTCAATTTAAGTTAAGCGATATGTATCATGAACGAGAGAAGATTAATATTCGACTAATATAAAAATGAAAAGAAAAACAACAACAAGTAGTTCCGTGAAGAACTATACAGCCTATTTTCATATAACCTACTTATGTTAACTGCCACTATGAACATACAAAATTTCAGTTTGTTTGCTGTAATAGATTCGTAGATATTGAGATCCGAGTAAATATTTCGGATTGTCGCCATGTTGGATTTTATAAATGTAGGTCCTAGAGTTATGTACGGTTACATGAAGATTATTGTGTACGTGTAGCATTCAAATTTCTATCGCATGATTAGGACACAAGAAGTATCAAGGAGATTTTAAAATTTCGCACAGCTGCCATCTTGTGGTTATGGAAACAATTGAAATAAATTAGATGCCAGTGGATTAACATTCGTATAAGGATTTAATGTACCAAATTTCACTGAACTAGGATGGTTAAATTGCGAGAAACGTCCATGTGAATATTTATACTTCGCGTCGCCGCCATGTTGGATTTGTGATCACCAGGTTATTTAAAGTCCTATAGGTGAACTTACGTTCATAGTCCCTATGAACATAAAGAAATTCAGTTTGATTGCTATAATAGATTCGTAGATATTCAGAGCCGTCTAAATATTTCGGATGGTCGCCATGTAGGATTGTTAAATGTACAGGCCATAGAGTCATGTACCATTAAAAGAAAATTATTGCGTAGGCTCATTGTTCAAACTTTCACTTCGATCGCATGATTACGACACAAGAAATAAAAACTTAATTTTAAAATTCGCACAGCCGCCATTTTGAGGTTATGTAAACAATTGAACGAAATTAGATACCAGTGCATTACAATGTGTATAAATATTTCCCGTACCACATTTCATTGCGTTTGGAACATTAAATCGAGAGAAAGGTCTATTAAAATTTTTAATTCGCTTGGCCACAAAGTTCGTTTTATGGTTAACCGGTTTTTGAAAGTCTTATAGATGAACTTCCAGTAGTGCCCTTAATCTCCGTACAAAATTTCAGGGTGATACCGCTAATAGTTTCAGAGATATAGAATGCTGGTGAAATATTTCGCACATCCGCCATCTTGTGGTTATGTTAACAATTGATCGAAGTTTGATGTCGGTGCATTACAATGCGTATAAACATATACTGTACCAAGTTTTATTGCGTTTGGTTGGTTAAATCGCGAGAAACGTCTATTTAAAAGTCGCATATTCGCATGGCCACCATGTTGGTTTTGTAGTTACCAGTTTTTCAATGGTCATACAGGTGAACTTCTCGTAGTTCCCTTTATCACCCTAAAAAATTCCAGTGTGATATCGGTAATAGTTTCGCAGATATTCAATGCTGGTGAAATATTTCGCACAGCCGCCATGTTGGATTGGTGAAACGTAACAAAATTTGAAGGGCACGGTCGGGGTCGCCCGGAGTAGTGCTATGAACTTACCGAGTTTCATTGAAATCGCTCCAGCCGTATAGAAGTTATTAGGGGACACACACACACACACCTCACACACACACACACACACGCGCGCACACACAGACACACGGACAAAAGGTGTTCTCATAAGCATATTTTTTCAAGATTGAAAATAGGCTAAAAAGTGGTATTGAATAATCCATTTTGTCATGATTCAGTTTAGGAGTGATTGGAAGACTGCATTCTCTGGAATGTTATGAGTAATATATTCGTGTGTGGAAAGAAAATTAATCAAGACAGAGAAATTAATTCTGTGCGTTAAACAAGTAGCCTCAAAGAAGCTATGTGGTTATTTTTCGTTATGTTCGTCGTCATGCAAATCTTCTTTTGATTGTATATTGCGCCCGTTGAAACATGTTTGCTCAGACAACAGAGACGAAAACTTATGCTGAAATGTAACTGAACATACCCTGCGAGCGGTGGGAAGAAGCTGAAGCAATATCGCTTAAGATTATATTTTTACTTATTTTTCACATTCCAAAAATCTACTATAATTATAACCAAGTAATTCTGCATATTTGAAGTACAGCATACTTCGTAAATCGAAGAAACTATCAATTTACGCGGCCAGCTCATGTACTGAGAGCACGCCATATTTGGTAACACCAGTTCCTATTCGTCCGTGGAGGAGACAACATGTGCATGATGGAGCACAAGTGAAAGGAAACCATGTGGCAGGAAAAATCTACGAATAACTTTCATACGGATAGCCATCATTGCATTGTGTTATAATTAAAGGATTGAAGACATTCACCACTACGAGAACTGTAAAATATTTTTATTATTATCCGAGGTGAAATGAAGGACTAGAGCGAAGAAAACTTTGCGACCGCATGGTCTCATTCTCACGCACACACACTTATTTCAGTGTTCTATAAAATTTGTATTTAACTAACTTTATAACTGTACCAAAACCTACAAGTACAACCGTTATTTGCCGGATGGGCAGTGATTTTGATTTATTTTTTGTTAATATTTTCTTGTGTAAATATCAGTGCAAGCCACGAGTGAGTGTCGCACAAGCGACAGAAACTAGAGCCAGTGGCGGAGTGAAATGGACAATTTTTACCGCATATTAGCTGCAGTGCGCGAAAGTTTTATTTAATTATGTGCTACATTTTTATCAATGCTAACATCGCAATAATGATAAACCAGCAGATCTTCAGATACAACTCCAACCGCGCGATAGCATGTGATTGCTAAATCATGCGTGGGGAATTGGCGACGGAGGATCTCCAGACACAATGAAATGGTATCCTAAAGCCATACACGAGACCGCATACAACATCTCCTGGCGGGACTCGAACCAAGTGACGCTGAACCTGTAAGTCAGATCAAATATTTATAGCGTATTGTAAGAGTGGAAAACAGTAGTCTAGTTTATTTTGGTTTCATTTATTTAGTGCACAATGCAGGTAGCTAATTATAAGACGCGTGTGGAAATTAATAGTTTATTAAACATTTATAGAAGCCAGGAAGGCTGGATTTTTAATGCTCATTCGTATCATTTAAAAACAAATATTATCAACTTTTATTTTTGTCAGGCTGATGACAATTAACTAGTTTGACAATGTTAGATCAAGGCCAAGGTTACGAGCCTAGTTCACTACACAGCACACTCGATTCTAGGCAGTGGATTAATATTTTGTTTTAGAAGGCTGTGAGATTCTTGACATTATTACAAGTGGAATGCAGAGTTCCGTTATTCACATTTATTGGCCAGAACAATACTTGAAAACAGGTTTATTTCTTTAAAAGAAGCCACACAGGCAATGAATGCAATTGTATTTTGTAACCAAATGAACGCAGGTTCGATTTTATTCAGGGAAGAGGTAATTTTATAAATGCTCACACACAGTTAGCTTGTATCCGAAACCTTTATGTTTATTTAAAGCGTTGTCAGGATGTGTTTTGTACACATAATCTTTATTACCAGCAATTCAAACGTGTATCAATTAGGATTCCACACATTTGTAAATTAAGAGTATTATATGAGTCGTGACGGTGGATGAATACCTCCGACATTGTTATTGTGATTATATCGGTGGTAATGAACTAACTAAAGTCGTACCAAAAACCGAAGGCGCCTGGATCAATGGATCCGAAATAAGAGTATGCAATTGGTGAAGACATAGGATGTCTAATAAGTGTGATGAAATATTGGTGAAGACACAGGGTGTCTCGTAAAGTATTGAACTATTGAATTATTTGCTTACGTTTGATACAAACGTTACCTGAATACACTGAACGCTTTTAAAGGTCCATAAACTGAACAACAATACTGTCAGGAATGAATAATTGTGTGAAACTTTAATAAAAATAGGGGTTTGAAAACCAACAAATCTTATAAATTCTCCCTGAACCTAAATAAAATTTATAAACATAAAAAATAAACTATTTTTCTGGACCAAATGTTAACACTTAGATATTGTTAAGCTATTGTAGATATATTTTGATACATTTTTACATGATTAGTCGACCACTAATTGGTGATGTGATAACTGAAGCACACACATCAGATTAGTAGCAATATGAGTCGATGTAATTGCTTAATTACTATAGCATTTGCGGGCTTTCTTATATTTTCTATTTTCTTAACACTTTGTCACTATGACCGTTTGTTACAAACAGTAACAAATCGAGTACGTTGGCAGTGCCAATTGCACAACCATAGGAGTGCTGAATTATTGTATGCATTTGTGTTGTATTAGCATATTTTTTTTTATTCAGCAACATTGTGCACATAGCTTGATTTTTTTAGGATTAATGATATTTAGGACTATCTAAACACTTAACTCTAAAGATAAATGTTAGAGATGGCACCATCACAGCATAGGACAAATTTTCCCCTTGCTACTAAATGTAAATGTTCTAGTATTTGTAAACAAGTAAATGTCTTGCTTTGCTGTAAATTCTTTTGATGTTTGATCCACCCGAAAGTTATTTCGATGTAATTGCTTAGGGCCGATCTTACGTGCCATTCTCTTAGCTTGTTCATTTTGTCGAATTTTGTATTAGGACCATGAGAGCAATTTAGATCTTGATTAGGATTTTTTTATATTTCATTCAGGGCAGAATAATATCGGACTAGCCGTTTGCAACTCTCATGTTAGGCTAGGGATCTATTCTGAATAAAATTTATTTGTGATTTTAACCTAAGCTCTCTTTCTTGTTTAGTTTTGTTATCGATGCATTCCTCTGAGCTGGTTAAAGATCGAACCTCACTAATTCCCGACACCCCCGAGTGCAGACTTTTGTGCTACACCAGTCTATGAATGTATCGTCCCCCATACTTGTGTGTTAACTGGAAGAGGGTCTCGGAAGGGTCATTTGAAACCGGTGGCTCCCCGAAACCTTCGGCCAGCGGGCACATATAGTTAGAGCCCTGCGCGGATAAGGAAAACGTTATCCGCATCCGCCCCGCATCCGCACGACTGTTATCCGCATCCGCCCCGCATCCGCACGACTGTTATCCGCATCCGCCCCGCATCCGCACGACTCTTATCCGCAACCGCCCCGCATCCGCACGACTGTTACCCGCATCTGCACGTTTGTTATTCAAATATACTGGCATTATAATATTTTTTTTAAATTTAGATAAAGTATTAAAGCAACAGAAGCCTCCGTGGCTTAGGCGCCAGCACGCCGGCCTCTCACCGCTGGGTCCGTGGTTCAAATCCCGGTCACTCCATGTGAGATCTGTGCTGGACAAAACGGAGGCAGACAGGTTTTTCTCCGGGTAGTCCGGTTTACCCTGTCAAAAATGTCATTCCAGCAACACTCTCCACTATCATTTCATTTCATCTGTCATTAATTTAATCATTGCCCCAGAGGAGTGCGTCAGGCCTCGGCAGCCGGCACAGTTCATATCCTCGCCGCTAGATAGGGGCTCCATTCATTCCATTCCTGACCCGATCGGAGACTGGAAGCAGGCTGTGGATTTTCATTAAAGCAACACATTTCACCCGGCCGTAAAAACTATCCGTCACAAAGACTTGCATTGCATCTCTTCCCCAACCCCGTTGGAGAACGGGAATAATAAGGGGTAGACATATATTAAAGCAACGCATTTACACATTTGAGGAGAAAGTCGTTCCCTTAGGCTTTGTATGCCATGTGCTATGTTTAAAATAAATGCCATTACAGCCAGAATTGCAACCCTTTCCTGTTCGGAGTGTTAATTATGCTCAATGACATAATTTGAATGAGATTAGCTTAAATCATCATCTTACATTTGTCATGAGAAAGAAACATAACGGTAAACATCCGGGTCCTAGTAATCATATTCGACAAGTTTGGATTGTATTCTAAAATCTATCCGCAATTTTACTTCAAACATTATCCGCAGCGTATCCGCAATCCGCACAGCCATGCAAACCATATCCGCATTGCGATAAATATTGCGGATATCCGCGGGTTTATCCGCGGATATCCGCATCCGCGCAGGGCTTTACATATAGTACGTTGGCGCCGAACGTGGTTGCATCGAAACTTGTGTTCGATCTCCATGATTCGTTTGTTTGTCTGGATTTTATTTTGTTAGCAAATCCAACAGATTAGTAACGAATCGAGATTTCGTACTAGTGTTTTGGAGGGCTGCAAGCATTCTTATTCCAGAATTAAAACCATGAGGCTAGGTAACATTTATTAATGATAATAAGTTGAAGATTTTATTTGCAGTTATTCTAGTCTTGAGTAAATGTAAGTTTGTTGTTGTCTTGATGTCATTTAATTTTTACCAGAGGTTCAGCTGTTATCATCGAATAAATTTATGAAAGAATGGATTTTCTACTGTTTTCCAACTCAAACCATTGTTAAGGCATATGAAGTTGTAAGTTCCCCGTATTTGTCCAATTGAAGATATTATGTCTGCGCAAGAGACAGCCGAGTTGTTGGCAAACTTACTTGCTCTACTGCACAAATTCCAGGTGTCGATGGACAATTTGACACGTAACAATAATGATCTCAGATCTGATATGGCTCAGAACAATGAAAATTTGAGGGCAGATATGACTCAAAATAATGAAAATTTAAGGGCAGATATTAATAATGTTACTGAAAACATAAACACTGTCAGGGCCGATGTGACACAAAACACTGACAATTTAAGGGCAGATATAAACACTGTTACAGAAAATGTAAACACTGTTAGGGCAGACATGAATGAGAACAGTAACAATGCTACAGCTACTCTGTTACAAACTGGTAACAACATTACTACAAATATTAGAGCTGATATGGCACTGTTAAACAATAACATGAGGGCAGATATGGCACAGAATGTAGTTGAAGTGCGAGAGGACATTGCCAATGTTAAAGCCGAAATTACTGTCACAATCAATAAGGTTAGTGATGATTTGCGTGCAGATATGGAAACTTATCGCACGGAATATCACGCACACTTAGAGGGAATAAAACAGGAGATACGCACAAATAGATCTGAGATAAATCAAAAACTCAAAGACGTTCAGACGGAGGGAACGATAACATCGAATCAGTCAGGAGTGAAGTCGCTAATGCAAAAGAAATCGTTAGTACTAGAATTAACTCCGTGGAACAGCGTATGGAAGAAGTTAACACGTACGTGGGTGTGTTAAAAGCTGATGTGGCTATAGTTAACTCTGGATTAAAATTAACTAGAGGCATAGCATTTGCCGTGCACATGAATACTAAACGTGTAGCAAACAAAGTAGAGAAGGTGGAGGCGGAAGTCAGCAAAATAAAACAGGACTTAGCTACAGACATTGAAGCGAGTCGAGAGGAAACTCGTTAGAACAATCACAGATCCAACCAATACGTAGCAAAAACATTAGACGCTTACCTTGAGGAACAGGATGGGAAACAGAAAGAATTCGATAATCGCCTTGAAGGAAGATTTGAGCAGATAGAATCACAGGTGAATGCTATAATTAATAAGCAACCTGAGAAAGTGTTAGAATATGCCGAAATGAATGAACGCATCAATCGTCTATTAAAACCTAATAGAGAGGGTGTAACATCTACAAACACTGCGACTAACATACCGAAACCGAATGTTCCGATGGAAAACCAAGGTTATAATCCATTTAGGACAACATCACAATTTGTGACACCGAATGCTAACATAACGCCGAATTATGGTCTGACACCTAACTTTAATGTCACGCCGAACTATGGTCAAACCCAGTACTCGAATATTGTGTATTTGATAAACCATGAATATCAACCGGAAAAATTCAATAATTCTAATTCCGTTACACCGGTAGATTTTCTGAGAAACTTGGAGTCATACATGAGAGAAACTATGGTAACACCAGACAGGGAGTTACGGACTGTGGAAAAATACCTAGAGAACAGCCCGTTAACCTGGTTCAAGGCATTAAGATACTCATTCCACAATTATCAGGAATTTAAAGTAGCATTCCTGAAGACTTATTGGTCTTTGGAACGTCAGCAAAATATAAGGGCGGAAATGTACAATAAGAGGTACGCTAGTACTCAAACAACTAGGTACGCTACCTACTTCGCAAGTCAGCTTTCGAAATTGCAATGTTTGGAACCCCCTTTGTCCGAATTAGAACTTGTCCAAACTATCAGGAGACAATACCCTATGGAAGTACAAAGGTTACTCATAGCGTCAGATGCAAATACATTTATGAAATGTGACGAAGTTCTTAGAAAACTGGATAGCAGTCACGAACAATTTGCACTTACACCTAAACATAGGAGCACACATGATGTAAATGTAACTTCAGTGGACAGAACCAGTCAGACTGTACAAACTACAGAAAATCGTCGAACAAACAATCGTCAAAATCACGGGGGACCAGATAGAAGGAGAGATTTCCGTGATTATCGTAAAGACAATTCACCTTATGCAAGGAATCGTCGATTTGACACAATCAACAAGAATTACCAGAACAGATATCAAAATAGGACCAACAATTACAACAACAATCGTCGTAGAAATAACCATAACAATAACAACGCTAATTTCAACCGTGGTTATAGAGGACAGCCACGTGATCGTGAGGATCGAAATAACCGATACACTGATAATCCCAGAAGAGATTACAGACACTGTGGCGGTTACCGAAGAGAAAATGATCCTCGTTTCCAATACGATAATGATTGGCGAGGTAAGGCTAATGAAAGTCGCCAGAACATTCGAGACAGAAGAAATAGAGGAGAGAGGGATTCAGGCAGAAAGTCTGAAGAGGAAAGAGTACCTGATGTAAGTGAAGAGGAGCATGATGAACGCCCGTCTTCAGGGGCTCCAAAAGGAAAAAAACTCAAATTTCAGGACAGGAGTGCTAAGCACGGAAGACAACCCTGTAGTAGCGGATGTGCTACAGTGGGAACCCGTAGCAGAAGACCTCCTAGATGAAAGAAAGACTACAGATGGTTCGCGACTGACGGAGTTGTCTGTCATCGCGGCCCGCATTAATGACTTGCCTGTAAATATGCTTGTTGACACCGGAGCTATGGTTAGTGTAGTTTCTGGAGAACTTTATTGTGAACTAGCAGAAGTACCCGTTCTTCGAACGGTGTTCGTAGTTAGCACCAGACATTATCAATTGAGCTACTGTGCAATGGTTAGCAGTTTGTCATTCCATCAAGTTTATCAGAACGAAGTTAGTTTATTGGGAATATCACACACACTGTTAATTTAAGGCTCTTAAAATGTAGTTTTCGGAGACCCTTTATAGATGCCCGAATTATCTGTCTCACATTGAGAAGCGCAACATATGCTTTGGTCATCCTTGTAGGATAATTTTTATATTTCGCATATTTTAGCATATATTGAGAAGTTTTTCTCTATATCCACACTTCTACTGTATGAAAAGTACGGTGAAGAGTTTTATAAATGATTGGTGTATTGACTCTCATGGTTACCATACCTAATTTTAAGATGCACCAAGCATCCGAACACGAGGTATAGGCGTACATAAAGATACACAGAAAGACAGACAGACAATTCTATTGTCTACAACATATTACCCAGATATCCAAATATGGGTATATCTATCACACAGTATCAAATAAAATCATCCTTATGATGAACCCGTATGTCGACAAAAAAAAAATAGTTAAAATGTGCTCTCAGACTAAATTCACCTAACGCGTACTTCCTGACGTGAAATACAATTGAAAGTCTTGTAGATGAAACGCAATACACGTCACATTAAAACTGACCCTCTACGTTGTGCTAGGAGCCCATACACAGGAAGACCCCTTTCAAAATTATAAAGGCTTGTGGTGCATGAAAATTCAGGTTCTCTAGACTCAAATTGCCCAAATTCCTAAAAGCCGCAAAAACTGCTAGTTCAATTCAGGAATTTTTGAAAATAATGTTGCTGTTTGGAGATATAATAGACCTTGTGTACTATATGTCGAACGTGAAAATTGCATGAAAAAATTCTAGGTTACCCCTTCACCCACTTAATTGCATTGATGAATTATACGGTCTACGTTAGTTCCGTGATAACCTTATAGCCATTTGCAAACTTTCACAGAAATGTAATAAATGGAGTGTCATTGCTTCTTACAGAAATAGATGGAAAGTTTTATGCCACCCCATGAGATAATGTTCTCATGGTTACCGATTTGCATTCCTTCATTAGTTTGTTAAATTAAATTAAATCAGTTTTCTGGGAATATTTTAGAAACTGTTGGATTTAGAGCCTTATAATGTAGTTTTCGAGGATCCTTTAGGGCCCCCGAGTTTTGTTGCTGGCACCGAGGGGATTTGTCTCGTCGTTGTACGCCATAATATAATACTAATAATAATATAATATAGGGAGAAATTATAACACCTAATTTTATTTTATTTTTAATTCAGCCAATGGCCAAGTACTTTTCTTTTCAGGACGGGTCAGGGAAGGGATATTATCAGAGAAAGAAGCATTCACATCACGCATGAGCAAAATGGAAAAGGCCTACCATTTAACTAAGGGCATCTATAAGAAAAGGTCAATATCCTTCAACGCAAAACTAAAACATTACTGCAGTGTCATCCGTCCGGAGGTCTTGCATGCTTCTGAAAAAAAGGCTTGGTCGAGAAAGTGGAGGCCAAAGAAAGAAAAATTTTGAGAAAGATATTGGTTTCCATCAAAGACAATGGGAAATACAGAAGACGGCATAACCATGACCTATATACTCATGTGGAGAAGATAAGCAACGTCATCCGGAAGAGAAGGTTACCATTTGTTGGGCATGTGAAACGAATGAGCACAGCAAGACTGACCAACCGCAACATAACTTACTTTCAGGAGAGGAAAACAAAATGGGCCTGGTTCATTGAACTGGATAAAGATCTGAAAGAAGTGGGGATTACACCAACAGACATTCAGGAGTGCGTCCCACTCAAAGGGAAACTTTAAGCTTGTAAAGGTTTCCAAGAAAAACCGAAGCTGAAAACGGGAAAGATATGAACCCAGGAACGGAAGGAAGTCCACCGAGAACGAATGCGGGCATACAGGGCAAACATCAAAGCCAGTAGGAGACGGCTGGAATGACGCGGTCCATAGATTGCCTATACGAAATGAATGAATGAATGAATGAATAATATGGGGATAGGAATATAATAGACCTGCCGTACCACACCCGCAGGTGTAAATCGCGTGAAAAAATTCTAGAGTACCCCTTGATCCCCTTAAGCGCGTTAAACGTATTGATGAATTTTACGACTTTGGTTCCGTGATAACCTTCTAGCCGTTTGCAAACTTTCACACTAATGTAATTAATGGAATTGCATTGCGTCTTACAGCAATAGATGGGACCTCTGAGAATCCGTTGGCATGGTTACTGGCTTGCATTCGTTCATTAGTTTATTAAATTAATTTAGTTTTCTGGGAATATCTAAAAAACGGTTGGTATTCGGTCCTTAAAATGTGGTTTTCGGGGACCCGAGTATTGTCTCTCACATTGAGGTGCTGAAAATGAGTTTTGTCTCGTCCTTCTACGCCTATTTCAGCATGTATTTTAAGGGGGTAGGCCCCCTTTTATGAGAGGTACGGAGAAGAGTTACATCAATGATTGGTGTCGTGCCTCTGATGGATATCTGTACCAAATTTTACGTTGATACACCCAGCCGTTCTCGAGTTATAAGGGAACAAATTTGTCCACAGACAAACAAACAAACAGACAGACAAACAAAAAAAATATTTTCACGCGCATCCATCACAAAACAATCTGGAACGTGTAAACATCCAAATTTCCGTAGAAATTAAGAGATAAACACACACATTTTCATTTTTATATCTAGAGAGATATACTGCACCGCTCGGTGTTGACCGTGTTTTATTGCACAGATTCTGGTTTTACTCGCTAACCGTTGGAGATATACGAAAAGTGATAAGGACCTTTCGGATAGAAAATTAAATGTTAAAGCTCATGTATACCATCAAATGTTTGCTATTTCTTAGCGTTCTCTTTTTATTTGAAAAGGAAATATGAAATTTTGAAACCAAAGGGTGTAGTGACGTCACAAATGTCGGTTTTACTCGCTAACTGTTGGAGATACACGAAAAGTGATAAGGACCTTTCGGATAGGAAATTAAATTTCAAAGCTCGTATGTGTCATCGAAAGTTTGCTATTTCCTACCGTTCTCTTTTTATTTGATATGGAAATATGAAATTTTGAAACCAATGGTTCTAATGACGTCACTAAAATAGTCGCCATTTTTTAATAGTGCAAAATTTCGAAATCAAAAGTATCCTATATGTAAACCTGGTAAATCAGCTACATCCATGAAAAATGTTATTTAAATCGGACCAGTGGTTCTTGAGTTATTGAGTAACAGACAGACAGACAGAAAGACAGACACACACCATCTCATTTTTATATATTAGTATGATTAAAGAATGCAGGAGACTTATGTGAATTGCCAGTCTCGAACATAAAAGTACGTGGTATAATACCAGACCGCACGGTGAAGTGCCGAGTACAATTGTCTTACTTACTGAACATAGGAGGCCACGAATATAGGCATGAATAATGTTTGTCACCTGGCTATTTTAGGAGCGGATTTTATACGCCGATACGAAGGTATTATAGACTTGAAATCCAACACAGTACAATTTTGTGATTCAAGTGCTATTCCATTGGGAGCAGCTGGTCAAGGAAATAATATGCTCATGTATACAATGACCGAGGTTCTGGAAGAGATGTCACTCATTACTAACTGCTCGATTGAGAAGGCGGTGCATGCAGACGTACCATCACATTTAAAGCCACAGCTAGACCAATTCTTAACCGAATACCAAGATGTTTTCGATACTACACCTGGGGAAATTGCTAATTTTGAATACGACCTGTTGGTGCAAGATGATTCACCGTATCAACAGATGATTTACCCTATTGCCGAGAAACATTTGGAGGAAGCTACGAGGAAGATTCTAGAGACGGAAAAGGCTGGAATTATAAAGAAGATGCCTACTTCTTATCTTAACCCACTAGTAACTGTGGGAAAGACTGACGGAAGTCTACAGCTGTGCTTAGACGCACGTTCTTTAAATGATAGGTTCGCTCCAGAACACGACCGACCTCCAAGGATTCAGGACATCCTGAGGAGATTTAAGAGAAAGGAACTGTTCACTTCTATTGATTTAGTTTCATCTTATCACCAAATAAAAATCCCTGAAGCTACCAGGAAATATACTGGATTTCTTTTCGGACCGACGACTTACGTATTCTGTAAATTACCATTTGGAATCAAGACTGCAGGTGCAGCTTTGATAAGGGCATTGGATGCTAACTTGACTCCTGAGGTAAAGGAAAAGATAATATTTTATGTGGATGATATTATCATAGCGTCCGAGACAGAAGTTGAGCACTTTAACACCTTACGTCTTGTCTTTGACAATCTTCACGCTGCAAACTTCAAAGTTAACTTAGCTAAATGCAAATTTTTTCTACCTGAAATTAAATTTGTTGGGCACATCATTGATGGTGAAGGATACCGTCCTAACCCCGCTAAAATCCAGGCGATTTCGCATTTTCCTAAACCAACAAAAATATAGCACGTGAGGCAGTTCCTTGGTATTTTGCAATTTTTTAGCTCACATTGACCCGCATACTCCGAGACGGTCGCTCCACTTCAAAATTTACTCCTAAAGAATACTAAATGGGCCTGGAATGAAGAATGTGATGCCGCTTTTGAAAAGGCCAAGAACATGATGAGCAATAGTATCACACTGGAATATCCAGATTACTCCCGTAGCTTTATTCTTGAGACAGACGCATCCATTATTGGAATTGGAGCTATTCTGCTGCAGGACGACTCAGATCGCAATCGTCATTACATAGCTTTTCTCAGCAGAAAGTTACGTCCACATGAAAATAATTATTTCACCACTGAACTGGAGGCTTTGTCTGTGGTATATGTCCTTGAATATTGGAGGAAGATGTTGTGGGGTCAAAGAATTATTGTGAGGACTGACCACCATGCACTTACCTTTCTTCTGCGGACAAGACTGGCGAATGATCGTATTACGCGCTGGACATTGTTTATTCAACAATTCAAACTTACAATTGTTCATCGTCCTGGTAAGGAGAATATTTTAGCCGATGTTCTCAGCCGTAATCCGGAACCACATGTTAACGCCATAGATATCGTGGGAGGATGTGCAGAACACCTGAGAAGATTGGGACACCTTGCTGAAGGACAGAAACGTGATCGTGAACTAAGGAATATTATCCGATTCCTACAAAGGAGGATGGATGTTCAAGATCCGGACTATGTGAGAACTTCCAGGATTGCTGATGATTACCTAATCTATCAAGGGTTACTGTACAAATTCGTTGATGAAGATCATACTCAACTACGAGTAATTGTACCACCGAGATACCAGAGGCTAATCGTGGAGTTAGCATACTTAACTACAGGACATTCTGGTACTGATGAAACTCTAGCAGCCATTTGTATGGAACGACATGGGAAGTTCTGTCAGGGATGGTTTAAGAGTCTGTGATCTATGCCAGAGAAACAAATATAATACCCAATTGCTTAAGGAGATGCCAAGACCTATACTCCCGACCGAACCAAGAGAACTTTACGCTCTAGATATATTTGGCCCAATTCCGAAGTCTAGGCGAGGAAATCGATACGTGGTAGTGACACTGGATGTGTTCACTAAATATTTAATGCTACATCCTATTCAGAAAGCGACAGCTAAACAGATCATTAGCAGAATTGAGAGACAGGTCATACCGAAGGCTGGAAGACCTCAATTTTTGCTCACAGATCATGGCTCACAATTCACTACTTTGGAATTTCTGGAAGCCATGCAACGATTAGGCATAGGACATGTCTTCTATCAGACACCCTGAGAGCAACCCGGCGGAAAGATATATGGCTGAACTGTCAAAATTTTGCCGCCTATATTGTTCTAACCAACATTGGAGATGGGCAGAGGTCCTAATTGTCGCTGCTCAATGTATCAACAACACTCAGCACGAGAGCACTGGATACACTCCAGCTGAGCTACACTTTAACAGAAGACCTCAAAGAGTATGGAATAACATTGTTGCATTGCCACCCAGCATCCAACCTGTGCATGCCACTAAGATAACAGAAGCCCGTGAACGTATGCTGAGACAAGCACAGAAGCGCTTACGAAGAGTCCAGAGGCAACGTTTTCATGGACCACTCCAAGTGAATGATATGGTACTCATCAGGAGACCCGGAATTTCTAATCCCCTCGAACGGGTGTACCACAAGTTCATTTCTCTATTTTACGGTCCACACCGGTTAACAACAGTATACAACAATGGCAGTTATGCTGTAAGTGATCTTCAGACTGGTGAAAGGATCGGTATTTTCAATGCTGCAAATTTAAAATTGTATTTTCAAGATTGAATTGGCTGAAATAAAAATTGACTCCCACAATTTGTATTTACTTGACGTGGAGATGTATGCGCCCGTTGACGCATGTTTGCTCAGACAACAGAGACGAAAACTTATGCTGAAATGTAACTGAACATACCCAGCGAGCGGCGGGAAGAAGCTGAAGCAATATCGCTTATGATTATATTTTTACTTATTTTTCACATTCCAAAAATCTACTATAATTATAACCAAGTAATTCTGTATATTTGAAGTACAGCATACTTCGTAAATCGAAGAAACTATCAATTTACGCAGCCAGCTCATGTACTGAGAGCACGCCATATTTGGTAACACCAGTTCCTATTCGTCCGTGGAAGAGACAACATGTGCATGATGGAGCACAAGTGAAAGGAAACCATGTGGCAGGAAAAATCTACGAATAACTTTCATAAGGATAGCCATCATTGCATTGTGTTATAATTAAAGGATTGAAGACATTCACCACTACGAGAACTGTAAAATATTTTTATTATTATCCGAGGTGAAATGAAGGACTTGTGCGAAGAAAACTTTGCGACCGCATGGTCTCATTCTCACGCACACACACATATTTCAGTGTTCTATAAAATGTGTATTTAACTAACTTTATAACTGTACCAAAACCTACAAGTACAACCTTTATTTGCCGGATGGGCAGTGATTTTGATTTAATTTTTGTTAATATTTTCTTGTGTAAATACCAGTGCAAGTCACGAGTGAGTGTCGCACAAGCGACAGAAACTAGAGCCAGTGGCGGAGTGAAAGGGGCAATTTTTACCGCATATTAGCTGCAGTGCGCGAAAGTTTTATTTAATTATGTGCTACATTTTTAGCCTATTTTCAATTTTGAAAAAATAGGTTTATGAGATCACCTTTTGTCCGTGTGTGTGTGCGTGTGTGTGTGTGTGTGTGTGTGCGTGTGTGTGTGATTCGTGTGTGTGTCCCCCCCTAATAAAATCTAAACGGCAGGAGCGATTTCAATGAAACTCGGAAAGTTCATAGCACTATTCCCGGCGACCTCGACCATGCCCTTCAAATTTTGTTACGACTCACCAATCCAACATGGCGGCTGTGCGAAATATTTCACCAGCATTCAATATCTCCGAAACTATTACCGATATTACCCTGACATTTTCTATGGTGATAGAGGGAACTACTATAAGTTCACTTATGTGACTTTTGAAAACCTGGTAACCACAAAACCAACATGGCGGCCAAGCGAATTTGAGACTTTTAAATAGACGTTTCTCGCGATTTGACCAACCAAACGCAATGAAACTTGGTACAGTATATGTTTATATACATTGTAATGCACCGACATCTAACTTAGTTCAATTGTTTTCATAATCACAAGATGGCGGAAGTGCGAAATATTTCACCGGCATTCTATATCTCTGAAACTATTAGCGGTATCTCCCTAAAATTTTGTACGGAGATAAAGGGCACTACTGGAAGTCCATCTATAAGATTTTTAAAAACCGGTTAACTACAAAACGAACATGGCGGCCAAGCGAATTTGAACATTTTAAATAGACCTTTCTCGCGATTTAATGTTCCAAGCGCACTGAAACCTGGTACAGGAAATATTTATACACATTGTAATCCACTGGTATCTAATTTAGTTCAATTGTTTATATAACCTCAAGATGGCGGCAGTGCGAATTTTAAAATTAAGTTTTTATTTCTTGTGATATAGTCATGCGATCGAAGTGAAAGTTTGAATAATGAACCTACGCAATAATTTTCCATTAATGGTACATGACTCTATGGCCTATAGATTTAACAATCCAACATGGCGACCATCCGAAATATTTAGACGATACTGAATATCTACGAATCTATTTTAGCAATCAAACTGCATTTTTAATGTTCATAGGGGCTATGAACTTAAGTTCACCTATAGGACTTTAAATAACCTGGTGATCACAAATCCAACATGGCGGTTACGCAAATTATAAATATTCACATGGTCGTTTCTCGCAATTTAACCATCCGCGTGCAGTGAAACTTGGTACAGTAAATCTTTATCCGAATGTTAATCCACTGGCATCTAATTTATTTCAATTGTTTCCATAACCTCAAGATGGCAGCTGTGAAAATTTTTTAAATCTCCTTATTTTTTCTTGTGTCCTAATTATGCGATTGAAGTTTGAATACTACACGTTCACAATAATCTGCATGTAACAGTACATAACTCTAGGACCTACATATATAAAATCCAACATGGCGACCATGCGAAATATTTAGTCGGTTCTCAATATCTACGAATCTATTACAGCAATCAAACTGAAATTGTGTATGTTCATAGTGGCAATTAACATAAGTAGGATATATGAAAATAGGCTGTATAGTTCTTCACGGAACTACTTGTTATCAACGCTATCATCGCAATAATGATAAACCAGCAGATCTTCAGATACAACTCCAACCGCGCGATAGCATGTGATTGCTAAATCATGCGTGGGGAATTGGCGACGGAGGATCTCCAGACACAATGAAATGGTAACCTAAAGCCATACACGAGACCGCATACAACATCTCCTGGCGGGACTCGAACCAAGTGACGCTGAATCTGTAAGTCAGATCAAATATTTATAGCGTATTGTAAGAGTGGAAAACAGTAGTCTAGTTTATTTTGGTTTCATTTATTTAGTGCACAATGCAGGTAGCTAATTATAAGACGCGTGTGGAAATTAATAGTTTATTAAACATTTATAGAAGCCAGGAAGGCTGGATTTTCAATGCTCATTCGTATCATTTGAAAACAAGTATTATCAACTTTTATTTTTGTCAGGCTGATGACAATTAACTAGTTTGACAATGTTAGATCAAGGCCAAGGTTACGAGCCAAGTTCACTACACAGCACACTCGATTCTAGGCAGTGGATTAATATTTTGCTTTAGAAGGCTGTGAGATTCTTGACATTATTACAAGTGGAATGCAGAGTTCCGTTACTCACATTTATTGGCCAGAACAATACTTGAAAACAGGTTTATTTCTTTAAAAGAAGCCACTCAGGCAATGAATGCAATTGTATTTTGTAACCAAATGAACGCAGGTTCGATTTTATTCAGGGAAGAGGTAATTTTATAAATGCTCACACACAGTTAGCTTGTATCCGAAACCTTTATGTTTATTTAAAGCGTTGTCAGGATGTGTTTTGTACACATAATCTTTATTACCAGCAATTCAAACGTGTATCAATTAGGATTCCACACATTTGTAAATTAAGAGTATTATATGAGTCGTGACGGTGGATGAATACCTCCGACATTGTTATTGTAATTATAACGGTGGTAATGAACTAACTAAAGTCGTACCAAAAACCGAAGGTGCCTGGATCAATGGATCCGAAATAAGAGTAAAATAATTGGTGAAGACAAAGGATGTCTAATAAGTGTGATGAAATATTGGTGAAGACACAGGGTGTCTCGTAAACTATTGAACTATTGAGTTATTTGGATACAAACGTTACCTGAATACACTGAACGTTTTTAAAGGTCCATGAACTGAACAACAATACTGTCAGGAATAAATAAATGTGTGAAACTTTAATAATCAAAAATAGGGTTTTGAAAACTAACAAATCTGATAAATTCCCCCTGAACCTAAATAAAATTTATAAACATAAAAAATAAACTATTTTTCTGGACCAAATGTTAACACTTAGATATTGTTAAGCTATTGTAGATACATTTTGATACATTTTTACATGATTAGTCGACCACTAATTGGTGATGTGATAACTGAAGCACACACATCAGATTAGCAGCAATATGAGTCGATGTAATTGCTTAATTAATATCGCATTTGCGGGCTTTCCTATATTTTCTATTTTCTTAACACTTTGACACTATGACCCTTTGTTACAAACAGTAACAAATCGAGTACGTAGGCAGTGCCAATTGCACAACCATAGGAGTGCTGAATTATTGTATGCATTTCTTTAAATTCAGCAACATTGTGCACATAGCTTGATTTTCTTAGTAATAAACGCATCTCGTTTATTAATTAATGATATTTAGGACTAGCTAAACACTTAACTCTAAAGATAAATGTTAGAGATGGCACCATCATAGCATAGGACAAATTTTCCCCTTGCTAATAAATGTAAATGTTCTAGTATTTGTAAACAAGTAAATGTCTTTCTTTGCTGTAAATTCTTTTGATGTTTGATCCACCCGTAAGTTATTTCGATGTAATTGCTTAGGGCCGATCTTACGTGCCATTCTCTTAGCTTGTTCATTTTGTCGAATTTTGTATTAGGACCATGAGAGCAATTTAGATCTTGTTTAGGATTTTTTTATATTTCCTTCAGGGCAGAATAATATCGGACTAGCCGTTTGCAACTCTCATGTTAGGCTAGGGATCTATTCTGAATAAAATTTATTTGTGATTTTAACCTAAGACTGACCTCTCTTTCTTGCTTAGCTTCGTTATCGATGCATTCCTCTGAGCTGGTTAAAGATCGAACCTCACTAATTCCCGACACCCCCGAGTGCAGACTTTTGTGCTACACCAGTCTATGAATGTATCGTCCCCCATACTTGTGTGTTATCTGGAAGAGGATCTCGGAAGGGTCATTTGAAACCGGTGGCTCCCCGAAACCTTCGGCCAGCGGGCACAATATATCTTAATTCTTAACGAAATATATATCATTTTCCTTCCCAAACCTCTTTTGCATTTTGTCGTGTTACGTTACTACAAATGATCCTAATTTATTCTTATTTCTGGTGTTTTGGTTGGGATTTACCGAGGCTGTGAATTACAGTAAGATGGATCGTATATTAATCTTAGTGATATTCAATTTCTTGGTGCTGGAATGATGATGGAGTTGATCCCTATATGTCTCTCGAAACGACCTATACAATGTACAATGTACACCTGAACAAAACATACGTCTTTTCCTAGACCCCATGAGCCTTGACTTACTGCACTCTCCACACCCTTCTGTCAGATAATGCTTGCAACAGACAGACGAAGTGCTGCTTTCCAATACAGTTTATTTTTATCCTGATCACTTCAGTGATAATAACATCGCCCAATTTGTTTATAGAACCAAATCAGCACGTGTTAGAATTTCAACTACATGCAAATGTAGTTCCAAGTCACAACTTAGTTTCAGAATGGCCACACACACCACGACGTTATTGGTGGGCCTAAATGTAATTAATGGTGCTACGAAGTTTCGAGGAAATGGACCAATACTGTGGACGACAGGCCATGCGTAACACTGAACTTTGCTACCCTTTCTGCGTAACTCAAGTTTCTACGTTCACTTTCAGCTGAGATACGTTCTGTGTTGTTATCTGAGTAACTGCGAGAGTGGAGCAAACATACTCCCAATCCTTGTCACACCAGTTCACAATTCCAGAGAAAGGTGGAGACCGAACTCCAGCTGAGAAACCGTATGTTTTGATGAAATGGGCACGAGCATCACTAGTTCACACCCCAACGTAACAATCAATAACCTCTTGAAGACGATACAAATGGGAAAGTACAATTACACATATTTGTGATGTCAAATAAATAAGAAAGGAAATTACTCGAGCAAAATCCGATAAAGAATTCAGTACCCTTTTTTAAGCCTACTTTTCACATTTTGCAAAAAATGAGGAGAAAGTAGACTTATGAGCTCGATCCGGGCAATTGTCTGTCTGTCTGTCTGTCTGGCTGGCTGGCTGTGCGTGTGCTCCCCCCCCCCTATCAACTCCTAAACAGCTGCAGCAATCGAATCCAAATTTGGTATGAGTAATTTGAAAATTATGTCAGTGCTACCAACTGCTGAAAAACCGCAATTGAAATTTGAGCTCCATGTTGAATATCGTGGAAGGTATGCATGGGAGCTATTCCAAAATTCAGTTTAATTTCCAGGAGGCTATGCATGGCAGTGTTGCCAAAATGATTCTAAGCCTGCTGATAGGTCCAATTTTTAAATGCATATAACATCTACACTATCAATTGAATTTCAACCAAGTTTCGTATGTACCATGTGTATATAAACATATATGACTGAGTGTTTTTTTAAAAGCCACCAGGGCTGCCAACTGTTAATAAATGCTCTCTCTCTACTTTCTTATCCAAATACCGTATCAATATATCAGAAAGTATGCAAGCTGACAGCTTTAAAGTATGCAAACATATAGTACCTGACATTCTAGATTAATTTGGAGCAACTGATGTACGTCAGTGCTACCAACATGATTCTAATCCTGCTGATAGGACCAATTTTTAAATACATGTAACTTCTACACTATCAATTAGATTTCAACCAAATTTCGAATGTGCTATATGTGCCATAACAGATATGACTATTCTTATTCTTAAGAGCAACCAGGGCTACCAACTATTAATAATTGCTGTCTCTATTTTTACCCTAATATTAATATATCGGAAAGTATGTAAGACAACAGCTTTGAAATTTGCCCACGAATTGTATCTGACATTCTAGATTAATTTGGAGAAACTAATATTCGTCAGTGCTGCCAACATGACTCTAGACCTGCTGATAGGTCCAATTTTAAAATACATGTAACTTCTACACTAACAAATGGATTCCATCCATAATTGGCACAACAAGAGATCATAATATTTCAGATTATTTCTGACAAACATACGCATGACATTGTTGCCAACATGATTTTACGCGCGATGATAGATCCAATATCTAACTGCATGTAACGGCCATGCTATCCTTTGGATTTCAACCAAATGTTGTATTCTGAACCTTAAGTGATGGAACTAACAATATATTCAGTCACCAGGGCTGCCAACTATAGTGCTCTATTAGGCTAAATTATACCAGGTATATTTCGAACTAATTAGAAATTTCGATATTACCAACTTAATTTCGTTATTCTAGATAGGTCTATATAGATTGGCATGAATCTTAAATTTTAAGAAAAGTAGCCTCTTTAGAATGTCACGGAACTTCCTGTTTAATTTTAAATGAAATTTCTCACATCTGAGACTTTACACTTCGTACTTGACTACATATTGAAAAATGAAGATTGTAGTTTGACGTGACCGTAAATCTAGCGATTATGAGCCACGGGACCTCCTTTTTACGTGGAATCCGAACCACAGGACATGGCATTTCACATCGAAAATCTCACGTGTAATGACCGGGAATCGAACTCAGTCCACCTTGGTGAAAGGCCAACAGCTTGACCGCTGCGCCACCACGCCCTCTGACTACATATTAAATCTATGTCTACACGTATGGCTGATAGCATTTTCAATATGTAGGCTACACTTATTTGGTTGCAGAAGTAGTTAAACTGACACAACTGGTCAATATATGTTAGTTATATGTGTTTTTGTTGTTGTTGTTGTTAAGATACTGAATTTGGTGATTGACCTTCAAATTTGCTTCCTTAGTGCGATTGCTGTTTAATGGTCAGGTTGGAGTGGATTGTGAACTTAGCTGCTTGAGTGGTGTGCGGTCCGGATGCGAGCAGCTACTCTCGTCACTGCCTGTACTGCAGTGCATTCATTAATATACTTTTTCCCAGGATTGTTGGCTTCGGTGGCGTAGTTGGTAGCATGCTGAACTGCTGTGTCCACGATAGCGGGTTCAAACCCGGCCGAAGTCGTCGGTTTTCTTAAGAGCGTTAAAAATCCTTCAATATGGCTTCCTTCGGAGGGGAAGTAAAGCCGGCGGTGCCATGTTATAGATTTATGGCATATAAAAAATCCTTTCACAGCCTAAACATGTGTAAAGCTAAATTGTTAGGATAGATTTCGTCGGAACGCTCTATCAAAGTTCCAACGTTCACCACTAGGTATCATTGATATCTGGTAGCGAAAATTGGAACTACTTGAAAGGAACTTGTAGCTTAACCTAAGGGTGTGCGCTGGAAGCAGCTACAGACTCAGGTGAGCCGAAAATGTCCCCGGACACTCCCGGCACTAAAAGCCATACGATAAATAAAATAAATAAATAAATAAATATATTTTCAGGATTAGGGAAACACCCAATATAATTGACTACAATCGTGATGACCGAATGAAAAGCATTAAAATTCTATATCAATTGTCAATAAGGCAACACTGAGAAATGCTCTATAAAATGTATTTTCTGTTTATCATGCTGATTTATTTTCATTAACAAGTGTGTTATCATTGTATGTGGGTAACTGCGTCCAATTGAAAAACTTCTACCCAATGCATGCGATAATCAATCAAAACCTCTGCAATTCATGTACAAACTAAACATATAGGAATTGTGTTGTGGTAGTCCTTGTCAGTAATATAATTGTTTCATCATAACATTGAATATTGCAGAAAGGTCAAGAGTGCTTCTATTAATCAGCGAGGGTAACAAGCCGAGAGGAGAGGACTGAAGAGTTGAGTGCAAAACATTGTGGCCCATTTTTAATTTGAGCAAATAATTCACGATAAACAAACTGTCAGCTCTACAAAATATATTATCCAGGTAAAAAGCGCGCTCTACAGTGGGAAATTTATTCCTTGAAAAGAGGAGTCATATATTTTATTCTGTCCTTTTTCTACTTTTACAGCTGATGGAAACAATTAGGTACATTACATTTTCTGTGCTCGTCATCTCGCTGGATAGATAGGCAAAGCACCTGGATTAATGCGCTGCATGTCCCAAGCGAAAACAATCCAATGTGGAATGAGTACAATTTTAGTGACGATACTCAAAGTTTATGAGAAACATTAATGTTTGAAAAGATTAGCTTATAGTGTGTACAGCTATATAGCTATGTTGCAGCAAATACATGTTTTAAGTGAAAAATAAAAACTATGTGTGTGGAGGAAACTAAAATTATTCCACTCTGATTGAGAATATTAATTTGGTGCCAATAATCCCTTTTAAACGTATCATTCTATTGCCAGCGTTTCTCTATAGTATGCTATTAGACTCATCAATAGATGCTGTTTTTTATGGAAATGAATCTCTAAAAACAGTGATATGTTACCACATTTAGTCCAATACATCATTATTAATGTTTTGAGGCATAACTTTACAAAACAGCTTCTATATTGAAACCATTTGACTGCTGTATGATTATTTCAGTTCCACTATGCGAGGAGCGTTACAAATAAACGCTCGACATTCGTCAGTCTCGTGTCAATATCATTGGCGGAGTTAATAATAATACTATGTTCCGTCACATTCAAGCTACGGTATTACCTCAATGCCAATACTTAGACATTTGAAAACAGTGACGCGCAAGTTACTGGTGTCATCATCCAAAATAATTGGAAGCAAGAATTCCATCACTGTGGTTAATAAACTATAATTAATATTATTTTAAGTGTATACTTACAATTCTACAGAACAGATTAGCTTATAGCTTATACAGGCATAGTTCTGTGGAGATACTCTTGTTGACGATTGGCAGCCGTTGCTTACGACTGGTGCATTTATTATTCCAAGGAAACAAAAACTGAAAACAAAAAATAGAAAACAATAAACAATAATCAATAAACACCAAACAATAAAAATGAAAAACAAAAAACAAAAAATAAACAAGAATAAAGCAACAAGAATAAAGTAAAAAGAACACAGTAATTGTATAGCTTCAGCTATCTGGTGTCGATGTTTGAATTGGAGCTATTAAGGTGATCTGCGCACCAATTTTGACGTTCTGTTTACACTTCCATCGAGAAGAAAAACCGAAATGTGTAAGGCATCGTGTGGATGTGATTTAATTAATTTTATATTTTAATCACCAAATGTAATACCGGAGATCTTTGACGACCCGCCATTGTACGACTCTGAGACCAGTGTTTCTTTCCCCCTACCTTTCAATTCGTACTTACTCGTCCGGATATCGAACCCGCGATTCTACCACTGATCCAACGAGGAAGCTGCTACACCACTGCCATTAGATATTTGCTGCATCAAAGTACCACAGTATTTAATCCATTTGAAGAAGAAAGCGACTTTAGCGCAGCTCCGGCTCATAGTGAAGATCGAGAGAGCACTGAATATCAACCAACTCCTAGCACTGTACGTACCACGCAGCTGCGGTGGTTAAGTGATTAGCGTGCTAGTCTTTGGTCTGGTCTCGTGGTTAATTCATCTGTCTGATAACTGCATGAATTTTATTAGAATGTTATCAGACATTTATTGTTATTTCTATTTATATATACACACATCAAAAAAGTTTTGCATCACCTCGATTCCCAGATCTCCGGCATATAGACGTTGACTGTGTATATTGTATCAAAGATACAGTCCCTTTGACTGTTCATAGATGTCACTAAAACTGCTCAAAGATGTAAACAACCATGCATGAGCAGGGCCTATTAGACGGAGGGGGTACGACAGCCGATCAGTTCCAGTCATTCCACCAGGACGAAGGTACGCTGCTCATGTTGTCTGTAGTTCTACCATGCCTAGAAGGTCAATACCGCAGTTCGATCGCGTCCGCATTGTTACTTTGTGTCAAGAAGGGCTCTCAACAAGGGAAGTTTCCAGGCGTCTCAGAGTGAACCAAAGCGATGTTGTTCGGACATGGAGGAGGTACAGAGATACAGGAACTGTCGATGACAGGCCTCGCTCAGGCCGCCCAAGGGCTACTACTGTAGTGGATGACAGCTACTTACGGATTGCCGCTCGGAGGAACCCTGACAGCAATGCCACCATGTTGAATAATGCGTTTCGTTCAGCCACAGGACGTCGTGTTTCAACTCAAACTGTGCGCAATAGGCTGCATGATGCGCAACTTCACTCCCGACGTCCATGGCGAGGTCCAGCTTTGCAACCCCGACACCATGCAGCGCGGTACAGATGGGCCCAACAACATGCTAAATGGACCCCACAGAATTGGCATCACGTTCTCTTCACCGATGAGTGTCGCATATGCCTTCAACCAGACAATCGTCGGAGACGTGTTTGGAGGCACCCTGGTCAGGCTGAACGTCTTAGACACACTGTCCAGCGAGTGCAGCAAGGTGGTGGTTCCCTGATGTTTTGGGGTGGCATTATGTGGGGCCGACGTACGCCACTGGTGGTCATGGAAGGCTCCGAAACGGCTTTACGATACCTGAATGACATCCTCCGACCCATAGTGCACCCATATCGGCAGAATATTGGAGAGGCATTTGTCTTCATGGACGACAATTCTCGACCTCATCGTGCACATCTTGTGAATGCGTTCCTTCAAGATAACGACATCGCTCGACTACAGTGGCCAGCATGTTCGCCAGACATGAACCCTATCGAACATGCCTGGGATATGTTGAAAAGGGCTGTTTATGGACGTCTTGACCCACCAACCACTCTGAGAGATTTACGCCGAATTGTCGTTGAGGAGTGGGACAATTTGGACCAACAGTGTCTTGATGAACTTGTGGATAGTATGCCACGACGAATACAGGCATGCATCAATGCAAGAGGACGTGCTACTGGGTATTAGAGGTAGTGGTGTGTACTGCAATCTGGACCACAAATGCTGAAAGTCTAGCTGTATGATGGTACAACATGCAATGTGTGGGTCTCATGAGCAATAAAACGAGCTGAAATGTTGTTTGTGTTGATCTCTATTCCCTTTGTATTTAAAGGTTCCGGAACTCTTGGAACCGAGGTGATGCAAAACTTGTTTTGATGTGTGTATATATATATATATATATATATATTTTTGTCGTTTACCCTCCAGGTTGGTGGAACCCACGGACTCAGCGAGGGAACTCACCACTACCGCCTCTACGGGCAGTGTCCTAGAGTTGGGAACATCGAATCGGAAGGGATACAACTGGTGAGGTGGGATTGGCACCTCGCCCAGGCGGCCTCACCTGCAAAGCAAACAGGGGCCTCATGAGGGAAGGTAAGGGATGGTTAGGATGGATAGACAAGGAAGAGGGAAGGGGGCGGCCGTGGCCTTGAAGAAGGTACCATCCCGGCATTTGCCCGAAGACGAAGTGGGAAACCACGGAAAACCACTTCGAGGATGGCTGAGGGGGGTAATCGTACCCCCTCTACTCATTTGGGCCACCCGAGGCTGAGTAGACCCCGTTCTAGTCCTCGTACCACTTTTCAAATTTCGTGGCAGAGCCGAGAATCGAACCCAGGACCTCCGGGGCGGCAGCTAACCATGCTGACCGCTACGCTACGGAGACGACATTCTATTTATAATACCTAGGATTTTTATGAAAATACATGTTCTTTCCCTTTGCTTATACATAACTTAAAATGATAAATGTCCATGAATTAAAACCTTAGCTATCATCCCGTATAATTACATTTTATTGTTACATATTTTATATATTAAATCAAAATGACATTGTTTTTACATGTTTTACATTTTAAAGAGTAAAAATACATATTCTATCACTTTATTTTACATATTGCTTGCCACGGTGGGTGAGTGGTAGTTGGTCACTGGTCGTGGCCGAGTGCGGTACGTGTGTGCGCGCTGTGTGACCGCATTGGAAGAGGTTACGGTTCCTAATACCGGTGCTTCCTTAGTTCCACGTGTGTACTGACCTTCCGTGTGTCATTCGGACAATATTTTTTTTAAGTAGTGTTCCAGATAGGACAACAAAACCAGAAACCCAGAAAACCCCGCTGAAAATCATGTCCGGATACCAGAGAAAAAACACCGTTCGTTGCCAATGGGACAGGCAGAGTTCTCGCCCCTCACCAGGAGAAATTCACCGCTGGATTGGCGATACCCTCCGGTTGACTGTCGACCAAGTAGAAGCCATCCAGTTAAATGCGCACGAAAAAACCATGTACATCAAGGTAATCACCATATCTATTTATCAGAAATTGTTAAATACTTTTGCAGATCCTATTAAATTTCAGTATGATTCCGGCGAAATGACCAATGTTAAGCTCTTCACAGCGGATTCCAATTTTACCACAGTGCGTATATTTAATGTCCCACTCGAAGTACCCCCTGAAATTTTCAAATCCGTCCTGTCGAAATATGGCACTGTGAGTGACGTCAGGAAAGAACAATGGTCTTCTGCTTATCAGTTCCCGGTGTATAATGGAATACGTGCCGTAACTATGGAAATCAAGCAAGATATCCCCTCCACTGAGGCTTTTGGTGGCCATTCTGGCTATATAACGTATAATGGACAGAAACAGACTTGTTTAATTTGCAATGCTACCACACATCTCCGTATTAACTGCCCAAAGAAAATGATTCCCCTCGGTATAACTCCTACACAACAACGACGTGTACAATACTCAGAAGTTGTGACGCAGCAAACGTCATATGAAAACATGATCATTGATCAGTCAGCTGGGACAACACCAGGAGTGACCTCGGATACATCTGACGCAGAACTGATACCTTGTCCTGACCAGAGCTGCGAGACACAGAGTGCCCCTGTGTTCTCGGCAACCTGTATCGCAGCCTCAGAACCAACTCTGCCGTTACTACAGGCTGCCACAGAAATTTTGTCTTCACTGCCCCAGACTTCGCTGGTCCCTACCGACTCACTTAAGACTGTTGATCGGGGATCCGAGAACGTCTCTAAGAAGATTAAAACAAATGCCTCGATTGCCGTACCAGCCCCGAAGAATAAAACTGGCTCCACAAACGTTTCCGCAGCTGTGAAAAAGAAACAAAATCTTCTTTCTACGTCATCTAGGGACCCACGAACGCTCTCACCCGCTGACAGCCGGCCTATGAATGGCAGTCAAAAGGAACTATCTCAACCTAATTTGACATAGTGCACCAGGATAATTCTCACCTGTGTCTTCTTTCGAGTCCACCTTCCAGTATGTCTAGCACAGCTTTTATACTTCTCGTAATGGCGCAATTTCTCACTGTGGCCACTGTGAATATCAATGTAATAGAATGCCCTCTGAAATTTCAACTGTTGGAGAGATTCCTTCGAGATGCTGACATTGACATTGCTTTCCTTCAAGAAGTTGCTATACCGTGTTTACCCATATCTGCCTTCTACAAACAATACATCAATACCGGTAATACGAATAGAGGGACCGGATTCCTCATAAGACATGATATCCCACTCGCAGGTGTGCTATGTCATCCATCAGGACGCATAATATCTGGACACATAAACAATACCACCCTGATAAATGTATATGCCCCATCCGGGTCTAATAAACGTGTGGAACGGAAAATGTTCTTTCAACAGAGTATACTGCCTCATCTGCACGACGTTAAGGAAAAACTTATTCTTGCAGGGGATTTCAATTGTATTCAACGCCCAGAGGATTCCACTAGTCCATACAGAGGTGTCAACCCGGCTCTCAGGACCCTTCTTACCTCCCTACACCTCATTGATGCTGTGGATAGTTTAAGGGTGCCCCTGCCCCATTACACCTGTATAAGTCACAACTCCTCATCACGACTTGACCGCATCTACTTTTCACAGGAACTCATCCAGCCTAGACGATATGAAGTGATTCCTGCCAGTTTCACTAACCATCATGCTGTCGTATGTACAATCTCTTACCCCCATCCCATATTTCACATAGGAAGAGGTTATTGGAAGCTGAATTGCTCGCTGTTACTGGAGGAGGAATGCCAAGATAATTTCAGACAACACTGGATTCGATGGGTCCAACAAAAAGGCAAATTTCGCGACTGCACAGACTGGTGGGACATTTTAGTTAAACCAGGGATCCGCCGCGTCTTTAAGAACATATCTTACCAACGAGGTCGGGAAAGACGGGATACAGTTGAATTTTACTATCGAGTTCTTCGCCAGCTCCAGCAAAGATCTGATGCTGGGGAGCGTATATATGACCAGATCCGGGAAGTTTAAACCAAGCTCCTGTCTCTACAGCAACGAACGCTCGCTCATATCAACGTGGCTTTAAAAGATCGTACAGTGCTCCCGGACGAAAGTGCAAGTGTATACCATATCGCCAAAGGACAACGTGAGCGGCAACGTAAATATATCCACCGCCTCCGCACCAGTACTGGAAGTGTCGTCACCTCCCCTGACGCTATACGTAGTGAAATATCATTATTTTATCAACGGTTCTACGCTAAGGCTCCCATTGATCCACAGCAGGTGACCCTATTGCTGTCATCTTGCAGTACCAAACTATCTCCGGACAACAAAACTCTGCTCAGCGCGGATATTACGGATGAAGAGATTCACTCTGTGGTTAAACGACTCCCAAACAACCGCTCACCTGGCATTGATGGACTGCCATATGAAATGTATAAACACTTCTGGCCTCTCATTGGCAAAGAATTTTGTCATGTCCTGCGTACCATTCTCCAACGTCGTGCTCTTTGTCAATCACATCACGAGGGTACCATAGTCCTCATACCAAAAACATCCTCTCCCATGGCAGTTGGTGACTTCCGACCAGTTACTCTGCTCTGCAGTGACTATAAAGTCCTTACCAAAGTACTTGCATGCCGATTGAAGACTGTTCTACCTGATATCATTGGTGATGAACAATGTTGCAGTATTCCTGGAAGAACTCTGTTAACAAACTTAGCGATACTACGGGACCTACACCTAAAAGCCGAAATGCTCCCCACTGAGCCAATGAGTTTTCTCACCTTAGATCTTGATAAAGCTTTCGACCGCATCAGTCATGAATACTTGTACATGGTCTTGCAACACTACGAATTTCCTGAAATCCTTATTGACTACATTCGTATGATAAATTGTAATGCTACGTCTAGAGTGCTCGTCAACGGTTTTCTTTCCCCTCTGATTCCAATACAACGATCAGTTAGGCAAGGATGTCCCCTTTCTATGCTACTTTTTGTCATTGGCCTTGAACCGTTCATTCGGACTACCCAGGTGAAGCTACAGGGTTACAAACTGTCCACACATGTTTTTGGAATGTGCGCCTATGCTGATGACGTATCAATATTGATCCGCAATGAAGAAGACATCTCCCACATCGATAGCGTCCTTCAGCTCTACCATATCGCCTCTGGAGCACAATCGAACCCCCAGAAAACTGCTTTGCTTCCGCTCAATACTAACTCAGTGATTACCCCACAGCCCTGGTTCCGGATAGTAAATGAGGTGAACATTCTTGGCATTACCTGGAAGCAATCGCTTCTGGACACAGTGCAAGTTAACTGGACTAAGGTCATTGCCAAAGTTAGGGGAGTCCTGATCCAATTTGGTCAAAGAAACCTCAATATAGTGCAACGGGTCATGGTCCTCAACGTGTTTGCGCTCTCTAAAATATGGTATGTCACACAACTTTTCCCCCTTCCCAAAATGTTTGAGAGCCAATTGGCAAAATATACAGGTTGGTTTATATGGCAAGGATTTTTGTTCCGAGTACAACGGGAACAGTTGTATCTCCCATCCCGGCAAGGCGGGCTAGGGCTAACAGCTCATGGCATGAAATGCCGTGCACTCCTCTGCAAGAACGATATCACCATTCTTTCCCAACATGACACTTTTACGAAAGCGCTATACAAAGATATTCGAAACACAGCCCGTGGTTGTGATAGAGCTTTGCCGAAGATATTTAGGGACCATCAACAGCACCTTCTGGAAACTGTTCGCCAAATGCCATCAGGGATTGTTCCAACGACGAAAAGTATCTATAACATGTTGCGGCAAGTGGTACACTCCAAACCGCGAATAGAGGCCACCACCCTCTATGTCCATTGGCCCACTGTTTGGAAAAATTTTGGGGCTATGTCCATTTCTTCTGCTGTACACTCCCAAGTTTTTATCTTCCTCAACGATCTCATCCCAACCGCTCTACGGCGATATACCATCCATCTTGAAGCTTACCCATGGTGTACTATATGTGGTCAAACTGATACGGCGATACACCGCTTTACATCATGCACGCGAGTTGCCTCCACGTGGCTGTGGTGTAAGGGAAAAGTATGTCAACTATTAAATGTGCCCTCGAATGACCTTGATGACAGGAAGTTGGTTCGTTTGTCGGTGACCGCCTTCCCCCAAATTAAACAGACTGCCATTGTGTGGATAATGGGCCAATATGTACACTTCGTGATGGACAATGATCAACATTTCTCTTTCCTGGATCTCAGGTATCACCTGCAAAAAGAGCGTTGGAAGCTTAGTGAAAGTGGACAATTATACGATAAATATGGACACTATCTGGATTTCTTGTGATGTATTAGTCTGGTATTTATCATATCTGAAAATTCTGTAATTCTGTAAAGAGCTAATAAAAAAAAAAAAAAAAAAAAGTGGTTATCGTGTCGGTTTACCAATCCCAAGCTTGCAGGTTCGCTCCTGGCCATGATAAGTGATTTTTGAAAGGCGACAAAAATTGGACACGCATGTTATACGTTGTTGGCATGTTAAAGAACCCATTTGAATCCAGTAGGCCGTGTTTATAATGGCAAAATTAATCTCGGGATTTTTCGCCAACACAAAAGTTCCTCCTTTCTCTACTAGAAAGCGCTATAGTGTCAAGGAGCTTAGATATCTAACCTCCTTGACTTTCATAGCGTTCCAAGGAACAACAAAATTCGACATGCAAGCTCCCTCTGGGCGTCAAATAACAAAGCTTTCACCCGACGCCATACGATATTATTATTATTTTACATATTGATCATAATGATATTCTTTTACATTATTTTACTTTTTAAAATGTAAAATAACATATTCTGTCTCTTCCTGTAAAAAAGTATTTTTTCGGAAGTGAAATATACGGTAATTCAAAACAGCCTATATGACAATTTTTGTTCATTAAAAACTCAGGTACTTGAAACGGATTTTCCAAGCTATTCATAAGCTGCTGAGAAAGGGCCAGGGAAGAATTCCAAGTACGTTATTGGTGGCGATAAGTAGAGCCCTGCGCAGATAAACAAAATGTTATCCGCATCCGCCCCGCATCCGCACGACTGTTATCCGCATCCGCCCCTCATCCGCCCCGCATCCGCACGTCTGTTATCCGCATCCACCCCTCATCCGCACGACTGTTATCCGCATCCACCCCTCATCCGCACGACTGTTATCCGCATCTGCTCCACATCCGCACGACTGTTATCCGCATCCGCCCCGCATCCGCACGACTGTTATCCGCATCTGCTCCACATCCGCACGACTGTTATCCGCATCCACCCCTCATCCGCACGACTGATATCCGCATCCGCCCCGCATCCACACGACTGATATCCGCATCCACCCCTCATCCGCACGTCTGTTATCCGCATCCGCCCCGCATCCGCACGGCTGTTATCCGCATCCGCCCCGCATCCGCCCCGCATCCGCACGGCTGTTATCCGCATCCGCCCCGCATCCGCACGACTGTTATCCGCATCCGCCCCTCATCCGCACGACTGTTATCCGCATCCACCCCGCATCCGCACGACTGATATCCGCATCCGCCCCGCATCCGCACGACTGTTATCCGCATCCGCCCCTCATCCGCACGACTGTTATCCGCATCCACCCCTCATCCGCACGACTGTTATCCGCATCCGCCCCGCATCCGCACGTCTGTTATCCGCATCCACCCCGCATCCGCACGGCTGTTATCCGCATCAGCCCGCATCCGCACGACTGTTATCCGCATCCGCCCCGCATCCGCACGACTGTTATCCGCATCCACCCCTCATCCGCACGACTGTTATCCGCATCTGCTCCACATCCGCACGACTGTTATCCGCATCCGCCCCGCATCCGACCGACTGTTATCCGCATCTGCTCCACAACCACACGACTGTTATCCGCATCCACCCCGCATCCGCACGACTGATATCCGCATCCGCCCCGCATCCGCACGGCTGTTATCCGCATCTGCTCCACAACCACACGACTGTTATCCGCATCCGCCCCGCATCCGCACGACTGATAACCGCATCCGCCCCGCATCCGCACGACTGTTATCCGCATCTGCTCCACAACCACACGACTGTTATCCGCATCCGCCCCGCATCCGCACGACTGTTATCCGCATCCACCCCGCATCCGCACGGCTGTTATCCGCATCAGCCCGCATCCGCACGACTGTTATCCGCATCCGCCCCGCATCCGCACGACTGTTATCCGCATCCACCCCTCATCCGCACGACTGTTATCCGCATCTGCTCCACATCCGCACGGCTGTTATCCGCATCCGCCCCACATCCGCACGACTGTTATCCGCATCCGCCCCTCATCCGCACGACTGTTATACGCATCCACCCCGCATCCGCACGACTGATATCCGCATCCGCCCCGCATCCGCACGACTGTTATCCGCATCTGCTCCACATCCGCACGGCTGTTATCCGCATCCGCCCCACATCCGCACGACTGTTATCCGCATCCACCCCGCATCCGCACGGCTGTTATCCGCATCAGCCCGCATCCGCACGACTGTTATCCGCATCCGCCCCGCATCCGCACGACTGTTATCCGCATCCACCCCTCATCCGCACGACTGTTATCCGCATCTGCTCCACATCCGCACGACTGTTATCCGCATCTGCTCCACAACCACACGACTGTTATCCGCATCAGCCCCGCATCCGCACGACTGTTATCCGCATCAGCCCCGCATCCGCACGACTGTTATCCGCATCCACCCCTCATCCGCACGGCTGTTATCCGCATCCGCCCCGCATCCGCACGACTGTTATCCGCATCAGCCCCGCATCCGCACGACTGTTATCCGCATCCACCCCTCATCCGCACGACTGTTATCCGCATCTACCCCTCATCCGCACGACTGTTATCCGCATCCACCCCTCATCCGCACGACTGTTATCCGCATCCACCCCTCATCCGCACGGCTGTTATCCGCATCCGCCCCGCATCCGCACGACTGTTATCCGCATCAGCCCCGCATCCGCACGACTGTTATCCGCATCCACCCCTCATCCGCACGGCTGTTATCCGCATCTACCCCTCATCCGCACGACTGTTATCCGCATCCACCCCTCATCCGCACGGCTGTTATCCGCATCAGCCCCGCATCTGCACGACTGTTATCCGCATCCGCCCCTCATCCGCACGACTGTTATCCGCATCCACCCCGCATCCGCACGGCTGTTATCCGCATCCGCCCCGCATCCGCACGACTGTTATCCGCATCAGCCCCGCATCCGCGCGACTGTTATCCGCATCAGCCCCGCATCCGCACGGCTGTTATCCGCATCAGCCCCGCATCCGCACGACTGTTATCCGCATCCACCCCTCATCCGCACGGCTGTTATCCGCATCCGCCCCGCATCCGCACGACTGTTATCCGCATCCGCCCCTCATCCGCACGACTGTTATCCGCATCAGCCCCGCATCCGCACGACTGTTATCTGCATCAGCCCCGCATCCGCACGACTGATATCCGCATCCACCCCTCATCCGCACGACTGTTATCTGCATCAGCCCCGCATCCGCACGACTGTTATCCGCATCAGCCCCGCATCCGCACGACTGATATCCGCTTCCACCCCTCATCCGCACGACTGTCATCTGCATCCGCCCCGCATCCGCACGACTGTTATCCGCATCCACCCCGCATCCGCACGGCTGTTATCCGCATCAGCCCCGCATCTGCACGACTGTTATCCGCATCCGCCCCTCATCCGCACGACTGTTATCCGCATCCACCCCGCATCCGCACGACTGTTATCCGCATCCACCCCTCATCCGCACGACTGTTATCCGCATCAGGCCCGCATCCGCACGACTGTTATCTGCATCAGCCCCGCATCCGCACGACTGATATCCGCATCCACCCCTCATCCGCACAACTGTTATCTGCATCAGCCCCGCATCTGCACGACTGTTATCCGCATCAGCCCCGCATCCGCACGACTGATATCCGCTTCCACCCCTCATCCGCACGACTGTCATCTGCATCTGCCCCGCATCCGCACGACTGTTATCCGCATCCACCCCTCATCCGCACGACTGTTATCCGCATCATCCCCGCATCCGCACGACTGTTATCTGCATCCACCCCTCATCCGCACGACTGTTATCTGCATCCGCCCCGCATCCGCACGACTGATATCCGCATTCACCCCTCATCCGCACGACTGTTATCTGCATCAGCCCCGCATCCGCACGACTGTTATCCGCATCCACCCCGCATCCGCACGACTGTTATCTGCATCCACCCCGCATCTGCACAACTGTTATCCGCATCCACCCCGCATCCGCACGACTGATATCCGCATTTACCCCTCATCCGCACGACTGTTATCCGCATCAGCCCCGCATCCGCACGACTGTTATCCGCATCAGCCCCGCATCCGCACGACTGTTATCTGCATCCACCCCTCATCCGCACGACTGTTATCTGCATCAGCCCCGCATCCGCACGACTGTTATCCGCATCCACCCCTCATCCGCACGACTGTTATCCGCATCCGCCCCGCATCCGCACGATTGTTATCTGCATCCACCCCACATCCGCACGACTGTTATCCGCATCCGCCCCACATCCGCACGACTGTTATCTGCATCCACCCCACATCCGCACGACTGTTATCCGCATCCGCCCCGCATCCGCACAACTGTTATCTGCATCAGCCCCGCATCCGCACGACTGTTATCCGCATCAGCCCCGCATCCTCACGACTGTTATCCGCATCCACCCCTCATCCGCACGACTGTTATCTGCATCAGCCCCGCATCCGCACGACTGTTATCCGCATCATCCCCGCATCCGCACGACTGTTATCTGCATCCACCCCTCATCCGCACGACTGTTATCCGCATCATCCCCGCATCCGCACGACTGTTATCTGCATCCACCCCTCATCCGCACGACTGTTATCTGCATCCGCCCCGCATCCGCACGACTGATATCCGCATTCACCCCTCATCCGCACGACTGTTATCTGCATCAGCCCCGCATCCGCACGACTGTTATCCGCATCAGCCCCGCATCCGCACGACTGATATCCGCTTCCACCCCTCATCCGCACGACTGTCATCTGCATCCGCCCCGCATCCGCACGACTGTTATCCGCATCCACCCCTCATCCGCACGACTGTTATCCGCATCATCCCCGCATCCGCACGACTGTTATCTGCATCCACCCCTCATCCGCACGACTGTTATCTGCATCCGCCCCGCATCCGCACGACTGATATCCGCATTCACCCCTCATCCGCACGACTGTTATCTGCATCAGCCCCGCATCCGCACGACTGTTATCCGCATCCACCCCGCATCCGCACGACTGTTATCTGCATCCACCCCACATCCGCACGACTGTTATCCGCATCCGCCCCACATCCGCACGACTGTTATCTGCATCCACCCCACATCCGCACGACTGTTATCCGCATCAGCCCCGCATCCACACGGCTGTTATCCGCATCAGCCCCGCATCCGCACGACTGGTATCCGCATCAGCCCCGCATCCGCACGGCTGTTATCCGCATCAGCCCCGCATCCGCACGACTGTTATCCGCATCCACCCCGCATCCGCACGACTGTTATCCGCATCCACCCCGCATCCGCACGACTGTTATCCGCATCAGCCCCGTATCCGCACGACTGTTATCCGCATCCACCCCTCATCCGCACGACTGTTAGCCGCATCCGCACGACTGATATCCGCATCCGCCCCGCATCCGCACGGCTGTTATCCGCATCTGCTCCACAACCACACGACTGTTATCCGCATCCGCCCCGCATCCGCACGACTGATAACCGCATCCGCCCCGCATCCGCACGACTGTTATCCGCATCTGCTCCACAACCACACGACTGTTATCCGCATCCGCCCCGCATCCGCACGACTGTTATCCGCATCCACCCCGCATCCGCACGGCTGTTATCCGCATCAGCCCGCATCCGCACGACTGTTATCCGCATCCGCCCCGCATCCGCACGACTGTTATCCGCATCCACCCCTCATCCACACGACTGTTATCCGCATCTGCTCCACATCCGCACGGCTGTTATCCGCATCCGCCCCACATCCGCACGACTGTTATCCGCATCCGCCCCGCATCCGCACGACTGTTATCCGCATCCACCCCTCATCCGCACGACTGTTATCCGCATCTGCTCCACATCCGCACGGCTGTTATCCGCATCCGCCCCACATCCGCACGACTGTTATCCGCATCCGCCCCTCATCCGCACGACTGTTATACGCATCCACCCCGCATCCGCACGACTGATATCCGCATCCGCCCCGCATCCGCACGACTGTTATCCGCATCCGCCCCTCATCCGCACGACTGTTATCCGCATCCACCCCTCATCCGCACGACTGTTATCCGCATCCGCCCCGCATCCGCACGTCTGTTATCCGCATCCACCCCGCATCCGCACGGCTGTTATCAGCATCAGCCCGCATCCGCACGACTGTTATCCGCATCCGCCCCGCATCCGCACGACTGTTATCCGCATCCACCCCTCATCCGCACGACTGTTATCCGCATCTGCTCCACATCCGCACGACTGTTATCCGCATCTGCTCCACAACCACACGACTGTTATCCGCATCAGCCCCGCATCCGCACGACTGTTATCCGCATCAGCCCCGCATCCGCACGACTGTTATCTGCATCCACCCCTCATCCGCACGGCTGTTATCCGCATCTACCCCTCATCCGCACGACTGTTATCCGCATCCACCCCGCAACCGCACGGCTGTTATCCGCATCCGCCCCGCATCCGCACGACTGTTATCCGCATCAGCCCCGCATCCGCGCGACTGTTATCCGCATCAGCCCCGCATCCGCACGACTGTTATCCGCATCCACCCCGCATCCGCACGACTGTTATCCGCATCCACTCCTCATCCGCACAACTGTTATCCGCATCCACCCCTCATCCGCACGACTGTTATCCGCATCCGCCCCTCATCCGCACGACTGTTATCCGCATCAGCCCCGCATCCGCACGACTGTTATCTGCATCAGCCCCGCATCCGCACGACTGATATCCGCATCCACCCCTCATCCGCACGACTGTTATCTGCATCAGCCCCGCATCCGCACGACTGTTATCCGCATCAGCCCCGCATCCGCACGACTGATATCCGCTTCCACCCCTCATCCGCACGACTGTCATCTGCATCCGCCCCGCATCCGCACGACTGTTATCCGCATCCACCCCTCATCCGCACGACTGTTATCCGCATCCACCCCGCATCCGCACGGCTGTTATCCGCATCCGCCCCGCATCCGCACGACTGTTATCTGCATCCACCCCACATCCGCACGACTGATATCCGCATCCACCCCTCATCCGCACGACTGTTATCCGCATCAGCCCCGCATCCGCACGACTGTTATCCGCATCCACCCCGCATCCGCACGACTGTTATCCGCATCCACTCCTCATCCGCACGACTGTTATCCGCATCCACCCCTCATCCGCACGACTGTTATCCGCATCAGGCCCGCATCCGCACGACTGTTATCTGCATCAGCCCCGCATCCGCACGACTGATATCCGCATCCACCCCTCATCCGCACGACTGTTATCCGCATCCGCCCCACATCCGCACGACTGTTATCTGCATCCACCCCACATCCGCACGACTGTTATCCGCATCCGCCCCGCATCCGCACGACTGTTATCCGCATCAGCCCCGCATCCGCACGACTGTTATCCGCATCCACTCCTCATCCGCACGACTGTTATCCGCATCCACCCCTCATCCGCACGACTGTTATCTGCATCCACCCCTCATCCGCACGACTGTTATCCGCATCCGCCCCGCATCCGCACGACTGTTATCTGCATCCACCCCACATCCGCACGACTGTTATCCGCATCCACCCCTCATCCGCACGACTGTTATCCGCATCAGGCCCGCATCCGCACGACTGTTATCTGCATCAGCCCCGCATCCGCACGACTGATATCCGCATCCACTCCTCATCCGCACAACTGTTATCCGCATCCACCCCTCATCCGCACGACTGTTATCCGCATCCGCCCCTCATCCGCACGACTGTTATCCGCATCCACCCCGCATCCGCACGACTGATATCCGCATCAGCCCCGCATCCGCACGACTGTTATCCGCATCCACCCCTCATCCGCACGGCTGTTATCCGCATCCGCCCCGCATCCGCACGACTGTTATCCGCATCCACCCCTCATCCGCACGACTGTTATCTGCATCAGCCCCGCATCCGCACGACTGATATCCGCATCCACCCCTCATCCGCACGACTGTTATCCGCATCCACCCCGCATCCGCACGACTGTTATCTGCATCCACCCCTCATCCGCACGACTGTTATCCGCATCCGCCCCGCATCCGCACGACTGTTATCTGCATCCACCCCACATCCGCACGACTGTTATCCGCATCCGCCCCACATCCGCACGACTGTTATCCGCATCAGCCCCGCATCCACACGGCTGTTATCCGCATCCGCCCCGCATCCGCACGACTGTTATCCGCATCAGCCCCGCATCCGCACGGCTGTTATCCGCATCAGCCCCGCATCCGCACGACTGTTATCCGCATCCACCCCTCATCCGCACGACTGATATCCGCATCCGCCCCACATCCGCACGACTGTTATCCGCATCCACCCCGCATCCGCACGACTGTTATCCGCATCCACCCCTCATCCGCACGACTGTTATCCGCATCCGCCCCGCATCCGCACGACTGTTATCCGCATCCACCCCTCATCCGCACGACTGATATCCGCATCCGCCCCACATCCGCACGACTGTTATCCGCATCCACCCCGCATCCGCACGACTGTTATCCGCATCCACCCCTCATCCGCACGACTGTTATCCGCATCCACCCCTCATCCGCACGACTGTTATCCGCATCCGCACGGCTGTTATCCGCATCCGTCCCGCATCCGCACGACTGTTATCCGCATCCGCCCCGCATCCGCACGACCTTTATCCACACGTTTGTTATCCGAATCTACTGGCTTAACAATAATATTTTCAATGTATTGCTTTATACTTTATCTTTTAGACATTTGAGCAGAAAGTCGTTTCCTTAGGCTCTGTATGTCATGTGCTAAGTATAAAATGAATGCTACACAGCCAGAATTGCAACCCTTTTCAGTTCGGAGTATTGATTATCCTTAATGACATAATTTGAATGGAATTAGCGCAAATCATCATCTTACATTTGTCATGAAAAAAACATAACGAAAAGAAAAGTCATGAACATCCGGGCCCTAGTAAGGGAATTGTGCGCACTTAAGCAAGAAACTGTCTTGTGATGGCCTCATAATAGATACCACAGCTGCAGTTATGAATATGGGAGCCTTAGTAATCCTATATTCGATGTGCAGATACAAATTTAATTCAAAAATACATTTGGTGGACTATAATTCAAAATCTCGCAAATATGCTCTTGCGCACCATAACCCACCCTGCAGGGTAATCATGTGCATGGGTTGGGGAATTGTGCGCATGGGATGAATGTTGGAAAGCCATAATAATACAATGTGAATTTGCTGAAACTTGCACTGTGCATTAACATTAGAATATTCCAATGCTTTTTACAATAGCATAACAATGCAATGATAATAATATTCTGCAGTTTTAGATATTAGAATAAAATATCTTCGTTTCGTCAGCATTAAAGGAGGAAATCCAATTTAGGCTTGTTTTTTCAGGTTGTCTGAACGTTAATGTAGGATTCCTCTTCAAGAACCCATACAACCAATCTTTGCCTGCTAGATCTTTAACTTTATTGAAATAATGGGGAATCTTATCGTCTCTGCAAACTTGAACGCAAACCGTCTGACAAGCTTGGTGGGCGTTAAGCCGTAAAATAATTTTGCCAATGTCAAAACGTATTCGGATAATTATGACTCCATTTCGTTGGTAAAACCAGGTTTTCGGCCTAGACGAGGTAGAACAAGCCTATTTTGCAGCAACTGCTTTCGTACGGTTGACTCGGAAATGTTGAAACGTCTCCCTACTTCCCTCATTTTCCTCCCATCATCCCCAATTGCACGTAGAGAATTCTGCATATTTCCTGCTGGCTAGGAGTTTTCTCCGTTTTCCGCGTAAAATTTCTTGGCATCTGGAGAACAAACAGGAAATATTTTGCCATTAATTTCGCGTTGTATTTATTTGTATCATTATGTTCTGTGCACCATTACCCCCACTCTGCTTTTAAAACGTAACTCAATGAATCCCGGTAAACCAATCTATTATATTGAAAAATAAATACATGCATAAACACTGTAAAAACATGCATTTAAAACAACATTTAATTTTAAACAATTGAATCACAACTGTAGGCTTACCTTCTTATTTGCTGGCTATAGAAAATAACATGCAACGTGTAAAGTTTCTTCATTCAAGCCTCACGGCTATCACATAGCAACTGGCATCATGCTGACTGTCCCTATCTGATAGGTACGATGATAGCAGCTTAAGGGTAGCAGGGAACTTCGTTGCTAGTTGTACTACCAACTCGAAAAACATAGGTGCGCACAATTACCCAACTTTCCCCATGATGTTCAACAAGTTCGGATTGTATTCTAAAAACTATCCGCACATTTTCTCCAAATATTATCCGCAGCTTATCCGCTATCCGCAAAGTCATGCAAACTATATCCGCATGGCGAAAAATGTTGTGGATATCCGCGGGTTTATTCGCGGATATCCACCCAAGGGCTTTAGCGATAAGGGGACGGGAATTCACGTCACACCCTGCCGGAGCCTCAGCGGCTGAGCTTCAGTTTATTTCAGTTGTCCAGTGAGTGCCTGAGACTCTACTTTTCAACCTGTTGTTTAGAAAGGCTGTCATATTTCCTCCCACCCCGCCAACAAAAGTGCCCCTCACAATACTTATTCTTGAGTTTGTACGCATTTTCATAATAATGAAATTTATTTAAATTTGCTAAATATGGACATGCTTAATTAATTAATCAATTAATTATTGTACCACATTTTATTTTGCAAAACTATAGTGATGATGATGATGATGAATTGTTGTTTTAAGGGGCCTAACATCTAGGCTATTGGCCCCAAATTGTTTGGGTGATCGTGAAGATGATAACGAAATGTAAACTATAACTAAAACTGACTACTAACTTATAATTATATTAGAAGAAGAAATAGAAAACAAAAGGAGAATAAGGCAAATAAATGACAGGAGGAAAATAAATGCCTTCAACCCTCGAAGAATGCGGATTGAGGGACTGAGAAGGAAGGAGAGCCATGAAAGGCAGATAGGAAAGTGAAAGAGGAGAGGGTCCGCCCCAGAGGTAGTGGATAAAAGGGGGAAAACCGAACCCAGCTCAGGAATCCCTCGGGGTGGCCAACTCCCGAACTCACCAGCCGTGAGCCCCTGAGGGTGTAGCAATATCTAGGGAGCACCAGAAGTGGTGGGGCTACATATACCCCACCTCCTTGAGCGCCTTGAGCAGAAGGCAGGAGATAACAAGAAAAGGAAATGAAGGCTGATCCCTCGCAGAAGGAGGGTATCAGAAAAGATGAGACAAGGGCCAATTAAGGTGGGAAAGGAAGAGACTCCCTAGGCCTTGGATACCCTAATACCGTCGGGGTCGGAAGAGAACAAGAGTTGACCAAGTGAGTTCGACAGGAAAGTAGACGGAAAGGAGCCCGCCAGAAGTAAGTGGAAGCAATGCCAGACTCAGCTGGGGCCCCGTGGTCGCCAACCCACGTCCCACTTGATGTGATTCCCTAGGGGAAAAATATAATGAATAAAATGTGGTATCTTCAAGTAGTATCATGTGTAATTTAGTAAAGATTAAATTAAATTAATATTACATATTTTAATTTTTGAATGCAATAGGCTGTTACATATTTCACCTAATATTATTACATAAATATGTACATATTTTGCATGTTTACGTTACATAAAAATCCTAGCCCTAATTTTTTCTATTATTATTGTGGGATGGTTCGACAGAATAGTCATGGATAAACCCAATATGACAAAACATTCCCCCTTAGAAGTCACATTCTTTGAGAGATAATAAGGAAAGCGACCTGATACTTGGTCGGTGCAGGTAAGAAGCCGCTGTCTGTGGCAACTTGCCATGCTCCCTCTATGCTTCTTATATGACTCTCAACAGTACCTTACGTTGGCCAATTTGTGTTGTAGCTCCACTCTCCACCACAAGATTGCTCCATGCCACTTCACGGCATTTTCTCTCTAGTATACAGTATGTTGTTTCTAAGAGGGGCTTGGCCATCCTGGTCATTTCAGCCCTGTGTGTTATTGCGGTGTCTGTATTTGTGATGGAGGCTGAGTTGGGAAGATGGTGGCCGTACCTTTGAGATAGGAATCATCACGGCATTTACCCGGAGTAGAAGTGGGAACCCACGACACGAAATACCACCTCATAAATGGCTGAGGTGGGAATAGAACCCACATCTTCTCAGTTTAGTCTCACGACGCTGAGTAAATCCCGTTCTAACCCTCAGACCAGAATTCATTTTCTTGGCAGATCCGGGATCGAGCGCAGGACCTTACGGGTATGCTAGCCACTAAATACGAGGTTGTACGTTTGTTTCTTCTTCAGTAACGTAATACAATCTCATAACAATGAATTAAAGTAGTTATGTACGATTTAAACAGACACACAGACAAGTTGTAAAACCCAAAAATGAATTAGCAACAACAACAAGAACAGATGGGTGAGTCAGACTATCGAGGGTAGGTTAAACATTTTGAGCAACGTATTACCTTTTCCCAAACCTATTAGAGCTAAGTCAGAAATGTTATACCATGATAGAGGAATATGAAACTAGTTGATGATGTGACTTCCAAATCCATGACCAGCATGAATCCAAGATGGTGGATGTGTGAATGTTTAAAATTCAGTACTTTTCCTTGGGACCTGTTGTAGCTAGAAGCATGAAACTTGGACCAAAAATGAAAACTACAAGAAACATTCAGAGATGAAATTTTTGAAACAGTGACAAGCACTAAGTCAATATGGCGGCCGCGAATGTTTAAAATTTTAATTGCCGTTTTTATGAACCAATTGCAGCTATAAGTCTGAAATGGTGTACCTTGGTGGAAGACTGTAGGGCAAAGTCAGATGTTACATTAAAAACTAGGACAGCCAGGAAACCAACATGGTGGCAGCACGAATTTTCTTAATAGAATTGCTTTCGTTTGAACCTACAGTGTTACTGTTATAAATCTTTACTTTTGAGTTATAATAGAAGAAGTTAACTGATATGCCTTTGGAAATCGTAATAAGCAACCAACCAACATGGCGGCCATACGATTCATTTTCTGGCGACCTAATCATCCTACTGCAGTGAAACATAACGCAACAAATATGTGTTCTGAGCGAAAAAAATGTGGTTTATATTGTAATAAAATTATTTAAAAATTCTAAGATGGTAGCCGTTCGAAATTTTAATAAATCGTATTTCTCGCATCCAATCCTAGCTATTGGATTGATGTGAGGTACTAGATTTAACTCGGATAGAAAGGAACATGTTAAAATAAGTGGTTAGTTCTTCACGGAACTACTTGTTAACATTGCAAGTACCATTTGGAACAGTTACGTTGGCGAAAGTAATAACTTTGCGTGTCCTTTAAATCCAGTTTAATTAGATTTACACTCTGGACACTGGGGGTAACAGATGAGGGTGAGTGACCAGGAAATAGGTCATACGTTCTCACTGTTGTAATCCTTCTGGCCTTCCACTTTCAAAGTGGATTACATTCGAGATCTCGAACACTGCCAGCTTAACTGTGCGCTGCAGTGGAGAAGTTTCTTTGTTGTTACTTTCTTACGTACACACCACATCACCGGAGGACTTGACAGAATTTAATTAGCCTATTACATGATAAACAAATCGTCTGCTTTATTTGAAATTTATGGGCTTGTGTATACAGCAATTCTTGGCATTGTTATGTGGCAATAATGTAAGGTTTTGAAGCAAATCTTTCAGTGTTGCCTATACAGACTGTCATTTGTAGCTCTTCTGTCAGTCAACACGAAGTTGCCCAATGAATGAGCGGGGTACAATCTATATATATAAAGCACAAAGTTTGTCTGTCTGTCTGTCTGTCTGTTATGTATACAAATCTACACCGTTTCACCGATCTGAACCAAAATTTGTATACTTACCCTTTGGAACCCTGCGGGTAACCCCGTCAACATTAAATTTCGGACAGACCACCCCATGCCCTGCATTTAGGCCCTTTTGCACAAATCTACACCATTTCACCGATCTGAACCAAAAGTTGTATATTTAACCTTTGGAACCCTGCGAGTAACACTGTCCACTTGAAATTTCGGACAGACCACCCCATTCCCTGCATTTAGGCCCTTTGGTCCAAATCCACACCGTTTCACCGATCTCAACCAAAATTTGTATATTTACCCTTTGGAACCCTGCGAGTACCACTGACCACTTAAAATTTCGGACAGACCACCCCATTCCCTGCATTTAGGCCCTTTGGTCCAAATCTACACCGTTTCACCGATCAGAACCAAAATTCGTATTCTTACCCTTTGGTGTCCTGCGAGTAACACTGTCTGCTTGAAATTGCGGACAGACCACTCCATTCCCTGCATTTAGGCCCTTTGGCCCAAATCTATACCGTTTCACCGATCTCAACCAAAATTTGTATATTTACCCTATGGAACACTGCGACTAACACTGTCTGCTTGAAATTTCGGACAGACCACGCAATTCCCTGCATTTAGGCCCTTTTTGCACAAATCTACACCGTTTCACCGATCTGAACCAAAATGTGTATACTTACCCGTTGGAACCCTGCGAGTAACACTGTCTGCTTGAAATTGCGGACAGACCACTCCATTCCCTGCATTTAGGCCCTTTGGCCCAAATCTACACCGTTCCACCGATCTCAACCAAAATTTGTATATTTACCCTTTGGAACACTGCGACTAACACTGTCTGCTTGAAATTGCGGAGAGGCTACTCCATCCCATGCATTTAGGCCCTTTGCCACAAATCTACACCGTTTCACCGATCTGAACCAAACTTTGTATACTTACCCTTTGGAACCCTGCGAGTAACACTGTCCACTTAAAATTTCGGACAGACCACCCCATTCCCTGCATTTAGGCACTTTGGCACAAATCTACACCGTTTCACCGATCAGAACCAATATTCGTAAACTTACCCTTTGGTACCCAGCGAGTAACACTGTCTGCTTGAAATTGCGGACAGACCACTCCATTCCCTGCATTTAGGCCCTTTGTCCCAAATCTACACCGTTTCACCGATCTCAACCAAAATTTGTATATTTACCCTTTGGAACACTGCGACTAACACTGTCTGCTTGAAATTGCGGCGAGGCCACTCCATCCCTTGCATTTAGGCTGTTTGGCACAAATCTACACCGTTTCACCGATCTGACCCCAATTTTATATACTTACCCGTAGAACCCGACAAGTAACACTGTTCACTTTAAATTTCGGACAGACCACACTATTCCCTGCTTTTTGGCCCTTTGGCAGAAAACTACACCGTTTCACCGATCTCAACCAGATTTTACATAATTACCCTTTGGAACTCGACGAGTAACACTGTCCACTCGAAATTTCGGACAGACCACTCCATTCCACGCATTTAGGCCCTTTGGCACAAATCTACATCGTTCACCGATCGAAAACAAAATGTGTATACTTACCCTTTGGAACCCGATGAGTAACACTGTCCACTTTAAAATTTGGACAGGCCACTCCATTCCCTGCATTTTGGCCCTTGGCACAAAAATACACCGTTTCACCGATCTCAACCAGATTTTACATAATTACCGTTTGGAACTCGACGAGTAACACTGTCCACTCGAAATTTCGGACAGACCACTCCATTTCCCGCATTAAGGCCCTTTGGTTCAAATCTACATCGTTCACCGATCGAAAACAAAGTGTGTATACCTACTTACCCTTTGGAACCCGATGCGTAACACTGTCCACTTGAAATTTCTGACATAGGCCTAGCACTCCATTCCCTGCATGTAGCTCAGGAATTCCTCGGGGTTGCCAACTTCCTAACTCACCAGTCATGAGCCCTTGGGGGTGTACCAGAAGTGGTGGGTCTACACACACCCTGCCTCTTTGAGGGCCTTGAGCAGAAGACAGGAGATATTATGAAAATGAAAAGAAGGCAGACCCCTCGAAGAATGAGGGTATCAGGAAAGATGAGACAAAGCCAATTAAGGCGGGAAATTGAAAGACTCCCTAGCCCTCGGATACCCTAATACAGTCTGGGTCGGAAGAGAACAAGAGTTGACCAAGGGAGGCCGACAGGAAAGAGAAATGAAATGAGCCCGGCACCAGGAAGTAGAAGCGATGCTAGACTCAGCTGGGGTTCCGTGGTCGCCAACCCACGTACCACAAGTTGTGAGACCCTGGGGGAGGGTCAGTTGGGAGAATAGCTTGCTGATTCATCGTGAGGTGACTTGAGAGTACTTTCCAGAGCCCGCCGTGTTATCTCCTGCTGTCTATGCTGATGCCAGCACAGGGCCGTTGCGAAACAGTGAGTGATTCCCGGTCAATCTGTATAGGACGGGGAACCCCGAACGTGTGTCATCATATTTCGTCATCATCTGCGATCATCTCAGGTTCGTGCAGCTTGGACCTATATTCTTTGTCTTTGCCTAGCAGTACCTCTTTCACTAGACGCATCCAGTACAGGCCTAAGCCAGAAAATAAGGTTGAGACTTTGGAAGACATCGAAGCTAGACACCTGAATTACCTATATCAGTTTTAAAATAACACCATGTTCGTTTAGTAGTCATTTTTTCATTACCTTATTATTATCATCATTAGTGCAAATGACCTAGATGTTACGCGCATCATACCAATAATCACCGCCGCATAAAGTCTTTCTCGACTGTGATTTTTAAAATATTTATTTTTGGTTGGTTGGTTCTTAAGTTTAGGGGCTGCGACAACGCGGTCATGTAGCCCCGTGTACTTTGGGTGTGTGTAGAATCTGTCTGATAACCGGTGTTAATTGTGATGACTGTATTAGTGTGTGTTATCTGTTTTTTAATTTAAGTACAAACTGCAACTTAGAATTCTTCAAATAGTTCGTACTTTTGCCGCCAAGCGCCACCGTCAACGACTACTAGGCCAAGTTCGGAACTTAGCTACTAGACGCCACTGCAGTCGGCTCTTGGCAACGGACGTAGACATCTATGAGCGTTGTTTACCTATCCAATTTAGCTTCACACAGGTGTAATTAGTGGAAGGTTCAATAACATGCCATAAATCTGACATGGGACCGCCGGCTTTACTTCCCCTCCGAAGAAAGGCATACTGACGGATTTTTAACGCTCTTAAAATATCCGACGGCTTCGGCCGGGTTTGAACCCGCTATCTTGGGCATAGAAGCTCAGCATGCTACAAAATACGCCACCGAAGCCGCCATATAGTTATTTTTATTACAGTACATTGTGTACATTATACGTTGAAGTGTCAATTCAATACCGGTAATAGTTTCCCTTATCATCCTCATCATAAGAGCAAATGACCTACAGTAGATGTTACGCCCATTACACCATTAATCACCACACACAATAAGTCTTCCTCGCCTGTGAATTTTGAAATATGTATTTCTATTACGGTAGTTTGTAAGTTTGACGTGTCAATTCAACAGTAGTTTTTATTATCATCCTTATCAAAAGGGCAAATGACCTAGATATTACTCCCTCATTGTCTTTGGGGGCAAATGACTTAGATTTTAAGTCCATTATATTTCTAAGGAGACCTTAAAACATTATCATCATTCCACCGGGCGAAGCCGGGTACTACTGCTAGTGTATACAATATAGCACACGTAGGCCTAATTTTACCAGAAGTGTTAATCACTTATTATTCATCTATTATATTCATTGTAACACGCCCAGTCATTGCGAAACTCGTATTGATCAACTGAAGATTTACACCTGACAGTATGTAGCAAACGTTAGTGGAGCGAGGTGGATAGCACATGTTTAACGCCTCTGTTGACTACTGTGTTCTTACATACCTTTTGTTGTTAATTCATTTTAGGTGCTTGGAACATCTTGGTCATCAGACCCGTGTATTTGGGTGTGCGTTGAATTCATTTGGTAACCTGTGTTTCTATGGTGACTGAAGTGGTGAGAGCGGCTTCGGTGGCGTAGTTGGTAGCATTCTGAGCTTCTATGCCCAAGATCGCGGGATCAAACCCGGCCGAAGTCGTCGGATTTTTAAGAGCGTTAAAAATCCCTCAGTATGCCTTCCTTCGGAGGGGAAGTAAAGCCGGCGGTCCCATGTCATAGATTTATGGCATGTTAAAGAACTTTTCACTAATTACAACTGTGTGAAGCTAAATTATAGTCAAACATTTGACAAACTCTCTTAGGTTCCTACGTTAGTCGCCAGGAGCCGACTGCGGTGGCGTCTGGTGACCAAGTTCTGAACTAGTAGTCGTTGACGGTGGCGCTTGGCGGCAAAAGTAGGAACTATTTGAAAAGAAATTCAATTTCTGCAGTCCTTACTTGAATTGAAAAAAGAAACACTCACTAATACAGCCACCACAATTAACACTGGTTTTCAGACAGATTCTACACACACCCAGAGTACACGGAGCTACCTGACCGCGTTGTCGCAGCCTCAAAACTAAGGAACCAACCAACCGAAGTGGTGAGTGCAGTTGCAATTCTTTTAAGGTCGGGGATGAGGTAGATTCCCGAGACTTGAATTAATGAATTATCCCGTGGCGTAGCCATGCTCGTTATTTCGTGCACCACGACCGCGAGGGCAGTTATGGCAAGATCGAAGGTTCGAATCTCGGCGTTGACAGTATTTATCCTGAGTGTGGATATCTCTTGGGGTTTACCCACACTCCCTCCAGGAAAATGCCGGGATAGTACCGTTCTTCAAGTCCCGGGGCACCTACCTCATCCCTGTCCCTAATACAGTTACACACACTACTAGTCATCACATAAGTACAGGTAATTAGACAAGTTTAACGCACACCCAACTATATATGAATAATGACCAGGATGCCCCAAGCTGCTAAAATGAATTAACAAAAACAACAACAACAACAACAACAACAACGAATTAAGGTATTATCCCGAAATTTACCTGGAAGTAGTGTGAAAAATCTCGGGGATAAACCACACATATGATAGCCACTGTCTGCGCCGGGTTTCGAACCTCCAATCTTCGGACTTACCATCAGCTCTCCTTTACGATCATAGTGCATGAGATAACTTGCAAGGCTACGCTGTGGGGGTTGTTCTTGGAGGGTAGCAAATTATTTCCTTCGAAATGTAATGACTCAAGGTTATCGCATTTCAACACACTTACATGCAATCGCTAACTGTGATTTTGTAGACTAACGCAAAAATACTGCCCCAGTCTACTCGACGTTATACAAAGGCACAATAACATTAATGAACTTTAAATTGGTTTGGGATAATTTTATGACAATGTAGAGCACGGATCTTGTTACGCTAATAACCTATCTCAACCAGGGTGGACTTGGTGAGATCATGGTGCCTAGCGTGGAGCTGTTCTACTCGTGTAGCATATTATCTTCCTTTCAGAAATAATGTTCATCAGATAAGACAACTTTTCTCTTGAAGAAGATGAGTTCTTTCAAGTTTCCTGGCAGTGAACTTCATGCAACACAGAGATGTGTTTGTCCACGATTGATATAGTCTCAAAACAGGAACGTTTGCCAAATGCACCACGAGAATTGTATTTATCTGTTATGTCTGCCTTGAATTTACGCCGACGTAGGTTGCAGATAAATGGACCGAGGGTGAAAGGGACAGAAAGTGGGGAGGAAATCTTCGAAGTGATACTGCTTGCAACTGGTTGAATTTTTGTCTCTCTCCTTCTTCCTATCTAGTCATTGGTTGAATTGGAAATACATATAGTACATTACTATTGGTTGGATCGCATACACACCTCTGTAGGTACGAATATACTGTTATAGTTGATCCATTTCAGGGTCGTTGGGCATCTTTGTCACGAGCCCTGTGTACTTGGGTGTGTGCTGAATTTGTCTTATAACCCGTGTTTCTATGTGTTGGCTGTAATAGTAGCCTACAGATAAGGTTTAGGGGTAGGCTATAGAATTGGGGTTGGTGCCCCGTGAATCACAATACAGTTCCGTTTCGGTGTAAACCGGGAAGGAACATAGAACACCTCAGGGAAAATCCATGTTCAAGTTAGTCTCTGTCAGAGCTGGAATTCTAACCTACAATCTCAGATTCTTATGCACACTGTTATGCTGTATGGTATAAATAGATATACATAAAGTCCCGCTCAACCAACCTTCGCTTACCGACATCCCGTGTTATTCGACACTTGTAGACTTAATTTGAACATTTGGTGTACATTAAATTCTGGGACACCCGGTGTGGAGGTTGCTTGGGAAGAAGTTGAAACAACGGCATGAGCAAAGTCTTGGAACATATTATTGAAGGAAAAGGAAGGAAGCTTTTAGTTTTGCGTGACCGTTAATAATCCAATCATGAGCCACGGGACCTCCTTGTTACGTGGAATCCGAACCACAGGACATGGCATTTCACTTGGAAAATCTCACATCCATTGACCGGGAATCGAACCCGGTCCACCTTGGTGATAGACCAACAGCTTGACCGCTGCGCCACCACGCCCCCCGAACATATTATTGAGCGAGGCTGAACATCAAGAGGAGGTGGTACATGAAGATATGGAAGACATTGTTCCCTTACTGAATTGCATTCCTGGCTGTTAGGATGCTACGACTCAAGATGTGAGTAAGTGGTGTGCACAAGATCAGCTGTTTGAACTAACTGACCCTGATATTATTGATTTCATGAATGACAACGAAAATGAGGATGGTGATGAAAAAGAACGCGGTAATGCAGAACAAAAGGATAAAACGATGTCTCACAGTGAAGGATTAAGTGCTTTGGATATGACATTAACGTATGTGGAGCAACAGCTTGAGGCAACTGAGGTGTTGATTTCTCGTCAATGGCGAGATCTCGCAGCAAGGAAACGTGAATCAGCAGGCAAACAGACAGTCGAAAAGTTTATTTTCTTAAGGCATTTGGAACGTTTTGTTCAATACTCCATGTACAATGAATTGATAATTCAGTAAATAGAGTACCGTAAAACATGTCATTATTTTAGTAGTTCAGTATAGTTTACTTATGTATTTGGTTTGGTTAATTTTCAAAGTCATTCTGTATTATCTGACATTTTCAGTGATCCGACGTACTCCAGGTCCACTTTAGCTCGGATAATCGAGATTCTACTAGCCTATATATGGGAGTAATTGTTTTGGAATTTTAAGCATCAGAACTATGTTTCTTTTTATTTGCTTGATCCATGCGTCAATTGCATTAACGTACCGTAGTAAATCAAGCAATGTGACAGACAACACAGTTGTAGAAGGGATTTTACTGGAAGTATAATTCCTTAAAATTGGATAGAAAATATGACCATTATACCCTTTGTCTGTCTCACTTACTACTGAAGTAACGCAAGAGAGCTGGTGAGAGCCATAACGCTATCTATGCCCCTGCCTAGACGGACGAAGTGAGTGGTTCTGACGAGGTTTAGTGTTCTCAGGAGGGAGGTGTGTAGAGACTGACCTTACCAAGCAAAGCAGTTAGTGAGAGCAAGCTGTAGCCAAAAGCTTGATCGATCCGTGCAGCTCTCATTGGATAACCATTGCCTTTGTCATGTGGGATGGCAATAGATAAGCCATTGTCACTGTTTAATCTCTAATAACCTGGCAGTACAAGCTTGCACCGGACAGTGATGCATTCTCTTCCTGATACTGTACAATATCTACACAGGGAAGTTAGAGTGGGAAGTCTCAGAGGTTTGGGAAGGAGAGGTATCAGTTGGTGGAAAGAGTATCAACAAGTCTATGTACGCCGGCGATACTCTCATCATTGGCACCAGCTGGAGATCATAATAAGTGTTATGGACGGGACGAGCAAGGCATATTACAAAACCAGGGTGATGATCATTGACCAAGCAAGAAGTAAGCAGCCTGATCTGCGACAGGTGGTAGGTTTTCAGGCTGCACCGAAGTTTGTAACCTACCTGTAGTATCCCATATCTTTAACTTGGGATGAAGCTCTGAAGATATCAGGCGAAGAAGAACTGCGAGATCAGCAACCTCCAAGCTGAGTTGGATTTGAAGAGACAGTACCATGACAAAGGACACCAATTCCGTGGAATCAATGCCCTCAACTTCCCAATCGCAAACTACGCCACCGTGACTTGGAACCTAAAAATGGTTGATACAAACAAATTTGAGCCATTTGAGATGTGGTTTACAGGCGCATCCTAAAAGTCTATTGGACCAAGCATCGTGGTAGTGCATCGATCCTGGAAGACTTACTAGGAATTAAAGAAAGGCTCTTGAAGTGCATCCAGCAGGCCTACCTCCGATGGTTTGAACACATCGCGGGAAGAGCAGGCGCAATGGAAAAACTGGGATGAAGGACTGGAAGAGACTCAAAGGGAGGAAATGGTGACATGGGTGGAACAGTTGCAGCCTCTAGTAGGGGCAACCCAACTGGCAGGGGCAAGACACGATTCGCGAAATAGATTAAGACAACTGGCAGACAAAGCGTCACCTCAGCCTGTCAAGGGCAAATGATTCAGTGTAGGAGAGAGTTAGTTAGTTATTGTTGTTTTAAAGGGCGGAACTACGAGGTCATCTGCCCCTTGTGTCGGAGAGAGATCCAAAATTAGGCCAAGACTACATGATGCTCAATCTGAGCGCAATTACAAGTACACACATACTAGTGCATTCACAACGATGGCAAAGGTTTTGAGACTTATTCTATAAGGTACGTTCAAAAAGTTACGACCCGGAGGCATAATTACAGAAACCAGTACCTGTATGTTAGAAGTATTGTCCCTGGCTGTTGAGGCACTTGTCCCACTGTGACACGAGGCGGTGAATGGCTGTCTCATAAAATTCCCTGGGCTGCGATGTGAACCAGTTCCGCACGTACAGCTGGACGTCGGCGTCCGAGGTGAATCGTTGGCCCCGCAGAGCCCTTTTCAGGAGACCAAACATGGTGTAAACACAGGGAGAGATGTCTGGACTGTATGGAGGGTGGCAGAGAACCTCCAATTTGAATTTCTGCAGGAGTGCCGCGACAGTGTTGGCCGTATGAGGCGCCTATGGCGTTCACTGTCACTCGGCGGTCCTGGGTAATGAGTGCATCAACCAGCTGGACGTTGTCATCGGTAATGCAGAGGGGGAGCCAGACCGGGCATCATCGGCTAACGACACCCGTCCTTCCCTGAAGCGTTGTTGCCACGCCTTGACCCTTGCAAGGGACATGCAGTGTTCGCAGTACATTTGTGACATTCGGCGATGAATGTCCGTTCCCTATACTTCCGCTGTCAGAAACCGAACAACAACTCTTTGCTCTTCGGTTGACGACTCCATTTCACTGTTTGCAATGCGACTGGCAGCGTTGGACGATTGATGCATGCTGCTGCTCGCTTTGTATCGTCACGTGACGTGCACGCGTGCCCTCTAGCGACGGGCTGTGACCTTCCACGCTCTGGTCGTAACCACACCTCGTTACACACGCCAGGATTAGCCGATGTAGTCACCGGTTTGCGCATTCCAGCCTCCGGCTCGTTACTATTTGAACGTACCTTACACATATGCTAAGATGGAAAGGACTGATGATGATGATGATGATTATTATTATTATTATTATTATTAATATTATTATTATTATTATTATAAATCCTTAGATTATTATGTTTTGATTTTGGATATTTCTAGTACACACATTTTTTGCTTTTCTACTTGAAGTCATCTCTTTCTGGGATGCTTTTTACAAGTAGAATTTAGTCACATTGTATAGAAACGCCTGTCTCCTTCACGCCATTCCTTGAGGGAATGTGGCCCCCAACTGGTGCTCGCGCATGACTTACCACAGGAGTAATGAGCAAAATAGAAGCTGATTTAGCCAAGTTTGTTCAGCCATAGTGGTGAACTGCTCATAATTAATTGATACATTGCGTGGTGGGAGTATAATTATAGTCTTTGTGCCCCGGAAGTGAGTTGGCAAGTTACTGTACTGTTCTAACTTCATAGTGAAGAAGATTGTGGTCTGTTGAGTTGTACATGCGTGGGAGAAGGTCTGGGTTTGGCTACAAGTGAATAATGTTGCGGGTCTCGGAACTACTGTATTCTAGAGAGAAGATAATAGCTATACCTCATCCACGGAATCTGTGAAGTAGGTTTGCGCATATCGTCACACGGAGGAAGTGAAAAGAGACTGTGCGAGAGTTGGATGAAGCCAAGGTCGTGCCACTCTCCTGCGCTAATTATTCAGTGGCCTCGCGTCTCATTGGCCAGTCAGCCGAGTCACTCCTGTGCGCGGATTACGAGTTTTCACATTGCCACTTCGCAGATTGCTTGGACGGAGAATAGAGAAAGGAACGCTAGTAGCCAAGCGCTGTGCTCACCTTCAGACATACGAGTCACATTATTTATTGTGGGTGATCAAAGAAAAGTTTTGGATTTTTCTGAGCGTGTTCACAACAGGAACAGTGCCTAAAAGATAATCAAAATGTAGTTAATGTGCTCTACTTGATGATAAAGACAAACATTAACAGAGTTTCATATTCATTCATGTTTACAGAAATCTCCAAAAATATTCAATACATGAATTAATAATTGGGCTTTTAAAAACATAAAGGACCTGCTTTTGGTTGTTGTTGTTGTTGTTTTTGTTGCAGTTGGTGTTGGTGCTGTTGTTGTTGTTGACTCATTTATGGACTTTGAGCCATCGTGGTCATGTAGCCCCGTTACTTTGTGTTGTGTGGGATATGTCAGATAACCTGTATCGTTGTGATGTCAGTACTGGTTTGTATATTTTAAATTGGGGTTAGTATTTGGTTAGGAGTCGACTGTGGCTTTAAATTAGGTACCGTCCTGCAGTTTCCTGGAATACAGGTTGGAAACCCTGAAAACACACTTCTAGGATGGTAAAGGTTGATTATATTTACACACACATGTTTCCACAATTGCCATGATTGCAGTATAATTGCTGGATTTTATTATAGATGAAAACAGAGAAATATATTGTATTTTGGTAACTTCTACAATTTAAATGTTTTGTGCTACTGTAGTTAAGGGACACTGGGACTGAAATTTTAGTGAAATTTGTGGAAAATGTCGATTTTCGGTTTTTTCCATATTAATACACCCCTATCCCCTGCGGATCATATAGCAGTGTTTTTATCCGAATTCCGCCATTTTTAAAGCCCTGGCGTAGCTTTAAAACGCACGGTGTGTCCTTTAAACGCCCCAGCACAGTAAGTGTCCTGAAGGTTCTGAGTCTTGGTGTTTCTACAATCGAAGTATCGCAGCTGGTAAAACACCACAGAGTCATGACAAAATGGCTGTAGAACTTTAAGAACCCTTAGTTGTCAAGATTATGCCTGTTTATCAAAGGCTGGCATCAGATGAGCTACTATCCAGATGCATCCGTGGTGCTACTGAAAATCAGAATGAGTCACTGCGTTCTGTTATCTGGAGGAAGTGACCAAAGGAGATTTTTATTTCACGGAAGATACTTGAAATTGCTGTTAGTAATTCTGTAGCAGAATTCAACATGGGGTGTAGTGCAACAACAGAGTTGAAATCAGGAATAAGACTAACTTCAGTATCTCATGTCACAGCACAAACACTTGAAAGATGTGTCAGTCGCAGGAAGTATGTAAGTCCGCGGTCATAATTGGAGAAGCGAAAGGCATGTCGACGGAAGGTGAAACTGACCGAAATGAAGGAGGAGGCTGCAAAACAGAAGAAGGAGGGTGTCACCTATGCTGTAGGACAATCCTAATGTCATTGGTAAGCTGAAACCTTGTAAATTGTCCATCATTTTAGAAAATTGCTGTTTTCTCTGATTCACTTTTTCAGGCATTCAAAATGTCACTCGCGTTATAAATCTTATGATATTGCTTTCAAAATGGGAATTTATTATCTTCATTGCAATGACTATAAACCTGCGGATCGTTTTTTAGATTGCACTTTTGGTATGGCTGCAAAGAAAATTCAAACTGGAAAAAATACGATTTTTTTGTAGAAAAAAATTTGGATATGGAAAAAAATTAATTTCTTGACACTCATTAATGCAATTCAAAATCGGATCCGTAGGTTTCTTCCAATTGTTATAGTACAATAGAATATTACCTAAAAGTTACACTATCTTGTTTTTTTTAACGCGGCTGACCTTTATAAAACTTGAATAATTAGCACAATAAATGTACAAAATAATTAATATCTGGAGAACTAATCAACTTACAATGCTCACGTTTCCCACAGTGGTTAATAATATGACTATTCATAACCATATAAAATTTCAAAGCTGTACCTCAGTTTATATAGAATTTGAAAATTTCAGTCCCAGTGTCCCTTAATGTATGCTACTATATAATGTAATTTATGTCGTAGTAACTGTCGTACCCATCGATGTGGGATGAGATCTAGAATTTAAAAGAATATCCACAGCATTGCTTCAAGAAATTAGTATATCCTAGCGTCTATTGAACCGGCTTAATGACAAGCTGAAATATCGTGCAGTGCTTGATGATGGATCTTGACGGTACAAAGAAATTCTGAAATATAGGTATTGTACTGAAACTCTCCATCAAATAACAGTTATAATGGTAGCCTGAATCTAAAGCCCAATCCTCTACACGATTCTTAAGTGTTGATGTTTTGGAGCTGCACGTTTGTTGATCAGACGGAATGGTATCTTATGAACAGGCAATCAGAGTAGTCGCTGATTTTAATAGGGCTCACGCGACAATCGACTGAATATTGATTGAGAACAGTTTTAAGTCCTCTTTCGCTTTAGGGATGATAATGATCATTCGAATTAATTGATCTGTACTTCCCCGTTGTTCTCATTTGTCGTTTGATGAAAGGAACGTTTGTAACATTCTTGAAGACACAACATAAAAACCATATTCAAGCCTAATGCCACCGTAAGCAAATCCTTTTGTAGATCTTCAACTAGCCCAATACCCACTATCGGATCGAACATCCCTTCTCATTTCTATACTTTTTAGAGACATTGGAATGCCAGAATCAGTAAGTGAAAACAAATGTTCACAACTACTGACTAGTTCATTTCATACGTATCTGCGCACCTTCAAATATCAAGACATTGTGCCAGGATTCGATTCCACAATCTTGAGTTCAGTGGGTGGAAACCTTGCCATTCATGTTCACATCACACTGTACTTTTCAGAAATACCGTCAAGTCAGTACAATGAGACTCAGGAAGCGTTGATGTTAATTCATTTGAGGGGCTTGGGACATCTTGGTGTGTTGAACTTGTCTGATAACCTGTGTTCCTGTGATGTCTGGAGTAGTGTGTGTAGCTGTATTCGGGACAGGAAGGTGGTAGGTGCCCAGGGATTTGAAGTAAAGTGGTATCCCGGGGAAGAACAACACTCAAGGTAGACGCTGTCAATATCGGGATTCAAACATGTGACCTCCGGACTTGCTGCAGCTGCCATGGTGCACAATTCAACAAATCTCAGGAAGCGCTTACAAGTCCTTCGTCAACTTATTAAGCTGTAGCACGACAATGAAACTACTTGTTGTTCATTCACTTAACGGCTTGCGACATCGTGGTGATCATTTCAGCTCCGTGTACATGGGGGTCTGTTTAGTGTTTGTCTGACAACTTGTGTTATTGTGGTGTATATTTACAATTGTTGAAACCATCACGATATTTGCCTGGAGTAGAAGTGGGAAATCACAGAAATCTAGGATGGCTGAGGTGGAAATCGAACCAATCTATTCTTAATTGGCGACCATGAGGGGTTCCTGAGCTGGGTCCAGCCTTTCCCCTTTTGCCATTGCCATTCGGGCGAACTATCTCCTCTGTTCCTTTCCTATCTCCTTTTTATGGTTCTCCTTTCTTCGAAGTCCCTTAATTCTCATTATTCGAGGGATTGAGGGCATTTCCTTTCCTTATGTTTTTATTTACCTTACACTTCTTTTTGTGTTTCCATTTCCTCTCTTAGTTTATAAGTCTGTAGTTAGTTTTAGGTAGCGCATAGAGTCCGTAACATTTTTCATTATTATCCAAACCATTAGCGGAGAAAACCCAGATGTTAGCCCCAGTGGCGGATCCAGGCCTTGCGGGGCCTTGGGCGATATGATAAGGTGGGGCCCACAACAATAGGAAATAAAATAATATCAAATAAAATGGAAAATAGTTTGGTAATAATAATAAAATAAAGAATAGTTACAATATTTTGAATACACTACAGTATTTTGTAAAATAAGTAGTGGAAATGAATCGGTTCAGATGCCTCCTCCTCCTCACCCTCCTCACAAGATGGCGGCGGCACGATATCTCTCGAACTTATGGTCGGATTTTGACGAATGAGGTGTCATTGAACTCGGGCTGACACCCCCTTTCCAATGGACAAAATATTTCAACCCCAAAATAAAAACCTACCCCTACTAGGGGGCGAAATTGTAATTTTTTAGAGAATCTCTCTTTCCAATTGCAACATGTGAGAGTTTGAATGCCAATATGGAATGAAACGTTGTTCTACACAAGAGACATGTATACGGTGGATAGCCACTATGAATTAACATGCTTGTTTTTTGTTTTTTTACGCATGCCCACTCATGGCTTTTGAAGAGGGTGGGGGAGTGGTTCCCTGTGGATGAGTCCTTGTTGACAGGTCATTGTTGACAAGTCATTGTTGACAAGTCATTGTTGACGGGTCCCTGTGGACTGGTCATTGTTGATGAGTCCTTGTGGACGAGTCCTTGTGGATGAGTCCCTTTGGACTGATCCCTTTGGACCGGTCCCTTTGGCCTGGTCCCTATGGACTGGCTCATGAATTTATTTAAATTATGTCAAAAGGTCTAACTATATTTTGCGTGTAAAGCAGTGTGTTGAACTGACGTTGTTCACCAACCCCCACTAGTATAATGTGATAACGATATGAAAGTAAAGTGACGAAATACATGTGAACATACAAGGGATCTAACTTAATGGATGGATGTGTTCTAACGAGTCATTTGTAGTTGAAAGAGAATAATACATGTTCTTAAGATGTTAAAACTGAGAAGATGGTATGTGCAGTTAGACGTCTTGTTATATTTCCTGTGTCATATTACAGACATGGCAGAGAGCGCACAGATCTGTTGCTATTACTAACGCTGCAGTAATTTGAAACTGCAAGTGTTCATTAAGACAATGGGTGATGATCATGCAAAGTTAGCAGTTATTGGATATTACACAGGTGTTCTTTCCGGTGTCATGTTGCTGACATGGCAGAGAGCGCACACTGCTGTTGCTATGACTGACGCTGCAGTAATTTGAAACCTCAGGTGTTGATCAAGACAATGGGTGATGATTATGCAAAGTCAGCAGTCATTGGATACCACACAGGTGTTCCTAGTGTGCTTTGGACTCTCAGCTGTATTGGGAAAGGAATTGCAATGATCTGCAAAAATCTGCTGACACGAGCGATGAGAGTTTATATAAGAGGGGTGTCATATATCTCCCTACTGTCAGTCTTTATTACTCGCTTTGAGTGAACAGTGCTCTATTACTGCTCAAGAGTTGTAAAAAAAGCCGTTTTGGTAGAAAATCATTAAATTATTTGCAAGGTAAGTACTTATTATTAATGGATTGTAGTCTTTTAATACTAATTGATGTTGAAGTTATTGATTGGAATGTATTTATTGATTGATTGATTGATTAATTTGTTTACAGATAATTGGGTACCTGTAGGTTACCAGATTCCTACAAACTGTTCATTCAGTGGCAGCAGTTGATCAATTATAAAAAGGTAAGTGCCCCTCTAATAACTTTTAAACAGCTCGAGTATTATTTTCCAATGTTCACCACTACATGTCAGTGAAAATGGTATATTTAGCAGTCAAAAGTTGGAACTACTTGACCATGATGTGTAAAGCTAAATTTGTAGGTTAGATTTTGATTACCACTCTATTAAGTTTGAATGGTCATTGCTAGGTGTCAGTGACAGAGGGAATATTTAAAGTCTTAACCTCTGTTCACTTAACTTTACCTAACTTAACCTTGTCATGTGACATGTTTTACAAGTTTAAACTTGTTTTAAGGCTGACTATGACGTCACACTAAGGTCACTTAACTGGCATTCGCTGGTTTCCAATATGTGACATGTTCTACAAGTTTAGACTTGTTTTAAGACTGGCTATGACGTCACACTTAGCTCACTTAACTGACGATCGCTGGTTTCTATCACGTGAGATGTTCTACAAGTTTAGACTTGCTTTAAGATTGGTTATGACGTCACACTTAGCTCACTTAACTGGCGATCACTGGTTTCTCCCACTCTATCAAGTTCCAATGTTCACCGCTAGGTGTCAGTGACAGTTAGAACTACATGAAGTTAGACTTGCTAGGAGTTCACAGATGATCGATTTAAATACCCTGCTATAACCATTGACTGGAATGTAATTAAACTATTTATATTGTACTTTTGTTTATCATTTATTAACATTTATGATTTCTTTCTTTTATAGGTAATTTCGAAAGGGATCATCACGTTCAAGTGTGGTGACTGTAAGAAACAGTTCTCAAGACCTGACAACCTTCAACGACACGCAAATGTTAAACATGACATTAAAATGTTTGTGTGCAGTCATTGTGCTACCACATTTAACAGACAAGATCATCTTGCACGTCATGTAAATTTAATGCATGTTAGTTCAGCACCATTTTCATGTTCAGTTTGTGAACTTGGTTTTTCTGCTGTAAAGCGATATCAATCCCACATGGTTGAAGTGCATGGTGAACAACAAGAATTAAAAACAGTAAAACCAACAACTAGCACGGAACCTTTAAATGAATGTGATGCTCAAAAGCATAAACGTTCTCAAGATTGTGAAAATAGTTGTGCAACAAAAAGAAAGAAGAATGGTGAACCTTCGATAACACATTGTGATGTATGTAATATTGATATACCTTCTTCATTCATTCATGGACATTTACGCAGTATTCATCATAAAAATAACGCTTGCCATGAAAGAAATTCTGGAAATGTTCAACAAATTGGTAGTGCATTTAAAAGTCATATTGCTAGTTATAGACTTTATAGTAAAGAAAAAACCGTGAAAGAAATCTTGCAACATGTACCAAACTCATGGACTCAAGACCCTGTGTTAAGTAAATACCTATTATTTCTTTGGATTAAGCATGTAAAGAACACGACCTTTCTTATCGTCATAGTCATTATGCTTTAATACGTGTGGTGGATAAAGTATCGTTGAAAAGCTAAGCAACGTTTGACATCCTATAATGGCTCAGTGGGGGAGAGGTTGGCAGCCCTCATTGTGATTACTGCTATAAAAGGGAAGTTAATGATGAGTGGACATGAACATTGAAAAGGATTGAGGAAATGGTATTTCTTTGTATTCTAATTTTGTAAAGCCATATATGTTGTGAAATAAAAACAAGGTTTACAAGATCACAATGTCTTTTAATTTTAAAATGGTGATAGCCATTTCTTTATTTTCATTTTTTCACACATGAATATTTACAATTTCCACTTTTCATTTTTTTTACATTCTCCTTGTTTAGTTTACACATTCTGTACATTTTTGTTGTTGTGAAATAAAAACAAGGTTTACCAGATCACAATGTCTTTTAATTTTAAAATGGTGATAACTATTTCACTTTTTCACACCTGGATATTTACAATTTCCACTTCACATTTTTACATTTCCCTTGTTTAGTTCACACATTCTGTACATTTTTAAAAAATCTTTTTCGTAATATACAAAAGCAAACATTTTACACTAAAATGTATTACTTATCTTATTTTTACTAAACTACAGTAGCCTAACATTATACATTCTACTTACAGTTTTTTACAAAAAAAATATTACAATATAAAACACACTACAAATATTACAATATAGTGATCATTAGACTTAAGTAAAGCAATAGTCGTCAATGCGACTGTTTCCCCAAGCAAAAGTATCAAATGTGTTGGGTATAATGAATCGTTTGTTGTCTTCATTACTTAAAGCAACTTTGTTCAGCAAATTGGTATGTAGCTGATGATTTTTACTTCTAATTACACTCATTTTCTTATATAATACAGGTGGGTTACTAACTATACAGTTTTTATAATCACTTATATCTAACTCTTTACTAACAACATTCTTTTTCACTCCTTTTAATTTTTTACTACTACATCATCAATTGTCATATAGCTGTATGATTTAGATTTTGTGCCTACAAAGGTGTCTATAATAACACCAGCACATTCATCCTTAAATTTCCCAAGAACCTTTTTGTTTACTAGAGGTAAATGGTAAATATTATCCTCGGGATAGTCACTTGTATCAAACCTATTTAGCTCAGTTTTGATATCCTCATAAAAATCATCAGTTTTAAACTCATAAATAAAATAATCTGTGTCTGTGTAGAGTAATTTAGCATTATCAAGATAGATTTTCTTTACATAATCATAGTGAAATTCATACGTAAGTGTTTTTGACAATTCCAGAATGGTGTAACCCACATATATGGGTTTGTTGTAAGTTACTTTAAGATGATTCATTTGTATTACAACTAAATCCTCATGAATAATTGAACAGCTATGAAAGTTAGGCTTGCTTATTAAGTTGCTCGCACCATACCTTTTACCATCATTCTCCCACTTTGTTATCAGCTTTACATCAGCTCGTTTATCAACATTCTCCATAGTCTTTCCAAAAACACTATTATTCATGAGTTTATAAAAATCTTTTTCAAACGCGTTTGTTGACAGTGTTCTTAAATTATTGTTCAGATCAACATACGGTTTGAGCCATGCTGACTGATGAAATTGCAATACGCGATGAATTTTAGTTAATTTCAATCCATGCAGTAGACACTGTTTCAAGTTTTGATAATGTATTACATATTCACATTTATCATTCACATTAGCAATTAACATTTTTGTTCGTGATCTGATGTATGGCGATTTCATATTCTCAGGACAAAATGGTAAATCATTATGATCATCATGTAACTCTTTAGGGTACAAAGAGATTTACCTCTAAAATATATCCTTTATCATCGTTATCATTAAGAGTGTCAACATGTAAGACATCAATTTCAGGTTGTGTCAGCCAGCGAAAATCTTTCAGTGGTAGATATTGACTCATAGCCCAACCATATTGGTTATTTGCATCGAGGTAGACAATATACTTTGACTCTTCACAAGGGTTGTAGCTAGGCATGTATTTATTATTCGCTTTAGAGTACAGTCCACTACATTGGCTTAATCCACCTCGAATTGATGATTTTATAAAATTGATCATGTCTATATCAGTCATTAATTCTAAATTTACTTTCGTTTTTTTCAACATTGAACTGAAACTTAACCCAGGAGCAGTGAAATACTGACAAGGATCAAGGTCATAAGTTTTCATACAAACATTCCGAAATGTTTCAAAAACATCTGCTAATAACAACACATCTGTCTTCAAATATAGGTCTGAAAATTCTCCTAAAGTTTGAATGTCAAACTGTGCCCATACACGTTGTGCATGTAAATATTCCTGATCACTGGTATGACTTGTGTTTAAGGAACTGTAAAATGCATCTTTCGGTGGTAAAGAACACTCCTCAAGACGTTCCACACAGTTAATATATTCGTAAGGGAATATACCCTTTTGACAAATCAAATTAAAATCATCTTCTTTAGGACAGACACGTTGAATTTCATGAAACTGATCTGATTTTAAATTACTAGCAAGCTTATCAAGACTACTCGGCATAAAGCGGAATGAATCTAAAAATCGCAGTTTTATCGTTTTCTTATTGTCAGTTTTGATGCATTTTGTGAACGATATGTATTGTTCCTTATTATTTGCAATCACATCAATTTTCACATCTGAAGCTCCAAATTCTTTAACGATAAAGTGGTTATCGTATTTGCTACCGTTGTGTAAAATGACCGGAATGAATTTACTTACTCTATAATTTAAATTACATTCTTGGTGAGCAGCACCACGATATTTTCCTGTTAATTGGGCATGATCGCGAACCCTGTCTGTATATAAACATTCACCGCATATAAAACAATTAGTTTCAGTTTCAAAATTCATTTGCTCTGATGAAGTTAGTGACTCCATTGGAATGATCGTATATAAAATAGAGGATATACGGATGGCATCTTTCTCAAGCCTTTCCATAAAAACTTTAGGTGCATTAGGTCCTCTATAGAGCTCAAACTTATTTAAAGAGTCACCATAACTACATTTAATATAATATGCAAAGCTAAAAGGTTCATGAATGTGAGTAGTGTTGGTAAAAGGTTGGGCTGGATTCGATGAACATGTATTAAATGGTTTTAGCAAAGCTTCAAAGTCAGCATATATAACAAATGGTACTCGAAGCTGTTTCTCATAATCCTTAAATTTTAGGATGTTATTTTTAGGAGTCGGTAATACCGTACACACATGATTACACCCCCATTTTTGACGTTGAGTTAGTTGGTCCTCTTGTCTGAAATATAGCAAACAGCCATCACACAACCACTTCTTAGATTCACTTTTTGATAGCTGACTACCAACAAGTCTACTGAAATGTTTTATCCAGCAATAGTGAGCATTTTCACCTTCGGTTATGTATAGTAAATTTACATGAGCATCCTTTTTTTCCTGCGTATAATATAGAGGACCTACTATTCTCTTATTTTCAATTCCATAAACATTAATACTTACATTGTTCAGCTCTTCAAAACGTTGAATGTCTTTTATCGCCATAGGAAATTCCATTTCTTTTAAATCTAACACTGAAGAATAGTGAGGATATGATGATGTTCTCATCGTGTCCCTCACTGCTGGATGGAGAGCTGAGGTTACAGCCCATGCAAAGCATGCGTCATCATTATTCATAACGTTTACACAAGCATGCTTACATTTGATCCATCCTGGCAAATCAATGTATGATGATGCTCGAAGGGGATTATATTTATTCATGTTGGTTTCTAAATAAAGTACTTCAACCAACGCCCAGCCTGACTCCCTTTCCTGGAACTCTTCACTCTTCACAATGATAGCACTTGAAATATTTTGTTATATATCACTAATATTAGTTGATTCGCTAACAATTATGTTTTTTGTATTAAAAGATTTGATATCCGTAATTTCACCTTCGCTCCCAGTTTTTATATAGAGTCCAAAAAGTTCAAAATTAATTTTAATTGTTTTATGCTCTAATAAAACATTACCTACCAAGCCAAACACAGTAGGTTGAACATTTTTTAAAAATTATTCAATACTTTGAGTTTTTTCTTTACTATAAAGTCTATAACTAGCAATTTGACTTTTAAATGCACTACCAATTTGTTGAACATTTCCAGAATATCTTTCATGGCAAGCGTTATTTTTATGATGAATGCTGCGTAAATGTCCATGAATGAATGAAGAAGGTATATCAATATTACATACATCACAATGTGTTATCGAAGGTTCACCATTCTTCTTTCTTTTTGTTGCACAACTATTTTCACAATCTTGAGAACGTTTACGCTTTTGAGCATCACATTCATTTAAAGGTTCCGTGCTAGTTGTTGGTTTTACTGTTTTTAATTCTTGTTGTTCACCATGCACTTCAACCATGTGGGATTGATATCGCTTTACAGCAGAAAAACCAAGTTCACAAACTGAACATGAAAATGGTGCTGAACTAACATGCATTAAATTTACATGACGTGCAAGTTTATCTTGTCTGTTAAATGTGGTAGCACAATGACTGCACACAAACATTTTAATGTCATGTTTAACATTTGCGTGTCGTTGAAGGTTGTCAGGTCTTGAGAACTGTTTCTTACAGTCACCACACTTGAACATGATGATCCCTTTCGAAATTACCTATAAAAGAAAGAAATCATAAATGTTAATAAATGATAAACAAAAGTACAATATAAATAGTTTAATTACATTCCAGTCAATGGTTATAGCAGGGTATTTAAATCGATCATCTGTGAACTCCTAGCAAGTCTAACTTCATGTAGTTCTAACTGTCACTGACACCTAGCGGTGAACATTGGAACTTGATAGAGTGGGAGAAACCAGTGATCGCCAGTTAAGTGAGCTAAGTGTGACGTCATAACCAATCTTAAAGCAAGTCTAAACTTGTAGAACATCTCACGTGATAGAAGCCAGCGATCGTCAGTTAAGTGAGCTAAGTGTGACGTCATAGCCAGTCTTAAAACAAGTCTAAACTTGTAGAACATGTCACATATTGGAAACCAGCGATCGCCAGTTAAGTGACCTAAGTGTGACGTCATAATCAGCCTTAAAACAAGTTTAAACTTGTAAAACATGTCACATGACAAGGTTAAGTTAGGTAAAGTTAAGTGAACAGAGGTTAAGACTTTAAATATTCCCTCTGTCACTGACACCTAGCAATGACCATTCAAACTTAATAGAGTGGTAATCAAAATCTAACCTACAAATTTAGCTTTAGACATCATGGTCAAGTAGTTCCAACTTTTGACTGCTAAATATACCATTTTCACTGACATGTAGTGGTGAACATTGGAAAATAATACTCGAGCTGTTTAAAAGTTATTAGAGGGGCACTTACCTTTTTATAATTGATCAACTGCTGCCACTGAATGAACAGTTTGTAGGAATCTGGTAACCTACAGGTACCCAATTATCTGTAAACAAATTAATCAATCAATCAATCAATAAATACATTCCAATCAATAACTTCAACATCAATTAGTATTAAAAGACTACAATCCATTAATAATAAGTACTTACCTTGCAAATAATTTAATGATTTTCTACCAAAAATGGCTTTTTTTACAACTCTTGAGCAGTAATAGAGCACTGTTCACTCAAAGCGAGTAATAAAGACTGACAGTAGGGAGATATATGACACCCCTCTTATATAAACTCTCATCGCTCGTGTCAGCAGTTTTTTGCAGATCATTGCAATTCCTTTCCCAATACAGCTGAGAGTCCAAAGCACACTAGGAACACCTGTGTGGTATCCAATGACTGCTGACTTTGCATAATCATCACCCATTGTCTTGATCAACACCTGAGGTTTCAAATTACTGCAGCGTCAGTCATAGCAACAGCAGTGTGCGCTCTCTGCCATGTCAGCAACATGACACCGGAATGAACACCTGTGTAATATCCAATAACTGCTAACTTTGCATGATCATCACCCATTGTCTTAATGAACACTTGCAGTTTCAAATTACTGCAGCGTTAGTAATAGCAACAGATCTGTGCGCTCTCTGCCATGTCTGTAATATGACACAGGAAATATAACAAGTAGGAGTCCACGCAGCACGACCTGCTTTTAATGAGACGGTGGCGCAACATAGGGGCCAGTAAGGTGGGTAATAATCTCACACAACAACTTCGTTGGCGGCAAGGCCTGATGCCTAGCATTTCGGGCCTTTGGCCCGATTGTGTGGTAATGTATTAAAATTATAAAATGTTATTCTAGGCAATGCTGACACCATCACGTGGTTATGAAAGCCGGACGTCCTGGGAAATGGAAAGTATATTGCAGCTGTAAATACATTATTTAACTTATTGAGAAGGTGTAAACGGGTTATTATAGATAATTTTCCGTAGAATTCAATTAGACCATCGTTTAAATTTTTACCTATTATTATATACATTTGGGCCCCATTTTTTTTCAAAAACCAAAAACATTTAATAACAACTTTAACATCTTCAGGGCCCCGAAATAAGAAAACGGTGAGAGATATCAAAAAATCGTTAGGAGTAAAAAAGAAGCATACCGCGGAGATCTTACACCTGAATATTTAACGTTCTTCGAAGCGACCAACCGTTTCCGAGATATATCGATTCAAAAAAAAAGTTTGAAATTCTGGGCCCCCCAAAAAGATCCGGCCCTGCACCGTTTTTAACGCCCGACAACTGGTTTCCTCACAGGGTCCACCTCTTTCACAGCTCCAAATTTCAGCTCGATATCTTGAAAATTGCGACCTGTACTTCGCTAAACCCAAAAATTTCACGCACAATGGACATTTTCAGGGCCCAAAAAATAGAAAACGGTGAGAGATATCAAAAAATCGTCTAGAGTAAAAAAGTTGCATACCGCGGAGATCTTACCCCTGTACATTTAACATTTTTCGATACGACCAACCGTTTCCGAGATATATCGATTCCAAAAATAAGTTTGAAATTCAGGGCCCCCAAAAAAGATACGGCCCTGCACCGATTTTAACGCCCAACAACAGGATTCGTCACAGTCACTAACTCCTTCACCGTACCAAATTTCAGCTCGATATCTTGATTATTGCGACCTGTACTTCGCTAAACCCAAAAATGTGACGCACAATGGACATTTTCAGGGCCCCAAAAAAAGAAAACGGTGAGAGATATCAAAAAATCGTTTTGAGCAAAAAAGTTGCAAACTGCGGAGATCTTACACCTGCACATTTAACATTTTTCGATACGACCCACCGTTTCCGAGATATATCGATTCCAAAAAACAGTTAGAAATTCAGGTCCCCCAAAAAAGATTTGGCCCTGCACCGATTTTAACGACCAACAATAGGAGTCGTCACAGTCATTAAATCTTTCACCATACCAAATTTCAGCTTAATATCTTGAAAATTGCGACCAGTACTTAGCTAAACGCAAAAATGTCACATACAATGGACATTTTCAGGGCCCCAAATAAAGAAAACGGTGAGAGATATCAAAAAATCGTTTTGAGTAAAAAAGTTCCATACCGCGAAGATCTTACATCTATATATTTAACATTTTTCGATAAGATCAACCGTTTCCGAGATATATCGATTCCAAAAAACAGTTAGAAATTCAGGGCCCCCAAAAAAGATCCGGCCCTGCACCGATTTTAACGCCCAACAATAGGATTCGTCACAGTCACTAACTCTTTCACCGTACCAAATTTCAGCTTAATATCTTGAAAATTGCGACCAGTACTTGGCTAAACGCAAAAATGTCACGTGCAATGGACATTTTCAGGGCCCCAAATAAAGAAAACGGTGAGAGATATCAAAAAATCGTTTTGAGTAAAAAAGTTGCATACCGCGGAGATCTTACACCTATACCTTTAAAATTTTTCGATACGATCAACTGTTTCCGAGATATATCGATTCAAAAAACAGTTAGAAATTCAGGGCCCCCAAAAAAGATCCGGCCCTGCACCGATTTTAACGCCCAACAATTGGATTCGTCACAGTCACTAACTCTTTCACCGTACCAAAGTTCAGCTTAATATCTAAAAAATTGCGACCAGTACTTAGGTAAACGCAAAAATGTCACGCACAATGGACATTTACAGGGCCCCAAAAAAAGAAAACGGTGAGAGATATCAAAAAATCGTTTTGGATAAAAAAAGTTGCATACCGCGGAGATCTTACACCTATACATTTAACATTTTTCGTTACGATCAACCGTTTCCGAGATATATCGATTCCAAAAAAAAAAAAAAAATGAAATTCAGGGCCCCCGAAAAACGATCCGGCCCTGCACCGATTTTAACGCCCAACAATAGGATTCGTCACAGTCACTAACTCTTTCACCGTACCAAATTGCAGCTTAATATCTTGAAAATTGCGACCAGTACTTAGCTAAACGCATAAATGTCACGCACAATGGACATTTTCAGGGCCCCAAAAAAAGAAAACGGTGAGAGATATCAAAAAATCGTTTTGACTAAAAAAGTTGCATACCGCGGAGATCTTACACCTATACATTTAACATTTTTCGATACGACCAACCGTTTCCGAGATATATCGATTCAAAAAAATGGGATGAAATTCAGGGCCCCAGAAAAAGGTCCGGCCCTGCACCGATTTTAACGCCCAACAATAGGGTTCGTCACAGGCCCCAACTCTTTCACCGTACCAAATTTCAGCTCGATATCTTGAAAATTGCGACCTGTACTTTGCTAAACGCAAAAACGTCACGCACATACGTACATACGTACGTACGTACGTACATACAAACAGACTTTTTTTTGAATTTTTTTTTTCGACTCATATTCGATTGGTATAGGTTTGAACACTGGGCGACGCGTAGTTTCCGAGATCTCGAAAAATCCTACCACGGCAATATGAAAGCCCATGCGGCTTTCATAACAAGACGTCTTACTGCACATACCATCTCCTCAGTTTTAACATCTTAAGAACATGTATTATTCTCTTTCAACTACAAATGACTCGTTAGAACACATCCATCCACTAAGTTAGATCCCTTGTATGTTCACATGTATTTCGTCACTTTACTTTCATATCGTTATCACATTATACTAGTGGTGGTTGGTGAACAACGTCAGTTCAACACACTGCTTTACACGCAAAATGTAGTTAGACCTTTTGACATAATTTAAATAAATTCATGAGCCAGTCCATAGGGACCAGGCCAAAGGGACCGGTCCAAAGGGATCAGTCCAAAGGGACTCATCCACAAGGACTCGTCCACAAGGACTCATCAACAATGACCAGTCCACAGGGACCCGTCAACAATGACTTGTCAACAATGACTTGTCAACAATGACTTGTCAACAATGACCTGTCAACAAGGACTCATCCACAGGGAACCACTCCCCCACCCTCTTCAAAAGCCATGAGTGGGCATGCGTAAAAAAAACAAAAAACAAGCATGTTAATTCATAGTGGCTATCCACCGTATACATGTCTCTTGTGTAGAACAACGTTTCATTCCATATTGGCATTCAAACTCTCACATGTTGCAATTGGAAAGAGAGATTCTCTAAAAAATTACAATTTCGCCCCCTAGTAGGGGTAGGTTTTTATTTTGGGGTTGAAATATTTTGTCCATTGGAAAGGGGGTGTCAGCCCGAGTTCAATGACACCTCATTCGTCAAAATCCGACCATAAGTTCGAGAGATATCGTGCCGCCGCCATCTTGTGAGGAGGGTGAGGAGGAGGAGGCATCTGAACCGATTCATTTCCACTACTAAAATAATATTAAAGAAACTTTAAGTCCCCTTGAAGAAGATTATATAAACTATGAAATATTAAAATATTACTTTGCGACTTTTTTCCCGGCTCAAGTCTTCTATTATTTCACTGAAATCTAAACTTGCTAAGCGGTCACGGAATGTCATAGCTGCACTGAAAAAATAATATGAATTATAAATTAGTTTGAAGAGGATAATTAATTAATTAATTAAATTTAAACAAATCCAAAGCGCGGGGTTCCCCGGACCGTGAGGCCCTGGGCGGTCGCCCTCCTCGCCCTCCCCTAGATCCGCCCCTGGTTAGCCCCTTTATCATTATCATCTCTACCGGTACAATGGTATAAAACAAAGTCCCCGATTCTTGGATGTAACAGGTAATCTCGAGAATCACTGGGTGGATTTTGATGCGGGTTTCACCCTTCTATAAGGGACTTCCCTATGAAGGTTTCTGTAGAAAAACATTCATTTATGACCAAAGGAAGTCAAACAGTAACAATTTCAGTCAAAAAAGAACCCTGCCGTCTGTGCGCCTTCTAACCTTACGCTGGGTAAACCGTTAAACATATTTATATACAGTACATACGATGAGTGTAAGAATAGTTCAGCATAAAACGTTCTACAAATCATTCCGCCACACATATCTCTGTCTTTAATACATCGCCCACTAAGTATTTTTACGTTTTCATTTCTTCCAACAACCCCATTCAGTGGAAATTTAAATCACTAGCTTCGAAGAGATTTTTCGAGCTGACGAGCGAGCCTATCATCCCAGCTTCGGCCAGCATCAAACTGTCGAGTCGTGTCGAGTTGAGACTTCAGGGAAGAATAGGCTATATGTGTTTGGAGTTTCGCTGTTCACCTCGGTTTTTACTGAATTGCATCTGGGACCTGCCGTCCGTGCGCCTTTTAAGCTTATACGCTGGCTGAACCGTTAATGATACCGGGCGAAGCCGGGGCGGGTTGCTAGTCTAACAATAAAATGAAGCAACAACAGTCTACTCCGGTGTGCAGCGCATGCTGTTGGGGAGCCGAGTCGAGTAGACCCTTCCCTTTAAATACAGTATTACCTTAAGTTTGTTAACGAAAAGTGAAAGCACGCCTTTCTAAACGAGCTTTTGCTGTCACGCGAAAAAGCAATCCTCTAAACACACAGGGAATTGAAAGAGTCTAGTTAAAAAGCAAGACATATGTCTTCATTATATTATATTGAATATGAGTAAACACGGAAAGTACCTTACTTTGGAAACCTTTGCGATTATGGATGCACTTCCGGCCTCCACACTTCGACAAAACTCTTCGTGTATAGATTTGCTGTAATAGCTATGCTTTACTTCTCGACAGGTAATTTGTACGAGGAAACATAGTAAGCATCAATTTGTACTCGCATCGCCCGGATGATAACTGGTTGGTAATTGATTTGAGGGCTTTGGGACATCTTGGTCATCATCCCTGTGTAGTGTAGTGTAGTGGGTGTATGTTGAACTTGTCTGATAAGCTATATTTTTGTGATGAATGTAGTAGTGTAACTGTATTAGAGGCAGGGATGAGGTAGGTGCCCCGGAGCTTGAAGTATGGTACTATCACGGCATTTGCCTTGAGGGATCGTGGAGAAAACCTGGGGATTAACGACGCCGCGGGGTCAGCTGACATCTATTCCCTCCCTTGCAGGGGCGTATATACAAATATTCTTCGGGGGGATTGAGTATCCTGGAAAATTGTGAGTATTCACAGGGGATAGTCACCGCAAAATACCCAGAAATATCAACCAATGTCTTAGAGCATATAACTTTGTGTAATTATTTTACATATGATTCAAAGCCTACAATTATTACTGGCAACACAATAAAGTTGTAAAATACAACACAAAACACAAATAAAATTTTATACTTACTGAAATTTCTATTATGATCTATGGAGTATGAATGGAAAATATCTAAATATTTGTCAATTTACTAAGCAGAAAGGCAAACAGGTTTTCTTTTTCTGCAAGTTGATAATTTATTTCTCAAAAGTACTTTACTGTGAAATTCACAGTTTTGCCTCACAAGGCTGAGTGTACCCCGTTCCAGCCCTCAGACTAGAATTAAAATTTCTTGGCAGAGCCGGGAATCGAATTCGGACCTCCAGGGTGGCAGCCAGGAATGGTAGCCACTACACCACGAGTTATCATTTCAATCTTAATATTGTTTATAACTTAACCAATATGTTAAGATTAGGTACACCCAAATTTACAATTATTTTATGCTCTTTCCAAAGCAACACTTTCTTAATTTTTATTGGCTTTTTTCGGGGTGGGGAGGAGTGCTGGATCTCCTCAGCACCCTTCTTATATACGCCCCTGCTCCCTTGGCACGTAGCCCCTTGAGGTGCCTGACCTACCAAACGACCAGTGCCCAGCTCTGTTGGCCTACAGAATGTGGACGTGGTCAGTACGCTGGGTCCCCTCAGCCGTTAATCTTGGTTTTCTTGACCGCGGTACTACTTCTCTGATCAGACAGCTATTGAATTGTCCTCACGGGGAAGAGTGCACCCTGTTCCAGCGTGCACGTCAATTAAGAAATCCCTGATGGAGCCGGGAATCGAACCCGGGCCCTCCGTGTGAGAGGTAGGAACGCTACCCCAACACGACGGTCTGTTAGGGAGTTATAGGCTACTTTTAAGCCCAGCTTCTCTTTAATGCGGTGTACGTAGAGTAAACCACTTTAAATATTACCTCCTAGTGTAGCGGCTACCATTCCTGACTGGTTGACTGTCACCCGAAGGTCCGGGTTCGATTCCCGACTCTACCAAGAAATTTAATTCTGTTCTGAGGGATACAGATGATCACATTTAAGTTCTTTGACAGAGGCAGGAATCGAACCCGGGCTTTCGCGGTGTCAGCCAAGTATGCTAGTCACTACGTAACGAGGCGGACTTCATGTATCTGTACTCGTTTTGTTTTTATTGCCAAAAAGAACTTACTTCCTGGACGTGCGACCTGGTTATCCTATCTTTAATCTTGGAGTTGCTGTTGGGCGGACAGGAGAGATAAACATACATGTTTATCGCATCTCGGCTAGTTATGTATTTCTACAATCTTGTCGACACATTTTGAATTCTTTTCGACACTTCTCTTTCAGATAAACTTTTTGCTGCATCGGAACATTCAACCAGTACTTCCGTGAAAAACTAAATAGCCTATTTTTAAACAGGGTCTTTATATTTGCTTGGCTAGGTCTTTCTCGCTCATGTGCTCCGCCAGTGTCGCCTCAGTTGCCGGCTGCCGCGCGCGCGTATGTACGGCGGAGTTGGTGCTTACAATCAGTATCAAGCATTTTTACTCACCATGCTTACAGTAGATGCTGAAAATGTTCACCATCTGCTGCCACACATAATGGGCATCTACTTATGAAGTTTCCGGTTATTCTGGTTAATTTAGCTTAACTAAGAAAATAACGACCTTTACGTCTATTTTTATCGTTCACTGAACCAGTACGTTTGAATCTATTGGCCAGTAGTTTTATTGTGATTGTGTACAGTGCTGTAATGCCTTATGTGAAATATTCGTTACTTGAACGTGTATATCTGCACAATACGTACATAAAGTGCAGGAAATCGTGCGCTATAACAAGACAAAAGTTTAGAGTGAAATTTCCAGGGAGACCAATTCCTAGAAATCGGACAATAAACAAATGGCTAATTTGAGATTCAAACGTACATGTTCAGTAAACAATAAAAATAGACGTTAAGTTTACAGAAGCTGAATTAACCGAATTAACCAGAAACTTCATAAGGAGATGCCGATTATGTTTGGCAGCGGATGGGGATCATTTTCAGCATCTACTGTAAACATAGTGAGTAAAAATGCATGATATTGATTTTAAGCACCGCATTATGCCGAACATACGCGCACGCACAGCCGGCAACTGAGCAGTCACTGGCGGAGCGCGTGAGCGAGAATATCCTAGCCAACCAAATATTGTTAAGGCCCCAGGGTCCCTACACCCTTAGGACCCTATGCACCCCCAAGGGAAATATGGACATACGCCACTGAATCTGCAGACGGCTATACAGCCACATACATCTTTCAACTATAAATCCAATCTACACGACTACGCTTCTATCCCAACATCAATACACCCTTTCACCCAATAAAAACATCCCTTAGGCTAAATCATGGGCCTCTACAGTGCATTTCTTTAAACACCAAGCCGGCACAGTTACCACAGCTGTCAGCCAACGCTTGAGCAACACCATAAAAATTACACTGAGTATTGGATCTAGCACACCAACATTGGGTAATGCTGACCATGCAACTCCAAAACACATAAGAAGGACGCCTCAGAAGACCCACTATCTGTTGTTTGCCGGAGGCCTTGACCGTCTGAGATGTGACTGTCCTGCCAGTGGTAAGTGTGTACCAGATTCCTAAAACTTGTATTTTGTACTCCTTCCCACTTGTGACCCAATCATTAATTGTACTTTATAACATTGCTTACACGTTCCCAGTTAAAAGGAACACTTTCTAACTATCGCTGGTATTAATAAAACCAGCAGCTACTTTGATCACAGACAGTTGCAGACATGTATTTACACATATCACTTTACCTCCCACTTCCCCACCTGACCTCCTGAATTACCAGGGTCCACAATTATAGAATTGCTGTGTAAGACTTCTCCAGCTGCTAGCCTTGAAGTGCTCGACCGTCACGCGTACCTTCGCGCGGTCAGCAGTTAGTTAACTGCTCACATACAGCGTTTGCTTTAGAGACTAATAGCTCCGTTTAAATTACGCACCCCCTAGATTACGATCTCACACGAATAGAGCTCACCCCCAATTCCCCTCAACACTCTCTCACACTCGTAGCTTCCGCACCTCAGTGGAAACTCGCCCCGTTCGAACAGCACCCCCTAAATTCAACAGTTTACACCCTTGTTCGTCCATCCCCCCAGCTCCCGGACAGAACAATATAAAGACCCTGTATATCCAACTAATGCTAATTGCCTCTATCAACCGACAACATTTCAGCTTGATTGCTGTAATAGATTCGTAGATATTGAGATCCATCTAAATATTTCGGATGGTCGCCATGTTGGATTTTTATTTTTAGGTCATAGAGGTAAGTACTATTAGATGACGATTAATGTTTAGATTCATTATCAAACGTTGGCTTCGATCGCATGATTAGGACACAAAAAATAAAAAATAATTTTAAAATTTCGCACAGCTGCCATCTTGAGCTTATGTAAACAATTGAACTAAATTAGATGTCAGTGCATTATAATGTGTATAAACATTTGATGAACGATGATTCACTGCGCTCGGATGGTTAAATCGCCAGAAAAGTCTATTTGAATGTTTCAACTTTGTACTTAACAGATTCTTGAAAGTCACATAGGTGAACTTCTAGTAGTGCCCTTTATCACGGAACAAAAGTTCCAGGGTGATATCAGTAATAGTTTTGGAGATATAGAATACCTGTAAAATATTTTGCACAGCCGTCATGTTGGATTGGGGAGACGTAACAATATTTGAAGGGCAGGGTCCAGGTTGGACGAAATAGTACTACGACCTTACCCAGGTCCGTTGAAATCCGCTCCAGCCGTTTAGATTTTATTAGGGTGAATACAGACACACACTTACGAACAAAAGATGATCTCATAAGCCTATTTTTTTCATAAATGAAAATAGGCTAAACATGTTTTCTTTGTGCGTTATAGCTACTCAGAATAAACGGTTGTATTCTCTTTCAGATTATCACATTAAAACAGGCTGACAGCCGTCTCCTTTACATTATTATTATTATTATTATTATTATTATTATTATCATTATTATTAAGAGCCTCCATGGCTTAGGCGGCAGCACGCCGGCCTCTCACCGCTGGGTCCGTGGTTCAAATCCCGGCCACTCCATGTGAGATTTGTGCTTGACAAAGCTTCGGCAGGTAGGATTTTCTCCGGGTACTCCGGTTTTTCTTGTCACAATTTCAATCCAGCAACACTCTCCACTATCATTTCATTTCATCTGTCATTCATTTAATCATTACCCCAGGGAAGTGCGACAGGCTTTGGCAGCCGGCACAATTGATATCCTCGCCGCTAGATGGGGGCTTCACTCATTTCATTCCCTGACCCAGTCGGTCGACTGGAAGCAGGCTGTGGATTTTCGTTTTCATTATCATTATTATTTACTTTTACCCCTGGCACTACAGCCCATGAAGGGCCTAGGCCTACCAAGTGACCACTGCCCAGCCATTTGGCCTGCAGATGTTGGGGTGACACGTGATCAGTGCATCGGGTCCCCTCGGCTGTTAATCTTGGTTTCCGTGATCGGGGCACTGCCTCACTGTCACGCAGCTACTCAATTGTCCTCACGAGGCTGAGTGCACCTCGTTGCAGCCCTCACGTCAGTTTTATAAAATCCCTGACGGAGCCGGGAATCGGACCCGGGGCCTCCGGGTGAGAGGCAGGCACGCTACCCCAACACCACGAAGCCGGCAATCATTATTATTAGCTGTTGATAAATAACTGGGCTAAGGACTCTTGCTAGCAGGGATATTTCATCAGGTGAACTAGGCTGATGAACCTTGACAATCACAGTAACAGTACTGGTAACTACTAGTTTGAAGTTACTATGAAGGTCCCTGTACAGCTATTTAAATTTTATCTGGCATGGGTTGACCTAAAATAACACGTTCGAAGAAATTTAGTTTCTTTTTAGGGAGTTTTGGTTGATACTAGTGGCACTAGGGCTCAATGCGCGATACCTTGTCTAAATCTGCAATATGATAACTCTAATAATATGTTTCATTACTAGCACTACAACATAAATGCATCACCAAAATACGTGTTATTTTATAAATATTTCACAAACAAAATACAACACAGGTTTTCGTGAGTTCACCGCCAGGTGGTAGCATTTGTCGTTCTGAAATTCATAGCCAAGGGAAATTAAATAGCCGACTCAACACAACTGATGAAATGAACCCGTCTCTTGCGCTGGGGGCACCGCTGAATTAGACGAATTGCGGGGTTAACCAAGTCTCCCCTATAATAGTTTATGCAATTATGTTGAACCGATTGAGTATTTTCTACTCCATTGTTTTGTGAGAAATCATCACATGTTTTCTTCCTTAATCGAAGAATATTTTATTCCATAAAACGGCAAATATATAAGATGTTTTAATAACTAGACAACATTGACTAAATATTTATAATTCAATAACAGTAATAATTGTAAACAATACTGTGGTACTTCCTTAATAATTTATTTTTATTTATTTCCGAAGTTTTTGGTTAAAATGCACCCAAAATATTAAAAGAAATCAGGAAATACATTTACTTCAAAATATACTGGCATAAAAATGGATCATTAGCAGACTGTTTCAGAATTAATTTCTCCATTTACAGTGAGGATATTCCCTAGGACGTAGCCTGACAGTGGCCGTGCCGGGGCGATGTCGCAATGACTCGCCGCGGGATTTATGATTGGTTTGGTCGTAATGTCATGTTAAGTTGTGACTATTTGAGTGGCCGCCATTGAGTTTTGGTAAAGATGCGGCAATATATAACATGACACTGAGGTGCCCTCTGCCAGTGCTCTGTTCCAAATTTCGTTCAATTTGGTTTCATCGTGTTTCAATTGATAAAGGGGGGACAGACATACACACGCACACACACACACACACATACACAGACAGACACACCATTTCTTGGCCCTGAGTAGATCCAATAGGTCTATTTTCATTTTTATCAAAAATCGAAAGTAGGCTAATATCCCGACTCGGATGTGAACCAACTTTCTGTCACCACTACCTCGCAGAAATGCTGCTCTGTTACCGGGAACATCACTTGTTGATCGCGTTCAGTGGGGCGTGACAAGAGAAGCTGGAAGAGCCATTCCAATGGAAATCGAAAGCGACGAGAAACATCTCATTGCGAATTCCTTAGAGGTCTTAGCACCTCTCTGCGTGACCTCACTATTGTTTCTTGGGCTGTGGAACAGAAAGCAGGGAAAGAGGTCTGTTTTCATATATTGAAGTACCAGTTAAAATACATTTACGCAGATTTAACCCTGGAAGCATAGAATGAGCTATTTGAACTTTTCAATCTTTACATTGAACAAGCAATGAAGGAAATTAGAGAAAAATTTAAATTGGGAGTGAAGATTCAAGGAGAAATAATTTCAACTCGGAGATTTGCTGATGACATCGTCATCTTGGCCGACAAACCTGAGGAATTGAATGAGTTTTTGAATGGTATGGACTCCGTCTTACGGAAATAATACACGATGAAAATTAATAATTGTAAAACAAAAATACTGGAATGCAGCCGAAATAAATCAGAAACCTCTATGGACATCAAATTGGCAGGTGAAAAGCTGAAGGAAGTAGGAGACTTCTGTTACTTAGGAAGCAAAATAACCAGTGATGGACGAAACAAAGAGGATATAAAACGTAGGTTGGCTCAGGCAAGGAAAGCATTTCTACAAAAAAGGAATCTGTTGACATCAAATATAGATTTAGATATTAGGAAGTCATTTTTGAAAGCCTTTGTCTGGAGCGTGACACTCTATGGAAGTGAAACTTGGACTATTGGTGCAGCTGAAAGGAGGAGAATTGAAGCATTTGAAATGTGGTGTTACAGGAGAATGATGAAGATCAGATGGGTAGATAGGGTTACAAACGAAGAGGTATTAAGACGAGTGGGAGAGGAGAGATGTTTCTGGTGTCTGCTAATGAAGAGAAGAGATAGGTTGGTAGGACACTTACTAAGACACCCAGGAATAGCAAGCTTAGTTATGGAAGGAAGGGTCGAGGACAAGAACTGTAGGGGTAGACCAAGGTTAGAATATGTTAAACAGATTGCCTCGGATGTAGGGTGTGGTAGCTATGTAGAGATGAAACGATTAGCTCAGGACAGGGAAGCATGGAGAGCTGCATCAAACCAGTCAAAAGACTGAAGACTCAAACAACAACAGATAATTTTCGGGATAAAGAAGCACCTGCCTTGATGCACATATATGTGCATCAGTTTGTTACAAATATTCATAACACAACTAAAAGAAAGGTGTGATATCTGTTTATCTCTTCTCTCTATACATAAACATGAATGTTTGTCTGTTTTTTTTATGAATTTCTACGGAAATTTGCGCTATTTACTTGATTCAGACGGTTTTATGTTGGATGCACGCGAAAATAATTTTTTTGTATGTCTGTCTGTTTGTTTGTTCGTGGACAACTTTGTTCCCTTATAACTCGAGAACGCCTGGGTGTATCTACGTAATATTTCGTACAAATATCCATCAGAGGCACGACACTAATCATTGATGTAACTCTTCTCAGTACCTCTCATAAAATGGGGCCTACCCCCATTAATGGTGAAATAGGCGTAGAAGGACGAGACAAAGCTCATTTTCAGACCCTCAATGTGAACAACAAAACTCGGGGGCCTTAAAGGATCCCCGAAAACCACATTTTAAAGCCCTAAAACCAACCGTTTTTGAGATATTCCCTGAAAACTAATTTCATTTAATAAACTAATGAACGAATGCAAGCGGGCAACCATGGCAACAGATTCTCAGAGGTCCATCTATTGCTGTAAGACGCAATGTAATTCCATTAATTACATTAGTGTGAAAGTTTGCAAACGGCTAGAAGGTTATCACAGAACCAAATTAAGCTATAAAATTCATCAATACGTCTAATGCCTTTTAAGGCCCTAAAACCAACAGTTTCTGAGATATTCCCAAAATACTAATTTAATTTAATTCAACAAACTAAAGAAGGAATGCAAGTCGGTAAACATGACAACATTATCTCAAGGAGTGGCATCCAACTTTCCATCTATTTCTGTAAGAAGCAATGTCACTCCATTTATTACATTTCTGTGAAAGTTTGCAAATGGCTATAAGGTTATCACGGAACCAACCTAGACTGTATAAATCATCAATGCAATTAAGGTGGTCAAGGGGTACCCTAGAATATTTTCACGCGGTTTTCACGTGCGATATATCTTACAGAAGGTCTATTATATCTACAAACAGCAACATTATTTTCAACAAATTCCTGAATGGAATCAGCATTTTTTGCGAATTTTAGGAATTTGGGCCATTTGAGGCTAAGGAACCTGAATTTTCAAGCACCACAAACCTTTATAAATGAAAGGGGTCTTCCTGTGTATGGGGACCTAACACAACAGTGAGGGTCAGTTTTTATGTGACGTGTATTGCGTTTCGTCTACAAGGCTTTCAATTTTATTTCACGTCAGGAAGTACACGTTATAGGTGAATTTAGTTTGAGAGCGCATTTTAACGAATCATTTATTTTGTCGTCATACGGGTTCATCGTAAAGATGATTTTGTTTGATACTGTGTGGTAGATATGCCCATATTTGGATATCTGGGTGATATCTTGTAGACAATGGAATTGTCTGTCTTTCTGTGTATCTTATGTACGCATATAACTCTTGTTCGGATGCTTGGTGCCCCGTAAAATTAGGTATGGTATCCATGAGAGTCAATACACCAATCATTTATAAAACCCTTCACCATACTTTTTATAGAAGGGTGGATATAGGGAAAAACGTCTCATAATACATGCTAAAATAGGCGAAATTATCCTAGAAGGATGACCAAAGCATATGTTGCGCTTCTCAATGTGAGACACAAAATTCGGGAGTCTATAAAGGGTCTCTGAAAACCTAATTTTAAGGCCCTTAAATTAACAGTGTGTGTGATATTCCCAGAAATCTAACTTCACTCTGATAAACTTATGAAGGAATGACAAACCGCTACCCTTTGCAACAGTAGCTCAATTGAGAATGTCTGGTGTTAATACCGAAGACCGTACGAAGAACGGGTACTTCTGCTAGTAAATAATAATACTATAGTGACAGTATATTTTATCCATCATTAACGACCATTGTACAAGGCCATGGGACCAGACTATATCCGGACCTTGAAGACGAGTAATTTCGAATCCTATCATCGCGTCGGCAGCTCTTGAAATGTTTTACAATGGTTTAACATTTTCAACCCTACGGTCATACCTTCTTATAATCTTTCCAAATCATTCCCTATTTCCATGGTTCATGATCGCGAGATTAAAGATCATATAAATCTGCAAGCTTTCTTCATTCCGAGCCTTCCACAAACTCAATCTTCATTCATTCCATTCCCATTATAATGTTGGAATCAGCACCTTCCAACTCACCCCCAGGGGCTTGTAAGATGTGGTAACACTTAGGACAACCCTTGTCCAACCCCGTGGAAGCGGCAATAATCATCTTTTATCTATCACTACGTCTGATTGCAGGTCAAAATATTTCTGTGTGCGACTGAAATGAACGTTAAGTTCTCGCCGCTGTCTGAACCTAAACAAAGCTGTATCAAGACTACCAAACACCTTTGTAGAAACCTCAGCTTCTAGACAACATTGTACGGTAAGTGTAGCAAAACCTCGTCTCAGTATGACTGAATACATTTTGTGAAAAAGTCTCTCGCAAGTTCCCTCACCATTTTACCCAAAATACTTTTGTGAAGTAATGAATATAATAGTCTATCAACATAAATAATTAATAATAATAATAATGATGTAGGTTATTAACGTCCCATTTTGACTACTGTAATTAAAAATAGGTCTATTTGCCGGATTTTCTCTTGGGAAAAGGAAAAAGAAAAGGACTGACGCGGAACTTCAGCATTTAAGCTGTCTTAAATACCATATCAATGTTGCGACCTTTTCAATACCTCAATCTTGAGAAAGAGAAGATTACATCTATAAATTTAACTATACAACTATACAACCATTTCGTGTTGCCTTAGTGATTGAAATGTAATATTTTTCAGTCGGTCAACAGGATTGTAGCCAATTGTAATGAGTCGTTTAGTGCAGACAATAGTGTCGGCAGCAGCACGGGACCGGACTACACATCGCTCAAACAGCTAAGTGCACAATCCACAATAACCTTACCATTTAATAACAATCACATAATCACTCTAAGCAAGCAAACCACTATCACTATCTCAACAAAATATGACATATATGAATTTTATTGCAGCTGAAAAGCCATTAGTTACAGAATTGTAAAATAAACATAATACTGGAAACCATAACATGACATGATTATTCTGTACTATTGTCTTTGCAATAGTCACTGAGTGGTTTTGTTCTTTTTGTTGCACCACCTAAAGTGATAATTTTCACATCTTTGGACACATAATACACATTACATTGATCATTTGCGTGGTGTAATCTTTTGGCTGTGCATAACTTATAGTGAAAACCATGTATGGCAAGCCTAATAGTAGCATGCCTCTGCGTTTGGTTTGATTTTGTCCAATTTCTGTTTATCATAGCATCAGTTTCAACAAATTCTTTAATGATTTCTTCTTGCTTTCTCTTTCGTATGGCTATCACTGTATTGTATGCGTCTGTAGATGGTAGCTGTAGCTGAAGTTCTCCAGGAAGAATCTTCCCTGCTCATAGAGCTGTTTTCAAAAATCTAGTCTTGACATTGTCAATTATCCCTGATGGTGAATTTGTCCCAGATCCCATAGGCTATGTAGCGATGGTGTCGAACAGCTTCATTGCTTTTGACAGGTCAAAGGATGCTATAAGTAGCTTGCATGGCTGCTCTTGTTCTTTCTTCAATATGACTACTGAAAGACCTACTTGTAGTTTGTAGTGATATTCCTAAATATTTGAATTTGTTAACGATTTCAAGTGGTCTTGGTATTAGTGTTAGTGTGTCCTTATCGGATGCTCTGCCTCCTTTTCTGAAGGTCATTTGTTTGATTTTATCAAGATTGAGTTCACATATATTTTGATCAGCACATCGTGCGATATTGTCCAATGTTATTTGTAGGTCTTCTTTGTTAAGTGAGCCAAGGACCATAACATCAGCACATTGTATAAGTGATGTTGATTCTGTGCCATTGAATGAATTCACTATGTCAACGGTAACAATGTTGAAGAGAAGGGGACTAATTGGATCCCCTTTTAAGACCCCATTGGCCTGCAGAATGTACTTGGACATGGTGACGTCATCATGATTTGAAGCTAATTGTAATTCAAAATTATTTGTACAAGTTCTGTTATTGGATGGTCTTTCCCGATCATGTTTGTTAGCTTTGAGATGAGAATTCTTCAATCTATGTAGTCAAAAGCTTTAGTATAGTCTAAACAGACTGCTTAACTAACAAATCTTGACTAGTTGTGCTAGTTAATAACTACTGTTACTAAATAAGTGTACGTATTGTAAATACCATCACACATATTTGTAGACATACATTTAATAGCCTAAGTGTAAAGGATCTGATGATCGAAACTGGTCATCCAAGTGTCTTTGGTTGGATGGTTCCTCAGTTTAGGGGCTCCGACAACGCGGTCATGTAGCCCCGTATACTTTGGGTGTATGTAGAATCTGTCTGATAACCGGTGTTAATTGTAATGGATGTATTAGTGTGTGTATCTGTTTTTAGCCTACTTTCGATTTTTGCAAAAAATGAAAGTAGACTTATGAGATCAACACAGGGCGAAAAAAAAGTGTGTCTGCCTCTGTGTGTGTGAGTCTGTGTGTGTGTGAGTGTGTGTACTCTGAATGTCTGTCCCCCCCTATCAATTCGAACACGGTGAACGCGAATTGAACGAAATTTGGTACAAAGGTAGCACTAGCAAAGGACACCTCAGTGTCATGTTTTATATCGACGCCATCTTGACGGAAACGTAATGGCGGCCACACAAATGTTCAAAGCTTAAATCAAATTACGACTAACCTAATCATCCTATCACTACCAAATTTTTCAACAGCATACCTTTATGGAGGGAGCATCCTTTGACCAAACTAATAGGTCATCAGCCTAATAGTTTGCGGATGGAGGCCATCTTTGTGTGAAAATCGATTCCCCCTATTAATTCGAACACAGTGAAACCGAATGGAACGAAATTTGGTACAGAGGTAGTACTAGCAAAGGGCACCTCAGTGTCATGTTTTATATCGACGCCATCTTGACGGAAACGTAATGGCGGCCACACAAATGTTCAAAGCTTAAATCAAATTATGACTAACGTATTCATTCGATCTCTACCAAATTTTTCAACAACATACCTTTATGGAGGAAGCATCCTTTTACCAAATTAATAGGTCATTAGCCTAATAGTTTACGGACGGCGGTCATCTTTGTGTCAAAATCGATTCCCCCTATTAATTCAAACACGGTGAAACCGAATGGAACGAAATTTGGTACAGAGGTAGCACTAGCAAAGGGCACCTCAGTGTCATCTTTTATATCGCTGCCTTCTTGAAAGTAACGTAATGGTGGCCACAGAAATGTTCAAAGCTTAAAACAAATTACGATTAACCTAATCATCCGATCTCTACCAAATTTTGCAACAACATACCTTTATGGAGGGAGCATCCTTTGACCAAACTAATAGGTCATTAGCCTAATATTTTGCGGACGGCGGCCATCTTTGTGTGAAAATCGATTCCCCCTATCAATTCGAACACGGTGAAACCGAATGGAACGAAATTTGGTACAGAGGTAGCACTAGCAAAGGGCACCTCACTGCCATGTTTTATATCACCGCCATCTTGACGGAAACGTAATCGCGGCCACCCAAATGTTAAAAGCTAAAATGTAATTACGACCAACCTAATAATCTAGTCTCTACCAAATTTTGCAACAACATATCTTTATGTGGGAAGCATATTCTGACCAAACTGCAAGATCATCAGCCCAATATTTTGCAGATGGTGGCCAAGTATGTGTGCAAATCGATTCCCCCTATCAATTCAAACACGGTGAAACCGAATCGAACGAAATTTGGTACAGAGGTAGCACTAGCAAAGGTCACCTCAGTGTCATGTTTTATATCGCCGCCATCTTGACGGAAACGGAATGACGGCCACACAAATGTTAAAAGCTTAAATCAAATTACGACCATCCTAATAATTTGATCTCTACCAGATTTTGCAACAACATGCCTTTTTGTGGAAAGCATCTTATGACTGACTACAAGGTCATCAGACCAATAGTTTGCAAATAGCGGCCATGTATGTGTGCAAATCCATTCCCCATATCAATTCAAACTAAAGCTGGTAAAAATCGATTTTCAATTAATCGATTAATAATCGATTAATCGATTAATTTGAAATTGATCGGAAACGATTAATCAAATAATCGAACATTCTTATAACCGATTCATCGATTAACCGAATAATCAATTAATCGATTAAACGAATAATCAATTAATCGATTAACCGAAAAATCTATTAACTGATTAGTAGACACGAGATAAGAAAATAAGTTTTGAAAATGGTTTAAATGAGAAGTCATCGCTTAAGTTGAGTTAGGCTTATTTTCGGAATGATGTATAGAAATCTATAAAAGTTACATTTTGCGTAAAGATACGTGTCCTTCCTTGTTTATGTTAACAATAACCAAATAACAGTCAGTGACAGTGGAAGGACAAACATCAATGAAATTGGGAAGGGTTCCAGGAAAAGAAAACGAGGAGTTTTCAGCAATGCTTTTGAATCTTGTTCAATTTTCGTTGGGAAGGCTGTTTACAATTTAAGACAGGAACATTTTTGTTTTATTCGGGTTCAGCCTAATTTCCACAAAGACCTGTAGGTTGTAACTCTTCAGGCGGTCAACTTGAATTTGCCCAATGACTGGGCGGAATCCAGTGTATAAAATATATAAATTATAAGTAAATAACACTTCTGGGAACATTACATGTGTTAGTTATGGTCACTATTACAATCACTATCACTATTACGTCGCCACACTCGAATGCTCCGAGTGGGTAAGAGATTTTACGAGCCCTTCATCCAGGAAAGCCACCAACAGCAAGGAGGTTCAGTCATGTTTTGGGGTGGAATCATGTTCGGTTGACGTACGCCTCTAATTCCTATCCACGGTAACAAGACTGGTCTGGTGTATACAGACAGCATCGTTACAGGATTTGCTACCACAATGGGTGAGGGCTTTACACTAGAGGACTATAATGCTCGTGCCCATCGAGCTAGGGTGGTCAATCAGTTCCTTCAGATGCATGTCATACAGAGAATCGAGCGGCCTGCCTATTCTGCGGACATGAACTGTAATGAATATGCATGGAAAGAGCCCAAGAGAACAATTTTGCACCGTCCCAATCCTCCAACAAACAAAGTGCAACTGATTGAAACTGTTGTCCAAGAGTGGGGGAATCTGCCCCAAACCACGTGGGGTTCGTTGGTGGTCAGCATGCCTCGTCGTCTGTAAGCATGGATTAGAGCTCGTGGTGGCCGTACACGGTAATGATATGTCTCTATATGAAAAGGACGTTTGTGCGCTCAGTCCCACATTATCACTGTTGTTATTCGTTGTGTGTTTCTGTCTCTTTTGAAAAGCATATTGTGTGTTGTTTTTCTTTGTATGTACCCTATATTGTGTATAATATGATAACATACACATAGCAAAATAAACAAGTTACTGAATCACAATATGCGAAACCTTTTTTGAGCACTGTTTAAGTTTAGTTTGTTTAATAAGGGTTTGTGAATTACTTATGAGTATTATGATCGTGTATACAAATAAGAATAACACCATATAATAAATAAAATAAAATGAGAGCATGCATTTGAATTCTGTTATGCATAAGGATACATATCTCAGCGGAGCCTTGGTTGTACAGTTGTTACGCTTTAGCCTGCCTACTCCCGCCGGGGTCATTGTGATCATAACTAATACGTGTAATTTATCAAGGAGTTTATTTACTTATTACTCATATTATTTATACATTGCACCTGGGCAGTACCATTTCTGTGAGCTGTACCTGTGAGCAGGATGTGGATAAGAGAATTGGTGCAGTCCATGCAGCATATGGACGATTAGCGCACCGGGTCTTCATGAATCAAAATCTGTCCATGAGTACAAAGCTTATGGTTTACAAAGCAGTAGTCATTTCTACATTGTTGTATGGCTGTGAAACGTGGACCCTTTACCGACGTGATCTTAGGAACCTTGGGCGCTTCCACCTACAAAAACTTCGATCAATCCAGAGGATTAAATGGGAAGACCGCATTACCAATATTGCTGTACTGGAAAATGCTCAAATCAACAGCATAGAATCATCCATAATAGGTCACCAATTTAGATCGATTGGTCATGTCCATCGGATGGATGATGTGAGATTACCTCGTCAGATGCTATATGGTGAGTTATGCTATGGCACCAGGCCTCATGGTGGTCCTAAGAGGCGCTACAAAGACCAATTTAAGCAGACCCTGAAATTGACAGGTTTTGATTCACAAACCTGGGACATGCTGGCTGAAGACCGCTCAACTTGGCGCCGTACCATCTCGGATACTGTAAAAACGTTTGAAAGGGTTCGACGCACACATGAAGGGGCCAAGCATCAAGCTAGGAAACTTCGAGCAGCCCAACCACGTCCTCCTCCAGCAATACCATGTGACTTGTGTAGACGCTTGTTCCATGCCATGATTGGACTCTTTAGTCACCGTAAACACATCCACAAACTGGACTGAAGGAAGATGATTTATACTCGGATTCGAGTTAAAGCCGAAGATGATGACATTGCACCCCGCACAGTCATTGGACAAATTCATGTTGACCGACTGAAGAGTTACAACTGACAGTTTTTGTATAGGCAACACTGAAAGAATGGCTTCAACAGTTCACAAACAAGATGCATTATTTAAAAATATATGTGACAATATATTTCAATAGAAGGTCTGTTTTGGTGCAAAACTACTAGCAAGTACTCATTTTCTGGGGCGAGGCAGCTCCGCTTTGCAGTCACAATGTTTCCAGCAATTGAAAATACTCCTTCAGCGCTGCAGGTGGTCGCGGGGAATATAAAGTATTTTGTCGCTAGTTTAGCGGGACTTGGATATATTGTTTAGTCATTTTCCACCAGTGAAAAAGGGTGAGTATGCAAGTCAGGCGGTGAATTCCCAAGATAGACGTCCAGCTCGTCTTTTGCAATGATTGCAATATTTAAGCTACATCTACAAGATTTCCTATTTTTACCCCGCATTTTATAACTGCCCTACCATGAGATCATTGAGTTTTTATCAAACATGCTTAAGTGTTGACTTTAGACATACCTTCGTAAGACCTCATATTTGTATCTTTGGAGTCGAAATTTAATGTTTTACGGACGGTCAATACCCAATTGTCTTATCCTGAAAAGACTTTATACATGAGATTAATAAATACAATTGGATGACCAGTTTCGATCGTCAAGCGATCATCAGATCTTTACACTTAGGCTATTAATCTGTGTCTACAAGTATGGGTTATGATATTTACAATATATACACTTATTTAGTTGCAGTAGTAATTAATCTAGCACAAATAGCCAAGATATATTATTTTTTGTTGAGATACATAGTTGTGATTGATCTTAAAGTTTGCTTGCTTAGTGCCATTATGTGATTGTTATTAAAAGGTCAGGTTATTGTGTCTGCAAAATCGTCCACACGTTGTGCAAAACGACGGACCACACATCGCTCAAACTGCTGAGTGCACCATTTAATAACTATCAGTATCTCAACAAAAAGCACATATCTTGACTAGTTTGCTAGTTTAATTGCTACTGCAAATAAATACGTGTATATATTGTAATTATCATTCTATACTTCTCCACATACAGTAGATTTAATAGCCTAAGTGTAAATGATCTGATGATGATCACTTGACGATCGAAACTATTCATCCATGTGTATTTATTAACATCATGTAGTATTTTTTCAGGATAAGCAAACAAATTTCAATTTCTAAGGCAAGCCTGAAAAAGGGCTTCCAACACAGTAATCCTTGGAGAGAAGTTAAATGAAACCTCAAAGCAGGCGTTGAGCAGTGGCTAGCATTCTTAGCTGTCACCGCAGAGGTTTGGGTTGGATTCCCGGCTCTGCCAAGAAATTTAATTCTGGTGTGGGGGCTGGAACGTGGTACACTCTGCCTCGTGAGGCAAAACTGATAAGAGGCGAGTTTGATTCATACCTCAGTCATCCTGGAAGTGATTTTCCATGGTTTCTCATTTCTACTGAAGCAAATACCGGGATGGTACCTAATTTAAGGCCACGGTCGGTTCCTACCCTTATTCTACCTGAATTACAAATACACACACTGGTACAGACATCGCAGTGACACATGTTATCAGACAAGTCTTAAACACACCCCAGTACACGGGCATACGTGACCACGATGTTGCAAAGCCCCTAAAAGAATCAAAAACATCATTCATCATGGGACTGCCCCGGCTAACCATGTCGAGTGAATGCATTAAGAAACCAAGTTGTGTCATAGTTTGTTGATTCTGTGAGTGCGTAGTTAAAAATGCGAAACACATTGATTAATCGACAAAACAAATAAAAACCGATTAATCGATTAATCCGTTATTCGAATAACCGATTAATCGATTAATCGTTATTTACGATAATTAATCGATTATTCTGTTTCGATTAATCGATTAATCGAAATCTGAAATTAATCGATTAAAGTAACAGCCCTAATTCAAACACCGTGAAACCGAATTGAATGATTTTTTTACAGAGGTAGCACTAGCAAAGGGCACCTCATATTCATGTTTAATATCCCTATAGCACGTTGTATTTCAACAAGCTACTACAACCAACATTCAATTATACTCCTTGAAAAGGATAAAAAGTTATAACAATACCCATGCATTTAGGAGAAAGTAGGCTATATGTTCTTTACTGAACATCTTGTTTAATTCAAGTAAGGACTGCAACTTTGAATTTTTCAAATAGTTCCTACTTTTGCCGCCAAACACCACCGTCAACGACTACTAGGCCTAGTTCAGAACTTAGCTACTAGACGCCACCGCAGTCGGCTCTTGGCAACGAACGTAGAAACCTATGAGCGTTGTTTACATTCCTCACCTATACAATAGCTTCACACAGGTGTAATTATTGTAATTAGTGGAAGGTTCTTTAACATGCCATAAATCTATGACATAGGACCGCCGGCTTAACTTTCCCTCCGAAGGAAGGCATACTGAGCGATTTTTAACGCTCTTAAAAATTCCAACGGCTTTGGCCGGCTTTGAACCCGCTATCTTGGGCATAGAAGCTCAGCATGCTACCAACTACGCCACCGAAGCCTACCAAGTGTGTTTATTAATCTTATGTAAATTAATTTCAGGATTAGGGAATGAACCATTACTATTGGGTATCATCATGTTGACTGAATGAAAAGCATTACATTTCTATACAACCGTTTTAATGGAAAATATAAGAGCTGATCATCCTATCGCAATTGTTCTCTCGATACATCCAGTTATATGCGCTTTCCTTCAGTCTAACGCCTTTAACGTCTGATACAGAGACATACCCTGCAATCTGCTTTTAGTGGAGACGTTTGTGGGAGTGGTGGAGGTGTTATACATCGCTTGCAATTCTGTAGAAGACCGCCAACTCCATTAAACTTTCAAGACTGGTAGCGGGAGATCGAAAGGTTAGGGCTTCATTTCCATAGTCATTGGGAGATGTGGCATTACTTGGTAATTGTGGGTTCGACTACCGCTGGGAATACGTAATTTAGGTCACCAGCTAGTGTGACGCACGTTGCACATCTTGGTGGTCAGGTTTTAGAAGCTATTAATAGACGACTGCAATATGGGAATAGGAACAACAAGTGGGGCCGTGTTATAGGTCGTAGTTAGTCAAGTCACGTGCACGTAGCTGCTGTCACACGATACAGGGAACTGTAAAGATGACTTCGGCATGCTTCACGGTTGGACATTCATAGATCAGGGTTTGAATCCTTGCGTGGCCGTTGGCCATTCTGTGATTTTCTACGATCTTGTCCACACTCACTCCAGGCAAATACCGGAAATTTACCTTAGTTTAAGTCCCAGGATACCAACCTCATCCCTCAGTTACACAAACTTCCTCAGCTATCAAAACAAGACAGGTTAATATAAAAATTGCAAACATACCAAACTAAATAGTGCTTCAGATATCTACACGAAGAAACAACCACATCACCAACAAATAATTAGTCTGCAAGGCTTCCAAGGCCTGCTCATCCTTCCCTAACTAGCTGTGTGGCACAGTGGTTAAGTTCTCGTCTACTATGCTCAATCAGGATCGAATTTTTGGCGTAGTAATTTGGAATTTGAGGATGCATAAATGCGAGGGAGCCACTTTAGTAGATTTACTAGCACGTTAAAGATCCCCTTCGGAGCAAACTTCTTGTACCTCGGCGTCTCGAAAAGCCGCAATAGTTAACACGCACTTAAAAACAATATTATTATTATTCTTATTATTATTATCCTCTAACTTGTGGTACTAATGTAGTACCATTTGTCACTTTGTTTCGGAATGCCACGCGTTGCCTACGATATAAGAAACCTACCGGACTACCAAAACAGGCAAGATGCCAGCTGTCAGCTGTTCATCCTCGGTTACCAGGAGCTCGGCAACATGTCAGTCTCACCTGTGTGACGGGTTGCTGAGCAGTCAGGCAGGTGAAGAGGAAGGAACTTCTTCGCCGCTTAATGTATCTTTCTATTGATAATGTCTTCAAATCAAAATCACTACCATAACACTTAGTGCCAAATGAAACCTGTATAATTCTTCCTGATTTGCTCCTTCGCACTGAAACTATCATGGCATGAGGAGAATTTCAAATCTACTCACGTTAATCGCTCATTTACGTACTTAATACCCACTATACCACGTTCTATGGTTTCCTTAACTTAAGCTCTAGTCCCCATTTCACCCCATCCCGTTTTACGCCCGGAAGGGGCAGCTTATAATCACCTACTTCCTCCTTCCTGTCTCCATTTAACTTCACTGGTCCCTGGTCTAGCCCCCCATCCTACGTCATGATAAAGCTAGTTCTACATTCTTCCTTCTAAAACACCATTGGTATTAAACGCATCTAATCGAAAGACCAGTTCTATTACATATTGTTTCCAAGGAGTCCCTGGTCCAACAAATGGGAGTGGAACTCCGCCATTCTCATAGGTCTGAAGCATGCTCAAGACACTTTTAGCAGGTTTCCAGAAAAATACAAGGGAAAGACTACTAGCCTTACATAGAGCCCTACAAGATACACTGATGAGAGTTCAGGGAATACACCAAACGTTTGGTAATCCAGCTGCCTGAGCACAAGAAGGGTCACGTTTTATGGTAAGCCTATGTCCAAGTTGCTCTCTCTTGTTTATATTAATTGGTATCCTGACTATCAAGATCACTTCCTAGGCCACTCAAGGGTGGAATATTGATGTCATCTCTCCCTCGTAACATACAATTACGTTGAAAAGGAAATAAGACAGAAGCATGCCAGCCAGGAAAATGAAAGACACCTTAGACTTCGGATACTCAAGATATTTGATGAGGAAATGTGTTGACCAATGGAGATTGAGAGAAAAGTTCAAAGAGTGCAGTGTTTTAGTAGTGAGATATGTAATCCGGCCAACCAGCGCAGTTGTGCTCAACATTTGCCCATAAACTTTATTTTCAACTATCAGATTTTCAAGACAATACTCACCTCGTCACACTGCATGATGTAGAATGCACCAAAAAGGGTGTCAGTTCATGTAAAATATGCATATTTGTCCATTGTACTGTCGTCGTTTTGCTCAACATACACCACCAGCAACACACTTCAAAATCGTCAATTTGTTCTGTGTCTGATGATTTCAATGTCCCGAGTTCATCAACATGCATAAATATGGAAAGCTTGTGTGTGTCCATGAACTTCTTTGTATTTCTGTCTGTATTGTATGCCATATGTTATATTACAGAAAGCTTTCTTTGATAGAACTTGACAACACTGGAAAAGGGCATTTATCACTTCAATGCCATATGCTTGCTAAATCGTTAAAACCGCTCAGGTTAAACAAACGCAGCGCTGTGATTTAGCGACGGTAGTTGGACCGCCGAGTCTATGGTCACGACCTCCCCTCAACTTAGTTTATGACAGCTGATAGCGAGGGGAGGAAATGGAAACTCAAGAGGAGAGGGTAAGGAAATATGACATTATAGCATGTCACCGAGTTGGAGTGGGTCGTAACCGGTGGGAGTGAAGGAACACCGAAGGATGTCAGCGTTAGATGGGGCGCTAGGTTATCTAACTTAGAAGTTCAGTCCTTCAAATATAATAGCGACGAAGAGAAAATTAATTGGTAGGGTGTAAGGATATATTGTGCTATAAACATGAGAGCTGCTATAACATTCAATTTGAAACAAAATGACGCCTTTTTTAACTTTGTTTTTATTAACGGATGCAGCATAAATATAGTTTTATTACAAAAAGTTAAAGATAAATCGAATTCAGTAACAAAAAGTCATTATAATTTTTTCTAGCAGTCAACTCTCTCCAGCTTCAAATCTAGGAGGGGATAAATGCAATGTGAGGGACTTTTCAATAACATAATCAGAGGGGAAAATCTTGTATAATGTCATTTATTCTCCCACATACAATTTATTTGTCATTTTAGGCTCGCAATAAGAAGGAACAATGAAGGTGGGAATGCCTTGAGAGAAAAGCAGTCTCAGTCCAAAGAACCGTGATGATCTGCATGGTTCTGAAGGCATCTCGTCAAATATGCTCTCTCGGCAGATATCGCAATGAAGCTAGGTCGTAATTAATGCACGATCACGTCACGTCCTCTGCTGTAACAATACATTACCCTACAGCCACACTTACAGCAGCAAGGTATTCTTTCCAGCGTTATGGATTCCAATAACAGAAGCAGAGTTGAATGTTATATTGATTCATGATTTAGTGGACGCTTTTATGAAGCCTATTGAAAAACAAATTTATTTATTTCTTTAATTCATAATTTATTATTTAACTAGCAACCCGCCCCGGCTTCGCCCGGCATCATTAACGGTTTACCCAGCGTAAGCTTAAAAGGCTCACGTCCCAGATGCAATTCAGAAAAGCCGAGGTGAACAGCGAAACTCCAAAACTCGTCACGACTCGATAGTTTGATGCTGTTGTTTTAAGGGGCCTAACGTCTAGTAATTTAAATTTCCACTGAATGGAGATTGTTGGAAGAAACGTAAAAACACTTATAGTGGGCGATATATTAAAGATAGAAATATGCTGTCACGGACTTGTTTGTAGAACTTTTCATGCTGAACAATTCTTACACTCATAGTATATATATTTTTAACAGTTTACTCAGCGTAAGCTTAGAAGGTGCACGGACGGAAGATTTTTCTAGGGCTCGATTTTTTAAAATCGTTATTGTTCAGCTTCCTTTGGTCCTAAATTAATGTTTTTCTACATAAATCTTCCTCGAGAAATCCTTTACAGAATGGTGAAAACCAAATCAAAATCCATCCAGTGGTTCTTGAGATTACCCGTTACATCCAAGAATCGGGGAGTTGGTTTTATACTATGTTCGTTCGTTTGAGTCTTCAGTCTTTTGACTGGTTTAATGCAGCTCTCCATGCCTCCCTGTCCTGAGCTAATCGTTTCATCTCTACATATCTACCACACCCTACATCCGAGGCAATCTGTTTAACATATTCTAACCTTGGTCTACCCCTACAGTTCTTGTCCTCGACCCTTCCTTCCATAACTAAGCTTGCTATTCCTGGGTGTCTTAATATGTGTCCTACTAACCTATCTCTTCTCTTCATTAGCAGTCACCAGAAACATCTCTCCTCTCGCACTCGTCTTAATACCTCTTCGTTTGTAACCCTATCTACCCATCAGATCTTCATCATTCTCCTGTAACACCACATTTCAAATGCTTCAATTCTCCTCTTTTCTGCTGCACCAATAGTCCAAGTTTCACTTCCATAGAGCGCCACGCTCCAGACAAAGGCTTTCAAAAATGACTTCCTAATACCTAAATCTATATTCGATGTCAACAGATTCCTTTTCTGTAGAAATGCTTTCCTTGCCTGAGCCAACCTACTTTTTATATCGTATTTGCTTCGTCCATCACTGGTTATTTTGCTTCCTAAGTAACAGAAGTCTCCTACTTCCTTCAGCTTTTCACCTGCCAATTTGATGTCCATAGAGGTTTCTGATTTATTTCGGCAGCATTCTAGTATTTTTGTTTTAAAATTATTAATTTTCATCATGTATTCTTTCCGTAAGACGGAGTCCATACCATTCAAAAACTCATTCAAATCCTCAGGCTTGTCGGCCAAGATGACGATGTCATCAGCAAATCGCAGAGTTGAAATTATTTCTCCTTGAATCTTCACTCCTACTTTAAATTTTTCTCTAATTTCCTTCATTGCTTGTTCAATGTAAAGATTGAAAAGTATGGGTGATAAGTTGCAGCCTTGCCTAACACCTTTCTGAATATCAGCTTCTCTCTCATGTCCTTCAGCTCGAATGACTGCTGTCTGTTTTCTCTATAGATTGTAGATCACCCTCCTATCCCTGTACTTTATTCCAATAGATTTCAAAATGTCAAACAATTTAGTCCATTCAACGTTATCAAAAGCCTTTTCTAAGTCTACAAATGCCATGAACGTTCTCTTATCTTTCTTTATTCTACCTTCCAAAATCAGCCTAAGACTTAGTACAGCTTCCCTTGTTCCAACATTTCTCCTGAAACCAAACTGGTCTTCACCCAACTCCCTTTCTATCTGGCTTTCAATCCTCTTGTAAATTATTCTAGACAGGATCTTTGAAGCATGAGTAATCAAGCTGATTGTACGGTAATCTTCACATCTGTCAGCTCCCACTTTCTTTGGTATAGGGATGATTACATACTTCTTGAAATCAGGGGGTACCTCACCTGTCTCATAAATCCTACACACCAAGTGAAATAACCTGATCAGACCTTCATGTCCTATGCAGCGTAGCAACTCAATCGGTATATCATCTATGCCTGGTGCTTTGTTCCTGCTTAAGTCTTCCAAAGCTATATCAAATTCTGATCTCAATATTAAATCTCCTTTCGCATCCTCATCAATTTCCTCCTCCCTTTCCATTACATGATTCTCAATCTCCTTTCCCTTATACAAACTCTCTATGTAAGCTTTCCATCTCTTCAACCTTTTCTTCCCTATCTGTTAGAGGCTTTGCGTTTGTGTCCTTAATATTACAGCACTTAGTCTTCTTTTCTCCAAATGTAATCTTAATCCTTCGATAAGCTGTGTCTACTTTTCCTAATTTCAGACAATTTTCTATACCTGCACATTTCTCTTTAAACCATTCTTCTTTCGCTTCCTTGCACTTCTTGTTGACCTCATTTCTCAGACGTCTGTATTCTGCTTTCCCCTTTTCATCTCTTACATTCTTGTGTTTCCGCCTTTCATCCATCAATTCTAGTATATCCTGAGTGATCCACGGTTTTCTACCTATTCTTTCTTTCCTACCAATGTTTTCTTCTGTGGATTTTGTTATTTCATTCTTCAAAAGTGCCCATTCGTCTGCAATTGAAGTTTGTTTAGGGTTTTTCATTAGTCCTTCTTTTATACTCTTCTTGAATCTTTCGTTTACATCCTTTATATTCAGTCTGTCTATTGCCCACCTTTTTGGCTTTTGACTTTTCTTCAGTTTCTTCAACTTTAATCTGCATTTCATTACAACCAGATTGTGGTCAGAGTTTATGTCAGCACCAGGATATGTTTTACAATCCAAAATCTGGTTTCGAAACCTCTGCTTGACCATAATGAAGTCAATTTGGTAACGCCCTGTATCTCCTGGTCTCATCCATGTGTATATTCTTCTATTGTGGTTATTGAATAAGGTGTTAGCTATGACCAACTCATGCTTGGTGCAGAATTCCATCAGCCTGCTTCCTCGATCATTCCTTTCACCTAATCCGAAATATCCTACTATCTTACCTTCTCTCCCTTTTCCTACCACAGCATTCCAATCTTCCAATACTATAACATTTTCATCACCCTTGATATACCTCAGAATTTCGTCTATTTCTTCGTAGACCTTTTCAACATTCTCATCATCAGCTTGACTGGTAGGCATATAGACTTGTACCACTGTGGTGCACGTAGGTTTAGTATTGATTTTTGCTACAATAATACGATCACTATATTGCTCATAATATTCCACCGCTGTCCAAGTTTCCTACTCAATACGAGACCAACCCCTGCTTGGCCATTGTTTGATTTAGTGCTAATGACCCTATAGTCTCCTGACCAAAATTCCTGTTCTTCCTGCCAGCGCATTTCACTCATCCCAACCAAATTCAACCTTAACCTATCCATTTCCCTTTCTAAGTTTTCTAACCTTCCACTTCCTAGCAGACTTCTAACATTCCACGCTCCGATCCGTAGAATGTCAGATTTCCTCTTTGTCACTTTTGTGATGTTAACCCCCTCTCGAGTAGTCCCCACCCGGAGATCCGAACGGGGGACTAGTTTACCTCCGGATTGAAATTTTACAAGGGAGGAGGCCATCATCACATGTAATTATGCATAGAGAGGTGCATATCCTCGAGAATAGCATTACGGCTGTAGTTTCCCGTTGCTTTCAGCCGTGCAGCATGACGCAGTGTAGCCATTATTTGGCTTATATTATCAATATCTTAACCGTCTATAAGACTAGTAAAGAATTGATTTATTCTGAAAGGCTGCTACTCCCTTTCAGAATAAGTAAAGAGCAATTATACTAACAAAAATACTAACCTTCTACTAACAATTAAATATCAAAATTCTACTTTACGAAGAAAAAAACGTAAGTTCCACCAACAACAAATACTACCACTAAAACTGTCTGTCACCAGGCACACTCACATGCACCCTCACACATCACAGTCTACTGAAACAAGGAACTATAACTAATAAACAATGCAACTGCTACCAGACACACTCACACACCACAGTCTAATAGAACAATGACCGATATCTAATAAACAAACTAACTACATACTTACAACTAAAACTAACTACATACTTACTGTACTGTAATTTGATTTTCCACACTCTCTCCTAAAATTGTTCCCATTCACAAATAGTACATTGCATCTGCTGTCGTTATTTCAAAGATTGCTACAGGGTCCGTATCTGATCTCAGTTGACTAGCTTTGCAAAGGGCTTAGCAAGAATTTTGAGAAGTTCAGTACAGTACTAGTGTATCCAGCGTCCGGATATACCGGCTCTTATATCAAAGGACTGCATTCCTCTCTCACTTGCGATGTACCTAATTACGCTGTGTGAGGAGCAAGCTTTGCCTGTCGCGGGAGCTTATCGTCCCTCTAACTCATGGGCAAATGCTTCTTGCATGCAAATTAAAGGTCAAGAGCAACAGTGGGGTAATTAAGGTCGTCTGGGCTGCGAACATGACCGTAACTCACTTCCTTGCTCCATCAACTGGTGTTGCATTCGTTAGTTGTACTTGGGGAAGGTGGCGCAGCGGTCAAGTTGTTGGTCTCTCACCACGGCAGACCAGGTTCGGTTACCGGTTAAAGCGTGTGAGATTTTCAAAGTGAAATGGCTTGCCCTATAGTTCGGATTCCACGTAAAAAGAAGGTCCCATGGCTCATGATCGCAAGATTAATGGTCACGTAGAACTACTATCTTCCTTCCTTGTTTGTTGTACTGCAGAAATGTAAGCAAATCAACAAATGCATAGTTTATCTATGATTGCCAATTTATTTTGAGTTTCATCCTTTTTACGCGTAATGCAGTATTTGATGGTGAATGCGCTGGAAATGGATGTCGGATTGCACAATCTCACTTAAGAACGATTTGTTTTATTTCGAACATAAATTCAGTGTATGTATCCATCACAACCATGATTCAAATCATTACTATAGTATTTCACCGTACAGTATCTCTCAATAGAGAGGGAAGTAAATATTTTCAAAGCTAAAATGATTTTGACGCAGAAGTACTAAAGAAATATCCATTTTACACGTCACAATGCGAGAAATAGGAATTGAGTGTCTAATGATAACAATAGCAACGTCTTAAGGGTTCACGAGGTAGCATTTTCAGATACTCGTATTTGCATCCCATTGCACTCACGCTGTGGAAGAGAGAAATGTCTCGCAGTAACTACTGTATGACAAGAGTCTCATTGACATTTATCCCTGTGAAATAAAATCTCACCCTGTTGATTACTGCTACTATAATGTAACAGGAAACAGTGGTAGAAGAGAGCTACGATTGATTGTACTGTAGGTAATATGACCAAAAGTGTGTAATTCCAGAATCTATATATTTAAAACAGTAAGGTGATTTTTGTTATCACGAGATAGAGAGAACGACAGAACCAATTTACTTCGTAGAGCACTCTAACGAAAGCTCTTGGCCTGTAGATTAGCAGAGTGTCTCTAAAATAAACAAATATATTACGGTATATTTTTAAATAAATATAGAAAATAGCAGAATTCTCGCCCCTCACGCATGCGCACAATCCGCCTGGGCTCATGACAAAATGGCGGTGAGAAGTCCATTAAAATGTAAGTTATTTAATAAGCTTCCATGTAATTGAAAACATACATTAACCAAGTTCTGAGAATACAATATAATAACAGTATGAACATATACGAATGTATATTGATTTTATTGATAATGAATTGGATTATTTTCTTCAGATAGCGGCTTTTGAAGATAGTGAATGGTTGCGTCTGCATCTAAATGTGAGTGCGCGAGTGGCTATTTGGTTCAGGCGATTGACTGTGGATCCAAGGATCGCAGGTTCGATCCCAACTCTCGCCAGTTTTTTTTTTTTTTTTTTGCCACTGAAATATTGTTTTATCAAGGAGTATTAGTAAGGTTTTATGTCAGTTAAAGATACATATTTCTACACATTTTCTCAACACGTTTTATTTCCGTTTTACCATTGCATTACAGCATGTCCTCAATACGTCGTTTGAATATCTGCAATCAGTTCCAGTAACAGACAACAGATGGCAGTACCTCGCCAATATAGTTCCAGTAACTGAGAGCAGATTGCGTCGATATATTTAAAACACAAGGCATGGCCTTGATGGCGAGTTTTCACGTGATAGTTAAATATTGTTTTATCAAGGATTATTAGTAACGTTTTATGTCAGTTAAAGATTCCTACATTCCCTCTCAATAAGTTTTATTTCCGTTTTACCATTGCATTACAGCATGTGGTCAAAAGAGCTAATATCTGCCATCAATTGCAGTAACTGACAACAGATGGCAGTACCTCGCCCATATAGTTTCAGTAACTAACAACAGATGGCAGCACCATTGCATCGATATATTTAAAACACAAAACATGGCGCGTTTTCAAGTGATGGAGAGTTATAGAGGGGAATTTTTAAGAAGGGAAACGTTGAAGAACATTAACTGACAGTTGAGTGTGTAGGCTATCTTGTTTATGTACTTTAATATTGCAATTTCTTCCCAATGCTTCGGTGGTCAAGTTGGTAGCATCCTAGACTAAAAGTTATAAATTATGCATCGTCGATATACTCTTAAATTATTAGTGAAAAGGTAGTTTTCCAGGCCCTGGCGCGTGTCCACAGTTGCTTTCGCCATGAGAGGCACTTGGCAAACATAATTCGTTTGAAGGGCTCCGACATCGTTGTCACTCAGCCCCATGTACTTTGGTGTGTAAGCGTAAAATTTCCTCTGATAACCCGTATTATTGTGATAGCTGCATTACTTTGTGTATTTGTAATTAAGGTGGGAAATGGCAAGGTGACGGCCGAGGCCTTAAGTTAGGAACCATCCCGGTATTTGCCTTGAGTGGAAGTGGGAAACCACGGAAAACCACATCTAAGATTGACGAGGTGGGAATCAAACCTTCCTCTTCTTAGTTATACCTCTAGAGACTGAATGTGCCCCGTTTTTGCCCTCAGACCAGAATTAAATTTCTTGGCAGAGCAGGAAATATAACCCGGGTCTCCGAGGCGATAGCCAAGAATGGGTGGGCTTCCATGTGTTAATACGATTTTTGACATGCACGGGACATAGAATTCTAAAACAGCCTCCATTAGGGTGACTGCCGAAGTGAGTATTGAGTATATGCCTATGCTCATTCCAGTAGTTGGCGAAGTTATTCTATGTTCCCCTGCAAAATGTACTGCCATAAACTATAACAGGTGATGGAAATAGCTTATTTAGAGCAGTTTTGTACTGTTTATATCAAAATGAAGAACGTCATTCTGCGCTGCGTTTTCAAGCTATTGCCAAACATTTCGCTGGCAGGAACAATTATAAGGAATTTATTGTAAGCGACCAGTCTCATCGCATTCTCCTCACCAACCAACTTGAGTATGAGAGTCTCTGGACGGTCATGTTGAACTTCATTGTATAAGACAGTTGTTTAATGATTATTTGTTTAGAGTACTGAATCTAACTACGCAGTTGATTTCGGCAATGGAAGTATTTTTCGGCATTTAATATTTAGCGGCTCCGATATTGCAGGTCACTATAGTGTTATCGAATAATACGAAGCCACATTTAAAATCCAATATAAATAGGCCATTTCAGAAACAATTCCAGATGTTATGCAGTACAGTGTAAGGTCTTTGACGATCAAATGTAAACATTGTTCTACATTGTATTTCTCTTGCGTAAAATCTACGCGCGGTTACTTTGGCTTTTACTGTTGTGATGGTAAAATTGATCTGCTGAAATATAAAATATTTGCCAAGCTGCAACAATGCAATGATATTAATTTTAAAGTCATTGAACTTATATCCAGTAGTTCAAACACATACATCAGCGTTAACATATTGGCGAACATAATTCATTTGATGGACTCAGACATCGTCGTCACTCAGCCCCGTCTATTTTGGTGTGCGAGTGTAAACTTTTCTCTGATAACCTGTGTTAATGTGATGGCTGTGTTGATGTGTGCATTTGTAATTAATGTGGGGAATGGGGAGTTAACGACCGAGGCTTTAAGTTAGGAACTATCCCGGTATTTGCCTGGAGTGGAAGTGGGAAACCACGGAAAACCAAATCCAAGATTGTTGAGATGGGAATCAAACTTTGCTCTTCTTAGTTTTGCCTCACGAGTGCGCCCCGTTCCAGTCCTCAGACCAGAATTAAATTTCTTGGCAGAGCGGGGATCGAACCTGGAATCCGGGGCAATAGCTCAGAATGTAGCCTTAAGAATGGGCTTCCCTGTGTTAATACTATCTTTGACAAGCACTGAACATATAATTCTAAAACTGCCTCCATTACTGTGGCTGGCGAAGTGAGTCTATGCTCATTCCAGTAGAGGCGAAGTGATTCTATGTTCCCTTGCATAATTTACTGTCATGGAAATACAAAGTATTGTACCTTCAACAGGTGATGGAAATTCATTATTTACAGCAATTTCATTCTGTTTATTTCAAAATGAAGATCGTCATCCTGAGTTGCGTTTGCAAGCAAATTGCAAAAATTGCAAGGATTTTATTATTGGCGATCAATCTCATCGCATTCTCATCAGCAACCAACTTGAGAATGGAAGTATTCATTGTATATGTGAATATTATTGTTTATTGATTATTTGTTTAGGGTGCATAACAATGGGTCTAACCACGCAGTTGATTTTGGCAATGGAAGTAAGTTATTATTTGCCATTTAATATTTGGCGGCTACGTTGATGCAGGCCACTATAGTGTTATATAAGATGACGTTAATTTGGGCAGAAATGCTGCTATAAATAAACCCATTTGACGAAATAGAACATTAGCCGCAAAAAAGTGGGAAATCGGAGAAAAATACGAAGCCACTTTTAAAATCCAATATAAATATGGCATTTCAGAAACAATTCCAGATACTATGCCGTTACAGTTTAGGGTCCTTGACGAACAAATGTAAACATTGTTCTGCACTGTATTTCTCTTGCGAGAAATCTACACTTGGTTACTTTGACCTTTGCTGTTGTAATGGTAAAATTAATCTGAATAAATATAAAATATTTGACAGGCTTTAACAATTATTTTTCACTGGAGATGATATCTCAAGGAATTTCAGAGGGACTAATCGGCAGTACAATGCTATATCCTTCGTTTCATGGCGCAGCGGTCAAGCTGTATGCCTCTCACCAAGGCGGATCGGGTTCGATTTCCGGTCAATGCATGTGAGATTTTTGATGTGAAATGCCATGTCCTGTGGTTCGGATTCCACGTTAAACGGAGGTCCCGTGGCTTATGATCGCGAGATTAACGGTCACGTTAAACTGCAAGCTTCCTTCCTTCCTTCGTTTCATTTGGTGCCAATGTTACTGTGCCACACGCACACGGTCCACATTGTTTTAAAATGTATGGAATTGCACATCATCGCATTTCTTCGTTATATTCCAAAAATATAAGCGATGGTTTGCGGCCAGTTGTATTAGACTCATCAGAGTTCTTGAATTCCTTGGAACTAAACGACTGGCCGCCACATACTCCAAACGCTTGGCCCGTTATGCTGCTTAGAAATCTGAACGTTTCCCAAGGACTCCTAAATACAACCATATTGCTTGGATTTGGAAATAATAGGTGCAGTTAAAATTAGGCAGAGATGTCTAATCCTTCGACTTGATTTAACACCATCCGATAAAACACTATCATTTTCTTTTAAGAGGCAATATTTTCCAATTCATTTGGCATACTTTATCACAATCAATAAAGCTCAAGGGGAAACTCTGGAACGTATAGGCCTCAATTTGCCCCAACAATTTTTCAGTCATGGCCAGCAGTATTTTGCAATGTTGAGAGTGCAATCTTTTGACGCCCTCATAGTTTCAATAGAGTCAAAAAATAATCGTACAAAGAATGTACAGTAGGCCTATATAAGAAAATTCTTCAGTAAATATTTTTCTATTGACCGTCATGTTTTGACGGGTTACAACTAGTTATATTTAAATTGCGTAATCTCTTGCATATGTCTCCCATAAGTCCAACCCCTCGTCCACGTCGTGGGAGACGGGCAACGGCACAAAGTAGGGGATCGCCTGTAGGGGCGAAGTACAGTGGGGACTTCGTGTGCCCCGGGACCGTTACGGTAGCTGTGAAGGTCCTACAGGAACCCTGAAAAATGACCGCTAACTGGGCTCTGGTGAAGCTACGATAGGCCCAGCAAGCCAGTAGTGGATGAAACGAAATGCTTTCAAAAATGGAACGAGCCTCGGACATGATGGATATAATAGACGACGACACGGCAGTACACACGGACTAAGATTTGGAACTTTAAACATAAGAACACTGACGGGGAAGGTGGAGGAGATAGTGGATATGATGGAAAGAAGGAAGTTGGATTTATTGGGATTAGCAGAAACAAAGTGGAAAGGGGAAGGAAGGAGAGAACTGAGAAAAGGCTATAGACTGTACTGGAGTGGGAATGAAGAGGGAAAGAGGAATGGAGTGGGAGTAGTAGTACGAGATGGTTTAAAAGAAGAAGTGAGGAGAGTAAGTGATAGGATGATGAAAGTGAAAGTAGCACTGAGGGGAGAGACCGTAGAAATAGTGCAAGTGTATGCTCCACAAGTAGGCTGCGCCTCTGAAGACAAGGAGGAGTTTGAAGAGGAATTGCAGAAGCAGCTGGTAGGAAGAAATATGATTGTTATGGGGGATCTGAATGCCCATGTAGGAAAAGAAATACAAGGTTATGAGAGTGTTCTAGGACCAGAGGGTTGGGGCGGAAGAAATGAGGAAGGAAAGAGACTGTTGGAATTCTGCCAAAGGAACAGCCTGCTAGTTGGGAACTCCTGGTTTAAGAAAAGAGAGAGCCACACAATCACATGGTACAGTGATGACTTGGCCAGGAAGTCAGTGGTCGACTATATACTGTATGAGAAAGAACTAAATAAGAACATCACGGACATCAAGGTTATACCATCGGAGAACCTGGATAGCGACCATCGATTGCTGATAATGAACCTGAGAGGGAGTAAGGAGAAGAAAGGGACTGAGAACCAGGAAAGACGAATAAGGATATGGAAACTGAAAGAAGGGGATAGAAGGGTCGAGTACCTCAAAATGGTAAAGGAAGGAATTCCAACAGATGAAGAAAGAGGGGTGGAAGAAGAATGGCCTAGATTTAAGAATACACTAGTAGGTGCAGCAGAATCAGTATGTGGGAGGACAAGTAGTAAGAAGAGGTGGAAGGAAACACCATGGTGGAATGAGAAGACAAAAGATATAGTAAGGGAAAAGAATAGAGCCTTTAGGAGGTGGTATCAAAATAGGACGGTAGAGACAAGGGAAGAGTACCAGGAAAGAAAGAAGGAGGCGAAGAGAGTAGTGGCTGAGGAGAGAAGAAAGTGGATGGAAGAGTGGAGCAAAATACAGGCCAGTGAGATGAGGTTCTTGAGAAGCAGTATTGGATCTACAAAGATGGACAGAATAAGAAATGAGAGGACCAGAGAATTAATGAAGGAGGAACCATTACATGATGGTATAGAGAAATCTAGACTTAGATGGTATGGACATGTAAAACGAATGGAGGAGAAGAGGATACCCAGGAGGATACACGAGACGAAGTGGGAAGGAAAGAGACCGAGAGGAAGACCGAGAGACAGGTGGCTGAAGGGGGTGGAAGAAAGCGTGAAGAAGAGAGGAGAAGACTGGACAAGGGTGGAAGCTGAGAGATGGTGGGAAGGCAGAAGACGTTGGAGAGTCTTGTGTTCCAAACAGACCCGGCCAGTGGCTGTAAACTGTGCAAGATGATGATGATGATGATGATGAATCTCTTGCATATGTTATTTAAATCGAATTCTGTTGGATTGAGTGGTTAGTTGTTCAAAAGATCCTTGCTCAAGACTGCAGTTAGTTGTACAGTGGGTAGTTGAAAAAAATGAGCTGTTTATCAGAATTCCAAACATGATGATTATTATCAGCTTTTGAGGGAGGGCTGACTGCATTTCTGAAACAGCGCTGTTTGTCAACTGTTGTTATGATTAATGTGTATCATGTGTGGACGAATATCACTGTAGCAAACAATGAACGTATGCGGGTAGATTACACGATACAGTGGAGCAGCTTACCACCAAACTGAATCAGGGGGCTAACACACATATGTGTGAAGCCTGCTGCGTATAGTTACTGCATCCATGCTGACAAAGGAGTATGGAAGGAAATGACTTCATTTTGCACGGCAGCGCTAGAATAGGGTCTCCACTGTGAGGTTGGTTTACCTTCTCATATAAATCACGTTCTTTCTATCAAGCGCGTAAACATAGATGTGTCATGCTTTGTAGTGCAACCAGCGCGCACCCAACACAAAGTTTTGGACCCATTCACCCATGTGGAAGGCATTCTGGCCCTAGTTGGTTATGGGTCCACAGGAATAAATTATTCACCAGGACGGAATCGACCTTCCATCAGGGCAATGCGACATATCAAACAGCTATAAATATCTCACAGTAGTTGGATGGTCTTGACTACCAAGTACTTGTATGGCACCCGATTTTCCCAGAATTGCGATAGGGACTAACGTCATCAGTGCTCCAGATAACTGTGATAATATTACACTCCCTGCCCGTAGAGCTGCTGTACAGGATAATTACTCTTGTAATTAGCTGGTCGCCATAATAATACTATATGGCTGGTGAAATGAGCTGTCAATGTTTAAATGAACTGAAGCAGTCAAAGAGAATTTCAGGAAGTAATCATTTACGGCAGTGTTATTTAATTTGTTGTACGCGTTTGACTGGGGGAGGGGCATTGGTTCAAGTTAGAAATCAATATTTCCATAGGAAACTGGAGTACTTACTCACCTACACACCGATTGAGGAAATTATTATTAATTCAGAAGAATTAATTATTTCAGACATCTAAATCTAAATTCTAGTGTTTCGCCTCCACGAAGCTGTAAGGCATGTCGAAATGAGGCTTGTCAGTGTGCTGCTGGAATGTCTGCTTTTAACTAAAGTCCCATGTCGCAGTTTTAAGTGCACATACATTTTGTTTAAGGAAACCAGAATTACTCGTAGTTTATCTGATAGAGCGTGAGAAAATATTGGATTACAATTTAGCTCCAAAAAGGTTCCTATTGGTAGTTTTCAAGTATGTGTCCTGAGTACATGCACACTCCAAACCTGAAAATATGTGTCCTTAGAACAAAAACCGTCCAATCTGCCTTCTAAATAGGGAAGAGCGTGAAGAGAAGGATCTGCCCTGAATAGCTTTCATACTACCTAAGGGCTAGTTGGAGGTTTTGGTATTAAGTTGTTGAGTGACATGTTTCATTAGTTTCGATTGTTCTTGTGAGCACTAGTTCACGATCATCAGCATTTTATGAGCTTATAAATTAAATATAGTATTATGTCCATTATTATAAATATTGGTCCTGCCGAGAGTTGTGGGTTCGAACCTCAACCAGTCACATAGGAATTCGTCACATCTATTCTTCGTAGAAACGAGGAAACACATTAACATACACAGTACTAGTATTATATTCTTGTGTGATCGCAATAAACTCGAAGATAAAACAAAAGGATCTTGGAGATACGCCAACGAAATAATATGAGTACAAATCATTTTATTATTTCGTCTTTATTTAAATATAGCTGAAGTACCCGTGCTTCGCTACGCGTCATAAATAAATTAAAATGTGAAGGTGACAATTAAAACAGGGGATAGGCGAGGTGCTGCGCAGAGGGAGATTAAGGATGGAACATTTTTTCCAACTACACCGCTCGGCGTTGACCGTGTTTTATAGCACAAATATAGATTTTACTCGCTAACCGTTGGAGATACCTTTCGGATAGAAAATGTAATTTTAAACCTCGTATATGCCATCAAAAGTTAGCTATTTGTTAGCGTTCTCTTTTTATTTGAAATGGAAATATGAAAGTTTGAAACCAAAGGGGTGTAGTGACGTCACTAAAATGGTCGCCATCTTTAAATAGTGCAAAGTATTGAAATCAAAAGTAACCTATATGTTAACCAGGTAAATCAGCTACTTCCATGTAAAATTCATGTTAATCGGACCAGTGGTACTTGCGTGATTGAGTAATACACAGACACACACCATCTCATTTTTAGCCTCGCTTCGCTCGCGTCATAGTCGTGTCATATTGTTATTCAATGAAATGCAGGTTTAACCCCGTTAACACCCCTTTAGAACCTGAATAAAAAAAATCCCTCCTTAGTAGACGTTTTCGACACACAACAAACATATCCCCAAAATATCATTCTTCTAACTTTAATAGATTTGATTGGTCGATGAGAGTGAACATCCAAAATTCCTTCCTTAGTGGACGTTTTTCTTCCAGAATTTCACCCCTCCCCATAGGCCCCTTAAATTGGATTTATGAAAAAACGGTCGAACACCTATTTATTTTATTTATTTATTTATTTATTTTTAAACTGATTGATTTCCTCCGAAGTTCAAACTCCTCGCCTATGTCGTTTTAGATATACACGCTCCGTTAGGAATCTTTCAACCCCCTCTTTTCATCCCTTTCATCTCATAATATACACAACATAGAAAAACAATTAGACATGTGTCAGCTTATTTTTAATGAATGAGTCAGGACATTTTATTTCAATTTTTTTTCTTCAGAATATCACCCCTCCCGATGAACCCCTTCAATTTGATTGATCAAAAAACTGTCGAAAAGCTATTTACTTACTTTAAAGCAGATTTTTTCCCCTGAGTTTGATGAGTGAGTGAGTCAATCAGTTAGGATACTTTCTTTCCAGTTCCCCCCCCCCCCCCAGAATTTCACCCCTCCCCATGGGCCCCTTAAATTGGAATTATGAAAAAAACGGTCGAACACATATTTACTTATTTTTTATGCTGATTTTTTCCGCTGAGTTTCAAACTCCTCGCCTATGTCGTTTAAGAGATACACGCTCCGTTAGGAATCTTTCAATCCCCACTGTTCACCCTTTTCACCTCATAATATACACCACATCGAAAAACCCTCAGACACGTGTCTTCTTATATTTAATGATGAGTTTATATGCCGTGTATCACATCCCCCAATGAAACCAATCGGGAGATATTGTTATTCAATGAAATGCAGGTTAACCCCCTTAAGACCCCTTTAGAACCTGAATATCCAAAAATTCTCCCTTACTAGACGGTTTTGACATACAATGAACATATTCCCAAACAGTCATGTTTCAAACTTCAATAATATTGGCTGGGCGATGATGAGTGAGTGAGTCAGGACATTTTCTTTCAATTTCTTTTTTCAGAATTTCACCCCTCCCCATGAACCCCTAAAATTGGATTTATGTAAAAACTGTCGAACAGCTATTTACTTACTTTAAAGCAGTTTTTAGCCTATTTTCAATTTTGAAAAAATAGGCTTATGAGATCACCTTTTGTCCGTGTGTGTGTGCGTGTGTGTGTGTGTGTGTGATTCGTGTGTGTGTCCCCCCCACCTAATAAAATCTAAACGGCTGGAGCGATTTCAATGAAACTCGGAAAGTTCATAGCACTATTCCCGGCGACCTCGACCGTGCCCTTCAAATTTTGTTACGACTCACCAATCCAACATGGCGGCTGTGCGAAATATTTCACCAGCATTCAATATCACCGAAACTATTACCGATATTACCCTGACATTTTCTATGGTGATAGAGGGAACTACTATAAGTTCACTTATGTGACTTTTGAAAACCTGGTAACTACAAAACCAACATGGCGGCCAAGCGAATTTGCGACTTTTAAATAGACGTTTCTCGCGATTTGACCAACCAAACGCAATGAAACTTGGTACAGTATATGTTTATATACATTGTAATGCACCGACATCTAACTTCGTTCAATTATTTACATAATCACAAGATGGCGGATGTGCGAAATATTTCACCCGCATTCTATATCTCTGAAACTATTAGCGGTAAAACCCTGAAATTTTGTACGGAGATAAAGGGCACTACTGGAAGTTCATCTATAAGACTTTCAAAAACCGGTTAACTACAAAACGAACATGGCGGCCAAGCGAATTTGAAAATTTTAAATAGACCTTTCTCGCGATTTAATGTTCCAAGAACACTGAAACCTGGCACAGGAAATATTTATACACATTGTAATCCACTGGTATCTAATTTAGTTCAATTGTATACATAACCTCAAGATGGCGGCAGTGCGAATTTTAATATTAAGATTTTATTCATTGTGATGTAGTCATGCGATCGAAGTGAAAGTTTGAATAATGAACCTACGCAATAATTTTCCTTTAATGGTACATGACTCTATGGCCTATACATTTAACAATCCAACATGGCGACCAACCGAAATATTTAGACGATACTGAATATCTACGAATCTATTTTAGCAATCAAACTGCATTTTTTAATGTTCATAGGGGCTATGAACTTAAGTTCACCTATAGGACTTTAAATAACCTGGTGATCACAAATCCAACATGGCGGTGACGCGAATTATAAATATTCACATGGACTTTCCCGCAATTTAACCATCCGCGTGCAGTGAAACTTGGTACAGTAAATCCTTATACGAATGTTAATCCGCTGGCATCTAATTTATTTCAATTGTTTCCATAACCTCAAGATGGCAGCTGTGAAAAATTTTAAAATCTCCTTGTTTTTTCTTGTGTCCTAACTATGCGATTGAAGTTTGAATACTACACGTTCACAATAATCTGCATGTAACAGTACATAACTCTAGGACCTACATATATAAAATCCAACATGGCGACCATCCGAAATATTTAGTCGGTTCTCAATATCTACGAATCTATTACAGCAATCAAACTGAAATTGTGTATGTTGATAGTGGCAATTAACATAAGTAGGATATATGAAAATAGGCTGTATAGTTCTTCACGGAACTACTTGTTTCCCCTGAGTTTGATGAGTGAGTGAGTCAGTCAATCAGTTAGGACACTTTCTTTCCTGTTCCCCCCCCCCCCAGAATTTCACCCCTCCCCATGGGCCCCTTAAATTGGAATTATGAAAAAACGGTCAAACACATATTTACTTATTTTTTATGCTGATTTTTTTCCGCTGAGTTTCAAACTCCTCGCCTATGTCGTTTAAGTGATACACGCTCCGTTAGGAATGTTTCAATCCCCACTTTTCACCCCTTTCACCTGATAATATACACCACATCGAAAAACCCTCTTCTTATTTTTAATGATGAGTTTATATACCGAGTATCACATCACCCAATGAAACCAATCGGGAGATATTGCTATTCAATGAAATGCAGGTCTACCCCCTTAACACCCCTTTAGAACCTGAATATCCAAAAATCCTCTCTTAGTAGGCATTTGCGTCCCTTGAGGAAGCTGCATACCAAATTTCATTCCTATCCGTTCGGTGGTTTCTGAGATTTCGTGATGAATGGATGAGTGAGTGAGTGAGTGAGTGGTATTTGACAAATATACAGTAGATAGATAGATAGTGTCAAGTCTTTGTTAGGCTAAACTCGGTTGACAGTGCTGTGTGAGCAGTTGAGTAACTAACGGGATTTCAAGTAAATATCCTCATTTTCTATACAGGTAGTGCAGAGCGCAACTCGGATCCAGTCGGCCGTGTCTCGACTTGAGCTATGTTGCCATGGAAACTATCTGCCTTGCCATTCCTTCATGAGTATATTTTATGATTTGACTAGCAGGTACCCGCGGCTTCGCCCGCGATCAAGACAATGGGGACGATGCATTATTGCTGATAATTGGTCTATTCTATTACAGCAATCGCGGCTATAGGTGTGTCCATTCTAATTCTGAATATTCTGATACATACAGTATATTGATATGATCAGCAAAGTTGGAATTTTATCGAGTTGTGAACGTCTGCAGGGTTCGATGTTACGACACATTTTAAAATTACGTTTATGGTTTTGCCATCTTCTGCTGATACATAACGATTTTGTTGTCCGGATGCTCGCGAGCACGCCACATACAGTTGGCCATGGGAAAAAATGGTTTTGTCTAAATGTACAGGTGCTACTGTTAAGTGTGTGTCATTGCGCTTTGTTAAAGAAATTGCGAATATTGTTTGAAGAGGGAACTGCACTCTTGCACACTGGAATGGCAAATCTATCGGAATATGGGGAATTAAAAGTATTCTTACTTAAGCTATTCTGGATGTAATTTGGCCATACTAATTGATGATTTGAAAGTAAACATATCCCTATTAATAGACCTATAGTTAAATATCGCTCACCTTGGCCGCTGATGTACATTATGCAGTCTCTTCCAGTGTTACATCCCAGGGATTGAAATTCTCCAACGACCCTTTTGCCCCACATGCCTCTCTAAGTAATTAAAATTCCTGATTGTTGTTGTTTGAGTCTTCAGTTTTTTAACTGGTTTAATGCAGCCCTCCATGTATCATTCTCCTGAGCTAATCGTTTCATTTCTACATTGCTACCACACCCTTCATCCGAGGCAATCTGTTTAACCCTGGTTTACCCCTACAGTTCTAGTCCGCGACCCTCCCATCCATAACTACTGTCGACCAAACTATTATGTGTACTCGAGTTTGAAGTTTGTTTGTGAAGTAACCGATAGACCTATATAAAATCCAATAACATCATCATTTTCGTCGTTCTATTTTACGTTAGATCATGTAGGTTTGGAATTTTTAATTTATATTTTAATATTTTTTATCACAGTTGGAACACAAGAATTGCCCGTTTTTAAGCGTTTTTCAACCATGCGTAACATTTAAGAATTATTATTTCACAAACACGTCATCAGATCGAATCCAAATTTTAACACAATATACACTGGAATGTTGTATAACAGGTTTATTAATTTTAAAATTTTGTGTGTCCAAGAAACAAAGTTGTTATTATTTTTGTAAGGTAACTTTTCCTCGGCTCGGGATGGGTTGAAAATGTAGTTCTTGGTCGCGTTGTAATCCTTATACATCAAAACTGTATGCTGTATGATTGTGAAATACGTAAATGAATTCACTTAGTGTATATCGGTTTGTATTTGTACGGAGAATTAAGACATGGTTCACCAGTTAGCCGCTCCGGTGAAAGCAGTACATCATTGCCAAGATGGGCTACATCACGCGTCATGGCGCGTCTCGCTCGGAAGTGATGGGCTCCATATCAGCAACGCTGTATAGCATTTCCCGGAGCGGCTAGCTGGTGAACCATGTCTTAATTCTCCGTACAAATACAAACCGATATAAAATAAGTGAATTAATTTACCTACTTCACAATCATACAGCATAACGTTTTGATGTATAAGGATTACAACGCAACCAAGAACTACATTTTCCAACGACCCCGAGCCGAGAAAGAGTTACCTTACAAAAATGATAACAACATTCGTTCTTGAACACACAAAATTTTGAAATTAATAAACCAGTTATACAACATTCCAATGTATATTGTGTTAAAATTTGGATTCGATCTGATGACCGGTTTGTGAGATAATAATTCTTAAATGTGACGCATGGTTGAAACACGCTTAAAAAGGGGCACTTTTTGTGTTTCAACTGCGATAAAAAATATTAAAATATAAAATAAAAAATTCCAAACCTACATGAACTAACGTAAAATCGAACGACGAAAATGATGATGCCATTGGATTTTATGAAGGTCTATTGGTTACTTCACAAACAACCTTCAAACTCGAGTGCACATAATATTTTGGTCGACAGTAAGCTTGCTATTCCTGGGTGTCATAATATGTGTCCTACCCTCCTATCTCTTCTCTTCATTAGCAGTCGCCAGAAACATCTCTCCTCTCCCATTCGTCTTAATACCTCTTCATTTGTTACCCTATCTACCCATCTGATCATCATTCTCATGTATCACCACATTTCAAAAGCTTCAATTCTCCTCTTTTCTGCTGCACCATTAGTACAACTCAGCAACTTTTCTAGGTTTAAGCCGTGCCTTGTGCGGGGATTCAATGGCCGTGAAAGACAAAATACCAACTTTATTGAAATAAGTTTGCCCAATTCCTCAGTAAGAGTAATTAAGAAACAATAATAATTAACGTGACAGCCGGTAGAATACGACACATTCGACTGTGAATATACGTTGCAGATCATGGTTAAAAACGAAAAAGAGCAGATCAAAATTGGCAAACAAAAATATTCCGTTAAGAAAAAACAAATTTATAAAGAAAATGAAAGCATGCCGTGCAAAAAGAAAGTATCTTAACATTGTAAATTCGAGTAAACTTCTGAAAGCTCGCTTACAACAACCGGTTGCAAGAGTATAAAATTAGACTCAAAATCATGATCGTATCCGAGCCCCAAAAGCAACCTCTATATATAAAATATATCTCATTTTACGCGTATCAATGCGAGGAGCAACGTTCGTGGTTAAAAGTGGGAACCGAACCCAGCGTTTTAAGGCCCTAAAACGAACGGTTTTCGAGATATTGCCAGAAAACTATCCCCAGTCTGCGAAATTTCAGCGGTTGCCATAGTAACGTTGATCTCCGAAACCGTTCATTTTAGGAACTTAAAAAGTGTGTTTCGGGGTCCCTACAGGACCTCCGAGTATTGTTTCTCGTATCTGGCGGCTTAAAATGAGCTAAATCCGATCATTTTACCGACTGTCCTTGCTCAGTGCCAAAGGGCCGAAAAAAGTCACTTACAAATAGAATTTTCAAAAACCGTTTCCTATTGGGCCTCTACATACTCGGATTAACCAACATGCAACATTTCAGCTTTCTAGGTCTAGTGATTTGAGCCCTGCGTCGATGAGTCAATTTTGGATTGTCAATTCCAAAGGGCCGAAAAAGGTCACTTACAAATTGAATTTTCAAAAACCGTTTCTTAGTGAGCCTCTACATACTCGGATCAACCAACATGCAAAATTTCAGCTTTCTAGGTCTAGTGGTTTGAGCCCTGCGGTGATGAGTCAATTTTGGATTATATATAAGAGATGAGACTTTCCAAGTCGATTTGATCGTAGAAATATGGATTATAGCTCTTTTTGCGCGTATCAATGTGAGGAGCAATGTTCGTGGTTTCCACTTCGAAGGAACCGAACCCAGCGTTTTAAGGCCCTAAAACGAACGGTTTTCGAGATATTGCCAGAAAACTGTCCCCGGTCTGCGAAATTTCAGGAGTTGCCATAGTAACGTTGATCTGTTTCTCAGATGGAACACAGTTATTTGGGAATATCTCCGAAACCGTTCATTTTAGGAACTTAAAAAATGTGTTTCGGGGTCCCTACAGGACCTCCGAGTATTGTTTCTCGTATCTGGCGGCTTAAAATGAGCTTAATCCGAACATTTTACCGACTGTCCTTGCTCAGTGCCAAAGGGCCGAAAAAAGTCACTTACAAATTGAATTTTCAAAAACCGTTTCTTATTGGGCCTCTACATACTCGGATCAACCAACATGCAAAATTTCAACTTTCTAGGTCTAGTGGTTTGAGCCCTGCGTCGATGAGTCAATTTTGGATTGTCAATGCCAAAGGGCCGAAAAAAGTCACTTACAAATTGAATTTTCAAAAACCGTTTCTTAGTGAGCCTCTACATACTCGGATCAACCAACATGCAAAATTTCAGCTTTCTAGGTCTAGTGGTTTGAGCCCTGCGGTGATGAGTCAATTTTGGATTCTATATAAGAGATTACCCTGTGCTTGAGTGCAAAAGTGCCGAAATCAGAAGAATGAGAAAGTCTATCGAAAATTCATGTAGCCAGCGGTTCCTTCTGGGTCCTAAACTATGTTGTCCCCGTCCATCGACAGTGGATCAGATGGCCCGGCAAAAGACATCGCGATACACGCCGATAAAACCGGGATCAAAGCCTGATTGGGATCTAGGTGCAATTTGATCACAAAAAAAAAAAGAAATGCCGGAGGAATGAGATCTCGAGTGAACTCGGTGTGGTTAAAAGGAGAGGCGTACCTGGGAAAATCAATTTTCCCCTTGATCCAAATCAATCCTAACACTGAAAAGAAAATACAGATTAGTAAAAATCAGAATGCAAAAACGATCATAAAATCAAAAAGGTTTCATTTATTTTCAGCCCGCAAACCAACAAGTAACAACCAAAATAAAATATCCAGTCGTATCCTACCTCAGGGATTCAATCTAACTTATTACTTGCTGTGGACTGCAAAAAATAATATTTTAAAACCATATCGAGAGAAAAAGAAAATTTAGTTGAATAGGGTCAATGAATCTTCTCAGTCCTAACCTTGGATATAATGAAATTAGGAGATTTGATAAAGTGATTTGTGACTGGAAATACAAATTTAGATAGTGTCCAATTTGACTGAGGAAATGTCGTACACCCAGAATGTTCATCATATGGTGCCTCAATTAATAGGGATGTAGCCTGGGAAAGTTCGCGCCAGATAGCGCTCATGTAGTACTGGGTAAGCGCAAGGCGATCGTCTTATGTTTCTCCCAGTCAGCTGCGAGGAATGTATAAATTGTGACTGAGTTTTCTAAGCTAAAGTAAATTATATCTTCTCTAATTTTACTCCAAGACTATATTAATTAATCCTATAGGTAGCCTATATCTCCTAATATATTATGGACGATTTTCAGCGTTTAAGCGTTAAACAGTAGCAAAATGAGCTATGGACCAGAGGCGCTAAAACTAGCGGGAGGAAAGAAGAGTTAATACAGCGGTAATAACAAAATTCTAACACTACCGTATTTATTATTCAAATAATGAATATGAGTCAGCATGCTACCTCCTAAAGATTACAATTACTTGAATATTGTAGGCCAATATTGATAAATATATCTCAATTAGAATTTAAATCATAAATAGAGATTTAAATATTCACTTGCTCCTCTTGCTTATAGACTTCGATTCATGGTTTTTTTTTTTTTTTTTTTTTTTTTTTTAGGTTGATAGCTTATTAGAAACTCAAAGAAAGTTGATACCGGTATACCTCGAAAATGCATCGCAAAGTTTGGTTCTTATGTAATTTTGTCAATTTCTCAATATGAATCGTTCCCATACCCCTGGGAAAGGACTTGGGGGTACAATTTTTTTTTTAAGTTTGAGTATCCCTGCATTAGGGCAACGAACTGTTTCCATTCATCTGACTATGTCTCAAGAATGTAGAAGTCAGTCGCTACCACATTCTCCGTTGGGCAGATGGAAGTTGACGATTAATTCTGATTTCAAGAAACCAACCATAATACGTTTGTGACTGTTAATGTTGGACATTTATTCTTGAAGTATTTGTGCAAGTATTGATGTCTTTGAAAACGGGAGTCAGAAATGTTACATTAACTTCTTCGTGTATATTGACGATTTCTTCCCGTACTTCAATGGAGATGATTTCTGCAGATTCTGATATTGTAGGCTTATCGTGATAATCCGGCAATTTTCTTGTGTATGGCCTCTTCCGTATTTTTGTTGCGTTCGAGGTCCACGGAAAAAGTGATGGAACAGCGCCTGGTTTTAATTCTGGCCTCTCACCTTAAAATACTAACGCATAAATTCAGTAGTTGTTATCGAAATGTCTAATTAGTTTATAGGTACAATATAGGAATTATTTCCCTTTGAAATCACACTTATCCAACACAGTTTTCGTGAAGTCGTTGGGCTGTAAATGATGGGAACACACTTTAATATATTCGGTCAGATATTTCTCACCGAAATTTTTCCTTCTAATAGCATTTCTTTATTTTGTGGAAATAGGTGAAACGAAAGTGGGCTTCCCTGATTTTTTGCACAGAGGAACACTGCAATAGCTCGGCATGGTCACGAAAATAACAATTTGAACAACTTAAATTCGAACATATTAGCGGCATGAGAAAGCAGGAGACAAATTAAGAGCGCCTTGCGCTTACCCAGTATAACAGCAGTGCGCTCTATCGGTGCTAGTTCTATACATCCCTATTAAATGTGAAATCCTGTGACCAGATTACAACATATTCAGGATGGACAAATTAATTTAGGAAAAATTAACTCGCCTGGAAATAAGTCATGTGGATCTCCATTCTAGGTAAAAGAATGACCTCAAATTGCACCAACCTAAGTGCCAACCGCAATCAAAAATAATTAAATAACTAAATAATTAAAGTCTCTATCAGACCTTCAATCAACTTCATAATATTAACAAATTTACATTTAATTCAATTATCTATTTTACAACTATATTTTCCTAATATTTACAACATTTTCATTTAATCGTATTTGTGGTAAATTCAGTTCATCAGTGCGTAATATTTCTAATTAGTGAGTTAATTGCAAACACCAATGATCTTCTACAATTTGTGGAATGATCAATCATTTATGCTTAATTTATGCTTAATTCGCATGTGTTCCAACAATGAACTATTCATCTGCAAAAAACTGCACTGTTCACAAGTTTTCAAGCTTCAAATTGTTTACGGATAAAATTTAATTGTTCATGACATAATTGTCTAATATTAATTATCCACGTGTCCATCAATTAATGATTTACTTATTTACAAACTCTTTCCTTTATCCATTTAATTATTTACCATTTAATTGTTTCACAAATTCATCAATTCAGCCATTTAAATATCCATCAGACCTTTCTATAATTATTACGACGTTGACAAAATTATGTAGAGATTCAATAAAAAAATACTCCCAACAATGCGTATCAGGTCTGCTATCATTCATTATCCCTTTAAGAAATTACGTGGTCTCATTTGATAACGAAAATTCTTCTAGTAATAAGTCAATTCTGCCATCACGATCAATGCATAGTGGAATTGATACATCAGCACGACTCTGTACACTGACTAGTCTTCACCAAAAAAAAATCAAATAGTAGGTCCACGTTTCATTTATTAATGCCTGTAGTCAGTTTATCTTATAAATCCATTTTTAGCCTACTTCCGATTTTTGCAAAAAATGAAAGTAGACTTATGAGATCAACACAGGGCGAAAAAAGTGTGTCTGTCTGTGTGTGTGTATGTGTGTGTGTGAGTCTGTGTGTGTGTCTGTGTGTCTGTGTGTGTGTGTGTGTGTGAGTGTGTGTACTCTGAATGTCTGTCCCCCCCTATCAATTCGGACACGGTGAATGTGAATTGAACGAAATTTGGTACAAAGGTAGCACTAGCAAAGGACACCTCAGTGTCATGTTTTATATCGCCGCCATCTTGACGGAAACGTAATGGCGGCCACACAAATGTTCAAAGCTTAAATCAAATTACGACTAACCTAATCATCCGATCTCTACCAAATTTTGCAGCGACATACCTTTATGGGGGGAGCATCCTTTGACCAAACCAATAGGTCATCAGTGTAATAGTTTGCGGATGGCGGCCATCTTTGTGTGAAAACCGATTCCCCCTATTAATTCGAACACGGTGAAACCGAATGGAACGAAATTTGGTACAGAGGTAGTACTAACAAAAGGCACCTCAGTGTCATGTTTTATATCGCCGCCATCTTGACGGAAACGTAATGGCGGCCACACAAATGTTCAAAGCTTAAATCAAATTACGATTAACCTAATCATCCGATCTCTACCAAATTTTGCAACTACATACCTTTATGGAGGGAGCATCATTTGACCAATCTAATAGGTCATTCACCTGATAGTTTGCGGATGGCGGCCATCTTTATGTCAAAATTGATTCCCCCTATTAATTCGAACACGGTGCAACCGAATGGAACGAAATTTGGTACAGAGGTAGCACTGGCAAAGGGCACCTCAGTGTCATGTTTTATATCGCCGCCATCTTGACTGGAACGTAATGGCGGTCACACGAAGGTTCAAAGCTTAAATCAAATTACGATTAACCTAATCATCCGATCTCTACCAAATTTTGCAACTACATACCTTTATGGAGGGAGCATCCTTTGACCAATCTAATAGGTCATTCACCTAATAGTTTGCGGATGGAGGCCATCTTTATGTCAAAATTGATTCCCCCTATTAATTCGAACACGGTGGAACCGAATGGAACGAAATTTGGTACTGAGGTAGTACTAGCAAAGGGCACCTCAGTGTCATGTTTTATATCGCCGCCATCTTGACTGAAACGTAATGGCGGCCACATGAATGTTCAAAGCTTAAATCAAATTACGATTAACCTAATCATCCGATCTCTACCAAATTTTGCAACTACATACCATTATGGAGGGAGCATCCTTTGACCAATCTAATAGGTCATTCGCCTAATAGTTTGCGGATGGCGGCCATCTTTGTGTCAGAATTGATTCCCCCTATTAATTCAAACACGCTGAAACCGAATGGAACGAAATTAGGTACAGAGATAGCACTAGCAAAGAGCATCTCAGTGTCATGATTAATATCGCCACCATATTGACAGAAACGTAATGGCGGCCACACGAATGTTTAAAGCTTAAATCAAATTACGACTAACATAACCATCCGAACTCTACCAAACTTTGCAACAACATACCTTCATGGAGGGAGCATTCTTTGACCAATCTAATAGGTCATTAGCCAAATAGTTTGCGGATGGCGGCCATCTTTATGTCAAAATTGATTCCCCCTATTATTTCGAACACGGTGTAACCGAATGAACGAAATTTGGTACAGAGGTAGCACTAGCAAAGGACACCTCAGTGTCATGTTTTATATCACCGAAATCTTGATGGAAACGTAATCGCGGCCACCCAAATGTTAAAAGCTAAAATGTAATTACGACCAACCTAATAATCTAGTCTCTACCTAATTTTGCAACACCATATCTTTATGTGGGAAACATATTCTGACCAAACTGCAAGAACATCAGCCCAATAGTTTGCAGATGGTGGCCATGTATGTGTGCAAATCGATTCCCCCTATCAATTCAAACACGGTGAAACCGAATTGAACGAAATTTGGTACAGAGGTAGCACTAGCAAAGGTCACCTCATATTCATGTTTAATATCCCTATAGCACGTTGTATTTCAACAAGCTCCTACAACCAACATTCAATCATACTCCTTGAAAAGGACAAAGAGTTATAACAATACCCATGCATTTAGGAGAAAGTAGGCTATATGTTCTTTACTGAACATCTTGTTTTATATTGCAATATTACATTTTTTTACTTGCTACCACTTAGTAATTCTTCACAGAATATGTGAATATAATTCTCATGATTCATCTTTTTTATAATATCGACCACTACTGAATATCTGACTGTATTTTTCTTAGTTATTATCTATCATTAACTTAGATCACCTGTGAACATAAAAAAGCACACCAATAATTTTCTTTTGCGTTTGAATAACAAAGTCAAATGAACAGAGCGTGTTAAAATAAATAATTCAAAGTCAAATTCAAATTCAAACTCAAGCTGAAAATACAGAACGATCTCTGAAATTGGTGACGTTATCTCCTATAATTAGAAACGTGTGATCCAAAATCGAAAATAGGGTAGCAAGGCTCGAATCTATACCATAGTTGAATATCATTACTCCAAAAGCATTCTGGCCTACCATAATCAATTAGATCTCAAATTCGAACTGAATATGTATCTGTCAGAAAGCAGAAATATTCGAAGAATTTTCCTAAATATTTGAGAATATCGAAGGTCATTACGATGTGAAGCAAATGTAATCATCATCATAATCATCAAACGATAATGATCGTCCACTTAATGCTTGTGAGGAAAAAAATAAAAATATTGTAAGTGGACTTGAACTGAAATACGATGAAGTCCCATACTAGCATCATGACAACTAATTCCACCCTTAAAATTCACCTAAGTGCTGTGAGCATCTGATAATGATAATCAGATTATAAATTCTGGTTCCAAGAAGCATGCGTTCTAATCTCAAAATGTTGACTTATTCATTACCTACTTAATTAAATAATTAACTAATTAATCACATGACTGGTATAATGGCTAACTAAAATGAGTAGATAGTCCACTCATTCTACTTAAATAAGGAGAAGTGTGACTCACCGACTGGTCGAAAAGTGGTTAGATAATTGTGGAACAAGCCTGGCACAAATCTGGATCTTGAAGCAGGGTACCACGTTTTCCATCGTCCTCCCCATTTTCTTTCGTCTTTTTCCATTTCCCAGTAAGATGATTTTCTTCCCCCCCCCCCCGAATTCGGGCTCGGAACTACCCGTACCGTTCCATGCCAGTCCAAATGCGGCTTCCCACAAAATCTGCATCTTCCATTGGTGGTTAAATCATCCCATCGAGCCTCCTCGTGACCATGTTAAATGAGAAAAAGTTCGGATTGAAATAATACGGCAACAAATTTGCGCACGTTAGGAAAAGTTCTGGCTCCATGACGGATTTCACAAGTCCTTATGTGGTACACGGCTCTTATCCTATTTCAACAGAAATGGTGATATTCTACCCCGTGTAGTGCCACGATTCCAGCGCGACGATAATGTTCTGTACTCCTCAAGGATTAGTACAATTACGACCAACTTAGCACAGATTGTAAGTGCCGAAACGTTGTGATCTTAAATGCTTGCCTCGACCTTCGAATACACAAGTTCATAACAAGCCTCTGGCGAGCGACTTGATCAGTAAATTCCCATTCTGATAGGTAGAAAAGCACGAACTAATATAGCCAGTCATACATGACCATAGGGACCTTTAGCATAACTCCAAAATATGAAAATAAGAATGCCAGTGCATTTTATATTCACAGGTTTCAAGATTCGTAGTCTAGCGCTCCCGTTGTCCAGAAAGCCGTACCATGCTCTTCGTCACTTGCATTGCGTCCCGCACACGATAGATAAATCCACCTTACGCGTGGCTGCGATACTTTTCCCTAGAACACAAAATTCTCTCTTTCCACATATGAGTCCCGAAAACTCACCGCCGCACTGAGGCAGTCACGTGGATATTCCGCGCACGCGCTCTGGCGTTAATCAGTCACCTGTTGCGTGATGTAACCGCTGGTCAATGAACCAGCAACGTAGACACAAATGTCGCTTGCGTGACGTAACCGCAGGTCGGTTGCATACAATGTTGCCATATCCATATACGCGTCAACCTAACATGGTCTCGTGGTGTTGGGCACATACTCCTCCTTCCCTATGAAATAAGCGAATAAATGAGCTTATTTCAGTATATTACAATTTAGATGCTCTCATCATGTGCCAACTAAGTGCCCAACCATGCCTCATTGGTAATATCTCCTTAAATTGGCAGCATTGTATCTTCCAATCCTGTTCCATTTCTCCTATCTGATGGATATCGATGTTGTCAATGGTGAGTCGTGAACTTATGGAATCTATTGTGCCTGATTTCTTGAATTTGGCGTTTTATTTCTTGTATTCACGCCACTCGTACTAGGTCTTGGATCTGTCTGTCCTTGCCCCTCGCTATTTTGCATGGTTTCTCTCTTGCTTTGCATGTACTCCTGGCTTTCCGCATGTCTATCTCCCAGATCCGTCTGATTATTTCCATCTTCATTTCTTCTCCATTGTCTATTATACGTTTGGTATCGGTTTCTCCCTTGTTGCCATGTGTTCCTCCCCTGAGCATCACCATATTGGTATTGCCTATTGTATGGCCGTCTATCCTGTTCCCAGCTTCTATTCGTATAACCTTGTCCTCTGTTCTCCTGTTGACCCCTCCAATTTCCTGAGTTTTGGAACTCTCACCTCTGCTGTGGCTCGGTTTGAACTTTCTGGTCTGCCACCACTAGATTAACCTGCTGGTTTTCCATTCTACTATTTCGCGGATGCATCAATGCACTACTGTTGTCTAGTTTCCGTAGAATCTCATCGTACGCCTTTAAATTGTTTACCCCTAACATTATAAGCATTCATTGGACCTCTACAGGGAACTGGCGTCTAATAGCCTGCATAAGTTCTTCCTCAGCTAATGGGGGTTCTAAAAATGAAGTCTGGCGAGCTGTGTATTAAAATACGCCGCATATTGAGTTGGATTTGAAGTCGAGTAATTTTGAGAGTACAGTTCAGCCCTTATACTAAGCTGATCCTCTGAACTCCAGAACCTTTTTAGAAATGCCGCCGCAAATCCTTCAAAGTTCAAGAAAGTGCACCTGAACGCACTAAACCAGGTCAAAGCTTGGTTTTCAAGTTACCTCTCAATTACCCGAATCTCACGTTCCCTCGGGATTCGATGTTCGTCCAAATAATCTCTGAGGTCATGTAGGAATTTGATTGGTGTAATTACTCCTACGCTACTAAATCTTTTCGGTTTATCATCTTGTGTTCTGATAATCGTAACAGGACTCGCATAGCTTGATCTACCAGGTGTCAATTCTGCTTCTCTATACCACCTCTCCGGACTATTTTCTGGCTCATTACATCCTGTCAATCTGGGTGTGTTATCTGTCTGTAATGTTTGCTCTATACGCGTTATGCGATCTAACTGACTTCCTTCCAGCATCTTCATTTTGTCCTCAATTGACGAAATTGCCCCATTCAAATCTTCCTTGACCTTATCTAATCCGGTACTGATCGATTCTAATTTCTCCCCTTGTGTCATCTTTTCTTGAGGAGCTTCTGTGCGTTTCTTACTAATCCTTCTGATTTCCTCATCCACGTGCTTCCTGTTCGCGTCAACGTCTTGAACTAACGTTCCCATTTTCTCCTCCATTTCAACTACTCTCTTTTCCACCTTCCCTGTCTGTGTCGTTTTATCGTCACGAATTACTGTAGCAGTTTCCTTCAACTCTTTTCTAACTTCTCCTATTTCCTTTTGACTATCCTCTTTGAGTTTGTCCATGTGTGAGGTGAGATCCTTTCCCATTCCATTAATGTTCTGGTCTAGCATTTCCTCTAAAATCTTGACTTGAGTGTTCACTTGGTCTACATTCTTTCCTATCTTTCCCATACCTTCTACTAAATTATCTTGCATCGTAGCCTTCAATGCGTCTATCTTAGCTTCCATGCTGTTATCTGTCTGAACTTGACTTGTAGCTATCAATTCACGTATCTCAATTATTTCGCCCTTGGTTTGTAACGATTGAGCCGCTGCCTCAGTTCTATATTGTGAAATTTTCTTTTCTAATTCGTTATAATTTTGTTTTAATTCAGCATAACATTGTTTAATTTCAGTGTGACTTTGTTTAATTTCAGAGTGACTTTGTTTAATTTCAGAGGGACATGTTTTAATTCCTCATGATTTTGTTTCAAACTATGGTTTAACCTGCCCTCCAATTCCATTTGACTTTGTTTAACATCGTTCTTAAACTCCTCCTTGAATTCAGCGAACATTTTCCGCAACTCCTCCATCTCAGTAGACATAAATACACAAAAATATCTATAATATATAAGGATACTCTCCAGAATGACCAAACACCAAGGTTGCACCACAATTTCTACCATACCCAGTCATGTGATTAATTTATGCTTATGAACTAAATAAATGAACCATTTCTGAATACTAATAACCAGACATTTACAAATAATTAAGAACGGAGACCTAACATAACATCCAACAGTAAATACTTGTGATTTTTCCATCTGTACTGTCCAAAGAAAAACATCCAATTACAGAAAGTAATTAGATCATCACGAAGGAAAACGTTCAATCCTTAGCATCTCATTCAAACATCTCAAGCATGGTAATATAATAAAATTGAGTTATCCAAACGAAAATGCCAATGGAAACACAACGCACTCTTATTGTCCAATTTTACTGGTTGCATTTTATTTTGCAACACCACCGCGTGGTACGATCTCTCTTATTCTTGGCCAAACTCGTATGGGCGCCATTTTGTATGACCTATTGTGCCTTTTCAGCAAGAAATATGCGAATCACAGTATGCCAGCATTGCTCAATTCGGGATTTTTCGGGGCTGCGGTAAGTTCTCCCACTCTGTGACTTACATATTTTGGATTAAATAGAGGATACACTTGCAAAAATAACAACAAAATCAACTCCTATTTTGACACATTTAATTAATCAAAATTATGGCGCTACAAACAATAAACAAAATAACTACTGACCAATATCATTCTACTTGTTCAAAGTGAACAAGGAATAGCATAAAAATAAAACAAATATTAGATTAAAACACATGGTTTTCTTTAAAACCAACAATTCACGATTATTTTCACTTCCATAAAGTACTTATCTCAAAGTTCCATATAACTACGAGCTTCTTTGATTCGATACTTTCCCATAATAATGGTGCCTTACTTTTGTACACCTCAAGAATTTATTTTATCTTTTCTATCATCAAAACAAATATATAATTACATTTAAAATTACATGTTAATTATTCACTTCAATATTTGGGCATTTCACATATTCTCAGTATTTACTATCTCTCTCAAGTTTGCAAATTCACTACGGTGATCGGGAAACTACTTGTGTACTCCAGAGTCATAAAGATTACTTGACAAAGTCAAAAACTATGATTACTCCCGAAACCTAGTTATCTTCACAAAACTCGTGGATTCCTTATTTTCCATACAACATTACAATAGGGATTTTTATTTAATTCATTTGTCTTATAAGACCATTATCACATAAGAAAACTACGATCTGAACTGGCAAGCGATAATATAAATCTACAAGGACCTCGGTTCAAAGCCCGGGTCATTAACAACTTTAAACACTCACGGTGTATTTAGCACTTCTTATAAGACGGTCTTTACCCACCCTCGTACTATGAGGGTCAGGCCATTATACTCGAGCGTGATTTATGACAGGGAGAGCGGCTCCCTGCCTAGCCTACGGTTGGAGCTCTCTTCAATGCTTTTAAAACGAACATTCATTTTTTGTTCAGTTCTGTGGAGAGACCTGGCTTTTACTTCACTTATTTTCATTCAACAATATTATTGGTTCATAAACCACTTTCGTAACCTTGGCATTTATTAATTATGAGAGGGTCTTCATTGATTGGGAAGAGTAATACACATTCTACGACGAATAATTAGGGGCTTTAACAAAAAGAGGATTCTAGGTTCGAATCTCTTAACATGCCTCGGGAACCATTTCCACATTAGAGGGCTTATACAAGACGCGATTTAAAGTCGGCCGTGGCCTACATGACATACGCTCAATAATACCATACATTAGCTCCCTTTTCAATATAACACACACATGGCCTCGTGATCCACGTCACAATTTAGAGGACTTACAACATATCTCAATTTACTGCAATCAACTACCCTCCATAAGTAACTTACCAAGCACTTTAACTTTTACGCGTTCCTAGCGTGACTTTTTATTTAATTGCGTTCCATTACGCTACCCATTACTTTACGGCCGAATGTCTTCCAAAGAACTGATAAATTTCATAGTAACAAATGATACATATCTCAATTCTTATATTAATCTTTTCCGTTGACAAAAAATCGCTCCATTTTTAAGAACATGCATTCACATCATGTCTTATACATTTGTTAAGGCTCCAACGCTCTATATTTTATATCATTCAATTTAATCTTTATTTAGATTTCTTTACCCTGTTATTCACATCATGTCTTCATTCCTAACAAAAGCTCAAAAGCTATTCCTTTCATATAATTCAAATTTACCTTTATGTAAATATCTTTGTTATAATTATTATTATTACGCTTGCTTTTATAACATTCATTAAATACACTGACATTTTATTCCATGCATTTCTTCTACAGGATTTATTATTTCACATAATTATTTATTATTTCTTAAAACTTTATTTTCGTTCAGATCGCGTTCTTATTTAGTTATTATTTATTTAAAAACATCCCTTTTACTCAAACTCCGGTGGAATTGTACACTAAAATTTCCCGACACCAAAACATAATGAAAATCTTTACTTACATGTTTAAGGTCGTTTTCTGACCTTTATTCTCGTTCGATGGGACATTTTGGCCCACCTTCTTGACTTACTCCATATTGTACAAACTCATCTTATGTACAGAAATTTCTTGACACATATTCACTACATTTAACACTGACAACATTTTTAATACACTGGTGTATCCGTTTTGAACACACAATAAAACACTAAAAAGTACTACTTTTAACACACACTCTCGATATATTTACACTTCACAACTTTTGATCACTAGGCCGTCTTTTTTAGCCTATCACACGTGACCTCTTAATCTCCCGTCTCCAAGGGTGAAATTTATTCAATGTCGGCTTCCTATCCTGCAGAATACGAAAGTCTCGAATCATCTACTACTTCCCTGGAATAACAATTCTTCAAATCCTGATCCTGATGATCGGCTATTTCTCTAGCTTGAACGGCTCCCCTTTTAGATCTGATTTATCGATCCTAGCGAAAGTCTGTTCTGATCGAGATCCCCTCGATAACCTATCGGTGATCTATGGATTTCTTTTAGCCACTAATACTTCTCGAGTCTTAGTGCTTTAGAATAGTTCGTCTGCTTTCTTGAAAACAATGTCTATAGTTTCCGTTCTTCTTTGTTTATTTGGTTCTCGCACTTCTAATTTTCTGGAATACGTTGCGAACCTTACTCTGTTTTTCCCTGTTCGGGTTCTTTAAAATTTATAAACTGTTTATCTCGCTGTTCCGGTACTTCCGTACGTTATGATACTTTTGGTCGTTTACTGAAAGACCTATCGCCTGAATCCTAAGTTCGCAGCCTGCTTTGACTGTATTTTTGGAACTTTTACGGTAAACATTGCCCTGTCGGACCTAAATCCTGTAACTAGGATTTTCCTAATTTTTCAACACGGCGATACTTTAATTCTTCTTCTTTGCAACTCCTTCCGGAGGCACGCAAGTTACTGATACTTCGACGCCCGTGGCTATCGGATATTAATTACGCGGTGTAACACAGCGTTTCTCCCCTCAAGGAGTACTGGTTAGCAGCCTTCGATGTCTGATACAGCGTTACGTTCCCCTCACGGGCTCTTGAATACTGCATATACGATGTGGTGCAGCACCTCCGCTCACGGGATGCTCGTAGACTGCATGATTGGCTTGGTGAGGCCAGGAGTTTTATACCTTTCAGTCACAAAAAGATAAAATCCTAGTCCTTTTCGTGACCAACTTTTGAACTAATTGTCGCACAATTATAAAAATCATATCTCCAGAAAGCTCGTCTTCCAAACGTAAAATAATCTTCCTGTGCATGGAAATCGATCGTGCATTTCCGAGATATTAATTAATTTCTCGTCCTCAACTGTGTGGGTGGTGCTGTTCATTTTTAATTCTCCCACTCCTTGGGTCCCGGTGAATCCCCAATGACGTATACTTGCGTTTGCAGTTTTTTCCTGGACTATTATTACAAGGTTTTTCTTTACACAAAAATCTCTAATAAAAATGATTCACCGTACTGTATCTGTTTACTTATTTTTATACTCGTAAACGGGTTCAATTTAATTATTCTTGTTCTGACTCAGCAGCGATGTTGCCGTTTTCCTGCAACGTAAGAGCAATTTCCGAGTCAAGCTTCTTCGTCTTACAGTCCAAACTTTCCACTCGTTCTAATAATATCCATGACTGGCTCCTTATAAATGTCAAGAGGCATGAACTCATCTTAGGAACACCTGGCCCTAGCGCTTGCACAATGTTAGGCTATAATCCTGGCTTGAAATCTCTCTCCGTTCCCTTAGAGACTGTATGATTCTTTCATTCCTTTCACAAAATACATGGATTCGACTCCCTTTGAAGCCTATGGTACATGGGTTCATCTCTCCCCTCCTTAGGTAAATAAATTTTCGAAAGCCTTTGAGGAAATTTATTTTAATTATCCAAAAAAATCTGATTTTTCCTTTTTAAATGTCGAAGCCATCATAATGTTATCCGTACCTTCTGATTTTTCTTCCTTAAAAATCCCACGTTAATTTGATTTCTTTCATCTTTTTAAGTCACATCCGGTAATTGTGTCGGTTGGGTACGCTCTGTCCCTACCCTTTCTTTCCCCTTTTTATTTATCTGGATTTCAGGTTTCCAGAACCTCATTCTTCTTTATGGGTGTGGTCTATCCCTACCCGTTCCTTTATTTCATCATTCTCCTTTCTTAAATTGAAATTTTCTTCTTCAATAAAATCAATTATTTCTTTTATTTCCCAATATAATTTGTCCAATTCGCATTCGCACTCGAATGTTTGAGCTCTGTTTCCTTTTTCTATCTCATTCTCGTTTCTATCAAAAGTGGATTATTCATCTCTAAATTGTTCCATAACCAGGGCTTGTTCATTGGCTTCATCGAAGTCTTCGGGAGGGTAATACACTTTTAAATTTGCTGAATTCATGGTCACTTCGTGTTTCGTTTCACAGTGCCGAATTCTATAGGCATTATTTCTCAAATCCCTTATTATTTGATACGGTCCGTGGTAAATTTTCTGGAACTTTTTGTACACGCGGTTCCCTGGATCCGAAATGGCTGGTCATTTTACTAACGCCATTTCCCCTGCTAATAGTGGCCGATGATACCTCTTGTGCCTATTTCTTCTTTGTCTCCTGTCGGCTTGAGCTTTTAGGTGCTCAAAGGCTCTTCTTATACGTACATCTCTTCCAGGCTGAGCGTCTGCTGGCCTAGGAATTACCAGACTCCAAGGTCTCTCTGGTTGCTCATTCCGATGTAACGTTATTGGTATCTCTCCCGTAGATTCATGGATTGTGTTGTTTATACAAAATTCGATAATATCCAAGATATCTATCCACTTCTAATTTTCTTCGGCACAGTATATTCTACAATACTTGGCCGTCTCCCTCATCACTCTTTCTACAGGATTTGCCTCAGGATGGCGAATACTTGACAAAATCTGACGTATTCCAAGTCTTTCTAATTCTTGTCTGAACTCTACACTGGTGAAACAACTACCGTGATCCGACAACAAATTCTCAGGTTTTCCCAGAATCGGTATCACTTTTTCTTTAAGTCGTTTTAACACCTGTTTGGTACTAGTCTTCTGTATGGGAGCAAGGACAACCATTTTAGTGAAGACATCCATAGCCACCATTATGTGTCGACTTCCTCTTCTTGCCTTTGGCAAAGGTCCGAAGTTATCAATAGATATGATTTGACCTGGCCTTTCGGGCAACAATGGTATAGGCTTTTGTCTCATCAGAAATGCATTTGGTTTGATCCTTTGACATAGATCACATGTCTTTAGCGTGTCCCTTACAGTTTCTCTCAGTCTCGGCCATGCAAATGCTTCTTTCAGCATCGAGACTGTTTTGTCGACTCCCATATGTCCGAACGATCTATGGGCTAACCATACTATTTTCCTCTGCAAAATTGCAGGTACAACAATCCTTAATCGTGTATGGTCAGAGTCCACAAACTTATATAATAATCCATTATAAAGTGTGTAATCTTGAGCTATCTTGTTAGCTTCCGTGTACGCTGGTGTTCCCCTTATCAAACTTCCCTCAAGGAAAGTGTTCATCCATGGATCCTCACGTTGCCGTTGACTAATGCTCCTTAACTCATTTAGAGTACGCTGATCCCTGTCTTCCAAATCAATAGCCATTACTTCCTCTTCTGTGGACTCTGGCTGTCTACTTAAATAGTCTGGAACTATATTTTCTTTTCCTGGGCAGTATTCTATCTTTACATCAAACTGTTGAATATATAAAGCCCAACGCATCAACCTTTGACTGGATAGATCAGTCTTCATCAAAAAGGTTAAGGCTTTATGATCCGTTCTTAGAATGACCTGAAACCCATATACGATCTTTCGCCAATATTGCAGCGCATGCAATATCGCTAACAGCTTGATTTCGCTGATCGTATAATTTTTCTCGTGTGGTTTCAGTCTCCGACTTGTGAAAGCTAGATAATTTTTCTTATCAGGGTTATCCGGGTTTTCCTGATATAGCATTGCCCCTATTCCAATCTGGGATGCATCTGTTTGAATTATAAATTGCTGATTAAAATCAGGATATCCTAGCTTCACATCGTTTAAGAGCATTTCCTTGGCCTCCACGAATGCTTTTTCTGTTTCCTCCGTCCATTTCCACTTGCCCCCCTTCTTCAGAAGGTCCTGTAGTGGTGCAACAGTTTTTGTGTATGATGGACAATGTCCTGAGAAGAAACCAATCAATCCCAAAAACTGGCGAAAGTTCTTTACCTTCAACGGCCTTGGAAAATCCCTTATCTATTCCAATTTGCATGGATTTGGTTTAACACCATCCTTATCAATCACATGCCCTAAAAATGTTACTTGCCTTTGACAAAAATTTGACTTCTTTAAATTGATTTTAAAATTTGCCCTTCTTAAGTCTTCCAATAATTTCTTCAATTTTTCTAAATGTTCCTCAATGTTCTCCGAGGTAAGCAAAATATCATCCACATAACGGATAGTGCAATCTTTCACTTCCTCTGACAGGTTTCGATCAAGCGCTCTTATTAAGGCAGATCCCGCGGTCTTCAATCCAAACGGACATCTCCTAAAACAATAGGTTTGTTGGTCGAACTGAAGCCCAGTCAACAAGCTGGTTTTCTCTTCCAGTTCGAGATGATGATACGAAGAAGTCATGTCAATATTTGTGAAAATCTTCTTGCCTTTGAACTTCCTCAGTATTTCTTTTATGGGTGGTGCCGAATCATTTTCTGGTATGATTTTTGCATTTAAATTTCTGGCATCTAGACACACCCTTACTGAGCCATCCGGTTTACTCACAATCACTAATGGACTAACATATGGTGTCGCCATCTTTTCTATAACACCTGCATTCATCATCTCCTGCAGTGTTTTCTTAGTTTGTGGGTAATGTTTTTCCGCAACCGGGTATGGTTTTTGTCTGAACGGTGCCCAATCATTGACTTGGAACGCGTATTTAAAATTTTCAATCTTCCCTGGCTTGGAATCAAATACGTCCCTAAAATTCAATAATAATTTCTTTAATTGTTCCTTATTTTCAAGGTTATCTTTAGCTTCCTCTACTTTTCCTGACAGGTTGGTCTCGAACTCAGTTTCCAAATTATCTTCGAGTTCTATGTTGAGGACTTCAAATATCCTTTCTATGTCCTTACAACCTTCTTCCGTTACTTCTTCCACATGCCATACCTGTTCTCCTATTTTCGCCTCCTGTTCCTGTAGGTTAATGTTTCCACTTTTGACGATTTAAATTTGGAGTTTTTTTTTATCCTGAGGGCTCCCTTTTCCCTCATTCTTTAACTGAGCTTGTAGTTCCAAGCTTTGAGCTCCATCTAGTCGGTCGGGTGATTTCCGGTTCTTGATTGCCTCACTCCAACGGACTTTTTGCCTTTCAGGTTCGTCTGGTCGTTCGTTCATATAACGAAGACTTTCCTGATATCTTTCCTCTATTTCGGCCCGATATTCATCATCCCTATCCTCTGGCCTTACGTTCCTTCTGGGATAATTCTCCCATTTCTTTCTGTTTTCTTGCCTCTGATAGTTATTGTTATAGGGTCGGTTCTCTTGTTGCCTATAACCCGTGTTCCTAGGATTTCTTCCTCGATATCCTCCTCTGTAATATGGCTGTATTCCTCTAGGCTCTTGGTGCCCATACTCTCGACCTAGTCCTTGAGTATCAGTGCTGGTGGACTGATTCCTGGTCGATGGTTTTTCTCTGGTTTCCTGACTGCTGGCCATGTGTACCTGTTCAGTCTGTCTTTGGTGCCTAGGAGTTACGTGTGACGTCGTCATATCTAATTGACGTAGTACGCTCTCCACTTCCACAGCACTTCTGGCTTTGGATGAGATTAACAGCCTCTGAATCTCATATGGAAGTTGTCTTGCAATGGCGGCACACAGGTCGTTCTCAGCTGGAGCAATGTCAAGTTCGCGGAATTTACACAGCTGAGCGGTAAAAAATTCCGAGTACTTAGTTGGTGCATTTGTGCTGTACTTCCTAGAGTACAGATCCAGCCTCAAATTCTCCTGGACGTCTGCTGCCCAATATCGTTTTAAAAAGGCTTCTCTAAAGCCTTCCACCGTATCAAAGGTGTACCTAAAGCTTCTGAACCAGGTGAGACAATCACCTGCCAACAGCTTCTCAATAGCTCTCAGTCTCCGATCCTGAGGAACCTTCATTTCGTTTAAGTACTCTGCGACTTCCTTTAGCCAGTATTTTGGAGTAATTGACATGTTATTACCCGTAAATTTTACCGGTCTATCCTCATTCGATTTGATAATGTTTATTATCTGACCATTTGTCTGGTTCATGTATGGGGTTGACATCGCCATCGGATATCCTGGGTTCTTATAAGGGCTCTCCCCTCCTAAGTCCCTATCTGTATCTGTGCCTTGTTCACGGGAATCTACCCATCCTGTCTTTGGAAACTCCTCCTGATTCTCAAATTCTAACTTCCTTTCCCTTCGGGCACTTTCTTCATTAGCCATGAGTTGGATTTCCATTTGACTGTTCTTATGTTCAGTCCTCTCCAACCGGGATCCTAATTCATTTTGAATTCTTTCCTGATTTTTCTTACTGGTTTCCAGTTCTTGTTTGAGTTGGTTTTTGTCGTTCCTGAAGCTATTCCTGATTTCATTTAAGTGTTCTTCTACCTCTTTCTTGATGACCATGACCTGTTCTGTTATAATTTCTGGTTTAACGTCACCTCTGGTATCTAGGTCTTCTCGTATTTCCTTTATCTTTTTCTCCATTTCTCTTTGTCCTTTGACCATATCTATTTTAATTCCGTCAAGCCTTTCTTCAGTTTTCCCTTGGCTCTTAAATAATCTCGTCATTTCATCTTGGACCTCATTTACTTCAGTATGAGTTTTTCCTACTTGGAACTTTAATGTTCCGATGGTTTCCTGAACATCATTAATACCCTGACTTATTTCATCTATCTTATGGGTACTTTCCTTATTTTCGTCCTCTCGTTGTTTTCTTTCACTCTGGAGATGCCCCTCGTATATACCTAATCTTCGATTTATTTCACCCTCATACTTCTTTAAGTTCTCATCTACCTGCCCGGTAAACTGCTCAAATTGACTTTTCATATCCCGCGCATCCTTTTGATTTTGATTTTTCATCTCAGTTACTTCAGTCTGAACTACACCGATTTTGTTCTCGAGGGTTCCTACTTTCTCCTCAACCTTTCCAAATCGGGTTCCTAGCTCATTCACACTTTTTTTAATCTCATCCCGGGATGTTTTACAGATATTGCTGTTAGATTTTATCTGAGCTTCTAATTTATCCTGCACACCTTGGATCTGGGTTACAAGTTTCTTTTCACATGCCTCTACATTTTTTTTACAGGTTTGTTCCAGGCTATTTTATTTTATTTTTATAGCCCCAAAATTACCTTCTAAATTTACAAAATTTTCTTGACATTTATCTTGGGATTTTTTCATACTTTCATTCAAGGTATCTATTTGGGCTTGCAATCCTGAATGAAATCCTATATTTTCCTCTTTTAACTCAGTTAACTTCTTCCCAAACTCAGTGTCGAAACCTTGAAATTTGTTATTCATTGTTTCTTCTAAAACCTTGGACCCCTCTTTCATTTCCTTAATTTCAGCCTTCAGTTCATCGTTCATTTTTATACAGTTAACCTCGATAGCTTCTAATTTAGTTCCCATGTTATCACTTTTAGCTTCGATATCTACTAATTTAGCTCCCATGTTATCACTTTTAGCTTCGATATCTACTAATTTAGCTCCCATGTTATCACTACTAGTTTCGATAGCTACTAATTTAGTCCCCATATTAGCACTATCAGTTTTTAGTGACTCTAGACTTTGATTTATGGATCCTAACTTTTGGTTATTTTCCTCCTGTTGGCTGTCCAACTTATTCAAACTCTCATTTATGGATTCTAAATCCCTTTTATTTTCACTCTGTTGGCCATCCAACTTACTGTTTATGGCCTCCAAGAGCCGTTGCATCTCCTCACTCAATGCCATCTTATTAGAATATAGTGGGCTACTAATGCCACATCGCTAGAACATGCTTGAGAGATAGTAATCTGAACCATTGTGTCCCAATTTCTTTAAAAATTTACTTTGGTACGGGTTTTTACTACACCGTACTCTTTTGATATTCTTATTCAAACTCAAAGACCTTTATGGAAGTATTTAAAATTCAAAATTTCGAAAAACCATTTTTTTCAAAAAAATGAAAATTTTGATTTTTCGAGAAAACTCGGGTTTTCCCTAGGAAAACTCAGCCCTGCGTACTGGGCACCAAGAAATTAGGTTTTTATTTAGGTGTATGATAAAATCATACAGGCCCCACGTTGGAAAACTGTAAAACAAATAAACTACTGACCAATATCATTCTACTTGTTCAAAGTGAACAAGGAATAGCATAAAAATAAAACAAATATTAGATTAAAACACATGGTTTTCTTTAAAACCAACAATTCACGATTATTTTCACTTCCATAAAGTACTTATCTCAAAGTTCCATATAACTACGAGCTTCTTTGGCTCGATACTTTCCCATAATAATGGTGCCTTACTTTTGTACACCTCAAGAATTTATTTTATCTTTTCTATCATCAAAACAAATATATAATTACATTTAAAATTACATGTTAATTATTCACTTCAATATTTGGGCATTTCACATATTCTCAGTATTTACTATCTCTCTCAAGTTTGCAAATTCACTACGGTGATCGGGAAACTACTTGTGTACTCCAGAGTCATAAAGATTACTTGACAAAGTCAAAAACTATGATTACTCCCGAAACCTAGTTATCTTCACAAAACTCGTGGATTCCCTATTTTCCATACAACATTACAATAGGGATTTTTATTTAATTCATTTGTCTTATAAGACCATTATCACATAAGAAAACTACGATCTGAACTGGCAAGCATAATATAAATCTACAAGGACCTCGGTAACGCCCGGGTCATTAACAACTTTAAACACTCACGGTGTATTTAGCACTTCTTATAAGACGGTCTTTACCCACCCTCGTACTATGAGGGTCAGGCCATTATACTCGAGCATGATTTATGACAGGGAGAGCGGCTCCCTGCCTAGCCTACGGTTGGAGCTCTCTTCAATGCTTTTAAAACGAACATTCATTTTTTGTTCAGTTCTGTGGAGAGACCTGGCTTTTACTTCACTTATTTTCATTCAACAATATTATTGGTTCATAAACCACTTTCGTAACCTTGGCATTTATTAATTATGAGAGGGTCTTCATTGATTGGGAAGAGTAATACACATTCTACGACGAATAATTAGGGGCTTTAACAAAAAGAGGATTCTAGGTTCGAATCTCTTAACATGCCTCGGGAACCATTTCCACATTAGAGGGCTTATACAAGACGCGATTTAAAGTCGGCCGTGGCCTACATGACATACGCTCAATAATACCATACATTAGCTCCCTTTTCAATATAACACACACATGGCCTCGTGATCCACGTCACAATTTAGAGGACTTACAACATATCTCAATTTACTGCAATCAACTACCCTCCATAAGTAACTTACCAAGTACTTTAACTTTTACGCGTTCCTAGCGTGACTTTTTATTTAATTGCGTTCCATTACGCTACCCATTACTTTACGGCCGAATGTCTTCCAAAGAACTGATAAATTTCATAGTAACAAATGATACATATCTCAATTCTTATATTAATCTTTTCCGTTGACAAAAAATCGCTCCATTTTTAAGAACATGCATTCACATCATGTCTTATACATTTGTTAAGGCTCCAACGCTCTATATTTTATATCATTCAATTTAATCTTTATTTAGATTTCTTTACCCTGTTATTCACATCATGTCTTCATTCCTTACAAAAGCTCAAAAGCTATTCCTTTCATATAATTCAAATTTACCTTTATGTAAATATCTTTGTTATAATTATTATTATTATTACGCTTGCTTTTATAACATTCATTAAATACACTGACATTTTATTCCATGCATTTCTTCTACAGGATTTATTATTTCACATAATTATTTATTATTTCTTAAAACTTTATTTTCGTTCAGATCGCGTTCTTATTTAGTTATTATTTATTTAAAAACATCCCTTTTACTCAAACTCCGGTGGAATTGTACACTAAAATTTCCCGACACCAAAACATAATGAAAATCTTTACTTACATGTTTAAGGTCGTTTTCTGACCTTTATTCTCGTTCGATGGGACATTTTGGCCCACCTTCTTGACTTACTCCATATTGTACAAACTCATCTTATGTACAGAAATTTCTTGACACATATTCACTACATTTAACACTGACAACATTTTTAATACACTGGTGTATCCGTTTTGAACACACAATAAAACACTAAAAAGTACTACTTTTAACACACACTCTCGATATATTTACACTTCACAACTTTTGATCACTAGGCCGTCTTTTTTAGCCTATCACACGTGACCTCTTAATCTCCCGTCTCCAAGGGTGAAATTTATTCAATGTCGGCTTCCTATCCTGCAGAATACGAAAGTCTCGAATCATCTACTACTTCCCTGGAATAACAATTCTTCAAATCCTGATCCTGATGATCGGCTATTTCTCTAGCTTGAACGGCTCCCCTTTTAGATCTGATTTATCGATCCTAGCGAAAGTCTGTTCTGATCGAGATCCCCTCGATAACCTATCGGTGATCTATGGATTTCTTTTAGCCACTAATACTTCTCGAGTCTTAGTGCTTTAGAATAGTTCGTCTGCTTTCTTGAAAACAATGTCTATAGTTTCCGTTCTTCTTTGTTTATTTGGTTCTCGCACTTCTAATTTTCTGGAATACGTTGCGAACCTTACTCTGTTTTTCCCTGTTCGGGTTCTTTAAAATTTATAAACTGTTTATCTCGCTGTTCCGGTACTTCCGTACGTTATGATACTTTTGGTCGTTTACTGAAAGACCTATCGCCTGAATCCTAAGTTCGCAGCCTGCTTTGACTGTATTTTTGGAACTTTTACGGTAAACTTTGCCCTGTCGGACCTAAATCCTGTAACTAGGATTTTCCTAATTTTTCAACACGGCGATACTTTAATACTTCTTCTTTGCAACTCCTTCCGGAGGCACGCAAGTTACTGATACTTCGACGCCCGTGGCTATCGGATATTAATTACGCGGTGTAACACAGCGTTTCTCCCCTCAAGGAGTACTGGTTAGCTGCCTTCGATGTCTGATACAGCGTTACGTTCCCCTCACGGGCTCTTGAATACTGCATATACGATGTGGTGCAGCACCTCCGCTCACGGGATGCTCGTAGACTGCATGATTGGCTTGGTGAGGCCAGGAGTTTTATACCTTTCAGTCACAAAAAGATAAAATCCTAGTCCTTTTCGTGACCAACTTTTGAACTAATTGTCGCACAATTATAAAAATCATATCTCCAGAAAGCTCGTCTTCCAAACGTAAAATAATCTTCCTGTGCATGGAAATCGATCGTGCATTTCCGAGATATTAATTAATTTCTCGTCCTCAACTGTGTGGGTGGTGCTGTTCATTTTTAATTCTCCCACTCCTTGGGTCCCGGTGAATCCCCAATGACGTATACTTGCGTTTGCAGTTTTTTCCTGGACTATTATTACAAGGTTTTTCTTTACACAAAAATCTCTAATCCAAAATGATTCACCGTACTGTATCTGTTTACTTATTTTTATACTCGTAAACGGGTTCAATTTAATTATTCTTGTTCTGACTCAGCAGCGATGTTGCCGTTTTCCTGCAACGTAAGAGCAATTTCCGAGTCAAGCTTCTTCATCTTACAGTCCAAACTTTCCACTCGTTCTAATAATATCCATGACTGGCTCCTTATAAATGTCAAGAGGCATGAGCTCATCTTAGGAACACCTGGCCCTAGCGCTTGCACAATGTTAGGCTATAATCCTGGCTTGAAATCTCTCTCCGTTCCCTTAGAGACTGTATGATTCTTTCATTCCTTTCACAAAATACATGGATTCGACTCCCTTTGAAGCCTATGGTACACTATGTCCCCGTCCATCGACAGTGGATCGGATGGCCCGGCAAAAGACATCGCGATACACGCCGAAAAAAACGGGATCAAAGCATACATAAAAAACCTTATTTGTATCTAGGTACAAATTGATCACACAAAAAAATGCCGGAGGAATGAGGCTTCGAGTGATCTCGGTGTGGTTAAAAGGAGAGGCGTACCTGGGAAATCAATTTCCCCCTAGATCCAAATCAATCCTAACACTGAAAAGAAAATACAGATTAGTAAAAATAAGAAGTGCAAAAACGTTCATAAAATCAAAAAGGTTTCATTTATTTTCAGCCCGCAAACCAACAAGTAACAACCAAAATAAAATATCCAGTCATATCCTACCTCAGGGATTCAATCTAACTTATTACTTGCTGTGGACTGCAAAAATATTTTAAACTCATATCGAGAGAAAAAGAAAATTTAGTTGAATAGGGTCAATGAATCTTCTCAGTCCTAACCTTGGATATAATGAAATTAGGAGATTTGATAAAGTGATTTGTGACTTGAAATACAAATTTAGATGGTGTCCAATTTGACTATGAGGAACTGTCGTACACCCAGAATGTTCATCATATGGTGCCTCAATTAATTAAATGTGAAATTACGTAACCAGATTACAACATATTCAGGATGGACAAATTAATTTAGGAAATATTAACTCGCCTGGAAATAAGTCATGTGGATCTCCATTCTAGCAAAAAGAATGATCTCAAATTGCACCAACCTAAGTGCCATCGCAATCAAAAATAATTAAATAACTAAATAATTAAAGTCTCTATCAGACATTCAATCAACTTCATAATATTAACAAATTTACATTTAATTCAATTATCTATTTTACAACTATATTTTCCTAATATTTACAACATTTTCATTTAATCTTATTTGTGGTAAATTCTGTTCATCAGTGCATAATATTTCTAATTAGTGTGTTAATTGCAAACTCCAATGATCATCTACAATTTGTGGAATGATCAATCATTTATGCTTAATTCGCATGTGTTCCAACAATGAACTATTCGTCTGCAAAAAACTGCACTGTTCACAAGTTTCCAAGCTTCAAATTGTTTACGGATAAAATTTAATTGTTCATGACATAATTGTCTAATATTAATTATCCACGTGTTCATCAATTAATGATTTACTTATTTACAAACTCTTTCCTTTCCTTTTTACAAATCCTTTCTTTATCCATTTAATTATTTACCATTTAATTGTTTCTCAAATTCATCAATTCAGCCATTTAAATATCCATCAGACCTTTCTATAATTATTATGACGTTGACAAAATTATGTAGAGATTCAATAAAAAATACTCCCAACAATGCGTATCAGGTCTGCTATCATTCATTATCCCTTTAAGAAATTACGTGGTCTCATTTGATAACGAAAATTCTTCTAGTAATAAGTCAATTCTGCCATCACGATCAATGCATAGTGGAATTGATACATCAGCACGACTCTGTACACTGACTAGTCTTCACCAAAAAAAAAAAATAATCAAATAGTAGGTCCACGTTTCATTTATTAATGCCTGTAGTCAGTTTATCTTATAAATCCATTTTTTATATTGCAATATTACATTTTTTTACTTGCTACCACTTAGTAATTCTTCACAGAATATGTGAATATAATTCTCATGAGTCATCTTTTTTATAGTATCTACCACTACTGATATATCTGACTGTATTTTTCTTAGTTATTATCTATCATTATCTTAGATCACCTGTGAACATAAAAAAGCACACCAATAATTTTCTTTTGCGTTTGAATAACAAAGTCAAATAAACAGAGCGTGTTAAAAATAATTCAAAGTCAAATTCAGATTCAAACTCAAACTGAAAATAAAGAACAATCTCTGAAATTGGAGATGTTATCTCCTATAATTAGAAACGTGATCCAAAATCTAAAATAGGGTAGCATGGCTCAAATCTATACCATAGATGAATATCATTACTCCAAAACCATTCTGGCCTACCATAATCAATTAGATCTCAAATTTGAACTGATTATGCATCTGTCAGAAAGCAGAAATATTCGAAGAATTTTCCTAAATATTTGAGATTATCGAAGGTCATTACGATGTGAAGCAAATGTAATCATCATCATAATCATCAAACGATAATGATCGTCCACTTAAAGCTTGTGAGGAAATAAAAATAAAAATATTGTAAGTGGATTTGAACTGAAATACGATGAAGTCCCATACTGGCATCTTGACAACTAATTCCACCCTTAAAATTCACCTGAGTGCTGTGAGCATCTGATAATGATAATCAGATTATAAATTCTGGTTCCAAAAAGCATGCGTTCTAATCTCAAAATGTTGACTTATTCATTACGTACTTAATTAAATAATTAACTAATTAATCACATGACTGGTATAATGGCTAACTAAAATGAGTAGATAGTCCACTCATTCTACTTAAATAAGAAGTGTGGCTCACCGACTGGTCGAAAAATGGTTAGATAATTGTGGAACAAGCCTGGCACAAATCTGGATCTTGAAGCAGGGTACCACGTTTCCCAACGTCCTCCCCATTTTCTTTCTTCTTTTTCCATTTTCCAGTAAGATGATTTTCTTGCCCCCCGAATTCGGGCTCGGAACTCCCCGTACCGTTCCATGCCAGTCCGAATGCGGCTTGCCACAAAATCTGCATCTTCCATTGGTGGTTAAATCATCCCATCGAGCCTCCTCGTGACGGTCTAGTTACCCATGTTAAATGAGAAAAAGTTCGGATTGAAATAATACGGCAACAAATTTGTGCACGTTAGGAAAAATTCTGGCTCCATGACGGATTTCACAAGTCCTTATGTGGTACACGGCTCTTATCCTATTTCAACAGAAATGGTGATATTCCACCCCGTGTAGTGCCACGATTCCAGCGCGACGATAATGTTCTGTACTCCTCAAGGATTAGTACAATTACGACCAACTTAGCACAGATTGTAAGTGCCGAAACGCTGTGATCTTAAATGCTTGCCTCGACCTTCGAATACACAAGTTCATAACAAGCCTCTGCCGAGCGACTTGAGCAGTAAGTTCCCATTCTGATAGGTAGAAAATCACGAACTAATATAGCCAGTCATACGTGACCATAGGGTCCTTTTGCATAACTCCAAAATATAAAAATAAGAATGCCAGTGCATTTTATATTCACAGGTTTCAAGATTCGTATTCTAGCGCTCCCGTTGTCCACAAAGCCGTACCATGCTCTTCGTCACTTGCAATGCGTCCCGCACACGATAGATAAATCCACCTTACGCGTGGCTGCGATACTTTTCCCTAGAACACAATGTTCTCTCTGTCCACATATGAGTCTCGACAACTCTCCGCCGCACTGAGACAGTCACGTGGATATTCCGCGCACGCGCTCTGGCGTGATGTAACCGCTGGTCAATGAACCAGCAACGTAGACACAAATGTCGCTTGCGTGACGTAACCGCACGTCGGTTGCATACAATGTTTCCATATCGATACACGCGTCAACCTAACATGGCCTCTTGGTGTTGGGCACAATGTGTATGCAAAATTTGGTTGAGATTGGTGGAACGGTGTAGATTTGTATACGGAACCAACCCACCCACATACATACATACAGACTTTTACTTTAATATATAAGTTTGTCGATATACAATTCTGATTGGGAAGCGTGACGCCGAGAGTATACAGTAATATACAGGGGAATTGCCCCTCTCAGATATTTTTTGCTCAGTTGCATATACAATATTTATATTCCATCTTTACCATTATGAATGTTAGTAAGGTTTCATAAAAATGTACGTTACATTTACGTAGCCTTATTAAGATCATTCATGACTGAAGGTTTGAAAAATATGATGGAAAGTCTCATTTATTTTTGACTTCTGAATAAATATTTCCAATATTTAAAACTTCCATCATCTGCTTCCTGGTGGAATATATTTCAGTGTCTTCGGAGTATTTAAATACCCCTCACATCTTGAAAGCTCGAATGCGCTTCTTTGTAATGGCATCAATAATCTTGTACTTAATAACATTTTACTAATATCAATAACGTCCCTTTTTAACTACTGTGGCTTTTATAGAGACACCAGGGTGTCAGACGTTTACCCCGAAGTGGATCTTTAAACGTGATAGTAAATCTACTGACACGGCTCCCTCACATTTGCGTTCCCTGAAATGCCAAATAACTGCGCCGGGATTCAAACCTGCAAACTTGGGCTCAGCAGGCGAGAACGTTACAGCTGCACCACGCAGCCAGTCTGAAGATGTTGAGTTGTTAATTCATTTTTGGAGCTTTGACCATCTTGGTCATCAGACCCGTCTAGTTGGGTGTTCTTTTGAAATTTTCTGATAACCGGTATTTATGTGATGACTGTAGTAGTGTGTGTAACTGTATTAAGGTCAGGGATGATGTAGGTGCCCCGGGACCAGCATTTGCCTGGAGAGAGTGTGGAAAATAAGGGGTAAAAACCACACTCACTATAGCCGATGTCAGTAGCAGGATTCGAACTTGCGATCTGTGAACTTTCTGCAGCTGCGCTCGTGGCCGTGATGCACGATTCAATGAGCACGGCTACGCCGCGGGCCATCTGAAGAGAAGACGCAAAAGAATGAGAGGTAGGTGAAGATAACAAGCGAAGAGCAGGTAAGGGCTCCACGCATGAAATAGGATGATTTTAATGTGTTTTATTTTATTTTTCATTGCTAATTTCTCCCCCTTTAGTTTTCTCGTATTTGATTCTATAAAATGCTCCATGCGAAGTATTACGATAGACTGATAAACATTTGTACCCTAGTTAATATAAGAACGGTGACAAAGAATTGCTGGATTTTATTGTGAGTGTAGCAGATGTTAACTACGAGTATTTAATATTTTAGAACCAAAAGTACAAGATATATAGGACCCTTATCATCTAATTAAATACAATAGTGTCCAAAAGTTAAGCTTAATCACTAAACGAGGCCATACTGCCTGATAGGAATGTCAGACGGATTGTTGAACAAACGGAAGCTGAATCACACACCATATGTCACACAACTTGTCCAAAAAGCAGTGACAGAAAGGTTCTGATAGCTAAGGTACACCTTTGACAACAACTAAAAAACTTGGCAATGCCTTCCACATCAAAATATGCATCCCAGGCATGTTCTATAGGTATCAGATCCGCAGACCTCGCTGGCCAGTCCATGCGATGAATGTCTTCCCCAGCCAGAAATTCATCCACCAGAGCAGCGTGGTGCGGTCGGGCATTATCGTCCATTAAAAGGAAGTCTGGACCAACCGCACGTCTGAAGAGTCGAACATGTGGACTCAGTACCTCACCCCTGTATCTCCGAGCGTTTATAGTGTTCCTCGGACCACCCATGAGAAATAAACGAACCACGTACATACAATATATGAACAATTTCAATAATTATTTTAATGCCTTTTACTAATTGGACCAGCTACTTGCACCTAGGTCGAAGGTTATGTATGGGCTTAGGCTGTCTCCGGATGTGGATGTTTGAACCCCATCGTGTCGGCAGTCATTGATATGGTTTTTCAACCTCAGGGAAATGGCCGGACGGTACTTTTTAACATGCCAAAAATGCATACTCATACATTTTCATCTTATCACTAACTCCCCTTATCAGGTTGACCTCCGGAGGGCATCCAGTCGTAAATACAATCTGCTATGTAGAAGACTATTCTCCCCCTCATCCTTCACTCGGTAGAAATAGGAATATTATATTCGTATTTGTCATGGTTCCGTATTGATTGAACAATTATGCACTAAGAAGGGGATTGATGAGGCGGAACCTATCCCCCAACAGGATGCCGCCCCACGCCATGACGTCACCACCACTATACTGGTCCCGTTCCACGATGTTCCTGTGGTTGTATCGGCTATCCGGTTATCTCCAGATTAATGTGCGACGGGAATCGTTCTGCAAACTGAAGCGGGATTAATATGTGAAGAGCACATGCCTCCATTCATTCATGGTCCAGTTTCGACGTTGACGGCTCCACAGTAAACGGGCCCGTCTCTGTGCTGTAGTGAGCGGGACGCACACCGGTGGACGTCTGGCAAACAGCCCTGCTGTTCTGAGCCTCCGGTACACAGCTCGCCGGGAAACGGCAACCCCTGAGACGGCTGCAAGCTCCGCCGAAAATATTGTCTTGCAGGTGCACTCCGATTTTGTCGGACGGTCAAGGCCAGATATCGATCCTGCTGAGGGGTGGTTACTCTTGGTCGACCTGGTACTGGCCTACGACTAACATCTCGAAATCGTCTCCAAAGCCTGGAAATGATACAATGTGGCACATTCAAGGATACGGCGACTTCAGCCCAGGGCTGGCATGCGAAATTAAATTCATGGCTGTGGGGACGAAAATAATTTAATTTCGCCGTAAGCGCGATATTCGGGAGCGAAATTATAATGATTGTCGGCGCGTAATTAAATCAAAGCGAAACTTAATTCGAAGCGAAATTAATTTCGTTCCAGACTTTTAATTTCGCTCCCGGCGCGAAATTAATTTAGTTCCAGACTTATAATTTCGCTCCCGGCGCGAAATTAATTTCGTTCCACACTTTTAATTTCGCTCCCGGCGCGAAATTTATTTCGTTCCACACTTTTAATTTCGCTCCAGGCGCGATATTAATTTCGTTCCAGACTTATAATTTCGCTCCCGGCGCGAAATTAATTTCGTTCCACACTTTTAATTTCGCTCCAGGCGCGATATTAATTTCGTTCCAGACTTATAATTTCGCTCCCGGCGCGAAATTTATTTAGTTCCAGACTTATAATTTCGCTCCCGGCGCGAAATAAAATTCGTTACAGACTTTTAATTTCGCTCCCGAGGCGAAATAAAATTCCCAAACGGCATTAAGTTTCGCTCTCCGACGTGTATTTAAAATGCATGAAACATTTAATTTCGTTGTTGAAATTAAAATACAGTATATTCGTTTCGAGAGTTAAATAATGTTCTGTACGATGTTCAAAGTCCTGACGTCTGTCTGTTAGGTAGTCAGCCCGAAGGATGGTTGGATCCTCAAAAAGTACCGCCGGTAGGTTATGTGGGTAGATACCCACAAAAACTCAAGGCAGCGCTATAGTGAGGCGTACTAGACAAGATGGGGGGTGAAGTAGTTTGCCATTGCTTTCCTCACTGAGTCAGAACAGCAGTACTAACCCTATGAGTAGAACCCTTCACAGCATCCACAGGCACTGACTGCCCCGAATTTCATTACTAAGCACCACCCATACCTCTGTAGCTTCCATATAATCACAGCCATGTGTAAGACTGAGACATCGGTGAAAAGCCACATTTTACTCTAGCCCGTGTCAACAGTCAAATGCAAATGAGTCGTCAAGTTACAAAACTCGTTTAATCAACTTGTGAATAAGGATCATTTTCATGAGAAACGTTTCTCTGGACTTTGCCTCACGTATCTTTTGTGTTTGTTGTTTTCTACTTTTGGTTGGTGTTTTTGTGTTTGCTTTGTGCTTTTGCTTTTGAATTTGACTTATTGCTTTTCATTCTTGGTTTTGAGTTTGTGCTCTGCTTTTGCTTTTTTGAATTTTGCTTTATGTTATTTGTTTTTTGTTTTCTGCTTTTGCTTTTGTTTTTGAATTTTGCTTTTTGCTTCGTCTTTTTTGTTTTTGTTTTGTGTTTGATTTCTGCTTTTGCTTTTATGAATTTTGCTTTTTGCTTTATGTTTCTTATTTTCTGATTTTGCTTTTTTTTGTTCTGCTTTTGCTTTCTGCTTCGTCTTTTTTGTTTTGGTTTTGTGTTTGTTTTCTGCTTTTGCTGTTTTTGAATTTTGCTTTTTGGTTTGTGTTTCTTTTTTATTCTGCTTTTGCTTTTGTGTTTGAATTTAGCATTTTACTTCGTGTTTTGTGTTTTTGGTTTTGCATTTGTTTTCTGGGAAATCAAAATAAAACAAAATCAACAAAACAAAATAAAAACAAGAAGTTCCGTTAAGAACTATACAGCCTACTTTTCATGCCAATGATTATTCTACAGAATATGAACCTATCTAGAATAATGACGAAATTAAGTTGCTAATATCGAAATTTCCAATTAGTTCGAAATACTGTATACCTGGCATAATGTATCCTAATAGAGCACTACAGTTGGCAGCCCTGATGACTGAATATATTCTGAGTTCCGTCTCTTACGGTACTAAATACAAAATTTGGTTGAAGTCCACTGGATAGCATAGACGTTACATGCAGTTAAGCATTGGATCTAACAGCGCGCGTAAAATCATATTGGCAACAATGTCATGCATGTATTGGTCAGAAATAATCTGAAATAATATGATCTATTGTTGTGCCAATTTTGAATGAAATCCATTAGTTAGTATAGAAGTTACATGCATTTTAAAATTGGACCTATCAGCAGGCTTAGAATCATGTTGGCAGCACTGACGTATATGAGTTACTCCAAATTCGTCTAGAATGCCAGGTACTATACGTGTGCAAAGTTTAGAGCTATTGGCTTGCATACTTTCTGATATATTGATATTAGGGTAACAAAAATAGGGACAGCACATATTAACAGTTGGCAGCCCTGGTTGCTCCTTAGAATACGCATAGTCATATCTGTTATGGTACACATAGCACAAACGAAATTTGGTTGAAATCCAAATGATAGTATGGAAGTTACATGTATTTAAAGTTGGACCTGTCAGCAGGCTTAGAATCATGTTGGTAGCACTGACGTATATAAGTTAATTCAAATTAATATAGAATGTCAGGTACTATACGTGTGCATAGTTTAAAGCTGTCGGCTTGCATACTTTCTGATATATTGGTATTTGGATAAAATAAATTAGGAGCATTTATTAACAGTTGGCAGCCCTGGTAGGTCTTTAGAATACGCTCAGTCATATCTGGTTATGTACACATACAACATACGAAATTTGGTTGAATTCCGCTTGATAGTGTAGAAGTTATATGCATTTAAAAATTGGACCTATCAGGAGGCTTATAATCATTTTGGCAACACTGCCATGTTTGGCCTCCTGGAAATTAAACTGAAATATTATGATCTGTACGTGTGCCAATTTTGAAATAGCTCCCATTCATACTTTCCAAGATATCCAACATGGAGCTCAAATTTCAATTGCGATTTTTTAGCAGTTGGTAGCACTGACATCATTTTCAAATATGGCCGTGAGATATTCAGGTATAGATCTTTACTCCTACTAAATTTTGTTTCGATTGCTGCAGCCGTTTAGGAGTTGATAGGGGGGGACACACACACAGCCAGACAGACAGACAGAAGGACAGACAGACAGACAGACAGACAGACAGACAGACAGACAGACACACATTTGCCCGATCTCATAAGTCTACTTTTTCCTCATTTTTGCAAAATGTGAAAAGTAGGCTAACAAAAACAAAATAAAACAAAACAAGACAATTTAAAACAAAATAAAACAAAATAAAGTAAAAAAATAAACAAAACAAAATAAAGGAAAATAAAATAAAACAAAATAAAATGAGGTAAAATAAATAAAATAATTAAATAAATAATTTTACGACATGATCCTTATTCACAAGTGGATTAAACGATTTTTGCAACTGGACGACTCAAATGTAGTGCACGGGGTCGTTGGAATGAGGGAGATGGCTACCTGGGAGGCTTGTCGTAGTATAGTATCTATGTGTGCAGTATATGCGTCGACCGTCGTCTGGTTATCCAGTGGGAGATGGTCCGCACGGAGGTGATTGTTGACGTAGGCGCGGTATTCCTGCCAGTTTGCTGTGCAGAAATTCTGGACCATCCTGGGAGGTGGTAGTGGGGGAAGAGGGAAGTTGAGTAAAACGGGGGCATGATCACCTCCTTTGAGTGGCAGGACAGACACGTCAAACAGATGGAGGAGGGAGTTATGAACAATGACTGCGTCGGGGTGGTATTGGAGGAAGGACGGGTAGATTCTGGGAGAGGGACGAGGGTGGCGTCGATGTGACGTAGGTAGATGTCTAGGCTATGAAGTTCTAGGGCCGAACGGGAATGAAGGTTGAGGTCGGCCATTAGAATTAAATGGGGGAAGACTTCAGACACGTGGGTAATGCAGTCTTTGGGGATGGGGTGGTAGGGACGAATGTAGATGGTGGCTAGGTGTAGGACGCGGGAACAAATAAGGCTTTCGGGGAAGAAATGAAACAGATTTCATTTCAGAAACAAAATGAAATGTTCCATGCATTTTAATTTCAGGCCGGAGGGGGGGGACTAAATGCCGGGAACGAAATTGATGGTCGTTAACAAATTTTATTTCGCGCCAGGAGCGAAATTAAAAGTCTGTAATGAATTTAATTTCGCGCCAGGAGCGAAATTAAAAGTCTGTAACGAATTTCATTTCGCGCCGGGAGCTAAATTAAAAGTCCGTAATGAATTTAATTCCGCGCCAGGAGCAAAATTAAAAGTCTGTAACAAATTTCATTTAGCGCCGGGAGCTAAATTAAAAGTCCGTAATGAATTTAATTCCGTGCCAGGAGCGAAATTAAAAGTTTGTAACGAATTTCATTTCGCGCCTGGAGCTAAATTAAAAGTCCGCAATGAATATAATTTCGCGCCAGGAGCGAAATTAAAAGTCTGTAACAAATATCATTTCGCGCCAGGAGCGAAATGTTATTCCATTGAACAATTTCATTTCGTGGCGCTAAATTAAATTGATAATGCATTTCGTTTCGCATGCCAGCCCTGCTTCAGCCTGTGTCTGGCCTGCTTTCAGGTGGCAGAGTATTATACCCTCCAAAACGGGGTCCAAATGGCGTCGTTGTGCCGTTATGTTGTAACGTTCACCACAAGGCAACACTCTGCACACTATAACAGAGCAAACACGACTGAGGGGATATGGGGCTCAGGCACTGGCTGTGTTTACCTTGCGGTTACGTCGCTAGTCAAAGCAGGGAATACTCCTTTTCTACAGAGAGCGAACACGTAAGGTTGGTAAGTGCATATGTCGTGCGATTTGCGGTCTATTTCCTGTTGCCCTGCTTATTCGTAACTTATGCTTAACGTTTGGACACTAGCGTAGTATGGAGACGTAAATAGCTAGACTGCATTAAAATACAATACAATTCAAGCTTGTAGATTTACATGACTGATAATCTCGCGATCATGAGCCACGAGTGCTCCTTTTACATGGAATCTGAACCACAGGACGTGACATTTCACTTCGAAATTCTCACGTGCATTGCGCAGAAATCGAACCTGGTCCATCTCGGTGAGAGGCAAGCAGCTAGATGACTGTGCCACTACGCCCGACAGGAACTGTGTATGGAGGTGTGTTGATGATTCTTTAGGGACTTTGCAACATCGTGGTCATGTAGCTCCGTGTACTTGGGTGTGTGTTGAATTTGAATGTAACCTGTGTTATTGTGATGGTTTTATTAGTATTTCAGATGAAGATTTGGAAGGAGGGGGCCGTGGTCTGCAGTTAGGAACCATCTTGGCATTTGCCTGGAGTAGAAGTGGGAAATCACGGAATACCACTTCCAGGATGGCTGAGGTAGGAATCGAACCCGCCTCCTCTCAATTTTGCTTGTCATGCTAAGTGTACCCCATTCCAGTTCTCAGACCAGAATTAAATTTCTTGGCAGAGCCAAGAATCGAGCCCGAGTCTCCGCGGTGACAGCCAAGAATGGTAGCCATTGTGCAACGAGGCGGACACTGTGTATGTGCAGAACACGCTGATCAACAACATAAAACTTGCAATAAAGGGGACTATCTTTTATGTACTGTACAAGTAGTACATAGAGGTATTAATTAAGCTGTAACATGTTCCGCGACGTAGGCGTGCTCCTTAAATCGTGCACCCCGGCCGCGAGGGCAGCAGCAGTAAGTCCTGAAATCGTGGTTCGAACTCCAGCACTGACAGCGGCCATCCTGAATGTGGCTTTCCCCGGGTCATTCCACACTCCCTCCAAGAAAATGCTGGGATAGTACCTTTCTTCAAGTTCTGGGGCATCTACCTCATCCCTGTCCCTAATACAGCTACACACATTACTACAGTCATCACATAAATGCAGATTGTCAGACATATTCAACACACACCCAATTACACGGGGCTGATGACCAAGATGCCCCAATTCCCTAAAGTGAATTAACAACAAGAAGCTGTGACATGCAAATAATTAAAGCTGCAGCAGTTAAATTAAATACACTGTTTACTGACCTCGCTATTAATATTTGGTATATAATACAAAATACACTGGTCAAAAAAAAGTTTTGTGTATTGCAAGCTTATGTATTTGTGGACCAAATATAATACACGTGCTTTATTTGATAACTGTTTTATTTATTTATGTAGCGTATGGGATTACACATGAAACACAATAATAATAATAATACAAGTAAGCCTACATACAAGCACAGATATCAACCTTATTGCGACCTTATGTCCAGTCTATTTATCCAGTCCAGGCTCGATGGTGTAGCACTGACAAAAGTCGTTAGGGTCACCTAGGTACGCTCTGAGTTTGCGATCTTCGACAATGTGCCTGGTGGTCTGGTTCGATATATCGTAACGACAGCAGGGGTTTGGCGATTTCCCCATTTGTGCAGGTTATATGCACAAACTCCATGTCCGATAACAGTGTATATCCCGACCCAGCGGTTTCCGCCGCGATATGACCGGACAGGCGTGGCTTCAGAACAGTAGGAGGGGAGTAGGACTGTCTAGCACGACTGACGGCTCGCGTCACGCGTCACCGAAACGAAATATCACGCACACCGAGGGGTCAAGTTTGACAGGATACGGTTTTTACATCAAAGTAGGATGAAAGGCAGCATTTTACTGAGTATATAGAAACACGAATCACAATTCTATGCCCAGTAGTTTACTCTTTATGTTATTTTAAAACATGCTTCGATACGAGCCACTGCTGAGTTGGGGAGCCAATGTAATGTTGCCAAGTCGTTGCACAATGACGAGCGGGTGAGGGAAGCTCTCGTCTACATAGTGTAGCATTATGTTATCAAGGCCAAGTCCAAGCAGAGTATGAACGATGTTGCTACATCTGGACTCGGGGAGTCAGGATGTGTCACGTGTGCCAGAGGAGGCGTGAACGAATTAAAGTGCGTAACTGCGTCGCGGCAGATATTCCTGAGTCGCGCTTTACGATACAAACAAACAAACAAACATGATATCTTAGAGTTAACACATGAGCCAATGTGCAAAAACGAAATGTCGTCATACAGCAATGAAAATACAACATCATGCAATGTGCAAAACTTTGTTTAAATGTGAGTTACGTTTCCCAGTTATGGCCCTTTGTTAAACCACATACACATAGGCAACATGGCTATGATAACATACAATGTAAGTTCACTTTTCCACATAGCCCCCAAGAGACTGTAAACATTTCTCGGAATGGGCAACCAACTTTTCATTCCGGATACGTAGAAATCACCTCCAGTAACCACGTGGATACAGCAGCTTTCACCTCCTCATCGTCCACCACTCCTCCTCCGAAACAAAGAGAACATCGATGGAATGGGTGCACACCAAATCACCACAACAAAGGAAGGCCAAGTTGCAACCTTTAGCAGGAAAGGTAATGGCGACAGTGTTCTTTGACATGGAGGGTGTGATGCACGTGGAGTTTATGCCGAAAGGCACGACAATCAACTCTGTCTCGTATTGTCAAACGTTGAACTGGGAGACGTCGTAGAGGCCGCCCTAGAACAAGATGGAAGGATCGAACGATAATGACTCCTGGAAATGTAGCACCATCAGCAACAGTGGAAGATGCAACGGGCCGGGTAAGGTGGAAGAATATCTGTGACCAAGAATTCATTTTCTTGGCAGAGCCATGAATCGAACCCGGACCTCCGGGGCGACGGCCAAGAATACTAGCTGCTACAACACAAGGTAAAAGATAATGAAAGTAGCACGCGAGAACTGCAATTAATTATACCTGAAAGTGCCAGGATTGAATGCTCTCGTTTTTGGAAATTTACCTTCTGATTTAAAAAATGTTCACACCGATGAATTTGTTTAATAACAAAACACGTGGGGTTAAAACTAATATAATTCTGCTTGTAAAACTCAAGTTGGTGTAGAGATGTCAATGGTATCGTTGGATAGTGACGTTCGTTGATTTATGAGCCAATTTATCACCATTCATAAAAGTGAATATGGAATGTAAATATCTGCAACGGACCAGACCATATTTCTGGAGGACATCTTAGATGGATATCCCTGTATATAAAGCCATTTGGCTCGTAAGGATGGAATAGTACGGTAAGTACAGTTTAGTGGAGGGTGAAAGGTGAATGGCCAATGTAAGTACCTACTGTATGTGGCATTTAGGCAACTAGGCGTGTTCATGTACGGAGCTGATTGACGGAAGTGACGTTCGGGAAATTATCTTCCTGTTAATTACATGTTCAGGTTTCTTCCAGCCAGTGGGTGTTTGTTGAGCAAGAATGACGAATGCTTGTACGTTATTATACGTCTTGTCTTGCTTGGGCCTCCTTTAGTGGCACTTCCTCCATGTATTGTTTCCATTTTCCATTCTCTGGTACTATTACCTTAACCGGCTTCGGTGGCCGAGAGCGCTAACGTGCTAGCTCGTGCCTCCCTGGCATCGGGAGAGCATGGGTTCGAATCCCAACTCAACCGTCCTGAAAATGGCCTTCGTGGTTTGCCATTTTTGCCACCAGGCAAATGCCGGGATGGCTCCTTTCAACAGGTTCACGGCCGACTACCTTCCTAAATCCCTTCCCTGACCCTTCCTTAATTAGACCCAAGTTAGCGGTCACCAAGACGATCGGACTGTCACCATCCCCAGTTGTATCTGCTGACAGAGTGTGCTCAGCTCCCAGACACCGTCCTTGTGACGGTAGTGGAATGATCCCTCGCAGAGTCCAGGGGTGACCCGAGCTGGGAGGATAAGCGATTAAAAAGAAGTTACTCTAGCTTTTGAATGGTTTAGGAACCATCTCATGCAATATGAGACCACCAATAATAGTTTTGATTTGAAAAGTTGCGTATGATGAATGTGTCTTCTCAGACTCAGATACTTATCGATGTAATAATTCAAAGACATGACTGTATCACTCTGATCGCATGTTATTGATACTGTAGGCCTATGTTCTTCATCTTCCTTCATCCCAGGTGGCTTGCAAAAGTTTTGCCTCTGTTTGAAGCGGGAAGTTCTTGTTAGAAACTAATGTTTACTTTAAGTCCAACTTCCTGCTCAACATTCTCGAGCGCGCAGATACCACAGTACGGAGTTATTGTTAAGTGGAGCAAGTCAAGCTACACGGAAAAGTGATGCTGAACTGTGGCAGTGTGGGGAAGGATTCTTCACATAGCGTTGCTCAATGTTTTGTTATGCTATGAAGGTTTATGAGATCAAACTTATATTTGCTTCATACACTGAAAATAATAGACTAATAATAATAATAATAATAATAATAATAATTAACCTGGGAGGAGTCCTTGTGGCTCTGGGCAAATGGGAGTGAAATGCGTCGTTACGTGTCAACTGCAACCATAACATATTGGATTCAGCAAGAGAATCCAACTAGCCTCTTTCACTCCAACTCCAGCACATAACCTACAAGAGGTGCCCCTGTTAAGTCGAGCAGCTCAGTGGAAGGTTGGTTAACCAATCCCAGCGGGAAACTGGGTCGGCGAGCCGATCAGTGCTGGGGGCTCCAAGGCTCACAACCTTGGTAGTACCCTGGTCGGTGTGAAACATCACTGACCCCAAACTACAGTTTTTCAACTGTTCAAAGCATGGAGGAACGTTCAGCAAAAGCTACTACCCCAGGTGGTAACCAATCCACCTTCACCTTGAGCGAAGCATGCAGGCCTTCGGAATCTGGGGAGCCTGCGCCGACATGTTTGGAGGTATCGGAGACTCCAGGAAAGATCCAACACAACCGCCGGAATTTCTTTGCTACCTTTAACACGAATTCCCTTCGGAAGATTGGTAAATTGAAACAACTAACTGATTCCTTATCCCAACATCAAATCCTGATTGCAGCAATTCAAGAAACGAGATTCACAGATGACAAGCCTTTGAGTCATAAGGCTACAGAATTTTTAAAGGTAAAACTGGTAAACGTGTAATAAAAACAGCTCCCAACCTTGGCACAGGATTCATCGTCAGTAGGAAGATTTTGGATTCAATCATTGGCTTCATCTCGCCTAGCAATCGAGTTTCAACTCTCTCCTTCCGGAGCACAAACAAAGTTTATACTGTTGTGAATGTCTATGCGCCAATCAATCAAGCGAATAAGAGAGACCCGGAAGGAACTGATAGATTCTGGGAAGACCTTCAAGATGTTCTCTGTAAGATTCCAGACAAACACACGATTATGCTTCTTGGAGATTTCAATGCACAGCTGGATAAGGAAAGAAAGTTCCAAAACATTATCGGAAACTATTCAGCTCACCAGAGAACAAATCGCAATGGTGAGAGGCTCGTAGAACTATGTAAGGCTTTCAATCTTGTTATAAAATCCACAGCGTTCAAACACCTTCCCAGAAAACAGAAGACTTGGACATCTCCGAATCCAAATCTCGGAGAATTTCAAATTGATCACGTCGCAATTGCACGTAAAGCTCAGAGAGAAATACAGAATGTGAAGGTTCTAAGAAATGCCAATCTAGATTCGGATCACTATCTATCCAAAATCAAAGTTAAACTGATTCCGAGAAACACCAGAAAGGCCGTCTTAAAAAAGATCAATCGATTTGATACTGAAAAACTACGATTGTGCCCTGAATTTACTCAAAAACTAGAATCTTGGAATCCCGAAAACTAGGATGAACTAAAACAGGCCTTGGTCACAACAGCACAGGAGACACTTCCACTGACGAAGTCAAAGAAACATGCGTGGTGGAATAATGCATGTGATTCAGTGGTAAAGCAAAGACAACTTGCCTGGCAGAAATGGAACTCGGGAAAGAACCAAGATAATTGGGAAAACTTCGTGAACGAGAGACAACGTGCTGCAAAAAACATCCGCAATGTAAAACGTGCTTACAACAAGAGCCAACTAACTCAAATTGAGCTAGACTTTCAGAGGAACAACACAAGGGACTTCTACAGAACCTTCAAACGCAATCCAAGCAAATACAATCCTCCGAGTCTACAGTTCAAAGACTCAAATGGGAGACTAGCTTACAGTGAAAGAGAAAATTGCCAGATTCTAGCGAAATACTTTGAATCCCTCCTTAATTGTGAGACTTTAAACTTCACTTTCTCATTTGAAGACAACATACAAGTCCACCCAGATTCATCCCCTCCAACGAAAGAAGAAATCAAACAGATTATCCAGTCACTTAAGAACAACAAGGTACTAGGTGAGGACTCGATAATCGCCGAACTGTGGAAGTATGCTGGTGAAAAGATGATTGATAAATGGACTGACATTATTGTTACGTTTTTAGGGTTCGTAAAAATAGGTCAGGCTATAATGCACTAATACTTTATTTACACTAATGTTATTTACACTAATTCAAATTAAGCCTACTTACTTCCACACACACATACACAGAATCTCACTTTATACAGCTACAAGTCACTATTTATGTACACTGATTTCTACAAGTCAGTTTCTCTTGCAGTCACTATTTATGTTCCACAGTCACTATTTACATTATTTATTTCCACATTTATCTTCACACCCCGTCTTCACTATTTACAGTCCTCCATTATTTATTTCCACTCATCGCGCTAGGCACGGCAAACTGCTTCAACTAACACTGACTCCGATCTCACTCTCGCTCGCTCCCACGCAGAAATCCTGCTCACCTCAGCTTGCTCGTATATATGCAGTCAGCCATCTGGTCTCGAAAGTTCTAGTTCTTGCTCCTTCCAGTAGCGTCGAGTATGTCCTCGTGGTTGGCTTCCAGAATTATCTAGCCACTCCCAGCGAGGTTCGGGACCTTCTTGTCACACCCAGTAGTCTCCGGAAGCAGAATAGTCTGGAAGCCTTGCGTCAATAGTCTACCTGATTCGTAGCGCTATTGTATTGGTGGTGGCCTTGGGGAGGGGCTACCCTAATTAGCCCGGCCGGACTGGCTATTCTGCATTCCTCACACACCCCGCCTGCCCGTCACTACGAGGATAAAGAATGGCGACCGCTGGGCAATTGCACGAATCTTGCAGACCCGGTGCACGCTACATTATCAAGGAGATTTGGGAAACTGAGAAACTTCCACGTGATTGGACTTCTGCCTTGATTCATCCCCTGCATAAGAAAGGTGACAAAACGGACGTTAACAACTACCGCGGCATTTCCCTCCTACTGATAACTTACAAAATTATTTCAAAAGCTCTACAGATTAGGGCAGAACAACAACTTGATCCACAATTAGGAGAGTACCAAGGAGGGTTCAGGAAAGAGCGCTCATGTGCCGAACAAATTATGAATCTGAAATCCATCCTTTTCTATCTGAAGCAAAGGAACAAGAAATTTGTGGTAACCTTCGTCGACTTCAAGACGGCCTATGATTCGATTGATAGAATAGCTCTTATTCAAATTCTTAAGGAATTTGGATTGGATAATAAAACCAGGGCAGTCATTCAACAGACCTTAGCTAACACAACCTCCAGAGTCAAGTTCAGAGGAGAAATTTCAGACTCTTTCGAAATTAAGACAGGAGTTAGGCAGGGAGATGGGCTTTCCCCCCTGCTCTTCAACTGTGCACTTGAAAAAGTCATCCGCGAGTGGCGCAAAGAAATGAACGATGGGGTCCAAAATGGAGTACGACTGGGTTACAAGAACATGAACCTTTCTATTGATTGCCTAGCTTTTGCAGATGATCTTGCAATGTACTTCACGCATGAACAAAATGGAAATGGCGTACCAACTCACCAAGGACGTTTACAACCAAAAGTCAATATCCGTGAACGCAAAACTTAGGCATTATTGCACTGTCATGCGACCAGAGGCTCTGTACGCAGCGGAATGCCTCACCATGAACAAGAAAGGCCTGGTAGAAAAATTGGAGATCAAGGAAAGAAAGATCTTGAGGAAAATTCTTGGCCCGTTTAAAGACAACGGTGAATATAGACGGCGGCATAACTATGAGCTGTATATTCATGTCCAGAAGATCTTTGATGTAATGAGGAAAAGAAGGATTGCAATTTATGGCCACTTGCTTTGAATGAAACCCACACGATTGACGAACCGGATCTTTAACTATTTAAAAAATAAGAAGACCAAGCCAGCCTGGTTTGATGAGGTGGAAAGTGACCTGCAAGAGATGGAAATTACCTGTGGGGATATTCATGAACGCAATTCCCTCAGGAAGAAACTACACGACCACCAGGGTTTTCAGGAAAAACCGAAGTTGAAGACGGGAAATATGTGGACGGAAGAAAGAAAAGAGCAACACCGGCAACGTATGAAGGAACACTGGGCAAAGATCAAAGCCCAGAGAAGCCAGTTGAAATAACGTGGTCCTTAGTTGGCCGATACGATTAAAGAAGAAGAAGAATAATAACAATAATAATAATAATAATAATAATATCAGTATGCAAAAAGCAGCTATTTTAGAGACTTGCTCCCCAGTTCGTTCCTCAACCTACCAATATAAAGAACATCACACCATCTTGCTCCATCTTCCAACAATTGCCGATGAAATGGTGTATTGTACCCAATGACTTGGTGAACATATGAATATATTATTACTAGCAGGTACCCGCGGCTTCGCCCGCGATCAAGACAATGGGGACGATGCATTATTGCTGATAATTGGTCTATTCTATTACAGCAATCGCGTATATAGGTGGGTCCATTCTAATTCTGAATATTCTGATACATACAGTATATTGATATGAGCAGCAAAGTGGGAATTTTATTGAGTTGTGAAAGTCTGCAGGGTTCGATGTTACATTATGTTAACACATTTTAAAATTATGTTTTTGGTTTTGCCATCTTCTGCTGAGACATAACGATTTTGTTGTCCGGATGCTCGCGAGCACGCCACATACAGTTGCCCATGGGAAAAAATCGTTTTGTCTAAATGTACACGTGCTACTGTTAAGTGTATGTCATCGCGCTTTGTTAAAGAAATTGCGAATATTGTTTGAAGAGGGAACTGCACTCTTGCACACTGGAATGGCAAATCTATCGGAATATGGGGAATTAAAAGTATTCTTACTTACGCTATTCTGGATGTAATTTGGTCATACTTATTGATGATTTGAACGTCAACATATCGCTATTATTAGACCTAGAGTTAAATATCTCTCACCTTGGCCGCTGATGTACATTATGCAGTCTCTTCCAGTGTTACATCCCAGGGATTGAAATTCTCCAACCACCCTTTTGCCTCACATGCCTCTCTAAGTAATTAAAATTCCTGATTGTTGTTGTTTGAGTCTTCAGATTTTTAACTGGTTTGATGCAGCCCTCCATGTCTCCCTCTTCTGAGCTAATCGTTTCATCTCTATATAGCTACCACACCCTAAATCCGAGGCATCTGTTTAACCCTGGTTTACCCCTACAGTTCTAGTCCGCGACCCTCCCATCCATAACTAAGCTTGCTATTCCTGGGTGTCTTAATATGTGTCCTACCCTCCTATCTCTTCTCTTCATTAGCAGTCACCAGAAACATCTCTCCTCTCCCACTCGTCTTAATACCTCTTCATTTGTTACCCTATCTACCCATCTGATCATCATTGTCCTGTATCACCACATTTCAAAAGCTTAAATTCTACTTTTTTCTGCTGCACCATTAGTCCAACTCAGCAACATTTCTAGGTTTAAGCCGTGCCTTGTGCGGGGATCCAATGGCCGTGAAAGACAAAATACCTACTTTATTGAAATAAGTTTGCCCAATTCCTCAGTAAGAGTAATTAAGAAAAAATAATAATTAACGTGACAGCCGGTAGAATACGACGCATTCGACTATAAATATGGATTGCTGACCATTGTAAAAAACGAAAAAAAAAAAAACAGATCAAAATTGGCAACAAATTCAGTTAACAAAAAACAAATTTATAAAAAAGCATACCGTACAAAATATAAAGCATCTAAACATTGTAAATTAGAGTATAGATCTCAAAGCTCGCTTACAATAACCATCTCAAAGAGTATAAAATTAGACACAAAATCACGATCGTATCCGACGCCAAAAGCCACCTCTATAGATAAAATATATCTCACATTACGCGTATCAATGTGAGGAGCAATGTTCGTGGTTAGAAGTGGCAAACGAACCCCGCGGTTTAAGGCCCTAAAACGAACGGTTTTCGAGATATTGCTAGAAAACTATCCCCGATCTGCGAAATTTCAGCGGTTGCCATAGTAACGTTGATCTGTTTCTCAGAGGTAACACAGTTATTTGGGAATATTTCCGAAACCGTTGATTTTAGGAACTTAAAAATTGTATTTCGGGGTCCCTACAGGACCTCCGAGTATTGTTTATCGTATCTGGCGGCTTAAAATGAGCTAAATCCGAACTTTGTACCGACTGCCCTTGCTCAGTGCCAAAGGGCCAAAAAAAGTCACTTACAAATTGCATTTTCAAAAACCGTTTCTTAGTGGGTCTCTACATACTCGGTCAACCAACATGCAAATTTTCAGCTTTCTAGGTCTAGTGGTTTGAGCCCTGCGTCGATGAGTCAATTTTGGATGGTCAATGCCAAAGGGCCGAAAAAAGTCACTTACAAATTGAATTTTCAAAAACCGTTTCTTAGTGAGCCTCTACATACACGGATCAACCAACATGCAAAATTTCAGCTTTCTAGGTCTAGTGGTTTGAGCCCTGCGGTGATGAGTCAATTTTGGATTATATATAATAGATGAGACTTTCCAAGTGGATTTGCTCGTAGAAATATGGAATAGAGCTCATTCTGCGCGTATCAATGCCAGGAGCAATGTTCGTAGTTTCCACTTCTATGAAGTGGGAACCGAACACCGCGTTTTAAGGCCCTAAAACGAACGGTTTTCGAGATATTGCCAGAAAACTATCCACGGTCTGCGAAATTTCAGCGGTTGCCATAGAAACTTTGATCTGTTTCTCAGAAAGAACACAGTTATTTGGGAATATCTCCGAAACCGTTCATTTTAGGAACTTAAAAATTGAGTTTCGGGGTCCCACAGGACCTCCGAGTATTGTTTCTCGTATCTGGCGGCTTAAAATGAGCTAAATCCGAACTTTGTACCGACTGTCCTTGCTCAGTGCCAAAGGGCCGAAAAAAGTCACTTACAAATTGAATTTTCAAAAACCATTTCTTAGTGGGTCCCTACATACTCGGATCAACCAACATGCAAAATTTCAGCTATCTAGGTCTAGTGGTTTGAGCCCTGCGGTGATGAGTCAATTTTGGATTATCTACTATATAAAGCTCAAATACCACTCACTCACTGACTCATTCATTCATCACGAAATCTCAGAAACCACCAAACGGATTGGAATGAAATTTGGTATGCAGCTTCTTCAAGGGCCGCAAACGCCCACTAAGAAAGTATTTTGGGATATTCAGGTTCTAAAGGGGTGTTAAGGGGGTAGACCTGCATTTCATTGAATAGCAATATCTCCCGATTGCTTTCATTGCGGGATGTGATACTCGGCATATAAACTCATCATTAAAAACAAGTAGTTCCGTGAAGAACTATACAGCCTATTTTCATATATCCTACTTATGTTAATTGCCACTATCAACATACACAATTTCTGTTTGATTGCTGTAATAGATTCGTAGATATTAAGAACCGACTACATATTTCGGATGGTCGCCATGTTGGATTTTATATATGTAGGTCCTAGAGTATGTACTGTTACATGCAGATTATTGTGAACGTGTAGTATTCAAACTTCAATCGCATAGTTAGGACACAAGAAAATACATGGAGATTTTAAAATTTTTCACAGCTGCCATCTTGAGGTTATGGAAACAATTGAAATAAATTAGATGCCAGTGGATTAACATTCGTATAAGGATTTACTGTACCAAGTTTCACTGCACTCGGATGGTTAAATTGCGAGAAACATCCATGTGAATATTTATAATTCGCGTCACCTCCATGTTGGATTTGTGATCACCAGGTTATTTAAAGTCCTATAGGTGAACTTAAGTTCATTGCCCCTATGAACATTAAAAAATGCAGTTTGATTGCTAAAATAGATTCGTAGATATTCAGTATCGTCTAAATATGTCGGATGGTCGCCATGTTGGATTGTTAAATGTATAGGAAAATTATTGCGTAGGTTCATTATTCAAACTTTCACTTCGATCGCATGACTACATCACAAGAAATAAAAACTTAATTTTAAAATTCGCACTGCCGCCATCTTGAGGTTATGTAAACAATTGAACTAAATTATATACCAGTGGATTGCAATGTGTATAAATATTTCCTGTACCAGGTTTCAGTGAGCTTGGAACATTAAATCGCGAGAAAGGTCTATTTAAAATTTTCAAATTCGCTTGGCCGCCATGTTCGTTTTGTAGTTAACCGGTTTTTGCAAGTCTTATAGATGGACTTCCAGTAGTGCCCTTTATCTCCGTACAAATTTTAGGGAGATACCGCTAATAGTTTCAGAGATATAGAATGCCGGCGAAATATTTCGCACATCCGCCATCTTGTGATTATGTAAACAATTGAACGAAGTTAGATGTCGGTGCATTACAATGTATATAAACATATACTGTACCAAGTTTCATTGCGTTTGGTTGGTCAAATCGCGAGAAACGTCTATTTAAAAGTCGCAAATTCGCTTGGCCTCCATGTTCGTTTTGTAGTTACCAGGTTTTCAAAAGTCACATAAGTGAACTTATAGTAGTTCCCTCTATCACCATAGAAAATGTCAGGGTAATATCGGTAATAGTTTCGGAGATATTGAATGCTGGTGAAATATTTCGCACAGCCGCCATGTTGGATTGGTGAGTCGTAACAAAATTTGAAGGGCACAGTCGAGGTCGCCGGGAATAGTGCTATGAACTTTCCGAGTTTCATTGAAATCGCTCCTGCCGTTTAGATTTTATTACGGGGGGACACACACACGAATCACACACACACACACACACACACACACACACACGCACACGCACGCGCACACACACGGACTAAAGGTGATCTCATAAGCCTATTTTTTCAAAATTGAAAATAGGCTAATAACAATTAAAATTTAAGGATGGAAAACATATAGAAATATAGAAATTAAAATTAAAATTTTGATTTAGATTGTACAAACAAATATTTTTTTTAGAGAAAACGATAAAATATTCAAAATTTTAAAAATAGTTAAAAATATAAAATGAATAAAAAATAGAATTAACATTTAAGAAAAGCATAAAAATGAACAATAAAAATTATAATTATAACAAGTAGTTCCGTGAAGAACTATACAGCCTATTTTCATATATCCTACTTATGTTAATTGCCACTATCAACATACACAATTTCTGCTTGATTGCTGTAATAGATTCGTAGATATTAAGAACCGACTAAATATTTCGGATGGTCGCCATGTTGGATTTTATATATGTAGGTCCTAGAGTTATGTACTGTTACATGCAGATTATTGTGAACGTGTAGTATTCAAACTTCAATCGCAAAATTAGGACACAAGAAAAAACAAGGAGATTTAAAAATTTTTCACAGCTGCCATCTTGAGGTTATGGAAACAATTGAAATAAATTAGATGCCAGTGGATTAACATTCGTATAAGGATTTACTGTACCAAGTTTCACTGCACTCGGATGGTTAAATTGCGAGAAACGTCCATGTGAATATTTATAATTCGCGTCACCGCCATGTTGGATTTGTGATCACCAGGTTATTTAAAGTCCTATAGGTGAACTTAAGTTCATAGCCCCTATGAACATTAAAAAATGCAGTTTGATTGCTAAAATAGATTCGTAGATATTCAGTATCGTCTAAATATTTCGGATGGTCGCCATTTTGGATTGTTAAATGTATAGGCCATAGAGTCATGTAGCATTAAAGGAAAATTATTGCGTAGGTTCATTATTCAAACTTTCACTTCGATCGCATGACTACATCACAAGAAATAAAAACTTAATTTTAAAATTCGCACTGCCGCCATCTTGAGGTTATGTAAACTATTGAACTAAATTAGATACCAGTGGATTACAATGTGTATAAATATTTCCTGTACCAGGTTTCAGTGCGCTTGGAACATTAAATCGCGAGAAAGGTCTATTTACAATTTTCAAATTCGCTTGGCCGCCATGTTCACTTTGTAGTTAACCGGTTTCTGAAAGTCTTATAGATGGACTTCCAGTAGTGCCCTTTATCTCCGTACAAAATTTTAGGGAGATACCGCTAATAGTTTCAGAGATATAGAATGCCGGTGAAATATTTCGCACATCCGCCATCTTGTGATTATGTAAACAATTGAACGAAGTTAGATGTCGGTGCATTACAATGTATATAAACATATACTGTACCAAGTTTCATTGCGTTTGGTTGCCAAATCACGAGAAACGTCTATTTAAAAGTCGCAAATTCGCTTGGCCTCCATGTTGGTTTTGTAGTTACCAGGTTTTCAAAAGTCATATAAGTGAACTTATAGCCGTTCCCTCTATCACCATAGAAAATGTCAGGGTAATATCGGTAATAGTTTCGGAGATATTGAATGCTGGTGAAATATTTCGCACAGCCGCCATGTTGGATTGGTGAGTCGTAACAAAATTTGAAGGGCACGGTCGAGGTCGCCGGGAATAGTGCTATGAACTTTCCGAGTTTCATTGAAATCGCACCTGCCGTTTAGATTTTATTAGGGGGGGGACACACACACGAATCACACACACACACACACACACACACGCACACACACACGGACAAAAGGTGATCTCATAAGCCTATTTTTTCAAAATTGAAAATAGGCTAATAAGAAGACACGTGTCTGAGGGTTTTTCGATGTGGTGTATATTATGAGATGAAAGGGGTGAAAAGTGGGGGTTGAAGGATTCCTAACGGAGCGTGTATCTCTTAAACGACAAAGGCGAGGAGTTTGGAACTCAGCCGAAAAAAATCAGCATAAAAATAACTAAACAGGTGTTTGACCGTTTTTTCATAAATCCAATTTAAGGGGCCCATGGGGAGGGGTGAAATTATGGGGGAGGGGGGAAACGTAATATGTCTGAGTGTAAAATTATACATGGCCTATGTTGTAGACAATAACACATTACATCTTTTTTGTCTCTTGATATTTCATCATACGACGAATACTTAGGGAGTTATTAATGATTTTGTATTTTTTGGCCGGAAATTTCTATGTCCCAGGAATGACATAAAAATCGATTCGAATGAAATTTCAAAAAATAGTTTTTTTAATACTTTTATTATATTTTTCACGTCTTTTAGGGTCCGAAACCAACATGATATTTTGATGTTTTTTTTTCGTCCCATGCATTTTTTTTTCAGGTGATATAATTATTTTCCACTAGGATGCATGCTTATCTACCTATTGAACTAATGTTATAACGGGATTCCAAATGTTATTGCGGGCGAAGCCGCGGGTAACAGCTAGTATATAATAGATGAGACTTTCCAAGTCGATTTGCTCGTAGAAATATGGAATATAGCTCATTCTGCGCGTATCAATGCGAGGAGCAATGATCGTAGTTTCCACTTCTACGAAGTGGGAACCGAACACCGCGTTTTAAGGCCCTAAAACGAACGGTTTTCGAGATATTGCCAGAAAATTATCCCCGGTCTGCGAAATTTCAGCGGTTGCCATAGTAACATTGATCTGTTTCTCAGAGGGAACACAGTTATTTGGGAATATCTCCGAAACCGTTCATTTTAGGAATTTAAAAATTGTGTTTCGGGGTCCCTACAGGACCTCCGAGTATTGTTTCTCGTATCTGGCGGCTTAAAATTAGCTAAATCCGAACTTTGTACCGACTGTCCTTGCTCAGTGCCAAAGGGCCGAAAAAAGTCACTTACAAATTGAATTTTCAAAAACCGTTTCTTAGTGGGTCTCTACGTACTCGGATCAACCAACATGCAAAATTTCAGCTTTCTAGGTCTAGTGGTTTGAGCCCTTTGGTGATGAGTCAATTTTGGATTATATATAATAGATTAGTAGTAGTAATATAAAATTAATGTACATTTTAATTTGGTGTAATTTCAGAGATTCCTTGCTCTGGAAGGATTTCTTTGCCGTGCCAGTAAATTTATTTATTTATTTATTTATTTATTTATCGTTTGGTTTTTAGTTCCGGGAGTGCCCGAGGACATTTTCGGCTCGCCAGAGTTTGTAGCTGCTTCAAGTGGACACCCAAAGGGTGAGCTACAAGTTCCATTCAATTTCAAGTAGTTCCAACTTTCGCTACCAGATGTCAATGATACCTAGTGGTGAACGTTGGAAATTTATTAGAGCGTTCCAACGAAATCTAACCTAGAAATTTAGCTTCGCACAAGTTTAGTCTGTGGAAGGATCTTTTAAATGCCTTAAATCTATGACATGGGACCACCGGCTTTACTTCCCCTCCGAAGGAAGGCATACTGAAGGATTTTAACGCTCTTAAAAATCCGACGATTTCAGCCGGGTTTGGGCACTGCACTTCAGCATGCTACCAACTACGCGACATATGAACAAACGCCCTTCCGTCCAATCATGAGTACGGGACTAGACTGTATCACACAGCCAGACGGGGATAGGGAAAATCTCCATGAGGTTCGTAATTATGTCAGGCCAATATGTTTATGAAGGAAGCACAACAAGTAATTCCTTGGATGTCATACATTCAGGAGGAAAGGGCGATAGTTTGAGGGGTGATACCGTGATTGATTCTGAACAAAAAGATCATACACACATCTCGTTATGTACGGTTTCGAAGCACACTCATGAAAAGAATGAGGGATGGGAATTGTGCGGGTGATAGTACATTGCTATTATACCTTATCGTCTGTTTAACTGTAAACTTCACCACCTCGTGGTTTAGAGGCTAGCGTTCTTGCCTGTCACCTCGAAGGCCCAGGTTCGATTCCCAGCTCTGCCAAAAAATATAAATCTTGTCTGAGGGCTGAAACGGGATACACTCATCGTCCTGAGGCAATCCTGGGAAGAGGTGGGTTCGATTCTCAACTCAGACATCCTGGAATTAGTTTTACGTGGTTTCCTACATCTACTCCAGGTGAATTCCGGGACGGTTCCTAGTTTAAGGCCAAGGCCGCTTCCTAGCCAATCTTCACATGAATTACAAATACACACACTAATACAGCCATTACAATATCACAGACTATCAGACAATTTCTACACACATCCCAAATACATGGAGCTAAATGACCACGATGTCCAAGTCCCTCAAAATCAGACTCACTCACATGATTTCTAAACCGATGATCTCTGATACCAGTGCATATATAGCGTATAATAATACATCATTCTAAGAGCGTTAACATCCTTCAGTATGCCTTCCTTCGTAGGGGAAGTAAAGCCGGCGGGCCCATGTCATAGAATTATGGCATATAAGAGAACCTACCACTACAATTAGTAGTGTGTAGCCAAAATTTGTAGATTATTTGGTTAGAAACGCTCTACCAAGTTCCAACGTTCGCCACTGGGTGTCAGTGACATTGGCGTCTGGTAGCCAAAGTTGGAACTACTTGAATTTGAACTTGTTGGGGAGCTTACGGGTGTTCAATAATATATCATTTTTAGCCTACTTTCTATTTATGCAAAAAATGAAAGTACACTATGAGATGTACTGTGCCCGTTTAGACCGGAGTCCGCACGACCACATATGCATTTTACCAATAATCAGTCAGCACGAGAGTCAAAATATCCCGGAGCGCCAGATGGGTTAAAGCAAATCGCAAAAACGACATCAAATTTATAAAAAATGCTTTACTGATTTTTGGCTCAATGCAACAATAAGGATAGAAGGAGATTTAATTGGGTGAAACACATCTGGTAAAATTATCTCAGTTTATTTTAAAGTTAAAATCTGACTGCAAAAATGCTCAAAGCAGCATCATCCACGTGTGGCGATCCACACTCTTATTTACACACAATATACAGAAATCTTCCAAACACATTTGACAATCTATTTGGAAACACAAGTCCGATTAATAGTCCTGTGGACTGTGTTCCAAAATTATTAACATTTAATTCCAGTTCAAAATGAATTGTCCATACTGGAAATAACGTAGATCACTGTTTGACTATTTACATGATATTAACACTCGTAGAATAAATGTTTATAGAATTCTTAAACTTTCACTTGTTTTCCAGTTTTCAAAAATACATCGTCGAAAATATTATCATCATCGAAGCAACGCAAATTATTAACACATATTAATAACATCTGAAAAGTATTTGACCATTGAGCATAGCATCGAAGAACTGTGCGAAGCACAACAACAATTAATTGTTCTTCTGACATTAAACATTCGAGAAGTGACTCGATTATGAACTTCAAGTTCCAAACAAAATATATGATTTCTGAATCATCAACTTGATCAATAAATGGTTGAACCATTCAACTATTAGATTATCCACTTGGAATCATTATGAAAAAAAAATATTTATATTTATGGCCATTTCTAGCAACTTTCACAACTTGCAATTCTTCGACAGAATGCGGAAATTAGAATTGTAGTTTTATAATGAATTCATTTAGTTCATGGCACTAGGATTGAAAATATCCTTCAAATTATTCGTGGTTAAAGAATTATTTTAAATTGGCAGTGGCCCATTCTACTATTTGTGTAAGAACACAATATTACAATAACAACAACGGCAAAGGTCTTCCTCTGAAGAAGAATAAACTACTATCATGACAAATCCGGGTTCTAGCAAAATCAAAGTCTAAATGGAATTCGTAAACAAGGTTGAAATAAGAACTGATGGTTTTAAAGAAATAACCTTCGGGTCATTCATCCGACGAAATGTGTGGCTCCAATACTCCTACTATAAACCTGAGCCATCGAACCTGCTATTTGATTGATGCTCGAAAAAACCTTCATTCCTGCGACTTAACATGCGCACCTGGGAATGGCATTTCAACTACTCCACACACAAATTTTCTTCCCAAAATTTATACAATAAATCAAGCCTCTGCTTGTTATCAACACTGGAAGATTAATAAACTGACAAGTTTATTTTATTTTACCATTCAGTTCAACCCGTGAATTTACCATACTTATGGAAAGCTTCATTTCACTTTCGAGTGTATTTACGTCATGATTTTATATAAATAAAAAAATATCCTATTTGATACAAATATCAATTGCTTCCCGTTTCATGCCTCTCCGTGTTATATGAAACATATACTTTGCTCATAGCAAATATCAACTGTTCAACCAGAACTGACATGTTGGTTGAATGCGGGCTTGCGCTAACCACTCTCCTTCGGAAAATCTCCTGTTCCAGACTAGAAATGTTTAAACTACTTCATAGGCTCTTTCTCAATACATATGATTATTAGAAAATATAATATCCAAGAATTATTTAGAAAAATTATAAAATTTATTATTATTATTATTCGTGGATTATTATTATTATTATTATTTGTATATGTTTAATTATCATCTCATTATGTGAGAATCCACATGTTCGAACCTTCGAATATGGAAAAAATATCCATTCCTCAACAAAAATAAATTTAACTTTTACAGTTACATCGGCTGATTACCGTGATTTCCCAAAAATATGAAAAATTCAAATAAATGCTCGAAATGCTCGGTCATCGATCCTAAACTGTTCTGAGTGCTGAAAATGCTCAGAATAACTCTAACAAGTCTTGCGTAAATCATTACAAGCTTTAAATACGACGAAAAAAAATGTGTTGGTCATCTGCAGAAAAATATAGTTTGTTCCAATTAGCTAGGCATAATATAATTCAAATGTGGCTTACATTTCTTGATGGTCTTGAAGTGTAGTAAACCTGGTCTGTACCAGATTTATCCGTAGACATGCCCTATCGGACAAGCACGTATAATCCTTGTATCGGCCGCCATTGTAGACCCACAATTCGTCTAGTCAGACATAGTGGTAGTATCTTTCGACGTTTGAATAAACTGTGGTTCCATTTTAATATGGGCTTCTATCAAAGCCATAACAGTTTGTTGAAATAGGGTCAGATCTAAGTGATCTCTTCTTAAATATGTCAGTTGTAACATAACTCACTGTAATCTCATCAGTACAAGAAAAACGTTGACAGTCTAGCAATTAACGGCTGTTCTGAAGATCGTTCCCTGGGCATGGTTTATTAATATCACCATCTGCCATGCGCTAGACAACTTGCAGTTTCCCTTGCGTAGACTAATGAACGCCACCGTTATAGACTAGTCTTCAATGTACTGACAGATCGAAGTGGTTAACTAGTTACAAAAATGAAAACTGACTTGAAATGGATTTAAACATCCAAGTATTAAGTTACTACTGGACTGTGACAAAATACTATTTTCTAGACAAAGTCTAGCATATGTCCTTGCAGAAATATAAATATTTCCACCAATGTCTGTAGAAAAACAATCACCTCAGTGATTCTCCTCACCAGAAACTTACTAAGTTCCAACTCGTTTGCGCAGCACTTTTCGTGACTATCACGACTTGAAAAGAACTTCTGCGTAGATTCGGCAACCATGTGCCTTGGCTCAGCGTAGACGCAACTTGCTTGCCAAGTGCTTGTGTTGAAGTGAGCTACCCATGCCTGCTCCAGCTGGCTTTTATACAAAAACGGTCAGGGTCACGCGTCATCGCCTGATATCTAGAAATCCTCATATCTCTTGAATCCCTGGTCCGATTTACTTGATACTAATTGCGTTCTCTTTCATTTGGCCGTGCCAGTAATCTGATCCCAGTCTCAAGTCTCTACTCCATGGTTAACTATTTAATCAATAAATAGCCTCCACCTCTGCTATTACTCGCTACGTCACTTGACATCCAACTATCGGTAAATTTCTTCGAAATGCTTCTCGAAGCAATGTAGCGCGATATTCAAATATCTGAACTTTCAAAAGCGGCTACAGCCTTTCCCTTGATATCTAGGTGTCTGAAACTTGGAATACCCATTCCTAGAGTTGGGCACATCCACCCCACACCTAGCAAAAAATAAAAATTGAAAAATTTTTATTTTTCCTATCTACACATTAAATCATCTGGTTCTTGAATAATAGATCTTCAAATTCGATGCATTATAAGTTCCCACGATGTTACCAGTTCGTGTATTGGCTACTTCATAGCTTCCATTATTGTTTACTTCCACAATATTCAAAATCTTCAATTTCACCAGGCTTAATATCAAAAATATCGTGATACTCTTCCAAAATCTTCCCTAGCTCTGGGGACTCCTTCTCAGTGTAGACTTCTCTTCCTTGAGCTTCATGAAAAATCAGAGACCATTGAGCATCTCCCTCGATGTCTTCCTCTTCTTTTCCCTCGAAGTTAATCTCTTCGGTATTCTTGAATTTGATCGTCTCTGTCTTCATGTCTATCACTGCTTGATATTTCTGAATGAAATCTGCTCCCAATATCATGTCAAAAGCCATGTCCTTCATTACAACAAACACATGTCGGAAATCATGTCCTCCAATCGTAATACATAAGTATAATTGTGTTTTACACAGAGATATTTTATTGGGTATTATTCCTTGGATCTTAATTCCTGATACTGGAATTTCCTCTAAATTCTCTTTGAGCTTCCACAGAATATAAAGCTTCTCACTCACCAGACAAAGCATAGCCCCAGTATCGATCAAAGTATCGACAGGCATACCGAATACTTCGCATGATATGATTGGCATTCTAATTCTGGTACCCATTTCTTTTCGTTCGTCATTCTGTTGAATCAAGTCATCATCCTCTACTTGCCATTTAATAATTCTGGAAGTGAAAGTATTCAAAATTCTATCTTCTACTGTGAATTCGAAGTTTTTTTTTCTCATTACCATTCCCCCGGGATTGTTGTGTTCCCGATGGACCTGGATCATTGGGCCTCTGCTCCAAAAATTGCAAGTTATCTTGGTGTCTTGCTTCCAAATTTTTCCTCGTTTCCTTGTTAAACTCTTCATTGGACTGACGAGTATCTACATTCCCTCTGTTGTTGTAGTTATTTCTACCATAGGATCTTCTTTCCTGGTACCTTCCTTGAGTATCACGTGGTCTTCTCCATCGAGTATTGTATCGATTACCACCATCCGGTCTCGCATATGGCTTGTAACTGTATCTGTTACTGTATTGGTTCCATCCTCTCTTATTCGGATCTTCCCTCGGCGATTTCTCTTCTCGCTCCTCTCGAATCTCTCGAGGTGTCTGAGAATAACCGTCAGCCATAACAGCGTACACAGCGTTGTTATTCTTTGCTCCCTTCTGATGGAAGAATTGAGCGTTTGTATGATCCAGCTTCTGTAATACTTCATCAAATTGTTCCATATTATAGATATCAGCAGCGATCAAAGTCCTCTGGACGTCTGCTGGAAATTGACGTATCAATGCAGTAATCAACTCGTTATCTGGCATCGGCGGATCTAAATGTTGGAGTTTAGACAGCTGTCCAGAAAAGTACGTAGAGTATCGAGTAGGTTGTGACGTCGAGAATCTCTTCGAATATAACTCTGCTCTGACTTGCTGTTGGGTTTCAGGGGACCAAAACTTCTTCAATAGCCCACGAGAAAACTCCTCAAAAGTGGTTAGAGTGGATCTAAATGCTCTAAACCACAAAAGTGCAGGACCTTCCAAGAACTTCCCTATCACTCGGATCTGTCTTTCTTTAGGGATCTTAGAATCTTTCAGGTAATCACCTGCTTCTCTCAAAAATTCCACGGGTGTTACAGAATCTCGCCCTGAAAATTTAGAAGGCTTATCTTCTATATTCTTAAATACAGTTATGGGGTTGGATTGAAATACTGTCCTGACCTCATCCTGTCTTTCAGTCTCTCTAGCTGCTCCTAGATTTATCTGTATCTGTTCCTTTCCCCTTACATTTGGCATTTTCAACAGATGATCAGACTGTTTCTCATCCTTTATTTGACTTTTCATAGCCTCAAGTTCCTTCTGGTTTTCTTCTGCCATCTTCTTAATTGCTTCAGTTTCTTTACAATTGTCTTTAACATCAATGGATATCTGGTTCATAATAGCCTCATGACTTTTCAATGACCCTGTCATATCTGATATGTCCTTCTGAGTTGCTTGGATATCTTTGGCAATTACTTCAATGTGGGATGACAAAGATTCCCTAATCTCCTTGATTCCTTCTTGGTTCTCCAGCTTGAGTGTGTCTTTAATTTCATTGACTACTGTGGTTTTGATTTCAGTTTGCAATTCACTAATCACACCTTCTCTTATTTCTCCCATGACAAGTTCCTTGAATTGTTCCGTTAAACGTTGAACAACTAAAATTCCCATCTCGTTACTCTCCTTCTTCACTCTGACTTCCAGGTTGACCATGTCTTCACCAACTTTCCTAAGACCATGTTCTATCCTATCAGCTAAGCTTTGGGATCGAAGATTGGCATCGCGAAATTTTTCGTCCATTAAACTTGCGTTAGTAGCTAATGAAGTTTCGAGCTCATGTGTTTTTTTGCATAATTTATTCATTTTACTCTCAAGTGTCATTTTCAAAATTTCAGAATTCTCTTTAAATTTACTTTCCATTGAATTAAATTTACTGTTTAAATTTTCTTTCAAGTTACTTTTTAAAGAATCAGAATTTTCTTTAAGTTTATTTTCTAAGGAATCAGAATTTTCTTTAAGTTTCTCATCTAAACTTTCCTTCAAGTTATCTTTTAACCTGCTTTCTAAAGAATCAGAATTTTCTTTAAGTTTATTTTCTAAAGAATCAGAATTTTCTTTAAGTTTATCGTTTAAACTTTCTTTAAGTTTATTTTCTAAAGAATCAGAATTTTCTTTAAGTTTCTTTTCTAAAGCCTCAGTATTTTCTTTCATAATGGCTGCTACACGCAGTCCAGCCTCTTTTGAACTCTCCTCCAAACTCCTCATCATCCTCATCATTTCTTCCATAATTTTCAATTATTATTCAAAACTTAGGGGTATACAACAGTGGCAAACACAAGCTTATAACTAGAACAAGAAATATGAATAGCTAATTGGAACACTATAATAAAATGAGATTTGTCCTAATATCGACGTGATGGAAAAACAAAATTCTCTACTTTTACGAATTACATTTACCACAATATCACAAGAAAATATGCAAGTACTCAAATATCCTCCACCTGGATTCTAATAATGTGTATGTCCAGTCATCGAACGTTTACTACTGAATTTACTTGACGCCCTAATGGTTATGCCATTATCAAAATAATCAAACCCATTCTAATTATTAACCAAGTTAAATTTTCAATTTTCCCCACTAATTGGGTTTCCTACTAATTTATTCATCCAAACCAGACATCTCTCAACTCCCAAAATATTTCTATAAAAATTATCAAAATTTCAAATCGGCATGCGATTGACCATGTCTAAATCGATCCCCACGTTGGGCGCCATTTCTCTCTCTATCTTATTTTATGTGCCCGTTTAGACCGGAGTCCGCACGACCACATATGCATTTTACCAATAATCAGTCAGCACGAGAGTCAAAATATCCCGGAGCGCCAGATGGGTTAAAGCAAATCGCAAAAACGACATCAAATTTATAAAAAATGCTTTACTGATTTTTGGCTCAATGCAACAATAAGGATAGAAGGAGATTTAATTGGGTGAAACACATCTGGTAAAATTATCTCAGTTTATTTTAAAGTTAAAATCTGACTGCAAAAATGCTCAAAGCAGCATCATCCACGTGTGGCGATCCACACTCTTATTTACACACAATATACAGAAATCTTCCAAACACATTTGACAATCTATTTGGAAACACAAGTCCGATTAATAGTCCTGTGGACTGTGTTCCAAAATTATTAACATTTAATTCCAGTTCAAAATGAATTGTCCATACTGGAAATAACGTAGATCACTGTTTGACTATTTACATGATATTAACACTCGTAGAATAAATGTTTATAGAATTCTTAAACTTTCACTTGTTTTCCAGTTTTCAAAAATACATCGTCGAAAATATTATCATCATCGAAGCAACGCAAATTATTAACACATATTAATAACATCTGAAAAGTATTTGACCATTGAGCATAGCATCGAAGAACTGTGCGAAGCACAACAACAATTAATTGTTCTTCTGACATTAAACATTCGAGAAGTGACTCGATTATGAACTTCAAGTTCCAAACAAAATATATGATTTCTGAATCATCAACTTGATCAATAAATGGTTGAACCATTCAACTATTAGATTATCCACTTGGAATCATTATGAAAAAAAAATATTTATATTTATGGCCATTTCTAGCAACTTTCACAACTTGCAATTCTTCGACAGAATGCGGAAATTAGAATTGTAGTTTTATAATGAATTCATTTAGTTCATGGCACTAGGATTGAAAATATCCTTCAAATTATTCGTGGTTAAAGAATTATTTTAAATTGGCAGTGGCCCATTCTACTATTTGTGTAAGAACACAATATTACAATAACAACAACGGCAAAGGTCTTCCTCTGAAGAAGAATAAACTACTATCATGACAAATCCGGGTTCTAGCAAAATCAAAGTCTAAATGGAATTCGTAAACAAGGTTGAAATAAGAACTGATGGTTTTAAAGAAATAACCTTCGGGTCATTCATCCGACGAAATGTGTGGCTCCAATACTCCTACTATAAACCTGAGCCATCGAACCTGCTATTTGATTGATGCTCGAAAAAACCTTCATTCCTGCGACTTAACATGCGCACCTGGGAATGGCATTTCAACTACTCCACACACAAATTTTCTTCCCAAAATTTATACAATAAATCAAGCCTCTGCTTGTTATCAACACTGGAAGATTAATAAACTGACAAGTTTATTTTATTTTACCATTCAGTTCAACCCGTGAATTTACCATACTTATGGAAAGCTTCATTTCACTTTCGAGTGTATTTACGTCATGATTTTATATAAATAAAAAAATATCCTATTTGATACAAATATCAATTGCTTCCCGTTTCATGCCTCTCCGTGTTATATGAAACATATACTTTGCTCATAGCAAATATCAACTGTTCAACCAGAACTGACATGTTGGTTGAATGCGGGCTTGCGCTAACCACTCTCCTTCGGAAAATCTCCTGTTCCAGACTAGAAATGTTTAAACTACTTCATAGGCTCTTTCTCAATACATATGATTATTAGAAAATATAATATCCAAGAATTATTTAGAAAAATTATAAAATTTATTATTATTATTATTCGTGGATTATTATTATTATTATTATTTGTATATGTTTAATTATCATCTCATTATGTGAGAATCCACATGTTCGAACCTTCGAATATGGAAAAAATATCCATTCCTCAACAAAAATAAATTTAACTTTTACAGTTACATCGGCTGATTACCGTGATTTCCCAAAAATATGAAAAATTCAAATAAATGCTCGAAATGCTCGGTCATCGATCCTAAACTGTTCTGAGTGCTGAAAATGCTCAGAATAACTCTAACAAGTCTTGCGTAAATCATTACAAGCTTTAAATACGACGAAAAAAAATGTGTTGGTCATCTGCAGAAAAATATAGTTTGTTCCAATTAGCTAGGCATAATATAATTCAAATGTGGCTTACATTTCTTGATGGTCTTGAAGTGTAGTAAACCTGGTCTGTACCAGATTTATCCGTAGACATGCCCTATCGGACAAGCACGTATAATCCTTGTATCGGCCGCCATTGTAGACCCACAATTCGTCTAGTCAGACATAGTGGTAGTATCTTTCGACGTTTGAATAAACTGTGGTTCCATTTTAATATGGGCTTCTATCAAAGCCATAACAGTTTGTTGAAATAGGGTCAGATCTAAGTGATCTCTTCTTAAATATGTCAGTTGTAACATAACTCACTGTAATCTCATCAGTACAAGAAAAACGTTGACAGTCTAGCAATTAACGGCTGTTCTGAAGATCGTTCCCTGGGCATGGTTTATTAATATCACCATCTGCCATGCGCTAGACAACTTGCAGTTTCCCTTGCGTAGACTAATGAACGCCACCGTTATAGACTAGTCTTCAATGTACTGACAGATCGAAGTGGTTAACTAGTTACAAAAATGAAAACTGATTTGAAATGGATTTAAACATCCAAGTATTAAGTTACTACTGGACTGTGACAAAATACTATTTTCTAGACAAAGTCTAGCATATGTCCTTGCAGAAATATAAATATTTCCACCAATGTCTGTAGAAAAACAATCACCTCAGTGATTCTCCTCACCAGAAACTTACTAAGTTTCAACTCGTTTGCGCAGCACTTTTCGTGACTATCACGACTTGAAAAGAACTTCTGCGTAGATTCGGCAACCATGTGCCTTGGCTCAGCGTAGACGCAACTTGCTTGCCAAGTGCTTGTGTTGAAGTGAGCTACCCATGCCTGCTCCAGCTGGCTTTTATACAAAAACGGTCAGGGTCACGCGTCATCGCCTGATATCTAGAAATCCTCATATCTCTTGAATCCCTGGTCCGATTTACTTGATACTAATTGCGTTCTCTTTCATTTGGCCGTGCCAGTAATCTGATCCCAGTCTCAAGTCTCTACTCCATGGTTAACTATTTAATCAATAAATAGCCTCCACCTCTGCTATTACTCGCTACGTCACTTGACATCCAACTATCGGTAAATTTCTTCGAAATGCTTCTCGAAGCAATGTAGCGCGATATTCAAATATCTGAACTTTCAAAAGCGGCTACAGCCTTTCCCTTGATATCTAGGTGTCTGAAACTTGGAATACCCATTCCTAGAGTTGGGCACAGTACACGGGCCAAAAGTTATCAGTCTGTCTGCCTCCCCCCCCCCCCCCCTATCAATTCAAACAATGCGAATCAGAATTGAACGAAATTTGGTACAGAGGTAGCACTGGCAAAGGGCACCTCAGTGTCATGTTTTATATTGCCACCATCTTTACCATAACTTAATGGCGGCCACTTAAATGGACAAAACTTAAAATTAAATTACGACCAAACTAATCATCGGATCTTTACCAAATTTGGTAAAAACATATCTTGAATGGGACACGTCTTGCGCCCAAACTATAATGTCATCAGGTAGACTACAATTTCAGGATGGCAGCCGTGTGAATTATGCAATCTTTATAATCCATACCTTGGGAACTGAGAATGGTTTAAACTGTTATAAAGGACGTGGCCTGTTTGAAATTAAAAGTATATATTATAATATTACACTGCAGAAGTGACTATAGAAAGCTGAATAGTCTCGGTTACAAGACAATATGGCAGCTGATCTCTCGTTCTTACCTATATTTGACTCAGTATGCAATATAGCATACTGATAGAAATAATTCAAACTTTGTATGAAAAGGACTATAATGAATATATACTCCAGTGAAGAAATCGTTTAGTCCAAGTCAATATTTCCTAAGAAGTTGTATGTAAATCGATTGATAACGTGTAACTTCGGTGGACACGTTTGGCTCTGTGGTTAGAGGTTTGGTCTTTCACCCGGCCGTCCGAGGTTCAAAACCTATCAGAGTTTTATTTGTTTTGCTTGATTTCTTTATAACTTATTTATTGTCTCTAAAGTGCTGAGACGTTATAAAATTCAGTGTTACGTTGTGCATTTTGCAATGGAAAATATATAATTAAACAAAGTTCTCCACCGGATCTGCACGAGTGACATCTACTAGCAACCAGTTGAACTATGCATGTGCTAACCAGGGCCTGCGCTCTGTACCAGCCTTGACATTCCCAGTTAGTGAGCCCATGCATACGGTGTAATTGAAAAATATCCTCTTATTGCCGATAGAGCGCACTCACCCCCAAGATAGCCGCGATTAAAATTAGCTGTGCAGTAGGTTTATTAAATGTGTTTCTCCCAGTGATACGTTTAGACCAATGAAGGTCTGTTTCAGTTTCAATTATAGTAAGTAATCGGTGTTAATAGGCCATTCTGAATTCCTACGTTGTTAGGAATGTTTGCTGATGAAATTGTAAAATGCTGGGGTAAATTATAAACTATGATTTGAACCCCGCTGCTCAAATACAGTATGTCATACCGTTGTGTGCCATTTTGCACTTCGAATAGGAAGTGATTAGGAGGTGATAAGGACAAAGAGTTATAACTATACCTATACATTTAGGAGAAAGTAGGCTATATGTTCTTTCCTGAACATCTTGTTACTTCATAATGACCTTAAAAATCAACCCTCCCGACTCGCTCTGGGTAGTTATTGGTTAGTCTGGCTTGCACTACGACCCTTAAAGGTGTACTAGTGCTAGGGAAAATTCTCTGTAACCAGGATGGTATGCAGAGAGTGGAGGCCAAAGGAAAATGTCTCTCAATGAACCCTCCCTTGATGAAATGAAGTGAATATTGAAGTGCCATGCAATTCATTCAAATAATGAAACGAGGGATCGATAACAGGAGAAATCCTTTAACGTCAGCGAAAAAAACAAGGAGATGGGGGATGTAAAAAGGCAATTTCATTAGGGATGTAATTTATTTCTACCTTAAATGAAGCCCTTTTGTTTCATTCAAGTACGCACAAGGAAGCTGTCGTGATGAGCAGTATCACAAGACTGAGAGAGGAGAATCAATCACCACTAGTGTTTCACTCTCGTATAGCCCGGGACCAGAATTACTTAGCCTGCTTTCATCACATGAAAAGCAGGTTCATGACGTATTCATTTTTCCCATGTGTTCCTAATAAGTTTTGATTGGTTCGATCAATGTTACTGAAACTCGGTACGGATATATCGTCAGTTGGTTTTATATAGGAAGCTTTGAGTCCATTTGGACGGTGTTATGCATAACTTGACCAAGCGACAAATTGTCAATTTGAGATATTGAGATAAACGCGTAAGTTACGATATAAATTCGAGTTTTGAATCAAATGCCGGCTTTATTTCACCAGAACAGGAACAGGATCTTTTCTAAGACCAATCACGACTAGCATAGGAAGTTGGTAAGTGCCTCATTTATTTTATAAAATGTCGCTTACTCAATTTACACTTTTGGAGTTAATTCTCTGTTTCTATTTCACATCAACTGGCCGAGTGACAATTATGTCTCTTGGTCATTTGCTGCTCATTAATGTTATGCTTTGACTTACGTTTTATATTGGGTTTGTAACGATGAGAGGCTACCATTCTAGGCAAATAGACTACAAACAAAATTAAATAAGTAATGTTGAACAAAACACACTTTTATTGTTCCATAGTACTTATAAAATTCATTCAAACATACTGTACATACCATTATAGCTAGGTATATGATGATTGATGATAATTTGAACTTTGCAGATTGGTTTCTTTCACGCATAATAGCACAATAACACAAAGTTGAAAGAACGCTCGGAGTGCACAAGCTGATACAGGAATGGTGAGCATATTTGGCCTCTTTTAAGTTTCCTCTTGAACAACGAAATCAAGTTCCTGGCAGTCGTACCCATTGATATCGTCTTCGATACCTGGTTGACTGCAGAGTTTATGGTAAAACGTCCAGGCGTCTTTTGAAATAGGTGACATCAAGGAGTGAATGCCACTGAGCTTCGCTTCTGAAATGGGTTTCCCATTCGGCCACAAAGATGACAACACATTGCTAAAATAGTGGGTCACGTCTTTTTTGCACAGGACGCCCAATAGCCGTCCTTTCTGTAAGTTTATTTCAACTGGCTGTCCTTTATATTCCTGTATATTCCGTGGCTTGTCTTTGTGTAGCTGTATCTTTTTACTTTCAACCAGTTTATTTTGTCTTTCTAAGAATTTGTATCACGATTCACGATTTGTTTATCAAATGATTCTGTGCTTTTTAAGTCCTCAGACTTAATTCTGTGAACAGATGGGGGATTTCCCTTTCTACACAATTTCATCACATTGATGTAGTCATCTGCTGTATGGCCCTACAACCGTTGTTGAAGTTTCAGCACGCACTCAATGTCCCCAAATTCACTGTCATTGGGGAGAAAGCTGTGTCCTGGTACAAGGAAATGCTGAGTGATATTTTCACTGTTGGATGTTGCTCTTAAATAGCTTTTAAAATCAAAATAAATTCTATATTTTGATTCTGTCCTCCAGAGGAATCTGACCACAAGATTACTTCTTCTCCAGCTGGCAGCTGATCCATGAAATGTTTTAAGCTTGAGGATACCACCTGTGACCCTCGACCTGCCTTACCCGCTAACAATGCCACTTTCATTCTTACCGCTGCGTATTTATAAGCTACATAACTGCTTATTGTAGAATACTGTATTTATAGGAATTTTGGACAATGGCAAAGTTATCTCCTGGTAGAAGCAAAGAACTTCAAGGATGGCATCTTCATTTGTCATCAACATATCCAATGATTTCATATACCGGTATTGAGTAATTTTGGCCTGTTCAAGGTGATTTCCTTTTCTTTTCAAATTATCAACTTGACATTCAGTTACGTTTGAGATGTGAACTTCGAAGGTGTCATATACATTACTTGTGTCCTTTTACTGTGGTTTCCTTTTGGTATTGAACTTCGAAAGGAATATCTTCTTATAGCCCGCTTGTGATTCGGAATTTGGAACGTCCTTCTTGTACATATTGTACATGAAATTGAGTGTTATTTCAGGGACAAGAAAATCATGGAGAACCTCCACTGTTGTCACAGGAAATATAGAACCACAGAAATAACATGTAGTTCCGCGAAGAACTTAGCAGCCCATTTTCATTATATCCTACTAATGTTAATTGCCTCTTTCATCATACAAAATGTCAGTTTCATTGCTGTAATAGATTTGTAGATATTGAGAACCATCTCAAGATTTCGGATGGCCACAATGTTGTATTTTTATATATGTAAGCCATAGAGTTATGTACTATTAGATGACGATTATTGCGTAGGTTCATTATTCAAACGTTGACTTCGATCGTTTGAATAGGACACAATAAATAAAAAACTTTTAAAACTTTGCACATCCTCCATATTGAGGTTATCTAAATAATTGAACTAAATTAGATGTCAGTGGATTATAATGTGTATAAATATTTGATGTACCAAGTTTCACTGCGCTTGGATTGATGGTTAAATCGCAAGAAAAGTGTATTTAAATGGTTGAAAGTTGCATGGCCGCCATGTTCATTTTGTACTTAAAAGGTTTTTGAAAGTAACATAGGTGAACTTCTAGTAGTGCCCTTTATCACCATACAAAATTTCAGGGTGATATCAGTAATTGTTTCGGAGATATAGAAAGCCGGTGAATTATTTCACACAGCCGCCATGTTGGATTAGTGAGACGTAATCAAATTTTAAGAGTACGGTCGGGGTCAGACAAAATAGTACCCTGACCTTACCTAGCTTCATTGAAATCGCTCGGACCGTTCAGATTTCATTAAGGGGATACACACACCCACACCCACACACACACACACACGGACAAGAGGTGATCTCATAAGCCTTTTTTTTTCATGAATGAAAATAGGCTAAAAAGGAGGGATAAATCAATACGCATTACATAGCCAAGCGACCGTGAAATATCGTTTAGTCAAATGATGCTAAATAAACCAGAATGGGAGTGCACTTGGTCAGTTGATGCAGAAATCCCCACAAGCGATTAGATTGGCGCTTGGTCCTAATCGTTTAAATTTATATTTAAATAACGTTCGAGAGCCAGAATATTTTCCCCAAATATTTTATTTACACATTGCACCTGTACCAATACATTGTGATATGGCTTTCAGGTTTTGAATATCAATGGCAATTGGAATAACGAAGAAAATCGCATTCCTAACCACAGATTATTGTGGACACTAAACGAATGGGGTTATCTTATTAATTAATTTTTCAAGTTTTTTAGAAGGTATACACACGTTTTGAACTTGAAAGATGAATCCCAAACATTTTATTTTATTGTCATATAGTAGAGATTGTAGTACATTACTTTTAGTAAATGATAACAAATTGAACCTAAGACTGATAAGCGTTCATTGGTTAAGAGCTTCTGTTATGGTTGAGATGGCGCTTTTCACCATCACGTGGTCTGTGTTAGCTCAACACCCACAGTAGTTATTAACTAGTGGACGCTTATCACTCTTAGCGTAAATTTACTATAATTTACTATAATTGCCAAAATGGCAAAAACAAATTTGAGATTTTTCTTTCATGTGCCAAAACGTTTTCATACCTTCTACGCAATTTGATAAAGTCATTTATGTTCGACCCTCACTATTATGTGTCAGAAAACTGTATCATAATTATGGTCATTATAACACTGTTTTTCATTATGATACAGTTTCTCCAGCCAATCAGAGCTCGTTCATTGACCAATTAGGTAACGATACCTTCTCGCATGCGCTCAAAATCCAACATGTCGGACATAAACACAACATCGAACTATAATAAATTACCGACATGGAATACGTACCGTCCATATGTTCGCGTAAATAAACCGGCGAATATGAGACAAGAAATAGCACTGTACCTTAATATCACCAACACTAATTTCTACACAGCGCATTGTCTTGAAACGACTCCGGTGACAATATTACTGAGGGGCGGCAGATGTAAACATATGGCCTGCATATGGCATTGCAAGCACACAGAGCGCATGCGTCGGTCGTTCAGAGATCTTGAAAGACAGAGATATCATACTTAGCGCTCGCTCTCCAATCACAAAATTCAAGTGGCTGACTCTCAACAGATATTTATGAATATTTATGTTAAAACATATAATAAAGTTATAATTATCGTCAAACATAAACAGTCGTATGCAACTCGCCTATAATGGTAATTAAGACACTCGTATGGAAATTATAAAACTCGCATACGCTCGTTTTATAAAAAATAATCGTGTCTTAATTATAGTCATTATAGGCTCGTTGCATAATGTACTAAGATAAACCCATTGGTTTGGTGTCCAAAATTTAATCTGTGCTTAGAAATGGGGTTTTCTTCGATACTCCAATTGTATTAAACAATTGAAACTCAAGAACTGAAAGTTATATCACAATGTTTTTAGTACAAGTGGGATATCTAAATTATTTCAATGAAATAGTTGTTAAAAATTAAAACAAAATTATTAGACCAGGCAGGAAGCTTTTGTTGAAAATAAGCTGTGGTCTTATACTAGTGAAGGTACTGTGTGGGCCAGTGTGGAACGTAAGTAGTTGTGATGGGTACCTTTTTATGTTTCTACAGGCGTCTCATATCATGCACTGTAAGCTATTGCAAGATCAATGTAAAGTCACTCCATGTTTGTATTCTTACTTTGACGCTCATGTGTGTTCAACGTCTAGCGCAATATTACTGGATATAGCAAGTGTGTTCATCCTTGTAAGGCGGATTATCGCTTTCAAAGGGGCAAGCTTACAAGCGTTGATAGTGTGCACTCTCAACACTTGAACCCCAGATTAGGAATGCTATTAATACAGTGAGAATAAATATTCCACCGAGCTAACTACAAACATCGTAACTGTCGCGTAACAATACGGGCATAGTAAGTTTTTCAACACCATGACATAGAAACAGATTAATAGGGTGAAGCCACTTTTCATTCAACGTAAATTTGTTGACCAATGAAATCCATTACACATATTTAGGAATTATAGGTGAAGTAATACTATAAATTTTAACTGACTATTCACACCACTTTGTGCCCTACTCCGTAGCTGTGCGCGATAAATCGTTTGCTACTGCGATGGTGGGAAACTGCAGCGAGTCCGGAGATCGGAGGTTTGATTCCTGCCGCTGATAGTGGATATCCTAAGTGTGGTACTTCCTGGATTTTCCACACTCCTTCCGGTCCAATGTAATGGTAGTACCTTACTTCAAATCCCGGGGACACCTTCACCATCCCCGACCCTAATAATTACAGTTGCACACACTACTACAGTCATCACAGGTACACAGGTTATCAGATAAATAGAACACGCAACTACGTTCACGGAGCTAATGATCAAGATGTCCCAAACCCTTAAAACGAATTAACAACACCAAACACCGCCTTGGCTCATTTTGAAGGCGAATAAGACAATAAAGAGGGATATGATTAGGCTAGTATGACTCCCATCTACTTTCAAGGAATGAGAGTGGCTCATGTGATTAATTCGATTTCCTTCCATATTTCTATTGAAATTATATGGATGATTATAAATTATAGAAAAGTAGGTATATATCACATTAGCATAACTTCTCTCTTTACCAGAATCTTCCAGAAGACAATTCGTATTATTTCCAGAACAGCCGTTAACCTGTATGAACCACAAACGACCCTTACCACTGAGAACAGAACTATGAAAATGCCAGCCACGCTTGCTGGGGCAACATCAGATATTAAGAAATATTCAGCTTGTCCTCAACCCGAAAAACCGTTCTAAACATTGTTAAACCACAAATGTGCCAGTTCAGTGAGATCCCAGGCTCATATTTAGACTATATGCATCCTTCACACGAATCTGAGTACAGTACATATTCATCATCCCACCTAACACAATAGCTGTAAACACGGAACCATATATCTGTCTCCTACAGCATCCGTTGTTGTCAAGGAGACGCTCAAATAGATGACTAGAACATCAAACAAGGTGAATCTCCCAGATTTACTTTTCAAGTACAAGGATAACACAAAAAAGAAGGATATTGATTTTAAAATGCATGTATTTTGGTACATTGAGTAGGCTAATACATTAGAGAGATTTACGGTCGCTCAGTTGTGAGCATTACTGTAGCAACTGGAGAGTTACTACAGTAGGCTACTGCTGTCAGTCGTATTTCGATATTCCTGGACTAATAGGCGCCAATAATTATGGTCCGAAGTATTAGAGCTCGTTTATCCCGGCCGCGCATTTTAAAAACCCTTCCTGTGTTGAACCCACCAGCTCGGTCAGTCCGCCTACATCTCCTCTTTTTTTTTTTATGAACTCTGAATGGTCCACGCATAGTGGACGACCTAACAGGGGGCTGGCAACACATTGCTGCTGAGATAATTTAATAAACAGAATGAGGTGACAAATTGAGAAGGAGTACGTCCAAGGTCGATCATATAGCACAGTGACCTCTATTTCTCGTTTACCTTCGTAATAAAAAACTCACATCCACTCATGGACCACCATCAAACTCTGCATTAATTAATAAAATACAACATGATATTTCTGTGATATATTTTCAAGACACTAACAAGAAATACGGTATAGGAATCGAATATAGATTTAGGTATTAGGAAGTCATTTTTGAAAGCCTTTGTCTGGACTGTGGCACTCTATGGAAGTGAAACTTGGACTATTGGAGCAGCAGAAAAGAGGAGAATTGAAGCGTTTGAAATGAGGAGTTACAGGAGAATGATGATCAGATGGGTAGATAGGGTTACGAATGAAGAGGTATTAAGACGAGCGGGAGAGGAGAGATGTTTCTGGCGACTGCTAATGAAGAGAAGAGATAGGTTGGTAGACACATACTAATACACCCAGGAATAGCAAACTTAGTTATAGAAGGAAGGGTCGAGGATAAGAACAGTAGGGGTAGACCAAGGTTAGAATATGTTAAACAGATTGTCTCGGATGAAGTGTGTGGTAGCTATGTAGAGTCTATGAAACGATTAGCTCAGTACAGGGAAGCACGGAGAACTGCATCAAACCAGTCGAAAGGCTGAAAACCCCAACAACAACAATCAAATGGCATGATTTTAATTTTAGTTGCTTTTCCATTTCCAATCGACGAACAAGAATCCTCTTCCCTGCCAATACTCCATATCGTAGCTTTCCCTACATGAATATTCACTACTAATTGATCACGTAATATAGGCCTACCTAAATATACTAATGTCTGTTAGGTAGTCAGCCCGAAGGCTGGTTGGATCCTCAAAGAGTACCGCCATTAGGTTATGTGGGTAGATACCCACAAAAACGCAAGTCAGCGCTATATTGAGGCGTACTAGGCAAGATGAGGAGTGACGTAGTTTGCCATTGCTTTCCGCACAGAGTCAGAACAGCAGTACTAACCCTATGAGTAGAACCTTTCACAGCATCTACAGGCACTGACTGTGCCTTGAATGTCATTACTAAGCCCCACACATACCTCAGTAGCTTCCATACAATCACAGCCATGAGTGAGACTGAGACATCGGTGAAAAGCGACATTTTACTCTAGCCTGTGCCAACAGACAAATGCAAATGTACTGCATTCATCAAGAGATGGCAAACAGGCCAAAAATATACTAATAGTAAATACAATATATTAATTACAGTTCTGATCACTTTGGACAAAGACGTTTCCACGAGAGCAGCATGTGTGGCGAGAAAGGTGAACCAATCAACGTCGCTGTCACACACGTAAACTGGACCAATCAAAATTGGCTTTGTAGGGTAGTAGACGGAGTGAACTGGCTCTCTGACACATAGTATGGAAATGAGGAAGGCTTTCTAAATATGCATCTCGGCTCCTTCCAAGAGAAGGCAATTTTATTCAAGAAAATTTAGTCTAATGTTGTCATTTGGCTTAAGTCGCTGACCTATGGCTTTATTTTCTAGGCATACACATCAATAAGATGTCGCTTAGCAACAGTCGCTTTGTGCTTCATATTTACTGAACCACTGCCTCCTAATCCAACATATTAACTTTATTGGAATATACTGTATAGGATTTCATGTTGGCTATTTTAGCCGTTAACTTCCAGGAATTTTAAAATACTGAATGTCAAAATATCAGGAAATTTAAATGCGAGATTATATGATCAACTCAAACCTAATAAGCTCATGGATTTGTAATCAGACTTAGAAGATAATGGTGAAATACTTCTGGTAAATCTTCTCTTAAAGAGTGAGAAGTGGACAGGACCTATCCAAGAATTTTCATATTTTCAGTGAATGAGGTAATAAAACCTTCCTCCAGTACTTCCACCTTTTGAAAATTTATATTCTTGCATTAGTAGCATGAAATACCGTGGTAGATGATGTTAAGTAGTTGGACAAATATCAAGGTCTCAAAACATTATTTATGAACACGCAAGGTGATATTTGTTTCTTGAGATGAACCGATACCCAGTCGAGTGATCTTTTCCCCTCAGCCTAAGAATCTGGAATGCTATTGAGAAGTAGCCTACTAATGTTTTAATTTTCATTGCCCAACGCACATTGAAGGGTTGAGAGATTTTATCATCATCATACTAATATATAAAAATGAGATGGTGTGTGTCTGTCTTTCTGTCTGTCTGTCTGACTGTCTGTCTGTGTGTTACTCAATAACGCAAGAACCACTGGTCCGATTTAAATGAAATTTTGCATGGATGTAGCTGATTTACCAGGTTTACATATAGGGTACTTTTGATTTCGAAATTTTGTACTGTTAAAAAATGGCGACCATTTTAGTGACGTCACTACACCCATTGGTTTCAAAATTTCATATTTCCATATCAAATAAAAAGAGAACGGTAGGAAATAGCAAACATTTGATGGCACAGACGAGATTTGAAATTTAATTTCCTATCCGAAAGGTCCTTATCAGTTTTCATGTATCTCCAACGGTTAGCGAGTAAAACCGAAATTTGTGACGTCACTACACCCTTCGGTTTCAAAATTTCATATTTCTATTTCAAATAAAAAGAGAACGCTAAGATATAGCAAACTTTTGATGGCAAACACGAGCTTTAACATTTAATTTTCTATCCGAAAGGTCCTTATCACTTTTCGTATATCTCCAACGGTTAGCGAGTAGAACCTAAATTTGTGCAATAAAACACGGTCATCACCGGGCGGTGCAGTATATCTCTCTCTCTATATAAATGAAAGTTTGTCTGTTTTTCTCTGAATTTCTACGGAAATTTGAGTTGTTTACGCGTTTCAGACTGTTTTGTGAAGGATGCGCGCGAATATTTTTTTTTTGTCTCTCTGTCTGTTTGTTTGTTTTTCTGTGGACAAATTTGTTCCCTTATAACTCGAGAACGGCTGGGTGTACCAACGTAACATTTGGTACAGATATCCATCAGAGGCACAACACTTATCATTGATGTAACTCTTCTCCGTACCTCTCATAAAAGGGGACCTACCCCATAAAATACATGCTGAAATAGGCGTAGAAGGACGAGACAAAGCTCATTTTCAGCCCCTCAATGTGAGGGACAAAACTCGGGTACCCGAAAACCACATTTTAAGGCCCTAAGACCATCCGTTTTTGAGATATTCCCAGAAAACTAATTTCATTTAATAAGCTAATGGACGAATACAAGCCAGTAACCATGGCAACAGATTCTCAGAGGTCCATCTATTGCTGTAAGACGCAATGCAATTCCATTAATTACAATAGTGTGAAAGTTTGCAAACGGCTAGAAGGTTATCACGGAACCAAATTAAGCTGTAAAATTCATCAATACGTATAATGCGCTTAAGGGAATCAAGGGGTACTCTAGACTTTTTCACGCGATTTACACCTGCGGGTGTGGTATGGCAGGTCTATTATATTCCAATCCCCATATTATTCATTTATTCATTTCGTATAGGCCATGTATGGATCGCGTCATTCCAACTGTCTCATACTGGCTTTGATGTTTGCCCGGTACGCCCGCATTCGTTCTTGGTGGACTTCCTTCCATTCCTGGGCCCAAATCTTTCCCGTTTTTAGCTTCGGTTTTTCTAGGAAACCTTTGCAAGCTTGAAGTTTCCTTTTGAGAGGGGCGCGCTCCTGAATGTCTATTGGTGTAATGCCCACTTCCTTCAGATCTTTATCCAGTTCTATGAACCTGGCCCATTTTGTTTTCCTCTCCTGAAAGTAAGTTATGTTGCGGTTGGTCAGTCTCACTGGGCTCATTCGTTTCACATGCCCAAAAAATGGTATCCTTCTCTTCCGGATGACGTTACTTATCTTCCCCACATGAGTATATAGTTCATGGTTATGCCGTCTTCTGTATTCCCCATTGTCTTTGATGGAACCCAATATCAATCTCAAAATTTTCCTTTCTTTGGCCTCCAGTTTCTCGACCAAGCCTTTTTTGTTCATCGTGAGGCATTCAGAAGCATGCAAGACCTCCGGACGGATGACACTGCAGTAATGTTTTAGTTTTGCGTTGAAGGATATTGACCTTTTCTTATAGATGTCCTTAGTTAAATGGTAGGCCATTTCCATTTTGCTCATGCGTGATGTGAATGCTTCTTTCTCTGATAATATCCCTTCCCTGACCCGTCTTGAAAAGAAAAGTACATGGCCATTGGCTGCATTAATAATTTAAAAAATAGGTGTTATAATTTCTCCCTATATTATATTATTATTAGTATTATATTATGGCGTACAACGACGAGACAAATCCCCTCGGTGCCAGAAACAAAACTCGAGGGCCCTAAAGGGTCCTCAAAATCTACATTATAAGGCTCTAAATCTATCAGTTCCCGAAATATTCCCAGAAAACTAATTTAATTTAATTTAACAAACTAATGAAGGAATGCAAATCGGTAACCATGAGAACATTATCTCAAGGGGTGGCATGCAACTTTCCTTCTATTTCTGTAAGAAGCAATGTCACTCCATTTATTACATTTCTGTGAAAGTTTGCAAATGGCTATGAGGTTATCACGGAAGTAACGTAGACTGTATAATTCATCAATGCAATTAAAGGGGTCAAGGGGTAACTTAGAACTTTTTCATGCAATTTTCACGTTCGACATATAGTACAGAAGGTCTATTATATCTCCAAACAGCACCATTATTTTCAAAAATTCCTGAATTGAACCAGCATTCTTTTTGCGGCTTTTAGGAATTTGGGCAATTTGAGGCTAAGGAACCTGAATTTTCATGCACCACAAGCCTTTATAATTTATGAAAGGGGTCTTCCTGTGTATGGGCACCTAGCACAACGTAGAGGGTCAGTTTTTATGTGACGTGTATTGCGTTTAGTCTACAAGGCTTTCAATTATATTTCACGTCAGGAAGCACACGTTAGGTCAATTTAGACTGAGAGCACATTTAAACTTTTTTTTTTGTCGACATACGGGTTCATCGTAAGGATGATTTTGTTTGATACTGTGAGGTATATACCCATATTTGGATATCTGGGTAATATGTTGTAGACAATAGAATTGTCTGTCTGTCTTTCTGTGTATCTTTATGTACGCCTATACCTCGTGTTCGGATGCTTGGTGCATCGTAAAATTAGGTATGGTAACCATGAGAGTCAATACACCAATCATTTATAAAACTCTTCACTGTACTTTTCATACAGTAGAAGGGTGGATATAGAGAAAAACTTCTCAATACATGCTAAAATAGGCGAAATATAAAAAAATTATCCTAGAAGGACGACCAAAGCATATGTTGCGCTTCTCAATGTGAGAGACAAAATTCGGGAATCTATAAAGGGTCTCCGAAAACTACATTTTAAGGGCCTTAAATTAACAGTGTGTGTGATATTCCCAGAAAAGTAACTTCATTCTGATAAACTGGAAGGAAGAACAAACCGATAACCATTTCAACAGTAGCCCAATTGATAATGCCTGGTGTTAATAACGAACACCGTTCGAAGAACGGGTACTTCTGCTAGTACTAATATATAAAAATGAGATGGTGTGTGTCTGTCTGTCTGTGTGTTACTCAATAACGCAAGAACCACTGGTCCTATTTTAAATGAAATTTTGTATGGATGTAGCTGATTTAACATGTTTACATATAGAATACTTTTAATTTCGATATTTTGCACTATTAAAATATGGCGACCATTTTAGTGACGTCACTACACCCTTTGGTTTCAAAATTTCATATTTCCATACCAAATAAAAAGAGAACGCTAAGAAATAGCAAACTTCTGATGGCACATACGTACTTTAAAATTTAATTTACTATCCGAAAGGTCCTTATCACTTTTCGTGTATCTCCAATGATTAGCGAGTAAAACCCACATATGTGACGTCACTACACCCTTTGGTTTCAAAATTTCATATTTCCATTTCAATTAAAAAGAGAACGCTAAGAAATAGAAAACTTTTTATGCATAATCGAGATTTAACATTTAATTTTCTATCCAAAAGATCCTTATCACTTTTCGTGTATCTCCAATGGTTAGCGAGTAAAACCTAAATTTGTGCAATAAAACACGGTCAACACCGAGCGGTGCAGTATATCTCTACATAAGTAAAAATTAAAGTTTGTATGTTTCTTTCGCAATTTGTACGGAAATTTGAGTTATTTACGCGTTTCAGACTGTTTTATTATGGATGCGCGCGAAAATAATTGTTTGGTCTGTCTGTTTGTTTGTTTGTTTGTTTGTTTGTCTGTGGACAACTTTGTTCCCTTATAACTCAAGAACGGCTGGGTGTATCAACGTAAAATTTGGTACAGATATCCATCAGAGGCACGACACTAATCATTGATGTAACCCTTCTCCGAACCTCTCATAAAAGAGGGCCTACCCCTTAAAATCCATGCTGAAATAGGAGTAGAAGGACGAGACAAAGATCATTTTCAGCCCCTCAATGTGAGAGACAAAACTCGGGGGCCATACAGGGTCCCCGAAATCCACATTTTAAGGCCCTAAAACCAACCGTTTTTGAGATATTCCCAGAAAACTAATTTCATGTAATAAACTAATGAACGAATACAAGCAGGTAACCATGGCAACAGATTCTCAGAGGTCCATCTATTGCTGTAAGACGCAATGCAATTCCATTAATTACATTGGTGTGAAAGTATGCAAACAGCTAGAAGGTTATCACGGAACAAAATTAAGCTGTAAAATTCATCAATACGTATAATGCGCTTAAGGGGGTCAAGGGGTACACTAGAATTTTTTTCACGCGATTTACACCTGCGGGTGTGGTACGGCAGGTCTGTTATATTCCTATCCCTATATTATATTATTATTATTATTAGCATAGCGTGTTATTAGTATTATATTATGGCGTACAACGAGGAGACAAAGCCCCTCGGTGCCAGAAACAAAACTTGGGGGCCTCGAAAACTACATTATAAGGCTCTAAAACCAACAGTATCTGAAATATTCCCAGAAAACTAATTTAATTTAATTTAACAAACTAATGAAGGAATGGAAATCGGTAACCATGACAACATTATCTCAAGGGGTGACATCCAACTTTCCATCTATTTCTGTAAGAAACAAAGTCACTCCATTTATACCTTGCCACGGTGGGTGAGTGGATAGCGTGTCGGTCTACTAACCCCAAGATTGCAGGTTCACTCCTGGCCGTGGTAAGTGATTTTTGAAAGGCGGCAAAAATACGACTGGCATGTCATACGATGTTGGCATGTCAAAGAACCCATTTGAAATCAGTAGGCCGTGTTCATAATGGCAAAATTAATCTCAGGAGTTTCGGCCAACACAAAGTTCCTCAATTCTCTACTAGAAAGCGCTATAGTGTTCAAGGAGCTTAGATATCTACCCTCCTTGACTTTCATAGTGATTCAAGGAACAACGAAATTTCCACATGCAAGCTACCCTCTGGGTGTCAAATTACAAAGCTGGCACCCGGCACCCGAGGCCATACGATATTATTATTAGGCTACTCCATTTAATACATTTCTGTGAAAGTTTGCAAATGGCTATAAGGTTATCACGGAACCAACGTAGACTGTATAATTCTCAATGCAATTAAGGGGGTCAAGGGGTAACTTAGAATTTTTTCATGCAATTTCACGTGCGACATATAGTACAGAAAGTCTATTATATCCCCAAACAGCAACATTATTTTCAAAAATTCCTGAATTGAATAAGCATTTTTTGCGGCTTTTAGGAATGTGGGCCATTTGAGGCTAATGAACCTGAATTTTCATGCACCACAAGCCTTTATAATAAATTTATGAAAGAGGTCTTCCTGTGTATGGGGACCTAACACAACGTAGAGGGTCAGTTTTTATGTGACGTGTATTGCGTTTCGTCTACAAGGCTTTCAAATCTATTTCACGTCAGGAATTACACGTTAGGTGAATTTAGTTTGAGAGCACATTTTAACTAAACTTTTTTTTTGTCGGCATACGGGTTCATGGTAAGGATGATTTTGTTTGATACTGTATGCTAGATATACCCATATTTGGATATCTGGGTGATATGTTGTAGACAATAGAATTGTCTGTCTGTCTTTCTGTGTATCTTTATGTACGCCTATAAATCGTGTTCGGATGCTTGGTGCATCGTAAAAGTAGGTATGGTAAACATGAGTCAATACACTAATCATTTATAAAACTCCTCACCGTACTTTTCATACAGCAGAAGGGTGGATATAGGGAAAAACTTCTCAAAATACATGCTAAAATAGGCGAAATATAAAAATTATCCTAGAAGGACGATCAAAGCATATGTTGCGCTTCTCATTGTGAGACACAAAATTCGCGAGTCTATAAAGGGTCTCCGAAAATTACATTTTAAGGCACTTTAATTAACAGTGTGTGTGATATTCACAGAAAACTAACTTCGTTCTGATAAACTTATGAAGGAATGACAAACCGCTAACCATTGCAACAGTAGCTCAATTGATAATGTCTGGTGTTAATATATAACACAGTTCGAAGAACGGGTACTTCTGCTAGTACTAATATATAAAAATGAGATGGTATGTGTATGTCTGTCTGTGTGTTACTCAATAACGCAAAAACCACTGGTCCGATTAAAATGAAATTTTGCATGGATGTAGCTGATTTACCATGTTTACATATAGGATACTTTTAATTTCGATATATTGCACTATTAAACAAGTAGTTCCGTGAAGAACTATACAGCCTATTTTCATATATCCTACTTATGTTAATTGCCAATATCAACATATACAATTTCAGTTTGATTGCTGTAATAGATTCGTAGATATTGAGAACCGACTAAATATTTCGGATGGTCGCCATGTTGGATTTTATATATGTAGGTCCTAGAGTTATGTACTGTTACATGCAGATTATTGTGAACGTGTAGTATTCAAACTTCAATCGCATAGTTAGGACACAAGAAAAAAAAACAAGGAGAGTTTAAAATTTTTCACAGCTGCCATCTTGAGGTTATGGAAACAATTGAAATAAATTAGATGCCAGTGGATTAACATTCGTATAAGGATTTACTGTACAAAGTTTCACTGCACGCGGATGGTTAAATTGCGAGAAACGTCCATGTGAATATTTATAATTCGTGTCACCGCCATGTTGGATTTGTGATCACCAGGTTATTTAAAGTCCTATAGGTGAACTTAAGTTCATAGCCCCTATGAACATTAAAAAATGCAGTTTGATTGCTAAAATAGATTCGTAGATATTCAGTATCGTCTAAATATATCGGATGGTCGCCATGTTGGATTGTTAAATGTATAGGCCATAGAGTCATGTACCATTAAAGGAAAATTATTGCGTAGGTTCATTATTCAAACTTTCACTTCGATCGCATGACTACATCACAATAAATAAAATCTTAATTTTAAAATTCGCACTGCCGCCATCTTGAGGTTATGTAAACAATTGAACTAAATTAGATACCAGTGGATTACAATGTGTATAAATATTTCCTGTGCCAGGTTTCAGTACGCTTGGAACATTAAATCGCGAGAAAGGTCTATTTAACATTTTCAAATTCGCTTGGCCGCCATGTTCGTTTTGTAGTTAACCGGTTTTTGAAAGTCTTATAGATGGACTTCCAGTAGTGCCCTTTATCTCCGTACAAAATTTCAGGGGTTTACCGCTAATAGTTACAGAGATATAGAATGCCGGAATAGTGCATTGAACTTTCCGAGTTTCATTGAAATCGCTCCTGCCGTTTAGATTTTATTAGGGGGGGGGGGGGCACACGAATCACACACTCACGCACACACACACGGACAAAAGGAGATCTCATAAGCCTATTTTTTCAAAATTGAAAATAGGCTAAAAATGGCGACCATTTTAGTGACGTCACTACACACTTTGGTTTCAACATTTCATATTTCCATATCAAATAAAAAGAGAACGCTAAGAAATAACAAACTTTTGATGGCATATAAGAGCTTTAAAATTTAATTTCCTATCTGAAAGGTCCCTATCACTTTTCGTGTATCTCCAACGGTTAGCGAGTAAAACCCACATATGTGACGTCACTACACCATTTGGTTTCAAAATTTCATATTTCCATTTCAAATAAAAAGAGAACGCTAAGAAATATCAAACTTTTGATGCATACACAAGATTTAACATTTAATTTGCTATCCAAAATGTCTGTATCACTTCTCGTGTATCTCAACGGTTAGCGAGTAAAACCTAAATTTGTGCAATAAAACACGGTCAACACCGAGCGGTGCAGTACAGTATATCTCTAAAAACATAAAAATTAAAGTTTGTATGTTTTTTTCGCAATTTCTACGGAAATTTGAGTTATTTACGCGTTTCAGACTGTTTTATCATCGATGCGCGCGAAAATAATTTCTTGGTCTGTTTGTTTGTTTGTTTGTCTGTGGACAACTTTGTTCCCTTATAACTCGAGAACGGCTGGGTGTATCAACGTAAAATTTGGTACAGATATCCATCAGAGGCACGACACTAATCATTGATGTAACCCTTCTCCGTACCTCTCATAAAAGAGGGCCTACCCCCTTAAAATACATGCTGAAATAGGAGTAGAAGGACGAGACAAAGATCGTTTTCAGCCCCTCAGTGTGAGAGACAAAACTCGGGGGCCCCAAAGGGTCCCCAAAATCCACATTTTAAGGCCCTAAAACCAACCATTTTTGAGATATTCCCAGAAAACTAATTTCATTTAATAAACTAATGAACGAATACAAGCCGGTAACCATGGCAACAAATTCTCAGAGGTCCATCTATTGCTTTAAGACGCAATGCAATTCGGTTGGTTGGTTGGTTCTTAAGTTTAGGGGCTGCGACAACGCGGTCATGTAGCCCCGTGTACTTTGGGTGTGTGTAGAATCTGTCTGATAACCGGTGTTAATTGTGATGACTGTATTAGTGTGTGTTATCTGTTTGTTAATTTAAGTACTGCAACTAAGAATTTTTCAAATAGTTCCTACTTTTGCCGCCAATCGCCACCGTCAACGACTACTAGGCCAAGTTCAGGACTGAGCTACTAGATGCCGCCGCAGTCGGCTCTTGGCAACGAACATAGAAACCTAAGAGCGTTGTTTACATTCATAACCTATCCAATTTAGCTTCACACAGGTGCAATTAGTGGAAGGATCTTTAACATGCCATAAATATATGACATGGGACCGCCGGCTTTACTTCCCCTCCGAAGGAAGGCATACTGAGGGATTTTTAACGCTCTTAAAAAATCCGACGGCTTCGGCCGGGTTTGAACCCGCTATCTTGGGCATAGAAGCTCAGCATGCTACCGACTACGCCACCAAAGCCGCTGCAATGCAATTCCATTAATTACATTGGTGTGAAAGTTTGCAAACGGCTAGAAGGTTATCACGGAACCAAATTAAGCTGTAAAATTCATCAATACGTATAATGCGCTTAAGGGGGTCAAGGGGTACACTAGAATTTTTTCACGCGATTTACACCCTATTCCTATCCCTATGTTATATTATTATTATTATTATTAGTATTATATTATGGCGTACAACGAGGAGACAAACCCCTCGGTGCCAGAAACAAAACTTGGGGGCTACGAAAACTACATTATAAGGCTCTAAAACCAACAGTATCTGAAATATTCCCAGAAAACTAATTTAATTTAATTTAACAAACTAATGAAGGAATGGAAATCGGTAACCATGACAGCATTATCTCGAGGGGTGGCATCCAACTTTCCATCTATTTCTGTAAGAAGCAATATCACTCCATTTATACCTTGCCACGGTGGGTGAGTGGATAGCGTGTCGGTCTACTAACCCCAAGATTGCAGGTTCACTCCTGGCCTTGGTACAGGCCGGACGTTTGTTTTAGACGAGTGAAAATTCTTAATGGAAGCCTGGAGGCGAGTTACTACAGTACCTGTGTTGTTATCAGCTGCCCCAAGCGCTCCGATGATTCATAAAGCTGTTTCACACTATTGCTGAAGTATAGTCACTGGCAAATATAATGACGTTCTATTCGTAACTACGTAACGTGTACTTCCGTGTCACACAATACTTCGACGTGGACTGTACTGTCTGCTCAAGTCTGGAATTCCATTACATCAGATCGGTGGTGACAAATGTGAAGAGATAGGGTGAAAGAGTGACTGTGTACTGGCTCACCCGCAGGCTTCAAGGTCAAGGACAATCGTCTAAAACAAACGTCCGGCCTGTACGTGATTTTTGAAAGGCGGCAAAAATACGACTCGCATGTCATACGATGTTGGCATGCCAAAGAACCCATTTGAATTCAGTAGGCCGTGTTCATAATGGCAAAATTAACTCAGGAGTTTCTGCCAACACAAAGTTCCTCATTTCTCTACTAGAAAGCGCTATAGTGTTCGAGGAGTTTAGATATCTACCCTCCTTGATTTTCAAAGTGATTCAAGAAACAAGGAAATTTCGACATGCAAGCTACCCGCTGGGTGTCAAATTACGAAGGTTGCACCCGGCACCGGAGGCCATACGATATTATTATTAGGCTACTCCATTTATTACATTTCTGTGAAAGTTTGCAAATGGCTATAAGGGTATCACGGAACCAATGTAGACTGTATAATTCGTCAATGCATTTAAGGGGGTCAAGTGGTAACCTAGAATTTTTTCATGCAATTTCACGTGCGACATATAGTACAGAAAGTCTATTATATCTACAAACAGAAACATTATTTTAAAAAAATCCTGAATTGAATCAGCATTTTTTGCGGCTTTTAGGAATTTGGGCCATTTAAGGCTAAAGAACCTGAATTTCCATGCACCACAAGCCTTTATAATTTATGGAAGAGGTCTTCCTGTGTATGGGGACCTAACACAACGTGGAGGGTCATTTTTTATGTGAGGTGTATTGCGTTTAGTCTACAAGGCTTTCAAATCTATTTCACGTCAGGAAGTACACATTAGGTGAATTTAGTTTGAGAGCACATTTTAACTAATCTTTTTTTTTTTTGTCGACTTACGGGTTCATCGTAAGGATGATTTTGTTTGATACGTATGGTAGATATACCCATATTTGGATATCTGGGTAATATATTGTAGACAATAGAATTGTCTGTCGGTCTTTCTGTGTATCTTTATGTACGCCTATAACTCGTGTTCGGATGCTAGGTGCATCGTAAAATTAGGTATGGTAAACATGAGTCAATACACCAATCATTTATAAAACTCCTACCGTACTTTTCATACAGTAGAAGGGTGGATATAGGGAAAAACTTCTCAAAATACATGCTAAAATAGGCGAAATATAAAAATTATCCTAGAAGGACGATCAAAGCATATGTTGCGCTTCTCATTGTGAAACACAAAATTCGCGAGTCTATAAGGGGTCTCCGAAAACCACATTTTAAGGCCATTAAATTATCAGTGTGTGTGATATTCCCAGAAAACTAACTTCGTTCTGATAAACTTATGAAGGAATGACAAACCGCTAACCATTGCAACAGTAGCTCAATTGATAATGTCTGGTGTTAATATATAACACCGTTCGAAGAACGGGTACTTCTGCTAGTCTATGATAAATACAGTATTCAGTGGTGAGATGAAAGAAGCAGATAGTTATTTCTTCTTTCAAAGGAGCACTAGTTGTTCAATGTAACTTGAAACACTGTGAGTAGTATAGATGGCGATATATTACACTGTAAAATTCCCCTAGACAAAAATGGCGGCATCCATGACGTCATGGAATACACTAAAGATTTTAAAGATGCATACTGTACATGTTATACTCTATGAGTTAATAAAGGCTTTAGGGTGTAGCCTATATACATACACAAACCTAACCTGAGGTTTACGCCCCAGATCCCCTTGCTTTTAGGAGAAGCAGTGGTTTTATTCCAGATATTCGTCTAAACCAGTAGTGGCCAATGCTTTCGTTCAGATAGTCGTCTAACCTTATAGCGACCAACAGTATCGCCCAGACCGTCATCGAACCTAGTAGCAACTAATGACTTTGTCTCACTAGGGCTTTAGAATAGTACAGTGCCACTTTTCAAATAAATTGAACAACTAAAAGTAATTTATGAACATTCGAAACCCATCACCACACGTTGCACTTGAACACATGTGACTATATCAGCATCTAATGACGCACTCTTTGAACCTACACACAGTTGACAAAATGGCGGCAATACGAGTCAAAGTATCAAACAAACGAACATTAACGTCCGCACGTCATCCGTGACGTCATCGATTACACTAGACACGTGCGTATCGCGATATATACTTGAACCAAAAAATAGGCATATATTTTCTTAATTCCTTAAAATAATTGGATACTTCTAAAAAACCTAATTGCATCCATGAAAATGATCATTCCCAATGAAATTCCTTTTCACTCTTGCTTATGTTCTCCAAAGTTAACTCTGCACCTGAGCACACATAACTCGGGGATTGATTAAGGCGGTAAAATGCCTGTGTTGAGAAGTGCAGCCTTTGAATGCTTGATTCCTTTTGAAGCACTATACCTGTGTTGCACACGCATGGAATGTTAGCACTTGAGAGTGAAGCTCAACTACGTTCAATAGCTAATTAGAATACCTCACCTGCTTTCATTACTCCGTCACCAGACTACACCCGTAGCTGCACTGAAGCGTTGTGGTGAAATTTAATCCAAAACATACAGTATACCGAACTTCATAACACATACTGCCCTATTCTTCCTTTCTGCTTCAACTTTTGTTACGATTGTAAATATATCTCATTGAATACCAACAGGTATTTAATAAATTTATTGCTCAGCGGTAACGTTCTCGCCTGATGAAACCAAGATAGCGGGATCGAATCCCGGCACAGTCAGTTGACATTTGAGGGCACGCAAATGTGAGGGAGCCGTGTCAGAATATTAACTGGCACGTTAAAGATACCCTCTGGGACAAAATTCTGGCAGCCCGTTGTCTCTAAAAGCCGCAGTCGTTAAGAGGGACGTAAAACCAATAACATTATTATTATTATTATTATTATTATTATACCTTAGTCAATAATAATAAAGTAATATAAATTAATGCAATATACCAGTTTCGGTCATATTATGGCCTTCTTCAGCGACATTGCTATAGAGAAAAGAAACTAATGTAATTACGAGCAAAGCTTTGCTATTTACTTGTTGGCTCTTCATGAAAAATTGTATACAAATAATTAAAAACAGATCTGTAACAAACGTGGGCTTTAATTTGATGTTAATAATATTTTTTCGGAAATGACATACTGTAGCTGGTGTTTGTATATTCCTATAAATTAGTCTAAACATTTTCTTTTAATATCTTAAGATGGTCAACAGGGTGTGAAGTGTGTTTCTTTTAAGAAGATGTAATACAAATCAAAACTTTTTGTTTTCTGTGACTTATTGTCACGCAGAGTCCCTAAGAACTTCTTATCATCCTATTTTGAACACGCATCTTCAATGTCTGATGATTGTACTGGATGGTTCTATTTGAATATTCAGAGTACGTTGCTCGGTCTTCAACGAACCTCACACAAAGCAGTTGTGAACTGGGCTGTTAGCGAAGAACATTAAGTCGTCTGCGCTAATTACCTTTCATGTACACCATTTAAGGTGACTTTCCAGTCGTTATTAGATTAAGTGGCACTTACGTGTCAGAATTAACAAGAGGTAGACGATCGAGTGGACACCTGTTTTGACGTCTATAAGTTATAGCTCATCTTTAAGAAGTTCAGTGTCCTTTACTTCAGTTCCTCTGCAACCAATTCTAATTTGACACTCGCACTAGACTAGATCGAAGATGTTATTGTAATAGCACGACTAATGACTCGACCTATATCCCTGCACGATTACGTATATACCTCTTCATTTGTGATGAACTTAACTCTGACTTAGCTCTGAGATAAGAGCAGCGGGAACGATGAGTAAAAGAGAAAGCTGAACTTTCTACTATCGATTCGAAAAAAAAAATATGGAAGTGCATTCTAAGGACCACGAAATCATTAGTAGCATTATTTCAAAGTTTGGTGATGAGACTACAAAGACAGTTATCGGCAGTTAGCTCTGCACTTCCCCATCCCACTCCCCGGTATACTACTGCAGCGTAAAACATTTGCCACGCTGAGCGTGTCTGTGTCTGATTGTGAGAACCTACTGTCCCACGGGTCAATGTTCTCAGACAGGGAAGTACGAGGGTGGATTGATAGACCTAAGTCTTTGCCCCTATTTCTTAGCCAAAAATAAATAACTTACATAAGTTACAGGTATTTACAAAAAACGTACTGTTCTACGTACCTTACACTATTTTTAGCCTATTTTCATTCATGAGATCTTCTTTTGTCCATGCGAGTGGGTGTTTGTATGTGTGCGTGTGTGTGCGTACGTGTGTGTGACCACCCCTAATAAAATCTAAACGAATGGAGCGAGTTCATGAAACACAGTAAGATGATAGAACTATTTCGGTTGACCTTGACCGTTTCTTTCAAATTTTATTACGTCTCACCAATCCAACATGGCAGCTGTGCGAAATATTTCACCGGCATACTATATCTCGGGAACTATTACTGATATCATCCTGGAAATTGTGTACGGTGATAAAGGGTACTACTAGAAGTTTACCTATGTGACATTCAAAAACTTGTTGAACTACAATACGGACATGGCGGCCAAGTGAAGTTGAACCATTTATTGCATTTTAACCATCCGGAGGCAGTGAAAAATGGTACAGCAAATGCTTTTATACATTACTAGCAGGTACCTGAGGCTTCGCTCGCGTCATAGTCGTGTCATATTTTTATTATGAATATCCAAAAATCCCTCCTTAGTAGACGTTTTGGACAACCAACAAACATATCCCCAAAATTTCATTCTTCTAACTTAAATAGTTTTGGTTGGTCGATGAGAGTGAATATCCAAATATCCTTCTATAGTGGACGTTTTTCTTCCAGATTTTCACCCCTCCTCATGGGCCCCTTAAATTGGATTTATGAAAAATCGGTCGAAACCCTATTTATCAAATAATATATTTATTTATTTATTTATTTTTAAGCTGATTGTTTTCCTCTGAGTTTCAAACTCCTCGCCAATGTCGTTTAAGAGATACACGCTCCTTTGGGAATCTTTCAACCCCCACTTTTCATCCCTTTCACATCATCGAAAAATCATAAGACACATGTCAACTTATTTTTAATGATTACTTTATATGGCAAGTATCACATCCCCAAATTAAACCACTCGAGAGATATTGTTATTTAATGAAATGAATGTTTACCCCCTTAAAACCCATTTAGAACCTGAATATCCAAAAATTTTCCTTAGTGGATGTTTTCGACATACAACGAACATATCCCCGAAATTTCATGTTTCTAACTTCAATAATTTTGGCTTGGCGATGATGAGTGTGTGAGTCAGTCAGGACATTTTCTTTCATTTATTTTTCATAATTTCACCCCTCCCCATGAACCCCTTACAATGGATTTATGAAAAAAAAAACCGGTCCAACACCTATTTACATATTTTTAAGCTGTTTTTCCCCCTGAGTTTGATGAGTGAGTGAGTCAATCAGTTGGGACACTTTCTTTCCTGTTTTCCCCCCCATAATTTCACCCCTCCACATGGGCCATTGGATTTATGAAAAAACATTCGAACACCTATTTATTTATTTATTTTTAAGCTGATTGTTTTCCGCTGAACTTCGAATTTCTCCCCTATGTCGTTTAAGAGATACTTGCTCCGTTAAGAATCCTTCATCCCCCACTTTTCACCCGTTCACCTCATGATATACACCACATACAAAAATCCCTCAGACACATGTCTTCTTATTCTTATTCATGAGTTTATATGCCAAGTATCACATTCCCTAATGAAACCAATCGGGAGATATTGTTATTCAATTAAATGCAGGTCTACCCCCTTAACACCCCTTTAGAACCTCAATATGCAAAAAATCTTTCCTTAGTGGACGTCTTCGACTTACAGCGAATATAACGCCAAATTGTCATGTTTCTAACTTCAATAATTTTGGCTGGGCGATGAAGAGTGAGTCAGTCAGGATATTTCCTTTCAATTTTTTTTACCAGGATATCACCCCTCACCATGGGCCTCTTGAATTGGATTTATGAAAAAACTTTCGAAGACTTTTTAACTTATTTTTAAGCTGTATTTTTCCCCGAGTTTGATGAGTGAGTGAATCAGTCAGTCAGTTAGTTAGGACACTTTCTCTCCTCTTTTCTCCAGAATTTCACCCCATCCCACTGGCCTCTTAAATTGAATTTATGAAAAAAAACCAGTCGAACACCTATTTACTTATTTTTTAAGCTGATTTTTTCCGCTGAGTTTCAAACTTCTCGCCTATGTCGTTTAAGAGATACACGCTCCGTTAGGTTTCCTTCAACCCCCACTTTTCACCCCTTTAGCGGCTTCAGTGGCGTAGTCGGTAGCATGCTGAACTGCTATGCCCAAGATAGCGGGTTCAAACCCGGCCGAAGTCGTCGGATTTTTTAAGAGCGTTAAAAATCCTTCAGTATGCCTTCCTTCGGAGGGGAAGTAAAGCCGGCGGTCCCATGTCATAGATGTATGGCATGTAAAAGATCCTTTCACAGACTAAACTTGTGTAAAGCAAAATTTGTTAGGTTAGATTTCATCAGAACGCTCTATTAAAGTTCCAACGTTCACCACTAGGTATCATTGATATCTGGTGGCGAAAGTTGGAACTACTTGAAATTGAACGGAACTTGTAGCTCACCCTTTAGAGTATCCGCTGAAGCAGCTACAGACTCAGGCGAGCCGAACATGTCCTCGGACACTCCCGGCACTAAAAGCCATACGATAAATAAATAAATAAATAAATTCACCCCTTTCACCTCATAATATACACCACATCGAAAAACCCTTACACACATGTCTGCTTATTTTTAATGATTAGTTTATATGCCGAGTATCACATCCACTAATGAAACCACTCGTGAGATATTGTTATTCAATGAAATGCAGGTTTAACCCCCTTAAGACCCCTTTAGAACCTGAATATTCGAAAATCGTTCCTTATTGGACGGTTTTGACATACAACGAACATATCCCCAAAAGTCATGTTTCTAACTTCAATAATTTTGGCTGGGCGATGATGAGTGAGTTAGTCAAGACATTTTCTTTCATTTTTTTTTCTGAATTTCACCCCTTCCCATGAACCCCTTAAACCAGATTTCTTAAAAAAATCTGTCGAACACCTATTTACTTATTTTTAAGCAGTTTTTCCCCCTGAGTTTTATGAGTGAGTGAGTCAGTCAATGAGTTAGGACACTTTCCTTCCTGTTTTTTCCCCCCAGAATTTCACCCCTCGGCATGGGCCCCTTAAATTGGATTTATGGAAAAATGGTCGAACACCTATTTACTTATTTTTTAAGCTGATTTTTTTTCCACTGAGTTTCAAACTCCTCGCCTATGTCGCTTAAGAGCTACATGCTCCGTTAAGAATCCTTCAACCCCCACTTTTCATCCCTTTAACCTCATAATATACACCATATCGAAATACCCTCAGACACGTGTCTTCTTATTAGCCTATTTTCAATTTTGAAAAAATAGGCTTATGAGATCACCTTTTGTCCGTGTGTGTGTGCGTGTGTGTGTGTGTGTGTGTGTGTGTGATTCGTGTGTGTGTCCCCCCCTAATAAAATCGAAACGGCTGGAGCGATTTCAATGAAACTCGGAATGTTCATAGCACTATTCCCGGCGACCTCGACCGTGCCCTTCAAATTTTGTTATGTCTCTCCAATCCAACATGGCGGCTGTGCGAATTATTTCACTAGCATTCAATATCTCCTAAACTATTACCGATATTGCCCTGAAATTGTGTACGGTGATAAAGGGCACAACTAGAAGTTCACCTATGAGACTTTCAAAAACCTGGTGACTACAAAAACAACATGGCGGCCAAGCGAAGTTGAGATATTTAAATAGACTTTTCTCGCGATTTAACTATCTAAATGTAAAGAAACTTGGTACAGCAAATGTTTATACACATTGTAATGCACTGGAGTCCAATTTAGTTCAATTGTTTACATAACCTCAAAATGGCGGCTGTGCGAAATATTTCACTGACATTCTATATCTCCGAAACTATTACAGATATCACCCTGCAACTTTGTACGGTGATAAAGGGTACTGATACAGGTATACCTACGTATATTTCATAAACCTGTAAAGTACGAAACGAACATGGCGACCAAGCGAATTTAAAATATTTTAATAGACTTTTCTCGTGATTTAACTCTCTGAGCGCAGTGAAATGTGGTACAGTAATTGATTTTGCAGATTGTAATGCACTGCCATCTAATTTAATTCAATTGCTTACATAACCTCAAGATGGCGGCTGTGCGAAATTTTAAAATTAAGTTCTAATTTCTTGTGTCGTAATCATGCGATCGAAGTGAAAGTTTGAATAATGAACCTAGGCAATAATTGTCCTTGAATGGTACTTAACTCTATGGCCTATACACATAACAATCCTAAATGGTGAGCTCCCGAAATATTTAGACGGTTCTCAATATCTATGAATCTTTTACAGCAACCAAACTGTTTTTTTTTATGTTCATAGAGACTATGAACATATGTTCACCTATAGGACTTTCAGGAACCTGGTGAGCACAAATCCAACATGGCGGCGACGCGAAGTATAAATATTTAAATGGACGTTTCTCGCGAATTAACTATCCGAGTGCCGTGAAACGTTGCACGTTAAATGCTTATACAAATGTTGATCCACTGGCATCTAATTTATTTCAATGGTTTGCATTATCACAAGATGGCAGCTGTGCGTAATTTTAAAATCTCGTTTTTACTTCTTGTTGTCTAATCATGGGATTGAAGTTTGAATACCATACGTACACAATAATCTTAATGTAATAGTACAAAAATAAAAATCCAACCTGGCGAACATCTGAAATATTTAGACGGTTCTCAATATCTACGAATCTGTTACAGCAATTAAACTGAAATTTTGTATGTTGATTGTGGCAGTTAACATAAGTAGGATATATGAAAATAGGCTGTATAGTTCTTCACGGAACTACTTGTTTTTTATGATGAGTTTATATGCTGAGTATCACATCCCCCAATGAAACCAATCGGGAGATACTGTTATTCAATGGAATGCAGGTCTACCCCCTTAAGACCCCTTTATAATCTGAATATCCAAAAATACATCCTTAGTGGGCATTTTCGACTTACAACGAACATATCCCCAAAATTTCATGTTTCTAACTTTAATAGTTTTGGCTGGGCGATGATGAGTCAGTCAGTCAGTCAGTCAGTCAGTCAGGACACTTTGTTTTATATAAGAGACTAGCAAGTACCCGCGGCTTCGCTCGCGTCATAGTCGGGTCATATTGTTATTCAATGAAATGCAGGTTTAACCCCGTTACACCCCTTTAGAACATGAATATCCTAAAATCCCTCCTTAGTAGACGTTTTCGACACACAACAAACATATCCCCAAAATATAATTCTTCTAACTTTAATAGTTTTGGTTGGTCGATGAGAGTGAATATCCAAAAATCCTTCCTTAGTGGACGTTTTTTCTTCCAGAATTTCACCCCTCCCCATGGGCCCCTTAAATTGGATTTATGAAAAAAGGTCGAACACCTATTTATTTATTTATTTCTAAGATGATTGTTTTCCGCTGAGTTTCAAACTTCTCGCTATGTCGTTTAAGAGGTACACGCTCCGTTAGGAAACTTTCAACCCCCACTTTTCATCCCTTTCACCTCATAATATACACCACATCGAAAAACCAAAAAACATGTGTCAGCTTAGTTTTAATGAATAGTTTATATGCCAAGTATCACATCCACAAATGAAACCACTCGTGAGATATTGTTATTCACTGAAATGCACGTTTACCCCCTTAACACCCCTTTAGAACCTGAATATCCAAAAATCTTTCCTTAGTGGTCGTTTTCGACATTCAACGAACATATCCCTAAAATTTCATGTCTCTAACTTCAATAATTTTGGCTGGGCAATGATGAGTGAGTCAGTCAGTCAGGACATTTTCTTTCATTTATTTTAGAGAATTTCATCCCTTCCCATGAACCCTTAAATTGAATTTATGAAAAAAAAAACGTTCGAACACCTATTTACTTATTTTTAAGCTGTTTTTCCCCCTGAGATTGATGAGCGAGGAAGGTAGTCATTCAGTTAGGACACTTTCTTTCCTGCCTTTCCCCCAGAATTTCACCCCTCCCCATGGGCCCCTTAAATGGATATATGAAAAAACAAAACGATCCAACACCTATTTATTATATTTAAGCTGTTCTTCCCCCCTGAGTTTGATGAGTGAGTGTATTAATCAGTTAGAACACTTTCTTTCCTGTTTTTTCCCCCAGAATCTCACCCCTCTCCAAGGGCCCCTTAAATTGGATTTATGAAAAAAAAACGGTCGAACACCTATTTACTTATATTGTAAGCTGTTTTTTTTCCGCTGAATTTCAAACTTTTCGCCTATATCGTTTAAGAGATACACGCTCCGTTAAGATCCCTTCAACCCCCAATTTTCACCCCTTTCACCTCATAATATACACCACATCGATAAACCTTTAGACATATGTCTGCTTATTTTTAATGATTAGTTTATATGCCGAATATCACATCCCCAAAGAAACAACTCATGAGATATCGTTATTCAATGACATGCAGGTTTACCCCCCTTGACACCTCTTTAGAACCCGAACAAACAAAAATCCTTCCTTAGTTAACATTTTCGACATACAGCGAACATATTCCCAGAATTTCATGTTTCCAACTTCAATAGTTTTCGCTGGGCGATGATGAGCGAGTGAGTCAGTCAAGACATTTTCTTTCAACAATTTTTACCAGTATTTCACCCCTTCCCATGGGCCCCTTAAATTGGATTTATGAAAAAACGCTCGAACACCTATTAAGTTATTTTTTTATGATGTCTCTTTCCCCTGAGTTTGATGAGTGAGTGAGTTAGTCAGTCAGTTAGGACACTTTCTCTCCTTTTCTTTTCCAGAATTTCACCCCAACTCATTGGCCCCTTAAATTGAATTTATGAAAAAACGATCGTACACCGATTTACTTATTTTTATAGCTGATTTTTTTCCGCTGAATTTCAAACTTCTCGCCTATGTCGTTTAAGAGATACACGCTCCGTTAGGAATCCTTCAATCCCCACTTTTCACCCCTTTCACCTTATAATATACACCACATCGAAAAACCCTTAGACACATGTCTGCTAATTTTTAATGATAAGTTTATATGCCGAGTCTCACATCCACAAATGAAACCACTCTTGAGAAATTGGTATTCAATAAGACCCCTTTAGAACCTGAATATCCGAAAATCCTCCCTTAGTGTACGGTTTTGACATACAACGAACATATCCCCAAAATGTTATGTTTCTAACTTCAATAATTTTGGCTGAGTGAGTGAGCCAGGACATTTTCTGTCATTTTTTTTTCTCCAGATTTTCACCACTCTCCATGAACCTCTTAAATTTGATTTATGATAAAAAACTGTCGAACATTTATTTACTTATTTTTAAGCAGTTTTCCCCCCTTAGTTTGAAGAGTGAGTGAGTCAATCAGTTAGGACTCTTTCTTTCCTCCCTCCCCCCCTTAATTTCAACCCTCCCCATGGGCCCCTTAAATTGGATTTATGAAAAAAAAAACGATCGAACACCTATTTACTTATTTTTTTAGCCGATATTTTCCGGTGAGTTTCAAATTTCTCGCCTATATCTTTTAAGAGATAGACGCTCCGTTAGGAATTCTTCAACCCCCCTTTTCACCCCTTTCAGCACATAATACACACCACATCGAAAAACCCTCCGACACGTGTCTTCTTATTTTTAATGAGTTTATATGCCGAGTATCACATCCCCCAATGAAGCCAATCGGGAGATATTTATCCAATGAAATGCAGGTTTAACCCCCCCCCCCCCCTGAAGACCCCTTTAGAACCTGAATATCCGAAAATCCACCCTTAGTGGACGGTTTTGACATACAATGAACATATCCGCAAAATGGCTGGGCAATGATGAGTGAGTAAGTGAGTCAGGACATTTTCTTTCAAATTTGTTTTTTCAGAATTTCACCCCTCCCCATGAACCCCTTAAATGTGATTTATGAAAAAAAACTATCGAAAACCTATTTACTTATTTTTAAGCAGTTTTCTCCCCTTGAGTTTGATGAGTGAGTCAGTCAGTCAATCAGTTAGGACATTCTCATTCCTGATTTTTTCCCCCCAGAATTTCACCCCTCCCCATGGACCCCTTAAATTGGATTTATGAAAAAACGCTCAAACACCTATTTACTAATTTTTTAAGCTGATTTTTTTCCGCTGAGTTTCAAATTTCTCGCCTTTGTCGTTTAAGAGATACTCGGTCCGTTAGGAATCCTTCAACCCCCACTTTTCACCCCCTTTCACCTCATAATATACACCACATCGAAAAAACCTCAGACACGTATCTTCTTATATTTAATGATGAGTTTATATGCCGAGTATCACATCCCTCAATGAAACCAATCCGGAGATATTGTAATTCAATGAAATGCAGGTGTACCCCCTTAACACCCCTTTAGAACCTGAATATCCAAAAATCCTTCCTTAGTGGGCGTTTTTGACTTACAACGATCATATCCCCAAAATTTCATGTTTCTAACTTTAATAGTTTTGGCTGGGCGATGATGAGTCAGTCAGTCAGTCAGTCAGTCAGTCAGGACACTTAGTTTTATATAATAGATAATGCACTGACATCTAATTTAGTTCAATTGTTTACATAAACTTAAGATGGCGGCTGTACGAAATGTTTAAATTAAGTTTGTATTTCTTGTGTCCTAATCATGCGACCGAAGTCAACGTTTGAATAATGAACCTACGCAATAATCCTCATCAAATAGTATATAACTATATGGCCTAGATATATTTTAATCCAACATGGTGAACATCCGAAATATTCAGACGGTTCTCAATATACAGTATATTAATCTATGACAGCAATCAAACTGAAATTGTGTATGATGATTGAGGCTATAAACATAAGTTCACCTATGCGACTTCCAATAACCTCGTGAGCACAAATCCAACATGGCGGTGACGCGAAATTAAAATATTCAAGTAGACGTTTCTCGCGATTTAACCATCCGAGCGCAGTGAAACGTGGTTCGGTAAATGCTTATAAAAATTTTAATCCACTGACATCTAATTTGTTTTAATTATTTACATAACCACAAGTTATCGGCTGTGTGAAATTTTAAAATCTCTTTTTTATTTTTGTGCCCTAATAATGCGATTGAAGTATGAATAATACACCTACACAATAATCTTCATGCAATAGTACTGTACCTTAAAATTTGGGAAGATGCCTGTTGGGAATCCATAGCAAAAGCTGGATTTTTTATTTCTAAATATCCATCAGAAATTGCTCCAACAAGGTCTTCGGGAATCTACACAGTATTGATCAATGGTATCGTGAATATACAACAAAATACACTGGCTCAGAAGCACACCTACCTCATTTCTCAGGGTCTCTGCAGGAACTTAGCTCCAACCTAAAAATGGATCCACGATACCACTGTTCCTATTATATTTAAAATAAATCACTCGAAGACGACGACTATAGTAAACTTAAACTAATATTAAACAATAAATAACAATAATTAATTAATAAATTAATATACACATTCATACGCACTCCTCTACTACAACAAATACGCTATTGAATTTTCTATGCTCTCAGTTAAATAGAAACAAATTTTGACTTGCCTGAGCCTGCTAGAAGTATTTAAAACGTTTAAGACAAATACCTGCGTTCCAAACATTCTTGAAGAGCTATTAAAAAACCGGCACGCTTCTCGTATCACACCTGGCCACGCGCACTCATTCAGAGAATGACACACTTGATCAGCCGTGAGGCTGTCTTGCTCAGAAGGCTGTGGACTGCTAACTCTCCACATTACATAATAGACTGGCCTTGAGCTATCTAACGGGAATACACATCCCTTCACATTTACTGTGACCGTGCTGTCAAGCGAACAGTCGCCGTGTTTAAATTTACATTATCTCTTTATAAAACTCTTCATATCTCAAGCAATTCTCAAACAAACACTTTCAGACTTTAACACTAGCATTCATGCACTCTCTCTCGACATTATAGACTGTCGGAGTTGTTCAATCAACCTTAACAACATTAAAAGCACTCATACTAAAAATATTCATTCAGAAATACACTATAATTCAGAAAACATCGAATAATAATGATTACAAAATTATTTCCCTAACTAAATAATTGCGAAAATATTTACAAGTATTGGATCGTTGTGTTTAACGTTATATACTGGAGTCTTAACTCTCCTTCAAGAATTATACTTCTGTCTGTCTGTTAGGTAGTCAGCCCGAAGGCTGGTTGGATCCTCAAAAAGCACCGCCGTTGCGTTATGTGAGTAGATACCCACAAAAACCCAAGGCAGCGCTATATTGAGGCGCTCTAGGCAAGAAGAGGAGTGAGGTAGTTTGCCATTGCTTTCCTCACTGAGTCAGAACAGTACTCCTAACCCTATGAGTAGAACCTTTCACAGCATTCACAGGCACTGACTGTGCCCTGAATGCCATTACTAAGCACCACCCATACCTCAGTAGCTTCCATATAATCACAGCCATGAGTGAGACTGAGACATCGGTGAAAAGCCACCTTTTACTCTAGCCTGTGCTTACTGACAAATGCAAATGTACTGTATTCATCAAGAGATGGCAAACAGGCCATATATACAAATTGATCTTCACATACACTTTCTTAAACATTCACTAATGTTTTTATACTACACACACTTTGTCATAATTAGTTTTATTGACAATATCAGTCAAGTGCGTCCAACCACCAAAGGTCAATTGCACGTAAATACTCAACTCCATGTTAATAAAAGTTAATAAAGGTATTAGTTAACATATGTAGACAATTGCTTTCTCTAATTATTTCCGCTTATCAACGCTCTTGCCATCACTGCTAAGTCGAAAATTTACATATGTGGGAGTTTTCAACACAATGACTCCTCTTCTATTAATGTCATGTTCTTATCAAAATAACTATACTTCAGTAAATTCCCTCCAATGCGGTAAAACCTTCGCATGAGTACACACTTCTCTCCACATAGCCTCATATATCCACAGTATATGGTATTAAAATCACATCTACTATGTTGAACAATTCTTAACACAATAATTGTTAACAACATCTTTTCTGTAGGACTTGCATTTAAATTACTGGCATTATCATCAGCATTGTAACACTCAATCGCTGGCATATTGAACTCTTCCTCCTGTTCTTAAAAGAAACTTCCTTTAAATAAAGAACGACATTAGGCAAGTCCTGTATGTCCTCTATAAGTTTACTTCATAAAAGGATACTTAATTGTCCACCGCATTATCACATATACAATTAATAAAAATACTGTTTCGTCCACCTTTCTGATCTAGCTTTAAATTACACGCCTATGCAATGTCAGGTCCACAATACGACGCGACACCACATATATTGTGTAAATAACCACATGTTATTTATCATGTCCATTAGAATTCAATTTTGACTAGGGTGAACCAGCTTCGAATCCCTGTCGTAAGATAAAAATTATCTTCTATAAAATTATATTTCCTAATACAATTAAATGATTAAAGCTCTTAGCTCTCTCAAATAAAGTAAGGATTGTCAATTCCGCAATGTGTCTCCATTCGATACAACGAATGTCTATGAATATATGACCTCTATCATATCCTGACGTATATTTCTTGTCAGAGCGACGTAAAGTTCATAGTACTTATAATGATATAGCAATATAATTTGTGGTTTCTTCTGTTCTTGATGACTTCTTTACAATGAGGTGCCCAAATTAAATTACTTAAAAATAATTTAATTGGCATCTGCGACTAAATGTCTACAGCCTTAACTCAAAATAAAATTCAAAACGTCGAAAGTTAAAATGACTGGTCTTAAATAAGGAATACTGATTCCTTAAACAAATAAACATGTCAGTTCAGAAGCTGATCCGTAGAATAAATGTAAATATGATGAAAGACGATCATCTCAAATGATCTTGCAGAATAAAATCTTGTTGCACACATGAAGAATAAAAATATGTCGAAACATTGAAATACATAAAATATGGAGTAAAACGTTGACTCAGAATGTCACTAAATAGCTCTCAATATAAAAGTAAATAACACTACTACCTTATCAGACGATATCTAGAAGATCAATTTAAGTATTTGGGAAAATACTTAGATGTTCCTCAATCCAAAATACTGAGTTGGACCTCAATTCTATTCCTCGGACCAGCAATCTCGGATAAGGAAAGACGTTTCCTCTCCAGTAATCACCAACCTCCGTCTGGCATCGAATGACATCCTTCTGGCATAATTATTCTTGGTTACAGGGAACTTCCCTGGTCATCTTGACAAATCTTCGTATGTTGCATCTTCTTTCTCCGTCATCGATATAGTTCAGTGTCATAGTTGAGTAATATCGTAGAAATATTCATATAGATGGTGAATGAAATATTTCTAGAGCTCGTAGTTGTTATATAAAGTTCGTGAAATGACGTTAATGCATAAGATGTAAGTGTACATAACGTCTACATTCAGAAGTATTCTGGTTAACTAAGCTCCATGTTGCACCTAAATCTCTGCTTCAAATATGTCCCTCACGCATAATGTTCTTATCTCATCATCGCAACATGGTGATAAATATCGAACAGCATGTCCTGATGAATACTAGCAGACATAATAAAATTGTTTATATACTGCTCCAATGTGAAAGTAAAGACACTATTACTCACTTGGTTTGTGTTCACTGCTGTCTCGTTTCAACTAAAATGCTTTTCAGCTTCGATGTCCGTCACTTTTCTAATTCACTTTCAATAAGTCTATAACTTCGAAACTATGCAATCTGTGACTCTTAAATTTCCGTAAATACTAGAATACAGTTTGTACTGTATAATTATTTAGTTGGCCGAAGTCTATTCTCAATTATATGTGAGTTAATGGAATATTAATAACTTGCAAACTTCGCCTAGTTTCAGAGCACGGGGATCTCCAATATCGACCCGGCGATAACGCTGTCTCCACGAGTGGTCTCAATACCGTACACGGATAAACCTTCGGGATCTCGGTTAACCCGGTAAACACATCTACACTCTTCGAAGTCTGTAGGATAAAGAACCTCGATGCTTGTGTCTCCCTCTCCAAGTCGAAATTATGGCGGCCATTTCTGACTCCCTCCATAAATTTTGCGCGCATTTTAGCAATGCTTATTACTGCGTAGTTGGACCTTTCTGCTCCTTTTAAAGTCTCTGTAATAGTTTCCTTTAATATTCTTGTCATTACCAATGAGTAAAATATTCTTGGGGCCTAAATGCATAAATTCTGCATATAATGTAGTTGAAGGTATTCCCGTCTTTAATAAGAGCTCTCCTCATTGGCTGGTTGCTTATGTCCAATGACATAAATTATAACAATAATTATAATATTCCTTAGCAAATTCACTGTTGCTATGTCGATTTCAACCTTTTAGGAGCCTCTATTGCGCAACTTATCACGTGATTGGATTCCTCCTGCATGCTCTCCTCGCTAACACGACTAGTTTGCGTCAAGTTCCAGCATTTATATTGCCATGTTAAACTGTATCATGGGCTTGGAAAATATTCTTATTTAAGTCCCAAATAATTCATTTTTCGGGGGCAGTACATAACATATAAAATCCGACTTGTGACCATCCGAAATATTTAGACGCTTCCCAATATCTACGAATCTATCACAGCAATGAAACTGAAACTCTATTAAGTTCCAACGTTCGTCACCAGGTGCTACTTCTTCACGGATCTACTTCTTTCACATAGTCTCCTCATTTGTTCAGACATTTGTCCTATTGCAGCACTAAATTTGAGATGCCCCTGTAGTAAATTCATCCGGCTGATTGCGGAGCTATCGTTGGACTCATGTCTTGGCATCTTCGTTGCACTTGAATCGCTGTCCTGCCAGGAACTTCTTCAGCGACCAAAAAATGTGGAAATCACATCCGGATTGTTTGTGGGTGATCCAGACTCTCCCAGTGAAATAACTGGAGCTTGTTGGCGGTTCTGGTTGCCACATGTGGTCTCGCATTGTGATGGTCCGCTGAAGAAGTTCTTGGCTGGACAGTGTTTCATGTACAACGAAGATGCCAAGACAGCCGTCTGACGATGGTTCCACAGTCAGTCGGCTGAATTCTACCACAGGAGCATCTCAAATTTAGTGCTGAGATGGGACAAATGTCTGAACAAATGTGGAGACTATGTGAAAAAATAGTGTCAGGTACATAGAACAGTACGTTTATTTGTATGCAATTCTCACTGACGTAAAAATAGGGGTAAATACTTTTCGATCCACCCTCGTATTTGGCACGCTCTCCGTACCGCTCGACACCCCTCTCTTACCACTGAGCTCTGAAGGTCAAGCGCAGAGCTAAACTCCGGTATCTGATTGATGAATTTTCACAGTAAACCAGACGACATGCTTTTGCGTAGTACGGTACAGTCCTACGTCATTACTAGCTTACTCACTCGACATGAGGACTTCAGGGACAGTGCTACATTATGCTATGCAGCTCAGTTGACAGCCATGGATGTATTATTAGCCTACTTTTCACGTTTTGCAAAAATGAGGAAAAAGTAGACTTATGAGATCGGGCAAATGTGTGTCTGTCTGTCCTTCTGTCTGTCTGTCTGTCTGGTTGAGTGTGTGTCCCCCCAATCAACTCCTAAACGGCTGCAGCAATTGAAATAAACTTTGGTAGGAGTAAAGATCTGTACCTGAATATATCAATGCCGTATTTGAAAATGATGTCAGTGCTACCAACTGCTGAAAAATCGCATTTGAAATTTGAGCTCCATGTTGGATATCTTGGAAGGTATGAATGGGAGCTATTTCAAAATTTGCACACGTATAGATAATAAAATTGCAGTTTAATTTCCAGGAGGCCATACACGGCAGTGTTGCCAAAATGATCATAAGCCTGCTGATAGGTCCAAATTTTAGATGCATATAACTTCTACACTATCAATTGGAATTCAACCAAATTTCGTATGTGCTATATGTACATAAACAGATATGACAGAGCGTGTTTTTAAGAGCCACCAGGGCTGCCAACTGTTAATAAATGCTCTCATTTTTTAAAATCCAAATATCCATATATCAGAAAGTATGCAAGCCGACAGCTTTAAACTATGCACACGAATAGTACCTAACATTCTATATTAAGGGGGGACCAACACCTTTAAGCTCCAAAAAATTGCATTTTTCAAAAATATCATATTCAAACAGAACAACAATTTCTCTTTCATTTTTTTCGAATTGTAATGCCATGTCCTGTGGTTCGGATTCCACGTAAAAAGTAGGTCCCGTGGCTCATAATCACAAGATTCACGGTCCTTCCTTTTCTCTTTCATTCAGTGAAAGAATTGGTTTAATATCTCGAATAGAACGGAAGTTATAGTAAAAGTACGATATGACTGACATCTCCCAGTGAAAATTAAATTTTCTGTCAACGCCCATTTTAATGAGTAATCTCCATTCCTCAAAATTGACCCTTTTAGAATATTCACTTTATCTATCGAATTATGTTGATAGCACTGCCATTATAAAATTTGCACAAAATATAGCTGGAATATTTTGGTCTAATAGTTGTTGTTGTCGTTGTTTGAGTCTTCAGTCTTTTGACTGGTTTGATGCAGCTCTCCTCCATGCCTCCCCGTCCTTAGCTAATCGTTTCATCTGTACATAGCTGCCACACCCTACATCCGAAGCAATTTGTTTAACATATTCTAACCTGGTTTACCCCTACTGTTCTTACCCTCAACCCTTCCTTCCATAACGAACTTTGCTATTCCTGGGTGTCCTACCAACCTATCTCTTCTCTTCGTTAGCATTAGCAAAGAAAACTAGTTTTAAAAGAAATAAGAGACTATGACTGGAGGAAAACACTGCGAAATCCGGTGAGGAAGGACCAGTTTATGCGGCAGGGGACTTTTAAAACAGCCCAACCATGTGCAACTTTCGTCGCTCATTTCCCGTAAGTTCATATTTTTCATTCCGTTTCCCTAATAACATATGAACTTACAAAGATATTTCAGTGAAGTTTTGTAGTCACATTTCTACGATATTTATCAACAAAATGTACTAGAATGGTTGCCCTAACCATTATGGTTTATTAATAATAAATTATTTACTATGAACATTTTATAGATTTTTAGACCCATTATTTTAAAAATCTCAAAATAATATTTCTTCTTGAAATATTTCAATCATTCTAGTATATTTTGTTGCCATGACATCTAGGACCACATAAAAACATTAATTAAAATGTAACAATATTTCCGAGAGTAACAAAGGAAACTCCATTCTTGTGTATAATATACAGCCGCCATTTTCTGTGCATATATCCATGATGATGCAATTTTCTAAATATTTAATAGTTGGTCTGTGTTAAAATTGTATTGTATGTAGACTGTGTTAAGTGACAACTCCAAACAGTTTATCAGTCCAAAGAAAATACATGTTAAAAATTCTCTATTCTGTTGCTGTCGAAGGTGTAGGTCCCCCTTAATTTGGAGTAACGTATATACGTCAGTGTTACCAACATTATTCTAAGCCTGCTGAGAGGTCCAACTTTAAATACATGTAACTTCTATACTATCATTTGGATTTCAACCAAATTTCGTGTGTGCTACGTGTACCATAACACATAAGACTATGGTGATTCTTAAGAGTAACCAGGGCTGCCAACTGTTAATAAATACTGTCTCTATTTTTGTTACCCTAATATCAATATATCAGAAAGTATGCAAGCCAATAGCTCTAAACTTTGCATAGGTATAGTACCTGGTATTCTAGATTAATTTAGAGTAACTAATATAGGCCTACGCCAGTGCTGCCAACATAATTCTAAGCCTGCTGATAGGTCCAATTTTAAAATGCATGTAACTTCTATACTAACTAATGGAGTTCATTCAAAATTGACACAACAATAGATCATATTATTTCAGATTATTTCTGACCAATATATCGCCGTGCCAGTGCAAGACCACGATAAGTGCAAATTTTTCAATTTTTATTTTTTTACAGCAATCAGTGTATTTTTGTGTGATCTTCAATGTAAAAGTGCAAAAATTTCAAAATTTATATAATTGGGCCGTTGAAGGAAAATGAATTGGTTTTGCATTGGAGTATTTTTTTGAAGATGCTCCGTGCAAAACAGAGTCATCTGCAGATGCATCGGTTTTACACTGGAAATTGAAGGAGAATTCATTTACCTTCAGTGCAAGACCACGATATCTGCAATTGTCGCGGTCTTGCACGGGATTGTTTAGAATCTGGCATGCATTCTTGAGTTGTCTCTATTGACACGAGTAAAGATTTTCTTCTTTTCCCGCTCATTCACTTCACTGTTGTTCCAAGCCTCATTCAGAGTGGTAGTGAGTGTATTATATTGAAGGGATTGAAACTGGATTATATAAATATGAAGAGGATATATCGCAGTCGTGGCGAAATGTTGTTAGCTTTGGTTAAAAAGGTATGTAGGCCTACTCTTTAGTTTCTGATAAAGCAATTAATTGTTTCCAAATGCGAATGCCATTACTTGTTGTTTCAATGATTATTTTAGTTTCTTTGTATAGTACTAGGATTATACTCAGCCTACGTAGTGTTATGTTAAATATAAAAGAAATGTTCATAATGAAGGATTGCATTTGTTTCCATTAGGCTAGACTTTCAGAAAACCCACCGCCCATTATGAGAAGGGTTGAAGAGAAGGTAATCGAACCTGATGACACAGGCTCAAATATAGTTGAACTTTCTCCCGTTACGGAAGAAATAGAATACGAACCTTTGATGTACCATGCAACGTGTTCTTACCACACCGACGTACCTCAGCCTTCAAGGTATTCTGCAGAGGTGCTGACTTCATCACAACAAACGCATGGGTTTAGTGATACCGTGAGTAGGCTAACAAATTAGATTGGTTACCATTATTTTTTTCTGAAATAGAAGTAAACCACTGTAGGACCACGTGTAATTTTAATGACTTGTGTTTTAATTTGTAATGTTTAAGGATGGTTTCTATTTGTTTCCATTAGGTCAGACTTTCAGAAAACACACCATCCTTTACGACAAGGGTTGAAAAGGAGGTATTTCTCCCACCGGATGCACCAGGCTCAAATAAAGTTGAAATGTCTCCTGCTCTGGAACAAATAGAACATGAAAGTTCGATATACCAAGCAACGTGTTCTGACAACACCGTCGTACCTCAGCCGTCAGGTTATTCTGCAGAGATGCTGTCTTCATCAGAACATACGCTTGAGTTTAATGATACTGTGAGTAGGCCAACAAATTGGATTGGTTTCCATTTTTTATAAAATAGAAATAAACCACGATTTTAATGATGTGTGTTTTTAATGCTCGTAATAATTCATGTATAACTCTTGCATTTTTCAGACGAATATCCTGGGAACGGAAGACTGCTCCACTGATAATGCACATAATTCAAGTCACTACAATAATGATATTCTAAAGCACATGAACTATATTTGTGAAACAAGTTCAGAAGGAGGAGGAAGAGAAGAAGATGAAGAGGAAGGAAAAGAAGATGATGAAGAAGAGGATGAATCAGAAGATGATGGTGATGATAATGACTATATTCCTGATACCAGTAGTTCAGAAGAGGAAGATAACTATGATGATAACAAACCAGACAAGATGAGTATACAAGACAAAGAACTACCATCAACTAGCAAAGAACTCAAAAGCTCTAAAACTTCAGCATTTCCTTTGAAGGAAAGTTTCGTTAACGAAACATCAGACATCTGTGTTCCTTCGGAAAGTGCCAACTTAGTGAGCAACTTTGAAGGATCAGGCTCAACAACAACAGCAGCAGCAGCAACATCACCTCAGAAAGACAGACGCCCGAAGAAGCGTCGTCGTCAAGAACATAAATGGGCTCGAAACATAAGAAAACTTAAAGTAAATACAGGACAGTTAGTAAACAACAAAAATGGTACCTGTAGGAAGGATAAAACATTAAAGAAAGGATGCCAAGGAAACTGCAATTTTAAATGTTCACTTTCAGAAGAGGACAGGATTTCAATCTTTAAGAGCTTCTGGGATCTTGGAGATCTGAACAGGCAGAGACAATTTATTAGTCATAATATGACTCAAGTGAAGCCAAAATATCGAAGAATCACTCCTGGAGGTGGAAGGTCTTGCAATATGAATTACAGTTTAACCATAAGAGGAGATAGAATAAAGGTTTGCAAGAAGATGTTCATGGATACCCTTGGCGTGGGAAACACCATGATTTCTACAGTTATTTCCAAGAACAAGGATGGTTTCCTTGAAGAAGAAAGAAGAGGGAAGCATGGAAAGCAAAAGAAGTTACCCCCAATGATAAGGGAAGGAGTGAGGCAACACATCAATTCAATTCCAAGAATGGAGTCCCATTACATTCGAGCTGATACAACACGAGATTATTTTGAAGGTTCGTTGGATATATCCACATTATATCGGATGTATATTGAGAAATGTAAGTTAGAAAATGAACCGATTGCAAAGAAGCACGTATACGAAACAATATTTAATACGGAATTCAACATCGGGTTTCATAGACCTAAGAAGGATCAGTGTATGATCTGTGAAGAATATAAGAATTCTACTGAAGAAGAAAAGCAAAAACTTAAAGACAAAACTGAAAGACATCATGCAGAGAAAGAAGCAATGAGACGGGAGAAAGGAAATGATATTCATCAGGCCACAGAGGAAAACCGTGGAGTGGTGGCTGTGTTTGATTTTCAAGCTGTTACACCTCTGCCAAGTGGTGAAATATCAAGCTTTTATTATAAAAGAAAACTTAATTTATTTAATTTCACTATATACGAAGCTGTCTCTAAAATTGGAAGATGCTACATGTGGCACGAAGGTCAAGCTGGAAGAGGGGCAAATGAAGTTGGTAGCTGCATAATCGAGTTTCTGAAAGAATACCCAAATCAAGAAGTGATTTTCTACTCCGACAATTGTGTTGGACAAAATAAGAACAAATTCGTGTTATCTGCATACTTATACGCTGTTCTAAAGTTAGAAATTTCGTCTATTCAACATAAGTTTTTAGTAGTAGGACATACACAAAATGAGGGAGACGCTATGCACTCTCGCATAGAATATGAGAAGAAAAGAGCTCTGAAATCCGGTCCTATTTACGTTCCCTCACAGGTTGCTACTATCGCAAGTCTTGCAAAAAGGACTGGGGAACCTTACCTTGTAAGACAAATGGAAACAACTGACTTCATAGATTGCAAGTCATTATGCAATGACCTCGGCAACAATTTTTCCATCAATGAGGATGGGGAGAAAGTTTCGTGGAATGCTGTCACTGAGATAATGGTGAAGAAGAATTCCCCTGGGGTGTTCTTTTATAAAACTTCCTACCACGAAAAGCAATATAAACTAGTGCATATTAACAGAAAGACAAAGAGGAGCAGTCCACATCATCACCCCGAAACTCTCAAACTCAAACCAGCTTATAGAAAGTCTCCAAAAATATCAGCTAGCAAGAAGAAAGACCTTATTTCACTCTGTGCTCAAAATCTAATACCGAAGACGCATCACCCATTCTTCGTTACTTTGGAATCGGAAAAGGACTGAGGTTCTGACCATTGAAGCAAATGACGTGCTCATGCTGAACTTGTGAACTATTTTCCAACATTCATTCCATCTTTGCCTCAGTGTGCCTATTTTCAATAACAAGTGATTTTTTTTTTCAAATTATAATTCAATATAGAATGTATATAGAATTGTGTATAGAATGTTCAAATATAGCAGTAAACTAGGGAAAAATTAAACTGAAGTGTTGGAATTCATTAATTGTCTAACAATTTTCACAGAACAGTCAGTGCAAGACCACGACATCTGCATTTTAGCCCTTTTTGTGGGCCTTATTTACAAACTTTATAATTTTAATTAAAAGGACAATGTACACTATGCAATCAACCAAAACATATCCAAAATTCAAAATTCTCTACAGATTTCCATACTGTCGAAAGGCTAATACTAAGTTGCAGAAAACTTCAAACCCGTTTTTCTCAATAAAATGATTTTTGCAGATATCGTAGTCTTGCACTGGCACGGCGATATGTATGTCATTGTTGCCAACATGATTTTACGCGCGCTGTTAGATCCAATGTTTAACTGCATGTAACGTCCATGCTATCCAATGGTCTTCAACCAAATTTTGTATTCTGTACCTTAAGAGATGGAACTAAGAATATATTCAGTCACCAGGGCTGCCAACTGTAGTTCTCTATTAGGCTACATTATGCTAGGTATACAGTATTTGGAACTAATTAGAAATTTCGATATTACCAACTTAATTTCGTCATTTTTCTAGATAGATCCATATAGATTAATCATTGGCATGAATCTTAAATTTCAAGAAAAGTAGGCTCTTTAGTTCGTCACGGAACTTCTTGATTTCACTAGTATTAACATGGATAGGTTTCGGTGCTCGGGATCCCTCTTCGATTAATAATAATGTTTTACGTCCCTTTTAACTACTGAGGTTTTTTAGAGACTTTAGGGTGTCAGAATTTCCCCCCGAAGGGGATCTTTAACGTGCTAGTAAATATACTGTCACGGATCCCTCGCATTTGCGCACCCTCAAATGTCAACTGACTGCGCCCAGACTCGATCCTGTAACCCTGGACACAGAGGGCAAAAACGTTACCGCTTAGTGGCAGATGACCTCGTAGTCCCGCCCTTTAGAACAACAATAACTAACTAACTAACTAACTAACGTTACCGTTTCGCCACGCGGCCAATCCTTCTGTGATTAGCGTGGACAAAATATCGAAAGTTAGTTCCCATGGCAACAAGTGAGTGTTCATCATCTGGACCTGCTATATGGTTACCAAGGCATCAAGTATTTAACACTTATTATGCCTAAAAATATATTCATGGTTCCATGTTTCACACCAGCCAAAGTCGTCGGATAATTTAAGAGCGTTAGAAATCCCTCAGTATGCCTTTCTTTGGAGGGTAAGTAAAACTGGTAGGCCCATGTCATAGATTTATGGCATGTAAAAGAACCCTCCCCTAACTACAATTGTGTGAAGCTAAATTTTTAGGTTAAATTTGATTAAAGCTCTATTAAGTTCCAACGTTCGTCACCAGGTGCTGCTTGCGGTGGCATCTAGTAGCCAAATACACAGGCAGGTGTCGTTGACTGTAGCATTTGGTAGCAAAAGTAGGAACATCTTGATATTGATCGTCTGCAGTCCTTACCTGAATTGCAGATGACACACGCTAATACTGCCGTCACAATTAAAACAGATTCTATCCGCACTCAAAGTACACGGGGCTACATGACCGCGTTGTCGTAGCCCCTAAACTGAGGGGAAAAAACAATGTTTAGAAAAATAGAAACATTTCAAATTTGAATTCCTCGTGATGTAGCGGCTAGCGTTCTTGGTTGTCGACCCCGGGCTGAGGTCGGGGTTCGATTTCCACCTCAGCCATCCTGGAAGTGGCTTTCCGTGGTTTCCGCCACTCCTACTCCAGGCAAATGCTAGGGTGGTTCCTAACATAAGGCCACAGCCACCTCCTTCCCAATCCTACCCCCAATTTACAAATACACACACTAGGCTAGTTTAGCCCTTAGTTTATGCGAGGCGGGGAAGCGATTGGTACGTAATATTGAGATCGTCCTTAAAAAATTGGCATACATCATACAGATTAGGTCATTGCCGGCCAAGGCACACACTAATTAAAACCAAGTAATGCTTTTAAGTAGCAACAACAGATGGCGCTGACAGCACTTAGACGAATCATAATGACATTGAACTCAGAATAGCAAGCAGAGCGCACCACAGACGGTAAACGTGAAGTTAACATATCGGAGCAGTCAGTCCGAGGAGAGCTTGATACGAGAACGGACGCTACAGGACTCAGTTTCTAAAACCAGATACGTTGACATAATTTTATTCCATTTTAGTGCAGTATATCATTTGTGTAGTCGCCACATCAAGGTATCACAACACAATTAGGCCACTAGTTTAAATAGGAACGTTTGATTTAGAACATAAATAACAAAATGGTGTAGATCACAAGTGAAGTTATTCACAATAATAATTTAATAGATCACATGCTAAATACTTAAACCACATTAATAATAATAATAACAATAATAATAACGAAGTGAACTATATTGTCTGTAAATAATTTTGACACGTTACACCGAAGCCGTATTTCTCTCATATTATCGGCAATGGCTGCAACGCCCATCTGTTTCCGGATACGTTCATTCCTGACATGATTAAGCCGTGTAACACCCATGGACTAACGTAACATTTTCATCTCCATTACATGTAGGGTTTTTACATTCTTGGTTGAAGCTGGCCAACATTCTGTGCCGTAAAGTGCCACTGGACGTATCATGGACTTGTATACTTTCCCTTTCAAAGGGATAGGTACTTTCTTATCGCACAGCACTCCTGTAACTTGGCGCCACTTCATCCACGCAGTGTTAACTCGTGCTCGAGCATCGAGAAGCGTTTCGCCATCTGAAGTGATAAGGGAACCGAGATATTAAAAGTGTGTAGTTTTAGTGAGATGATGCTCTTCAATGCCGATGGTACCGTTGGTCTATGTACCACATTGCAAGTATTCAGTTTTCCCTGTGTTGAGTTTCAAGCCATTTTTGCTCAGACATTCCTTCCAGCCCAGAGTTCAATTTTCTAGATTTTCGCGAGTTTGATCTGCGAGACACACATCATCAGCATATAAGATCGTCCATGGATGAGGTGTCAGAATGTCAGCTGTCACCATATCCATGCACAGAATGAATAGAAGCGGCGAGAGTGCTGATCCCTGATGAACTCCAACAGTGATAGGCAAAGCAGGTGAAATTCCAGCTGGACAGCGTACCATACTTGTGACGTTGCAGTAGAGGGACTGCATACATCGGACGTAATCTTCTTGGATTTTGTGAGCTCGAAGTTATCTCCAGATGAGCTCATGTGGCACCCTGTCGAAAGCCTTCTCGAGATCCAAGAATGCGAGATGTAAAGGTTGGTTCTTTTCTCTATGTTTTTCCACAAGTAGGCGTTCAGCATGGATTTCATCGGGCGTACCAACCTCTTTGACAAAGCCGCATTGGTTAGGAAATATCTGGATCATGCAGTGCAGACGACTGTCAAGAATACGCTCAAAGACTTTCATTGTGTGGCAGAGCATTCGAATTGATCGATAATTGAAGCATTCACCAACATCTCCTTTACCCTTCCAAATTGGGATGGTATTACTAGACTGCCAGTTTGTAGGTATGCAGCCATACTCAAGGATACGATTGAAAAGTGCCGTAAGAATTTTAGCACCAGGATATCCAAGCAACTTCCAGATTTCAGATGGTATGCCATCTGGTCCTGTCGCTTTGCCATTTTTCATTTTAATCACAGCCTTTAATACCTCTTCTTCGGTAATTTGAGGTACAGGCCCTGCAATTGGATCGCTGGTCAATTCAGGTGTGTGTGGAAACTCTTCATTACACATTTCCTTGTAGTAGTCATGTCATCGTTGTAGTATGGCTGTTGGATCCCTAAGAGGCTGGTGGCTCGCATCTTTAATCTGGAGTACATGTCCAATATCTTCCGTTGCTCGATGGCGGGATCCTGCAAGGCGGTAGATCTTGTTAGCACCTTCTGACGTATCAAGTTGGTTATACAGTTCCTGATAATGCTGGCTTTTTACTCTGGCAACAGCGTGTTTTGCAGCAGATTTCAGCATCTTATACTGATGTAGATCTTCACTCAGCCTTGTTTGGCGCCAAGTTTTGAAAGCTTGCTCCTTTGCTTTGATGGTCATTTGAACGTCTTCGCTCCACCACCAGGTCAGTTTATCAATAAAACGTTTTTCCTCCTTCGTTATTCCGAGGGTTTCAGTTGCTAATGTTTGTGATTTCTCTCCAAATGGCCTCTGCTGGTTGATCCGTGTTTATAGGAAGTGTATTGAGCCTTGATGCAAATTCATCATTCTTCTCATAAAGCTTCCACCACTTCATCCTCTGTGGACCATTTTTGTGAGGTTGGACTGTTCTGATTTTCTCAATTCGCATGTCTAGAACTAGTAATTTATACTGTGGTGCAATATTTTCAGATGGGATTACCATAGCATCTCTGGTCAGTTTAAGATCGTGCCTTCGTATCAGTCAGTAGTCAATCTGAGTGGAGTATTCACCACTGGTGTAGGTGATAAGCTGTGTAGGTCTCTTCCTGAAGAAAGTGTTTACAAGGACTAAGTCATGAACCTCAGCAAAGTCCATAATATTGCACCCATCTTCATTTCTCACTCCAAATCCTTGACCACCATGACACTGCACATATCCATCTCTAGTTTTTCCCAAACCTATGTAATATAAACATTGTAAATATATTTGTGATTAAGTGTAATTCATAAACATCGTACACGAATTAAGCTTAAATGAACAAATATGAGGATGAACGCTTGACGTTCCAATTAAGTAGGTACCACATTTTATCATTTCAAATGATCTTATCGACTTCATCGTTATGCTTAGATCTACCGTTATGCGTCACGGTTACGGCATGTATGACGTCATCATGTTGTTCAGTGCATATCCACCGAGTCTGAGTTTACTCTTGGGGTCTGGCGTTATGCGAACGGAGACGGCGAGTGCGTGACGTCATGCAGTCCGCGCGCGGGAAGCCTAAGTTAAAGGGTAATGGAGTCTGTTGAGTCTGAGTTTACTCCTGGAGTCTGTCGTTATGCGAACGGAGACGGCGAGTGCGTGACGTCATGCAGCCCCCACGCGGGAAGCCTAAGTTAAAGGGTAATGGAGTCTGTTGAGTCTGAGTTTACTCCTGGGGGTCTGGCGTTATGCGATACGGAGACGGCGAGTGCGTGACGTCATGCAGTCCGCGCGCGGGAAGCCTTAGTTAAAGGGTAATGGAGTCTGTTGAGTCTGAGTTTACTCCTGGGGTCTGGCGTTATGCGAACGGAGACAGCGAGTGCGTGACGTCATGCAGCTCCCGCGCGGGAAGCCTAAGTTACAGGGTAATGGAGTCTGTTGAGTCTGAGTTTACTCCTGGGGTCTGGCGTTATGCGAACGGAGACAGCGAGTGCGTGACGTCATGCAGCCCCCGCGCGGGAAGCCTAAGTTACAGGGTAATGGAGTCTGTTGAGTCTGAGTTTACTCCTGGGGTCTGGCGTTATGCGAACGGAGACAGCGAGTGCGTGACGTCATGCAGCTCCCGCGCGGGAAGCCTAAGGTACAGGGTAATGGAGTCTGTTGAGTCTGAGTTTACTCCTGGGGTCTGGCGTTATGCGAACGGAGACAGCGAGTGCGTGACGTCATGCAGCTCCCGCGCGGGAAGCCTAAGTTACAGGGTAATGGAGTCTGTTGAGTCTGAGTTTACTCCTGGAGTCTGTCGTTATGCGATACGGAGACGGCGAGTGCGTGACGTCATGCAGCTCCCGCGCGGGAAGCCTAAGTTACAGGGTAATGGAGTCTGTTGAGTCTGAGTTTACTCCTGGGGTCTGGCGTTATGCGAACGGAGACAGCGAGTGCGTGACGTCATGCAGCCCCCGCGCGGGAAGCCTAAGTTACAGGGTAATGTAGTCTGTTGAGTCTGAGTTTACTCCTGGGGTCTGGCGTTATGCGAACGGAGACAGCGAGTGCGTGACGTCATGCAGCTCCCGCGCGGGAAGCCTAAGTTACAGGGTAATGGAGTCTGTTGAGTCTGAGTTTACTCCTGGGGGTCTGGCGTTATGCGATACGGAGACGGCGAGTGCGTGACGTCATGCAGCTCCCGCGCGGGAAGCCTAAGTTACAGGGTAATGGAGTCTGTTGAGTCTGAGTTTACTCCTGGGGTCTGGCGTTATGCGAACGGAGACAGCGAGTGCGTGACGTCATGCAGCTCCCGCGCGGGAAGCCTAAGTTACAGGGTAATGGAGTCTGTTGAGTCTGAGTTTACTCCTGGGGTCTGGCGTTATGCGAACGGAGACAGCGAGTGCGTGACGTCATGCAGCTCCCGCGCGGGAAGCCTAAGTTACAGGGTAATGGAGTCTGTTGAGTCTGAGTTTACTCCTGGGGTCTGGCGTTATGCGAACGGAGACAGCGAGTGCGTGACGTCATGCAGCCCCCACGCGGGAAGCCTAAGTTAAAGGGTAATGGAGTCTGTTGAGTCTGAGTTTACTCCTGGAGTCTGTCGTTATGCGATACGGAGACGGCGAGTGCGTGACGTCTTGCAGCAGAGTGCAAAGAGTCCTGGAGAGCCTTCCTGAGCCTTTCTAACATGTGTAGCATTTGTAGCATGCGTCATTTGGAATGAGATAAGGTCTAGTCTCTCAGCCTGACTGTATCTTTTTGTACATAAAAGCGTGTTAGTTTCCTTCAGGTTAGGACAGGTAAATACTTGTTTTCCTCCTAATGTAATTGGACACAATTTGTGTTGACCGACGGGAAAGCTTTCTTTAATAGAATTAGGCACCACTGAAAATATGGCTTCAATTACTTCAATAGTTCAGCCATCACAATTACACAGGTTATCACACAAATTGGACACACACCAAAGTACACGAGGCAGCCCCGAAAATACGCAACGAGAACAAATCTTCAATTTACATTTTGTAATTATCAGGACTATCAACTGTGGTCAGAGCCATACTGATTGGTTATTTTAAGGGACACTGGGACTGAAATTTTAGTGAAATTTGTGGAAAATGTCGATTTTCGGTATTTTCCATATTAATACACCCCTATCCCCTGCGGATCATATAGCAGTGTTTTTATCCGAATTCCGCCATTTTTAAAGCCCTGGCGAAGCTTTAAAATGCACGGTGTGTCCTTTAATCGCCCCAGCACAGTAAGTGTCCTGAAGGTTCTGAGTCTTGGTATTTCTACAATCGAAGTATCGCAGCTGGTAAAACACCACAGAGTCATGACAAAATGGCTGTAGATCTTTAAGAACCCTTAGTTGTCAAGATTATGCCTGTTTATCAAAGGCTGGCATCAGATGAGCTACTATCCAGATACATCCGTGGTGCTACTGAAAATCAGAATGAGAGTCTGCATTCTGTTATCTAGAGGAAGTGCCCAAAGGAGATTTTTATTTCACGGAAGATACTTGAAATTGCTGTTAGTAATTCTGTAGCAGAATTCTACATGGGGTGTAGTGCTACAACAGAGTTGAAATCAGGAATAAGACTAACTTCAGTATCTCATGTCACAGCATAAACATTTGAATGATGTGACAGTCGCAGGAAGAATGTAAGTCCGCGGTCATAATTGGAGAAGCGAAAGGCATGTCGACGGAAGGTGAAACTAACAGAAATGAAGGAGGAAGATGCAAAACAGAAGAAGGAGGGTGTCACCTATGCTGTAGGACAATCCTAATGTCATTGGTAAGCTGAAACCTTGTAAATTGTGCATCATTTTAGAAAATTGCTGTTTTCTCGGATTCACTTTTTCAGGTATTCCAAATGTTACTCGCGTCATAAATCTTATGATATTGCTTTCAAAATGGGAATTTATTATCTTCATTGCAATGACTATAAACCTGCGGATCGTTTTTTAGATTGCACTTTTGGTATGGCTGCAAAGAAAATTCAAACTGGAAAAAATACGATTTTTGGTAGAAAAAAAACTTGGATATGAAAAAAAATTAATTTCTTGACACTCATTAATGCAATTCAAAATTGGATCCGTAGGTTTCTTCCAATTGTTATAGTGCAATAGAATATAACCTAAAAGTTACACTATCTTGTTTTTTTTAACGCGGCTGACCTTTATAAAACTTGAATAATTAGCACAATAAATGTACAAAATAATTAATATCTGGAGAACTAATCAACTTACAATGCTCACGTTTCCCACAGTGGTTTATAATATGACTATTCATAACCATATAAAATTTCAAAGCTGTACCTCAGTTTATATAGAATTTGAAAATTTCAGTCCCAGTGTCCCTTAAACTGATCATTTTTCCAGTCAGGTATTGAGACGTGCGTGCGACTAAGGCTGTAAACAAGATTAGATCCTGGGGTGATGGATGAGCACAAGTCTCCCGGGCGAGTTGAGCGGCGGTCTATCAATGTCCGGAGGAAACAATGCTTCTGTTATCACTTTGGGCCAAACTTATGCATCTTTTATGTGATCCCTTGTCCATATGAACTTCCTCTACCCTGCGTAAGAACAATTTTCACTCCGCATTTAGATTCAGCCCTCTAAGTTGCTAATCTTTAATATAGAAAGCCTATTTGATCCTAAGAGATACAAGTGTTGTAGACGATGAACTGATACGATTTTGTATAAAACTTCCCATTGAGGACTTATGAATCTACTTTACTTGCACTTGGTTATACAAAACAGTAGCATTCAAATTAGAAGTAACAATCTAGAATTCATGTATCTTCTACTAACATCATAATAAAACGCTAAGGTGCATGTTTCACAAAACACAAGCTCTTAATCCAGGGGCGTATATTGAATTTTATTTCGGGGGGTGCCCAACCGGGGGTTACGGGACATGGTATAGGCCCAAAGAATAGGGGGTCCGGGGTTCTCCCCGGGAAACGTTTGTATAATTTGGTGCAAAATGATGAGTTTTAAGGCTTTCTGGCATCACTTTTCAACCAATTTGTTGTGATGTTTTATGTTTGTTTAATGTCAAACACAACTAAGACCATTTTATGACACTTTCTATTAATACAATCATCTTGCTCACTTGATAGTGTTTACATGGAAAGAATTAATGTTACTGTTTTGATTTACAACTCACACTATAATATAAAGTCAAGGTTTCTTGAAGCATTGCCAAATCGGTTCATAAGTTCTTCGTCAGTGAGATGTATGTCTCTGAATAGATGACAATACTAGACCGTTGAGTCTGTTTTCAGAAGTAGAATTTCTTAACTATGTTTTCAACCAACTCAAACTCCGTTCGGCAGTACCAGTAGCTACAGAGAGAGGCAAATTTGCCAAAAGTTTTATAAGGGTATAAAAGTTAGGGGAAACAACTTTTGTTACACGCTTCAAGGGCACTTGTTGCTGTTCTTGGTTCGTTCATTAGAGCGAAGGCACTGGAGAATAATAAGAGGATATGTTGTTACACATAAGATCAGAGCAAACTGATTGTCACACTGTTTACATCGCTCTACCTTCGTCTTGCTTTGCAACGTTGCCATACGGCACTTAGTAACAATAGTACATGATTATATTGTTTTTTTTTTATGTTTTTCATAAACAAATAATATATGTGAAAAAAATTCGGGGGGGGGGGCCTTGGGCCCCACCTTATATACGCCCCGGTCTTAATCCAGAGGAAGTTAGCAGGTGCGGTTTGTGTTAAAATCTTTCAAATCGTCTCAATAGTACAGGAAAGATCTTAAATTTTGATAACAAATCAACGGAAATAAGCGTAGGCCTATATTTAATTGTTTAAGAGGTGGTTGGTTGGTTGGTTGGTTGGTTCCATAGGTTAGGGGCTGCGACAATGCGGGCAAGTAGCCCCGTGTACATTGGGTGTGTGTAGAGTATGTCTGATAACCGGTGTTAATTGTGATGGCTGTATTAGTATGTGTTATCTGTTATTCAGGTAGAAAGACTGCTGACGATTAATTTTTTCAAGTAGTTCCTCCTTTTACTACCAAATGCTACCGTCCACAACACCTAGATGCGGACGTGGCTACTAAATACCATCGCAGTCAGCATCTGGCGGTGAACGTTGGAACTAATAGAGCGTTATCAAACTAACCTAAAAATTTTAGCTTCCACAAGTGTAGTTAGTGGAAGGTTCTTTTTCATGCCATAAATCTATGACATGGGACCGCTGGCTCTACCTCCTCTCCGAAGGAAGGCATAGGCCTGCTGAGGGACTTTTGGCGCTCTTAAAAAATCCGACGACTTCGGCCGGGTGTTTAAAAGGTGCGTTTAAACTAATAAACAAGTCAATACCCCTTGCCAGAAGTGTTTCGCGTCTATTCCGCATAACAGTAAAGCTGGGACGGGCACATCAACCCCTACACAGCCAGCTCGGCCTTCTACATCAGCCACATCAACAAAGCAACCATTAGAACAAATGAACAAAATAATTCTGACAATCACCGGTTGTGACAGGACATAAACACACTCTTTAAGACCGTTAAAATCCTTCAGTATGCCTTCTTTCGGAAGGGAAGTAAAGCTGACGGGCCCATGTCATGAATTTATGGCATGTAAAAGAACCTACCACTGCAATTGGTGGTGTGTAGCAAAATTTGTAGGTTATATCTGGCTAGCAGCCTACACAACGCTCTATCAAGTTCCAACGTTCGCCGCTAGTGTCAGTGACAGTAGCATCTGGTAGCCAAGGTTGGAACTACTTGAAAGTGAACTTGTTGGGAGCCCTCGGGCGTTCAATCAAAAATACCCAGCTTATGGCCATTGGTTGCGATTCATATATCATCATAAGCAGGAAACGTGCTCATTAGAAATGACCTATTGCTTACCGTTATGCGACGCTCATGCACGACAAAGATGTTAAAACGCGAGATTTCTCGCACGAGTTCCCTATGCCTGGTTATTATTATTACCGTCATGGTGGTGTTGCTGGCATGAATACGAAGCTAAAATTATCGTTGAAGATCGATTTATCTTTCAGATTTGAATGTGCTTTTATAATTTCCGCGAGTATTTTTTACATGACTACCTTGTATAAGGAGATCCACTTTAACTTGTCTCCACAAAAATGTTGAGTGTACTCGTTATTTACGCCATGCAGCCATGCTTATGGTATCCTCTTTATTAGCACTGACTTCCATTATTTTTATTTTCTCTGTACGCTTGTAGTATTTTGTGCAATTTAATGCTCCGCTTTCTCTTTGATGTGCGTTTCCCCGGTTCCCGTCACCACGATGCTCACCACCAGTCACATTCTACTCCCCTTCCCAGAGTTTTCACAGGGAAGTCTTTTCGAGTCTTTGTCACAGACTATTCCGTTCTGCTTCACTTCGGATTTCATTGAAGGAGAGACATTCTTCTTTGCGAGAATTGCCTCTTTTTTTCTTCCGTTTGAGAATTTTATACGTGTGTCCTGCCTGCTTGTTGTTGTTGATGTTGATTCATTCGATAGAAAGGCCTAGCCGTGCGCGTCAAACTGCTCACCCCGACCGCGGTGGGAAACTATAAGTTCGGAGATCAGAAGTTAGAATCCCGCCACTGGCAGCGGCTATGCTGAGAGTGGTTACTCCACGGGATTTTCAACGCCAGGTTCAATCCACAGGAAACTTTATTGGCGAGATAAACTTTGATGAGGTTAGAATGTTATATTAATTGGCTATTATTTTTACAAAGCCTCCACCGAAATTGAATCATTTGTCCCACCGCTTCGCGAGTCTGAAGAATACATGTCTCCTGCTTCAACATCGCCATTGGTAGTGAAACGTTGCCTCTCTTAGAGTCCTCTTCAAAATAGGGAACAAGTGGAAGGCTCTGGGCGCCAGGTCAGGAATATTCGGGTGGCTGCATTGTAGGTCTTACATTGTTACGAAAAAAAAAAAGATATCTACTATGAGACTTCTACTGTTCTATAGGCAACAATTCGAAGGAAAATAATATTTTTCAGGCAGCTTCGCTTTTTGAGTATATTATGCCAGTCGTTTTGATTAATTTATTTTATCTTTAGAGCAGAAATCTACATTCTTTTAAAATTGAATAGCTGCTCTTGAAGTCTTGAAGGATTTATGGAACATAGTTAAAAGACGCCTAGTTTAGATGGTTCGATCCCAATTCACTAGAAATATATTAACGGACCAGTTCAGTTATCCCTCATAACCCCCATAACCCAAACGCGAATACATTTAAGAAAAGCTGTGAACTCCTAGAATATTTTAACACCATTGACAAGGAAGAAGATCGGGGCACTCCGCTCATGGCATGATGAAACTCAGGGAAGAGTTGAGATTATGTAGATTACTGCAGTGAAGACGATATAGATTTCAAATTATCATAGGTCATTTTATAACATGAATGCAGTGCATGCCAGTGAGAACGCGACACACGAGAAGCTGCAAAACATGGACACGAGCTGTCGGAGAGAATAATTGAACTACTACAGCGAGCGACGTTGTAAATTTTCTAAATGTGTACTTGCATGTACTTCTGTTGGTACAGCCGTAGTGGTTCTTTTCTCACTATCTTCAAAGCAGTTTTAATGGCACATAACGTTCCCTGGGATGGTGATTATTATGTCTTGACAATCAGGCGCAGTTTCCGAACAATATCTTCTTGCATTTTCACACTTGTATCAATAGCTGATTCCTTCTCCAAATCTGCCTATTGTGGAATAGTTCTTCGATCACTTCCCTGGTAAGTACATTAATACAAATTGTAAACAGTGGGCTAGTAATCAACTTCTACGATGTTGAGGATGTGTGGCACCGTATTGTAATTAATTCACAGGTCTTTCGTGTGTAACATTTGAGAGGTAAAACAGATCAATTTTAGCCGACATTTTGTGTTCATTACCTGCTACTCTTTGTGCCATGCTTTCATTAACACACGCCAAATTTTTTCGTCTCTTACGATAAAAAAAGACTTTGAATACTAATTTGGCCAATTTGACATTCAGAGCAGTAACGCGTAATATGTATATCATCACGATCTGAAAACAGAGCTTCGATCACCCTGGTATGTTAATAAAAATTGTAAATAGTGGGTCACTAAAGCAACTTTTACAGAAACTATGACTTCTTTCAATTCTTTTTGAGAATAAAATGGGCCACATCCATATGATTCTCCATTAACTTCTGAATTGACCATTTGATTTCACTGAATAAGGTTGCCAATATCAACATTTGATTTCTGTACTTTTCATTGAGGTCAGTTCTACCAAATGCAAGTATATGCTAACGCAGTACCAACATTATGGCCACTCTCCAACAAGCTGTAAAACAACGATCAAATGTTGTTGTTGTTGTTTCATTACAGGGGCTTAGACTTGGGTGGATGTGGAATTTTGTCTGATAACCTTGGTTATTGTGATGGCTGTATTAGTGTGTGTAATATCAATTTAGTGAGGATTAGGAAGGAATTGGCCAAGGCATTAAATTAGGAACCATCCCGGGATTTGCTTGGAGTAGAAGTGGGAAACCACGAAAAACCACTTCCAGGATGGCTGAGGTGGCAGTCGAACTCGTTCTCAGTTTTGCCTCACGGGGCTGAGTGTATCCCATTCCAACCCTCAGACCAGAATTACATTTTGTGGCAGAGCCGGGAATCAAACCCGGACCTCAGCGGCGACAGTCAAGAATGCCAGCCGTTACATAACGAGGTAGTCTTCGAAGTACATGTTGAGACTCAGTTCCCAAAGTTCGTGGGTTCGATTCCAGATTCTACAATGAGATTAAATTCTGATCTGAGAGTAGGCTACATTCAGTATCTTGAGGCAAAACTGAGAAGAGGTGAGTTCGATTCCCATCTCAGCCAGCCTGGAAGTAGTTTTCCGTGGTTTCCCACTTCTACTCCAGGCAAATGCCGGGATGGTTTCTGACTTAAAGCCATGACCACCTCCTTCCCAATCCTCGCCTGAATTAAAAATACACACACTACTGCAGACACCACAATTACAAAGGTTCTCAGACAAACTCTACACACACCCAAGTACACGGGGCTAAATGACCACTATGTCTAAGCCCCTCAAATGAAACAACAACGTGAATTAGTAGTGTTTTATGTAGAATAGGGGCAGATGACCTAGTAGTTCCGCCCTTTAAAACAACAATAATTAACATATGTAGAATATTTCATGGCTATAAGCAATTTTAGATAGGTAAAATGTTAAAGTTTTTTAATCGGAAGAAAGTAATTTATTTCGATTAAAGATTTTGAATTGTAATTAATAATTTCGCACAAGCATTGTGCTACTATAATTTGAGTGTCGAATGTTTTTAAGTAATAGTTTAATTTTAATGTCAGTGAAGTTGATGGAGTTTAGATCCATAGGTTAAGACCTCGCTGTTCCACCCCTGAAAACACTAACTATGGAATATATGCTTGCAATTTTAACATAAATAACCCCTGGCACTACGGGCCTTGAAGGGTCTAGGCCTACCAAGCGACCGCTGCCCAGCCATTTGGCCTGCAGATATTGGGGTGACGCGTGGTCAGCGCATCGGGTCCCCTTGGCCGTTAATCTTGGTTTTCATGACCAGGGTGCAGCCTCACTGTCAGATAGCTACTCAATTGTCCTCACGAAGCTAAGTGCACCCCGTTCCAGCCCTCACGACAGTTTACGGAGCCGGGAAGCCGAATTTTTAACACAGATTTTCAAATAGCAAGCATATCATAGCTCCTCACTTGTACTAATTTGTTTATTATCGTGTAGGAAGCCATTTTTAGCCTATATTTATTTATGAAAAAAAAAAAAAGGCTTATGAGACCACCTCTTGTCCGCGTATGTGTGTCTATGTGTGTATGTGTGTGTGCGTCTGTATGCGTGTCCCACCGTAATGAAATCTAAATGGCTGGAGCGATTTCAAAGAAACTCTGTAAGTTCATAGTAATATTTTGGCCGACCCGACCGTGCCCTTAAAATTTTATTACGTGTCACCAATCCAACAGGGCGGCTGTGCGAAATATTTCAACGGCATTCTATATCTCCAACACCATTACTGATAAAACCCTGCGATTTTGTACGGAGATAAAGGGCACTACTAGAACGTCACTTATGTGACTTTCAAGAACCTGTTAACTACAAAGCGAACATAGCAGCCACGCAAATTGAAACATTTAAATAGACTATTCTCGCGATTTAACCATCCGAACGCAGTTACGCTTGGTACTGCAAATATATACACATTGTAATGCACTGACATCTAACTTGATTCAATTGTTTACATAACCTCAAGATGGCGGCTGTGCGAATAATTAAAATTATTTCTTGTGTCCGAATCATGCGATTGAAGTCAACGTTTTAGTAATGAACCTACGCAATTATCATCATGTAATGGTACATAATTCTATGGCCTACATATGTAAAAATTTAACATCGTGACCATCTGAATTGTTTAGACGGTTCACAATATCTATTAATCTATGACAGCAATCAAACTGAAATTTTGTATGTTGATAGAGGCTATCATATAAGTTCACCTATGGGACTTTCAATAACATGCTGAGCACAAATACAACTTCGCGGCGATGTGAAATATAAATATTTAAAAGGACGTTTCTCGCGAGTGCAGTGAAACTTGGTACGGTATATGCTTATGCACATTTTAATCCAATGGCATCTAATTTATTTCAAATGATTTCAGAACCACAAGATGGCGGCTGTGAGAAATATTTCTTGAGTCCTAATCATGCGATTGAAGTTTGAATAATACACCTACACAATAATCTTCATGTCTGTCTGTTACGTAGTCAGCCCCAAGGCTGTTTGGATCCTCAAAAGCAGCGCCGTTAGGTTATGTGTGTAGATACCCCCCCCCCCAAAAAAAAAAACAAGGCAGCGCTATATTGAGGCGTGAGAAGAGAGGAGTTAGTTTGCCATTGCTTTCCTCACTGCGCCAGTACTGCAGTACTAACCCTATGAGTAGAACCTTTCACAGCATCCACAGCACTGACTGTGCCCTGAATGTCATTATTAAGCACCACCCATACCTCAGAAGCTTCCATATAATCACAGGCATGAGTGAGAGTGAGACATCGGTGAAAAGCCACATTTTACTCTAGCCTGTGCCAACAGACAAATGCAAATGTACTGCATTTATCAAGAGATGGCAAACAGGCCAAATCTTCATGTAATAGTACATAACTCTAAAGCCTACATATTGAACCCTTTATCCTCGGATGGATAAATGATTCGATGTTTTATTTCTTCAATTAATTAATATTTCCACCAGCGTCATAAAATAGCCAGACGAAGATGAGGAAATTTCAAGCATTTGTTGGAGACAGTTGGGACATACCTGCAGCAGTTTGACAAAAGGCTGAATACTTAAAGATTGTGGAAAGAAATAGCATAGCAATGATTCAGAAGGACAGGTGGTGGCCACCTCAAAATAAAAGGGACGCGTGGTGAGACACGCTTATGGCATGTGCATTGTACTATTCGCGCCTAGAAAAAATATAATGCAGTAACGTGAGTGGTTGATGGTAACACTGGACACTCCTACGAAGCCAAGGTCTGATAAAACCGCGAAGTTAACAGAAAATGTGGAACCAATGAGAGATGAATGCTTACGGGAGCGCCAAGTCTAGCTTGGGCACGCGATATCTAGCATTAACGCGGGAGATCGGCTAGACAACATCTCTACGATCGATTCTTGAATTAATGGGCATATTCTTGACCTGCGCAATTTTACGAGTTCAGTGATATTTGTTTCATTCCTGTACCACTATTATTTTGAGAAATTTTTATATAATTTCCCCCTCTATCGATACCTAGGGCCAGTTCATTTATAAGTGGCGTGAAGAGCCAAGAAGACTGACTATATTTTGTGCGTCTAAGCACGTAGACTACTGCTCTTATACATTGTGTGTCGGAAGACACAGGTTATTACTACATTTCGCGCGTCCGAGGACGTAGGCACTTGTACTTTGCGTGTCATGAGGACACAGATTTTTATTAAGACTAAAGTGTGTTAAAATCAGTGTGATAGATGGTCACTGTACTATTTTTGTAGGGACAGTATCTTCAACAATTCGCCAACAGACTGTTTCTGGGGAACTAAGTACCTAGAACGGCGAATTTAGTAGTCAGATATCGAGTGTATAATAATCTATAACTTTTGTACATCAGCACGAGAGATGACATCACTGACCATGGAAGAAGTTTGGAACCGACAACACTCCGTCGAAATGTTTGAGACGAGCTAAGCAGCATTAGTTGGGAAATGGCTGCAGATGTCCGTTGACGGTGATTGGCTGAGGATGAGTACTGAATAAAATTCTTATTATCTGATAAATTAACTTATGGTATATGGGACAATTAGTTTTTGTAAATATCTTGCCTGTGTTGATTAACGTAGTGTATTTAGTTTTGGTCTGACACACCTTTTGCATGGAAACAGCTCGCACAATTTTATTTAGTTGAAGTTTCTTGTTTTTTTTTTTATTAACTAACGTGACTATGTGGACGACCGTGTTCGCATATGTTTACGTAATGCGGTTGAGAAACGTCTCTCGGAGATATGTTGTGTTTCAGAAGTAGGACTGAAGTAGTATAATCATGCAGTAGATTGGAGGATAAATTAATCTTTGTAATGTTTATTATTGATCAGATTCAGTGAATTTATTGCCGTTGGAGCAATGTGATTTGTGGCGAGGAGCAGTCAGCTCTCTCGTAGGTTTTAATATATTTTAAATTAGTTTGTGAGCATCTTATTCAACCGACCTGTGTGAAAAGTGTGATGTCATTCCCAGCAGTGTGTGTGTGTGTTTTTATTGGTCATTACAAGCGGGAATTTCAGCGTAGACTGATTTCTGTCAGCTTGATGCCAAGCCCATATCGTTACCTTGCGAGGACGTATATGGCTATTTCGATTAATGTCTTACCATATGTTTATGTGGTTGAGATTTGTTGCTGTTGATTCTACGAGATAACGGGACAGTTGGTCTGGTTATTTTTACACACTGGGCTGGACGATGACAGGTGTTGTGGTAGGGGGAAGATGTTTCACAAGGCGGGCTGAAAGGATTGCAGCAAGGTCATTAGGGAGTGCTTTGGCTCCGTAAAGTTACTTGAATTACAGAATAAGAACTGATCAATGGTAAAAATTGTTTAAATAAATGGGAGTTGCCTACGAATCACTATAATCTCCGAAGCGTTAGCTTAACGTGCATGTTTGTTCATATAAGGTAATCTCAGCCTTGAAGCTTTTGTTGTTGTTGGTTTAATTCCATGTTTATGTTTCATATTTGTGACCCGTGTAGTCACGTGCGATGCTGTCTTTCCTTGTTTGTGTATTGAGCAATTGGCCGGGTTGGCAGCTCATTTGTCAGATGAGTCACCGCACTGAAGAAGGGTCCCGAGGGAGATTCCTGTAAATAGTAGATTTTAGATTGTGTGTCAGCATTAATGTTTAAGGGTTTTTATTAGTGTTGTGTCCCATATCCGTAAACGTTGATTTACGAGATGATTGATCGTAAGCATCGTGGCTGTTACCCGATGTAAACGAACAGTCATCCAAAGTACTCATTCCTCGTAGTTAGTCATTACGCGTACATGAAATCCCAATGCAAGTTAGTGGAACTTGGATCCACATATTTATAAGGGGGAGATCCGTCTGACTCCTCAACATTAATAGATGTTTTTGTCATGGGAAGATTCAGGGAGGAATTTTATTATTGTTATTGTTTATATTCATTTCATTTTGCACAGTTAGTCATTAAATTATGTTATTATTTTACGTCTTGTCACTTCTTTCTTAATTATAGTTTTAATCCTATGACCCTTACCTCAGTAGAACATGTTGTTTGGCGAACGTAAACATCACACTATGAACTGAGCGCGACCCCTTGATTTTGATTCTTGTTTATAAACACTGCAATACTAAAGGGTTCATAGGAGGTAATATGGCGCGGCCAAGCGTGGGGCGGTTCACTGAGGTGTAACGGCAGAGAAATTGCACATTTCAATGTAAGCGTAGTTGGGATTACAAACTGACGCAACAATGAAGGTGTATTTTTGTTGCCGGTTCGCAGCTGGAACACATTTAGTTGGCGTATTTGAGTAAAACTGACATGCCGCAAGTGCAGGCAGATATGACAGTATTTAATCCCCGGAAAGTGATATTTTATTAAAAGTAATTGAGACGAAGAGGATACCGCCAAAACTGTGAAAGATAAATTAAAATCAGGAGTTTGCAATGTAAAATACGGTTCACGTTTTTGTCTATTGAAGTAAAGTAAAAGGTAATATACGTGATATCGGGCGCCCAATGATTAAAGTTAAAACTACATTTGTTTAGAAAATCAAACTCATGAAAATGTTAGGAGGCTGGTAGCCTTAAATGACAATTAATACTTTGTTAATTAGTCAGTGTTAATATCAGATCAGGATAACAATTTAATGACTGAATATGTGTTTGGGTTTAAATTAAATTGAGTAAAATTAGAACCACTCAGAGATGCAATCGACTAGTGGGATTAAATGTAAATTATAAATGAACTGAGTAGGGTAAATAAATTAAATGTGCATGGGGATTGTATGTATGTGTCAGGGGGCATTGCTTTATGCCATTTCCCTAATGTCTCATATAAAGTGTATAACATGGCAACAGTAGAACAGATTCAAGAAATCATTGAGAGTGCTGCTAGGAGAACACAGGAATTGTTGGACACTAAATTGGCCGAACAGAGCGAATCATTAAACACTAAACTATCCGAACAAAGTGAATCATTAAATAATAGTATGTTAGAACAGAGTGAATCATTAAACACTAAATTATCTGAACAAAGTGAAGCATTGAACGCGAAACTATCCGAACAAAGTGAATCAATAAACAATACTATGTTAGAACAAAGTGAGTCTATAAACAAATTGTCTCAGCAGAGTGAATCACTAAAAACTAAACTATCTGAACAAAGTGAATCATTGCGGACACAATTAAACAACAGTAGGATTGAACAAAATGAATATCAGGCGGAACAAGCTAGATTATTAAAAAGTGAAATCAATGACACTATAAATTCGCAGTTAGAGGCGCAGAATGTTAAAAACACGAACCAATTAGAGGTGTTAACCGCAGAGATGAAGGATCACACTAATCAACAGATGGTATTGCTGGCCCTAGATGTTAGTAAAAACAATGAAAAACAATTAGATCAGATTAAGAAAATGGAGAGTATATTTGATCAAAAACATAGGATTCTGGATGAAACGGTGTTAGCTAAATTAGAGCAAATTGAACTAGCATGCACCATGAGTACGAGCGAGGTCAAGATAGCTCAGGATAAGTTGGAAGGACGACTAAGGAAATGGAAAAAAGCGGCAAGGTCATTCAGCAACAATTATCAGCGGTAGATGAAAATATATCCGGCATAATTAAAGATATGGACCGTCTCGAAATAAAATCAGCGGAGTAATGGAAAAGCCTAGAAGCGGATCAGGATCAATTAAAGAGTACCATTGACGAAAATAGCGCGAAAGTGGAAGAAAGGCTGAGCCAGATAGAAAGTAATCAGGATGACGCTAAAAGCCAGATTAAAGAGAAAGTAAGCACAATTAAGGAGCATATAAGAAAAGATTGGCGAAAAATGAATATTGATTCTAAAGAGGAAAGATCAACCATCCTTAAGACAGTAGGCGAAAATCATACTCGTATTCAAGCATTAGAACAAGAAATTAAGAATAAGCTTAAAGAACAAACAGACAGGATCATTAAAGCTGAACTCAGGTCAATAGAACAATCCTCAATATTTAAAACGGGAACCATGAAAGACAAGCAGGACGACTCAAATAGCCAGGACGGGACGAGCACAGCAGGGAGTCCGACTCAGACGGAGAGCCCATTATTGAAAAAACACGGAGGGGTTTCGCAAGAATATTGAAAGGAGTTCCACGCCACAGGACGGTCATCAGCCCACACAACTTATCCAAGTAATTCGCTCGAACGATTATAAATCGCAGAAGTACACGGAGAATTCAGGGGTGACACCTAAAGCCTTCATTAAAGAAATTGAAGATCATTATAATGACACTGGGGTACCTGAAGCACGTAGGCTGAGGATGATGGAGAGATTTTTGTCAGGAAATATCCTTACATGGTTTTTAAGCTTCAAATATACCTTTGGAACTATGACGGATTTTAAAATCGCGTTTCTGCGCAAGTACTGGTCGCCGGCATTACAACAGAGTCTAAGAATGGAGCTTTACTCTAGGAAATATCAAACTACCCAGCAAACGAAATACTCAGATTTCTTTAACATGCAAATGCTAAAATTTCGCGACCTTGATTACCCTTTAAATGAAGCAGATCTGGTGATGACTATAGCGCGGCAATTACCAGTCAACGTGCAACAAGTACTAGTCGCAGCGAACGTTAGTACGGCCTTACATGCAGAGCAAATATTACGACAGATAGATGAGACTACATCTCATAATCATTATAGAGGAGGAAGACAACTGGAGTTAGTAAATACGACAGAGGTCATAAAACCAAAACAGGCGAACACCAAAACGCAGGGTACAAATACAAGCACATCCACACCTAGGCGAAACCCGGAAGAGGTAGAAAACAGACCTTACCAGCGTAACGAGAATAATTACAACAATAGGTCATATCAAGGCAACAATAGATATCAACAGAGAGGATATCAACAATGGCGTGGAAATCGAAGAAATGAGAGGCCTTATGGAAGATACAGTAATTACAATGGGAATCAAAGATGGAAAGGAAGGAGAGATAAAAATCAAGAAGAGGCACGTAATTATCGAAATGACTGGGATGATAGGCACGCTCAATCGCAAAATTACCTAGAGGAATTACACGCTAGTCAAGGTGGAGAGCACGGGCGATGGGAGAAAGCTATTGGGAACATGAAGAATCCAGACACACATACTGAGGAAGCTGGAAGTCTACTGAGACAAAAGGAATGTCAAGGGCGTGGGCGACAAAATGATGATGGGAGTCGCAACGGAGCTAAAAAAAAATGCTAAATTTGGATTAAGGAGATAGTCTACAAACGCAACAGTCGGAAGTTGAAGATGGATGGATAGTAGCGAACTTACAAGAATGGATTGCTTTACCAGAAGATTGCCTGGAGGAGACGGTGAAACCACGGAACGATGAAATTAGGCAGTTACCCATTATTTACGCGAGGATTGGTGGAATTAATATAAGATGTTTATTGGATACGGGGTCGCAGATCAGTCTGGAATCGGAGGCCTTGGTTCGAGAGTTGGGACGAAGTCAGAATATTCCTGTGATTCCCGTACCACAACTCAAAGTGAGGGGTGTTATTCCTGAACGCACCGTCACTTGTAAACGCCACGCATACTTAGAGCTGAACATATTGGAACACACTTTTGGGCAAACATTCATTATCATGGCAAAGATGAATTTTAATATAATTCTTGGTGCAAATTTCATTTGTGACTATCAATCAGTGATAGATTTGCACAAGAATACAGTCAGTTTTAGAGAGTATGATCAACTGAAAAACGTGGGATTGCATATGGATGAAATCACTACCGGAAGAGATGTAAATTCTTGGGCATTGGAAGCAATATCAGAAGAGACGGAAGAGGAGATACGAAAGGCAGAAGATAACATCATAGAAAGAGCTGTTGTGGAACTAGATGAGGAGAGTGAATCCCAGGAGATATGGTCTTTATTAACAGAAGGAGATGACAGTGTTGCACAATTTGAAGAGTTACTACAGGAGCGGCTCAATGACATTCAACTTGGGGGTGAACATAGACAACAATTGGAAGAGATATTAAGGAAGCACGAAGCAGTATTCGATACAGTACCTGGGAAAATATTAAATTTCTAATATTCAATGCAAGTCGAGGATTGGTCACCTTTCAAAAGTAGGTTGTACCCAATTCCGGAAAAATATCGTGGTCAAGTCAAGGTCATTATAGATGAGATGTTACAAGCTGGAGTGATAAGGAAGACACCTACACCTTATCTAAATGCGATTTTGGCAGTCACAAAACCAAATGGATCTATTAGACTTTGTTTAGATGCCAGAAACCTCAAAATGAGACTCATTTTTCCTGAGTATGACAGAGCACCAATTATTAGAGACGTACTAAAAGGCTTTAAGAACAAGAGCATCTATTCATCAGTCGACCTGACGAGTTCGTTCCACCATATTGAATTGGATGAGAAGTCACAGCTTCTAACTGGCTTCTTATTCGATAAATTACCGTTTTGTTTCATCCGAATGCCCTTCGGAGTCAAAACAGTGGGCTGTGCTATAATCCGAGCCCAGGATCGAAATCTAACCGAGGAAATTAAGGAGATGACGGTGCGCTACATTGATGACATTCTGCTGGCATCCGACAACATTGAAATTCACATGGAAAATTTAGATAAAGTATTAGGCAACCTTAATGCATCGAATTTCAAAGTAAACCTGAAGAAATCGCATTTCTTCAAGAGCGAGATCTTATATTTGGGTCACATCATTGACAAGGAGGGAGTGAAGCCAAACCCAGCTAAGATCGAAGCGATAAAGAATTTCCCTACACCAACGAGAGTCAGGCACATTCGGGCTTTCTTAGGCGTAACGGGATTCTTTAAAGAAAACTGTCCAGGTTACTCGGAGACTGTAGCTCCAATGCAGGAAATGCTAAAAAAGAATAATAAATGGTTATGGAATGCGGAATGTGAGAAGGCGTTCCAAGCAACAAAACAGCTACTGGAAAACTGCATTAAGTTAGGATATCCAGATTTCAAGCACAAATTAATAATCCAAGCGGATGCTTCACTAATTGGTATAGGTGCCATGCTCTACCAAGAAGATCCAGCTAACCTGCAACATAAAACATATTTGGCATTTGTCAGCCGAAAGTTGCGTAAGCACGAGCGCAATTATACTGTAACGGAACTAGAGCTGTTAGCCATCCTTCATGCGCTTCAACAATGGAAACGAATAATTTATGGTTACCCCATTGTTGTCAGGACTGATCACAAAGCACTGACATTCTTGTTTAAGACGTCGATGGCAAGCGAACATGTGACACGTTGGTCTATATATATTCAGCAGTTTAGCATTGAGATTGAACATTGTCCAGGGAAGATGAACCTGATTCCGGATTCACTCAGCAGGAACCCAGAGCCTGATGTTGAAGAAACAGCGATGGTACAACACTTGGAGTTAACACCGAAGGACCGGGAATTCTTGGAGGAGTTACGTGAGATACAGCGAGAACAGGAAGCGGAACCATGGATGATGCTATTAATTCAATACTTCAGAAAGCAGCTACCTACAGGAACACCTGCATTTCGAGAAGCGAAAGCAAAAGAAGGAAGATAAGTTTATGTCAACAATTTGCTGCACAAATGGGTAGATAATGACCACACCAAGTTACGCATACTAGTACCTGCATCTTTACAGCGAGGACTGACATGGCATACTCACGAAAGTTACGGACACGTCGGTGTAGACAAGTGCGAAGCGACAATAGGAGAGACATTTACATGGCCACGTATGAGAACAACTATATGTGACGTCATTACGACTTGTGATCCTTGTCAGAGGACAAAGCCCAATAACTGTTTAATGAGGCAGTATCCTAGACCATTGCTACCTCAGAAACCCTGCGAGCTACTGGCCCTAGACTGTTTCGGTCCAATCCCGAAAGGTAGACGAGGTTGCCGTCACTTGCTAGTGTGCATTGATGTGTTTTCTAAGTTTGTCGTATTATGCCCCATTCAGAAAACTACATCGAAGCAAGTACTCAGTCGTATTCGAAATAGAGTTATTCCAATCCTTGGAAAACCAGAATTTATATTGTCAGATCATGGCAGCTATTTTACAAGCGCCGAATTCAAGAAAGGTATGGAGGACATGGGTATAAAACACGTTTTAAGCAGTATCCGGCATGCCCAAGCTAATCCAAGTGAGAGAGCAATAAAATGTGTAACATCATACTTGAGAATCTTCATTCCCAAAGAACATCATAAGTGGGTGGATAAAATTAAGGATGTAGAGACGTGCATGAATTCTACCAGGCACGAGTCAACAGGACAGATCCCTATGGTCCTACACAAAAACGAGTATCCAGTGAGAACGTGGAAAAGCATCATTAACTGCCCACCAGATCCCATGATAGCACCTGACCTGCGAATTGAGAGAACGAGAGCCTACATGAGAAAACAAGCAGATCGCAGATTAAGGCGACTGAGAAATAAGAGATTTCACCGTGATCTAGAAATCAACCAGCTCGTTTTGGTGAAACGACCCGCTACATCTGATCCAGAGAAGAAAATCTTCAGCAAATTCTGTGAAAAGTTCATAGGACCCTATTCAATTGTAAGAAACCTAGGAAATAATGTATACAGAGTGAAAGAGTTAAGCACAGGAACAATGTCGGTCTACAATGCAGCCAACTTAAAAACTTATCGAAGAAGCGAACCATGGGAGCGCCGTAATAATGATGCAGTTTAAATAGATGGACGTCCTATATCAACCAAGTGGACGAGGGGCAGTTGAGTACGGCACGTGAAGAAGGAAGTGGAGTTGGTGTTGACAATCATTAACGAGACGGGCAGAGTGTTGCCTCAGGCGTCAGTGCGTCACGCAAGCAGACTGAGAGGGGAGGTCCAAGCAGGAAATAAAACGAGTAAATGCCATTCAAGACAGGAGCGGCTAGACCAAGTAATAGAAAGGGGTGATTCTGAAATAAAACAAATTGGCCTAGGGAAGTCTTTTAAAAATTGTCGACTTTATCCTAAGTTCGAAATTTTGTGAGTGGAGGAGTTGTGAACCCTTTATCCTCGAATGGATAAATGATTCGATGTTTTATTTCTTCAATTAATTAATATTTCCACCAGCGTCATAAAATAGCCAGATGAAGATGAGGAAATTTCAAGCATTTGTTGGAGACAGTTGGGACATACCTGCAGCAGTTTGACAAAAGGCTGAATACTTAAGGATTGTGGAAAGAAATAGCATATCAATGATTCAGAAGGACAGGTGGTGGTCACCTCAAAATAAAAGGGACGCGTGGTGAGACACGCTTATGGCATGTGCATTGTACTATTCGCGCCTAGAAAAAATATAATGCAGTAACGTGAGTGGTTGATGGTACCACTGGACACTCCTACGAAGCCAAGGTCTGATAAGACCGCGAAGTTAACAGAAAATGTGGAACCAATGAGAGATGAATGCTTACGAGCGCGCCAAGTCTAGCTTGGGCACGTGATATCTAGCATTAACGCGGGAGATCGGCTAGACAACATCTCTACGATCGATTCTTGAATTAATGGGCATATTCTTGACCTGCGCAATTTTACGAGTTCAGTGATATTTGTTTCATTCCTGTACCACTATTATTTTGAGAAATTTTTACATAATTTCCCCCTCTATCGATACCTAGGGCCAGTTCATTTATAAGTGGCGTGAAGAGCCAAGAAGACTGACTATATTTTGTGCGTCTAAGCACGTAGACTACTGCTCTTATACATTGTGTGACGGAAGACACAGGTTATTACTACATTTCGCGCGTCCGAGGACGTAGGCACTTGTACTTTGCGTGTCATGAGGACACAGATTTTTATTAAGACTAAAGTGTGTTAAAATCAGTGTGATAGATGGTCACTGTACTATTTTTGTAGGGACAGTATCTTCGACAATTCGCCAACAGACTGTTTCTGGGGAACTAAGTACCTAGAACGGTGAATTTAGTAGTCAGATATCGAGTGTATAATAATCTATAACTTTTGTACATCAGCACGAGAGATGACATCACTGATCATGGAAGAAGTTTGGAACCGACAACACTCCGTCGAAATGTTTGAGACGAGCTAAGCAGCATTAGTTGGGAAATGGCTGCAGATGTCCGTTGACGGTGATTGGCTGAGGATGAGTACTGAATAATATTCTTATTATCTGATAAATTAACTTATGGTATATGGGACAATTAGTTTTTGTAAATATCTTGCTTGTGTTGATTAACGTAGTGTATTTAGTTTTGGTCTGACACACCTTTTGCATGGAAACAGCTTGCACAATTTTATTTAGTTGAAGTTTCTTGTTTGTTTTTTATTAACTAACGTGACTATGTGGACGACCGTGTTCGCATATGTTTACGTAATGCGGTTGAGAAACGTCTCTCGGAGATATGTTGTGTTTCAGAAGTAGGACTGAAGTAGTATAATCATGCAGTAGATTGGAGGATAAATTAATCTTTGTAATGTTTATTATTGATCAGATTCAGTGAATTTATTGCCGTTGGAGCAATGTGATTTGTGGCGAGGAGCAGTCAGCTCTCTCGTAGGTTTTAATATTTTTTAAATTAGTTTGTGAGCATCTTATTCAACCGACCTGTGTGAAAAGTGTGAGGTCATTCCCAGCAGTGTGTGTGTGTGTGATTTTATTGGTCATTACAAGCGGGAATTTCAGCGTAGACTGCTTTCTGTCAGCTTGATGCCAAGCCCATATCGTTACCTTGCGAGGACGTATATGGCTATTTCGATTAATGTCTTACCATATGTTTATGTGGTTGAGATTTGTTGCTGTTGATTCTACGAGATAACGGGACAGTTGGTCTGGTTATTTTTACACACTGGGCTGGACGATGACAGGTGTTGTGGCAGGGGGAAGATGTGTCACAAGGCGGGCTGAAAGGATTGCAGCAAGGTCATTAGGGAGTGCTTTGGCTCCGTAAAGTTACTTGAATTACAGAATAAGAACTGATCAATGGTAAAAATTGTTTAAATAAATGGGAGTTGCCTACGAATCACTATAATCACCGAAGCGTTAGCTTAACGTCCATGTTTGTTCATATAAGGTAATCTCAGCCGTTGAGGCTTTTGTTATTGTTGGTTAAATTCCAAGTTTATGTTTCATATTTGTGACCCGTGTAGTCACGTGCGATGCTGTCTTTCCTTGTTTGTGTATTGAGCAATTGGCCGGGTTGGCAGCTCATTTGTCAGATGTGTCACCGCACTGAAGAAGGGTCCCGAGGGAGATTCCTGTAAATAGTAGATTTTAGATTGTGTGTCATCATTAATGTTTAAGGGTTTTTATTAGTGTTGTGTCCCATATCCGTAAACGTTGATTTACGAGATGATTGTTCGTAAGCATCGTGGCTGTTATCCGATGTAAACGAACAGTCATCCAAAGTACTCATTCCTCGTAGTTAGTCATTACGCGTACATGAAATCCCAATGCAAGTTAGTGGAACTTGGATCCACATATTTATAAGGGGGAGATCCGTCTGACTCCTCAACATTAATAGATGTTTTTGTCATGGGAAGATTCAGGGAGGAATTTTATTATTGTTATTGTTTATATTCATTTCATTTTGCACAGTTAGTCATTAAATTATGTTATTATTTTACGTCTTGTCACTTCTTTCTTAATTATAGTTTTAATCCTATGACCCTTACCTCAGTAGAGCATGTTGTTTGGCGAACGTAAACATCACAATATGAACTGAGCGCGACCCCTTGATTTTGATTCTTGTTTATAAACACTGCAATACTAAAGGGTTAAATATATAAAATCCAACATGGCAACCATCCGAAATATTTTGACGGTTCTCAATATCTACGAATCTATTACAGCAAGCAAACTGAAATTTTGTATGTTGATAGATGCAATTAACATAAGTAGGATATATGAAAATAGGCTGTATAGTTCTTCCCGGAACTACGTGTTCTTCTTGTTCTGTGTTGCCTTAGTAAACAAAAGTAATGCTTTTCTGTCGGCCAACACGATTGCACCCAATTGTATTGGTTGTTACGCCCCAAACCTGATAAAATTTAAATGAGATTTATTTCTTAACTAGCAGTAGTGCCCGTCTTCGCCCTGTGGATCTGTTTTTTTTTTTTTTTTGGATGATAATGAATACTACTACAGAACTGGCACATGATACCTAAACTACCAGAAAATAAATATTTTTAAATATAACTTTTTGTGGTGGTAGTGGTGGTTGTAGTGGGGGTGACAAGCAGTACAGTATAATGGACGTAATATTTAGGTCATTTTCCCGTAATGATAATAATGAGTAGGGAAACGACTATTTACTACCTACAGCACTGACACATGTAATTTACAAACACATTTCAAAAAATGATTAGAAAGAGGAGTAAGTGAAATAAAAGACACTGCCGAGGGCCTATATCTCATTGTCTGTTAGAAATGTACAAACTAATAGTGTCGTATTTTGTCGCATAGCACCGTAGTAAAATAATCAGAACACTTCGGAAAACTTCGGCTGTCCCGAGCTCCTGAGGTAGTAATAGTATCATTTATCGCCACATAGCGCTCAACGATAAGTTTCGGATTAAAATAAGGTAAATTTGAAAGCACCAACGCTTATTGCAGCTAATAACATCAATGTATCAGGGGCAGATGACCTCGTAGTTCCACCCCTTAAAACAACAATAACTAACTAACATCAATGTATTGCACCAACACCATTGCTCTTATACAGAGGCATAATATGATCATGATGATAACTATTTTAAGGGGCATAAGAAATCTTTTTGCACTAATTACTCCCCTTGAATGCAATTTATATGCAGAGCGAGATTTAACTATTTTCGCAATTCTGCTCCAGAACATTGGTAGGGGTGACGTACTTACTTTACTTTCCGTGTCCGGGAGACACACTAAATTCTTCCTTTCCAGAACTCTGCAGCTCTTATCCCTCGGTCTGTGGCCAACATAAGGTCTTCCTGGCTGCAGGTTTCATTAATATCTTTGCACGTGAGCAGGTGTTGTGGAGTCTGGATTTCTCCACAGGCACATCGTGGATCTTCTGCATAACCCCACTTCACAAGGTTGCTACGACACTTAGGCACTCCTGTTCTCATCCGGTTTAAGGACCTCCAGGTGGTATAAGGCAAATGACTACCACTGCTCAGTTCTTCTTTAGGGGTAAACCCCTCTGGTACTATTTGTTTCCAGAGTGACACACGCCGGACGTCTGGCTTGGTATGGAGGGGTACTGTTCTCTTAATAAAACTCTTCCTGGATCTTAGGCGAGGAGTGGTCACCTTGTGGTTGAACATAGAATGTCTGGGATCTGTTTCAAGCTTTTGTCTCTCTTTCTCTGCTGCCACCCTGCGTCGAATAACTGGAGGTGCAATGCCAGCGAGAGGGTAGATCTTCTGCACTGGAGTAGGTCTCAGACATCCAGTGACAATACGTGTGGACTCGTTAAGAGCTATGTCCACTTGCTTGGTATGGGCAGATGCTCCCCACACTGATGATCCGTACTCTCCTGCTGCAAAGCAAAGTCCCAATGCTATTGAACGTAGAACCTGAGGGTTCGCTCCCCATGTTGAACCTATTAACTTCCACATTATGCTATTTCTTGAGCTGATCTTGCACTTCAATTCTCTACAATGTTTCCTGAAGCTGAGGGTACGATCAAGCTTGATTCCCAAATATCGAGGCGTTTCACAGCTTTCGAGTGTCACTCCTTTCCAGACAACATTCAACTTTCTCCGGGCCTCTTTGTTGCGAAGATGAAATGCGCATACGTGTGTCTTTCCAGGGTTAGGTTTCAGGTGATTCTGGGTGTAATAATTGTCTAATCTCTCAAGAGCATTGGACAGTTTTCCCTCCACCTCCTCAAAGCTCCTACCCTGTACAGCAATAGCGGTGTCATCCGCATAAATAAATCGCCTGGCCTCTAAATATTCTGGCTGGTCATTTGTATAAATGTTGAATAGTAATGGGGATAACACACTGCCTTGAGGTAACCCGTTTTTCTGGTTCCTCCATCGACTTTTATTCCCTTGAAGTGTAACATAGAACCTTCTGTTCTGGAGCATCCCACGTATGACATTTGTTAGATTCATGTCCTTAGTGATGTTGTACAGCTTGGCTATGAGCTTCTTATGGTTCACTGTATCATATGCAGCACTGAGATCTATAAAGGCGACACCAGTGATAAGTTTATACTCATAGCCATCCTCGATATGCTGTGTCAGGTTCAGAATTTGGCTGGTACATGATTTCCCTGGTCTAAATCCAGCTTGATCTTGAATTAGCCGGTTATCAATGAATGTTGCAGTTCTTTCAAGGATCAACCTTTCATATGCCTTGTATAGGTGGCAAAGAAGAGATACAGGACGGAAGTTCTTTGCATCCGTTGGTTCCTTGCCTGGTTTTAGCAGTGCGACCACATGAGCTTTCCTCCACAGCTTTGGTAAGTGCAGGGTCTCGATACATCTATTCATCATATTCACCAGCCACTGGATTGTTCCTGGTCCAAAGTTCTTGATTTGTTCTGTCCTGATGTCATCCAGGCCCACAGCTTTGTTGACTTTCATCAGCTTGATGGCATGTTCTAATTCTGCTGATGTGAAAGGACGACCGAGAAAATTATTCTCATCTTCACTAGGCTTCAGCTTCACAGGCTGAGTCTTCGTGATGGTTTTCCCGTTACGGAGCAGCTGATGAGCTATTTGATTTGGTGTGACCTTGGTGAGATCCACTGGTGGACTCTTAGGGTCGTTGCTCAAGTTTTTGACCAGCTTCCATGCTCTTCTACTGTACTGGGCCATATCAAGGTTTGCTAGTGAGTTCATCCATCTTTCCTTTCTTCCGTCAGCGATGCTCCTCATGAGTTCTTCACCCGTCTGAATGGTGTCATCTGCAAAAGGGTCTGTCTCGTATTTCTCCTGGTAATCTTTTAACAGATCCTTAGAATCAGCATTGAGGCCAGAAATAAACTGGGTACGGCAGCCTCGGGGAATATGTCTACGAGAGATCTTCTTCACAAGGTCAACAAAGTCTTCATAATGACTTGGCTCTGGTTGTAAATTGGACAGTTCCTCATCCAGCTCAATGGAAAACCCCTCCCAGTATGCCTTTTTAAAATTGAAACGTCGTTTAAAAGGGACTTCCACAGGGCTGACCACTCCTCGAACTGAACATGTGATTGGGCTATGTTGTGTCCTAGGGATGGGTTCCTCCACCGCTTTAACTACATGTTTTATCACTTGCTCACTTATGAAAATGTTGTCAGGGTTGTAACCTCTATGCCATCTACCGCTATTGAAAGATGGTCTCAGTTTGGGGTTGTGAATCAATCTCAATCCTTCCTTCTCTGCCCATTGCTCGAGTTCCTCCCCATTCTTGTCTGTGATATTATATCCCCAACTGATGCTCTTACAATTAAAATCCCCCAGGACAATTTTGATATTCTGCTTGTCAAAGTTACTTGGCCTTTCAAAGAAGAAGAGTTCATTGGGTGGTTTGTAAATGGATGTTACAGAGCAGGATTCCAATTCTACAGTCAAGATTTCTATATTGTTCCTGAACGTCATTTGAGATGACTTGACATTAATCTCTGGTCTGACAAAAACAGCACTGCTATATTGTTCATGGGGTCGTTCGACAACCAGTCGCATTCCTTCTATTTTGGGTCTGTTGTTGTCGATCCCTCTGTGAGTTTCTTGCATCACTAGGATGTCGATCTTTAGTCGGTTGCACATGTCAGCGAGTAAGAGTGCTTTATCTCTGGATAAGCCTTCGATGTTTATTGAAGTTATTTAAAGTCTTGAAAAAGACTGGTCGAAAATGTAATATCTCCCGGTGGTTGAAGGACCAGCCGCTGGCCTATGGCCACCGTTGCCCAGGGTACGCCCGATTGTAGTATTCATAATTTGTGCTTATCTAGCAAATATTAACAATCTTCGGGGAGGCTCCTTCAGTGTACCCCTGATGCAGCCCGAATTGCCAGTCAACAATATACTTATTAAAATACTCTTACAGTTACACTTCTACGGACATGAATGTGTCTAGGGCCTTAATACGTGGGTTTCAAGTTCAGTTTGTTTGTTATTCTAAATATAGGGAATGGAGAGCGTTGTCCAAAATATCAAGTGGACAGTGTCACCAGCAGGGTTTCAAAGTGTATGTAAAATTTGCTTCAATTAGGAGGAACGGTGTAGATTTGTGATAAAGGGCCTAAATGCCGGGAATTGAGTGATCTATCCGAAATTTAAAGTGGACAGTGTCACCCGCAGGGATCCAAAAGGTATGTGTACAAAAAGTGGTTCAGGTCGGTGAAACGGTGTAGATTTGTGCCAAAGGCCCTAAATGCAGGGAATGGACAGGTCTGTCCGAAATTTCAAGCAGACAGTGTTACTCGGCGGGTTCGAAAGGGTATGCATGTGAAATTTGGTTTAGATCGGTGAAACGGTGTAGATTTGTGCCAAGGGCCTAAATTCAGGGAATGAAGTGGTCTGTCCGAAATGTCATGCAGACAGTGTTACTCGCAGGTTTCCAAAGGGTAAGTATACACATTTTTGTTTAGATAGGTGAAACGGTGTAGATTTGTGCCAAGGGGCCTAAATGCAGGGAATGGAGTGGTTTGTCCGAAATTTCATGCAGACAGTGTTATTCGCAGGGTTCCAAAGGGTAAGTAAACAAATTTTGGTTCAGATTGGTGAAATGGCGTAGATTTGTGCCAAAGGGCCTAAATGCAGGAAATGGACTGATCTGCCATAAATTTCATGCAGACAGTTTTACTCGCAGGGTTCCAAAGGGTTGGTATAAAAATTTTGGTTCAGATCGGTGAAACGGTGTAGATTTGTGCCAAAGGGCCTAAGTGAAGGGAATGGAGTGGTCTGTCCGAAATTTGAAGTGGACAGTGTTACCCGCAGTGTTCTAAAAGGTATGTATACAAATTTTGGTTCAGATCGGTGAAACGGTGTAGATTTGAACAAAGAGCCTAAATGCAGGGAATGGATTGGTCTGTTCGAAATTTGAAGGGGACAGTGTTACACGCAGTATCCTAAAGGGTAAGTATACACATTTTGGTTCAGATCGGTGAAACGGTGTAGATTTGTGCCACAGGGCCTAAATGCAGGAAATGGACTGGTCTGTCATAAATTTCATGCAGACAGTGTTATTCGCAGGGTTCCAAAGGGAATGTATACAAATTTTGGTTCAGATAGGTGAAATGGTGTAGATTTGTGCCCAAGGTCCTAATTGCAGGGAATGGAGTGGTCTGTTCGAAATTTGAAGTGGACAGTGTTACCCGCAGTGTTCTAATGGGTATGAATTAATGTATACAAATTTTGGTTCAGATCGGTGAAACGGTGTAGATTTGTGACAATGGGCCTAAATGCAGGGAATGGAGTGGTCTGTTCGAAATTTGAAGGGGACAGTGTTACCCGCAGTATTCTAAAGGGTAAGTATACACATTTTGGTTCAGATCGGTGAAACGGTGCGGATTTGTGCCAAAGGGCTTAAATGCAGGAAATGGACTGGTCTGTCATAAATTTCATGCAGACGGTGTTACTCGCAGGGTTCCAAAGGGTATGTATACAAATTTTGGTTCAGATAGGTGAAATGGTGTGGATTTGTGCCCAAGGTCCTAATTGCAGGGAATGGAGTGGTCGGTCCGAAATTTCATGCAGACAGTGTTACTCGAAGCGTTCCAAAGGGTAAGTATACACATTTTGGTTCACATCGGTGAAACGGTGTATATTTGTGACAAAGGACCTAAATGCAGGGAATGGAGTGGTCTGTCCGAAATTTGATGTGAACAGTGTTACCCGCAGTGTTCTAAAGGGTATGTATACAAATTTTGGTTCAGATCGGTGAAACGGTGTAGATTTGAACAAAGAGCCTAAATGCAGGGAATGGATTGGTCTGTTCGAAATTTGAAGGGGACAGTGTTACACGCAGTATCCTAAAGGGTAAGTATACACATTTTGGTTCAGATCGGTGAGACGGTGTAGATTTGTGCCACAGGGCCTAAATGCAGGAAATGGACTGGTCTGTCATAAATTTCATGCAGACAGTGTTCCTCGCAGGGTTCCAAAGGGAATGTATACAAATTTTGGTTCAGATAGGTGAAATGGTGTAGATTTGTGCCCAACGTCCTAATTGCAGGGAATGGAGTGGTCGGTCCGAAATTTCATGCAGACAGTGTTACTCGCAGCGTCCCAAAGGGTAAGTATACACATTTTGGTTCACATCGGTGAAACGGTGTGGATTTGGGACAAAGGGCCTAAATGCAGGGAATGGAGTGGTCTGTCCGAAATTTGAAGTGGACAGTGTTACCCGCAGTGTTCTAAAGGGTATGAATTAATGTATACAAATTTTGGTTCAGATCGGTGAAACGGTGTAGATTTGTGACAATGGGCCTAAATGCAGGGAATGGAGTGGTCTGTTCGAAATTTGAAGGGGACAGTGTTACCCGCAGTATTCTAAAGGGTAAGGATACACATTTTGGTTCAGATCGGTGAAACGGTGTGGATTTGTGCCAAAGGGCCTAAATGCAGGAAATGGACTGGTCTGTCATAAAGTTCATGCAGACAGTGTTACTCGCAGGGTTCCAAAGCGTAAGTATACACATTTTGGTTCACATCGGTGAAACGGTGAAGATTTGTGCCAAAGGGCCTAAATGCAGGGAACGGAGTGGTCTGTCCGAAATTTGAAGTGGACAGGGTTACCCGCAGTGTCCTAAAGGGTATGTATACACATTTTGGTTCAGATCGGTGAAACGGTGTAGATTTGTGACAAAGAGCCTAAATGCAGGGAATGGATTGGTCAGTTCGAAATTTGAAGGGGACAGTGTTACCCGTAGTATTCTAAAGGGTAAGTATACACATTTTGGTTCAGACCAGTGAAACGGCGTAGATTTGAGCCACAGGGCGTAAATGCAGGAAATGGACTGGTCTGTCATAAATTTCATGCAGACAGTGTTACTCGCAGGGTTCCAAAGGGTATGTATACAAATTTTGGTTCAGATAGGTGAAATGGTGTGGATTTGTGCCCAAGGTCCTAATTGCAGGGAATGGAGTGGTCGGTCCGATATTTCATGCAGACAGTGTTACTCGCAGCGTTCCAAAGGGTAAGTATACACATTTTGGTTCACATCGGTGAAACGGTGTAGATTTGTGACAAAGGGCTTAAATTCAGGGAATGGAGTGGTCTGTCCGAAATTTGAAGTGGACAGTGTTACCCGCAGTGTTCTAAAGGGTATGTATACAAATTTAGGTTCAGATCGGTGAAAGGGTGTAGATTTCTGCCAAAGGGCCTAATTGCAGGGAATGGAGTGGTCTCTCCGAAGTTTCTTGCAGGGTTCCAAACGGTAAGTATACACATTTTGTTTCAGATCGGTGAAACGGTGTAGATTTGTGCCAAAGGGAATGGAGTGGTCTGTCCGAAATTTCATGCAGACAGTGTTACTCGCAGGGTTCCAAAGGGTAAGTATACACGTTTTGGTTCAGATCTGTGAAACGGTGTAGATTTGTGACAAATGGCCTAAATGCAGGGAATGAAGTGGTCTGTCCGAAATTTGAGGTGGACAGTGTTACCTGCAGTGTTCTAAAGTGTATGTATACACATTTTGGTTCAGATGGGTGATACGGTGTAGATTTGTGACAAAGAGCCTAGATGCAGGGAATGGATTGGTCTGTTCGAAATTTGAAGGGGACAGTGTTACCCGCAGTATTCTAAAGGGTAAGTATACACATTTTGGTTCAGACCAGTGAAACGGCGTAGATTTGAGCCACAGGGCGTAAATGCAGGAAGTGGACTGGTCTGTCATAAATTTCATGCAGACAGTGTTACTCGCAGGGTTCTAAAGGGTATGTTTACAAATTTTGGTTCAGATAGGTGAAATGGTATGAGCCTCCGTGGCTTAGGCGGCAGCACGCCGGCCTCTCACCGCTGAGTCCGTGGTTCAAATCCCGGTCACTCCATGTGGGATCTGTGCTGGACAAAACGGAGGCAGACAGGTTTTTCTCCGGGTACTCCGGTTTTCCCTGTCAAAATTTCATTCCAGCAACACTCTCCACTATCATTACATTTCATCTGTCATTCATTTAATCATTGCCCCGGAGGAGTGCGTCAGGCCTCGGCAGCCGGCACAGTTCATATCCTCGCTGCTAGATGGGGGCTTCATTCATTCCACTCCTGACCCGGTCGGAGACTGGAAGCAGGCTGTGGATTTTCATTTTCATAGGTGAAATGGTGTGGATTTGTGCCCAAGGTCCTAATTGCAGGGAATGGAGTGGTCGGTCCGAAATTTCATGCAGACAGTGTTACTCGAAGCGTTCCAAAGGGTAAGTATACACATTTTGGTTCACATCGGTGAAACGGTGTATATTTGTGACAAAGGGCCTAAATGCAGGCAATGGAGTGGTCTGTCCGAAATTTGAAGTGAAAAGTGTTACCCGCAGTGTTCTAAAGGGTATGTATACAAATTTAGGTTCAGATCGGTGAAAGGGTGTAGATTTCTGCCAAAGGGCCTAATTGCAGGGAAAGGAGTGGTCTCTCCGAAGTTTCTTGCAGGGTTCCAAACGGTAAGTATACACATTTTGTTTCAGATCGGTGAAAAGGTGTAGATTTGTGCCAAAGGGAATGGAGTGGTCTGTCCGAAATTTCATGCAGACAGTGTTACTCGCAGGGTTCCAAAGGGTAAGTATACACGTTTTGGTTCAGATCTGTGAAACGGTGTAGATTTGTGACAAAGGGCCTAAATGCAGGGAATGAAGTGGTCTGTCTGAAATTTGAGGTGGACAGTGTTACCTGCAGTGTTCTAAAGGGTATGTATACACATTTTGGTTCAGATGGGTGATACGGTGTAGATTTGTGCCAAATGGCCTAATTGCAGGAAATGGAGTGGTCTGTCCGAAATTCCTTGCAGACAGTGTTACTCGCAGGGTTCCAAAGGGTAAGTATACACATTTTGGTTCAGATCAGTGAAACGGTGTAGATTTGTGACAAAGGGCCTAAATGCAGGGATGAAGTGATCTATCCGAAATTTGAGGTGGACAGTGTTACCTGCAGTGTTCTAAAGGATATGTACACAATTTTTGGTTCAGATGGGTGAAACGTTGTACTTTTGTGCCAAAGGGCCTAATTTCAGGAAATGAAGTGGTCTGTCCGAAATTCCTTGCAGACAGTGTTACTCGCAGGTTTCCAAAGGGTAAGTATACTCATTTTGGTTCAGATCGGTGAAACGGTGTAGATTTGTGACAAAGGGCCTAAATGCAGGGAATGAAGTGGTCTGTCCGAAATTTGAGGTGGACAGTGTTACTCGAAGGGTTCCAAAGGATAAGTGTAAAAATTGTGGTTCAGATCGGTGAAACGGTGTTGATTTTTGCCAAAGGGCCTAAATGCAGGGAATGGAGTGGTCTGTCCGAAATTTAACATAGCCTAAACAATTCCTCTTGAATCTGGCTTATCATATACAAAAATAATTTTTCGAATCCGTCTGGTGGTTCCAGAGATTAGCGCGTTTAAACACACACACACAAACTCTTCAGCTTTATTATATTAGTATAGATTATGAATTTATTTATTACTAACAACCCCACCCGGCTTCGCCTGGGAACAGTTATGAATACATTGCGTGATATGCGCTTTGTTTTCCTATGTCAATGAACAACGACCAATATCCGTTTTACGTCTCGGCATGATGGGTTAAAATTAACTGACTGGACTATTAATTATACAGTATTATCATGGAGATGCATGTGCAACAAATTCTTGTCAGACGTAATGTAAGAACGGCGAGGTGCATGAAACACAAATCCTCCTTCCGTCCAATCTTAACTTGACTGTGTTTCACAGACGAAATGAAGAAAACCCGAGTTGCATTTCCAGGGAAACTGCAAACACAACCACCCTTCTCAGAAGTCTTAACTCAACATGACTCCATGGTTTGCTGCTGGCTGTATCTGGGGCAATAGGTTCGCCCGATAGCTAGGCTGTAACAGCGATGATAGACTCGCCCTTAGCTAGCTCGTGAACTGTCACCTCAGTAGTTGAATGGACATGGTTGGAAGAAATTAAAACGTAAAATGACTTATAGTGGGAGAAGTATTGAAGATAGACATACGTTCTCGCGGACTTTTTTGAAGAACTATTCCTGCTGAACAATTATTCTTACACTCATAGTATTTCGATATTTTTAACGGTTTGCCCAGCGTAAGCTTACAAAGCGCTCGGGCGCTAGTTTTTTTTTTTTCGACTTTTCCACTGAAATCGTTATGCGCGGCTTCCTTTGATCATAAATAAATTGTTTTCTACTGAAATCATCCTCGAGATATCCTTTACAGAATGGTGAAGCCCGCATCAAAATCCATCGAGTGGTTCTCGAGTTTACCCGTAACATTCAAGAATCGGGGACTTTGTTTTATACTAAGTGGAGATCACATGTAGATGTTTTTCAGGAAAGCATCGATTTCGAATAATTTGTTTATTGTAAATACGTTTTTTGACTAAGGTGGAGCGATATTATTTTTAGTAGCATACCTTATCTGTGGCGTAGCGTTATTTGTTTAATAGAAAGGAAGGAATAATCGCAATTTGATAGTGATTATGTGATATGCAGGGTGTTCATAATGCATAGAGTAATTTAGTAGGTAATAGTAGGAATAATAGCAAGAAGAAACTTCTAATTAGGAGCTGGCTGGCTGCGTGGCTCAGCGGTAACGTTCTCGCTTGCTGAACCCAAGGTTGCAGGTTCGTATCCTGGCGCAGTCAGCTGGCATTTGAGGGTGCGCAAATGCGAGGGAGCCGTGTCAGTAGATTTACTGGCACGTTAAAGATCCCCTTTGGGGCAAAATTACGGCACTCCAGCGTTTCTAAAAGCCAGTGTAGTTAAAAGGGACGTAAAACCAATAACATTATTATTATTATTATTATTAGGAGCCGCAGATCACAAGATAATCGTAGTAGGCACCCCTGGCATTAAATACTGACAAGACGTAAGGAATAACGAATAGAAATGTCTGCTTGTGGATATGAGCAGAGTCTTTGTAATGGCGCTCCGTCAAATAGGGACAGTTGTTTGGGTCTGGCTGTGTAGTTTAAATCATGTTTGTGTGCATTACTCTTAGGTTAACTCTGATTATGTACCTTGGTGCCTTACTTACATCGAACGGCAGAGAGATGCATTGTAATGAATGGACGTCACACTGAATACTGTTATCTTATGAGCAAATATTGAGATATTAGAAAGTATGCATTGTAGAATCCGTGTTTATCAGGCTTTATATAGTTTATATAGTTTTGACCAAGCAAGTTGCGTTTTTTTTAGAAGAACAATGTAGAGGATAATTTTTGCTCTCCACACCAAATATATAATCCCCCCCTATTAGTAATTCGCAACAGAAACCTCTCACTGCCAAGCATTTTAAATATTAACAACTACAATTAAATACGTAAATAGGAATATTAAAGAAAGCCTAGTATGAAAAATTATTGATAACTGCCCTACTCTATTAAGAAAATCACTCATTATTTAAGATTACCCCCCCCCCCAAATACAAGCTCTATTAAGATACCTATGATGAGATTGTGATATCCCATAGGATAAGTAGGAATAAGTAACTAATTGTGTATTTTCTTACAGCAGTGCAATTATATCTTATATATTGTTGTAGGCTATAAAATTTTCTTTTGAATAACTATTTGTATAGCTTAGTGAAAGGTAGTATTGACAGAGTGTATACATAGAATTAGGTGACCTTGCAATTACACACCTCCGCAAGGTATCACAGTAATTAGTGTGTACACACACAAAGTCATAACACGCTACAGTTTCTTTCGCTATGCAAGCCGACCTCAGAGGAAATGCTTATTTGTAACTTCCAAATCAATCAGCTGTGACACATGACAAATGCGTGCTGGACACTCCGACCGCCTAGCGAGGAGATTTAACCCGACACCGTGTGCCAACTCAGCGGACAGACGCACACGCACGGAAGTGAGACATCATAGATGTAACTCCTGGCACTATTAACTAACACGCCAGATAACTTTGCATAGCCTTGCCATTTATATTTTTGTTTTACATACATCCCTTAACGTATATCAAAGCGTGCGATAGCAAAGAAGCGCACAAGCAATTACTTAAATTATTTAAAAGATGTATCAATAGCGTACACACATAATGTAGAATTGTTTTTAGTTAGCAATATTGAAAAACCGTTCCCTCGCGAAGTAGAAAGGATAGGAAATTAATCAAGTAGGAACTCATGCAGTAGCCGACAGATGTACGGCAATGATAAAATAGCATACAAGCGTAATCACAGGATTGGGCACAGCAGGGCAACATGGCGATATAAATCAGTTGTTATCAAGTGTATCAGCGTTATCAGGGAATACACGAAGAAAGAGAATAGAAGGAACAAATATAATACGAGGAGTAAAGATATTACGACGAAGAAAGAGAATATTTTTAATAAGTCGAAGAATTATATTATTAATAAGTATCAAGTATATTGCGGCAGGGATACCAGATCACCTAGCTTTGAGATAAGACGTAAGGAGTGTATTCTTCCGGAAGTTGAAGACGTATATTCTTAATAAGTATCAAGTATCTTGCGGCGGGGATAAGAGATCACCTAGCTTTGAGATAAGGAAGAAAGGAAGAGATACAGGAGATATTATTAATATTACCACGTTGATAACAATTGCCATTTACAAAATAGGATTATTGCCCACCCCATGCCACAAGTCTACGTTTTACGCAAGCCAAATGCTAAACACGAACGTCACGCCAAGAAGTTATACATTAGTAAATTCACAGAAGGCGGCGATGACGTAACGCGGGCAAACATTGAGAGCTCGATAGGGGTAGCTTCCCTACCGTATCGGATGTGGTTACACCCACTACGCGTTACGGTCAACGAAGCCACCCTAATAAGCCAGAAGAGTACTGACAACCGGACACCGAGAGCTATAATTTCAGATTCCGCGAAATAGCCACCCCACGAAAAACGGAAGAAAGCTACCGACGGTCCATTCAACCTAATACATAGTGATTGTAACGTCAGTTGGGATGCATTTGTATCGGAGTACTCTCAGTCTGCCAACAGGCGATATTTTCACAGTATTTTGACCAAACAACAGCCGATATTTTCACAGTATTTTGATCAAACAACAGGCGATATTTTCACAGTATTTTGACCAAACAACAGGCGATATTTTCACGGTATATTAGAATATATTTTTATGGTATTATACATAATATATATTTAAACCTCACGTCCGTCAGCACTCATCTGTATCGGTGTACAGTCAGACTATTGGTAGACGATAGTTTTATAATATTATGATAAAATACTGATAGCATATATAATATATATTTGGACCTAACGTCCATAGGAACTCATCTATATCGGTGTATAGTCAGACTACTGGCAGGCGATAGTTTTATAGTATTATCAGATAGGAAAATCAAACGGCAGACGATAAACTTATAGTATTATATGATAGGAAGATAAAATGCACAGTCGACGAAACCACGCGAGTTCGGTGAACAGATTATGATAGGAAATACGTTTTACAATACTATATGGGGAGATATGATTATTCAGAGTAAAAATATACATACGCTAAAGCTAAGAAGATACTTTATAAATTAATATTTTTTCCATGGATTTATTAAGGCAAGATAACGCGTCAAAAAATACGAACCTTACAGTAGTCGCATATGGTGTGTAACATCTGACATAGAAGAAACCTCACGTGAAATTGTTGATACACCGGTATTTTATAGTATTATTGGCACAAATATTAATCTACTGTATTGTAAAAGGAGTGTTTTACAGATATTGTAGTTTATAATACGGAACTCATTTTATTAGATGATTTCTAGCTTCCACCAGCACTAGCCTAAATAAAGAATACGATATGGATCAACTAGATTAATAGACGCGACACCGCTCATAACCTTAAATTCCTTATAAACAGGTTCTCTTGATTCACAGACCAACACGTAATTTCATATGGATTCTGTTAATATGAGTCATATTGATATAATAAATATCGTTTAAAATGATAATCTGGTAGCAAAAATACCTACCCCGCCCTGGATTCGAACCCATGATCTCTAGATTCACAGTCATATGCAATAACCCCACGGCTATTTCGACTACGCAAATATTGTGCAAAATCTGGTGACTTATTTCCACGTTCCAATAATACTGCATTACGGAATTAAGTTTCATTTATATTTTGCTTGTTTCGATAATGTTCCTGAGTGACATTGAGTTTAAAATGCCTTATGCCAATGCAATGCCGACTACTTACAATGTTTGATATTAAGGCATTTTACCATTTAAATACTGATACGAAGAAAGGAAGCTTGTAGTTTAACGTGACCGTTAATCTTGCGATCATAAGCCACGGGACCTCCATTTTACGTGGAATCCGAACCACAGGACATGGCATTTCACATCGAAAATCTCACATGAAATGACCGGGAATCGAACCTGGCCCGCCTTGGTGAGAGGCATACAGCTAGACCGCTGAGCCACCACGCCCCAACTGATACGAAGACTTCGAACATGTACCATGTCATTACTTTAAATCACTTGACACCAGAGTTCGCATGAGCGTTTTCCATCCAGTATGTCATATACATTCCACATGGCCGAGAGTGCGTCATGGTGTCAATTTTCGACACCGCGCGCTGATTGTTTCTCTTACCAGTGCCAGCTGGATCGATCGATCGAGTTGGCAGTGCGTCTTATACTTCCATTACTGCCAGCTAGGGCACACTTCCATTCAATCGATCGAGCGGGCAATGCATACTTCCGTTGTCCACCACTGCCAGCTAGTACACTTCCGTTTGATCGATCGAGCGGGCAGTGCATACTTCCGTTGTCCACCACTGCCAGCTAGTACACTTCCGTTTGATCGATCGAGCGGGCAGTGCATACTTCCGTTTGATCCACCACTGCCAGCTCGATCGTTCCGATCCACTTCCGTCCCCAATTTTCAAAATCACTCCCACAAAACTATCCAGCAACCGAGCGGAAAGATGTTACACATCAATAAATAAAAAATTCCTCTCGGCACGCCGGAAGTTGGAGGTAGATTTCACCGGGCAAACTAGGGGATAGGCAAAATATGCAGGTTTTCGTAGGAGGATCAGACCTCATTTATTGCAAGAAAGTATTTTACAATTGGAGGTAAATTCACTTTTTTTTCGTTTTTGTATGCATATTTTTATCAATTTATTGTCTTAAGGGGATGGTAACCTTCTTGTCATTTGGGGTTCATTTTTTATACTTGTGATCACAATGTCCTTATGCAAGGTTTGGAACGGATGTATAACTATCTAACAGTCTGTTACTTCTTCACGCAAAATTTTATCTCCAGCAGAGATGTTGGTTGGTTCCTCAGTTTAGGGGCTGTGACAACGTGGTCATGTAACCCCGTGTATATTGGGTGTGTGTAGAATCTGTCTGATAAACGGTGTTAATTGTGATGACTGTATTAGTCTGTGATTCAGGTAAGATCTGCAGACGGTCAATTTTAAGTAGTAGTTCTTAATTTTGTATCATATACTAACGTCAACGACACCTAGCTGTGAACTTGGCTACTAGATGCCACCGCATCCAGCAACTTGAAACGAACGTTGGAACTTCCCTTCCAAAGGAAAGCATGCTGAGGAATTTTCAGCGCTCTTAGAAAATCCGACGACTTTGGCCGGCCTTGAACCAGCGACCTTGGGCATAGAAGTTCAGCATGCTACCAGTTAGCCGCTTCCCACAGTTCCGATACCAAAGTCGCTTCCCACAGACAGATGGAAAAACTGAATGTGATCTCGTGCAGTGGCGTTGTCATAGCAACTGCTGATGGCTCATCTCTTATCAATTTAGTAAAAGTCCTCTCGGCACGCCGGAAGGCGGAGGTATATTTCACCGGGCAAACTTGGGGATAGGCGAAAATAGGCAGAATATGCAGGTTTCCGTAGAAGCATCAGACATCATTGATTGCGAGAAAGTTTTTTTAAATAATTGGAGCTTAATTAACTTTGTTTTTCGCCATTTTATGCATATTTTAAACATTTTACTTTCTTATGGGGACGGTAACCTTCTTGTCATTTGGGGTCCATTTTTATACTTGTTGTCACACTGTCCTTATGCAAGGTTTCGACACTGATGTGTAACTATCTAACGGACTGTTACGTCTTCACGCAAAATTTTATCTCCCGCAGAGATTTTGGTTGGTTCCTCAGTTTAGGGGCTGCGACAACGCGGTCATGTAACCCCGTGAACTTTGGGTGAGTGTAGAATCTGTCTGATAAACGGTAAGTATTGTGATGGCTGTATTAGTCTGTAATTCAGGTAAGGACTGCAGACGGTCAATTTCAAGCAGTAGTTCCTAATGTTGCTACCAGATACTACCGTCAACGACATCTAGCTGTGAAATTGGCTACTAGTTGTCACCACAACCAGCAACTCGCAACGAACGTTGGAACTTCCCCTCCAAAGGAAAGCATACTGAGGGATTTTTAGCGCTCTTAGAAAATCCGATGACTTCGGCCGGCTTTGAACCCGCGACCTTGGGCATAGAAGTTCAGCATGCTACCAGTTACGTCAAAGAAGCCGCTTTACACCTAGTCAGATGGAAATCTGAATCTGATCTGGTGCAAGTGCGTTGTCATGGCAACGTCTGATGGCTCATCCCTCATCAATTTAGTAGTGTTGCCATGGCAACCTCTGATAGCTCTTGGCATTTTATTATAAAACCGAAATCATTTTTCTCATCCCTTGGCGTAATGGTGGGTCATCTAAAAAATTCTTTCAGACAAAAGTTTTAGGTAATTATTATGGGAATATTGTCCATTTTGTACGGTTTTGATATTGTGCCTATTAAGAGGGATATGATTAATGTTTCCCAAAAAAACCACTTTCTCCCACCCCTTTGGTCAATGGTTGGTGCTATATAAAAAACTCTTCAAACATAAATGTTTGGGCTTTATCCGACACATAGTATGAACTTTGAACGGATTCGATATTTCACATATTAAGAGAGTTATAGCAATATTTCACTTTTTCGAAAAAGCCCCCCCATTTTCACCCCCTTCGACCGATTTAGCCCAGTAAGGGTCGCGACCGAGAGTTTATAGGTATACATATTGGGTAAAAAAATCAAAGTGATTGGTGCAAAATTACGGTAGTTATCGTGTATATATATTAGCTGACCCAGCAGACGTTGTCCTGCCAATCAAAGAAAGTGTTGTAACTTTGTTTCTTGAAGTGCTTTTGGATACACATTTTTTTTTTCAATTTCTGTTAACTGCCTCTAAACTATCGTGAAATGAATTAACTAATCTAGAAACATTCGTGGGACCGTGCACAATAACTCTCCAAAGTTTCATCGTCATCGGATAAATGGCATATAACGCATGCGGGATTTTGTTTTAATGATTCATGCACTGTCACTCATTTGTTGAATCTGCTCGTGCTCTACCAACTGTGAAATGGATTTACTAAGTTAGGAAGCTTCGCGTAAGTGTACACAACAACTTATCAAAGTTTCATCGCAATCGATGAATAGTATATGACCGCATACGGGATTTTGTTGGAACGCTTCGCGCGTCGTCACTCATTTTTTACATCTACTCGTGCGCTACCAATAATGTGAAATGGATTTACCAAGTTGAACACCTTCCCTGGCGTGTACACAACAACTCTTCCATGTTTCATCGGAATCGGATGAATGGCATATGAACGCATACGGGATTTTCTTTAAACGATTCGCATGCCATCACTCATTTGTTGAATCTACTCATGCGCTAGTTATTAAAAACTGGATTTAGTAAGCCAGAAACCTTTCCTGAAGTGTACACAACAATTCACCAAAGTTTCATCGCAATCGGATAAATGGTATATGAACACCTACAGGACTTTGTCGAAACGATTCTCGCGCCATCGCACATTTGTTGAATCTACTCGTGCGCTACCTATTGTAAAATACATTTACTATGCCAGAAACCTTTACTGAGGTGTACACAACAATTCAACAATGTTTCATCACAATCGGATAAATGGTGTATGGACGCATACGGTACTTTGTTGAAATAGTTTGCGTGCCGTCACTCATTTGTTGAATCTACTCGTGCGCTACCTATTGTAAAATGGATTTATTAAGCCAGAAACCTTCCGTAGCGTGTACTCAACATCTCACCCAAGTTTCATCGTAATCGGGCGAATGGTATTTGAACGCATACGGGACCTTATTGAAACGCTTCGCGCGTCGTCGCTCATTTGTGGAATGTACTCGTGCGCAACCTCCTGTGAAATGGATTTACTAAGTTAGAAACCCTCATGTAAGTGTACACAATATCTCACCATAGTTTCATTGCAATCGGATGAATGGTATATGAACGCATACGGGACTTAGTTTAAACGTTCGCGCGTCGTCGCTCATTTGTTGAATCTACTCGTGCGCTACCTATGGTAAAATGGATTTACTAATCCAGAAGCTTCCCCCTGGAGTGTACACAACATCTCACCCAAGTTTCATCGCGATCGGACGAATGGTATTTGAACGCATACGGGACCTTGTTGAAACGCTTCGCACGTCGTCGCTCATTTGTTGAATCTACTCGTGCGCAACCTACTGTGAAATGGATTTACTAAGTTAGAAACCTTCAGGTAAGTGTACACAACAACTCATCAAAGTTTCATCTCAATCGATGAATGGTATATAAACTTATACGGGATTTTGTTGAAACGCTTCGCGCGTCGTCGCTCATTTGTTGAATCTACTCATGCGCTATCTATTGTAAAATGAATTTACTATGCCAGAAGCCTTCCCAGGAGTGTACACAACATGTCACCCAAGTTTCATCGCTATCGGACGAATGGTATTTGAACGCATACGGGACCTTCTTGAAACGCTTCGTGCGTCGTCACTCATTTGTTGAATCTAGTCGTGCGCTCTCTATTGTAAAGTAATTTACTAAGCCAAACACCTTCCCTAGAGTACACTCAACATCTCACCCAAGTTTCATCGCAATGGGATGAACGGTATATGAACGCATACGTGACTTTGAAACGCTCCAACGTGCAGAGGCAACCAGTAGAATTCGACATCACTGCCACCTTTGGTATAAAACACAAATTTCCGCCACGGGCGGAGTGTATGTTATGGCGGTAGTTGCACAGGTTGCGACCAGGTGGCTCTAACGTGCAGAGACAAACTGTCCAAAGACATCAGCTTTCACCAACGCCAAGCTAGTGGTTTCCATGACGACTGTTTTCAAGGCCGTAGAGAGCGGCGACGGGCCCTGGGGCTGGAATCTCCCGGGCCCCCCTTTATAACCAAATTCTGTAAATTAAAATTATAATCCTCGTAAATTTGCACAAACTGTTTTATGCACAAAATGTTCATCATGAAATCACTTGCAAGGACATAAAAAACCAGCAAGCAATAATAATAATCATCATCATCTTCCTTTTCCGTCTCCAGTTTCCCGGGTGCGGTAGACAAGCGATCGCCACTGCTTTCTGTCTTTGCACAACTTCCGTTCTACAACTTCTTCCCAGTTCAGCCCTTTTTTTCTCCTCTTCTGATTTCACGGTCTCAATCCATCGTTTTCTGGGTCTTCCCCTCGGTCTCTTCCCTTTTAGTTCTCTATTGAAGTAATAATAGTAATAATAATAAGTAGAGCATGCTGAGCTGCTATGCCCAAGATCGCGGGTTTAAGCCCGGCTGAAGTCGTCGGATTTTTAAAAGCGTTGAAATACTTCATTATGCCTTTATTTGGAGAGGAAATAAAGCCGGCGGGCCCATGTAATGCAGATTTATGGTATGTAAAAGAACCTACCACTTCAATTTTGTAGTGTGTAGTCAAAATGTGTAGGTTATTTGATTAGAAACGCTCTCAAGTTCCAACGTTCGCCGCTGGGTGTTAGTTACAATGGCGTTTGTTAGACAAAATTGGAACTACTTGAAATTGAACTTGTTAGATAGCCTACGGGCGTTCAATTGGAATGTCCTGATATGACCATTGGCTGCAATAAATAGCCTACTGTATAAAAATATTTCAATTATATATTCCACTAAATCCATGCTATATGTGTTATCACAAGTAGAGCGTGAATTACTATCAATATAAATAAGTTAATGCTGGTATGTTAAATTTACAACAGTGAAACTGGGGGAATGCACGCAAAAGTATTTGCAAATTCAATGTTTATACCTGATAAGCGCGTACCAATGCATTATTTTCAATTAACCGAAAGAAATATCAGAGTAAGGCAATCGAGAACTAGGTAATAATTTTCATTAAATTCACTATACTGTTTAGTTTTGGCGTTTGACAGATCTAAATTTGCCCCGATGAGGTAACACTGCAAGCATGCGCAGTGTTCATATTTAAAGTTCTGCAGATCTTCTTTGATATCAATAATTTTAGAACTTCAGTGATACTCGTAAACGCAATATGCTCCTTTGTCGTACACAAATTTGAAAAGAAAATGCATTTGCCGGACCGTAATTTCATCGGTTTTACAATATTTAAGTTGGGGAACAAATTCACATTGAAAAAAGCTGTTTTCCATGAACTCGGGAACAGATGTGTTCGAATTCCACCGTCAGAGCTTTTCCATGATACATCGTTTTAACCCTATAGCCAAAGGCTGTAGTTGCACCATCGTAGATTCATTTCCTCCCCAATTCTATCCCAAATTAATTAAGAGTATCTGAGTTAACTTCAGATATAGATTGCCGGACAGAGTTCTACACGCACAGTAAGTAGGAAGGACTGATGACCACGACGTCCTCAGACACAAAAATTAATCAACAGAAAGTGCAGCGCACTGAACTGCATGTTAAAAGAGATGGAAAGGGTATACTGTACACTGTGCAGTACTACGACCTCTGTGACATAAAACGTAATCTCTTTTCATAATGAAAACATGATTTTTACACTAAGACTTTTTAAAATACGTTTTACGTATACGGTAGTGTTTTTATGTTGACATTCTTAAAATTTGCTGCTCTTGAAGAGTCACGCCCCCGACACTGGTAAGTGTTTTGGTTGAACGGCGATCACACATCTTTGTACATTAATCAAAGCAAAATACATTTTCATAATTAACCACATGTATACAGTAGGCCTAGGCCCTTCATGGGTTGTAGTGCAAGTTTTTTTAATACAGTACTCATACGCACGTCAAGTAATTATGTGCTATCAGTAGATTGCAGCTGATCAGTGATTTGTTTTCATAAAAGAAGAAAATGTGAATTTGAACTATATTTCATATTGCTTTGCAGTAAGCAAAACTAGGGCCAAGTTCTCCTAAAATCCCCAACCCTATCTATGACTGGTGACCATCAGAGGCGGATTTAAGTCAAGATTATGGGGGAATGGACACACAGGGGATCTGGGAGATGAAATATCACCAAGCTCCGGGTGGGGTCCGGGCAGCCTCCTCCGGAAAATTTTGCCAAAATTAGGTCCAAATTATTGAGTTTTAGGCCGTTTGGGTGATAAGTTTTGTGATATTTTGGAGTAAAAATTTGGTGACCATTGAAATTTAGTGGCTATAGGAATGACTCTCCGATATTGAAGTAAAAGCTCTCGCACCTTCCAGAAAGCTCACCAACAACCGCGATGGGAGTCTACAGAAAGTCTGCAGATCGGATGTTCGAATCCCGGTGATGACAGCGGCTATCCTGAGTGTGGTTCTTCCCTCCAGACAAATGCCGGGAAAGTACGTTATTTAACTCCGCAGTCGGGAAGCCGAATCCTGCATTCCTGCCGCGGCTTCGTCAGGACCCGGAGCCATTTCTAAGTCGTAGATAAAGAGAGCAACTCATTTTATGTTTAACTGTACTGAGACGTTGAAGCGTATCACGAAATGGCTTGATTCGCAAGGGAAAGTATCTCTTCGCTTCCTGAAAAATAAGGGCTTTGCAGATCGATGCTGCTCTTTGGAATAAATGGCGTAGAAATGTTCAATAATAATAATAGCCACTGCACCACCTCAAAACAAAATTATATTTATATTAACATTTGACAATACTTCATCTTAATTTTCTTCCAAATTAAGCATAGTTCAAATATTGGGTCTTAGGAAAATCTGCGCGGTTGCCTACATATGGAATATATTAATTCCTCCATCGCCATGCACTCCCCTGACGTTACTTATTGTTGTTTTAAGGGGCGGAACAGATACGTCATCTGCCCATACCACTGACGTTCCTTGAGAGGATGGAAAACAAAGTTCAGTTCCCTAGCTTAATTGCATTTTCTCCTGGTTAATTAAACACTCATTCCAGAAAAATACTCGAATATTACCTTAGGTTCAGCCTTTGGATACATTTCGCAACTCTAGTACCAATAGTAATGTAGGTTTTAAATAAATCCCTCAATCAGAAATGATTTGAGCACCAACCCAAGTACCTAGGATTGTTGATCGTATTGAATGAAACAGTAATAATAATAATTATATTGCACCTAAACATACAGATTATTCAAATGCTAGCATTGTTTTCTCAATTCAGTACGGTATACGAGAAAATGAACAATTTCGCATGCATTTCTTCTATCTACGTTTGACAACAGAATCACCCCACCCTTTCGCAAGATATTTAGCCAGAAATGATAATTTTTCTCATAGTGCGAAAGTGAATTACTAGCGAACGATGATATCACTGTTGCGCCCCTTAAATCAACAATAACTATAAAGTGAATTACTTTGTGGACGCTACTTTAAAATTTATTTTACTTACCTGCCTGCACGGCATACGATACGTCCAGCTAGACAATATATTCATTTCAGACACTATCACCTCTAAATATCTAAGCTTGACGTGACGCACCAAACTTCAATCTATTGAGCTACCTGACCTAACACAACAGGGCAGCCCAGGCTCTCGTGGCCTTGGCGAAATAAGTGAAGGGATGAGAAAGTTATTTGAAGGATTGGTGCATAAGCCGAATAAGCTAAATTTAGAATCTGAGAACAATACATAGCGAAGCCGCATCGCCTAAGTTGACCGCTTTGGGACAGTTGCTCTCCCCACAAGTGCTTTGTAAAGGAAAATTGTCCACTTGGCAGTGGACTCCATGTAACTCTGTTCACAGACAGTTCTTTGCATTCACTAAATGATTGCCAACAGAAAATTCAAGTCACATAAAGGCAATAATAAATCAATGCCTGATTGGGCCCATCCTCCTCGGACGCCGGGGCCCCCTGTGAGGGTCGGGCCCCGGGGCACCAGCCCTGCCTGACCCCCCCTCTCGTCGGGCCTGACTGTTTTTGACTGTATATTGTGGTTCTAAAATTGTATGTAAATTGTGGTTCTAAAATTGTGTTCATTCCACCTACCGGGTCAGATTGTGAATCTAAACCATACATGGACCCACCCTAATGTACATACCAAATTTCATCAAAATCGGTCCTGTCGTTTAGGAGGAGTTCAGTGACATACACACGTGTCGAAGAATTATATATATAAAGATATATATATACATAAATTATATATAAACTTTTGAACTGACGGTGGTTTTGGGGTCTGGGGGATGTGAAACGCGAAGATATGTCGAAATTTTCCGGAAGTCGAAACATGGTACCCATTGCAATAGTTAGCTTTCTAAAGAAATCTACCTAACTATGCGTACATATTATGAGCGATCCCATACAGAGCAACTAAATAATTATATTACAAAGTAAGGGTAGTAACTTCATTAAAGGTACATATAGGAAATACCATTATTGCGGATACACGCTACGGAGAGTTTAAACATTTGAGAAATAATTTTAATATATACACCCCCCCCCCCCCCTTCGAGAGATTTCTTCATATCCGCCCCCCCCCTCCCCCATTTAGACACACGAATCACCCCCTACCCCATGTTTATAGTGTACTTAGTTAAGGGAAGGCATTAATATTAGATTTATCAATAGGAATTCAATTAAATACTAAGAAAACCACATTTCCTCCCCCCCCCCCTACCTAACGTGGCAAGTTAAAACAGGGTATCTAATTACACGTAATTAACAAATGTTACTTTTTTCACAGGAAATTTTAATATGCCAGTAAAAATGTAGTTTTTTCAGGTAAATATTAACGTGTTAATCTATATTTCCTGAAGGTCTATACAGTTCATACAATAAAGATAGGCACCATGGCTAAGAACACCTTGTCAGCCACGTCAGAATTATCAAGTTAGCCCGTAGAGGCAATAAATCATATACAGTTTCCATAACTTTCCTCGACACGGTCGCCAATTTAACAAAAATCCATTTAATCTTAACAATTAAACATAAACGTAGTGCGAGTTTCATTACAGATTGTCTGCATTTAAATACGTTCAGAAGCGAATACAGAGCTTAGATTAAACTGAGGAAGAATAGTAGTAGTTTTTTTCTTTTCTTAGTCGTTTACCCTCCAGGTTGGTGGAACCCACGGACTCAGCGAGGGAACTCACCACTACCGCCTCTACGGGCAGTGTCCTAGAGCTGGGGACATCTCATCGGAGTGGATACAACTGGTGAGGTGTGATTGGCACCTCGCCCAGGCGGCCTCACCTGCAAAGCGAACAGGGGCCTCATGAGGGAAGGTCATGGATGGGCAGGATGGATAGGCAAGGAAGAGGGAAAGGAGGTAGCCGTGGCCTTGAATAAGGTACTATCCCGGCATTTGCCCGAAGACGAAGCGGGAAACCACGGAAAACCACTTCGAGGATGGCTGAGATGGGAACACCCGAGGCTGAGCAGACCCCGTTCCAGTCCTCATACCACTTTCCAAATTTCGTGGCAGAGCCGGGAATCGAACCCAGGACCTCCGGGGCGGCAGCTAACCATGCTGACCGCTACGCTATGGAGGCGACAAAGTAATAGTGATTAAGGTATAATGAATCACTATTAAATTATATTGAAGGCCTATGAAGGTCAATGTATAAGGAGGTATAACGAGATTCTACGAATATAAATGATTGAAGTTCTACGAATATAATGAGTATAAGGAAGTATAACGAGATTCTACGAATATAAATGATTGAAGTTCTACGAAGGAAAACGTATAAGGAAGTATAACGAGGTTCTATGAATATAAATGAATATAGGAAGCGGTATAGTTAAATACACAATGATGAATGTGTCAAGGAGCACATATTACACGTTGTGCCCGTTTAGACCGGAGTCCGCACGACCACATATGCATTTTACCAATAATCAGTCAGCACGAGAGTCAAAATATCCCGGAGCGCCAGATGGGTTAAAGCAAATCGCAAAAACGACATCAAATTAAAAACAAGTAGTTCCGTGAAGAACTATACAGCCTATTTTCATATAGCCCACTTATTGCAACTATCAACATACACAATTTCAGTTTGATTGCTGTAATAGATTCGTAGATATTGAGAACCGAATAAATAATTCGGATGGTCGCCATGTTGGATTTTATATATGTAGGTCCTCGAGTTATGTACTGTTACATGCAGATTATTGTGTACGTGTAGTATTCAAACTACAATCGCATAATTAGGACACTATAAGTTACAAGGAGATTTGAAAATTTCGCACAGCTGCCATCTTTAGGTTATGGAAACAATTGAAATAAATTAGATGCTAGTGGATTACCATTCGTATAAGGATTTACTGTACCAAGTTTCACTGCTCTCGGATGGTTAAATTGCGATAAACGTCCATGTGAATATTTATACTTCGCGTCGCCGCCATGTTGGATTTGTGATCACCAGGTTATTTAAAGTCCTATAAGTGAACTTGAGTTCATAGCCCCTATGAACAATAAAAAATTCAGTTTGATTGCTACAATAGATTCGTAGATATTGAGAGCCGTCTAAATATTTCGGATGGTCGCCATGTTGGATTGTTAAATGTATAGGCCATAGAGTCATGTACCATTATAGGAAAATTATTGGGTAGGTTCATTATTCAAACTTTCACTTCGATCGCATGACTACACCACAAGAAATAAAAACTTAATTTTAAAATTCGCACAGCCGCCATCTTGAGGTTATGTGAACAATTGAACTAAATTAGATACCAGTGCATTACAATGTGTATAAATATTTCCTGTACCAGATTTTAGTGCGTTTGGAGCATTAAATCGCGAGAAAGGTCTATTTCAAATTTTCTAATTCGCTTGGCCGCCATGTTTGTTTTGTATATAACCGGTTTTTTAAAGTCGTATAAATGGACTTCCAGTAGTGCCCTTTATCTCCGTACAAAACTTCAGGGAGATACCGCTAATAGTTTCAGAGATACAGAATGCCGGTGAAATATTTCGCACATCCGCCATCTTGTGGTTATGTAAACAAATGAACGAAGTTAGTTGTCGGTGCATTACAATGTATATAAACATATACTGTACCAAGTTTCATTGCGTTTGGTTCGATAAATCGCGAGAAACGTCTATTTAAAAGTCGCAACTTCGCTTGGCCGCCATGTTGGTTTTGTAGTTACCAGGTTTTCAAAGATCACATAAGTGAACTTATAGTCGTTCCCTTTATCACCATACATGATGTCAGGGTAATATCGGAAATCGTTTCGGAGATATTGAATGCTGGGGAAATATTTCGCACAGCCGCCATGTTGGATTGGTGAGTCGTAACTAAATTTGAAGGGCACGGTCGAGGTCGCCCGGAATAGTGCTATGAACTTACCGAGTTTCATTGAAATCGCTCCAGCCGTTTAGATTTTATTAGGGGGGGACACACACACGAATCACACACACACGCACACACACACACACACACACACACACACACGCACACACACACGGACAAAAGGTGATCTCATAAGCCTATTTTTTCAAAATTGAAAATAGGCTAAAAATGCTTTACTGATTTTTGGCTCAATGCAACAATAAGGATAGAAGGAGATTTAATTGGGAGAAACACATCTGGTAAAATTATCTCAGTTTATTTTGAAGTTAAAATCTGACTGCAAGGATGCTCAAAGCAGCATCATCCACGTGTGGCGATCCACACTCTTATTTACACACAATATACAGAAATTTTCCAAACACATTTGACAATCTTTTTGGAAACACAAGTCCGATTAATAGTCCTGAGGACTGTGTTCCAAAATTATTAATATTTAATTCCAGTTCAAAGTTAATTGTCTATACTGGAAATATCGTAGATCACTATTTGAATATTTACATGATATTAACACTCGTAGAATAAATGTTCATAGAATTTTAACTTTCACTTATTTTTCCAGTTTCAAAAATACATATCGTCGAAAATATTATCATCATCGAAGCAACACAAATTATTAACACACATTAATAACATCTGAAAAGTATTTGACCTTGAGCATAGCATCGAAGAACTGTGCGAAGCACAACAACAATTAATTGTTCTTCTGACATTTAACATTCGAGAAGTGACTCGAATATGAACTTCAAGTTCCAAACAAAATATATGATTTCTGAATCATCAACTTGATCAATAAATGGTTGAACCATTCAACTATTAGATTTTCCACTTGGAATCATTATTATAAAAATCTTTATATTCATGGCCATTTTTAGCAACTTTCACAACTTGCAATTCTTCGACAGAATGCGGAAATAAGAATTGTAGTTTTATAATAAATTCATTTAGTTCATGGCACTAGGATTGAAAATATCCTTCAAATTATTCGTGGTTAAAGAATTATTTTAAATTGGCAGTGGCCCATTCTACTATTTGTGTAAGAACACAATATTACAACAACAACGGCAAAGGTCTTCCTCTGAAGAAGAATAAACTACTATCATGACAAATCCGGGTTCTAGCAAAATCAAAGTCTAATGCCCGAGTGCACCAACCTCGGTATTCATCAGTGTTTACGAAACCGTGGTAAAACTTTTACCATGGTATTGTCGTAAAAGCAGTGCACCATTACTACCGCTCGGTTTCGTTACCGCGGTTTCTTGACGCTTGCTTTTCTCGCTATTATTCCCCTCGGAAGAAATTCGTTAATTTCGATAGTCACTTGTCTTCAGTTTATCCAGACGGCAGTGATCGTTTCGACAGTCACTTGTCTCCCATACTGTTTACATTTTGTCTCAACGCGAGTAATCAGCTGTGCAAAACAATGGAAAATAAAATGATGAAACGTCCTAGATCTCCCAATTTCAGCCCTCATGAAAATTTCGGGAACTCGTGTAGTATACGCTGCCCGCCGCCATTGAAATCCGAGAAATTTTCTATAGAAATGGCCAATGTTACTAATATACAGGAGTTGAATATTTTATCGCTAGAGGGTGTTACTGAATTTTTTCAGAGTGCCAACATTATTGTTTCCAGACCAATATTTTCATCCAGACCAATGGTTTTCGCCTAGACGCGCTCTCAGCCGAGATTCGTGAAATATGGTGCTATCGTGAGTCGAATCTGGTCATCTTGCTACTATATCTCTTATCACGAGGTTCGAATCGCTCATAGTTTGCATGTTTAGAGAGAAATAGCCTTTCCTGTTTTTAAATACCTCCCCATTTTCACGTCGGGAAGACTGTATTCTCATATGAGTGCAGTCCAGCGCACCCAATACACCTGGGAACCTAGCTATTCTCTGGGAGCCTTCCTTAACCTCTCTTTGTTCCCATTGGGTAAGTGGTAGTTTAATAAACTGTGGCGATAACGTGGCAACTACATTAGAAACCTTGTGTATTATGCGGCATGCTGTTGTTCTGTCAACATCACACACGTCACCGATCACTCCCTGAAATTTCCCAGTTGTATAGAACCGCAGTGCTATACGAAGACGATTTCTAGGCGATTTCGGATAGTTTCTCCCAGTAGAGAATTTCAATTGTTCGCCAATTATGTCCAAAATATAACTTACTGTCTCCTTCCGTAATCGAAATATTCTCTGGAATGAAGCATCGCTCAGTTCTTCGAATAAATCTCGCCTCTCTTCTATAAACCTCCCTTCATTCCTTTCTAATCGATTAAGACACTGGAGATATAACCTTTAGTTGTTAAGCTCCATTTTGGAAACTTTACCACAGAATACAGATGAAGAAAACTTTACCACGGTTTTCTTAGATAACCGCTCCCTCACGGGCGGTAAACATTTTACCGCGGTAAAAGTCGAAACCGAGCTTGGTGCAACAGAAATACGACTTTACCCCGGTAAACTAGGAAGTTTACCGCGGTTATTCTCTTTACCGAGGTTGGTGCACTCGGGCGTAAATGGAATTCGTAAACAAGGTTGAAATAAGAACTGATGGTTTCAAGAAATAACCTTCGGGTCATTCATCCGACGAAATGTGTGGCTCCAATACTCCTACTATAAACCTGAGCCATCGAACCTGCTATTTGATTGATGCTCGAAAAAACCTTCATTCCTGCGACTTAAACATGCGCACCTGGGAATGGCATTCAACTACTCCACACATAAATTATCTTCCCAAAATTTATACAATAAATCAAGCCTCTGCTTGTTATCTACACTGGAAGATTAATAAACTTACAAGTTTATTTTATTTTACCATTCAGTTCAACCCGTGAATTTACCATACTTAAGAAAATCTTTATTTCACTTTCGAAGTGTATTTACGTCATGATTTTATATAGATACAAAAATATCCTATTTGATACAAATATCAATTGCTTCCTGTTTCATGCCTCTCCGTGTTATCTGAAAAATATACTTTGCTCAATGCAAGTATTAACTGTTCAACCAGAACTGAAATGTTGGTTGAATGCGGGCTTGCGCTAACCACTCTCCTTCGGAAAATCTCCTGTTCCAAACTAGAAATGATTTAACTACTTCATAGGCTCTTTCTCAATACATATGATTATTAGAAAATAATATCCAAGAATTATTTAGAAAAATTATGAAAATTATTATTATTATTATTAGTGGATTATTATTATTATTATTATTTGTATTATTTCAAATATGTTTAATTATCATCTCATTATGTGAGAATCCACATGTTCGAACCTTCGAATATGGAAAAAATATCCATTCCTCAACAAAAATAAATTTAACTTTTACAGTTACATCGGGGTTTTCCGTGTTTTCCTTAAAATATGAAAAATTCAAATAAATCTTCGAAATGCTCGGTCATCGATCCTAAACTGTTCTGAGTGCTGAAAATGCTCAAAATAACTCTAACAAGTCTTGCGTAAATCATTGCAAGCTTTAAATACGACGAAAAAAATGTGTTGGTCATCTGCAGAAAAATAGTTTGTTCCAATTAGCTAAGCATAATATAATTCAAATGTGGCTTACATTTCTTGATGGTCTTGAAGCGTAGTAAACCTGGTCTGTACCAAATTTATCCATAGACATGCCCTATCGGACAAGCACGTATAATCCTTGTATCGGCCGCCATCATATACCCACAATTCGTCTAGTCAGACATAGTGGTAGTATCTTTCGACGTTTGAATAAACTGTGGTTCCATTTTAATATGGGCTTCTATCAAAGCCATAACAGTTTGTTTAAATAGGGTCAGATCTAAGTGATCTCTTCTTAAATATGTCAGTTGTAACATAACTCACTGTAATCTCATCAGTACAAGAAAAACACTGACAGTCTAAGCAGTTAACGGCTGTTCTGAAGATCGTTCCCTGGGCATGGTTTGTATATCACCATCTGCCATGCGCTAAGCAACCTGCAGTTTCCCTTGCGTAGACTAATGAACGCCACCGTTATAGACTAGTCTTCAGTGTACTGACAGATCGAAGTGGTTAACTAGTTACAAATATGAAAACTGACTTGAAATGGATTTAAACATCCAAGTATTAAGTTACTACTGGACTGTGATAAAATACTATTTTCTAGACAAAGTCTAGCATATGTCCTTGTAGAAATATAAATATTTCCACCAATGTCTGTAGAAAATCAATCACCTCAGTGATTCTCCTCACCAGAAACTTACTAAGTTTCAACTCGAAGCGCAGCACTTTTCGTGACTATCACGACTTGAAAAGAACTTCTGCGTAGATCTGGCAACCATGTGCCTTGGCTCAGCGTAGACGCAACTTGCTCGCCAAGTGCTTGTGTTAGAATGAGCTGAAGTTGCTTCGGCGAGCTGGCTTTTATTCAAAACCGTCAGGGTCACGCGTCATCACCTGATATCTGGAAATCCTCATATCTCTTGAATCCCTGGTCCGATTTACTTGATACTAATTGCATTCTCTTTCATTTGGCCGTGCCAGTAATCTGATCCCAGTCTCAAGTCTCTACTCCATAGTTAACTATTTAATCAATAAATAGCCTCCACCTCTGCTATTACTCGCTACGTCACTTGACATCCAACTATCGGTAAATTCCTTCCAAATGCTTCTCGAAGCAATGTAGCGCGATATTCAAATATCTGAACTTTCAAAAGCGGCTACAGCCTTTCCCTTGATATCTAGGTGTCTGAAACTTGGAATACCCATTCCTAGATTTGGGCACATCCACCCCACACCTAGCAAAAAATAAAAATTGAAAAATTTTTATTTTTCCTATCTACACATTAAATCATCTGGTTCTTGAATAATAGATCTTCAAATTCGATGCATTATAAGTTCCCACGATGTTACCAGTTCGTGTATTGGCGACTTCATAGCTTCCATTATTGTTTACTTCCACAATACGATAGGGTCCAGCGTAAAGGCTTGCAAATTTCGAGTACACTCGATTTTGCACGTCAGAGGGTGTAGGTCTTTTCACTAAAACAAGAGTTCCTACGCGCAAGGGTCTGCGAAAACGCTTTCCTCTCACTCTGCGCTCTCTCTTCTCAGCTTGACTCCTTAACTTGTCTAAAGCTAGAGTTTCCCTCATCTGACGACTTGGTTCAATCTCAGGTGGAATAGAGATGATTCGATCCCATAATCGTGTTGGTTTAATTCCATGATGAAGCAACATGGGAATCTGTCCAGTACTCTCATGAATAGTAGAGTTGATGGATTCGGATGCTAAAGAATGAACATCCATCCATTTCCAATGCTCATTTGGACAATAGAGGCGGCAAAATTTTGCTATCTCAGCCATCACGCGTTCCGCTGGATTGCTCTCTGGATGTCTAATAGAACAAAACAATTGTCTAATCCCAAGATTATTCATGATGGTTCGAAATTCCAAAGATGTGAATTGAGGTCCACGATCTGATAAAAGGAATTCCGGTTTGCCTGCTTCCGGAATTACGCTGTCTCTAATTCTCTTCGCACAATACTTTGCGTTTGCCTTCTGAATTGGATGTAACATGGTGTATTTGCTGAAAACATCCATAGTCACCAAAATATTTCGGTTACCTCTTTTAGACTTTGGGAGAGGACCATATAAATCAGTCGCGAAGATTTCGCATGGCTTAGAAGGAATAATAGGCCTTGGTAATTCTCTCAGTAATCTAGAATTATGCTTACTCCTTTGGCATAAGTCGCATTCTCGAATAGTGTTTCTGACAGTTTGTCGCATTCGCTCCCACGAAAATTTCTCTTGAATCATGTTGACAGTCTTATCTACTCCAGCATGACCTGCGATTCGATGTGCCATCCAAATAATGGGTTTTTGCAATCGTGGAGGTATCACTACTCTCAGCTTCGTATGGTCGGGATCTGCAAACTTGTAGATTAAACCATCTAACATCATAAAATCTCTTGAAACTCTTTCAGTTTCCACAAAATCATCATCATTTGGATCCATGTTTCCCTGTAGAAAACGAAAAATGTTCCTAAGACGTCGGTCTCTCCTCTGGGATAAATGCAATAACCTTAACCTTCTCAAGGTATCTTCATCCTCCTGCGTCAGGTTAACTTGAAAAACCTTAGATGTAGACTCCACTGCTCTACTCAATAAATCAGCTCCAACGTTCAACTTTCCAGGAGTGTGTTCAATAACTAGGTTGAATTGCTGAATAAAAAGTGACCATCTAGTTATTCTATCACTGGCAAAGTTTGTTCTCAAAATAAACTCCAATGCGTGGTGATCAGTCCTCACAATGACTGAATGTCCAATTAACATTTTCTTCCACGACTCCAATGCGAATATTACAGCAAGTGCTTCTAACTCTGTGGTGTAATAATTCCTCTCTGATGGACGAAGTTTCCTGCTAATGAACGCCAGGTAATGTCTTTTGTGGTCTTCATCCTCTTGAAGTAGAATAGCTCCAATCCCTACGGTGGATGCATCAGATTCTATGATGAAATTCTTGGTAAAGTCAGGATACTCCAATTTCACACTGTTTACCAATAACCTCTTGGCATCTTGAAATGATTGTTCACAATCTTTATCCCATTTCCATTTATTTCCTTTCTTTAACAATTCCTGCAATGGCGCAACTGTCTTGGTGAAGTTTGGACAATGCCCTGCAAAGAATTGGCATGTCCCGAGAAAACTGCGGACATTCTTCACTCTAGTAGGTCTAGGGAAATTTGCAATTGCTTGTATCTTCGTCTCATTGGGACGGTATCCTTCTCCATCCAAAATGTGACCCAAAAATTTTATTTCCTTTCGAAAGAACTGACATTTTCGAAGGTTTACTTTGAAGTTCGCTTTTCTCAAATCTGCGAATAACATCTGAAGATGTAACAAATGTTCCTCCTTAGTCTCGGATGCAATTAAGATATCATCAATATAACGAATTGCTATCTCTTTTACTTCAGGACTCAAATTTTGCTCCAGGGCTCTGATCAAAACGGATCCAGATGTTTTAACTCCAAATGGTAGACGGCGGAATACATATGTCTGCTGGTCAAACATAAATCCTGTAAACTTCTTAGAATCTTCACTAAGCCTAATATGATGGTAGGACGAAGTGAGATCAATATTGGAGAACCAGACCTTGCCTTGGAATTTCCTTAACAGTTCCCTAATGATTGGTGGTCTGTCATACTCTGGCAGTAATCTTGAATTCAAATTTCGTGCGTCTAAACATAGTCTCAGACTTCCATCTTGCTTAGACACTACTGCTAATGGATTGACATAAGATGTAGTGTACTTTTCCATCACATTGTTGCTTTCCATCTCCTTGATAAGCACTTTTACTTTTTCTCGATGCTTTTCTGCTACTGGATACAATTTAGCATGAAAAGGTGCATCATCATTTACCCGAATATGATATTCAAAATCTTTAATTTCACCAGGTTTAATATCAAAAATATCGTGATACTCTTCCAAAATTTTCCCTAGCTCTGGGGACTCCTTCTCATTGTAGACTTCTCTTCCTTCAGCTTCATGAAAAATCAGAGACCATTGAGCATCTCCCTCGATGTCTTCCTCTTCTTTTCCCTCGAAGTTAATCTCTTCGGTATTCTTGAATCTAATCGTCTCTGTCTTCATATCTATCACTGCTTGATATTTCTGAATGAAATCTGCTCCCAATATCATGTCAAAAGCCATGTCCTTCATTACAACAAACACATGTCGAAAATCATGTCCTCCAATCGTAATACATAAGTATAATTGTGTTTTACACAGAGATATTTTATTGGGTATTATTCCTTGGATCTTAATTCCTGATACTGGAATCTCCTCTAAATTCTCTTTGAGCTTCCACAGAATATAAAGCTTCTCACTCACCAGACAAAGCATAGCCCCAGTATCGATCAAAGTATCGACAGGCATACCGAATACTTCGCATGATATGATTGGCATTCTAATTCTGGTACCCATTTCTTTTCGTTCGTCATTCTGTTGAATTAAGTCATCATCCTCTGCTTGCCATTTAATAATTCTGGAAGTGAAAGTGTTCAAAATTCTATCTTCTACTGTGAATTCGAAGTTTTTTTTTTCATTACCATTCCCCCGGGATTGTTGTGTTCCCGATGGACCTGGTTCGTTGGGCCTCTGCTCCAAAAATTGCAAGTTATCTTGGTGTCTTGCTTCCAAATTTTTCCTCGTCTCCTTGTTAAACTCTTCGTTGGACTGACGAGTATCTACATTCTCTCTGTTATTGTAGTTGTTTCTACCATAATATCTTCTTTCCTGGTACCTTCCTTGACTATCTCGTGGTCTTCTCCATCGAGTATTGTATCGATTACCACCATCCGGTCTTGCATATGGTTTGTAACTGTATCTGTTACTGTACTGGTTCCATCCTCTCTTATTTGAATCTTCCCTCGGCGTTTTCTCTTCTCGCTCCTCTCGAATCTCTCGAGGTGTCTGAGAATAACTGTCAGCCATAACCGCGTACACAGCGTTGTTATTCTTTACTCCCTTCTGATGGAAGAATTGGGCGTTTGTATGATCCAGCTTCTGTAATACTTCATCAAACTGTTCCATATTATAGATATCAGCAGCGATCAAAGTCCTCTGGACGTCTGCTGGAAACTGACGTATCAATGCAGTAATCAACTCGTTATCTGGCATCGGCGGATCTAAATGTTGAAGTTTAGACAGCTGTCCAGAAAAGTACGTAGAGTATCGAGTAGGTTGTGACGTCGAGAATCTCTTCGAATATAACTCTGCTCTAACTTGCTGTTGGGTTTCCGGGGACCAAAACTTCTTCAATAGACCACGAGAAAACTCCTCAAAAGTGGTTAGAGTGGATCTAAATGCTCTAAACCAATGAAGTGCAAGACCTTCCAAAAACTTCCCTATCACTCGGATCTGTCTTTCTTTAGGGATCTTAGAATCTTTCAGGTAATCACCTGCTTCTCTCAAAAATTCCACGGGTGTTACAGAATCTCGCCCTGAAAATTTAGAAGGCTTATCTTCTATATTCTTAAATACAGTTATGGGGTTGGATTGAAATACAGTCCTGACCTCATCCTGTCTATCAGTCTCTCTAGCTCCTCCTAGATTTATCTGTATCTGTTCCTTTCCCCTTACATTTGGCATTTTCAACAGATGATCAGACTGTTTCTCATCCTTGATTTGAGTTTTCATAGCCTCAAGTTCCTTCTGGTTTTCTTCTGCCATCTTCTTGATTGCTTCAGTTTCTTTACAATTGTCTTTAACATCAATGGATATCTGGTTCATAACAGCCTCATGACTTTTCAATGACCCTGTCATATCTGATATGTCCTTCTGAGTTGCTTGGATATCTTTGGCAATTACTTCAATATGGGATGACAAAGATTCCCTAATCTCCTTGATTCCCTCTTGATTCTCCAGCTTGAGTGTGTCTTTAATTTCATTGACAACTGTGGTCTTGATTTCAGTTTGCAATTCACTAATCACACCTTCTCTTATTTCTCCCATGACAAGTTCTTTGAATTGTTCCGTTAAACGTTGAACAACTAGAATTCCCATCTCGTTACTCTCCTTCTTCACTCTGACTTCCAGGTTGACCATGTCTTCACCAACTTTCCTAAGACCATGTTCTATCCTATCAGCTAAGCTTTGAGATCGAAGATCGGCATCGGGAAATTTATCGTCCATTAAACTTGCGTTAGTAGCTAATGAAGTTTCGAGCTCATGTGTTTTTTCGCATAATTTATTCATTTTACTCTCAAGTGTCATTTTCAAAATTTCAGAATTCTCTTTAAATTTACTTTCCATTGAATTAAATTTACTATTTAAATTTTCTTTCAAATTACTTTTTAAAGAATCAGAACTTTCTTTAAGTTTATCATTCAAATTTTCTCTAAGTTTATTTTCTAAAGAATCAGAATTTTCTTTAAGTTTATCCTCCAAACTTTCTTTAAGTTTATTTTCCAAAGAATCAGAATTTTCTCTAAGTTTATTTTCCAAAGAATCAGAATTCTCTCTAAGTTTATCATTCAAATTTTCTTTAAGTTTATTTTCTAACGAATCAGAATTTTCTTTAAGTTTACTTTCTAAAGAATCAGAATTTTCTTTAAGTTTCTTTTCTAAAGCCTCAGTATTTTCTTTCATAATAGCGGCTACACGCCGTCCAGCCTCTTTTGAACTCTCCTCCAAACTCCTCATCATCCTCATCATTTCTTCCATAATTTCAATTATTATTCAAAACTTAGGGGTATACAACAGTGGCAAACACAAGCTTATAACTAGAACAAGAAATATGAATAGCTAATTGGAACACTATAATAAAATGAGATTTGTCCTAATGTCGACGTGATGGAAAAACAAAATTCTCTACCTTTACGAATTACATTTACCATAATATCTCAAGAAAAATATGCAAGTTCTCAAATATCCTCCACCTGGATTCTAATAATGTGTATATCCAGTCATCGAACGTTTACTACTGAATTTACTTGACGCCCTAATGGTTAAGCCATTATCAAAATAATCAAACCCATTCTAATTATTAACCAGTTAAATTTTTAATTTTCCCCACTAATTGAGTTTCCTACTAATTTATTCATCCAAACCAGACATCTCTCAACTCCCAAAATATTTCTATAAAAATTATCACAATTTCAAATCGGCATGCCATTGACGATGTCTAAATCGGGACCCACGTTCGAAGCCATTTCTCTCTCTATCTCATTTTATGTGCCCGTTTAGACCGGAGTCCGCACGACCACATATGCATTTTACCAATAATCAGTCAGCACGAGAGTCAAAATATCCCGGAGCGCCAGATGGGTTAAAGCAAATCGCAAAAACGACATCAAATTTAAAAAATGCTTTACTGATTTTTGGCTCAATGCAACAATAAGGATAGAAGGAGATTTAATTGGGAGAAACACATCTGGTAAAATTATCTCAGTTTATTTTGAAGTTAAAATCTGACTGCAAGGATGCTCAAAGCAGCATCATCCACGTGTGGCGATCCACACTCTTATTTACACACAATATACAGAAATTTTCCAAACACATTTGACAATCTTTTTGGAAACACAAGTCCGATTAATAGTCCTGTGGACTGTGTTCCAAAATTATTAATATTTAATTCCAGTTCAAAGTTAATTGTCTATACTGGAAATATCGTAGATCACTGTTTGAATATTTACATGATATTAACACTCGTAGAATAAATGTTCATAGAATTTTAACTTTCACTTATTTTTCCAGTTTCAAAAATACATATCGTCGAAAATATTATCATCATCGAAGCAACACAAATTATTAACACATATTAATAACATCTGAAAAGTATTTGACCTTGAGCATAGCATCGAAGAACTGTGCGAAGCACAACAACAATTAATTGTTCTTCTGACATTTAACATTCGAGAAGTGACTCGAATATGAACTTCAAGTTCCAAACAAAATATATGATTTCTGAATCATCAACTTGATCAATAAATGGTTGAACCATTCAACTATTAGATTTTCCACTTGGAATCATTATTATAAAAATCTTTATATTCATGGCCATTTTTAGCAACTTTCACAACTTGCAATTCTTCGACAGAATGCGGAAATAAGAATTGTAGTTTTATAATAAATTCATTTAGTTCATGGCACTAGGATTGAAAATATCCTTCAAATTATTCGTGGTTAAAGAATTATTTTAAATTGGCAGTGGCCCATTCTACTATTTGTGTAAGAACACAATATTACAACAACAACGGCAAAGGTCTTCCTCTGAAGAAGAATAAACTACTATCATGACAAATCCGGGTTCTAGCAAAATCAAAGTCTAAATGGAATTCGTAAACAAGGTTGAAATAAGAACTGATGGTTTAAAGAAATAACCTTCGGGTCATTCATCCGACGAAATGTGTGGCTCCAATACTCCTACTATAAACCTGAGCCATCGAACCTGCTATTTGATTGATGCTCGAAAAAACCTTCATTCCTGCGACTTAAACATGCGCACCTGGGAATGGCATTCAACTACTCCACACATAAATTATCTTCCCAAAATTTATACAATAAATCAAGCCTCTGCTTGTTATCTACACTGGAAGATTAATAAACTTACAAGTTTATTTTATTTTACCATTCAGTTCAACCCGTGAATTTACCATACTTATGAAAATCTTTATTTCACTTTCGAAGTGTATTTACGTCATGATTTTATATAAATACAAAAATATCCTATTTGATACAAATATCAATTGCTTCCCGTTTCATGCCTCTCCGTGTTATCTGAAAAATATACTTTGCTCAATGCAAGTATTAACGTTCAACCAGAACTGAAATGTTGGTTGAATGCGGGCTTGCGCTAACCACTCTCCTTCGGAAAATAGAAATGATTTAACTACTTCATAGGCTCTTTCTCAATACATATGATTATTAGAAAATAATATCCAAGAATTATTTAGAAAAATTATGAAAATTATTATTATTATTATTATTAGTGGATTATTATTATTATTATTATTTGTATTATTTCAAATATGTTTAATTATCATCTCATTATGTGAGAATCCACATGTTCGAACCTTCGAATGTGGAAAAAATATCCATTCCTCAACAAAAATAAATTTAACTTTTACAGTTACATCGGGGTTTTCCGTGTTTTCCTTAAAATATGAAAAATTCAAATAAATCTTCGAAATGCTCGGTCATCGATCCTAAACTGTTCTGAGTGCTGAAAATGCTCAAAATAACTCTAACAAGTCTTGCGTAAATCATTGCAAGCTTTAAATACGACGAAAAAAATGTGTTGGTCATCTGCAGAAAAATAGTTTGTTCCAATTAGCTAAGCATAATATAATTCAAATGTGGCTTACATTTCTTGATGGTCTTGAAGCGTAGTAAACCTGGTCTGTACCAAATTTATCCATAGACATGCCCTATCGGACAAGCACGTATAATCCTTGTATCGGCCGCCATCATATACCCACAATTCGTCTAGTCAGACATAGTGGTAGTATCTTTCGACGTTTGAATAAACTGTGGTTCCATTTTAATATGGGCTTCTATCAAAGCCATAACAGTTTGTTTAAATAGGGTCAGATCTAAGTGATCTCTTCTTAAATATGTCAGTTGTAACATAACTCACTGTAATCTCATCAGTACAAGAAAAACACTGACAGTCTAAGCAGTTAACGGCTGTTCTGAAGATCGTTCCCTGGGCATGGTTTGTATATCACCATCTGCCATGCGCTAAGCAACCTGCAGTTTCCCTTGCGTAGACTAATGAACGCCACCGTTATAGACTAGTCTTCAGTGTACTGACAGATCGAAGTGGTTAACTAGTTACAAATATGAAAACTGACTTGAAATGGATTTAAACATCCAAGTATTAAGTTACTACTGGACTGTGACAAAATACTATTTTCTAGACAAAGTCTAGCATATGTCCTTGTAGAAATATAAATATTTCCACCAATGTCTGTAGAAAATCAATCACCTCAGTGATTCTCCTCACCAGAAACTTACTAAGTTTCAACTCGAAGCGCAGCACTTTTCGTGACTATCACGACTTGAAAAGAACTTCTGCGTAGATCTGGCAACCATGTGCCTTGGCTCAGCGTAGACGCAACTTGCTCGCCAAGTGCTTGTGTTAGAATGAGCTGAATTTGCTTCGGCCAGCTGGCTTTTATTCAAAACCGTCAGGGTCACGCGTCATCACCTGATATCTGGAAATCCTCATATCTCTTGAATCCCTGGTCCGATTTACTTGATACTAATTGCATTCTCTTTCATTTGGCCGTGCCAGTAATCTGATCCCAGTCTCAAGTCTCTACTCCATAGTTAACTATTTAATCAATAAATAGCCTCCACCTCTGCTATTACTCCCTACGTCACTTGACATCCAACTATCGGTAAATTCCTTCCAAATGCTTCTCGAAGCAATGTAGCGCGATATTCAAATATCTGAACTTTCAAAAGCGGCTACAGCCTTTCCCTTGATATCTAGGTGTCTGAAACTTGGAATACCCATTCCTAGATTTGGGCACAACGTTAGTATATAAATATATTAGTACATAAATCAAAATGCAGACATTCAGTAACAAGACTACATCGCAATACGTAACAGACTTCAGAGAAAGATTAACAGTACCAGGGTAAAATAGTCCCAATATAAACGGAAATTAAGAGTGATTTCTGATTTCAGAATAATATTAAGCTGTACAATCCTGTAACCCCCACAGTAGGACATAACTGCAGGATGCCTGCAAGGCGAACGTGGAACAAGACCGAAGGCCCCATGCACGTGGAAACAAAAACAATCAAAACAAACAAAACATAGTAGCTTGTAAGCCGATTTAGGCAGGAGCCTCCAGCTATTTATTTCAAACACTTGAATGTTATTTTTTTCTTATATAACTAAAGCATAACTACATTTCTTTTTCAAGCAAATGCTAATGCACTTTTAAAGGAATTTCACGTTTTATAGATTACGTAACACAATTTTCATTTTTTTAAATCATCCCCACGTTGTAAGGAGGTTAATACTCTTAGCGCACCATTGCGGCTATACTTAACCTAGAGTAGCAAAAACAATACACTATTTTCTTTCCCTTTCCTTACACACGCTTCGGAGGTTACGTGCTAGTCCGGGAGGGCTAACTATTACTTAAGCTCCTTACAGCATCACTTTACATCATAGGAATATTACAGATGTACATGCACCCTCGAGGCAGTACTCGGCTTGATGAAGTTCTACGCAAGTCCCGAACTAGTCCAAGAGCGGTGGTCACACCTTAAATTTCCTATGCGCTTTCATTCACGCATATATTTTAACTTCATTTCTTTAACTTAATATATCAGCTGAAATTCCATTTTTTAAAATTATCAACACAATGTTAATATTGCAATGAAACATTCAAATATGCAAAATATGTAGCAAAAATTATGTTAAAAATGCAACATGGAAAGAAGCAAGATACAGAGAACTATCTGCTATAAACTGACTGTCTAGCGAACCACCCCACCCTCTTGCCACACCTACCACCCCCTAGTACGGCACACTTACACTCACTACCCCCATCTACGAAGAAGAGCAGAAGAAATGAAGGACAATAAGAAGAATAAAAGGCAAAGTACAGCTAGTAGAAAAAGAAGAAGAAGAAGAAAGAAGAAAAGTCTAAATTTACACCCCCACGTCTAAGGCAATAAGCGAGGTCGCTTATTAAAACAGGAAGGCGTCTTGTTAGGGCTTCAACCCTTTACAAGGGTTGCACCTACACATATACCTAAAGAATTAAACATTAACAGAAGGAGCTACGGAATTACCGACATGGCAACAGGAACATGTCAGGTCATAGACCCAAGACCGCCAGCTTAGCAAAGTAAGGAGGACGCACAGGACATTACACTCCACATTCCGCTGATCCAGAGTGACTCCACGCTTTTAGCCTATAAATAAGAGGTACAACCACTCGCCGCCCTCTCTTACTTGATCGAACACTCTCTTACTTGATCGACCAGTCTCTTACGCTCATTTTGAGCAGTGCTACGCTAAGAACCCCTCAGGGCGCTGCCCTGATGGATGTTCCAACACGACATCATGGACATCTGGTAGCACCGGTAGGGTAAGTGAAGTGTGTCCACTAAACTCCTTTTCCTTTTAATAATTATCTCACCCCCCACCCTTTTATCTAAACCTATTTGCCACCACTATTAAATAATAAACCACTTTTGCACAGTCAAATGCTTCATCTTATTATTTCACTTAGTTTAAGAAGCCTTTCCCTTTAAATTAGAACTTAGATTAAGATCTACACTGAACGCTGTCAAGCAGTAGGCGCTGTAGAGCAAGCGCTTGGCTTGTTAAGGCTCATTCAGGTAAGCATGTTAAGTATTCCACCCGCCCACTTTCTTACATTAATTGCTCCCTAGACGTATCCGCAGAACTTCTTAAAACACCAAACACTTTCAACACTAGTTTACATCAAAGTAAAACAAAAGGGTATAGGCGCCGGGTAAAACTTAGTAGATACCGGAGATGCCGACCAGGTAAGTTTTACATCAAAGTAAAACACTATCATCTCCCACAATATTGGATACTTGTGTACATCAGTTTGAAAGCAGTGTTGGTTAGTGGTAAGCCTGATTCTATTGTTAAACCTAGATATATCATGGATAAAAATGCCATGCTGTCCGGTCTGCAGAATAGAGTTAGTTATTGTTATTGTATGGGGTGGATCAGCGAAGCTAGAGTGCTGTAGGATTTAGAACACATTAACAGGATTGGTAATTTACGATTGAACACCTGGTATTGCATGTACTGAACAGATATTACATGAACCGATGGCAGGAAATCTCATTTTGAATTTTAAACTTAGTGCCTTGTAACGACAAACGAAACTTTACAGGCATAACATTTTTTGTACGATAATTCCTCGATCCCCACATGCTAGTGGTAAATTTCTCGGTTTAAACATTCAATTAAATCATACAGAATGCTGTGTTTGTTTTCTTTTTGACAAGTTTCATGTCGGCTTCACACATTTGTATTTTCCATTTCAGTTCACATTATTTATTAAAGGCCAGTGGGAGACCGAGTTCTCTATTGATTTCTCTCTCACTCCTACATGCACATAGAATTATATCGCTCCTGTGTGCAGAATACGTCATGATTAATTTCACACACGGACTTCCACCGGAGTATTAAATAAAAAGGCGTTCCTCTATAGCCATGCGAATTATTCGCGAACTATGAGTGATCTAAAAATTTAAGAGGAAGTACAAAATGTTTTGTTCATCTGTACATGGTGTTAGCTTGTATAATCCTGTTCAATTCGTCAGCTGGATAATCCTGTTGCTGTTATGTGTCCTGCTCTCAGTTCCACGTACATTTTTTTAAAGTCAATTTACCCTCTAGGTTGGTGGTTCCCGCGGACTCAGCGAGGGAACTCACCACTACCGCCTCTATGGGCAGTGTCCTGGAGCTTGGAACATCTGGTTGGGATGGATACAACTGGGGAGGTGTGATCAGCACTTCGCCCAGGCGGCCTCAGCTGCAAAGCGAACAGGGGCCTCATGAAGGATGGGAAGGGATGGGATATTAGGATGGATAGGCTAGGAAGAGGGAAGGAGGCGGCCGTGGCCTTACAGTAGGTACCATCCCGGCATTTGCTCGAAGACGAAGTGGGAAACCACGGAAAACCACTTCGAGGATGGCTGAGATGGGAATCAAACCCCCTCTACTCATTTGGACCACCCGAGGCTGAGTAGACCCCGTTCCAGTCCTCATACCACTTTTCAAATTTCGTGGCAGAGCCGGGAATCGAACCCAGGACCTCCGGGGCGGCAGCTAACCGTGCTGACCGCTACGCTACGGAGGCGACCACGTACATGCCTTATGTTATAAAATGGCATTGAGTATAGCTTTTTCCCATACAGTCTTTTTCTGATATCTCTATCACTTCCCTGGTTGTTAGTCGCGGTGAACACAGCACACTGTACTGCTACCACTGTTCCCACTGAACCACAGCTAAAGATCATGTTCAAATTGTACACTATTGAGCAACTCTTGAAAACATTGGAATTCGAACCCGAAACTTCTGCTTTCCGGATAGGTGCGTTAAGCTGCTTACACCGTGCCGACCGTGTCGTATCGTGTTGGGCCGTGCCGTCCCGTATGTTCAAATTGGAGGTTATTGTTCGCTAGTATATATTTTAGTAGCTTGATAGTCTTCCATGAATGTACTGAACAAAATAATACAAATTTAGTATCAAACGGTTTATTAAATGGGCAGAAAAACGCTAGTTAAATCGTTCATTGCAAGACAAAATATCCTAGGCAGTTGTACTAGATGTTGTTAACGCAGTCATAGCATTGGACGTAGTGGTAGCGTCTCAGACTCATAGCGTGTGGGTTCGTGGTTCAAATCTTAAAGGGTTCAATTTTTTTTACTTGATTTTTTATATTAATTGATTTATAACTACTTACACTTTATAATGTTAAGCGTATAGGCCTATAGTTAGTATTTGCAATCCAAAATATATATACATATAACACCACATAATTCAACACCCGAATACAAGGATTAACATTCGTTGTCCTTGATCCGCGGTAGAGTCTGTTGTTGTTGATGATTCTTTAGGGGCTTAGTGGCATTATGGTCATGTAGCCCCGTGTACTTGGGTGTGGTAGCTATGTAGAGATGAAACGATTAGCTCAGGACAGGGAAGCATGGAAGTCTGCATCAAACCAGTCAACAGACTGAAGACTCAAACAACAACAACAACAATAATACATGATGCAAATGACATACAACAGTAATGGCTACCAGAGTAATTCCTCGGAGAAAAGGTGGTTCGAGCTGTCAACTCAATATCGTCTAGTATCGATGTTTAGGAAAGCAGAAGCCTCCATGGATTGTGTGGAGCCTGCTTTAGCGTTGATTGTAAATATAATCCTTTGCTACAAGTAGCTGAATATAGTGCTGGCTGTCCAATGTTCTACACCAGTGCCCCACTTTCGTACGTGCGCAGAGCTGGTACATTGTTCGAGAAACACTCAGCTTTTGTTGTGCAAATGAAGAGAATTGTGAATGCACATTCAATGTCGAGATCAATACTGGATTAAAATACAGGAGGCGAAGTAAACCTCAGAAACCACTTGGTTCATTTGATCTCTACTAGGGATTGCAGGTCTGTTTATGAGAAAGTATTAATACATAATATATAGATTTAGGTATTAGGAAGTCATTTTTGAAAGCGTTTGTCTGGAGCGTGGTACTCTATGGAAGTGAAACTTGGACTGTTGGAGCAGCAGAAAAGAGGAGAAATGATGCGTTTGAAATGTGGTGTTACAGAAGAATGATGATCAGATGGGTAGATGAAGCGGTATTAAGACGATTGGGAGAGGAGAGATGTTTCTGGCAACTGCTAATGAAGAGAATAGATAGGTTGGTAGGACACATACTAAGACACCCAGGAATAGCAAACTTAGTTATGGGAGGAAGGGTCGAGGATAAGAACTGTAGGGGTAGACCAAGGTTAGACTATGTTAGAGGGTTCAAATTTTTACTTGATTTCTTCTATATTAATTGATTTATAACTACTTACACGTTATTATGTTAAGCGTATAGGCCTATAGTGTGTGTTTGCAATCGAAAATATATACGTATAACACCACATAATTCAACACCCGACTACAGCGATTAAAATTCGTTGTCCTTGATCCGCGATAGATCTGTTGTTGCCGTTGATTCTTTAGGGGCTTAGCGGCATCATGGTCATGTAGCCACGTGTACTTGGGTGTGGTAGCTATGTAGAGATGGAACGATTAGCTCAGGACAAGGAAGCATGGAAGTCTGCATCAAACCAGTGAACAGACTTAAGACTCATACAACAACAACAACAACAATAATACATGTAAGTCATCAGTGTCGCGATGGTCGGGGGAACTGTAAACACCTCAGAAATTATCTCAACATTTCGATAGAGGTATAAGATATTTTAAACAGTGGTAACTTTCGTCTTTATTCAACTAATATTTTGCTGCACAGTTTGATTATATCGTAGAAAATATTCCTACGAATATAATGAGAGTAATACTAAACACTACGCATACCTGGTGACGTAACATAATCTTTGGAGTGCGAGGTGACCAGTATAATATACTTAACGTAGCCAAATAGCCAAATAGAATATTATTACAATATCACTGTACAACTCTCAAATCTGTACATATTCACTTATTCATAGTGTTCTTTTGGTGCAGTACTCTATGTGATAGCGATCACGGGGTTGTTTATCTACTGTAGTTTAAATTTATACTCTGTATTTGGATCATGAAAGGATATACTGTATTATTACAGATAAGATGGTGGAAGCTATCAACTGCCAATCCTGTGAAGACGGTGTCTCATCCTTCCTTTGTCCATGCTAGGTCTATCATGGCCTCTATGCCATAGAAGTCAGGGCATTTTTCTTCTCTTTTCCTGATTAGTGTTGTTAATGATTTGTCTGATGCGCTGGTATTAGGTAGTGTCAGTCAAGTCCTCAAGTCTGCGATGAGAAAATAATATTTTGCCAGGATATATACGCGACTTTATCGTGTAGTCTTTGCTACTCCCATCGCCTTCAAATAAACTATTTTCACTCTTTCCAGTGTGAACAAGTTCTTAACTGTAGGTTGTGGCCAAATGTGAATAATAATATAGCTGTCTCCAGACTAAGCGATTGAATGTATTTTATTTCATCCAGTATGTACGACAGAATCGTGACTTGTGAGGCTCGAACTTTTGTCTTGAACAACGGTGATTACTTTTGAGTTAATAATAGTAATAATAATGATAATAATAATGCCTCTGAATGCCTCTTGCTGAAAAGGAAGGGCCCACTATGGAGGCTTGAGCTCAAGGAACGATAAATCCTAAGGAGAATACCAGGGCCAATACGAGAAATGGATGGCACCTATAGGATCAGGCACATTAGTGAGCTGTACCATCTCCGAGAGGACATAATCACACCGATGAGGAAAAGGCGACTAACCTTTTATTGTCATCTAACCCGCATGAACCTCTGCAGAATCACGAACAGGATCTTCACCACAAGGAGTAGAGGCAATGCCTCCAAGAACAAATGGATCACGACAGTAAAATCAGACCTGGAGCAGCTTCAAATTTCTCCCCACACCACACTTGATCGGACCAAATTCCGACAGCTCATTCTTTAAGGGAGGGGGGGGGGGGGGGTATTCCCAGTATCCGTTACCAGCAGGAAGACCACAGGATCCACCAGACCGAAGTGAACAGAGGAGAGGAAATCTCCTCATAGCCGGAAAATGAAAGCCTTCTGGACTAAGAAGAAACAAAAGACCCATGTAAAGAGTTAAAGCGAGTTTCGTGGTCCTTAGGTGGCCAAAACGAAAATAATAATAATAATAATAATAATAATAATAATAATAATGTTGTCTGGCTGCCAGAGAGGCCTCTAATTGACTTCCATGAGTGACCTAAGCGTCATGATATGGATGAAAATAATGACGAAGATGGCGCAAGGCAGGAAAAATAACTATTGGAGATTAAAAAAAACAAAGCCAGGCTACGAATCAATCCCGGGACTATTCAGACCAAGGTTTAACATGTTCAACACTCAATCACAGCCTCACACTTTTGAGGTAATAGCAGCCAATTATTATTTTATTTGGTGACCGACCAGTGTTGATTTGATTGCCCCTCATATTATACAGAGTGAGTTTACCAAGTCTTTACAGGAGAAAAAAAAAACAACGGAGCAACCCCTCAAGAACGATTATAGTGTTACCGTCTCTTCGGAAACGATATAAACTGAATAAAAAATAAAATATTATAAGATAAAAACTAAACATTATAGGTACATTATAAATAAAATAATCAATTCAATAAAATTAAAAATAGAAAATAAAAAAGTAAATAAGAAATAGAAATCAAATATCAAAAAAATACAAATTATAAAAGAATCACAAAAAATGAAAATTAAAAATTACAAAAAATTAAAATCCAAAAAAGTAATGAAAAAATGAATCGGCAAAAAATGGAAAAAGATTTTAAATTTGAAAGACTTAAAGAATTAAGAATAAAATAAAATTAAAGATGGCATATTTGCTTACACGTCAACATATTTAAAGCTCAGCAAATATTCTAGGTTTTTGCCTTGTCTTTTGTGGTGGAAGCCTAGGTGCACAAAGTCAGGCTCATCAGTGGCCTCTTGGCGACCGTGCCCAGACCACCGCAGGGATAGTGAACCATGTACTACCACTAAGTCACCTCATTATGAGTCTCTATGTGCAAAGTGGGTTATCAAGTGATCATGAAACGTTATGCGGATATTGAAAACGATATGGGGAAGGGAAATAATGAAGAAGCAATTCCATGTAAACAGTTATGTATTGTACAGCCTCCCAGGGGTATGCACCCCTTGGAGACCATCCCCCCATCATCTGCCCAAATCTCCTAACGGGCAACCCTTGGAAAGCCGGGACAACATCCATAAACGTAGCAAGGACAGCTTGCCACTCTAGAAGCAGCTCGGTCCTTGCACAATGGTTACACATAGCGACATACTATTAACTGGGACAGCAATGCCAAGACATTGCTGACAGCATAGCGCCGAAGAGTATAAGAAGGCGTCTTAATCAGGTCAAGGGATCTCTCCATTATCAGTGCTTCAACGTTACGGCCGGAGGCCACGCCAGTGTCATCAGAGGTGAGTCAGTCGTGTTCAGACATCCTGCTTTTGTAACCTTTAACCCACAACTTGTACTTTACATTGTGAACATAATTACATTCCCTACAAGGGACTCATACTTCAGAATTACCGACCAATAAACACTTGGTCAACACATCACACTAGTCTTACTGTCCATACGCCTCTTTACATCCCAACGCCCTTCCTTATTCCCGTCACGGGTAGACGTGACAGACGGTAGGCTAATAGCGCTAGCTCAGCTACCATTGTATTTCTCGAGACGGCCTGGCTGCTAGCAAGCAGCGTGTGCCACTCGGCTGATACGAGCGGATTTAGTTACATAATAAGCAGTCAGCTGAGCGACCAGAGCAGTGACCCTTGCGTTGGGCCCCATCCCTTCAAACACTACTACATTATTTACAGGAACGCCCCCTAGTTCCTAGCACACCACAACACTCTACACTGGTCAGCTTACCCTGCCAAGGGAAGCTACCCTTTTTAGGCACCGCTTTATAAATTAATACAATAACTCTTCCTTTTAGATCCACCCCCAAATAAGGGATCTAAAACAGTATTCCTATATCATACAATATGCCTGGAATTGGTGCATATCAGAATTTAACGTTTGCTCGAAATGGCACCCATAAATGCCCAAGACAGTCCAAAAGTAGCCTATACGCTAGCTGCTGCAAAGCTGCACGAAGCATCTCCAAGGGTATGCCGGATAATCCTTTAGATAAGCTTCTCTTCACATCGGTAGATGTGCGAACGTTCATTGTTGTGATACTAATTGACACATAAACCATGCAAATCTTGCATTCCATAATCTTTACGTTATTTCTACCAAATTTAGTTCCTGTACTGTACACGGTTTCTTGTCTATGGCAGGTTAAGTAGGGCGAGTTTAATTATAGCATACAGAATGCTAACGTTATTACTTCCCTTATAACTAAAGCGCTTTGGAGACACATGAATCATGGAATTTTACCCTAGAGGGGATCTTCAATGTACCAGTCATTATATTGACACGGAAGCAAACCTCAAATACTGCGCCGGGTTTCAATGCTGCAACCTTGAGCACGCTAAGCAGCCAGCCTTGATTTAAATTACCCGGTACAATATGCCATCGAAGCATGATGTTGTAGAATGTTTTATGCAATACCCAGCAGTGAAGGGTTTCATTTTTTCACTCAATAGTCCATGTTAAATGTATTAAATCAGTCACATGTTGGCTCTGCATGATTTATGACGCTGGATTTGTAATGGTAATGTCTAGTAATTTAACACACCAGATACAGTGATGAGAAAATAATTATTGAAGGCTAGAATAAAAAACACTCCGTTAAACACATACATTCCTCCCTTTCCCGTCCTCCTCCCGACCTCATTGAAATAAACATGTTTTTACCATTGTCGGTAGTGGCTTCGGTAGCGTAGTTGGTAGCATGCTGAACTGCTGTGCCAAAGATTTATTAAGAGCGTTAAAAATCCTTCAGTATGCCTTTCTTCGGAGGGGAAGTAAAGCCGGCGGTCCCATGTCATAGATTTATGGCATGTAAACGATCCTTCCACAGACTTAACTTGTGTGGAGCAAAATTTTTAGGTTAGATTTCGTTGGAACGCTCTATCAAAGCTCCAACGTTCACCACTAGGTATCATTGGTATCTGGTGGCGAAAGTTGGAACTACTTGAAATTGAACGGAACGTGTAGCTCATCCTCTGGGTGTCCGCTGGAAGCAGCTACAGACTCTGGCGAGTCGAACATGTCCTCGGACACTCCTGGCACTAAAAGCCATACGATAAATAAATAAATAAATAAATAAATAAATAAATAAATAAATAAATAAATAAACCAGTGTCGGTCTTGCTTGTGTTAAGGAAGAAGGATCATCACCACATATTTCAGGATATTATCAGGACATCCAATGACATATGCGCTAACCCACCTCCATGTCTGCAGGAGTATAGTTAATATTTGAGGTTCAATTTCGTGTCCCGACGCTGACAGCGAGCATCCTGACCTTGTTCTCTTCAAACAAATTTCTTGTTGTTGTTAATAATTCATTTAGGGACTTGGGACATCTTGGTCATGAGCCCCGTGTTGTGTGAGCTAGACTTGTCTGATAACCTGTAGCCTATATAAGTGATGACTCCGGTAGTGTGTGCAGCTATATTGGGGACAGGGATGGGGTAGGTGCTCTGGAACTGAGTGTAAGGCACCATCTTGGAGTGAGTGTGCAAAACCCCGGGGAAAAAATACACTCAGTGTAGTCGTTGTCAACGCCAGGTTTCGAACCTACGATTTCCGGACTTGGCCGTGGTGCATGATTTAACGCGCACGGTTACGCCGCGGGGTTGTTACAACCTCAAGAACAGGATATATAATGTCATAATTCATTGCATCCTCATTAAGACACCTTATCACCCCGGGGAGTCGTATTGAATTACCTGAATCAAACCTCACCAGAAGCTGTCCGCCGTTATTGAACTTCTAATGCACATTTATGTGACTTGTACTGTATGAGATAATAGCTGAAACCCTCCTTGGTTACAAATGAAATCATGAATACCCATCTCCTGGAATTAAACTACAGTTTTAAACTAAAAAATAAAATATTTTGATAACATTTGCAGTTGAACAAGTCACAGAATTCCCATATTTGGGTAGTGCCTGTCAAGTCCCTACCAGAAATCAAGAAAACAATAGTGGTAGTAAAACAAGCCTTCTGAAATAAAAAGAACTTGCTAAATAATCACCTCAGTTTGAGGACTAGAAAGTCATTTCTCAACACCTTTGTTAGGAGAGTTTTACTGTATGGATGCAAAACATGTACATTAGGGGAACTGGATGAAACAAAACTTAAAGCTTCAGAAATGTGATTTTGGAGAAGAATGACAAGAATGAGTTGAATGGACAGGAAACTAATGATCTTGTTCTGCAGGACGTGAAGGAGGATCGATGTTTATTAAAAAAATAAAGAAGAGGAAAACAAAGTTCCTTAGACATGTATTCAGTCACGACTCTCTTCTCCAAACCATCATCGAGGGTTAAGTATTGGGAAAGAAACCTAGGGGACGTCCAAAGATGTTATCATCAAGAACTCCATTGAAGAACTGGTTCTTATGGCAGCATGAAGAGACTAGCAGAAAAGCGTCAAATGTGGCTGCAGTGACAGGGCTTTGCCTTTAGTAAATGATGATTAAAACTATTATTATTTTAACCAAATACCTACTACAGTTCTATAACTTTCTTCATACTACCAAAACCATCCCACTTGAGGTCTCTTTACCATCCTATAACGTAAAATCTTAACAATTCAATTTTGATTTTCATTAAAATTATTAAATGTCTGAAGCTGCAGCTGAAACAACAACAACAACAATTTCAACACCTTGGCCCTCAGTATATGGACGGTCTACCGTGACTCGTATGTCCAGGAGCTGAGGGGCAAAGCCATGGCGAAGAGTGGATAGGGAGATAATCATATTTCATTATAAATAATTTAAAATCAAACAAAAATAAATTCAATCATTCATTGTACCCATTGCTGACTTATATCAGTACGGTGCAAAAGCATATTGAAAACAAAAATGTACTACAAAATTATATCAAAAAACAAAAATCACATTTAATTAAGGGGCATAAGGAGCTCTCACTGAGAGCACCAGGTTCCCGCTTTTTCAAAGGCAGACATTATATGCCTCCAAGCTTGATTATCTCTGATGATGATGATAATATTGGCATACAATAAAAGCCAGCATTCATAGTCAGAAAGTTGTAAACCACTAAAATGAATTGAGAGGGTGTAGCAATATTCTGAAAACAGAATAAATTATTGTAAATGCCCATATTAAAGAACGCCTCCACCAGGGAGAAAAGATGGTCACCTGTATTCTCAACTACACACCATGTTTCTAAGGATAAGATAAATAAATTACCGACGCAATGTATATTTTCAGAAATGGATAAAATTAACACGTATGGTTCTTAGAACATTCTTATATGATAGGATTTATAACTGTATTCAATGCGATATCAATTTAATTTTTTGGTATTGGATTCACTTCCTCAGCTATGTTCGTTCTAATTCTCCTGCCACAGAATCTCAAAATTATACCCATTACAGGGAATGTTTTATTTGCATTCAACAAGATTTCAAAATATCCCTTCTAGTTGGTCAGTGCTCCTTTACCTTAATTTATCAGAACCATCCAAATTGCTCATTTCCCTTTTCTATTCATTTGCAAGGATTTATACAACACTTCAAAAGAACTATCCCGTCACCTGTCCTAATGGACTAGAGGCTGTTATTTATTTGGCTCTGTTCCTTTCCACAACATAATGCATGGTATTCTGTTTGTGGGGATCTGCTTCCGGTGAGATGATGGTTGGCTGTTTTTCCATAATTACAGCACACATAGGGTTAACTGAATACATCGTGCACTCTGGGCGTTAATGACGTGTACAATCCGCTTATATCGGCACGAAGCTTGCTAGGCACTGTATAATTAATGGTGATATCTGATTAAATCTTCCGTGCTCTCATGCAAGTACTAATAACTGATTGCCCCAAGGGGCCCACAAGTACAGGGACTTGAGTTGAAAACCACGAGACCGGACTTAGTCTGGTTTTGCTTCCCAACTCAATCGGCCTTTGTGTATTCTTTCCTGCTACCCTCATTTTTCGAGAGAATAGACCCCTTTTAGCCATCCTAATTTCATCATTTGAATATAGGCGAGTGTACCAAAACGTCCTACGTTGGTGCAATGTGTTGGTTGATTGGTTCCTCAGTTTAGGGGCTGCAACAACGCGGTCATGTAGCCCCGTGTATTTTGGGTGTGTGTAGAATCTGTCTGATAACCGGTGTTAATTGTGATGACTGTATTAGTGTGTGTTATCTGTTTTTTTAATTCAAGAAAGGACCGCAGACTTTGAATTTTTCAAATAGTTCCTACTTTTGCCGCCAAACGCCACCGTCAACGACTACTAGTTCAGAACTTAGCTACTGGACACCACTGCAGTCGGCTCTTAGCAACGAACGTAGGAGCCTAAGAGCGTTGTTTACATTTTAACCCCAAATTTAGCTTCACACAGGTGGACATGGGACCGCCGGCTTTACTTCCCCTCCGAAGGAAGGCATACTGAAGGAATTTCAACGCTCTTAAAAAATCTGACGACTTTGGCCGGGTTTGAACCTGCGATCTTGGGCATAGAACCTCAGCATGCTACCAACTACGCCACCGAAGCCACCTGTTTAGAAAAGAAGGACAGCATTTCCAGCAACTACTCTGAAACGCATTTAAGTAATGTTTATTATTAAATACGTTAAAAAGAGTAAATGTGTTGAAGTACTTGGGCGCTAAGTTGCTGCTAGCGCCAACGCCTTGCTCGACAGGCGGCTACACACAGTGGCCTGGCCGTCACACGATGCCTGCGAAATTCCGTTCTGTAGAGAAGGCTCTCACTGTGTAATGTAGGCTATCCACCCACAGAGAGCGAAGATCACTGGTCAGCGACGGATTGTCCACACAGCATATAGGCACATTGGAGTTAACTCCTTACAGCTGCATGTGCATTTCTACTTCAGTATTTGAGAGTTTAAAATAGGGAGCTTGGTAGTGCAGTGCCGAAGATGTTGGTCTCTCACCAAGGTGGACCGGGTTCGATTCTCGGTCAATACACGTGAGATTTTCGAAGTGAAATGCCATGTCTTGTGGTTCGGATTCCACGTAAAAAGTTGGTCCCGTGGCTCATGTTCGCATGATTAACGGTCACATAAAAATAAAAGCTTCTTTCCTTTCTTCAGAGTTTAAAATGATTGGTCGAAAGCTTATCACGGCAGTGTATGCTAATTTTCTTGGATACCTAGTGTCACAAGAGTATCGAAACAGGACTTCAGGGTTGACAGTTCTAAACAGAGATTCACTTTACAAAGTTTGATGGGGGCTTGGATGATAAAATCGCCGGAAGAATCAATCTAAATATTTGAAATTCACTCAGCCACCATGTTTCTTTCTAATAATCAGGTTTTTAAAATTTGTATTTATGAATTTTCTACTAGTAATCACTACACAAAATTTGAGTTTGGTTGCTGCAATTGTTTCGGAGATATTGAGTACTGGTCGCGTCTTGCCATGTCTGATTGGAGATTGTAATGAAGGCGGCGGGGAGGGGGGGGGGGAGGTGGAGTGGAGGCGGACCTCCACGTACACACACATCAACTAATATGTTCATTTTCGGCAACCATTGTCTGTCTTCAGGAATCCAGGTTTCATCCTGGACATGAGACAACAATGCGTCACTTCGAATTCTTCTCTAAATACCAGGTGGATGGGGCTGTGTCCGCAGGTGGCGTCTGCACTCTTGTCCACTCGAGCCTCTTTAGCGAAGAGGTGCCACTGCGCACTCAGCTAGAAGCAGTTGCAGTTCGTACGTCGTAGCCAGTAATGGCAACCGGATTATCAACTGGATTACAACCAGCTGGTGGATCTAGTTTTTCAGCTTCTCCCTCCTTTTCTCCTTCTGGGAGATGTTAATGCCCACACTACCATTTGGGGCTCCGCTACCACTAGCGGTAGAGGGAGAGATTTTGAGAGATTGATCAGGCGGCTGGACCAGTGTTTGTTGAACACAGGGGAACCTATGCACTTCTCTATTGAACACGGCACTTATTCAAGTGTTGACATCACCTTGTGCAGTCATGCGTTGGTTCCCCTGCTATAGTGGGGGTGTACACGACGACCTTTGTAATAGTGACCATTTCCCGATTGTCGTTACTCTTCCGAACCGGAGAGTCATCAAGTTACGAAGTCGATGCCATCTCCGTCGGGCTGAATGGCTGAAATTCACAGCACGTGTGTCGATGATCATACCATTCACATAACGAATGGTATTTTGGCTGCGGCAGAGGAAACAATACCTTCCTCATTCGGCAACTCCCGCCAGAAGCTTGTCCCTTGCTGGACAGCTGTGATTGCGACAGCCATTAAAGATCGTCGACGTGCTTTCAAATGCTATCGGAGGCAAAACACCTTATCACCTTCAAAAAGATACGTGCTAGAGCCCGATATCTGATTCGGGAGAGTAAGAAAACGACGTGGGAAAAGTATGTGTCGTCCATGATGGCACATACTCCTTCATCTCAAGTGTGGACTAAGCTTCGGTGGATGTACGGACTCCCAACATCATTGACGATACCCGGAGTCTCCATCAACGGAGACATCCTCACGGACCATCTCACCATTGCCAACAGTATTGGATCGCATTTCTCCGAAGTAACCTGCTCCGGGAGTTATGATCCTATATTTCTGACTCTGAAGTGGGAGGCAGAGGCTCACCCCTTGTCCTTCGCCACTGATGCTTCGGAGTCTTACAATGTACCATTCTTTAAATGGGAGCTGCGCAGTGCGCTTACACTGTGCAGGGATACGTCTGGACCGGATAACATCCATAATGAAATGCTGAAACATCTATGCGATTCCAGCTTAAAACAACTGTTGCTCCTCTTCAGTCGTATATGGATTGATTGAAGGGGAGTTTCCATCTCTATAGCGAGAGGAGAACGTGATACCGATTCCCAAGGCTTGAAAGGAGGCTATATTTACACCCTGAATTACAACTCAGGGATGCTGCGTAGCCAGTGGTTGACGCTTATCGCTTCTTGGGGCTCCATTTTGTCAACAAGTTAACGTGGCAGCACAATATACGGCAACTAAAAACGGTATGTCTCAGGAAACTGAACATGCTGAAGTTTCTTAGTGGCACTACGTGGAGGGCTGACCGTGCGGTGCTGCTACGGTTTTACCAAGCCCTCGACCTGTCCCTGATTGACTATGGTTCTGTTGCATACGGTTCAGCAAGGCCGGCGACCTTAAAAAATGCTGGACAGTATCCATTATAGTGGCGTTAGGCTGGCTATCGGTGCCTTCTGGACCAGCTTGATACCCAGCTTACACGCCGAATCGGGTGTTCCACCTCTCAATTATAGACGCCAGGCTAATGTGCGTCAAATGCCGCAACATCCGAGTTATCTAGCTCTCTTCAGTACCCAATACCACCTGAGGTACGCCAACCAGCCTCCCGCCACCCGGCCGGTTGGTATAAGACTCGATAGCTCGTGTAATGAATTAGGAGTGGCTGAAGGTCCCTGTGTGATCCGGACTCCTAGCAAGGTGCCTCTGTGGGAAGTTCCGCGTCCGGAAATTCGGTTAGATCTACACCGAGGTCCTAAGGTGAACACGGTTGCGTCCGTTTGTCGGAGGTAGTTCCACAGCATAGTTCACCAATTTCCGGACGCTAGCATTCTCTACACGGATGGGGACGAGAAGGAGGGTTGTGCGTACGTTATTGATGGTGCAAATACCAAGATCTCTTTGCCTGAGGCCTGTAGTGTATTTACTGTGGAGTTCGTTGCCATCTATGAAGCTCTGCAGTTTGCACTACAGGAGGCCCCAATCCATTTCATCGTACAGTATGTACCGACTCTTTGAGTTCTTTGCATTCAATTGCTACATGTTTCCCACAACACCCCCTAGTGCAGCGAATCCACGACCTGCCGCGCTGACACTCGAATCACCTTTGTGTGGCTTCCAAGCCACATGGGAATTGCGGCAATTGAGTTCGCGGATAAAGCAGCAAAAGACGCGGTATCACTACCACCTCGACCAATGGAGGTACCCTCTAGGGATATTCGCTCTCAGTTACGCCGAAAAGTACTGGCATTTTGGGAGCGTCAGTGGCTAGCTGACCCAATGCCCAGTAAACTGAGAGCGATCAAGGGAAATACTCGCGTGTGGCGGAGTTCGTTCCGGTTATGGAGGGAGTCCATCATTTTGTGTAGGATAAGGATAGGTCATACAAGATCCACCCACTCGTATCTAATGAGAAAGGAAGACCCCCCCAGTAGGTAATATAGGCCGAAGCTGGGACAGGAGCTAATGGACAAGATGGCCGCCGCGCGCAACCAGCCCTATGTTATTGTTATGGAGGGGTCAGTCATAGCTGGGCCAGGGGCTAATGGGCAATATGGCCGCCACGCCCTGAGACCGTCAATGACGTCACAGGGAGAGGTCGGCTGTGTAGTTGCCAAATGGAATATTTATTATTATTATTATTATTATTATTATTATTATTAGGTAATTATTAATTGATCATGTATAATCAAGACCAGCCTTATATTATCCACTTCTTGGTGTAGTGGCTAGCATTCTTGGCGGTCATTCCTGAGGTTCGAATCCCGGCTCTGCCAAGAAATTTAATTTCTGGTCTCAGGAGTGGAACGGGGTACACTCAGCCTTGTGAGGCAAAACTGATAAGAACTGGCTTTTGATTCATACCTCAACCATTCTGCCTAACCCAACTTCACCTAACCTCACCTAACCTAACCTAACCTAACTTCAAAGTGAGAGCAAATATGAGAGCAAATGTGAAAGCACACATAATAAACTAAGTTATAACTTAACCTAAGCTAACTTAACCTAAACTAACTTAATGTTGCGAGCAAAAAAAAAAGTAAGAACAAAAAGTGTAAGAAAAAAAGTAAGAGCAAATGTGAGAGCACAAATAATAAACTTAGTTAGAACCTAACCTAACCTAACTTAACCCAACCTAACCTAACCCACACAAACCTCATTTAAAGATTTTAGATTTTACATTTTAACATTCTACATTTTAACATTTTAGATTTTGATTTTTTCATTTTACATTTTTAAGATTTTATATTTTATATTTTTTTTAGATTTTAAATTTTAAATTTAAGATTTTTTGATTTTAGTTTTACATTTTACATTTTTCGAAAAGAGTAAACTACAAGGTCACATACCTAACCTCACCAAACCTAACTTTACCAAACCTAACTTAAGCTAATCCAAAGGCTAATGCACATACACAAAGTATATAAGGGCACATGCAACTATCCTTATGCTAGTTTTATAGGCTACTGTACAACATGATCACTACCCCAACCGGGGTATTTTTATATCATTTTGTTGTTTACTCATTTGTCAATTTTCCAATTTCCCATTTTCAGTTTTTTATGTCAGTTTTAAGTTTTTCATTTTCATAATATGGAGACATGGATTTTGCATTTTGTTGTTTACACATTTGCCAATTTTCCAATTTCCCATTTTCGTTTTTTTTAATGACAGTTTTAGGTTTTTCAATTTCATAATATGGAAACATGGATTTTGCATTTTGTTGTTTACACATTTATTAATTTCACAATTTCCCATTTACAGTTTTTAAAATGTCAGTTTAAAGTTTTTCTATATCATGATATAGAAACATGGATTTTCCAATTTGTTGTTATACATTTGTCAATTTACGAAATTCCCATTTACAGTTTTTAAAATTTCAGTTTAATGTTTTTTCTATTTTGTCAATATGGAAACATGGATTTTCCAATTTGTGTTTTACATGTTCATTTTGCATTAGGAGTGGAGAGAGGTGGGTAGTAATTAAAAATGTACAAGCAGTGTCCATACAATATTTTTTATTTTAAATACATGTACACTATTTACACATAATACATTTTTATATATATATTCTTTTTTGTTATAAATTGTACAGTTGTTTTTATTTTGTTTTCTATTTATATTTATTTTTTGATTATGATTACCATTTTTTAAATTTTGTAGTGTTATTGTTTTAGTTCCTAAATTGTTTTATGTATTTGCTAGTTGCAGGCAGAAGATTTTGATATTCATAACTTAACTCTTTAAGCATGGGGTTCTGGCCCCGCCCCGAAATGTGACGTCAGAGGGTGAGGTGGGGGGGGGGGGGGGGCCAGAACTACTACACTACTGTTATTTTTTGTCATAGCGACTTGAAATTTATTTTGGTGGTAGATGGGGTCAGGGCCAGTCATTTATGTCAAACAAAATGTTTTGTAAACTTTCTAGTTTCCAAAATATAAAAATTTCAAAATTGAACCTTTTTCAAAAAAATGTAAAAAATAAAAAAGTTTTATTATAAAAAATAAAGGACAAAGAGGCCATTCTTTTAAGTCCATAGAACACTTTTTAGAATGTTTGGATTTATGAAAAATCGCCTACTTTCCAAGTTGAACTTTTTTCATTTGTGTCGTACAGACCTGGAAATTTGTTTACAGGTAGAGGGGATAGAGACTTTTCATTTATGTTGAACAAACTTTTTTGTAGAATTCCTAGTTTCCAAAATAGTGACCATTTTTTAAAAAATTTATTTTTGTTGACCTAGAGACCTGAGACTTGGTATGGGAATATAGCCCATTTTCAAAATTTTATTTTTTTTACCTAGAGACCTGAGACTTGGTATGGGGATTGAGGGGGGAAAGACCACTGATTTACGTCAGACAAACGTTTTTGTAAAATTCCTAATTTTGGAAATATAAGCCCATTTTCAAATTTTTATGTTTGGTGTCCTAGAGACCTGGGGCTTGGTACGACTGTAGAGGGGAAAAAAGGTCATTCGTTTATGTCAAACAAACGTTTTTGTAAACTTTTTAATTTTGGAAATATAACCCATTTCGGAAATATGTTTTGGAATATTTGAAAAATACACTATTTTTGGACTTAGAGTGGTATAGAGGTAGGTGTTGGAGTTAACATATGTCTTTTCAGGATTTTTAGATTAATGACATAGCCTACTTTCCAAATATTTTTTGAAAAATTTGATAAATACACTAATTTTTTGACTATGCATGGGATAGAGGTAAGTGTAAGAGTTGAGAGTCATTGATAAACCTTAGAGTACTTTGGTTTTTTTTTTGCAATTTTGTGTTTTGTTGTTGTTGTTGCTGCTTACAAACATGGCTGTAAGCATTTTGCAGCCATAAAAAGGGACTGACATACTTTCCAAGACCAAATAAGCCCCCACAAGCAAGAGCAAATATGAAAGAGCTAATACAAAAGCCAACAAAAGCCAACAAAAAAGCCAACAAAAGCCAACAAAAGCCAACAAAGGCCAACAAAAAAGCCAACAAATAAAACTGACAAAAAAGCCATGTAGCATGCTGGTAGTTGAGTGAGTTATTATATTGACCGATAGGTAGCAGGCTGGTAGTTGAGTGAGTATTGAAATTGACCGCTAGATAGCATGCTGGTCGTTCAGTGAGCGAGTGTTGAAATGGAGCGCTAGGTAGGATGCTGGTCGTTCAAGTAGTTCTCATAGTCACCGCTAGATAGCGGCAACATACTTTCCGTGTTGCATTTGACTATTTAGTAAAGTTTTACCGAGTGAAAACGTGCTCGTATATGCTGTGTATTTAAATTTATTATACAATTAACCACTAAGTGTTTAGAACTAACATGTATAGCCTTCTGTAGGGAATATAGAGGGCCTTTAGCAAAAAAAAAGACTGTCTAACACACGAGTGTACAGCCTTTTGATATGCAGTAAGTACCTGATAACCTTGAGTATGGTGTAAGAATATGTTCAGTTGACTACTACCCGTCGCAGTGTTTACATTGTGAAAGACCGTTGAAACAACCAGTCTTTAGCTTTGTCATAAGCAGTGAGCAGCTGTTACCCTTAACTAGGGGTATATTAGAGGACCCTTAGCAAGAACATCATCAGTTGACTACCACCACTCACAGTGACCACATCGTGAAAGATTGACAAAACAACTATTGTACAGCCTTGTACTACACAGTAAGTAGCTGTTGGTCTTGACTATTGTATATTAGAGAACCCTTAGCAAGTATATAATCAGTTGAATACTACTTGTTACAGTGTTCACATCGTGAAAGACCGTCTCACTGTCCAGTCTACAGCCTTGTCATACGCTGTAAAGAGCTGTTGGTCTAGACTAGGGGTATATTAGAGGACCCTTAACAAGGATATCACCAGTTGACTACTACCTCTCATGGTGTTCACATCGTGAAAGACCGTCTCACCGACAAACCTCTAGCCCTGTGATACTAAGTAAGCAGCTGTTTGCAGAAATCAACATTCATAATGGAAGAACCCATTCCTAGCTATATGTGTAAAGAGTGTGGAAAAACTTTTCTTCGAGACTATCATAGGAAGCGACATGAAGTATCGTGTGGTGAATTTCATGAGTGACCTGTGGTAGTACATTCAACAATGTGTACAATGGACGTCGTCATGAAGAATGTTGTAATGTTGTGTCTGCAGCTAAAAGACAAAAAGCAGAGCCTACAAAATATTACCTACTGTCATTGGTCCCTGACAAAAATGGACTTATTGAATATGAGACATCTTTTAAAGGTCGTCTTAAATCCTATTTCATTCGTTGCGATACGTGCAAGGATTTAAATTCATACCTTAAAGAGTCCAAACAGCAAATAATACCAGCTATGCAAAAAGAACTAGCAATGCACAAGTCGATAAAAGTTAATCTTGTGGCTGAATGTAGATTCATTCATACATCTACCAATGAAATTACAGATCGTGCTTTTAAAACACGAAATCAGGCCCTATTTTTGGAAACGGACTTAAGTAGTTTCTTGGAAACACAATTTACAAAGTTAACTACGGAAATGGAGGAATCTGAGCTAAAAGGCAGTAATTGGGCTTTGTTAGCAGTGGAAGGAGTACGATTGAAAATAAATAAGTACAATCCTTTGCGTGGTAGCACATATATTCCATTACCAGCAGCTATAAAAGCAAGGAAAGCCTGCATTAATCCTCAAAACTTAAGGATGAAAAGTGTTTTATGTATGCCATTTTAGCAAAACTGGTTAAAACGAAAGCTGAACGCGTTAGTAAATACAAGGCCCTGGAAAACAAGTATGATTTTTCAGTGATATCGTTTCCTACGTCATTAGCTGACATTCCCAAATTTGAGAAAGCCAACGACATATCCATAAATGTATTTGGACTGGAAAAAGACAATAAATTGTTTCCTCTAATGGTTGTGGATCAAGAGCTGCAAGACCATCGTGACCTCCTTCTGCTAAGTTCATCATCCGGCCAGAACCACTACGCCTTTATCAAAGATTTTGATAAACTAGTAGGACATCAGATTACTCACCATGGTCATAAGATATATACGTGTAAACGGTGTTTTACTCACTTCGATAATCGATATGGTCAACAAGGAATGGAAAAATTGAAAGAACATAGAGCTTTGTGTGTCCAGCATGACATTGCTAGGGTTGAAATGCCTATTAAAACCCCATTGTCAAATTCTTAAATGTTGAAAAAATGCTGAGAATACCTTACGTTATCTATGCAGATTTTGAAAGTATACTCTTACCATATCAAACATGTTTACCCAATCCTGAAGCAAGTTACACAGTGCCATACCAGAGTCATGTTCCTATGAGCTTTGGTATATACGTTAAACCCTCACCTGCTGTGGAACACATAAAGACAAACCTTCCAAGCCAACCTGTTATTTATCGTGGACCTGACGCTGCAGAAAAGTTTATGGACTGTTTGATCTCAATAGCTAATGAAATTGATCGACTTTACAGCTTAAATGTTCCAAGACCTTAACTCAGGATCAAGAATCAGAGTTCCAATGTTCTGAAACCTGTTATTTGTGTCAAAAACCATTTACCAAAGAGGACTGGAAAGTTCGAGACCACTGCCACATTACAGGGGAGTACAGTGGAAGTGCTCACAATAACTGTAATTTGAGGTGTAAAACATGTAACCCCGTTCCTGTGTTTCTACATAATATGAGTGGCTACGACGCAAATTTTATTGTAAAGCAATTGGGATGTACTACTGAGAGAGTGGATGTTATCGCTAACTCCAAAGGAAAGTACATTTCCTTTACCAAATATGTAGGAAATGTTAAGCTTCGATTTGTGGACACGTTTCGGTTAATGCCGAGTAGTTTGGAAAACTTAGTTTCCAACTTAACATCATACCCTGGTAAAGAAAATGCAATGCTCATGACTCGTAAAGGGGTATTTTGTTATGACTACATTGACTCATGGGAAAAGTTAAGTGAAACGTGTTTACCTCCAAAAGAGGCATTCTTTAACAAATTAAGTCAAGAAGATGTTAGTCGAGAAGACTATGAACATGCCAAAAATGTCTGGAATCAGTTCAACATTAAAACTCTAGGGGAATATAGTGACCTCTACCTAACATCAGATGTACTCCTTCTTGCAGACAGCTTTGAAACGTTTAGAAACAAAACACTAGAAACACATCGAGTGGATGCTGCACACTTTTTTACTTCGCCTGGTTTAAGTTTCGAGGCAATGCTCCTTTACACAGGCATTGAACTGGAATTGCTACAGGATTACGATCAGATTCTTCTAATCGAGTCTGGAATACGTGGAGGCATATGCCAGGTGTCTCATCGGTATGCTGAAGCTAACAATAAATACATGGAAACCTATGATTCTGAGAAACCATCGCAGTTTATTACCTATGATGATGCCAACAACCAATACGGGTGGGCTATGTGCCACTCCCTTCCTTACGGTGGATTTCAGTGGGTTTCTCCAGATACTGTTGATCTAGAAAAAATAAAGAAAGACGATTCTGTGGGATACATTCTAGACGTTGATGTTGATTACCCATCTGACCTTCATGATCTACACAACGATTTACCTTTCCTACCAGAGTGTACACAACCTAAGGATTCGTCTCTGAAAAAACTAATTCCTCATCTTGGAAATCGAAGGCGATATGTTGTTCACTACATGGCATTAAAACAGGCTTTAGATCATGGAATAAAATTGATAAAAATTCATCGTGTGTTAAAGTTTAAACAAAGACCTTGGTTAAAGGCATACGTTGATTTTAATAACAACCTTCGAAAACAAGGCAAAAATGATTTTGAGAAAAATCTGTACAAATTATTCAACAATGCCATTTTTGGGAAAACAATGGAAAATATCCGTAAAAGAATAGACATACGTCTTGTGACTGACAGCAAAAAGGCAGAAAAGCTAATAGCTAAACCAACATTCATCGACAGAACAATTTATGGTCCTAACCTAGCTGCTTTCCACATGGCTACACGTAACATTGTATTCAATAAGCCTATATATATTGAAATGTGTATACTGGATATTTCAAAAACTCTAATGTATTCCCACCACTATGATGTCCTGCTACCCTATTATGGAATGAACAATCTTAAACTCATGTATATGGATACCGAATCGTTCATTTATTTGGTTAACACCCCAGATGTATATCAAGGCAAGTTGGATTTCCTAGAACACCTGGACACATCAGATTATCCTACTAATCACATATGTTACTCTACATCAAACAAGAAAACGTTGGGGAAATTTAAAGACGAGGCTTGTGGACAAATTATAAAAGTATTTGTTGGACTTAGAGCTAAAATGTACGCTTTAGACATAAATGGTAAAGAAATCAAAAAGATTAAAGGTATTAGCAAAGGTGTTGTCAAAAATTGTATAAGCTTTCAAGATTATAAGGATTGTGTCATGAAAAACAATGTAAAAAGAATACCAATGAACATTTTCGCTTCTAAACAACATGATATATCATCTATAAGACTAAACAAAATTGCTTTGTGTCCTGGTGATGATAAAAGAGTGATTGATGCTGATGGTATCGGTACACATGCCTATGGTCATTACTCAATCATTGACCATGCTTAAAGAGTTAAGTTATGAATATCAAAATCTTCTGCCTGCAACTAGCAAATACATAAAACAATTTAGGAAACAAAACAATAACACTACAAAAATAAAAAAATGGTAATCATAATCAAAAAATAAATATAAATAGAAAACAAAATAAAAACAACTGTACAATTTATAAAAAAAAGAATATATATATAAAAATGTATTATGTGTAAATAGTGTACATGTATTTAAAATAAAAATATTGTATGGACACTGCTTGTACATTTTTAATTACTACCCACCTCTCTCCACTCCTAATGCAAAATGAACATGTAAAACACAAATTGGAAAATCCATGTTTCCATATTGACAAAATAGAAAAAACATTAAACTGAAATTTTAAAAACTGTAAATGGGAATTTCGTAAATTGACAAATGTATAACAACAAATTGGAAAATCCATGTTTCTATATCATGATATTGAAAAACTTTAAACTGACATTTTAAAAACTGTAAATGGGAAATTGTGAAATTAATAAATGTGTAAACAACAAAATGCAAAATCCATGTTTCCATATTATGAAATTGAAAAACCTAAAACTGTCATTAAAGAAAACGAAAATGGGAAATTGGAAAATTGGCAAATGTGTAAACAACAAAATGCAAAATCCATGTCTCCATATTATGAAATTGAAAAACTTAAAACTGACATAAAAAAACTGAAAATGGGAAATTGGAAAATTGACAAATGAGTAAACAACAAAATGATATAAAAATACCCCGGTTGGGGTAGTAATCATGTTGTACAGTAGCCTATAAAACTAGCATAAGGATAGTTGCATGTGCCCTTATATACTTTATGTATGTGCATTAGCCTTTGGATTAGCTTAAGTTAGGTTTGGTAAAGTTAGGTTTGGTGAGGTTAGGTATGTGACCTTGTAGTTTACTCTTTTCGAAAAATGTAAAATGTAAAACTAAAATCAAAAAATCTTAAATTTAAAATTTAAAATCTAAAAAAATATAAAATATAAAATCTAAAAAATGTAAAATGAAAAAATCAAAATCTAAAATGTTAAAATGTAGAATGTTAAAATGTAAAATCTAAAATCTTTAAATGAGGTTTGTGTGGGTTAGGTTAGGTTGGGTTAAGTTAGGTTAGGTTAGGTTCTAACTAAGTTTATTATTTGTGCTCTCACATTTGCTCTTACTTTTTTTTCTTACACTTTTTGTTCTTACTTTTTTTTTGCTCGCATTATTAAGTTAGGTTAGGTTAAGTTAGGTTAGGTTAAGTTATAACTTAGTTTATTATGTGTGCTTTCACATTTGCTCTCATATTTGCTCTCACTTTGAAGTTAGGTTAGGTTAGGTTAGGTGAGGTTTGGTGAAGTTGGGTTAGGCAGAATGGTTGAGGTATGAATCAAAAGCCAGTTCTTATCAGTTTTGCCTCACAAGGCTGAGTGTACCCCGTTCCACTCCTGAGACCAGAAATTAAATTTCTTGGCAGAGCCGAGATTCGAACCTCAGGAATGACCGCCAAGAATGCTAGCCACTACACCAAGAAGTGGATAATATAAGGCTGGTCTTGATTATACATGATCTATTAATAATTACCTAATAATAATAATAATAATAATAATAATAATAATAATAAATATTCCATTTGGCAACTACACAGCCGACCTCTCCCTGTGACGTCATTGACGGTCTCAAGGCGTGGCGGCCATATTGCCCATTAGCCCCTGGCCCAGCTATGACTGACCCCTCCATAACAATAACATAGGGCTGGTTGCGCGCGGCGGCCATCTTGCCCATTAGCCCCTGTCCCAGCTTCGGCCTATATTACCTACTCCCCCCACTTTGTACCTGTGGAGCCGTTTTTACCGCGGCCCACATTTTAACCGAGTGTGTGGATCTTGCTGACTTACGAAGAAACCTTGGTTTGCAGATGACACTCAAACTTATATTAGCCGATGATGTGGTGGCTGCTGATATCGTCATCCGCTTAATAAGTGAGAGTGAGTTAGGGCCAGCAATCTAAATTTTCCGGAGTACATTGACTCAAAGACTTGTTCTTTTTTAAATTCTGAAATTTCTTTTCCCGTAATTTTTGTTTATTATTATAATTATTAGTTTTATTAATTTTTTGGTTTTATTAATTTTTGATCTTTTCATATTTAGGTGTCCACCTCTAAATTCTTTGTATACTTAAATCTGTGTTAAGAGGGACAGATGACCTCGTAGTTCCACCCCTTAAAATCTCAATAACTAACTAACCTTTTTGAGGTTCCCCCAGAAGTAAAAATCGCACGGCGCTAAAAATTATGAACTCACTAGAAAAAAATCGATGTTTTATTCTATAGCAAACCATGTTCGCGGGATACAGTACTTCACAAGTCTTAACTTTCTCAACTAAGGTATCTTGCCAACTGGGAATGTAATCAAGCTATGACCGCATGCGGGGCATCCCGACGTGCTGTTGTATAACGGCAGATGCTAGTCAACTGGCGCTGACTCAACACGCTTCACCCATCACACAGCGTAGGCGAAAATCCGTTCTATAGGGGAGTCTCTCACTGTACAACTGGCAAAGCATTCACACCGTTTTCCATGGCAATTCTGGGAAATCAGAATCATTCTACCGAGCACTGAAGAGCAAAGAAGTATCTCCCGGGCACTTCAAAGGACGAATGATACTTTTATGGGTTTTACGTTCCAATTAACTACAGCTGTTTTAAAGATGCCATCGTGTACAAATTTAGCTCTTACTGGTATTTTTAATGTGCCATTAAATCTATAGACATGGGTACCTCGCATTTAGACATCTTAACCTGCCAACTGACTGCGCTGAGATTCAAACCCACAATTGTGGTCACTCATTGTATTGTTGATTGGTAACTCTAGTACACTACATCAACAACATTACAACCGGGACTCTTAGTTTGCCCACTGTTGTTGTTGATTCATCTAGAGGCTTTGCGATACCGTGGCCGTGTAGCCCTGATTACTTGAGTGTATGTGGAATTTGTTTGTTGATAATAATATCATTTTGCCTCGGTGCCGGGTGCAAGCTTTGTTATTTGACACCCAGTGGGTAGCTTGCATGTCGAATTTTGTTGTTCCTTGAATAACTATGAAAGTCGTGGAGGTTAGATATCTAAGCTCCTTGAACACTATAGCGCTTTCTAGTAGAGAAATTAGGAACTTTGTGTTGGCGGAAACTCCCAAGATTAATTTTACCATTATGAACACGGCCTACTGGATTCAAATGGGTTCTTTGATATGTCAACATCGTATGACATGCGTGTCGTAAATTTTTGCCGCCTTTCAAAAATCACTTACCACAGCCAGGAGCGAACCTGCAAGATTGGGGTTAGTATACCGACACGTTAACCACTCACCCACCGTTGCAAGCATTTGTTTGATAACCTGTGTCATTATGATGGCTGTAGTAGTATGTGTAGTTGCATTTGGGGATAGGATTTAGAAGGAGTTGGTTGTGGCTTTAAGTTAGGAACCATCCCAGCATTTTCCTGGAGAAGTGGAAAACCACGGAAAACCACTTTTAGAACAGCTCAGTTTTGCCTCACGAGGTTGAGTGTACCCCGTTGCAGCCCTGAGACGGGAATTAAATTTCATGGCAGAGCCATGAATCGATCCAAGACCTCTGAGGTGACAGCCAAGAATGTTAGTCACTCCACCACGAGATGAGTTGTGGGAAACCTACTATTATGTTTGCACACGCTAACTGGAAGATCACGGAAGTTAACTAGCGACATAAAAACGAGTTAGCCCCGTTATAGTTCAAATGATATACAACGCCTAAAACTCCTACAAATTGTTATATAACTTGAGTAAAAATGAATAATAGAGTCCAGTGCATTTACCATGTTATAACCGACAGTAGTGGCTACGCTGGCTAAAGCGCTGCGTTAGGCCATTGGGCCAAGCTCTCTGCTGACTCGGTAGACGCGTGGGTTCGGCTGTCCTTGAAATGGTTTTCCGTGGTTTCCCATTTTCAACACCAGGCAAATGCTGGGACAGTACCTTCTGACAGGCCACGGCCGCTTCCTTCCACATCCTTGCCCAGTTTCATTCATCTTCATCCATTCCATCTCTCATCCCGACGCGCAGGTCGCCCACGGGCGTCGAATAGAAAGACCTGCACTCGGCCTCTCAGGAGGCTACACGAAAAAGAAAAAAAACATGTTATAGATGAGGAGGTGCTTGCAGCCAGTGGTGCACTTAGCCGATATTCTCTGTTATCCAGGAATAATTTGAAGGTTTATGTACATTAGTTTATGATATTCAAAATTAGCCTGAACTCACATGACTGACTTCATAATCATTTCAACGTGGCAAGTGTGGCCAGTGGATTGGGCTAATTCACTGTGTAGTGTATTCTTTGGAATACACGGTAAGATAGAGTAAACTTTTACTTCTCTTTGTTATAGTTCATTCCTTACTGTTTCTCAAACACCAGCAGTGATCTTCCAATTTCTCCTTGCTGTTTATGGTTCTCATGTTACCTGTGAGTCTGTTCTAGATATATATCTTCCATGACCCACCAAGCGTCATCTAGCAGCGAATCTCTGAAGTTCCTCAATTCTTCCCTGTACAAGAGGACTTCCTTATCAATCTGGCCACCAGATCTCGTCGCCATCGCCAGCTATCATCTCCGTGATCAAGAGAACTTCGTCTATTTTTTCACCCACCAGGCTGCGCTAGTGTCGCCTACTATCAACTCTTTGAAGACCATTTCATCAAGAGAAAATTTATTTCTGTCATGTTGGTTATTCTTATATGTATTCCTTTTGTCTCCTACCCCCACTTTTTTCCCTTCCCTGGTCCCTCTGTGCTTCGCTGAACGTGTCTCAATTGTACGTCGGAAGTCGACTCAGTTAGAGCTCAGCTAGAGCTCGCCTCATCATCTCAAGAGGCAATCTTTCAAATTCTACGACAAGCTAGAATTTTAGTAGCAACCGTCGAAAGGATCATAGCCTTCTACATGAAGCAAAGATAAGTACCGACTACAGGTTTTAACCACATTCTCATCGTCTTTTAATACCTAAATGGTTTTATTTGGATGTTATAGACAGTGAAAGTTGCTATGTGAAAATAACTGCTTTCAAGTGATCTTCTTGATCTTACTTAAACTATCAGGTTTAACATTCAACATGAAAGATTTTCTGAGATGCTATCTCACATCGAGGGATATTTCCAAAATACCCACTGTCTGTATAATCTAGCTTTCCGCCGAGGGATTCTCTACCCAATTTAACCAAGTCATCATTGCTCTGGAACCTTCCAGAACTTGCACTCTATCTACCAGTCATACTGTCATGTATTTTCCACTCACATGTGGGAATACTTCTTCAAACTAAGGAAACTTGCCTATAAACTATTAATCCATAGCTAATTTTTCTTCCTCCGTTGGGATTTCTTCTGGCGCATTCAACGATAATCTACAACTTTCTCAAGCAATAGACTCTCGCATATCTAGTGTAACTAGTTATTTTCCATCATTGCAATAACTTTCCTTGCCATAAACTTTTTGTGCTACTACAGTGAACTTTCCATCTATTTAACAGACTATAGTGAAAACAGTGTTTGTTCAACATTTCATCCGCGTCGCGTTCGTCCGAATACTATAAATACGGCCATGAACACTTATCCTCAATCCCAATTGGTCTTTCCCAAACCCTTTACTAACCAACCAAAATAATAAAATTGTTACTTTAGGTCTTTTTCAATGAGGTGTCACTCTCAATATGTGCCCTCCCTCTTTTGCTTATGTATCACAAATTAATGTCTGTAAAACTTCGTGTCTAGTACACGCTTTAACTTATATTGTTTCTCCCTTCTAATCAGGGAATACAATTCTTTCAGCTCATAAGTGAGTTAATTCTAGGTTACACGAAAGGGAAACTTGCCCAATTTGTATCGTGATCCTTACTTAAACATAGGAGTTCTAGAAACTTCCTTTCGACTTTTCTCTTCAGGTTTCACAATAAGTGACCTGCCCTATTTGTATAATCACTAAAAAGTAATTCAGATTTAATATAAGAAGTTATAGAAACTTCTCTTTTATTCTTCCTGCTTTTTGTTTTGTTACTTCCAAAGTTGTTACTCTTTCTAAGATATTTACCTAGAATTTCTTAAAAGCACACAACTTGTACTTGATTTATTGTCAAACTTTAATCACTTCAATTGTCTTTAAATTTTTCTTTTTATCTTCTCCATTTCAAAATTCTTACGAAGATTTAAAGTATATAAAAGGTTTGAAACCAAAAGAATTGTTAATTGCCTGGCGCAAGTTTTAGATATTTTTCGGAGGTCTGTGACCCCATTTGTTACAAAATTGAAATTATATATTTGTTAAATTCATTATACTCTTTTGCATTGTTAAATAAATTCAAGAGTTCTTTTCTGCTTTATCATTTCTCTAACATAACGGTTAGGCAAGATCCTGTCTTCCTTGACTCTTCCCAATTAATGCGCATAAATCTATTTACAGGGCTTTCACCACTTGTTGCATTTGAGCAAAAACTCTTAGTTGGTAACTTGGTAAAGCCTCTCTTAGCTTTAATAGCTAATTCTAACTGTCCAGTAAGGCAAGCATTGCTCGCTACGCCAGCTTCCTGCTTGTGGAGATTCTCTCCAACACTTATGGTTGGTTTTCCAAAATATAAGTGTTTCTCCTTGCCTAAACTTTTAGTAGGCTCCTTGCTGGGTAAAAGCTTAGCAATTTCCAAATGCAACTATTGGTTTACTTACCAAAATTATTCCCAAAGGTATAATTGCTTTATCACTATCCTTTTAGGAAGCATTTGGTCGCTCTTTAGGAATTCTACAATTTCAAAAACAAAAAATATCGAAACCGATTCAAATTATTGGCATTCTTCAAATTACTTGTTTAAAAACAAACTCCTTTGAACAGATACACAATAAATTTGTTACTCTTTGTCTTGCCAGACCACCACCCATCCCCATAGCAGGCATATGTATGCTTGAGAGGGAATACTCTAAAGCCACTCTCTTGCAAACCGCCCAAGTTCCAGCTGCGTTTCCCGTTAGCTTAGCCCAGGTCCCTACTCACTTTAGGTATCGGAGAGCGGATTTGCAGTGGCAGTAACCTTTGAGTACATTTAAAGTTAAAATTATAACTTCTTTTGGACTCTCGTCCTATTTCTCCATCCTTTTTCTCCAGTCCGAAACCCACTTCATTTTCATTATCATCTTCCCTTGGGGGTTAGGTTATTCCCAAGCTAATAATCTACCCAAAATTTGGTCCCAGAAACCCGGGAGAGTCCATTCATGACATTTTATATTTTTTTCAAGGGTTATTTGATAATATTTAGCAAATTATTAATATACTGCTCAAAAAAATTAAAGCACCACTTTTTTCAAAGGCCACCAAATTTTGAAAAGTTGACCTACAAGCTCGAAATCTCAGTATGACGTTTGTCCTGACGCCTACCAAGAATATGCTTCAGCACAACTCCCCAACTTGAGTAGTTTCGGGGTATTACCCCGAAAACCAGCCCATTTTCGAAAACCACAAATTGAAGTTTGCGGAAAACGCTGCAGGACTTGTCGCAGGTTGCCAAAGCAGTCGAAAATGAATGAGTCTTGCTCTTAAAGGTTCCACAAACATGTAGAAATCGTTACATTTGACGTTTGGGCATTTTCAACCCCCTTCATCATCCCCTAAACATGGACTACAATTGGGGGCGTCTGAGAAGGTACCGGGTGTGTTTAACCATCTGAAAACCTGCACACCGTCCTCAGTTGCTGATTGCAGTAAGTTCTTAAGGCCTCCGGCAATGTCCACACCCCCTAACACCCTCAACTGGCATGGGACCAAACCACCCCCTATCGATTCACCTCTAAGGAAGGTTTTAATCGAGATGTTTATCAGTGCTGTGAATGCGGGGGTCTTCCCCTACCGTTTCAAAAAAGGAGCTGTGCCTTTGTCACCACCCCTTCCCCTGCAACCCCCGTTTGTATGATTTTTCGAATCAGGCCCTTTTTAAGGGCTGAAACGAGGTCTTAATCGCTGAAAGGGCTGTAAAGGTCCTTAGAAGTAGTGGTGACACGAAATCATCCCCTTCCGATCGATGATTGACATTCCGTCCCCCAAATTCGAAATTGTTGCACCCCCAACCCTCCCTGTCTGGACGCGTAACGCGTCATGGCAGAGTTTTCATAGTTGGATTTAAATGAAGCTTATGGCCTGACATGGAGCCCAAAACAGCAGGATGGATGAAAATTCATCGGTAGGGTGGGAAACGGGACCAAAATTTTTTCAAAAAAGTTAACAGCCTCTAGTAAGTACACCAATGCATAGGCAACCCACATCACGTCATTTTTCTCTCATTGCCAAACTTTGTAACCTATTGCCGATCATAGGCAACCCACACACACGGACGTGATGTGGGTTGCCTGTGCATGGGCGTACTTACTGTAGGCTGTACACTTTTTCGAAAAAATTTGGTCCCGTTTCCCAACCTACCGATGAATTTCTATACAACCTGCTGTTTTGGGCTCCATTGCAGGCCATAAGCTTCATTTCCATCCAACTCTGAAAACTCTGCCATGACGCGTTACGCGTCCAGACAGGGAGGGTTGGGGGTGCAAAAATTTCGAATTTGGGGGACGGAATGTCAATCATCGATCGGAACGGGATGATTTCGTGTCACCACTACTTCTAAGGACCTTTACAGCCCTTTCAGCGATTAAGACCTCGTTTCAGCCCTTAAAAAGGGCCTGATTCGAAAAATCATACAAACGGGGGTTGCAGGGGAAGGGGTGGTGACAAAGGCACAGCTCCTTTTTTGAAACGGTAGGGGAAGACCCCCGCATTCACAGCACTGATAAACATCTCGATTAAAACCTTCCTTAGAGGTGAATCGATAGGGGGTGGTTTGGTCCCATGCCAGCTGAGGGTGTTAGGGGGTGTGGACATTGCCGGAGGCCTTAAGAACTTACTGCAATCAGCAACTGAGGACGGTGTGCAGGTTTTCAGATGGTTAAACACACCCGGTACCTTCTCAGACGCCCCCAATTGTAGTCCATGTTTAGGGGATGATGAAGGGGGTTGAAAATGCCCAAACGTCAAATGTAACGATTTGTACGTGTTTGTGGAACCTTTAAGAGCAAGACTAATTCATTCTCGACTGCTTTGGCAACCTGCGACAAGTTCTGCAGCGTTTTTCGCAAACTTCAATTTGCGGTTTTCGAAAATGGGCTGGTTCTCGGGGTGCTACCCCGAAACTACTCAAGTTGGGGAGTTGTGCTGAAGCATATGCTTGGTAGGCGTCAGGACAAACGTCATACTGAGATTTCGAGCTTGTAGGTCAACTTTTCAAAATTTGGTGGCCTTTGAAAAAAGTGGTGCTTTAATTTTTTTGAGCAGTATATCTTCTTTGAATTTTTCAGCTATAACTACATTGTGCAAAGCCTGTGAAGTGGAAGGAGGCCGCTCCTGTCTCCTTTTGTGTGTCCCTTTCTTTCAACTTATTTGCTGCTGCCAGCCTGACAGCATTTCCAAGGTTCCACAGTTTCGTAAGTTATACTTTAATTTACCTACTTTGTCATGGCTCCTACTGAAAAGGATAAGGATGAAAAACTTACTTCTAAACGAGCATCATATAAAGGGCAAATTACCCGATTCAGAAAATACATCAAAGAGCTAGATCCCTCAGAAGCTCAATTAGATTTGTTGAAACATCGTGTAAAGGATTTTGAACGTTCATATGAAAATTATTGTAACATCCAAACTGAAATAGAAACTTGTATGCTTAATCAAACCGAAGATCGAGTCGAAGTAGAAAACCAATATTACGAAGGTATAGGTTCTGCTTTCAAAATAATACGCCAACTCGAAGAAGAACAGAGATAAGACGGTACTGTTCTTGGTTCCCTTCACGAACAACAAACCTCTCCTCACCATGGTACTCACAAGCCCAAACCAATTCTACCTAAGATTGATTTACCCCACTTCTCTGGAGACGAATCCACTTGGGATTCTTTCTATGAATTATTTTGCACTCTTGTTCATGACAATGAAGACATTCAAGTCATCTACAAGTTTCATTATTTGAGATCTATCCTCCGAGGTCAAGCTCTGCAGTTAGTTGAAGCACTCCCTTTAAGTGCCGAAAACTACCCCATTGCCTTTAACTTATTGAAAGAAAGATACGGAAATTTACGGTTACGTATTCAACGCCATATAAAGGCTCTATTCAACATACCCGCGTCACAGCACAATGACGTCACTAGTTTGCGTACTCTCATTGATACTACACAACTTCACGTTAAAGCTCTGTCCCAATTGGATCAACCCACAGAACACTGGGACACTTTTTTAATACATTTAGTGGTTTCTAAAGTCGATGTTGCTACCCTAAAAGCTTGGGAGATTGAACTTTCCAGAGAAGATGACTACTCTTACGAGCATTTAGTCACTTTCATACATGCTAGATGCCAACTCTTAACTGCTTTAGCTAATCAAAGTGAACCCACATCCCCTAGCTATAAATTTGAATTAATGTCTCTTAAACCTAAAAGCGAACCCTTAGCGGCTAGCACCCAAAAACCTGGGTCCAGCTCATCTAAACTTAAGTCAAACACCACTGGTTACCCAACTAGGTCTAGCGAACGCCGTATTGCTAGTTCTCTCGTTTTAAATACTCATAGCGAACGCCGCAAGAGTTTAAATGAACCTTTAAAGTGCATACCTTGTAGAGATTCCCACGCCTTATATCTATGTAAATCTTTTAAATAACTGTCAGTCGACGACAGAAGAAAATTAGTTTCCCAGAATAAACATTGTTTAAACTGCCTAGCACCCACGCATTCTGCTTCAAATTGCAAGTCCACCAGACTTTGCTTTCATTGTGAAAAAGCTCATCACACTTTACTACGTCGTCATGATCAGGCAAGGTCATCGACAGCAACTACTTCTCAGAAAAGTGACAATGCTAACAGTTCCAATGCTTCATCGTACATTCAAAATTCCAAGTCCATACATAGTGCCCAAGTACTATTGTCTACTGTCCAAATCGAAGTTCAGGATAACTTTGGCAACTGGGTCCGTGTACGCGGGTTTCTTGATTCAGCGGCAACTCATGATTTTGTGTCTAATTCTTTGATTAGAAAACTAGGCCTAGCTGTAAACCCCACTTCTATTAACGTATCCGGCATTAACAGCTCAAAATCGCAAGCTTTACAGTTCTCAAAGCTAACCATAAGAGACATTTGTCACAGAAACAACTTTCTCAAACCGAATTGTCTCATTCTCAATAGGATTGGAGAAGACACTCCAAGTCACTCTGTGGATATTTCAGGGTTAAACATTCCCTCGCATTTAAGACTAGCCGATCCTTTGTTCAATGTACAAAACCCCATTGACATACTCTTTAGTGCCAATGTTTTCCGGAATTGCCTTCGTAAACAGGTTCGCAAGTTATCCTCAAACGTGGTTTCCCAAGACACTAATTTTGGATGGATCGTCACCGGTCAACTTCCCCATTATTCTCCCCAACCGGCATCGCAATGTTACTTTGTTAATACTGACTTGGAACAGTGCTGGAAGCTCGAAAGCGTTGATTCTCCTAACGTGACCTCTTCAGAAAACGAATTCTGTGAGCAACTTTTTCCGAACACCACCACTCGCTCTTCTGATGGTCGGTTCATTGTTCAGATGCCAAGATTACATAATCCCCCTAAACTTATTAACTCTCAACCTAAAGCTCGAAAAGCTCTGTTTGCTATCGAGAGCAAATTCAAGAAAGAACCTCTCGTTAAACAGCAGTACACTGATTTCATGGATGAGTATGAAAGCTTAGATCATATGGAAGTTGTTAACAAATCTGATGACGAATTGTAACCCCCAATTGAAACGGTTTTCTTAAATCATCATCCCGTGTGGAAAAACCCTCTTGTAAAGGATAAAATCCGAGTTGTTTTCAATGGTTCATCACCTGACGTTAATGGCAACAGTCTTATCGATACTCTTTACTCTGGTCCTGCTATTCAGTCAGATCTATCTGCTATACTCTTAAACTTTCGATTATTTCCCATAGCTGTTATAGCGGATATAAAACAAATGTACCGTCAAGTTTTAATTCAGCCTGAACAACGAGATCTCCAAAGAATCTTGTGGCGCGACGAAATCAGCAAGCCCATTAAGGTATTTCGCTTAAAAACGGTTTCTTATGGCTTAAAACCTTCCGCTTTCCTTTCTATCCGATCCCTACACTTGTTAGCCTCTCAAGATGGTCATTTAATTGATTCTAAAGCTTCCGAAGCACTGACTACATCATTCTATGTTGACGATTATTTGCAGTCTTTCCCCACTCTGGAGGAAGCTTCTTTCGTGTCATTAGAACTTCAGGCATTGCTAAAGAATGGAGGTTTCCCACTTCATAAGAGGAATTCCAACTCCCATGAGTTTCTCGCCCGGTTTCCTATTGAAGACTTAGATCCCTCCTCCGTCGAAATTTGTGGAAACTCCGAATCCATAAAAACTCTTGGAGTCCATTGGTGCACTAGCACTGACACTCTCATCTCTAAAGTTTCGCTTGCAGAAGAGCTCCCTAACACAAAAAGACAAATTCTCTCTGAAATTGCAAAAATTTTTGATCCGCTTCAATTCTTTGCCCCAGTTATCGTTACAGCCAAACTTTTCATGCAAGAGCTATGGTCGCTCAAATGTGAATGGGACGACACTGTTCCCCTTTCTTTTCTTAACAGATGGATCTCTTTTCGCAGCAATTTGCTTGATCTTTCCCTTATTGAAATTCCCAGGAATTTAATTAACACTTGTCCTAATACATCTTTTTTCCTTCATGTATTCGCGGACAGTTCCGAAAAAGCTTACGGTTGCTGTGCATATTTGGTTTATCGCGGTTCATTAAATGGATCTTCAGTTTCCAACCTTGATGTGCCAAATCGAAGGTGGCTCCTCTTAAAACTATCACTTTGCCTAGGCTTGAATTGAGTGCTGCACTCATGGCCGCAGAATTTGTTAAGAAATTACGGGAAGTCTTAAAAGTCGAATTCTCGCAAATCTATCTCTGGAGCGATTCCATGATCTCCCTTTCTTGGATTGCCAAAAACCCCGCTCATTGGCAAACTTTTGTTGCAAACAGGGTTTCCAAAATTCAAACTCTTTCTTCGGGATGTCAATGGAGGCATGTGCCCAGCGCTGACAACCCTGCCGACATCATTTCTCGTGGATGTTTACCCTCTCAATTGGCAGCTTCTCAGTTGTACTGGCATGGGACCTCGTGGTTAATCGGAGACTCTTCTTTTTGGCCTTCTAAACCTCCATCTACAAACTTCAACTTGCCTGACGCTAAAGTATGTAAATCTACTGCTTCGTGTCTTGTTTCCAACGTTCCTCATCCCTTGTTGTCCCGCTATTCTTCCTTTCACATATTAATTCGAATTGTTGCCTATCTTCTTAGATGGAAATATCTTGTGGTTGACCAACCTCTTCTCCCCAAACCACACCTTACCAATCATGAATTGAATCTCGCTACCATTAAGGTTTTGCAACTAACACAGCAAGAAGCCTTTTCTTCTGAATTGTCTTTACTTTCTTCTAAAAGGGATCTTCCCAAATCCAGCCGTCTTCGTGCCTTAGCCCCGTTCCTTGATGAAAATAGGTTACTCAGGGTAGGTGGTAGGCTCTCGCAATCTTTGCTTTCTGAGGACAAAAAGCATCCTGTTATTTTGCCTTCTAAACATCACGAAACTTCCATAATTATACGTGACTTTCATTATCGCAATATGCATGTTGGTACACGCACACTGCTTTGCCTCTTAAGGGAAAAGTACTGGATTATAAATGGAATTCATGAAGTTTCCTCTGTAATTCACAAGTGCATTCCTTGCTTCAAAGCGAAACCTAAAGTCAATACTCAATTAATGAGCGATCTGCCCTACTTTCGCTCTTCTCCTATACGTCCATTTGCCTTAACTGGTGTGGACTAAATACGTTACGTTATCTATGCAGATTTTGAAAGTATACTCTTACCATATCAAACATGTTTACCCAATCCTGAAGCAAGTTACACAGTGCCATACCAGAGTCATGTTCCTATGAGCTTTGGTATATACGTTAAACCCTCACCTGCTGTGGAACACATAAAGACAAACCTTCCAAGCCAACCTGTTATTTATCGTGGACCTGACGCTGCAGAAAAGTTTATGGACTGTTTGATCTCAATAGCTAATGAAATTGATCGACTTTACAGCTTAAATGTTCCAAGACCTTAACTCAGGATCAAGAATCAGAGTTCCAATGTTCTGAAACCTGTTATTTGTGTCAAAAACCATTTACCAAAGAGGACTGGAAAGTTCGAGACCACTGCCACATTACAGGGGAGTACAGTGGAAGTGCTCACAATAACTGTAATTTGAGGTGTAAAACATGTAACCCCGTTCCTGTGTTTCTACATAATATGAGTGGCTACGACGCAAATTTTATTGTAAAGCAATTGGGATGTACTACTGAGAGAGTGGATGTTATCGCTAACTCCAAAGGAAAGTACATTTCCTTTACCAAATATGTAGGAAATGTTAAGCTTCGATTTGTGGACACGTTTCGGTTAATGCCGAGTAGTTTGGAAAACTTAGTTTCCAACTTAACATCATACCCTGGTAAAGAAAATGCAATGCTCATGACTCGTAAAGGGGTATTTTGTTATGACTACATTGACTCATGGGAAAAGTTAAGTGAAACGTGTTTACCTCCAAAAGAGGCATTCTTTAACAAATTAAGTCAAGAAGATGTTAGTCGAGAAGACTATGAACATGCCAAAAATGTCTGGAATCAGTTCAACATTAAAACTCTAGGGGAATATAGTGACCTCTACCTAACATCAGATGTACTCCTTCTTGCAGACAGCTTTGAAACGTTTAGAAACAAAACACTAGAAACACATCGAGTGGATGCTGCACACTTTTTTACTTCGCCTGGTTTAAGTTTCGAGGCAATGCTCCTTTACACAGGCATTGAACTGGAATTGCTACAGGATTACGATCAGATTCTTCTAATCGAGTCTGGAATACGTGGAGGCATATGCCAGGTGTCTCATCGGTATGCTGAAGCTAACAATAAATACATGGAAACCTATGATTCTGAGAAACCATCGCAGTTTATTACCTATGATGATGCCAACAACCAATACGGGTGGGCTATGTGCCACTCCCTTCCTTACGGTGGATTTCAGTGGGTTTCTCCAGATACTGTTGATCTAGAAAAAATAAAGAAAGACGATCCTGTGGGATACATTCTAGACGTTGATGTTGATTACCCATCTGACCTTCATGATCTACACAACGATTTACCTTTCCTACCAGAGTGTACACAACCTAAGGATTCGTCTCTGAAAAAACTAATTCCTCATCTTGGAAATCGAAGGCGATATGTTGTTCACTACATGGCATTAAAACAGGCTTTAGATCATGGAATAAAATTGATAAAAATTCATCGTGTGTTAAAGTTTAAACAAAGACCTTGGTTAAAGGCATACGTTGATTTTAATAACAACCTTCGAAAACAAGGCAAAAATGATTTTGAGAAAAATCTGTACAAATTATTCAACAATGCCATTTTTGGGAAAACAATGGAAAATATCCGTAAAAGAATAGACATACGTCTTGTGACTGACAGCAAAAAGGCAGAAAAGCTAATAGCTAAACCAACATTCATCGACAGAACAATTTATGGTCCTAACCTAGCTGCTTTCCACATGGCTACACGTAACATTGTATTCAATAAGCCTATATATATTGAAATGTGTATACTGGATATTTCAAAAACTCTAATGTATTCCCACCACTATGATGTCCTGCTACCCTATTATGGAATGAACAATCTTAAACTCATGTATATGGATACCGACTCGTTCATTTATTTGGTTAACACCACAGATGTATATCAAGGCAAGTTGGATTTCCTAGAACACCTGGACACATCAGATTATCCTACTAATCACATATGTTACTCTACATCAAACAAGAAAACGTTGGGGAAATTTAAAGACGAGGCTTGTGGACAAATTATAAAAGTATTTGTTGGACTTAGAGCTAAAATGTACGCTTTAGACATAAATGGTAAAGAAATCAAAAAGATTAAAGGTATTAGCAAAGGTGTTGTCAAAAATTGTATAAGCTTTCAAGATTATAAGGATTGTGTCATGAAAAACAATGTAAAAAGAATACCAATGAACATTTTCGCTTCTAAACAACATGATATATCATCTATAAGACTAAACAAAATTGCTTTGTGTCCTGGTGATGATAAAAGAGTGATTGATGCTGATGGTATCGGTACACATGCCTATGGTCATTACTCAATCATTGACCATGCTTAAAGAGTTAAGTTATGAATATCAAAATCTTCTGCCTGCAACTAGCAAATACATAAAACAATTTAGGAAACAAAACAATAACACTACAAAAATAAAAAAATGGTAATCATAATCAAAAAATAAATATAAATAGAAAACAAAATAAAAACAACTGTACAATTTATAACAAAAAAGAATATATATATATAAAAATGTATTATGTGTAAATAGTGTACATGTATTTAAAATAAAAATATTGTATGGACACTGCTTGTACATTTTTAATTACTACCCACCTCTCTCCACTCCTAATGCAAAATGAACATGTAAAACACAAATTGGAAAATCCATGTTTCCATATTGGCAAAATAGAAAAAACATTAAACTGAAATTTTAAAAACTGTAAATGGGAATTTCGTAAATTGACAAATGTATAACAACAAATTGGAAAATCCATGTTTCTATATCATGATATTGAAAAACTTTAAACTGACATTTTAAAAACTGTAAATGGGAAATTGTGAAATTAATAAATGTGTAAACAACAAAATGCAAAATCCATGTTTCCATATTATGAAATTGAAAAACCTAAAACTGTCATTAAAGAAAACGAAAATGGGAAATTGGAAAATTGGCAAATGTGTAAACAACAAAATGCAAAATCCATGTCTCCATATTATGAAATTGAAAAACTTAAAACTGACATAAAAAACTGAAAATGGGAAATTGGAAAATTGACAAATGAGTAAACAACAAAATGATATAAAAATACCCCGGTTGGGGTAGTAATCATGTTGTACAGTAGCCTATAAAACTAGCATAAGGATAGTTGCATGTGCCCTTATATACTTTGTGTATGTGCATTAGCCTTTGGATTAGCTTAAGTTAGGTTTGGTAAAGTTAGGTTTGGTGAGGTTAGGTATGTCGCCTTGTAGTTGACTCTTTTCGAAAAATGTAAAATGTAAAACTAAAATCAAAAAATCTTAAATTTAAAATTTAAAATCTAAAAAAAATATAAAATATAAAATCAAAAAAATGTAAAATGAAAAAATCAAAATCTAAAATGTTAAAATGTAGAATGTTAAAATGTAAAATCTAAAATCTTTAAATGAGGTTTGTGTGGGTTAGGTTAGGTTGGGTTAAGTTAGGTTAGGTTAGGTTCTAACTAAGTTTATTATTTGTGCTCTCACATTTGCTCTTACTTTTTTTCTTACACTTTTTGTTCTTACTTTTTTTTTTTGCTCGAAATATTAAGTTAGGTTAGGTTAAGTTAGGTTAGGTTAAGTTATAACTTAGTTTATTATGTGTGCTTTCACATTTGCTCTCATATTTGCTCTCACTTTGAAGTTAGGTTAGGTTAGGTTAGGTGAGGTTAGGTGAAGTTGGGTTAGGCAGAATGGTTGAGGTATGAATCAAAAGCCAGTTCTTATCAGTTTTGCCTCACAAGGCTGAGTGTACCCCGTTCCACTCCTGAGACCAGAAATTAAATTTCTTGGCAGAGCCGGGATTCGAACCTCAGGAATGACCGCCAAGAACGCTAGCCACTACACCAAGAAGTGGATAATATAAGGCTGGTCTTGATTATACATGATCAATTAATAATTACCTAATAATAATAATAATAATAATAATATTAATAATAATAATAATAAATATTCCATTTGGCAACTACACAGCCGACCTCTCCCTGTGACGTCATTGACGGTCTCAGGGCGTGGCGGCCATATTGCCCATTAGCCCCTGGCCCAGCTATGACTGACCCCTCCATAACAATAACATAGGGCTGGTTGCGCGCGGCGGCTATCTTGCCCATTAGCCCCTGTCCCAGCTTCGGCCTATATTACCTACTCCCCCCACTTTGTACCTGTGGAGCCGTTTTTACCGCGGCCCACATTTTAACCGAGTGTGTGGATCTTGCTGACTTACGAAGAAACCTTGGTTTGCAGATGACACTCAAACTTATATTAGCCGATGATGTGGTGGCTGCTGATATCGTCATCCGCTTAATAAGTGAGAGTGAGTTAGGGCCAGCAATCTAAATTTTCCAGAGTACATTGACTCAAAGACTTGTTCTTTTTTAAATTCTGAAATTTCTTTTCCCGTAATTTTTGTTTATTATTATAATTATTAGTTTTATTAATTTTTTGGTTTTATTAATTTTTGATCTTTTCATATGTAGGTGTCCACCTCTAAATTCTTTGTATACTTAAATCTGTGTTAAGAGGGACAGATGACCTCGTAGTTTCACCCCTTAAAATCTCAATAACTGACTAACCTTTTGTTTGAGGTTCCCCCAGAAGTAAAAATCGCATGGCGCTAAAAATTATGAACTCACTAGAAAAAAATCGATGTTTTATTCTATAGCAAACCATGTTCGCGGGATACAGTACTTCACAAGTCTTAACTTTCTCAACTAAGGTATCTTGCCAACTGGGAATGTAATCAAGCTATGACCGCATGCGGGGCTTCCCGACGTGATGTTGTATAACGGCAGATGCTAGTCAACTGGCGCTGACTCAACACGCTTCACCCATCACACAGCGTAGGTGAAAATCCGTTCTATAGGGGAGTCTCTAACTGTACAACTGGCAAAGCATTCACACCGTTTTCCATGGCAATTCTGGGAAATCAGAATCATTCTACCGAGCACTGAAGAGCAAAGAAGTATCTACCGGGCACTTCAAAGGACGAATGATACTTTTATGGGTTTTACGTTCCAATTAACTACAGCTGTTTTAAAGATGTCAACGTGTACAAATTTAGCTCTTACTGGGATTTTTAATGTGCCATTAAATCTATAGACATGGGTACCTCGCATTTAGACATCTTAACCTGCCAACTGACTGCGCTGAGATTCAAACCCACAATTGTGGTCACTCATTGTATTGTTGATTGGTAACTCTAGTACACTACATCAACAACATTACAACCGGGACTCTTAGTTTGCCCACTGTTGTTGTTGATTCATCTAGAGGCTTTGCGATACCGTGGCCGTGTAGCCCTGATTACTTGAGTGTATGTGGAATTTGTTTGTTGATAATAATATCATTTTGCCTCGGTGCCGGGTGCAAGCTTTGTTATTTGACACCCAGTGGGTAGCTTGCATGTCGAATTTTGTTGTTCCTTGAATAACTATGAAAGTCGTGGAGGTTAGATATCTAAGCTCCTTGAACACTATAGCGCTTTCTAGTAGAGAAATTAGGAACTTTGTGTTGGCGGAAACTCCCAAGATTAATTTTACCATTATGAACACGGCCTACTGGATTCAAATGGGTTCTTTGATATGTCAACATCGTATGACATGCGTGTCCTAAATTTTTGCCGCCTTTCAAAAATCACTTACCACAGCCAGGAGCGAACCTGCAAGATTGGGGTTAGTATACCGACACGTTAACCACTCACCCACCGTTGCAAGCATTTGTTTGATAACCTGTGTCATTATGATGGCTGTAGTAGTATGTGTAGTTGCATTTGGGGATAGGATTTAGAAGGAGTTGGTTGTGGCTTTAAGTTAGGAACCATCCCAGCATTTTCCTGGAGAAGTGGAAAACCACGGAAAACCACTTTTAGAACAGCTCAGTTTTGCCTCACGAGGTTGAGTGTACCCCGTTGCAGCCCTGAGACGGGAATTAAATTTCATGGCAGAGCCATGAATCGATCCAAGACCTCTGAGGTGACAGCCAAGAATGTTAGTCACTCCACCACGAGATGAGTTGTGGGAAACCTACTATTATGTTTGCACACGCTAACTGGAAGATCACGGAAGTTAACTAGCGACATAAAAACGAGTTAGCCCCGTTATAGTTCAAATGATATACAACGCCTAAAACTCCTACAAATTGTTATATAACTTGAGTAAAAATGAATAATTGAGTCCAGTGCATTTACCATGTTATAGATGAGGAGGTGCTTGCAGCCAGTGGTGCATTTAGCCGATATTCTCTGTTATCCAGGAATAATTTGAAGGTTTATGTACACTAGTTTATGATATTCAAAATTAGCCTGTACTCACATGACTGACTTCATAATCATTTCAACGTGGCAAGTGTGGCCAGTGGATTGGGCCAATTCACTGTGTACTGTATTCTTTGGAATACACGGTAAGATAGAGTAAACTTTTACTTCTCTTTGTTATAGTTCATTCCTTACTGTTTCTCAAACACCAACAGTGACCTTCCAATTTCTCCTTGCTGTTTATGGTTCTCATGTTACCTGTGAGTCTGTTCTAGATATATATCTTCCATGACCCACCAAGCGTCATCTAGCAGCGAATCTCTGAAGTTCCTCAATTCTTCCCTGTACAAGAGGACTTCCTTATCAATCTGGCCACCAGATCTCGTCGCCATCGCCAGCTATCATCTCCGTGATCAAGAGAACTTCGTCTATTTTTTCACCCACCAGGCTGCGCTAGTGTCGCCTACTATCAACTCTTTGAAGACCATTTCATCAAGAGAAAATTTATTTCTGTCATGTTGGTTATTCTTATATGTATTCCTTTTGTCTCCTACCCCCACTTTTTTCCCTTCCCTGGTCCCTCTGTGCTTCGCTGAACGTGTCTCAATTGTACGTCGGAAGTCGACTCAGTTAGAGCTCAGCTAGAGCTCGCCTCATCATCTCAAGAGGCAATCTTTCAAATTCTACGACAAGCTAGAATTTTAGTAGCAACCGTCGAAAGGATCATAGCCTTCTACATGAAGCAAAGATAAGTACCGACTACAGGTTTTAACCACATTCTCATCGTCTTTTAATACCTAAATGGTTTTATTTGGATTTTATAGACAGTGAAAGTTGCTATGTGAAAATAACTGCTTTCAAGTGATCTTCTTGATCTTACTTAAACTATCAGGTTTAACTTTCAACATGAAAGATTTTCTGAGATGCTATCTCACATCGAGGGATATTTCCAAAATACCCACTGTCTGTATAATCTAGCTTTCCGCCGAGGGATTCTCTACCCAATTTAACCAAGTCATCATTGCTCTGGAACCTTCCAGAACTTGCACTCTATCTACCAGTCATACTGTCATGTATTTTCCACTCACATGTGGGAATACTTTTTCAAACTAAGGAACCTTCCTTATAAACTATTAATCCATAGCTAATTTTTCTTCCTCCGTAGGGATTTCTTCTGGCGCATTCAACGATAATCTACAACTTTCTCAAGCAATAGACTCTCGCATATCTAGTGTAACTAGTTATTTTCCATCATTGCAATAACTTTCCTTGCCATAAACTTTTTGTGCTACTACAGTGAACTTTTCATCTATTTAACAGACTATAGTGAAAACAGTGTTTGTTCAACATTTCATCCGCGTCGCGTTCGTCCGAATACTATAAATACGGCCATGAACACTTATCCCCAATCCCAATTGGTCTTTCCCAAACCCTTTACTAACCAACCAAAATAATAGAATTGTTACTTTAGGTCTTTTTCAATGAGGTGTCACTCTCAATATGTGCCCTCCCTCTTTTGCTTATGTATCACAAATTAATGTCTGTAAAACTTCGTGTCTAGTACACGCTTTAACTTATATTGTTTCTCCCTTCTAATCAGGGAATACAATTCTTTCAGCTCATAAGTGAGTTAATTCTAGGTTTCACGAAAGGGAAACTTGCCCCATTTGTATCGTGATCCTTACTTAAACAAGGAGTTCTAGAAACTTCCTTTCGACTTTTCTCTTCAGGTTTCACAATAAGTGACCTGCCCTATTTGTATAATCACTAAAAAGTAATTCAGCTTTAATATAAGAAGTTATAGAAACTTCTCTTTTATTCTTCCTGCTTTTTGTTTTGTTACTTCCAAAGTTGTTACTCTTTCTAAGATATTTACCTAGAATTTCTTAAAAGTACACAACTTGTACTTGATTTATTGTCTAACTTTAATCACTTCAATTGTCTTTAAATTTTTCATTTTATCTTCTCCATTTCAAAATTCTTACGAAGATTTAAAGTATATAAAAGGTTTGAAACCAAAAGAATTGTTAATTGCCTGGCGCAAGTTTTAGATATTTTTCAGAGGTCTGTGACCCCATTTGTTACAAAATTGAAATTATATATTTGTTAAATTCATTATACTCTTTTGCATTGTTAAATAAATTCAAGAGTTCTTTTTTGCTTTATCATTTCTCTAACATAACGGTTAGGCAAGATCCTGTCTTCCTTGACTCTTCCCACTTAATGCGCATAAATCTATTTATAGGGCTTTCACCACTTGTTGCATTTGAGCAAAAACTCTTAGTTGGTAACTTGGTAAAGCCTCTCTTAGCTTTAATAGCTAATTCTAACTGTCCAGTAAGGCAAGCATAGCTCGCTACGCCAGCTTCCTGCTTGTGGAGATTCTCTCCAACACTTATGGTTGGTTTTTCAAAATATAAGTGTTTCTCCTTGCCTAAACTTTTAGTCGGCTCCTTGCTGGGTAAAAACTTAGCCATTTCCAAATGCAACTATTGGTTTACTTACCAAAATTATTCCCAAAGGTATAATTGCTTTATCCCTATCCTTTTTGGAAGCATTTGGTCGCTCTTTAGGAATTCTACAATTTCAAAAACAAAAAATATCGAAACCGATTCAAATTATTGGCATTCTTCAAATTACTTGTTTAAAAACAAACTCCTTTGAACAGATACACAATAAATCTGTTACTCTTTGTCTTGCCAGACCATCACCCATCCCCATAGTAGGCATATGTATGCTTGAGAGGGAATACTCTAAAGCCACTCTCATGCAAACCGCCCAAGTTCCAGCTGCGTTTCCCGTTAGCTTAGCCCAGGTCCCTACTCACTTTATGTATCGGAGAGCGGATTTGCAGTGGCAGTCACCTTTGAGTACATTTAAAGTTAAAATTATAACTTCTTTTTGGACTCTCGTCCTATTTCTCCATCCTTTTTCTCCAGTCCGAAACCCACTTCCTTTTCTTTATCATCTTCCCTTGGGGGTTAGGTTATTCCCAAGCTAATAATCTACCCACTGTGCTCAATACGACTGAACATGGACATATCCGATAACGTCACCTGCTGTCATGTGTCACTTGTTCACATGCTGACGGTGCATGTGAATAAATAGGAACCATAGAGAGTTGAACATTTATTATGTATTCCAACATTTATCAGATAAGTTGTTTGATAACCTGTGTCGTTATGAAGGCTGTCCGCAACGGGCTATGTTATACGATTCCCAAACAATCTTGTGCAAGCTCTTGAGATGTATTTCTAACTACTATTACTACTAATTTGGTGCCATTATGCGAAGTTTAGGAGTCAGATTCTCTTCCTGACGGCACTTGTTCGAATATTGGTTCTGCTGTGGAGGATGGTGTATTCTTTCGAATACACGGTAAGATAGAGTAAGCTTTTGCTTCTCTTTGCTTTAGTTCATCCCTTCCTTTTTTCTCAAACACCAACAGTGATCTCCTGATTTCTCTTTGATGGTATATGTTTCTCATATTACCTGTAAGTCTGTTCTAGATATATATCTTCCATGACCCACCTAGCGTCATCTAGCAGCGAATCTCTGAAGTTCCTCAATTCTTCCCTGTACAAGAGGACTTCCTTATCAATCTGGCCACCAGATCTCGTCGCCATCGCCAGCTATCATCTCCGTGATCAAGAGAACTTCGTCTATTTTTTCACCCACCAGGCTGCGCTAGTGTCGCCTACTATCAACTCTTTGAAGACCATTTCATCAAGAGAAAATTTATTTCTGTCATGTTGGTTATTCTTATATGTATTCCTTTTGTCTCCTACCCCCACTCTTTTCCCTTCCCTGGTCCGTCCGCGCTCCGTTGAGCGTGTCTCACTTGTACGTAGGAAGTCAACCCAGTCAGTTAGAGCTTAACTAAAGCTCGCCTCCTCAACTCTAGAGGCAAACTTTTAAATTCTACGCCATGTTGGAATTTTAGAACCAACAGTCGACAGCAACATCGCCTTCTTCATGAAGCAAAGATAAGTACCGACTTCATGTTTTAACCTCATTCTCATCGCTTTTAAAAGGCTCAATGCTTTTATTTGGATTTTATAGACAGTGAAATTTGCTATGTGAAAATAACTGTTTTCTAGAGATCTTCTTGATCAAACTTAAACTATCAAGTCTAACTTTCAAAATGAAAGATTTTCAGAGATGCTATCTCACATCGAGGGATATTTCCAAAATACCCACTGTCTATGTAATCTAGCTTTCCGCCGAGGGATTCTCTACCCAATTTATACAAGTCATCATTGCTCTGGAACCTTCCAGAACCTGCACTCTATCTACCAGTTATACTGTCATGTATTTTCCACTCACATATGGGAATACTTTTTCAAACTAAGGAATCTTCCTTATGAACTGCTAATCAATATCTAATTTTTCTTCCTCCGTTGGGATTTTTCTGGTGCATTCAACTATAACCTACACGTTTCTCAAGCAATAGATTCTCGCAAATCTAGTGTAACTAGTTATTTTCCACCATTGCAATAACTTTCTTTGCCATCAACTTTTTGTACTACTACAGTGAACTTTTCAACTATATCAACAGACTATAGTGAAAACAGTGCTTGTTCAACCTTTCATCCGCGCCGCGCTCGTTCGAGTACAATAAATACGGCCATGAACACTTTTCCACAATCCCATTTGATCTTTCCCAAACCCTTTACTAACAAACCAAAATAATAAAATTGTTACTTTAGGTCTTTTTCAATGAGGTCTCACTCTACATAAGTGCCCTCCCTTATTTTGCTTCATGTATAACGAATTAATGTCTGTAAAACTTCGTGTCTAGTACACGCCTTAAATTATATTGTTTCTCCCTTTTAATGAGGGAATACCATTCTTACAACTCATAAGTGAGTTATCTCTAGGTTTCACGAAAGGGAAAATTGCCCCATTTTTCTCGTGATCCCTACTTAAACATAGGAGTTCTAGAAATTTCCTTTCAATTATTCTCTTCAGGTTTCACAATAAGTGACCTGCCCTATTTGCATAATCTCCTATGTATAATCATTAAGCGTATTTCTGTATCAATACAAGAAGTTATAGAAACTTCTATTTCATTTCTTCCTGTTTTTGTTGTTGTTACTTTCGAAGTTGTTATTATTTCTAAGATACTTATCTAGAAATCCTTAAAGTACACACCTTGTACTTGCTTTATTGTTTAACATTAATTACGTCAGTTATCTTTGAATTTTTCATTTATTCATCTTGGCCATTTCAAAATTTACGAAGATTTTAAAGCATATAAAATGTTTAAACCAAAAGAATTATCAATTGCCTGGCGCAAGCTTTCCGGAGGTCTGCGACCCCAATTGTTTATTAAAAAAATCAAAATTATATATTATATATTATATATTACTACTTCCTTTTACATTGTTCAATAAATTAAAGGTTAGTTTTTTGCCTTATCATTTCTCTAACATAACGTTTAGGCAAGATCCTGTCTTCCTTGATTCTTCCTATATAATAACAAGATGATCAGTAAAGAACATATAGCCTACTTTATCCTAAATGTATGAGTATAGTTATAACTCGTTGTTATTATCAAAGAGTATAATAGAATCATTTCTTGGCTGAAGACCTTAGAAACTATTTACCTCTACCAAACGCCACAACCTAGAAAAAAAAAACTACTACCATCATTGAAGAAAGATAGATACGAAGTATCTCAAGAATGTTATGGATCTGGAGACATAATCGACCGGACTGGCTGCGTGGCTCAGCGGTAACGTTCTCGCTTGCTGGGCCCTAGGTTGCAGGTTCGTATCCTGGCGCAGTCAGCTGGCATTTGAGGGTGCACAAATGCGAGGGAGCCGTGTCAATAGCTTTAGTGGCACGATAAAGATCCCCTTCAGGCCAAAATTCCAGCATCCCGGCGTATCTAAAAGCAGCAGTAGTTAAAAGGGACGTAAAACAAATAATATTGTTATTATTACATAAGCGACCTGCCGTGGGCAACATCCAACTTTGAGTTGAGGCATGTCTTTACACGTCTGGTTGTGCATGGCTTTCACAACCCTAATTGAATTAACAAATCTTTCCATGACCCTACAGAGACGTGTGTATACAAACTATGTGGATATATTCGATTGCTATTTGCCTGAAATAAAAGTATTAATTAATAACCTGAACTAGCACCAACGGCTAGAATTCAGTTACTATGTGAAATCGTTTTGTTCTTTACTTCAAATAACATTTTCAAATAACGCACAATAGGCTGTTACAAACCCTTTAAAATAAAAAGTAAAAATGTGTCGTAGTATCATCTTGTCATTCTTCAAATTCGAATGCCAAATAGAATGCCAATGATATAGTAATCAACGGAGTCCCACGTAGACCAGTCGTGACATCTAGTGGAGAAGTATCGAGCAATATAATCTTAACAGGGCGAGTGCATTCTAGCGGCCATGAGAAGAAACTCTTCAATAAAATCTGGAAGTTAATAAGTAGGTCGGCGTGCAGTTACCTTTTTGGCTGCTAGATGTCTCGAACAAATCTGCTGGCGAATTATGTTTTAATTAAATATATATTTTCCACCATAATATGCAGAAGATAACGCTTAATTTTAAAACGTCTGAGGCATTAGAAAACAATAAATATATAAAATTTCAAGCAAAAAACCTAACTCTGATGGGGTTTGAACCATAGGCATATGAGCGATAGGCCAACGCTTTACCACTTTTTTTTATTAGCTCTCTACACAATTACAGAATTTTCAGATATGATAAATACCATACTATTACATCACAAGAAAATCCAGATAGTGCCCATATTTATCGTACAATTGTCCACTTTCACTAAGCTTCCAACGCTCTTTCTGCAGGTGATACATGAGATCCAGGAACGAGAAATGTTGATCATTGTCCATCACGAAGTGTACATATTGGCCCATTATCCACACATTGGCAGTCTGTTTAATTTGGGGGAAGGCGGTCACCGACAAACGAATCAACTTCCTGTCATCAAGGTCACCCGTGGACACATTTAATAGTTGACATACTTTTCCCTTACACCACAGCCACGTGGAGGCAACTCGCGTGCATGATGTGAAGCGGTGTATCGCCGTAACAGTTTGACCACATACAGTACACCATAGGTAAGCTTCAAGACAGATGGTATATCGCCGTAGAGCCGTTGGGATGAGATCGTTGAGGAAGATAAAAACCTGGGAGTGTACAGCATTATCGTAGTATCATCTTGCCATTCTTCAAGTTCGATGCGCATTATTTAGGCTATCACTCGTGATACGAGTTTGATTGTCTTCCAAGTTACATTTATGTAAATCTTCGCTGTAAACTAACATTAGGCCTAATCATATTGCGTGAGTTCTTTGGTGACTGTACAGTCCGATCCGAGAACCACAGACTCTTCCACAATATTGGCACACAAGGTCTTGAGCAGCCAATGGATCTTGGGGGTTGATCATTCTGCGAATCATGCGCTCTTTCTTGGCATTTCTTTTTTCAGCCAGAAGCCTTCATCTCTCTTGTTCGAAGAACAAGTGGCCTTGATGGACGTTGCGGCGCCACTCTGATCGGTCGGATTCGACAGCCTCCCAGTTACCTGTATCAATTTGACATTTCTTCAAGTTGGTCTTCAGAACATCTTTGTAGCGTTTTTGTTGCCCACCCTGCTTTCTCTAACCGACATTCAGCTGGCAATATAAGATTTGTTTTGGGAGGCGGGACTCAGGCATGCGAACTACATGTCCTGTCCATCGAAGTTGGTGTTTTATAATGAGAGCCTCTATACTAATAGTGCTAGCTTCCTCTAAAACACTTGTGTTAGTGCGCCGGTCTTGCCATTTAATACCAAGAATTCTTCAAAGGCATCGTTGATGGTATTTTTCTAATGATACGAGGTGCCTTCTGTAAGTAACCCAGGTTTCGCAGCCATAAAGCAGAGTGGGAACTACAACAGCTTGATAAACGTATAATTTTGTTAGAATGCTAATGTCGTGGTTGTCAAACACGCGAACGAGCAAACGACCAAAGGCTGCACTGGCACATTGGAGGCGGTGTTGAATCTCAGCGTCAATGTTCGCATTTGTTGATAGGTGACTACCCAAATACGGAAAATGATCTATATTCTTTAGTTTATGTCCATCAATCATGATAGCAGGAGCACTAACCCTGTCATGTGATGTAGGCTGATGAAGAACCTGTGTTTTATTGGTGTTTATGTCCAGACCAATGCTTCTGTATGCCTCATTGAACACATTCAGGGTGGTTTGAAGATCTTCATCTGAATTTGCTAAGATGACATTGTCATCAGCATACTGGAGATCAAGAACAGATGTAGTTGACACTTTAGTTTTTGCACGTAATATGTTGAGATTGAATAAACCTCCATCTGTCCTGGATATAATTTCTACACCCTTTGGAATCTTTTCTTGGACCAAATTTAGTACAACACTAACATATATTGAAAAGAGTGTGGGGGCAATCACACATCCCTGTTTGACACCCGTTGTGATCTTAAATGGCTCTCCAGGGCCATTGCTGTTAAGGACCGTGCCATTCATATCATCATGTAGTAATCAAAGAATCTGAATAAATTTTTGGGGGCAGCCAAGTGTGGCAAGAATCCTCCATAGCATTTCTCGATTGATCGAATCAAATGCTTTAACAATATCTATGAAAGCCATATATAGAGGGCGTCCTTGCTCTCTGGATTTCTCCTGCATCTGCCTAGCACAGAAGATCATATCAGTTGTGCTTCGATTAGGTCGAAAGCCACACTGAGTTTCAGGCAGTATTTCTTCGGCCAACGGCTTCAAACGGTTGGATAAGACGTTGGCCAGGATTTTACCAGCAACAGAAAGCAACGATATACCTCGGTAATTACCACATTGTGCTCTATCACCTTTCTTAAAGATGGTTATTATCAAGGCATCCCTTAGGTCTTTCGGTATGGTAATGGTAGTCCATATTTTAAGTATGAGTTGGTGTATGTGATGAACTAGAGTAGAATTCCCTACTTTAAAGAGCTCAGCAGGAATCCCATCCATGCCTGATGCTTTATTGTTTTTGAGCTGATTGATGGCAGATTCAATTTCTGATAGAGGCGGAAGATCATCAAGGTGGTCTTGAGGAGGTCTCTGATGAAGTCGGGTGAATATGTTATTATTAACCTGTGTGTCCCTGTTGAGTAGTTCTTCAAAATGTTCTTTCCAACGGGAATTAATGGAGTTTGTATCTCTAAGAAGTTCCGTGCTATCTTTAGAGTGCAGAGGATTCAAACCATGATAATGTGGCCCATATATAGTTCTTGTTGCTTTGAAGAAAGCATGAGTATTATTCGTTTCGGCTAGATGCTGCATTTCACGGGATTTGGAGATCCACCATTGATTTTTCAAGACCCGAGTTTTCCTGTGCCCTTCAGCCTTTGCATCTTTATACAGTTGCTGTTTGGAGATAGAAGTTGGATTGGCTTGCCATGCATGGAATGCTTTCCTCTTCTTATCAATAAGATTCTGGATTTCTGCATCATTTTCATCAAACCAGTCAGCATGCCTCATCTTGACGAAACCAATCGATTCTTCACACGCTGAGAGTATAGCAGACTTGACTGTTTGCCAATGTTCCTCAACCTTTTCAGGGTAATTATCTGGTAACTTTTCATTCAGAAGTTCATGAAACTTCCTTTTAGCAGTAACGTTTTGTAAACGTTCAGTGTTCACCCTACGCCTGATGTGCTTTCTCTGTTTTCTGCGCTTTTGGAGAATTTGTAGAGTAATTACAGATCTTATTAATCGATGATCCGTCCAGCAGTCATCAGCACTTGTCAGAGCCCTTGTGAGTAGTACGTCACGCTTGTCTCTTGCTCGCACAATCACGTAATCAAGTAGGTGCCAGTGTTTTGATCTAGGATGCTGCCATGAAGTCTTAAGTTTGTCCTTCTGTTGGAATAGTGTGTTTGTGATTACGAGGCTATGTTCAGAACACTTGGATAAAAGGAGTGTCCCATTAGAATTGCATTTCCCAACACCATCTTTTCCAATAACATCAGCCCATAATGCTGCGTCTCTTCCAACGCGAGCATTGAAGTCTCCTAGGAGGATGATTTTATCAGATTGCGGTATATCCTTCAAGATCACATCAAGTTGAGAGTAAAATACTTCCTTCTGTTCATCATCAGAGGTGAGAGTTGGAGCATATGCACTAATTACAGTCGCTCGTCGGCTGTTTTTTAACTTTAGTCGTAGTGTCATAAGCCTTTCATTTATACCATGTGGAAGTTCATCGAGAAGGTTGACAAGCTCGTTCTTAATGGCAAAGCCAACTCCATGAATACGTTGATCTTCAGTGTCTTTCCCTTTCCAGAAGAAAGTGTAGCCACCTCCATGTTCCTTCAGTTGTCCTTCATTGGCTAACCTTGTTTCGCTGAGTGCGGCAATATGAATGTTGAATCTTTTCAGCTCACGGGCAACAATTGCCGTTCGCCTTTGTGGTCGATTATGTGTGTCATTGTCCATCAAAGTACGGACATTCCATGTAGCAAAATTAATTTTCATTGTGGTTCGACCGCTTGTGGTGTACCCTCTGAACGCGGTTATCCAGTCGGGTGATATTAGGCTGACTATTTTTAGGGCACCTTTTTTAGCCCCCTCCCCATTCAGGGTAAGCAGAGTGGATCCTAAACAGGCCTGCTTATTCACGAATGCAGCATACGAATTGCTCTACAGCCCATCCTCAAGCAAAGCGAAGATCACACATTCGTCGCCTACGTGCCGGTTCATCACTAGGAGCTCCCAGACAACACAATCCTGCTCCCGTCACGACTCCCCGATCGCCGCAGGACTTGTGATTAATGTATCCTTCCTTCGTTGTTTAGAAGACGCCTGTGCGTGACATCTTTTAATGTGGGCATGTTGTTGCACATCAACAGACACACAGTACTTGACAGATACAGGGCCTTTATCCAGTGGCATAGAAGCTATGACGACTGGTGGTCCTGGACTGTTGCAGCCTTCATCCGCCTTCCCAACCGTTCTGGCAATACTAGTTGCTCATGCGCTTGGTCCACCGTTGAGGTCTTCTATGCCGTTGACCATTATTGGTTCATCCGCCTTAAGAGATAGTTTCCCATCTCAAGGGCAAGAGAGTGCCCTAACCTCAATCTGCTCATCCACCTTACATAAGCCGTTGGCAGGAGAGAGGGGAACTCCTTGTCCCGGGAGTTATTCGGTCGTCAGAGCCTCGTCAGTATGGAGCAGGGTGTACCACGTGCAGGTGAGGATGACGTTTGGATAGAGAGAATCTACCCCTTGCACCCCTCGATGCGCATAGAATGCCAATGGTATACGGTACTAACCAATGGACTCCCACGTAGACCAGTCGTGAAATCAAGTGGAGAAGTATCGAACAATATAACCCTAACATGGCGAGTGCATTCTAGTGGCCATAAGAAGAAACTTTTCAATAAAATCTTGAAGTTAATAAGTAGGCCGGCGTGCAGTTACCTTTTTGGCTGCTAGATGTCTCGAGCAAATCTGCTGGTGAATTATGTTTTAATTAAATATATATTTTCCACCGTAATATGCAAAATATAACGCTTAATTTTTAAAACGTCTGAATCATTACAAAACAATAAATATATAAAATTTCAAGCAAAAAAAAACTCTTATGCGGTTTGAACCATAGGAATATAAGTGATAGGCCAACGCTCTACCACGGAGCCATTTGTGCCTACGAACATCGTTCTATATAAAATGACTTACATATAACTTGTTAGCAAATAATGATTTAGACTAAACGATTTCATCAGTGGAGTATATTATTTATTTATAAAGCATTTCATACAAAGTTTATTTATTTTGTATCAGTAGGCTATATTGCATGCAATACTCAAATTAGTGAAATATAAGTCAGGCACAGGATATGCGCTGCCATCTTGTCTTCTTACCGAGACGGCTCAGCTTTTTAAAATCACTTCTGCACTATAGTATTACCAAATAAACTTTTAATTTCGAACGTGCCTCTTCCCTTAGAACAGTTAAATCGATTCTCGGCTCGATAATCGGAACTGGTGGGTCCCATGATATGGATTATAAAGTTTGCATAATTCGCACGGCCACCATCCTGAAATGGTACGGCGGATGACCTTGTAGTTTGGTCACAAAACGCGTCCTATATGAAGGTATGTTATTACCAAATTTGGTAGAGATCGGATAATTTGGTTAGTCGCTATTTGATTTTACGTTTTGAACGTTTGAGTGGCCGCCATTCAGTTTTGGTAAAGATGGCGGCGATATAAAACATGACACTGAGGTGCCCTTTGCTTGTTCTACCTCTGTACCAAATTTCGTTCAATTCGGTTTCACCGTGTTCGAATTGATAGGGGGGACAGACATTCAGAGTACACACACTCACACACACACACACAAAGACTCACACACACACACACACACACACACATACACACACACTCAGACAAACACTCAATTTTTGGCCCTGAAGTGATCTCATAAGTCTACTTTCATTATTTGCAAAAATCGAAAGTAGGCTAAAAATAAATCTATTGATAGGGTTTTCACCACTTGTTGCATTTGAGCAAGAACTCTTAGTTGGTAACTTAGTAAAGTCTCTCTTAGCTTTAATAGCTAATTCTAACTGGCCAGTAAGGCAAGCATAGCTCGCTACGCCAGCTTCCTGCTTGTGGAGATTCTCTCTAACACTTATGGTTGGTTTTACAAAATATAAGTGTTTCTCACTGTCTAAACTTTTAGTCGGCGCCTTGCTGGGTAAAAGCTTAGCCATTTCTAAATGCAACTATTGGTACACTTACCAAAATTATTCCCAAGGGTATAATTGCTTTATCCCGATCCTTCTTGGAAGCATTCGGTCGCTCTTTAGAAATTCTACAATTTCAAAAACTAAAATATCAAAGCTGATTCAAATTATTGACACTCTTCAAATTACCTGTTTAGAAACAAACTACTTTGAACAGATACACGATAAATCTGTTACTCTTTGTCTTGCCAGACCACCACCCTTCCCCATAGTAGGCATATGTATGCATGAGAGGGAATACGCTGCAGCAACTTTCTCGCAACCAGCCCAAGTTTCAGCTGCGTTTCCCGTTAGCTTTGCCCAGGTCCCTACCCACTTTAGGTATCGGAGAACGGATTTGCAGTGGCAGCTGCCTTTGAATATACTTAAAGTTAAAATTATAACTTCTGTTGGACTCTCGTCCTATTTTTCCTTTTTCTCCAGTCCGAAACCCACTTCTTTTTCTTTATCATCTTCCTTTGGGGTTCGGTTATTCCCAAGCTAATAATCTACCCAGAGGAGTTAAATTCTGGAGAGAGGTTTGAAGTGAAGTGCTCTCAGAATTGTGAAATTACTGAGAAGAGAAGTGGTTCTTCGAAAACTGTGGAGGAGTGTAGCCGTGGAAATAAAATCAATCAACCAATCCCTTGACCAACTCTTAATCTCCTCTAGCCCCGGCGGTATAATAGGATATACGAGGCGTATGGAGTGCATAATTTTCCTATCTCAATTGGCCTTTGTGTAATATTTTCTGATACCGTCTTTTTTCGAGAGTACGGACCTCTTTTAGTCAGCCTAATTTCATTACGGGCACGAACCCCAAGAGCCCACTGATGAGCCAGCTTGGTGTTTCTAGGCGAAACCCCACACAAGACACTGCATATACCCAGAAAAATCTCCGAGTTTTAATTATAATAATAATGTTATTGGTTTTACGTCCCTTTTAACTACTGCGGCTCTTAGAGACGCCAGGGTGCGTGAATTGTGCCCCAAAGGGATCTTTAACGTAAATCTGCTGGCACGGCTCTCTCACGTTTGCGCACCCTCAAATACCAGCTGACTGTACCAGGATTCGATCCTTGGGAACAGCAGGCGAGAACGTTACCGCTGAGAGACGCAGCCAGTCACCAGTCTGTGAGAGTTGGTTATGACGTCGCTGCCCTTCCCGTGGTCAACTAACGCGCATCAATATTTATAATAGCTTGAAAAATTGGCAGGTGAAAAACTAAAGAAATTAGAGGACTTCTGATACTTAGGAAGAAAAATAACCAGCGATGGACGAAGCAAAGAGGATATTAAAAGTAGGTTGCCTCAGGTAAGGATAGCATTTCAAAAGAAAATATATCTGTTGACATCAAATATAGATTTAAGGTATTAGAAAATAATATTTCAAAAGCTCTTTTGTGGAGCATGGCGCTCTATGGAAGTGAAACTTTGCCTGTTGGCGCAGCAGAAAAGAGGAGAATAGAAGCATTTGAAATCTGGTGTTACAGGAGAATGACGTAGATCCGTCGGGTATATGAACTAACAAATGAAAAGATGTTAAGACGAGTTGGAGGGAGAGATGTTTCTGGTGACTACTAATGAAGAGAAGAGAGAGGTTGGTAGGACACATAGTAAGACACCCACGAATAGCAAACTTAATTATGAAAGGAAGGGTTGAGGACAGGAACTGTAGGAGTTAACCAAGGTTAGAATATGTAAAACAGGTTGCCTAGGATGTAGGGTGTGGTAGAGTTGAAACGATTAGCTCAGGACAGGGAGTTGTTGAGTTGCATGAAACCATTCAAAGGACTGATGACTCAAACAACAGCTGACAAAGTCAATAGCATCCATGCTATATTATGTCATTTGCACAACCGATAACACTGCGCGTAATACTCAGTTAGCCAGGTCAGTGGGATGATGGAACATAGGAAACAACAAGACCAAGTAATCTCTAAGCATGGCTCCTCGTTCAAAGGTCACCTGTGTATGACAGCATGTGACATCCTTGACAAACAAAGAGACTACTGGTAACTTAGCAACTTAGGACTTGCGGTCCAACGTAGAGGCTGTAATTAATTAATTTATTGTTCTTGTACATTTTACGGCGTATTTCTTTGAACTACAGGCTATGCAACTTGACAAATTGGTAACTTTTGCAAACAATCGATGAGTTTCAAATTCTTAACGCAACTATTTTATGGTGTTCTATTATTTTCGAACACGAGAGCACTATATTGTATATCGAACAGCAGGAGCTCTTTTAAACAAATCATATAGTTGGTAGCATGCTGAGCTTCTATTCCCATGGTCGCGTGTTCAAACCCGGCCGAAGTTGTCGGATTTTTAATAGCGTTAAAATGCCTCAATATGCCTTCCTTCGGAGGGGAAGTAAAACCGGCGGGCCTATGGCGTAGATTTATGGCATGTAAAAGAACCTTCCGCTAACTAAACTTGTGTGAAGCAAAATTTGTAGGTTAGGTTTAATTAGTGCTCATAAGTTCCAACGTTCGTCACTGGACGCTGGTTGCGATGGCATCTAGTAGTAGCCAAATTCACAGCTAGGTGTCGTGGACGGTAGTATTTGGTAGAGAATGTAGGAACTACTTGCAATTATCGTGTGCAGTCCTTACATGAATTATAAACAGATAACATACTAATTCAGTCATCACAATTAACACAGGTTATCAGACAGATTCTACACACACCCAAAGTACACGGGGCTACATGATCGCGTTGTCGCAGCCCCAAACTAAGGAACCAACCAACTAAACAAATAATAGATCTTTGACATTTCGACAATCTAGCCATCTTCAATTTATTTTGATAATTCTATTCCTTTATATTCGTATTATTTACCTTTCTTAATGATACACACATGCTTAATTTTGTCCATGATGCGAAGATAACAGGATGAAATGACGACAACACATCTCCACTGTGGTCCTGAGCTACGCCTGCCGACAAGAGGTATTTTCAGTGCGTATATTGGTTCCCAGTTCCAAAGAGACATCTTCAGCTTAAGCCAGAGTTTAGCGGTGTTAGGAAGGCCACTTCCTTCTCTCCTTGGCCCAGCCTACAACACGTTAGCTCCAGCACCGGTAGCCTACTTACCATTCCTAATGTTGCTTACTTTTAGTGATAACATGGGATCCGTGGTGAAGTGATGTTAACGTGTTCACCATCTGTTTGTTGTTGTCTTTGCGACATCATCGTCGTGTAGCCCCGTGTACTTGAGTGTGTGTAAGTGGGATCAGGAGTTAGGTAGGAGACGGTCCGTAGCTAAAATATTATTATTTGTGTTACCCATGTTTACACATTTACACCAGTGTACATATATACTGTCAACAAACACAAATAACTACCCTGGACGCCTTATTGTTGTTACACATGTTTACGTCCATAACACCTTTGGGTGACCTCAGAGACCACATGTTCCCTGTGTCGATGTTCTCAGAGTAGGTTGGTTGGTTCCTCAGTTTAGGGGCTGCGACAACGCGGTCATGTAGCCCCGTGTACTTTGGGTGTGTGTAGAATCTGTCTGATTACCGCTGTTAATTGTGATGGCTGTATTAGCGTGTGTTATCTATATTTTAATTCAAGTAGGGATTGCAGACAGTAATTTTAAGTAGTTCCTACTTTTGCTACCAAATGCTACCGTCCACGACACCTAGCTTGCGGACTTGGCTACCAGATAGCATCGCAGTCAGCACCTGGTGGTGAACGTTGGAACTAATAGAGCGTTATCAATTCTAACCTACAATTTTTGGCTTCACACAGGTATAGTTAGTGGAAGGTTCTTTTTCATGTCATAAACCTATGACATGGGACCGCCGCGCCGGCTTTACTCCCCCTCCGAAGGAAGGCATACTGAGGGATTTTTAACGCTCTTAAAAATCCGACGATTTCGGCCGAGTTAGAAACCATGACCTTGGGCATAGAAGCTCAGCGTGCTACCAACTACGCCACCGAAGCCGCCTCAGAATGGGGGCCCGGATTAGCACGCTCTCACTGAAACACTCTCTATAACCTATCATTGTTCTCTGTAGCTGTATGTTTAATTATTGTATGTGTTTTGGTCTGGGTCGCCTTCGTAGCGTAGCAATCAGCATGGTTATCTGCCGCCCCGGAGGTCCTGGGTTCGATTCCCGGCTCTGCCACGAAATTTGAAAAGTGGTATGAGGACTGAAACAGGGTCTATTCACCCTCGGGTGGTCCAAATGAGTAGAGGGGGTTCGATTTCCTCCTCAGCCATTATCGAAGTGGTTATCCGTGGTTTCCCACTTCGTCTTCGGGCAAATGCCGGGATGGTACTGTACCGATATTTTATGGTCACAAATACGGTACATTTTCCGCCCGAGATGTCATCACTACGAAAAGCCCATGACCTATTTAAGATTATATCATTGACAGCTGGTTTAGAGCTACGCAGCTCGCCCGAGTAGCCCCGAAGCGTTGAAGGACTCTTCTCGACCGCTCACGAACAAAGTTCCACCTCAAAGATTCACGGAGAGATCGATAAATATTGAAGTGTCTTTCGAGTTGACCGCTTGAGAAGTGTTTATTCTGATGATTTGGAATTGAGACTTATTTATGCTGTCCAGTATGCACTGGAGTTTACATTTACATAGCAAAGAGGTAATACAAGCATACTTCCGTGGAGATATCCTCTGGAGAAGAAATTAGGTATATTATTATTATGCCAGCGTGTCAGACATCGATATATCCCACACAGGAGTGGGGGGAAATATAGCTTTCCTGTGATTTGCTTTTAGGGCAGTGAAATAAGATCTTTTAGTATCTCCGTCGAGTCAACTACGATACCGGGACTGACCAGTACGTCCGCGAATTCTGTACTTAGAATGATAATCGTGATATATGTCCCAAGTGTCAAAAAGTGACTTTAAAATATTTACATGCTGAGTGGATATTCGTGCAGTACAGCGTGTAAGGACTCCGTTTTATTTCGAGTAATTTATATCACAAGTACACGTAGAGGGTATCGCGGAGTGATACATTGAAGAAACATTTCATTAACGCTTCAGCCTAAAGACTTGGTGGTTACATTTTACATGTTCACCATTAATACTGTGAGTGTTATACTTGCCACAGTGCTGCAACATGAACATATACTGTACATTTGAAATTCATCAGTTTATACGTCGTATTAAAAATCAAGGCGTCAGGAGGAATGTTGAGCATGAATATTGAATTTTTAACCATGTCTGGTTAAAAATATAACATGGATACTACTCACCGGGCATTGCAGTGAACGTTATAAGCAGCCACAATGCCGTCTTCATTTTGAAAGTGTTCTCGGCGCGGATAATAAGCATGTCGGAAATGAACATTCAATTCCATGCAACCGCAGCATTTATTAACGTAAACCGCGAGTTCGTTTGGGTGTCGCGAAACTGTTTCCGTGCGCATAACTTCTTTCGGGCGAATTGGAGCTTGTCTATGGAGGAAAGAGACCATTTCCACTACAATGGAGAGATCCTGTTACCAGTCGAGAGCCAAGGGAAGGAGAGTTGGTGGTCTCTAGTTCGAGTGCCGGAGACGTGGAGGAACTATACTGTGCTACAGTATATGTTGGAACCGGATGGTAGGGCATGTCTTTGCTCTAATTTGACTCCGAGATTCTTCAAAAGGTAGAAAGAAGAACATTTCTGTAGCATAGCAAAGTAGTGACATTCCAGAGTGACCACTATTGCCATCTTTTATGCTTTTTGTAGTATGATTGAAATGATATTTAGGCATGATGTTCCTTTCATGTCTGATCTCATCCTCAATAGGGTTTCGGCTCGAATAACGAGCGCATACATTTTTCTAAATTTTTGATAATTGCTATTTAGATTGCAGATTAATATATTTAAATTCAGTAACTTTCAATGACCTTCTTAATTGTAGAGAAGAGGAATTCTTAGGAGAAGACTTGCGTTTTTCTTAGTGGAGTTAAGTTACCTTTTGTGATATATATATATTTGATCTTTGTAAAGACTTTGATATTTTATTCAAGCTTAGACTTGATATTGATAGACGCACTATAATTCGTGTTCGATAGTTGCGTTCTCTGAATATTGCCAATGCACTTTGATATTTTTGAAAGCAATTATTTGAAGGAGTTATAGGTTGAGAAGATTGATCATTTTCTTGGATTAGGGGATTTTTCTCTTGTGAAGGATCAGTGATCGTTCTGGTTCCTAATGGATCAATAGTTGCTAACTTGAGTCGTTGCCTAAATTCATGGTGTAGGACCAGGTCGGACATTGTGAATTCACTTGAGGGGAATGGTCCTATTTTGACTGATCAATTTCGACTTCTAATTCGTTACCACGTATACATGTAGGTCATTATTAAATTCAGTTAGGATTGATATCCACGATTTTAGCTCATTCTTATGAGTTTTCTACATAGTTTATATTATTGGCATGAGAATTTACGAAAGAACATTTATTCTTTTCGACACCAATCTCAGGGTTAATTTTAAGTGGAGACGTATACCTATGATATACTTGACTATGAGTATAATATTTGAGGCAAGAATTATTTTTGTAATTCAGTGGAATATATTTATGATCCACATATGATCTGAATGTAGTGCATTGAAGTTGTATAGTTTGATAACGGAATATTTTTAATGAACGTAGGCCTAGGCAGAACTAGATTCTTTTAAATGAATTGAATAATCACCATGCGGGTGATATATGGGTATTAAACGTCTGTGAATATTAATGGTAATATATATATACATATATATATATATATATATATATATATTGAAGTACTTAATAAAATACATGTGAAACTATTATGCTAATGTGAGCAAAATGTGTAAAATATATTCAAAGGAATATTCGTCTTGAAGTTGGTGGTATTGTCTACAGTTATAAGCAATCGTCGATGTCATATATGACTATGAAATGAATACAGTATCTTAGTTAAACTACGCCATATTAATGATGCTTAATGATGAACTTAATATTCAATGGCTTCGTAATTATTGTTAGTTGATGAATTTATGATTCCAGTTGTAGATGACTAATAGTAAAGCGACCTAATTTTCTCTTGTCATCCCCATCTAATTATTCCTGCGATTATGTCTAATTGTTGTTGTTTGAGTCTTCAGTCTTTTGACTGGTTTGATGCAGCTCTCCATGCCTCCCTGTCCTGAGCTAATCGTTTCATCTCTACATAGCTCCGACACCCTACATCCGAGGCAATCTGTTTAACATATTCTAACCTTGGTCTACCCCTACAGTTTTTGTCCTCGACCCTTCCTTCCATAACTAAGCTTGCTATTCCTGGGTGTCTTAGTATGTGTCCTACCAACCTATCTCTTCTCTTCATTAACAGTCGCCAGAAACATCTCTCCTCTCCCACTCGTCTTAATACCTCTTTGTTTGTAACCCTATCTACCCATCTGATCTTCATCATTCTCCTGTAACACCACATTTCAAATGCTTCAATTCTCCTCTTTTCTGCTGCACCAATAGTCCAAGTTTCACTTCCATAGAGCGCCACGCTCCAGACAAAGGCTTTCAAAAATGACTTCCTAATACCTAAATCTATATTCGATGTCAGCAGATTCCTTTTTTTGTAAAAATGCTTTCTTTGCCTGAGCCAACCTACTTTTTATATCCTCTTTGCTTCGTCCATCACTGGTTATTCTGCTTCCTAAGTAACAGAAGTCTCCTACTTCCTTCAGCTTTTCACCTGCCAATTTGATCTCCATGGAGGTTTCTGATTTATTTCGGCTGCATTCCAGTATTTTTGTTTTACATTTATTAATTTTCATCATGAATTCTTTCCGTAAGACGGAGTCCATACCATTCAAAAACTCATTCAAATCCTCAGGATTGTCGGCCAAGATGACGATGTCATCAGCAAATCTCAGAGTTGAAATTATTTCTCCTTGAATCTTCACTCCCACTTTAAATTTTTCTCTAATTTCCTTCATTGCTTGTTCAATGTAAAGATTGAAAAGTATGGGTGATAAGTTGCAGCCTTGCCTTACACCTTTCTGAATAACAGCTTCTCTCTCATGTCCTTCAACTCGAATGACTGCTGTCTGGTTTCTTTACAGATTGTATATCACCCACCTATCCCTGTACTTTATTCCAATCGATTTCAAAATGTCAAACAATTTAGTCCAATCAACATTATCAAAAGCCTTTTCTAAGTCTACAAAAGCCATGAACGTTCTCTTATCTTTCCTTATTCTACCTTCCAAAATCAGCCTAAGACTTAGTACAGCTTCCCTTGTTCCTACATTTCTCCTGAAACCAAACTGGTCTTCACCCAACTCCGTTTCTATCTGGCTTTCAATCCTCTTGTAAATTATTCTAGACAGGATCTTTGAAGCATGAGTAATCAAGCTGATTGTACGGTAATCTTCACATCTGTCAGCTCCCACTTTCTTTGGTATAGGGATGATTACATTCTTCTTGAAATCAGGGGGTACCTCACCTGTCTCATAAACCCTACACACCAAGTGAAATAACCTGATCAGACCTTCATCTCCTATGCAGCGTAGCAACTCAATCGGTATATCATCTATGCCTGGTGCTTTGTTCCTGCTTAAGTCTTCCAAAGCTCTATCAAATTCTGATCTCAATATTAAATCTCCTTCCGCATCCTCATCAATTTCCTCCTCCTTTTCCATTACATGATTCTCAATCTCCTTTCCCTTATACAAACTCTCGATGTAATCTTTCCATCTCTCAACCTTTTCTTCCCTATCTGTTAGAGGCTTTCCATTTGTGTCCTTAATATTACAGCACTTAGTCTTCTTTTCCCCAAAAGTATTCTTAATCCTTCGATAAGCTGTGTCTACTTTTCCTAATTTCAGACAATTTTCTATACCTGCACATTTCTCTTTCAACCATTCTTCTTTCGCTTCCTTGCACTTCTTGTTAACCTCATTTCTCAGACGTCTGTATTCTGCTTTCCCCTTTTCATCTCTTACATTCTTGTGTTTCCGCCTTTCATCCATCAATTCTAGTATATCCTGAGTGATCCACGGTTTTCTCCCTATTCTTTCATTCCTACCAATGTTTTCTTCTGCGGATTTTGTTATTTCATTCTTCAAAAGTGCCCATTCGTCTGCAATTGAAGTTTGTTTAGGGTTTTTCATTAGTCCTTCCTTTATACTCTTCTTGAATCTTTCGTTTACATCCTTCTCTTTCAGTCTGTCTACTGCCCACCTTTTTGGCTTTTGACTTTTCTTCAGTTTCTTCAACTTTAATCTGCAATTCATTACAACCAGATTGTGGTCAGAGTTTATGTCAGCACCAGGATATGTTTTACAATCCAAAATCTGGTTTCGAAACCTCTGCTTGACCATAATGAAGTCGATTTGGTAACGCCCTGTATCTCCTGGTCTCATCCATGTGTATATTCTTCTATTGTGGTTATTGAATAAGGTGTTAGCTATGATCAATTCATGCTCGGTGCAGAATTCTACCAGCCTGCTTCCTCGATCATTCCTTTCACCTAATCCGAAATCTCCTACTATCTTCCCTTCTCTCCCTTTTCCTACCACAGCATTCCAATCTCCCATTACTATAACATTTTCATCACCCTTGATATACCTCAGAATTTCGTCTATTTCTTCGTAGACCTTTTCAACATCCTCATCATCAGCTTGACTGGTAGGCATATAGACTTGTACCACTGTGGTGCAGGTAGGTTTAGTATTGATTTTTGCTACAATAATCCGTTCACTATATTGCTCATAATATTCCACCCGCTGTCCAAGTTTCCTACTCAATATGAGTAGGAAACAATGCTTGGCCATTGTTTGATTTAGTGCTAATGACCCTATAGTCTCCTGACCAAAAGTCCTGTTCTTCCTGCCAGCGCATTTCACTAATCCCAACCAAATCCAACCTCAACCTATCCATTTCCCTTTCTAAGTTTTCTAACCTTCCACTTCCTAGCAGACTTCTAACATTCCACGCTCCGATCCGTAGAATGTCAGATTTCCTCTTTGTCACTTCTGTGATGTTAACCCCCTGTCGAGTAGTCCCCACCCGGAGATCTGAACGGGGGACTAGTTTACCTCCGGATTGAAATTTTACAAGGGAGGAGGCCATCATCACATGTAATTATGCATAAAGAGGTGCATATCCTCGGGAATAGCATACGACTGTAGTTTCCCGTTGCTTTCAGCCGTGCAGCAGGACGCAGTGTAGCCATTATTTGGCTTATATTATCGATATCTTAACCGTCTAAGACTAGTAAAGAATTGATTTATTCTGAAAGGCTGCTACTCCCTTTCAGAATAAGTAAAGAGCAATTCTACTAACAAAAATACTAACCTTCTACCGTACTAACAATTAAATACCAATATTCTACTATCGGCCCCTAATGATCTGGGTGATAGCGAAAATGATAATGAAACGGAAACCAGAACGAAGTGAGACGGAAAATACTTACAAAAAGGAACTCAGATTGAAACAACTCACAATATGGTCTTACAGAAGGGAATTTAGAACGAAAAGATTCACAAAAGGAATAGATTGAAAAATACCCACAAAATGAAGGTTAGGTTCAAAATACGTACAAAATGCAATGTAGTGTCGAAATACCTATAAATGCAATTGGAATTCAAAATACTTACAAAATGCAAATGAGATCGAAATTACGTACAAAGTGCAATTGAGGTTCAAAATACTTACAAAATGCAATTGAAATTGAAAATACACGATGCAATTCAGATTAAAATCCCAGTTCCAATCCAAATTATTCACAAAGTGCAATTGAAATTCAAAATACTTACAAAATGCAATTGAAGTTGAAAATGCTTACAAAATGTACGGTAGATTCAAACGACTCATGTGGATTGACAATACTTACAAAATTCGCGCGAAATGCGGTTTTGGTTGAAAATAGTTACAAAATGCAATTGAAATTCAAAATTCTGTTGCGTGCCACTCCCCTAGTGGCACTTTTTGTTAACTGGATTACGGTGGGTTGAAGCACAACACAGGTTGTTCCTTTAAATGAAATAATTAAGTTTATTGCGGCCAGAACATACACCACTCATCAGCAAACACAAACAATTAGAACCTTACTCCAGTTTCCTCAAGTCTCTCCTTTGAGCGCTCTTGGCCCTTTTCACTTGTCAACAGACCACAGAAGTTAATCCGTCCTAATGAGTACGGTGGCCTTGACAGAAACTACCTGCCCCTCTCCCGTATGTACTCCGACTCCAGTTACTTACGATCACTTGCTGCAGGCTATTTCGCTGTCCACAAGCTGGGGAAACAATGCCACTGGATTTCGCAACTCGCACGGCACTTCGTCACCACACTTCTGTCGCACTCGCTCAGGAACACACACCCGCAGAAAACTCGGTCCCCTCACTGTTGAAGCCGCTTATATAGCAGGCTGGTGACTCAATGAATTCTAGAATCGTCCAGGACACACGGCTTCTCGACATTTCCTTCGCTGGCGAGGTCACGAACATTCTGGACAATCCCTTTGTCCTAGTAGCCTTGTTGCATAAGGCGCACGCAATACTCGAGGCAAGGCACAGCCTAGCCCTGGGGCAGTTGTGACTCATGCGGCGAGCGATGACACAAACTCACAGCCGTAACAATTCTCACTAAAAGGCCCGGCTACCTGCATTGAAAGACTTACCAAAAAGCAATTTAGATTGTCAATCTTTACAAAATGCAACTGAAGTTGAAAACAATTGCGAGATGTAATTTAGATCGAAAAAACTTACAGAATGCAACGTAGATTAAAAATACCTTTAAAAAACTAAAACGGAATTTAGATACACGGTGAACCAAGTAACAAAAACAGTGTGGGAATCGTAAAGAGAAAGGAAATATAATGAAAAGAGGAGAGGGGAGAGAGGAGAGGGTCCGCCCCAAAGGTAAGGGACAAAAGGGAAAACGGACCCAGCTCAGGAATCCCTCGGGGTCGCCAACTCCCGAACTCACCAACCGGGAGCCCCTGAGGGTGTAACATTATCTAGGGTGCACCAGAAGTGGTGGGGCTACATACACCCTGCCTCCTTAAGGGCCTTGAGCACAAGGCAGGAGGTAAAAGGAAAAGAAAAAGAAGGCTGACCCCTCACAGAAGGAGGGTGTCAGGAAAGATGAGACAACGGCCAATTAAGGCGGGAAAGTAAGAGACTCCCTAGGCCTCGGATACCCTAATACCGTCGGGGTCGGAAGAGAACAAGAGTTGACCAAGTGAGGTCGACAGGAAAGAAGACGGAGAGGAGCCCGGCACAAGTAAGTGGAAGCAATGCCGGACTCAGCTGGGGCCCCGTGGTCGCCAACCCACGCCCACTAGAAGTGAGCCCCTGGGGGCTAATTAAGAGTATTTAAATAAGAATATTTAAAATGAATTAAAAAGAAATAATTAAGAATGATAATAAGAGTAATAATTCTTCAGAATAATTATTGAAAAGAATAATACTTGAAATTAACAGTAAAGAACGATGGATAAATTATGATTATACTTCTTCTCAGCTTAATTGCTCGGTTGATGAACCTGATTAAGACTTGCATTTGCTAAAGCAACGATTTATGATGAAAGCACACATTGTGGGTGCATGATTATCAAGTTAAAGGCGTTTACACTTAACGGTGTGTAACTACTGTATATTGTAAATATGTATAAAAGGGTTAGCCTATATTTATGTGCGTAATTTTACTTTAATTCTAGAATAACCGTGTAGATGATCCATTAGGGTTTCATATTTGTTGTCGGATCATGTGATGTATATAGTAACATCTTGTTGAATGATTAGGGTTATTTGTGCAGTCCAGTCCAAGGGGACATTATGCTGCATTATGCATTATTTTTAAATGCTATTCATGTGAGGATTATTTTCATTTTGTATCCATTCTCGGACGTCGTCGACTGACTTTCTGTCAGTTATTTATTGAATAAATAAGTTATTTATTTTTAAACGTGCAGTGTGATGATTTATAGAGGTAATAAGAGGTCGCATTAAGAAGGCCATCGCTAGGTATTTATGGAGTTCCCCACACTCCTGAGATGACTTTTCATGATTCTCGTGTTCTGTGAGCAGTTTTCTTTGGTGCCTTGGTTTTGCTTAATGCCACCTCTGTTAGGATTTACTTGTACCCTTTTATTCCCTTCACTTGTTGGTCGGATCAGGGCAGTTTTTCTAGCCGGGGATTTTCAGGTCCCATCGAGAGATTTCAACAGGTAAAGGGTAGGTAATTCGGGTACAGTACCTACCGTAAGGCCACGGCCGCCTACTTTCCACTTCCTTGCTTAACCGTCCCACTCTCTCCATCCCTTCATCAGGCCCCCTGTACGCTTTCAGGTGAGGCAGCCTGGGCTTAGTGTTGGTCACACACCCCAGTTGTATCCCCGAATCAGAGTCTCATGCACCAGGACACTGCCCTCAGTGGCGGTAGAGGTGGGATCCCTCGTTTAGTCTGTGGGAAAAGCCGACCCTGGAGAGTAATACGATAGCGAAAATGGTCTGGGAATGCGGTAGATACCCCACGACTTGAAACAAGGTGCAGCATCTTTAACTTCCTGGAGTGAGTGTGGAAAACCCATCGGATAAACCACACTTAATTTTAACGGGCAGATAACCTTGATGTTGCGCCTCAGTATAGTATAGTATAGTACACTTAGTATAGTCACTGACAACTCTGCGATTCAAACCTTCATTCTAGAAACTTACACCTCCCAATAACGTCGTGAAGCGGGATTTTGCATTCTTAGCTACGCTGTCGGGGCAGGAAGGATTAGGAACAGGTAGAGAATAATATACTGTAGTAGCATATACTGTAACTAAGGCAGGAATTTGGAATCTAACCCTTGTGCTACCAATTGAAGCCCTGAATAATCTTCCCCACATATTCTCTTTGTAACTGATCCGGTTTGGGACTATAATCTTCAGACACACATGGGAATTCACCAACAAAGGCTTGACATAAACTATGACGTTACACATCAATATTAGAGCAGCTCTTCGTCCCTAATAAGACCAACACCATTACAAAAAGTTCAGAGTTGCATCGCGAGAGATAAGTTCTCATATAAATACATGACAGCGTATGAGAGCAGAGAAGAACATAACGCCAGGGAACGTAACTGTAGACAGATTGTGTAGCAGCGTTGACTAGCAGCGTGTTTAAGAGATAGTGCCTTGTGTTGCCTACTCGTAGAAGGTAACAAACAGTGACAAATTACCTCACTCATCACCTTGCCTAGTCATCGTGTTCGAAGCCATTTTCAGTGTTGCCTTAGTAATCGACGTGTGCGGCTTCGGTAGCGTAGTTGGTAGCATGCTGAACTGATGTACCCAAGATCGTGGGTTCAAACCCGGCCAAAGTCGACGGATTTTTTAAGAGCGTTAAAATCGTTCAGTATGCCTTCCTTCGGAGGGGAAGTAAAGCCAGTAGTCCCATATCATAGATTTTTGGCATGTACAAGATCCTTCCACTAACTAAACTTGTGTGAAGCCAAATTTCTAGGTTAGATTTCGTTGAAACGCTCTATCAAAGTTCCAACGTTCACCACTAGGATTCAGTGATATCTGGTGGCAAAAGTTGGAACTACGGTACTTGAATTGAATGGAACTTGTAGCTCACCCCATGGGTGTTCGCTTGAAGCAGCTACAGCCTCTGGCGAGCCGAACATGTCCTTGGACACTCCTGGCACTAAACTCCATACGCTAAATAAATAAATAAATAATCGATTTGTAATATTTTTCAGTCGGTCAACTCGATTGAACCAAATTGTAATGGGTGATTCCGTAATCTTGAAAACATACATGATATTAATAAATACACTTCTATGACCTGTTTCGTTCTTCAAGCAATCATCATCTGATCCTTTACTCTTAGGCTAGTACGTCTACAAGTATGGGTGAGGTATTTACAATACGTACACTTATTTAGTTACAGTAGTAATTAGTACAACAAGTCAAGATTTGTTAGTTATGTGTGTTTTTTGTTGTTGAGATAGGCCTACTGATAGTTGTGATTGACCTTCAAGTTTGCTTGCTCATTGTGTTTATGTAATTGTTATTAAAAGGTCAGGTAGATGTGCATTCTGAACGTAGCTGTTTGAACGTTGTGTATCCCGTCCTCACGCTTCTGCCGACATCACTGCATGCACTGAACTTGAAGGAATTTCCTGTCTTGTCTCATTATCTCTTATCCTCCTTGGCCTTTCTCCTGCTTTTCTAACTGCCTGTGTTCGTCAAACAATGTAACATGTGTTTGTTTCCAAGCCTATTTATTAATTTCATGTGATTTTTTTCAGGATTTGGGAACCACTCATTACAATCGTGTTGAGCGACTGAAAAATATTAAATTTTGACCTCGTCTAGTATGCCTTATTACCGTTGCCTTGGGTTCTTCACACTTAATTTAAACTGGTGCCTTTTCAGAATCAAACCTGTCTCTAGATTGATAACTTAAAAGTTTTATGTAAGTCCACTTCAGTGGCATAAACAGATGGATGACAATACAGTTCTACACTGAAAATATCCCAGCAATATACTGTAGCTTTCTACAGATTATAGGCCTACTTCGAAAATTAGTTACCAATAAAACTAAGTTCTTCGCGCTTTCGGTGAGATATTTTCGGAATATGTAATTGTTGAATATTCAATAAATTTATTAGAGCAGCCAATGGTCATACAGAGAACATAACAAAACATTTTAATCAATAACATACGATAATGGTTCATTAAACTGACTACACATCTGTGCAAAACTGCCTAATAGAGGTTCCTCTGTTAGGGCACCTAATTACATGGTATCTATCGCCCAGGCGGTCACACCGATCATGGCTGGGGTCATGCTAGCCTTTGTCTTGCAGACTTTAAAATGGAAGCCATGCACGGCCATTCGTGGTCTACATGATATGTCGCAATTCGTAGTTGGCCCTCATCCATTATTTGGTCATCATGGCATCTGTCGAGAAGAAATCTGGCCATATGTCACGTCTCTTTAGTTGGAGTTCCGTTACTAGTCTTCCGTAGCTGCTTGTGCTTCTTGAAACGAAGTTCCTCAATCATAAAAGGTTCTCTTGTCATTACATGTACTAATCGGTACCGTGAATATTTCGATAGCCCCAGAGTCCTCTTTAGGTATGTGACTTTTACTATCTCTATTTGTCGCAGGTTGGTGGTGTTCAGGTGTTCCCATATAAGTTTCAAACCACAGGTGACAACAGGTAGGATCTTAATGTTGAAAAGTTTTATCGCGGCTTGAACAAACATTATCCGTAGATCCTTATTGTCTGACATAGAGAATCTATTCTATTATATAATACGCTAAGTTCATCCGACAAAAAAACAAGCTCCTGAACCGGAAGGAGTTAGAAGGTGCGTTTTGCGCCAAAATCTTCTAAACCGTCACAGAAGAACAGGAAAAATCTTTTATTTCTTGAAAAGTCAACGAAAATATAATTATTTGTTTAAAAAGAGTGTTTAAACAAATAAATAAGACAATAGCCCCTGGCAGAACTGTGTCGCGTCCAGCGCACATAACACTATAACCGGGCGGGTAGTCTATACACATGGGGCGCACACAACCCATTGTGCATTGAAAAGAATATTCAAACCGCAGCAGTGACAATTTACACTCTGATTTCATAATTATCGACAAATCAAATAAATATATTTATAGAAGGAATCAACCTGAGAGGAGACCTTGTGTCTCTGGGCAAATGGGAGTGAAATGCGTCGTTGCTAGTCATCTGCAACATTAATATATTGGATTCAGCAAGAGAATCCAACTAGCCTCTTTCACTCCAACTCCAGCACATAACCTACAAGAGGTGCCCCTGTTAAACCGAGCAACACAGTGGAAGGTTGGGTAACCAATCCTAGCGGGAAACTGGGTCGGTGAGCCGATCAGTGCTGGGGTCTCCAAGGCTTCAACCTTGGCAGTATCCTTGTCAGTGTGAAACATCACTGGCCTAAGTCAACAGTCTTTCAACTGTTAAAAGCATGGAGGAAAGTTCAGCAAATGCTACTACGCCAGGTGGTAACCAATCCACCGTCGCTTCGAGTGACGCATGCAAGCCTTCGGAATCTGGGGAGCTTGCACCGAAATGCTTGGAGGTATCGGAGACTCCACGAAAGATCAATCATAGAGTCAAGAATTTCTTTGCTACCTTTAACACAAATTCTCTGCGGAAGGTTGGAAAATTAAAACAACTCACGGATGCTCTAACTGAACATCAGATCGAAATTGCGGCAGTTCAGGAAACACTATTTACTGATGAGCATGCCTTTGAATCAGAAGGCTACAGAATCTTCAAGGGTAAGCCAGGTAAACGTGTTATAGAAACCATTCCCCAACTTGGTACTGGATTTGTAGTCAACAAGAAGATTCTAGACTCCATCACAAATTTCACTTCTGTAAGCAGTCGAGTCTCGACCCTTTCGTTTCGAAGTACAAATAAAATGTATACTATTGTGAACGTTCATGCACCGATCAACGTAGCGAACAAGAAAGACCCGGAAGGAACTGATCGATTCTGGGAAGAACTTGAAGACATTTTATCGAAGATTCCAGACAAACATAATATCATTTTACTTGGGGATTTCAATGCCCAGGTAGACAAAGAAAGAAAATTTCGAAACATTGTTGGAAATTACTCCGCTCATCACAGAACTAATCGTAATGGAGAACGTCTAATAGAGCTATGTAGGGCATTCAACCTGGTAATGAAATCCACTGCTTTCAAGCATCTGTCCAGGAAACAAAAGACCTGGAAATCCCCAAATCCCAGTCTTGACGAATTCCAGATTGATCACGTCGCAATAGCACGGAAAGCTCAAAGAGAAATTCAGAATGTGAAAGTTCTACGAAATGCAAAACTGGACTCGGATCATTATCTATCTAAAATTAAAATCAAACTCCTCCCGAGAAACACACGGAGGTTCCGAGCCAAAAAGACTGGAAGATATGATGTTGAAAACCTGGCGTCCGGTAATGAGTTTACACGAAAACTACAAACTGTGGTTGCAGAGAACTGGGAACAACTGCGAGAGGCGCTGGTTGAGACAGCAAAAGAGACCCTCCTACTAACTAAAACGAGGAAGCATGCAAGGTGGAACAGTGAATGTGACGCAGTAATAAGGAAGAGACAGCATGCAAGGCAGAAATGGAATTCGCAACAAAATCAAGTCAACTGGACAGACTTCTTGAGTGAGAGAACGAGTGCAGCAAAAACCATCTGCAATGCTAAACGTGCCTTTCATAAAAAAACAGATGGATCAAATCGAACAGTATTTCCAGAAGAATAATATGCGCAACTTCTATAGAACATTTAAAAGCAACTTGAAGAAATATAGCCCTCCATATCTTCAGTTCAGGGATTGCAATGGAAAACTAGTTTATAGCGACTAAGATAATTGTCAGGTGCTTACAAAATATTTTGAGTCCCTTCTTAACTGTGAGACTCCAAGTTCCATATTCACATTTAATGACCATGCGCAAGTCCATCCAGATTCCTCTTCACCCACGAAATAGGAAGTCAAACAGATTATCCGATCTCTAAAGAACCATAAAGCTCCAGGTGAAGGCTCGATAATCGCTGAGCTGTGGAAGTTTGCTAGTGACAATACAGTGGATAAATTAACGGACATCATACATGAAATTTGGGATACCGAAAGACTTCCAAGTGAATGAACTTCTGCTTTAATCCACCCCCTTCATAAGAAAGGCGATAAAGCAGATGTTAACAACTATCGAGGCATCTCCCTCCTACTGGTAACTTACAAAATCCTCTCAGAAGCTCTTCAAACTAGGGCTGAAGAACAACTAGATACAGAACTGGGTGATTATCAAGGAGGTTTTAGGAAGGGACGGTCATGTGTGGAGCAAATCATGAATCTCAAATCTATCCTTTCATATCTGAAACTAAGGAGCAAGAAATTTGTAGTAACTTTCATTGATATTAAGAAAGCTTATGACTCCATTGATCGGACTACCCTACTTAAGATTCTAAAGGAGTTCGGCCTAGACAACAAAACCAGAGCGATCATCCAACAGACTCTCACCAACACCACTTCAAAAGTTAAGTTTAGAGGCGAGATTTCCAATGCCTTGGAGATAAGGACAGGAGTTCGACAGGGAGATGGTCTCTTGCCTCTACTATTCAACTGCGTTCTTGAGAAAGTTATCCGTGAGTGGCGCAAAACAATGAGTGATGAAGGAGTCGAAAATGGAATCAGACTTGGTCACAAGAATAAGAACCTATCAATTAACTGTCTAGCCTTTGCAAATGACCTTGCGGTTTTTGCAGATTCGTTGGATACGGCCAGGAAACAGATCAACCAGCTTCAAACACAAGCTGCAAAGGCGGGCCTCCTGATCTCTTTCGAGAAAACAGAATTTATTACTAACATCAAAACGGCTCCAAAACATATTGAAGTGAATCATGGGAAAATCAAGCGGGTTGTGAAATTTAAGTATCTTGGGGAGTGGATAGACCCTACAAGGTCCGAAAACGAGGCTTTTGCGTCACGCTTGAATAAAATTGAAATGGCTTACCATCTAACTAAAAATGTGTACAACAAAAGATCTATATCCCTGAATGCAAAACTGAAGCACTACTGCACGGTCATCCGGCCAGAAGCTTTGTATGCAGCGGAATGTCTCTCCATGAATAGAAAAGGCATAATGGAAAAACTGGAGAACAAGGAAAGGAAGATATTGAGGAAAATCCTGGGTCCAGTCAAAGAACACTGCGAGTTCCGAAGACGCCACAACCACGAGTTGTACACTCACGTAGAGAGAATAACGGACGTGATGAGGAAAAGGAGGATTTCTTTTTATGGTCATATAACCCGAATGAAATCAACACGGCTATCCAACAGAATTTTTGCTTTTCTCCGTGAGAAAAAAACAAAGGGGGCCTGGTTCAATGAATTAGAGAAAGATCTGTTGGAGACTGGGATTACACGTGAAGATATCCAAGAGCGTGGCCCACTTAGGGAGAAACTTCAGAAACATCGGAGTTTTCAACTTAAGCCGAAGCTAAAAACCGGGAAGGCGTGGACGACAGAGAGAAAGGTGCAACATCGATTGCGAATGAAGGAGTACTGGGCTAATATTAAAATGCAGAAAAAACAGTTGAAATGACGTCGTCCTTAGTTGGCCGTAACGAAGGAAGAACAAGAAGCCCGCATAACAGTAAAGCTGGGCGGTTGGTTAATGAACATGCGAGATTTCTCGCACAGGTCCCCTAGTAGATATTTATAACATACTAGCTGTACCCGGCATGCGTTGCAATGCCAATCAAAGAAAGTGATGGCGTTGTAACTTTGCATGTTGAAGTGCTTTTGGATTTCCTATATTTTTTTCTTTTTCCGTTAACCACTTCTAAACTATTGAAAAATTGATTTACTATCTCAAAAAAATCATGGGAGCGTGCTCAATAACTCAACCAAGATTCATTGCAATGAAATGAATGGTATACGAACGCATACGGGACTTTGTTGAAACGATTCAAGCGCCGTCACCCATTTGTTGAATATACTCGTACGCTACCTATTGTAAAATGGATTTACAAATTCGAAAACCTTCCCTGGCGTGTACACAACGACTCACCAAAGTTTCATCGCAATCGGATGAATGGCATATGAACGCATACGGGATTCTGTTTAAACCATTCGCGCGCCGTCACTCATTTGTTGAATCTACTTGTGCGCCACTCACTGAAAAACGGATTTACTAATTCATACACCTTCGCAGGATTGTACTCAAATCACTAAAGTTTTATCACAAACGGATGAATGGTATATGAACGCATACGGGATTTGGTTGAAACGATTCACGCACTGTCGCTCATTAGTTGAATCTAATCGTGCGCTACCAATTGTAAAATGAATTTTCTAAATCAGAAATCTTCGCGGGAGTGGAAACAACATTTCACCAAATTTCATTGCAATCGTATGAATGGTATATGAACGCATACGGAGTTCTTTTTTAACGATACGCGCGCCGTTACTCATTTGTTGAATCTACTCGTGCGCTACCTATTGTAAAAAGGATTTACTAAGTCAGAAACCTTTTCTGGAGTGTGCACCACAATTCACCAAAGTTTCATAGCAATCGGCTGAATGGTATATAAACGCATACGGGACTTTGCTTAAACGATTCGCGTGCCGTCGCTCATTTATTGAATCTACTATTGTGCGATACCTATTGTAAAGTGAATTTACTAAGCCAGAAACCTACCCTGAAGTGTACACAACATCTCACCCAAGTTTAATCGCTATCGGACGAATGGTATATGAACGCAAACGGGGCTATGTTGAAAAACTTTGCGTGTCGTCGCTCATTTGATTAATTTACTTGTGCGATACCATTGTAAAGTGGATTTACTAACACAGAAACCTTCCCTGAAGTGTACACAATATCTCACCCAAGTTTCATAGCTATCAGACGAATAGTATATGAACTCATGCGGGACCTTGTTGAAACGCTTGGCGCGTCGTTGATCATTTGTTGAATCTACTCGTTTGCTTCCCATTATAGCATGGATTTACAAACCAGAAACCTTGCCTGTAGTGTACACAACCTCTCACCCAAGTTTCATAGCTGTCGGACGAATAGTATGTGAACGCATACAGGACTTTGTTGGAACGCTTCGCCCGTCGTCGCTCATTTGTTGAATCTACTTGTGCGATACCTATTGTAAAGTGGATTTACTAAGACAGAAACCTTCCCTGTAGTGTACACAATATCTCACCCAAGTTGCATCGCTAACAGACGAATAGTATATGAAGGCGTACGGGACTTTGTTGAAACGCTTCACGCGTCGTCGCTCAATTGTTGAATCTACACGTGCGCTATCAATTATAACATGGATTTACTAAGCTAGAAACCTTGCATGTAGTGTACACAACCTCTCACCCAAGTTTCATAGCTGTCGGACGAATGGTATGTGAACGCATACAGGACTTAGTTGAAACGCTTCGCCCGTCGTCGTCCATTTGTTGAATCTACTCGTGCGCTACCTATTGTTAAGTGGATTCACTAAGCCAGAAACCTTACCTGAAGTGTACAGAACGTCTCACCCAAGTTTCATCGCAATGGGATGAATGTTATATGAACTCATGTGGGACTTTCTTGAAACAAACGCACGCCATTTTGTTGAAGCTAATCGCGTGCCATCTATTGCAAATTGGATTTACTACGCCTATTACTTTTCCGAGACTGTGCACAACAACTCACCAAAATTTGATCGCAATCGGATGAGTGGTTTATGAACGCATAAAAGACGAACAAATGAACATTCATTTATATATATATATATACTGGCTGTACCCGGCATGCGTTGCAATGCCAATAAAAGAAAGTGTTGGCGTTGTAACTTTGCTTGTTGAAGTGCTTTTGGATTCCCAATATTTTTTTTCTTTTTCCGTTAACCACTTCTAAACTATTGCAAAATTGATTTACTATCTCAAAAACATTATTGAAGCGTGCTCAAAACTCAGTAAAGTTTCATCGCAATGAAATGAATGGTATATGAACGCATACGCGACTTAGTTGAAACGATTCGAGCGCCGTCACCCATTTGTTGAATATCCTAGTATGCCACCTACTGTAAAATGGATTTACTAATTCGAAAAGCTTCCCTGGCATGTACACAACAACTCATCAAAGTTTCATCGCAATTGGATGAATGGCATATGAACGCATACGGGATTTTGTTTAAACGATTCGCGCGCCTTCACTCATTTGTTGATTCTACTTGTGCACCACCCATTGAAAAACGGATTTACTAATTCATTCACCTTCGCAGGATTGTACTCAACTCACTAAAGTTTTATCACAATCGGATGAATGGTATATGAACGCATACGGGATTTGGTTGAAACGATTCACGCGCTGTCGCTCATTAGTTGAATCTACTCGTACGCTACCTATTGTAAAAAGGATTTACTAAGTCAGAAACCTTACCTGGAGTGTGCACAACAATTCACCAAAGTTTCATAGCAATCGGACGAATGGTATATGAACGCATACGGGACTTTGTTGAAACGCTTCGCGCGTCTTCCCTCATTGTTGAATCTAATTGTGCGCTACCTATTGTAAAATGGATTTACTAAGCTTGAAACTTTCCCTGGAGTGTACACAACAACTCACCCAAGTTTAGTCGCTATCCGACGAATGGTATATGAACGCATATGGGACTATGTTGAAACACTTTGCGCGTCGTCGCTCATTTGTTTAATCTACTTGTGCGATACCTATTGTAAAGTGGATTTACTAACCAAAAACCTTCCCTGAAGTGTACACAATATCTCACCCAAGTATCATCGCTATCAGACGAATAGTATATGAACGCATACGGGACTTTTTTGAAACGCTTCGCGCGTCGTTGCTCAATTGTTGAATCTACTCGTGTGCTACCCATTATAGCATGGGTTTACTAAGCCAGAAACCTTGCCTGTAGTGTACAGAACCTCTCACCCAAGTTTCATCGCTATCGGACGATTGGTATGTGAACGCATACAGGACCTTTTTGAAACGCTTCGCCCGTCGTCGCTCATTTGTTGAATCTACTCGTGCGCTACCTATTATTAAGTGGATTCACTAAGCCAGGAACCTTACCTGAAGTGTACAGAACGTCTCACCCAAGTTTCATCGTAATGGGATGAATGGTGTATGAACTCATGTGGGAATTTCTTGAAACAAAAGAACGCCATTTTGTTGAAGCTACTCGCGCGCCATCTATTGTAAATTGGATTTACTACGCCTATAAATTCTCCGGGACTGTGCGCAACAACTCTCCAAAATGTTATCCCAATCGGACGAATTGTATATGAACGCATCGCCATTACGCATTTGTTTCAACTACTCGCGTGCTATCTATTGAGAAATGGATTAACTATGCCTGTGACCATCCCGGAAGTGTTTACAACTCCCCAAAATTTGATCGCAATCGGATGAATGATTTATGAACGCATAAAAGACGAACAAACGAGCATTCATTTTTATATATATATACTAGCTGTACCCGGCATGCGTTGCAATGCCAATCAAAGAAATTGTTGGCGTTGAAATTCTGTTTCTTGAAGTGCTTTTGGATACACAACATGTTTTTCAATTTCCGTTAACTGCCTCTAAGCTATCGTACAATGGATTTTCTAATTTAGAACCATTCGTGGGAGCGTGCACAACAACTTTCAAAAGTTTCATCGCAATCGGATGAATGGCATATGAACGTATACGGGATTTTGTTTGAACGATTCGTGCGCTGTCACTCATTTGTTGAATCTACTTGTACGCTACCTATTGAGAAATGGATTTACTAAGTCGAAACCCTACCCTGGCGTGTACACAATAACTCATCAAGGTTTCATCACAATCGAAGAAGGTTATTTGAACGCATAGGGGATTTTGTTAAAACGCTTCGCGCGTCGTCACCCATTTGTTGCATATACTCGTGCGCTACCTATTGTGAAATGGATTTACTAAGTCAAAACCCTTCCCTGGTGTGTACACAATAACTCATCAATGATTCATCGCAATCGGATGAATGGCATATGCACGTTTACGGGGTTTTGTTTAAACGATTCGTGCGCTGTCACTCATTTGTTGAATCTACTCGTACGCTACCTATTGAGAAATGTATTACTAAGTCGAAGTCCTTCCCTGGCGTGTACACAATAACTCATCAAGGTTTCATCGCAATCGAAGAATGTTATATGAACGCAATAGGGGATTTTGTTGAAACGCTTCGCGCGTCGTCACCCAATTGTTGCATCTACTCTTGCGCTACTTATTGTGAAATAGATTTACTAAGTCCCCTTCCCTGGCGGGTACACAATAACTGATCAATGTTTCATCGCAATCGGATGAATAGTATATGAACGCATACCTGATTTAGTTTAAACGATTCGCGCTCCGTCACTCATTTGTTGAATCTACTCGTGCGCTACCTACTGTAAAGTGTATTTAATAAGTTAGAAACCGTCACGTAAGTGTCCACAACATCTCACCCAAGTTTCATCGCTATCGGACTAATGGGATATGAAGACATAGGGGACTGTATTGAAACGCTCCGCGTGTCGTCGTTCATTTGTCGAATCTACTCGTGTGCTACCTAATGTGAAATGTATTTACTAAGCCAGAAACCTCCCTTGGATTGTCCAGCATATTTCACCCAAGTTTCACCGCTAACGGCAGAATGGTATATGACCTTATACGGGACTTTGTTGAAACGCTTCGCGCGTCGTCCCTCATTTGTTGAATCAACTTATTGCATAGTGGATTTACTAAGCCAGAAATTTTCCATGACGTGTACACAACATCTCACCCAAGTTTCATAGCTACGGACGAATGGTACATGAATGCATACGGGACTTGGTTGAAACGCTTCGCGTGTCGTCGCTCATTTGTTGATTCTACTCTTGCACTACATATTGTAATATGGATGTACTCAGCCAGAAACCTTCCCTGGAGTGTACACAATATCTCACCCATGTTTCATCGCAATCGGATGAATGGTATGTGAACGTATACGGGACGTTGTCGAAACGCTTCGCGCGTAGTCACTCATTTGTTGAAGATAAACGTGCGCTTCGTATTGTAAAATGTATGTACTAAGCCAGAAACCTTCCCTGGAGTGTACACAACATCTCACCCAAGTTTCATCGCTATCGGATGAATGGTATATGAAATTATATGGGACTTTGTTGAAACGCTCGCGCGCCGTTGCTCATTTGTTGATTCTACTCGTGCTCTACCTATTTTTAAAGGGATTTACTAAGCTAGAAACCTTCCCTGGAGTGCACACAAAATCTCAGCCTAGTTTCATCGCTATCGGACGAATGGTATATGAACGCAAACGTGACTTTGTTGAAATGCTTCGAGCGTCGTAGCTCATTTGTTGAATCTACTCGTGCGCTGCCTATTGTAAAGTGGATGTACTAAGCCAGAAAATTTCCCTGCAGTGTACACAACATTTTACGCAAGTTTCATAGCTATCGGACGAATGGTATATGAATGCATACGGGACTTTGTTGAAACGCATTGCGTGTCGTCGCTCATTTGTTGAATCTACTTGTGCGCTATCTACTGTGAAATGTATTCACTAATTTTGAAACCTCACGGCCAACTGAATGCGCTCATACCGGCCTAGACAATGAGACCTTTTTCATGAAATCTTGTTAGTTACTCAACTGCTCACACAGCGCTGTTCACCAAGCATTGCACGACTAAGACTTATCTCTACTTAGTGTAAAACAAAGTCCCCGATTCTTGGATATCACGGGTAATCTCGAGAACCACTGGATGGATTTTGATGCGGCTTTCACCATTCTGTACAGGTAATATCGAGGAAGATTTCTGTAGAAAATAATTTATTTATGATCAAAGGGAGCCAAGCAGTAACGATTTTAGATTTCAGTGAATAGGTCGAAGAAAGAACTTTACGTCCGTGCGCTTTTTAAGCTTACGCTGGACAAACCGTTAAAAATATCAATATACTATGAGTGTAAGAATTGTTCAGCATGAAAAATTGTACAAAAAAGTCCGCGTGAGCATATCTCTATCTTCGATACATCGCCCACTATAAGTGTTTTTAGTTTGGACGGGAGGGGGATTTGGCTTGCACCTCGCCATTCTTCAATTACGTCTGACAGGAATTCCTTGCACATTCATAACTGTTTCCGGGCGAAGCCGGGGCGGGTTGCTAGTGACACTGTTATATTATCATTATAATTCCCACAATATCAAAATGCAAATTATATCACAAAATAAAATAGCGTGCTAATAAATCTAAGAGAAATTAGACATACCTTGCACCTCGTTACAGTTGAATTCGATCAGAATCACTCGGTTTTCATTAAAGTTTATGCATTTTTCTGCTGAACGGTTTGGAAGTTCGGCAACAGGAAACTAGGACTGTTATTTACTTAAAATATTCATTTTTGTACTATTTGTGTTCATGATTTCATTACATTGTCAGAACTACGGACAGTAGTGGCTACGCTGGCTAAAGCGCAGCGTTAGGCCATGGGGCCAAGCTCTCTGCTGACTCGGTAGACGCGTGTGTTCGAGCCCCACCGTCGGCCGTCCTTGAAATGATTTTCCGTGGTTTCCCATTTTTCAACACCAGGAAAATGCTGGGACGGTACCTTCTAACAGGCCACGGCCGCTTCCTTCCACATCCTTGCCCAGTTTCATTCATCTTCATCCATTACATCTCTCATCCTGACGCGCAGGTCGCCCACGGGCGTCGACTAGAAAGACCTGCACTCGGCCTCTCAGGAGGCCACACGAAAAAAATGTCAGAATTAATGCTTTAATTAGTAGGGTATACTATTCAGTGCACCTATTATAAATAAAAACCGTGAGGTTTCTCACCTCCCCATATTATGAAACCCGGTTGCCTAATACGGGGAAAGTGCACTTTTAAAGTTAACAATAATATCAGAGGGTATTACAACATCAAACGTGCCCATATTTGTAATATACATAGTATATCGCCTGAGGTTTACATTGGTGAGAAAACCAAAATTATTCCGTTCCTTCTCATGTCTAATGTGAGCCCTATAAAAAAACTCTCCATATTTGGCGACTTTCCTCTACCCATTTTTAGAAGATACCTTATGCACTGGGCAGCTGAATCCGTGATTAATTGTATAGGTAGCTTCGTAAGTCTCAGAACTCAGGAAGTCCTTTCTAGCAGCGTTACTAGCAGCTTTCAAAGTTTCAAGGTAAGAAAGAAAATATTCCTCTAGCCAGTTTAGGCGACTGACATTTAATGAGAAAAAATGCCCTTTATCTGGATTTCTAGACTGAATATGATGATATGTGATGCTTACGTCATGCATAGCGAACAATTTATTAACGTTTTAAAAAAAATGGTTGCTTCTGCGTCCATGAATGTGTACCCTACGCTTCCGGGTGCATGCCTATATTTTCTTTCAGTGTACTAATGGCACCAATAACTTCTGACGAGAACACTTCCTTGGCACGCCGAACATTCATTTTTTTCAAATTTAGTGGGTTCGATGTGTTTTTTAGTGAGGTGTCTGACCGGTTTGACGATCTCACCCTTTTGCATTGTGTATAGTAATGACAAGTATTTCCCTGAAATTATTCCAGTACCATCAGTCATCTCTCGTTACAGAAACTGCGTTCTAATGTTTTTTTTTTAGAATGTGACAATGATCAAAACTAGGGAATACATTCCTAGACTCGTCGTATGGGTGATTGACCATTGGTTGGAAATTCCCTCCCCCTAAATGCCTCATCATTGTAGTGTTAGTTTTGTGATTATCAGAGACAGTTATTATAATTATGAAACCGCATTGTTCAACCTCGAGAATAACGTCCAGCAGGAGTTTATGTAAGTCCCGTCCTGACAGCTGCTTCGTGAAAAAGAAGGCACACGGTATCTGATAATTTGTCGAAAGATCTCTTAGCACAAAACACAACACACGATTGGCTGCTACTTGTTCCCGGCTGTAATTTTCATCCTCTCTTTCCTTTTGATGAGACGGTGTTGGAGTTGTGTCCTTGTACCCGAAGGAGGTGCAAGGTATGTCTAATTTCTCTTAGATTTATTAGCACGCTATTTTATTTTGTGATATAATTTTAATTTTGATAATGCGGAAATTATAATGATAATAATTATATAGTGTCACTAGCAACCCGCCCCGGCTTCGCCCGGGAACAGTTATGAATGTGCAAGGAATTCCTGTCAGACGTAATTTAAGAATGGCGAGGTGCAAGCCAAATGCCCCTCCCGTCCAAACTAAAAACACTTATAGTGGGCGATGTATCGAAGATAGAGATATGCTCTCGCGGACTTTTTTGTAGAATTTCTCACGCTGAACAATTCTTACACTCATAATATAGTGATATTTTTAACGGTTCGCCCAGCGTAAGCTTAAAAAGCGCACGGACGCCAGGCTATTTTTTCGGCCTTTTCACTGAAATCGTTACTGCTTGGCTCCCTTTGGTCATAAATAAATTATTTTCTACACAAATCATCCTCGAGATCACCTTTACAGAATGGTGAAAGCAGCATCAAAATCCATCCAGTGGTTCTTGAGATTACACATTTAATATACGTACTGTACAGCCGATTCCTTATCACGCCTATAATGGGAGGGGAGTGCGCTCTACCGGCAACGAGTAGAAACTTTCCAATGACATGTTATACATGGGTTCTGACTGGGAATGTCAAGGCCGGTATGGAGCGCAGCTCGTATTCAGTCGGCCGTGGAAACCTTCACGTAAGTGTACACAACATATCACCCAAGTTTCATCGCTATCGGACGAATGGTATATGAACACATACGGGACTTTGTTGAAATGCTTCGCGCATCGTCGCTCATTTGTTGAATCTACGCGTGCGCTACCTATTGTAAAATGGATTTACTAAGTCAGAAACCTTCCTTGGTGTGTACTCAACATCTCACCCAAGTTTCATCGCAATCGGACGAATGGTATATGAACGCATAGGAGACATACATACCCACAGACAAACTATCACGTTACATTGATTTTTAGCCTATTTTCAATTTTGAAAAAAAAAATAGGCTTATGAGATCACCTTTTGTCCGTGTGTGTATGCGTGTGTGTGTGTGTGTGTGTGTGTGTGTGTGTGTGTCCCTAATAACTTTTAAACGACTGGAGTGATTTAATTGTAACTCAGTAAGTTCATAGCACTATTCCGGGCGACCTCGACCGTGCCCTTCAAATTTTGTAACGTCTCACCAATCCAACATGGCGGCTGTGCGAAATATTTCACCAGGATTCAATATCTCCGAAACTATTACCGATATCACTCTGGAATTTATAACGGTGATAAAGAGAACTACTAGAAGTTCACCAATGTGACTTTTGAAAAACTGGTAACTACAAAACTAACATGGCGGCCACGCGAATTTGCGACTTTTAAATAGACGTTTCTCGCGATTTAGCCAACCAAACGCAATAATACTTGGTACAGTATATGTGGGTAGTTTATTGGCTGAGGAATAACCCACCCACCAAGGGAAGATGATTAAGAGAAGGAAGTAGATTTGGGATTGGAAAAGAAGGATAGAAAAATAGGAGGAGAGTCCCGCAAAAGTTATTAATTTGACTTTCAATCCACTTAGAGGCGGTTGCAACTGCAAATCCGTGCTCGGATACCTAAAGTGGGTACGAGCTTGGTCGAAGCTGACGGGAACCGCAGCTAAGACTTGGGCAGTTTGCCAGAGAAAGGCTTTAGTGTATTTCCTTCCAAGCACGAATAAAAGTACTATAGGGAAGGGTGATGGTCTGGCCAGACAAATAGTAAGACTTTATTGAGTGTGAACGAGGGCATAAACCTAGGAAGAGCTAGGAAAGCCAGGATCCTGCCTAACTGTAGTATCAGAGAAATGATGAATCCAAAAACAAATATTTAATTTATTAAACAATGCAGAGAAGTTTGAGGGAATTAACAAGCATGTAATATAATTTGGACAAACATAGTTCATTTGAACTTTTTAACAAATAGGGTCGCAGACCTCTCAACATTAAATGTTTGCTCCAGGCAATTGACGATTTACAAGGTTTCAAACCTTACATGTTTCTAAAATCTTTATAAGATTTAAACCAATAAACAATGAAATAATTAAAGCTTGAACGTTAATTGGAGTACAAAAAGTGCACCTTAAGAAATTCTTGAGAGAATGTTCTAGAGAAAGTGACAACTTCGAATGTAACAATAATAAAACCATGAAAAATAGGATAGAAGTTCCTACAACTTCTTATATTTATACAGAATTATTATATGAGAATTATACAAAGAGGGCAGGTCACTTACTGTGAAACCTGAAGAAAGTGAAAAGGAAAGTTCCAGACTTCCCAAGTTTGAGCAGGAATCACTAGCCAAATGGGACAGTTTCCATTTCGTGAAACTTGAACATGACTCGCTTAAGAGTTTAAAGAAATGTTCTCCCTGAGTATAGGAAAGGGACAACGTGATTTAAAACTTGTATCACACAAGCAATTATGCAGAATTTAATTAATGTTAAACTAACAAAGTTGGAAGGGCACTTCGTGAGTAACACCTTATAGAAAGTTACAATTTTATAAATAATGGTTGTTAGTAGAAGGTTAAGGAAAGATCATTGGGATATAGGATCAATGTTCATGGCCGTATTTAATATAACCGGACGATCGCGACGCGTAGAAACGTGGAGCAAGCACTGATTATCACTATAGTCTGTAAAGATTGATGCAAAGTTCACTATAGAAACACTGAAGTTTATGAGAAAAAAAGTTATTGCAATTATGGAAATAACTGATTGCACTATATAGGTGAGAGTCTATTTCTTGAAAAAGTTGTGATTTACAATTAAATCCGCCATAGAATGTTCTAGAGGTTCCAGCGGTGGAGGAAAGTTAGCTATTGCAAAAATTTGTAAGGAAGATTCCTCATTTTAAATAGCATTTTCACAAGTGCGTGAACAATACTTGACGGCAAGACTCGCAGATAGAGAACAAGGTCTCGAAGGTTCCAGAACGACCTTAGCAGAAAATGGGGTTGAGAAAATCCAACGGAGGAACTAGCTTTCTAATTATAGACAGCGGGTATTAGATAATATCCCACGTAGCGAGAGGATTTCTCGTTTGAATAGCTTAAGAAAAGCTCTTTTTAGTAAGGTTGGCTTATACAAGCAAAAGCTCAACATGGCAAATCCCACGAAGAATGATTATTGCCCCAAAGTAAATAATTTCACACTGCCTATAAATTATAATTAAAAGCACGTGGAAGTTAAAACCATAAAGATGAGGTTAAAACTTTTAAAAAGGTACTTATCTTGATTTCATGTTGAAGTCGAAGTTTCCGTTGATGATTACTTAGCCAACATGGCGTAAAAGAGGGTGAGCCTCTTGGTTTGAGGAGGCAAGCTCGAGCGGAGCTTTGACTGAACGAGTCAACTGCAGACGGAGAAGTGAGAGCAGCTCAACGGAGCACGGAGGAACCAAGAAAGGGGAAAAGAGTGGGGGGTAGGAGACAAAAGGAGAACATATAAACATTGCCAACTTTAAAGAAAAAAAATAATCTTCTTTTGCTGAGCTGGTCTTCAAAGAGTTGACAACAGTATCTGGTAGCCAAATGGATATGGAATTCCTCTTGCGCGAGGAAGAGTTGAAGAGCTTCAGAGATTCGTTGTTATATGACGCTAGGTGGGTCACAGAATATATATCTGGAACAGACTCATACAAAATATAAGAGATTTGCATATAAAGGAGAAAACAAATGATCACTGTTGGTGTTTGACAAAAAGGAAGGAAAGAACGTGCAAAAGCATTCAAAATTATAATCTCAGGTACCGTGTATTCCAAGAATGCACCATACTGGGAGGGGCAGACACCAACAGCGAGCAAGAAAAACAAGTACAGTAATAAACAATTGCCGAAAAGTAGTCTTGTGATCTGACCATTAGTAGTCAAGACTCTGAATACCCTGACTCTCCTATCTCTTCCAGGGTAACACTTGGTCACTCTTCCAAAAGGCCAGACTAGGGGGGGGGGTGAAACATCCCTAAGACCAAGTCTCCCACTTTAATGTCGGGACTGGAAAGAAACCACTTCTGCCTCCCTTGCAAAGAAGTTAAATATTCCAAGTTCCATCTCTTCCAAAAAGAATTACGGAGGGCTTCAAGTTTACGCCAAACAATAGGTAGATTAAAATCCCTGTAAGAATTGGGAAGAGGAGGAGGGGCAGAGAGAGAAGTGCGTGTAAGGAAGCGACCAGGTGTAAGTGGAAGGAGGTTATCAGGGTCATTGGAAAGCGGAGTTAAAAGGCGAGAATTATCAACACTTTCAATCACAAAATAACTAGAAGCTGAGGGAAATAAAGCACTAGTAAAGATTGCGATGCAATGCAAAAGGAGAATTAACAAGTTTAAACAAAGCGTATAGAAACAAGTACATCTATTCAGGACAAGAATATACCAAATAAACAAAGAAACTATGCGAGTAGAAAGCAAGAACGCCATAGGTAACAATCTATTGGCCATAAGCAATGACCTTAAGTCACAATAAGCATCAAAGGGGTCACTCAGAAAAATACTTAAGTCAGCGAGAAACGTGACGTGACAAGTATGAATGCAAAAACACATCGAATGTAAGGACGAGAAAAAACCAGTTTGTTCATCAATGAACATTAAGATTTCAAAATATGTAAGCAAAGTGAAATACATGAGCGCGTGAGAAATACGCAACAAAGTTTTGAAACAAGGATCGAAGCAGTTATAGAATACGAGCATGAGTAAGTGGAAGACGTAAGCAAGCGCGGCCTTGACCCACAGAGTACAGCGAGATAACGAATATAAATAGCTGAAAGAGTCCTTAAACGGAACAAGTTTATTTTGGGAAGTAGGTGAGCGACTTCCGAGATTACGGTAGCGGCTCGCCAGACAATGGCTGGCAATCAGCCAAAGTTGAGATAAGAGAAACTTGCTTTGAACTGTGTCAAGCGTACAGGAAATAAACAGCAACTTGGCCTTCCTCAGACTTGTATACAAACAAGTTTGAAAAACAAGCAGTTCAAAGTACACAAACAACATTTGTTGAATCAGCTGTAACTTAAAGCAGATATTCAGGTTGACCGGCATGCAGTCAATCGTAACTTGGACGTGAAAAAGCAATTTAAAGCTATATGAAATAAAGTAAGAAATCAATTTCGCATAATTGAGAGGATCACGAAATCGGACAATTTTCAACAAAAAGAAGCTTAATTCTTCCGAGCAAAGAAGACAAGCTGGGACATTGAGAAGAAGGTTATGCATAAGAATAGTTATTCTAGATGCTATAGAATTCAGATTTTCAAGCGGTTTCAAAAGCGACTTCCAATTGTGAGGAAGGAGGGAGGAGCCGGCCGTGGCCATCCTTCTACATAGCGTACAGCGAAGTGATGGTGACTGCTAGCCATGGTTTTACACAAGGGGAAGATAGTTTTCGATAAAAAGTTTAAGCAATTAACTGCTATAAAAAATGACATAAGAAGGTAGACGAAATAACACAAAGCAAGGCGAACTTGAATGGCCATCTTGTGCGGGAAGAAGGAAAAACCATTTAAACAACTTACAGAGGTAGCGCAGTTGTTCACGATAAGACATCGTTTCGACAAGTGTTTTTCAAAAATATTGAGATCTGAAACATGAGCGTTCTCTTTTTCAGAAATGGGATTTATGTCAGCTATAACGAAATGACATTGCGCTTTGGTTTGAACACTGGGATGCTGAATTTCACCAGTTATAACCCAACCAAAATCGGTGTTTCTGGCGACCACGGTTGAAGATAACTTGCGTGTTTGTTTGCGAAGGCACTTCCAAAAAACATTGGCACTGAAAAGTACATCAATGGGACCTTGAGCATTAAACTGAGGATCGGCTAACCTTAAGTGCGAAGGAATCTTTAATCCGGAGGTATTAATAGAGTGACTTGGAGTGTCCTTGCCAATACTGGTAAGAATGAGACAGTTTAAATTAAGATTGGTGTTTCTTTGGCAAACGTCTCTGATTTTCAATTTTGAAGACTGCAAAACTTGAGTTTTCAAATTGTCAATGCCGGTCACATTGATGGGAGTATGTGATGACGAAAGACCTAGTTTTTTAATCAACGATTGCGAAACAAAGTTATGAGTTGAAGCGGAATCGAGAAGACCACGAGTTCTGAACCAATTTCCAAATTTATCTTGGATTTCGAATTGTACAGTGGTCAAAAGGGTTTGCGCACTGTGACAAGTTTCGGCGTTGGAAATGCAGGAAGAAGCATTAGTTTGTTCGGAGCGGCACTGCAAGGAGCTTGAAGAGGCAGGTACTGATGACCTCGATTTATCGTGAACGTGCAATAAAGAATGATGCGGTTTTTTACAATGGAAACAGAGATTTGATGACGTACTGTTCGAAGAAGAATGCTTAGGTGACAAGCAATTGAAACAATGTTTGCTATTCAAGACAAACTTCCTTTGATCTTCGGCAGACAATTCTTTAAAGGATTTGCACAAATACAATGTGTGAAGCTTTTTACAGAGCGTGCATTTTAACGATTTGTTAAGCGGCCTGGTATGTTCTCTTGAATTATTGAAAGAAGAACGGGTTTGCTTGTTTTCGACAGATGGGGGCTGATGACCCTTTGAAGAAGCAAGTTTTTTTTCAAAAATTTGACACTGAGGATTCGTTTCGACTTTTTCGCACTGAAATGCGAGTGCTGTAAGGAATTGACATCGACTGTTGAGAAACGAGATAAGGTGTTCGAACGAATGTTCCTTGTTGCAGGCGAGTTCGATTTCCCAGGCCTTCAGTGTCGAAAAATCGAATCTTGATGTAGCTAGGTGAATAAGTATGGTGTCCCATGTTTGGACAGGCTGTTTTAGTTGGTATAACGCTCTGACATTTAACTGCATAGAATCTAAGAGGTCTCTTAAGGAGGTGACGTCATTAGGTTTGACGGCTGGTAGGTTAAACAAACAACGGATGTGTCGAGTGACACTGAAACGTAAATTGCCATATCTCTCTTTAAGGAGATTAAAGGCGATGTGGTAGTTGTCTGCGCTTAAAGGCAGTGACTCCACTAAGGCTAAGGCCTCACATTCCAAAGAAGTGCGGAGGAAGTAAAATTTATGTATGTCTGGGATCTCGATATTTTCATGAATTAGGGAGCAGTAAAGTTCGTAAAAAGAATACCATTCACCTTCCTTGCCTGAGAAGTGCGGTAGGCTTATCTTAGGAAGTAACGGTTTCGGTTTGTTCTCGTGAACTGAAGCGGGTGCGAACTGGGCCGGATTGATGACCCTAGTGTCCGGTTCTGAGATATTGCGGATCAATTGGTGGGCCTTTGCAATCCCTTCAAAGTACAAGGGTTCGACCTCGTCCCGATCCGATTGCAGTTCTGGGCAAGCGGATTCAATCTCGGTTTGAATTTGGTCATAATAATCATAAGACCGTTCGTACAACTTAAGACGATGTGTTAAGATATCTAAATCACACTCGGCGGGATTTAATTTGTTGATGAAATTTCGGAATCTAGTGAGTTGCCCTTTATAAGAAGAACGTCTAGCAATGAGAGTTTCATCTTTTTCAGTAGGAGCCATGATAAAGAGAATAAATTGAAATACAACTCACGAAACTGTAGAACCTTGGAGATGCTGTCAAGTTTGCAGCAGCAAATGGGTATAAAGAACAGGACACACCAAAGGAGACAGGAGCGGCCTCTTTCCCATTCACAGGCTTTGCATGACGTAGATATAACTGAAAAATCCAAAGCAGATGTTAATAATTTGCCAAGTATTGTCAAATGACACTTGACAAACAATGGACATAGCAAATGGACTCTCCCGGGTTTCTGGTACCAAATTTTTGGGTAGTTTATTGGCTGAGGAATAACCCACCCACCAAGGGAAGATGATTAAGAGAAGGAAGTAGATTTGGGATTGGAAAAGAAGGATAGAAAAATAGGAGGAGAGTCCCGCAAAAGTTATTAATTTGACTTTCAATCCACTTAGAGGCGGTTGCAACTGCAAATCCGTGCTCGGATACCTAAAGTGGGTACGAGCTTGGTCGAAGCTGACGGGAACCGCAGCTAAGACTTGGGCAGTTTGCCAGAGAAAGGCTTTAGTGTATTTCCTTCCAAGCACGAATAAAAGTACTATAGGGAAGGGTGATGGTCTGGCCAGACAAATAGTAAAAGCTTTATTGAGTGTGAACGAGGGCATAAACCTAGGAAGAGCTAGGAAAGCCAGGATCCTGCCTAACTGTAGTATCAGAGAAATGATGAATCCAAAAACAAATATTTAATTTATTAAACAATGCAGAGAAGTTTGAGGGAATTAACAAGCATGTAATATAATTTGGACAAACATAGTTCATTTGAACTTTTTAACAAATAGGGTCGCAGACCTCTCAACATTAAATGTTTGCTCCAGGCAATTGACGATTTACAAGGTTTCAAACCTTACATGTTTCTAAAATCTTTATAAGATTTAAACCAATAAACAATGAAATAATTAAAGCTTGAACGTGAATTGGAGTACAAAAAGTGCACCTTAAGAAATTCTTGAGAGAATGTTCTAGAGAAAGTGACAACTTCGAATGTAACAATAATAAAACCATGAAAAATAGGATAGAAGTTCCTACAACTTCTTATATTTATACAGAATTATTATATGAGAATTATACAAAGAGGGCAGGTCACTTACTGTGAAACCTGAAGAAAGTGAAAAGGAAAGTTCCAGACTTCCCAAGTTTGAGCAGGAATCACTAGCCAAATGGGACAGTTTCCATTTCGTGAAACTTGAACATGACTCGCTTAAGAGTTTAAAGAAATGTTCTCCCTGAGTATAGGAAAGGGACAACGTGATTTAAAACTTGTATCACACAAGCAATTATGCAGAATTTAATTAATGTTAAACTAACAAAGTTGGAAGGGCACTTCGTGAGTAACACCTTATAGAAAGTTACAATTTTATAAATAATGGTTGTTAGTAGAAGGTTAAGGAAAGATCATTGGGATATAGGATCAATGTTCATGGCCGTATTTAATATAACCGGACGATCGCGACGCGGTAGAAACGTGGAGCAAGCACTGATTATCACTATAGTCTGTAAAGATTGATGCAAAGTTCACTATAGAAACACTGAAGTTTATGAGAAAAAAAGTTATTGCAATTATGGAAATAACTGATTGCACTATATAGGTAAGAGTCTATTTCTTGAAAAAGTTGTGATTTACAATTAAATGCGCCATAGAATGTTCTAGAGGTTCCAGCGGTGGAGGAAAGTTAGCTATTGCAAAAATTTGTAAGGAAGATTCCTCATTTTAAATAGCATTTTCACAAGTGCGTGAACAATACTTGACGGCAAGACTCGCAGATAGAGAACAAGGTCTCGAAGGTTCCAGAACGACCTTAGCAGAAAATGGGGTTGAGAAAATCCAACGGAGGAACTAGCTTTATAATTATAGACAGCGGGTATTAGATAATATCCCACGTAGCGAGAGGATTTCTCGTTTGAATAGCTTAAGAAAAGCTCTTTTTAGTAAGGTTGGCTTATACAAGCAAAAGCTCAACATGGCAAATCCCACGAAGAATGATTATTGCCCCAAAGTAAATAATTTCACACTGCCTATAAATTATAATTAAAAGCACGTGGAAGTTAAAACCATAAAGATGAGGTTAAAACTTTTAAAAAGGTACTTATCTTGATTTCATGTTGAAGTCGAAGTTTCCGTTGATGATTACTTAGCCAACATGGCGTAAAAGAGGGTGAGCCTCTTGGTTTGAGGAGGCAAGCTCGAGCGGAGCTTTGACTGAACGAGTCAACTGCAGACGGAGAAGTGAGAGCAGCTCAACGGAGCACGGAGGGACCAAGAAAGGGGAAAAGAGTGGGGGGTAGGAGACAAAAGGAGAACATATAAACATTGCCAACTTTAAAGAAAAAAAATAATCTTCTTTTGCTGAGCTGGTCTTCAAAGAGTTGACAACAGTATCTGGTAGCCAAATGGATATGGAATTCCTCTTGCGCGAGGAAGAGTTGAAGAGCTTCAGAGATTCGTTGTTATATGACGCTAGGTGGGTCACAGAATATATATCTGGAACAGACTCATACAAAATATAAGAGATTTGCATATAAAGGAGAAAACAAATGATCACTGTTGGTGTTTGACAAAAAGGAAGGAAAGAACGTGCAAAAGCATTCAAAATTATAATCTCAGGTACCGTGTATTCCAAGAATGCACCAATATGTTTATACACATTGTAATTGATCGACATCTAACTTGGTTCAATTGTTTACATAACCACACGATGGCGGATGAGCGAAATATTTCACCGGCATTCTATATCTCTGAAACTATTAGCTGTATCACACTGAAGTTTTGTACGGATATAAAGGGCACTACTGGAAGTTCATCTATAAGACTTTCAAAAACCGGTTAACTACAAAACAAATATGGCGGCCAAGCGAATTTGAAATTTTTAAATAGACCTTTCTCGCGATTTAATGTTCCAAACGCAATGAAATATGGTACAGGAAATGTTTATACACATTGCAATGCACTGGTATCTAATTTAGTTCAATTGTTTACATAACCTCAAGATGGCGGCTGTGCGAATTTTAAAATTAAGTTTTTATATCTTGTGTCGTAATCGAGCGATCGAAGTGAAAGTTTGAATAATGAACCTACGCAATAATTTTCCTTTAATGGTACATGATTCTATGGGCTATACATTGAACAATCCAACATGGTGACCATCCGAAATATTCAGACGACTCTGAATATCAACGAATCTATTATAGCAATCAAACTGATTTTTTATGTTCATAGGGGCTATGAACTTAAGCTCACCTATAGGACTTAAAATAACCTGGTGATCACAAATCCAACATGGCGGCGACGCGAAGTATAAATATTCACATGGATGTTTCTCGCATTTTAACCATCCGAGTGCAGTGAAACTTGGTACAGTAAATCCTTTTACGAATATTAATCCACTGGCATCTAATTTATTTCAATTGTTTCCATATCCACAAGATGGCAGCTGTGCGAAATTTTAAAATCATGTTTTTACTTCTTGTGTCCTAATCATGCGATTGAAGTTTGAATGGTAACCGTAAACAATAATCTTCATGTAACATTACATAACTCTAGGACTTACATATATAAAATCCAACATGGCGACCATCCGAAATATTTAGTCGGTTCTCAATAACTACTAATCTATTACAGCAATCAAACAAAGTTTTGTATGTTGATAGTGGCAGTTAACATAAGTAGGTTATATGAAAATAGGCTGTATAGTTCTTCCCGGAACTACTTGTTATATATATAGACTAGCAGAAGTACCCGCTCTTCGAACGGTCTTCGGTATTAATAACCACACGTTATCATTTGAGCTACGGTTGAAATGGTTAGAGGCGTGTCATTCCTTCATAAGTTTATCAGAACGAAGTTCGTTTTCTGGGTATATCGCAGACACTGTTTATGTAAGGGCCATAAAATGTGGTTTTCGGAGACTTTTTATAGACTCCCTAGTTTTGTGTTACACATTGAGAAGCGCAACATGTGCTTTGGTCATCCTTCTAGGATATTTATTATTTTTCGCCTATTTTAGCATGTATTTTGAAAAGTTGTTCCTTATACCCACCCTTCAATGAGAAGTACGTTGAAGAGTATTCTAAATGATTGGGGTATTGACTCATGGTTACAATGCCTAATTTTACGATGCTCCAAGCACCCGAACATGAATTATAGGCGTACATAAACATAAATATATATCAACCACACAGTATCACACAAAATCATCTTTACAATGAACCCGTTTGTCGACAATTATATGATTACTTAAAATGTGCTGTCAAACTAAATTCACCTAACGTGTAGTTCCTGACGTGACAATAATAATGACAACCTCGTAGACGAAACGCAATATATGTCAAATTAAAACTGACCCTCACCGTTATGGAAAGTCCCCATCCCCAGGAAGACCCCCTTAATAAATTATAAAGGCTTGTGGTACATGAAAATTCGGGATTTTCAGCCTCCAATGGCCCAAATTCCCAAAAGCTGCAAAACACTATTCCAATCCAGGAATTTAAAACATAATGTTGCTGTTTGGAGATTTAATAGACCTTCTGTACAACATATCGCACGTGTAAGTCACGTGTAAAAATTCCAGGGTACCCCTTGACCCCCTTAATCGCATTGTTGAATTTTACAGTCCATGTTTGATTCCACAATAACCTTATAGCCATTTGCAAACTTTCAGAGAAATGTATTAAATTGAGTGGCATTGCTTCTTACAGAAATAAATGGAAAGTTGGTTTTCACCTCTTGTGATCCTATTGTCATGTTTACCGGCTTGCATTACTTTATTAGTTTCTTCTTGTTCTTCTTCTTTCGGATGGACCAGCTAAGGACCACGATGTTCAACTTTTCAGTTTGGCGAGGGACTTGATGTTTGCCCAATATTCGCGCATTATCTGGCTATGTATCTCCTCTCTCTCTTTTGTCCAGATGATGTCGGTTTTCTTACAGGGTGGTCTGTCCTGAAAACACTTCTTTTTAAGTATCTTTCCGAGATGTGATCTGCTTCGAATATAGCTTTTCATTATCTTCAGTTCTTGGATATCCTTGTTATCTACTGTTAGCGACTGGGTCAAGCTCTTTCTATTCCCCCAGTAGTTGAGAAGCCGGTTGGTTAGTCTTGTAGGGTTCATCCATGAGACATGTCCGTAGAAAGCCAGACGTCTCATCCTGGCCACATCTGTGATATTCACAGTATATTTATATCGCTCCTTATTTGGTGTTCTTCTGTACTCGTCATCTATTTATTAGTTTATTAAATGAAATTAGTTTTCTGGGAATATCTCAGAAACGTAGTTTTAGAGCCTTAAAACGTAGTAGCCTCCGAGCCACCGAGGGGTTGAATATGAGTTTTGTCTCGTCCTTGTACGTCATAATATAATACTAATTGACACGGTGGGAGGACGGGGTGGATGACTTGCCTGTTTTCAAGAGGTCCGCATCGCTATCTGCAAAATCACCTCCAGATGACATGCCCCAAAAGAAGAACATCAAAAGGGGTGGAAGGAAGGTGGAGAAGAGGGGAAGGTACAGGCTCGACTACAGACACCCCCCCTAATAACTAAAAGAACTGCTGGCGACGAAATAATGCCACAACAGTTGCTTAAAAATTTAAAATAAAAATTTAATTGTTAAAATTTAAAAGAACACCTCCACCAGAACATGCATCAGCCAGCATAAATTACAAAGAAGGCAAGAGACGGCTTAACATGCTTGCTTGCAAATCAAACAAAAAGAAAAGAATTAAATTAAAATTAAAATGTTAAAGCCCAAAGATTAAAAAAATACAGGCATAATTAAATGAGAAAGGGCTTGATAATTTACAAGGGAATGCAATACCGATCCGACATGCAGAGATCCAGGCCACGACATAAAACGAAAAATTTAAAATTAAATAAATAAAATAAAATATGATCAATTAAGAAATCCCCGATAATCGTGACTAAGAAAAACACAAGAACATTCACCAAAAACACAAGGTTAAACGAACAAGGTCAATAAAAAACAAATTAAGCTAACACTACAACACGTTTGAGTTTCCCGGTCGGCGCCAAGAGACTGCTCCTAAGACCAGAATGCACTCGGGCCAAACAAAAACAAAACAAACATGGCCACAGGAGCAGACGACCACATGTCAAATCGAAATTACGGCAAACAATTAGCATTAAATTAATTTAAAATCACCAGAGAGAAATAAAAAGGAGGAAGGAATTACGCCTTAACGCTATTGACAAGAGGCATATTAGGCTGCACGGATCGTAAAATAAATTAATAATAGGGCAGTTCCAAGGACTGCCAAAAACAAAATAAATAAAAAAAATCACAACGTAAAATAAACTAGAAGCGTGTCTCCAAAGGTACGAAGTAAACAATAAAATTTACATAACTGATAACATTAATAAAGGAGAAAAATTAGGCCTACCAGGTGTAACAAAATACAAATTTAAAACAATAATATATGGCCAATATCGGAGCTCCATAACAAAATATATAAAAATTAATAACGTACCTTAAAACTTCACAGTGGAGACACAATAAAAATAAAATAATTCACACACAAATCAAATAACGTTATACGGCACTAGACTGCCTGAAAATGGCCCACCCAGCACATGCTTCGTTTGGGTCACAAGCACTGGTCTCCATCGAGATGCGATTACTATCCGAATTTCTTCTTCACTGCGAAACGATGAAATAATAGCCTGAAGAGCACAGGCAATTCCCTTTTATCGTATATCCATATTTCGAGGAGGCCAGGGGGTCAAGCCCCAGGGCACGGCAACAAATTTTTCGACCAACTCGCTTGTTGATTTCTTGACGACCGGCTGTGAAGATGCCAAGATGGCGGAGAGTCCCAAAATCAAATACAGCATTGCATTCATGTTAATGTAATTGTCCAATCACAGCTTGACACATCAAGCAACAATGTGATTATTAAGTAATTAATTTGGCGGTATCATGTATATACAGTCTTTTGTTCCATGACGTAGAATATAATATCCTTCAAACATGACTCGAATAGGATGAAACCAGAAGACACCCCAAACACACTCTATCGGTGGAAGAAGCAACTCCGACTAGGGGCGTCGATAGATGCTACCATCTCGTGTTCACAATCGGAATCAAGTCACCAGGCGGTCGTTACAAAATGTCAAGGAACACCAGTATACAGGGAAGATGGATTTTAAAAACGTTGGGACGGGCATTTGCACGTAACAGTCTCCCTCCCTTAAGCGTGAACACCGTTCACGAATGTGCCTAGGCATAGGCAGTACTCCAAAACTAGTCGATTCACCAAGCATGTTTCCAGAAGATAATGTTCACCAGTTAACTCCAATTGATGGACGAAACCGCATCGTTTTGGTTAGGAAGAGTGCAGGGTCAGATTATCAGTGAAGGGATAATTGATCACCTCGCAAACCACTTAGTTAACAGCTTCATTGTGTCCATAAGTCTTCAGAAACGCAGAACACCAGCACCAGCAGTGCTTTCATAGTCCGAGACACGTTAGGTAAATTTTCAATAAGTCCAATGTAGTTAGCTTTAGACGAAGTAGGAGGAAGCAATGTGCCAGATATCATGCGACGCGTGGGCAGCCATTTACAAAACAGAAGTTAATCTTATTTCAAAAAAGTTTACAGAAATTACTAATTCTTCCTATATTGTATAAAAGAGAAACAAAGTTGAATTTAAATGAAGAATATCCTGACCATTACCTAGATCCGTGCTTACAAAATTTCATTAACAAGTTTACCTTTTTACAGACTATTAGTACTGTCCCCGTTTACCTGGATAGTAGGCTGTCAGATATCCGCCCCCTCAATCGGATTGCCAACAATCAATCGCACCGGCTCAGCTACATCAATGAAAATGGCACTGACAGATACTATCGAGATAAGAGCACAGAAGTTCACAGGAAATCATTGTGGAACACACCAAAATAGACGGGGGTTCATACTTACCGTTACTTACCTCTTAATTATCTCGGGGATTGAGTTGACAACAGGATCACTAAAGTCTGTTCACACAATAACCTCCACCATGACATTTAAAAATGAACCAGAACGAAGACGAGAACTTTGAACTGTACAAAAGCTTTATTTCAAATAAAGGGTATGATTTTAATAACACAACAAAATAAACGTGGCTCTCAGTAGCCCAAGTCAATCTGACTACGTCCTCCTGTAGGACTTGCAAAATTATCATACAACATGATATAGAACATATTAGCTCCCACGAGCTCCAAATAACGTAATATTCATAACACTATTGGATTGGAAAAGGACGTCAGGGTGTGACATATATATAGAGCATTTGGTTTCCTTTTAATAAACATGAGAATGGTATTTATAGTCGCAAGGCCAGAGTGTGTACGACCTCACACGCTGATAACCAGATGTTGGCCCAGCTGCAAGCTACCCTCCAACCTGTTGCATACTGATCGAATGGACTCCCTCATGCTACGTTACGTAAGAATACAGCTTGCTCTCTCAAGCTTTTAAATGTCTACAAGACAACTCACATTTATATTTACGCAAATCTTTCAAGTACTTTGCTCACATCCTATTGGATCATTATGTTAATTCCTTAAACTTGTTAAGTTCTCATCCAAATGTTTAATTAGCTCTTAAATGTTTATAACAAAATCACATAAATTATTTATAACAATTAGAAATTGTTTATAATATTAGTCAAAGACAATAAAAATATTATAAGCATGCCTTTAACATCACTCTCGTTCCACATTATTTTCAAAAATATTTACAGCAATTATTTACAATATTAACATTTAAATTGTTTAAATTATTAATTTAAGAAATACATTAACCACATGTTCATCCGGTTGGTAATTTTCATAATCGTGATTAATATAATCGACCAATGAAGGTTAGTTATACATGTTAATGTCACAATCTGGTTTAATAAAGGTTTTAATAATTATTTGTGACGGTGATCTTCATTCAAAATCTTATCTCAAATTCTTTCAAAACTCGTGTTAATTATAACAGTAAATTCACTTGATTAATTTTCAACGAACTATGACAATCTTACTCCAGCGGAAAATACTTCGCTAACAAGTTAATGCACAAACTGCATTAAAATTAGGCCCAACATTCATCATATATTAATCTATATGGCATTAAAAACTTCCACATAACTTACAAAAACTTCCACAAATAATTCTTTAACATTAATTCCTGTGGGAACTTCCTTCATATTCAAGGGCATTATATATCAGCGACTTTCAACATCTGCGCTGCACTAGCGATTATACATTCATAGTTCCACTTAAAAAATTTTATAATCATTAATTGTTTCAAAACTGTTTTTATTTAACCTTCGTGGATTTCATTCATGAACCGAAATGAAGTCAAAACTTGCCAATCACAAACAAATTTAATAGTGAATACGCTTATATACGCCTGTCTGGTCTATCAAAATTTAAGATTAACATCTTAAAAGAATTGTAGTATAAAAATACTATCATCAAATAAAGTGCGACTAAAATGCAAAGTAGTCGAATAGAATCCATTAGACTGGGGAATGCAAACATGATTCTATAAATCTCTAATTGAGAAAAACTCCTAACAAAAGTTCTTGACTTTAATGCATTCAATAATTCATTATTAAAGTTAATCTTTCACAAAAGTGTCTATGATGCAATGATCATTCATAACTGACGATAAATGTCTGTGTTGCAATCAATTCAAATAACGACTAGTATTTCCAAGATCGTCGACAACGTAAGAGATTTTAACGCTCTAAAATCATTTAAATGTTCTTCCTTCTTGATGATGACAGAAAATTGGTCAAAGTAATTAAACTGGGGTAGAATTACTTTAATAAAATGACACGCTGTTTGAATTTAAATCTGCCATAAAAATCATTAACTTACAGTCAAATCGTGACTACAAAAATATTAATTACTGAAAAATCTAAATATCAGTCTCAACTGATCCAAAATCATTAACTATGCCCATGACATAACAATGTCTTAATAAATCGTCGAAAAAGGCATAACTCATCAAGGTGTACTGAGAATAAGAATCTCAACAAGAAAATAGGGCAAAAATACATGAGGATAAAAATATGGGAAAAATAGTTGCTCAAACATCATTAATAAACTCAAATACAATAAACGTTCACGACTACCTTATCTGCCGATTGACGTTCCAGAGGAAAATTCCCCAAAGAAGACTGCTGATGGATCCATTTCACCAAGTTAAAGCTGAGCTCCATCCTCGAAATAGGAAATAGCACCCTCGGAGAATCGAACTGCTTCCTTCTCCGGAAATCGCTCTGCTCCTCGAAGACGAATAGACATCCTTCCGGCAATAATCTTCTTTGTAAGTCGGGACCTCCCTGACCTCTCTTGAAAAATTCCCTGAAGTTCCAGTAGACAATCGCCATGAAGTTTTTGTAGAAATTTCCGAAGAAATATTCATATACAGAGTATGAAATCATTTCTATGGCTGTTCGATAGTATTCAGCCTTTAATCACGAAACATGGGTGTAGATGGTATTCACCGCATGTTCGCTTGTGTGGAATAGCAATTAGCGAAGTTCCATGTTGCTATCTTACTCCGTTGAAATATGTCCCAATTGCATTAAGTCCTTTAGCCTTCCATCTGCTCTTCGGTTGTAGTCATAGAAGAACAAACTGCCGTATTAAATTGCTCCATTATACTGTAGCGTTGTGTAACAAAGCAATCTGAAGTCTTTCTATTCCACTAACAGCGTTAGCCGTGGCGTTGATTCTGGCTATACAATAGTGCTTCTCTTGTGGCGAGATAATCACTTTTGTCAGTCGTATAAAACTGCTAATATCTTTCAAACTAATCGGTCGAAATTGTTCAGCTTTTCTCTATTACTTTATGTAGCACTGCACAATACAATTAGCTTATCGGTGACCGCTAACTGTTCGAAGCTAAACTTGTAGAAGCGTTCTAAGGTCCGTTTTAACTTCACCTAGTTTGACATGGATCTCGTTAATATAGTGGCTTCTCCACGCGTTATAAAGACGACTCTTTTCACTTCGACGTCTCACTAAAATGAATGTATAAGAAAAGAACTTTCACAATTATACTTCGATGATCTGAGAATGAGATCTGAGAATGATCGGAGAATGAAAGAGGCTCCTCTCTTCTGCGCAAGCCCTTTTATTAACTTCACGAGGGGCGTTTCCATCCCTTCCAGAGCGTGATACTGCGTCATCGCTAAAAGTTCCAACTTCGTTAATACATGACGGATTTTCAAAATTCAAAAACTGAAAATAAATTTCACCAAAATTCCAAATCAATGCCTTTACTGCAAATGGATTTCCACAATTCTGCATTCCAAAAGTAATAAAAATACCATAGTTTCAGCAATCTCCGTCTTCCTTTAAACTATCGTTCATTGGTTCATGCCTCTCCTCCAATAGCATAGTTTCTTCCTCAGCAGAATTCCTCGTTTCCTGCGACTGCGTCGTAAATCTTGGAACATTCTCGACTAAATGCTGACGTCACTGAGAATCTCAGCTCAAGTAGCCTGCTGGCATAACATTTGCGTCATCCGTGCTTACGTCATGACTACCCACGTCATAACTATGACAGCCATAACTTTCCTTATAATTTCAAATATAGCCACCATGGTCTCTATATAATTCAATTACGGGGGCATTCTCCTCTCACCACGTTTTAAAAACAGTTGCAAATTGTTTTTAAACCCAATGTTACAAGTATCTCAACTCTCTTGAACACGAAATTGAATTATTACTGGCTTACTCTAGGATAGTATCCTTTTAAATTTCTAGCATTGAACTTGCCGTAAACGACATTATTCTCATCATCGTAGAGTTCATAACAGTTGTTTCCATAAGCGTTCGTAATCCTAAACGGCCCCAGGAACACTAATCCAAATTTGGGGTATATTTTCTTGGTCATATCAGCCTTGACAAGTCTGCGTAATAATACAAGATTTCCAACTTGAAAGGGTGTACCAAAACGTTTTCCAGCTACTCTTTTCAATCGTTTCTCTGCTGCTTTCTGGAGTTGTTCCTTCGCCTTGTCAATCCTCTGCTGCCTTCCTATGTCGGGATCTCTAGGTATGTGGTTGAAAAGATTATCCCACGGCCTTTCTGGGTTTCTTCCTAGATGAAGTCGCATTGGCACTTCTCCTGTGCTCTCCTGCACTGTAGAGTTCAGACATTCCTCAATAAGGGGTACAAATCTCACCCAACCAGAATGATCATTTGGACAGAAAATTCGACAGAATTTCGAAAATTCAGCCATATATCTTTCTGAGGAATTCGATTCAGGGTAACGCACGCTTGAAAATAAGTGCTTAATGCCAAGCCTTTCCATATCCGCTGCAAATTCCACGGACGTAAACTGCGTTCCATGATCTGACAGTAGATATTCCGGTATACCAGCTTTAGGAAATACCGCATTTTCCAATCTGCTTACTACGTTCCTCGTGTTAGCTTTATGCATGGGACTCATTGTAACAAATTTTGAGAAAACATCCACGGTCACCAACAAGTATTGGTTACCCTGGTATCCCTTCGGACAGGGGCCAAATATATCCGTCGCCATAAGTTCGTTTGGCTTAGAAGGAATCATCGCCTTCGGTTTTCCCTTTAATAAAGCAGAAGCATACTTTGCTCTTTGACATTTGTCACAGGATCGAATGACCTTGGCAATGCTGGAACGCATGTTAGTCCAGATAAATCTCTCTTTAAGTGTATTAAGAGTTTTATCTAAACCGGCATGTCCAGTTGCGTGATGAGCTACCCACATTAAATTAACAACAAGTTTAGGTGGCACGACTATTCGAAGTTTTGTATGCGCAGGGTCAGCATACTTGCATACAATGTCTCCACTCAAGACAAAGTGTCGTGAATTTCTCCGTGTAGCTTCATAGTCAACATCCGTATTGTCCATGTAACCCTTGAGGAACCTGTACATTTTCCTTATTGGAGCGTGTCTCTTCTGTGACACACCGATTCGGGCTAACCTCCTAACGGTTTCTTGATCTTCTTGCTCCAATTGTACATGGTGTATCTGCACATTTTTAATAGGGTTACGTGATAGAGCATCAGCCAGTAAGTTATCTTTCCCAGGCTGGTGGACGATGGTAGCGTTAAACTGTTGGGTGAACAAAGCCCAACGTGTCAATCTATCACTTGACATGTCAGTTTGCAACATAAACTGTAGTGCTTTATGGTCAGTAATAATGATGACCTTATGTCCCAGCAGGATTTTCTTCCAGGCTTGTAAAGCTGTCACAAAAGCTAACGCTTCAAGCTCTGTCGTGAAGTAGTTTTCCTCATGCTTTTTCAACTTCCGACTAGTGAACGCAATGTAGTGCTTGTTGCCTGCCTCGTCTTTCTGGTATAAGACTGCACTAATGCCTATTCTTGATGCATCAGACTCAATATAGAACACCTTCTCAAAGTCTGGGTACTCCAGTTTCACATTATTTCTGAGCATCTCTTTTGCTTTCTCAAAAGCCTCGTCTGCAGCGGTACTCCATTTCCATCTGTTGTTCTTCTTGAGTAAGTCATACAGAGGAGCCATAATTTCCGAGTATCTTGGACAGTGGCTGCTAATAAATTGGCATGCACCTACAAATTCTCTGACTTGTTTCACCTTAGTTGGCTTTGGAAATCTCGTGATTGCATCTACTTTTTTCATGTTTGGATGATATCCATCTTTATCAATAGTATGCCCCAAGTAATTTATCTCCTTCTTCAAGAATTGACATTTTCCAAAATTGACCTTGATATTGGCCTCCCTTAAATTCTCGAACAACTTTCTCAAGTGCACCAAATGTTCTGCGGCGCTGGGTGAAGATACGATTAAATCGTCAATGTAGCAGATTACATTTTCTTTCACTTCGTCAGTGAGCTTACTATCAAGTGCTCGAATAAGTGCTGGTCCACTGTTAACCATTCCAAAAGGCATTCTGGCAAAGACCCATGACGTCTGGTCAAATAGGAATCCAGTGTACTGCATACTATCCTCTTCTAATTGAACTTGATAAAATGAAGACGTCAAGTCAAGAACGCTGAAACAAGCTCTTCCTTTGAATTTTCGAAGCAGATCTCTAATCTTGGGTGGTCTGTCATTTTCTGGAAGAATCTTCAAGTTGATGGTCCTGGCATCGAGACAAAGACGTATCTGACCATTACTTTTCTTCACTACTGTGATGGGGTTTATATAAGACGACGCCTGTTTTCTAATAATCCCGTCTACCTCCATTTTTCTGATTAACCCTCGTACTTCTTGATAGTATTTCTCAGGAATGGGGTATATTCTCTTCTGGTAAGGGGTTTCATCTGTCAGCCTTATCTTGTACTTATAATCCTTAATCAATCCAGGCTTTTCATCGAAAATATCTTGGAATTCCTTTATCAGATCCTCAAATTCCCCCTGAATTTCTTCAAATCCTTCAGTTTTTCTACTGGGTATTTCTTCTAAATTTTCCACTTCATTAATTATTGTATTCAAAATTTCTTCCCTAAGGTCTATTTCCAGACTGTTTTTCACGTCCTGTTTTTCTATCTCTTCTGTGATCATGTACCCATCATTAAAGCTAATACTTCTGTTCTTCATGTCAATAATAGCTCCGACCTTCGATATAAAATCGATTCCAAGCACCATATCAAAATTGATCTTGCTCACCACAATGAAGATCTGTTCATAATTCCTTCCATTGATCTCAAAGTTCAATAACACTTGAATCTTGCATTTCACTGCTTTATCTTGGAATATCCCTCTCACTTTGACGGTAGAAACAGGTAGAACTGTCATGTTCTCTCCTCTTAGCAGACTTTGATAACATTCCTCTGAAATGATGGAAATAATAGCACCAGTATCCATCAGGGCTTTGTACTGCTGTCCATCTATCCGTACAGCAATAATAGGTAAGGCACATGGTCTTTCCTCTTTAACAATACCCCTCTCTTCTAGTAAATCTTCATCGGTAACTTCGTATATCTCATTAATCGTAATCAGGTGTGTTGTGGCAATGTATTTACAGGTTCTCACTGACGTTGAGAAATCGGCGTTTTTTTTTGTGTTACCGACCTCAAAATTCTGTTGGCTCGTAGAAGGCCCAGGATCGATTACAACATCCTGCCTTTTCTTTTGATTGTCGGCTTCTTTATCCCTTAATTCTTTTAAGTATTGCTGGCTTTCCTTCTCTCTTTGCTGATACTGATCGGGTGTCATAACCTGACCTTCAGTATTCTGGTTTCTATTTTGGTTTAGGTTATTCCTATTATAGTTTCGGTTATACCCATTATTGTTGTAATATCTGCCTCTTCCATTGTAGTTTCCTCGGTTGTAGTTCCAACCTCTTCTCTGTTGATACGGTCGGTAACCTTGTGATCTGTTATTTCTAAACTGATTATTCCTGTGAGGACCTACATTGTCAGTTTTCTCCTTCTCTGGCTTGTCAGTTTGTTGGACTTGGTCCATATATACCGTATTGATTTCTTTAAACTCCTGCCTTTGACCTTTATGTACTACGTTAGGCATTGGGCTTGTGTAGTCTAACCTTCTCAGTAATTCATCCATGCTGGTTAAATCCCTGATGTTGGACGAAATTATAAGTCTCCTTACCTCAACTTTCAGCATACGAGAAATCGCATCAATTAGTTGCTCCGTGGACAATGGGGGTTGTAAGAATCTCAAGCGGGACAATTGACTCGTAAAGAAATCAGCGTACCGCGTTGGAAGAGTACCTGAGTATTTTCTTGAATACACCTCCGCTCTTAACGAATTCTGCGCTTCTATGGACAAAAATCGTTTGATTAATGCCTCTGCAAACTCGTCAAAGTTACTGAATGTGTATCTAAATGCGCGAAACCATTCGAGGGGTCCTCCAATCAGATATCTCTCTACTATCTTCATCTCTCTTTCTCTGGGAATGTGAGCTTCGATGAAATAATCTTTGAGATTCCTTACATACTCTATAGGTGTCAAACTATCAGTGTTACTGAATTTTTGTGGTTTGTCTTCGAAATTCCTGATGACCGTCACGTTCCTCGGATATGAATCCGGATAGTTTTTCCCACTATCTCGATAGTTCTACTCAGGTTCCATATTCCTCTCGTCATCCTCCTCTCTGAATCTGGATACACGTTCTTCAGGAGTCACGTCTCTCTTTTCTGGATCTAGGTTATATCTTCTGGTATAATTCCTATTCAATTCGCAAGCCAAGCCTTCTGTATCCTTGTCGGTGATTTCCGTTAAGACTTTCTTGATTATCTCTTCTTTGTAGTTCTCCATTAAACTAGCCTCTCCTAACTTCAAATTTTGCAGTTTACTCGTCGTTTCGTTTACATCAGAGACAACTTTATGCATCTGTTCCTCTAATGTAGATTTTAATGTTTGCATATCCTGATCTAGTTGTGTTCTATCGTCAACTTGTTTTTCGGATAGCGAATTTATCCTGACGCTTAAATCTTTCCTAATCTGTACTACTTCATTGTTAATTTCTATCTGAGTACTGGCAAGTTTTCTTTCAATCCTTTCCTGAATTTGGGTTACATGTTCCCCACTTGACTTATTCCACTCGTCTTTCCATACCGCTACGTTTGCTGTTAACATTTCTGCTATGTCTACTTCGATATCCTCTTTTAATAATCTATTATGGTCTAATACCTGGGTTCTCATGACCTCTACATCATACTTCAACTCTGCTAAAGACGTTGTTGTTCTAACTGATTCATCAACTAACCTAGTCGCTAATGCAGTTATATTACGCGTACAAAGAGTTTTTGAGTTTTCGATTTCTTCCCTGACTTTATTTACATCAGTTTGGACTTTAGTAATATCTACGAAAACTGTGTTGACTTCTACCTGAATCTTAGTTATGTCACTTTGCACCTCAGTTATATCCGAATGAATGTTATTAATGTCTACCTGAACATTGGATACATCAGTTCTAGCTTTTTGAATTTCTTTTTGGACTTCCTCGACCTTGTCTTGGACAGTCGCAACATCATTTTTGACAACAACTACTTCGGCTCTAGCACAAGAAATATCCCCTCGGACATTAGCTACATCTAGATTTAACATTGTAAGGTCTTTCTGTACCTTAGACACATCATTTTTAACATCAGACACATTTGTGCGGATGTCACTTACAGTATTCTCAATTCCTAGGGAATTAATCTGTAAACGCGACATATTATCCTCCAAATTAGCAGCGCTAGTTTGGATACCTTTCAAACTTTCACCCATGCTAGCTGTCAAATTAGCAGACAAATTACTAGCATTCTCCTCCATTCTTGCATTCAAATTAGCAGACAAATTACTAACATTCTCCTCCATTCGACTATTATTCTCCTTCATGCTTTCATTCAGCATCTGCTTCATACTATTATTCATGCTAGCTTTCAAGTTAGCAGACATCTCCTCTAACATTATCCTCAAACTTTCATCTGCCATTACAATGAAAATCCACAGCCTGCTTCCAGTCTCCGACCGGGTCAGGAATGGAATGAATGAAGCCCCTATCTAGCGGCGAGGATATGAACTGTGCCGGCTGCCGAGGCCTGACGCACTCCTCTGGGGCAATGATTAAATGAATGGCAGATGAAATGAAATGATAGTGGAGAGTGTTGCTGGAATGAAATGTTGACAGGGAAAACCGGAGTACCCGGAGAAAAACCTGTCTGCCTCCGTTCTGTCCAGCACAGATCTCACATGGAGTGACCGGGATTTGAACCACGGACTCAGCGGTGAGAGGCCGACGTGCTGCCGCCTGAGCCACGGAGGCTTGCCATTACAATATTATTCAAAAATAGACTGCTGTAGGGACATACATCAAAAGAGCAAAATAACAACATTTGAGCAACACTTTTCACCATATATAATTTTGATCAATTTTCTGTCTTAAATCTAACTTATAACTACCTTATAATTAACTTTCGAAGATACCTCATGTTGAAACAAACTCAAGCACATGTTCAAATTTCCCTGGCTCATTTTAAAATATCCTAACACCAAAAATTTACATTTACAATCCAAATAATTTAAATTTATCTTTAATATGACTAAAATGTCATAAGCCGGTCAAATAAAATAAGATTCCAGATCATAGGCGATTTTTCTAAGTTTTCCAGCCTATTTAACCTTTCCCAAGTTGTATAAGATCTGATCTTTTCTGAGTGTAATTTTCCTAATACAATACAACATTTAATTCCTATATAATCACACTCTTAAATACTACAATTGGCCTAGACATCTAACAAAGAATCATCCTCTTTATTTGAGTCTAATCGAACCTCACGTTTTAGGTTTGCCACTCTTATTAGCGTTCAACCTGGTAATCCAGTTTTGTTGAATCGAGCCCCAACGTTTTAGGTGCGCCAATCTTTCTGGCGTTCAACCTGGTGATCCAGTTTTGTCGAACAGGCCCCACGTTTTAGGGTCGCCAATCTTTCTGTCCCCGTTTACCTGGATAGTAGGCTGTCAGATATCCGCCCCCTCAATCGGATTGCCAACAATCAATCGCACCGGCTCAGCTACATCAATGAAAATGGCACTGACAGATACTATCGAGATAAGAGCACAGAAGTTCACAGGAAATCATTGTGGAACACACCAAAATAGACGGGGGTTCATACTTACCGTTACTTACCTCTTAATTATCTCGGGGATTGAGTTGACAACAGGATCACTAAAGTCTGTTCACACAATAACCTCCACCATGACATTTAAAAATGAACCAGAACGAAGACGAGAACTTTGAACTGTACAAAAGCTTTATTTCAAATAAAGGGTATGATTTTAATAACACAACAAAATAAACGTGGCTCTCAGTAGCCCAAGTCAATCTGACTACGTCCTCCTGTAGGACTTGCAAAATTATCATACAACATGATATAGAACATATTAGCTCCCACGAGCTCCAAATAACGTAATATTCATAACACTATTGGATTGGAAAAGGACGTCAGGGTGTGACATATATATAGAGCATTTGGTTTCCTTTTAATAAACATGAGAATGGTATTTATAGTCGCAAGGCCAGAGTGTGTACGACCTCACACGCTGATAACCAGATGTTGGCCCAGCTGCAAGCTACCCTCCAACCTGTTGCATACTGATCGAATGGACTCCCTCATGCTACGTTACGTAAGAATACAGCTTGCTCTCTCAAGCTTTTAAATGTCTACAAGACAACTCACATTTATATTTACGCAAATCTTTCAAGTACTTTGCTCACATCCTATTGGATCATTATGTTAATTCCTTAAACTTGTTAGGTTCTCATCCAAATGTTTAATTAGCTCTTAAATGTTTATAACAAAATCACATAAATTATTTATAACAATTAGATATTGTTTATAATATTAGTCAAAGACAATAAAAATATTATAAGCATGCATTTAACATCACTCTCGTTCCACATTATTTTCAAAAATATTTACAGCAATTATTTACAATATTAACATTTAAATTGTTTAAATTATTAATTTAAGAAATACATTAACCACATGTTCATCCGGTTGGTAATTTTCATAATCGTGATTAATATAATCGACCAATGAAGGTTAGTTATACATGTTAATGTCACAATCTGGTTTAATAAAGGTTTTAATAATTATTTGTGACGGTGATCTTCATTCAAAATCTTATCTCAAATTCTTTCAAAACTCGTGTTAATTATAACAGTAAATTCACTTGATTAATTTTCAACGAACTATGACAATCTTACTCCAGCGGAAAATACTTCGCTAACAAGTTAATGCACAAACTGCATTAAAATTAGGCCCAAAATTCATCATATATTAATCTATATGGCATTAAAAACTTCCACATAACTTACAAAAACTTCCACAAATAATTCTTTAACATTAATTCCTGTGGGAACTTCCTTCATATTCAAGGGCATTATATATCAGCGACTTTCAACATCTGCGCTGCACTAGCGATTATACATTCATAGTTCCACTTAAAAAATTTTATAATCATTAATTGTTTCAAAACTGTTTTTATTTAACCTTCGTGGATTTCATTCATGAACCGAAATGAAGTCAAAACTTGCCAATCACAAACAAATTTAATAGTGAATACGCTTATATACGCCTGTCTGGTCTATCAAAATTTAAGATTAACATCTTAAAAGAATTGTAGTATAAAAATACTATCATCAAATAAAGTGCGACTAAAATGCAAAGTAGTCGAATAGAATCCATTAGACTGGGGAATGCAAACATGATTCTATAAATCTCTAATTGAGAAAAACTCCTAACAAAAGTTCTTGACTTTAATGCATTCAATAATTCATTATTAAAGTTAATCTTTCACAAAAGTGTCTATGATGCAATGATCATTCATAACTGACGATAAATGTCTGTGTTGCAATCAATTCAAATAACGACTAGTATTTCCAAGATCGTCGACAACGTAAGAGATTTTAACGCTCTAAAATCATTTAAATGTTCTTCCTTCTTGATGATGACAGAAAATTGGTCAAAGTAATTAAACTGGGGTAGAATTACTTTAATAAAATGACACGCTGTTTGAATTTAAATCTGCCATAAAAATCATTAACTTACAGTCAAATCGTGACTACAAAAATATTAATTACTGAAAAATCTAAATATCAGTCTCAACTGATCCAAAATCATTAACTATGCCCATGACATAACAATGTCTTAATAAATCGTCGAAAAAGGCATAACTCATCAAGGTGTACTGAGAATAAGAATCTCAACAAGAAAATAGGGCAAAAATACATGAGGATAAAAATATGGGAAAAATAGTTGCTCAAACATCATTAATAAACTCAAATACAATAAACGTTCACGACTACCTTATCTGCCGATTGACGTTCCAGAGGAAAATTCCCCAAAGAAGACTGCTGATGGATCCATTTCACCAAGTTAAAGCTGAGCTCCATCCTCGAAATAGGAAATAGCACCCTCGGAGGATCGAACTGCTTCCTTCTCCGGAAATCGCTCTGCTCCTCGAAGACGAATAGACATCCTTCCGGCAATAATCTTCTTTGTGAGTCGGGACCTCCCTGACCTCTCTTGAAAAATTCCCTGAAGTTCCAGTAGACAATCGCCATGAAGTTTTTGTAGAAATTTCCGAAGAAATATTCATATACAGAGTATGAAATCATTTCTATGGCTGTTCGATAGTATTCAGCCTTTAATCACGAAACATTGGTGTAGATGGTATTCACCGCATGTTCGCTTGTGTGGAATAGCAATTAGCGAAGTTCCATGTTGCTATCTTACTCCGTTGAAATATGTCCCAATTGCATTAAGTCCTTTAGCCTTCCATCTGCTCTTCGGTTGTAGTCATAGAAGAACAAACTGCCGTATTAAATTGCTCCATTATACTGTAGCGTTGTGTAACAAAGCAATCTGAAGTCTTTCTATTCCACTAACAGCGTTAGCCGTGGCGTTGATTCTGGCTATACAATAGTGCTTCTCTTGTGGCGAGATAATCACTTTTGTCAGTCGTATAAAACTGCTAATATCTTTCAAACTAATCGGTCGAAATTGTTCAGCTTTTCTCTATTACTTTATGTAGCACTGCACAATACAATTAGCTTATCGGTGACCGCTAACTGTTCGAAGCTAAACTTGTAGAAGCGTTCTAAGGTCCGTTTTAACTTCACCTAGTTTGACATGGATCTCGTTAATATAGTGGCTTCTCCACGCGTTATAAAGACGACTCTTTTCACTTCGACGTCTCACTAAAATGAATGTATAAGAAAAGAACTTTCACAATTATACTTCGATGATCTGAGAATGAGATCTGAGAATGATCGGAGAATGAAAGAGGCTCCTCTCTTCTGCGCAAGCCCTTTTATTAACTTCACGAGGGGCGTTTCCATCCCTTCCAGAGCGTGATACTGCGTCATCGCTAAAAGTTCCAACTTCGTTAATACATGACGGATTTTCAAAATTCAAAAACTGAAAATAAATTTCACCAAAATTCCAAATCAATGCCTTTACTGCAAATGGATTTCCACAATTCTGCATTCCAAAAGTAATAAAAATACCATAGTTTCAGCAATCTCCGTCTTCCTTTAAACTATCGTTCATTGGTTCATGCCTCTCCTCCAATAGCATAGTTTCTTCCTCAGCAGAATTCCTCGTTTCCTGCGACTGCGTCGTAAATCTTGGAACATTCTCGACTAAATGCTGACGTCACTGAGAATCTCAGCTCAAGTAGCCTGCTGGCATAACATTTGCGTCATCCGTGCTTACGTCATGACTACCCACGTCATAACTATGACAGCCATAACTTTCCTTATAATTTCAAATATAGCCACCATGGTCTCTATATAATTCAATTACGGGGGCAGTACCTTTCTATAATATGCGAGTTGAATGACTATACATTTAGCAGGGGCGACGCTAGAGGAATGACCGCTCAAATTCCTAAGGAAACATGTATATCATTTTACCATGAGTTAGGTCTCCCACCGAGTCCTACTTACATGCTAGCATCTTCTATGAAAACATCAAAATTAGTTTCAATTTTACAATTTACCATTAAATGGGAATTACCCAACAGTTACAGTTTGTATCCCAGCAGAGTTTTTAAACCCAATTAAAATCAAAATTCCAGAAGGAAGAGATGCCTGAAGGCTTCAAAGAAGGTTAGGGATACTCTACATTACACAAAAATTGGTTTACAAAATTTATGGTAGCATTTCCTCATTAGAAACGTCTCCACCTCGCTTAATGTGCGACAGATGCACTCTGGAAATTTTGTTGGCCTTAGGGTTTCGAATAAGAAGAGTAACGGGAGCCAGGAATGCCTCTACATAACATGGGCCTTTGAAACGAGGGGTCAACTTGCTAGAAACAAGATTACTGACGCCTTTGGGCTCGAAATTGTGGACGTACACAACATCTCCAATTTCCAAATCAGTTGGCTTGCGACAGGCATTGTGTCGCTTGGCTAGTTGGTCATGTGATACCTTAATACTCTCTCTAGCCTTGTCGAATTTCGCCCTCATATCCTCGGGCGTGAAACTGTCTGGAAGGAGATCGTGCAGGTTCCACAGATTAGACAATGGAGAATTAGCCATAAAGGAAAACATTAACGAAAAAGGGGTGGCTTGCGTGCTCTCATGCACGGCGGTGTTGAAAGCAAAATTGAGCCAATGCAAATTAGAATCCCACTTGGAATGGTCCTCGTGGTGGAAAGCAATCAGAGAAGAACGGAGATTACGATTGACTCGCACAGCGAGAAAGGGGTTAGGAAAATAGGGAGTGGTGGTTACATGAGAAATAGCATAATCAAATAAGAATTGACGGAACTGATGAGATACAAAGCACTTGGCATTATCTGATACCAGGAACTGACATGGCCCAAAAGATGAAAAGATGGAATTAAGACACTTTATGACGGAACTGTTCGTAGCCTGTCTGGTGGGGAATATCCAACTAAACCGGGAGAAACCGTCAGTGCAAACAAGCGCAAATTGGTTTCCCCGACCAGAACGAGGGAACGGGCCAACATGGTCGATAAAAAGCCTCTCCATGGGTCTAGATGCCGGTTCAGATGACAACAGGCCAACCTTAGTAGAAACCGGAGGTTTGCTAATACTACATGAAGCACAATTTCTAGTGAGCCTCCTGATGTCACCATCCATACCTTGCCAAATGAAGAACTGTCTGATTTTAGCTCGGGTCTTGAATACTCCTAGGTGGCCACCAATAGGAGATTCGTGATAGTAACGAAAGATTTCCGGAATGAGGACCGACGGTAGCACAATTTTAGGTAGACGGTCATGACGAGACGAACAACGCAATACACCATCCTTTAGAGAGTAGGGCTTGATCACTTCACCAGAATTGATTCGGTCAATTAGGCTAGAGAGGGAGGGATATTCTTTCTGGAATCTCCTCACATCTTCAAAAAGCACAGGGGAATTGCTGAGAACGACATTGACATAATTTACAGGTGATACAAGGTTTACGGGTTCACATCCTTGAATATCCTCTTCGGCTGTTTCCTCGTACATGCGGCTTAATGAATCAGCTACCGCATTTTCGGACCCACGAATATGGTGGACTGTGAACTGGAATGACAGAATCCTAGTTGCCCATCTGGCAATCCTACCAGTTTTACGGGGTTTCCCTAACACCCAGCTCAAGGCTTGGTTATAGGTCTCAAGGAGAAACTTAGAGTGCTCAAGATACATACGGAATTTTTCCAGGGCGAACAACACTGCTAAACCCTCAAGTTCGTATATGGAATACTTCCTCTCTGCGTCCATTAAGGTACGAGAGGCGTATGCAATAGGTTGCCTACCCAGATCAGACTATTGCAGTAGGACACAACCAACACCACGACCAGACGCATCAGTCTGCAAAATGAACTGCTTCCCAAAATCCGGAATGGCTAATACAGGGGCGTTAGAGAGCGCAAGCTTAAGATCTTCGAAGGCTGCCTGCTGAGAGGGACCCCACTCAAACTTCACAGCCTTTTTGCGTAATTGATTTAGAGGAGCAGCACGGTCGGCAAAATTACTGATGAACTTACGGAAGAAGTTCACCATTCCAACATAACGAGCAACACCTTTGGCGTTCTTGGGTGGTTTAAAATCTCTGATGGCCCGAGTACGAGACTGGTCCACGGAGATACCAGATGCGGAAACAATATGACCCAGGAAGGAAATTTTGGGCTTGGCAAAGGAAACCTTGGACAATTTGACGGTAAGGCCAGCGTCACGCAACTGATCAAGTACAACTTTCAGATGATCAGCGTGTTCCTCGAAGGACTCAGAATAGATCACCACATCGTCAAGATAGTGGTACACAAATTTGAATTTAATTTCTGAAAACACCTTGTCCAGAAGTCTGCTCAACACAGCGGCTCCAGTGGATAGGCCAAACGGGACACGGGCATACTCAAACAGGTTCCAGTCAGTGGAAAAAGCAGTAACATGCCTGGATTCCAGAGAGAGGGGAATTTGGAAGTAAGAAGATTTTAAATCGAGGATCGCGAACACCTTCGCGTTGCGAAACCAACTAAAGCAAGTATGAAGGTCCGGCAAAGGAATGGATTGTAAAACAACCTTTTGATTAAGAGCCCTATAGTCGACCACCGGCCGAAAACCACCGTTAGGTTTTGGCACAAGAAATACAGGGCATGAGTAGGCCGAGATAGAAGGTTGGATTACACCTTCTTCCAACATCTTATCGATAATCTTCCGAAGTTCAGCCATCTTGGGCGGGGCAAGGCGATACGGGCTGGAACGCACCGGCACAGAATCGGTTAGTTCAATCTTGTACTCCATCAAATGGGTTACACCCAACTTGTCAGTAAATACATCGCTATACTCCTGACATAACCTTTTAATGGCATCCTTTTGAAGACTCGTAAAATTTTCTAGATCGAGATCCTCAATAGTCACAGGTTCACTAACTGAATTGACAGCAGGAGAAGTTAAAACCGGGTTAAATGATAACTTACTTTGCGGATTAAACATAAACCATAAGTTGCTAGCACCAAAATCAAGAAGCATACCAACGTGTGACATGAAATTAGCTCCAATGAGCACAGAACAAGAAATATTTCTGGCAACAAAAAATTTAAACTTCCAAGAAAAATTTAGAATATGGATTTTGACTGTCATACTACCCAAAATATTTAAGTTTGAACAATTTGCCGAAATAAAAGATTCATTGTTAGGCTCTAACTCAGGTAATTTACAAACACTCTTCATAGATAAAAAAAACAGTTCTCGCTTATAAAGGATGCGACACTACCAGAATCAAGCAATGCAGAAACGGGCTCGTCATTAACACAAATGTCAATAAACGGGGATATTCCTTTACCCACAGGAGAAATTCCAAAATCATTATTCACTCTAAAACGATTACAATTAGATGACGAGGACACCCTCACCACAGGTTTCATATTATGTTTAGAATTAGGCTGACTTGCCACGACATTGCTCACCGACAGGTTAGGTAGTTCAGAGACATAAGCAGAATTAGCACGTGATGAATTAGTTTTCAAAGAGTTACCAAGATTTTCATTAGTAGGGCGACCAGAAACTTCACACGGTTTTCCCAAATTCTCATGCACAGAAATATCCTTAGAAGTAACATCCGAATTGGTCTCCAAAACATCTCGTCATTGGCGATACACAACCTGGTTATTCGGACACACCTTCTTAACATGGCCCACGCCACCGCACGTGTGGCACTTAACATTGGGTCTTGGATGAAACATAACCTTAGGAGGGGGACGAGACATCAAGGAAGGAGGGGGACAAAACATTGAGGAAGGAGGAGGGACATTAGCTACACGAAGGGAATCTGCATGTTTCACAGCCATAGCCTCTATAATGACCTGTTTTAGCTCGAGAAATGACGAAGGCCTGGTACACATAGTCATGTATGACCTATATTGAGGCGAAAACCCATTTACAATAGATGACACCAACTGTCGTTCAGTTAAAGGGGATGCAAATACTTGGGCATACACCTTAATGTCACTGACATAGTCGCTAAGGGACTCGTCCAGCCTTTGGACACGATACAAGAACCTTTGCTCGAGAGTACTAAGGGCACTCGCAGGGACAAAAAACCACAACACTTCCCTAATGAACATGGCTAAGGACATGCGGAGGAGGATAGCTTCAATCAGCTTATCGCGCAGCATACCGGATGCAACAGGATACAAAAGTTGGAAAATCTGAATTTCCGACATCCCAAAAATCGAGGCATGGTTACCCAATTCGACCATTTGCTTTAAAAAATAGGACCACCTGGGTAACGTCATCTAGTTTGAAACTCTTCAACTTAGTTAAGAAACTAGAAATAGGATGAGGAATCGACCCATAACTAACGGTAGGCGAGTATGTAGCATTAGGAAAAGAGACATTGTTACCAGGGTAGCCCGCTCGCACACCCTCTACAGGAGAACTGGGATGCAATGGGTCGGCAGGACCCAGGAAATCATTAGGTGACCTAACATGAGAAGAATGACCGTATGCAGGGTTAAGTGGTCTGGGCGAGCCAGAACCAGACAATAGAGGGGCAGGCAAACCACTACTAGTAATCGATCCCAAACCTCAGACCTAGTAAACAGAGGTGATTCACGTTCAACCCCAGAAGAATTCTCCAAATTCACAAGGTTATCTCTTAAGTCAATTAAATCAAAAGCACTATTATTGTCGGCCATTTTGAAAAACACAGAATGCAGACAGACAATACAGAAGGAAACAAATTTTAGGAATTACGAGGACAGTTTACACTTTCACAACAATACCATAACTACCAATTACCAACACCATAAATAAGGTTGACACTCAAACACAGGCACAATACTATACAAAATCATGCACAATGCTGCCCAGAACTGCAGACGTCACCGCCAGCTTGGCTCGAGAACAGGAAGCTAAATTACAAAAATTTGCACAAAACACATGGCGAACAGCTTCAGACAGGGCTCCACGATGCCTTCACTCGTAGCATTTAGGCTATCAGATTACCAAACAACCCACATTTCCCATGCCTAGAACACATGCCAGTCACTCACCGAGCTTCTTCTTCAGTGAGGATGTTGTATTACAAACAGGACAAAAACCAGCACATACACCTCGCTTTGAACAGGTCACTTACATAACAGCACATGGATATTCAGAGGCAAACATGAAATCAAACAAACGACAAGGATTAGCAAAACATAACATCAAGTGCACTGGCATGACAGATCCCATCAACAACCGCTCCATCAGCATCAGAAGGGTCCATAAAATGAGTCTGCGTGAATGGGGGAGGGGATAGTTGCAGAAGCGAACACGAGCTCGGTCTGCTACCAAAATGACACGGTGGGAGGACGGGGTGGATGTACTTACCTGTTTTCAAGAGGTCCGCATCGAATCACCTCCAGATGACATGCCCCAACAGAAGAACACCAAAAGGGGTTGAAGGAAGGTGGAGAAGAGGGGAAGGTACAGGCTCGACTACACCCCCCCCCCCCCAATAACCAACAGAACTGTTGGCGACGAAATAATGCCACAACAGTTGCTTAAAAATTTAAAATAAAAATTTAATTGTTAAAATTTAAAAGAACACCTCCAACAGAACATGCATTAGCCAGCATAAATTACAAAGAAGGCAAGAGACGGCTTAACATGCTTGCTTGCAAAGCAAACAAAAAGAAAAGAATTAAATTAAAATTAAAATGTTAAAGCCCAAAGATTAAAAAAAATACAGGCATAATTAAATGAGAAAGGGCTTGATAATTTACAAGGGAATGCAATACCGATCCGACATGCAGAGATCCAGGCCACGACATAAAACGAAAAATTTAAAATTAAATAAATAAAATAAAATATGATCAATTAAGAAATCCCCGATAATCGTGACTAAGAAAAACACAAGAACATTCACCAAAAACACAAGGTTAAACGAACAAGGTTAATAAAAAACAAATTAAGCTAACACTACAACACGTTTGAGTTTCCCGGTCGGCGCCAAGAGACTGCTCCCAAGACCAGAATGCACTCGGGCCAAACAAAAACAAAACAAACATGGCCACAGGAGCAGACGACCACATGTCAAATCGAAATTACGGCAAACAATTAGCATTAAATTAATTTAAAATCACCAGAGAGAAATAAAAAGGAGGAAGGAATTACGCCTTAACGCTATTGACAAGAGGCATATTAGGCTGCACGGATCGTAAAATAAATTAATAATAGGGCAGTTCCAAGGACTGCCAAAAACAAAATAAATAAAAAAAATCACAACGTAAAATAAACTAGAAGCGTGTCTCCAAAGGTACGAAGAAAACAATAAAATTTACATAACTGATAACATTAATAAAGGAGAAAAATTAGGCCTACCAGGTGAAACAAAATACAAATTTAAAACAATAATATATGGCCAATATCGGAGCTCCATAACAAAATATATAAAAATTAATAACGTACCTTAAAACTTCACAGTGGAGACACAATAAAAATAAAATAATTCACACACAAATCAAATAACGTTATACGGCACTAGACTGCCTGAAAATGGCCCACCCAGCACATGCTTCGTTTGGGTCACAAGCACTGGTCTCCATCGAGATGCGATTACTATCCGAATTTCTTCTTCACTGCGAAACGATGAAATAATAGCCTGAAGAGCACAGGCAATTCCCTTTTATCGTATATCCATATTTCGAGGAGGCCAGGGGGTCAAGCCCCCGGGCACGGCAACAACTTTTTCGACCAACTCGCTTGTTGATTTCTTGACGACCGGCTGTGAAGATGCCAAGATGGCGGAGAGTCCCAAAATCAAATACAGCATTGCATTCATGTTAATGTAATTGTCCAATCACAGCTTGACACATCAAGCAACAATGTGATTATTAAGTAATTAATTTGGCGGTATCATGTATATACAGTCTTTTGTTCCATGACGTAGAATATAATATCCTTCAAACATGACTCGAATAGGATGAAACCAGAAGACACCCCAAACACACTCTATCGGTGGAAGAAGCAACTCCGACTAGGGGCGTCGATAGATGCTACCATCTCGTGTTCACAATCGGAACCAAGTCACCAGGCGGTCGTTTCAAAATGTCAAGGAACACCAGTATACAGGGAAGATGGATTTTAAGAACGTTGGGACGGGCATTTGCACGTAACAATAATCATAATAATAATTTATTAATATAGGGATAGCGATATAATAGACCTTTAGTACCACACCCACCCGTGTAAATCACGTGGAAAAATTCAAGACTACCCCTTGACCCCCTTAAGCGCATTATATACGTATTGATGAATTTTACAGCTTAAGTTGGTTCCGTGATAACCTTATAGCCGGTTACGATCGTTTACAGTAATGTAATAAATGGAATGGCATTGCGTCTTACAGAAATATATGGACTTCAGAGAATGTGTCGCCATGGTTAACAGCTTGCATTCTTTCAATAGCTTAATAAATAAAATTAGTTTTCTGGGTATATCTCAAAAACTGTTAGTTTTAGGACCTTAAAATGTGGTTTTCGGGGCCCGTAGGGCTCCCGAGTTTTGTTTCTCACATTGAGTCGCTGAAAATTAGTTTTGTCTCGTCTTTCTACGCCCATTTCAGCATGCATTTTAAGGGGGTAGGCCCTCTTTTATGAGATGTATGGAGAAGAGTTACATCAATGATTACTTTCGTGCCTCTGATGGACATCTGTACCAAATTTTGCGTTGATCCATTCAGCCGTTCTCTAGTGATACGCGTGCAATATTGTACACAGACAGACAAACAAACAGACAGACAGGCAAAAATTTGTTTTTGCGCGCAACCGTCATAAACCAGTCTGAAACGCGTTAATAACTCGAACTTCCGTGGAAATTCAGAAAAAACAGACCAACTTTCATTTTTATATAGCCTATATAGAGATAAGATAAGATTAAATAGAGAATGGTATATAGAACACCGTCATTATTGTCGCGGACGTGTCTATGCTCAGAGCACGCTATGTCTCGCAATCATACCTTCGTGCTTACTGCACCATGTGTTGTAAGGTGACTGCGTCTGAGTTGCACATCAGTGATTCTTAGTGCAGTGGGAACCATCCACCGGAGGAAAGGAGATAACACGACTCCATACAATTAGCAATATAGGCGAGTTGCATACGACTGTTTAGGTTCGACGATAATTATGACTATCTCATGTTCGAGCATAAATATTCATAAATGTCTGTCGAGATTTCACCAGTATTATGTACTGAACAGAGCGCATGGGACGCAGAGAATACCTTGTATTTGACCATGACCTCCTCGACTACCCCACTATAACACGAGCCACGCAGTGAAATATAAAATAGGAGGCCGTGGAAGTGAGCTCAGCTGCGATGCTATCCTTACTTAATTGGTCGCACAACTGTTTCTTGAGCTCTGATTGGTGGGAGAAACTGTTTCATAATGAAAAATAGTGTTATAATGACCCTCATTATGATACAGTTTTCTGACATATAATATTTACATTTCTACATCGTCGAATATGAACATTATTATACAACTTCAAACAGATATGTAACACACGTTAGACCTAATTAATAATTTAGCACAACGCTGGAAACTCTGAATTGTGGTGATGCTAAATTGAAAGTACCCTAGAGTGTCGGTGAACCAAATGACGATCATTGGGAATACAAAGTAATTAAGTTTGACACCCTGGCCGTTGCCTACTGCTGTCCAACGAGACTAACTCAGTAGAAACGTTACACTTTACAATTTTAGTCACTCGTATTTTGGTACAAAACGGTCTTGTTCGTTCTTACAGGTGAAATTCAAACGAAACATTCAATGAATATTAGATTCTAGTGGTAGATCAAAACGCGTTTCCCTAGGAACATTCGAATCGATCCCAATCGTTGACCCAGTAGATCATTCTACGGCTTGCTTGTGCACGTTATGTTGCCATATTTTAACAATTCAAAATCGAAAGTAATCTTCCTCTAAACAAATATTTAGACAGTTATTCTCTACTGCATTTGGTTCTTAGATATACTCGTGAAGGCAAAGCTGGCGCCACAGCGGTATTCTGCCCAAACCAATCTTATATTAGCTCACAGCACAGAACCAAGGTATCCTCGCTGCTCTCGTCACAAGGGATAAAACACACGCAAGGCACGAACTCTTCTCCAGGATTTCACTGTCAATAGTCCTGAATTCTGTATCCCACTAGATAGAACATCAACCATAACAGTGAGACATTTGATGCTTTTCAATATGTACATATTGTAAATACCATCATCCATACTTGTAAACATAGATTTAATAGCCTAAGTGTAATGGATCTGATGAAGGTCGCCTGACGATCAAATCTGGTCATCCAAGTGTATTCATTATATCATGTATTTTTAGCCTACTTTTCACATTTTGCAAAAATGAGGAAAAAGTCGTCTTATGGCATCGATCAGGGAAAATGTCTGTCTGTCCTTCTGTCTGTCTGTCTGTCTGTCTCTCTGTGTGTCCCCCCCCCCCCCCCTATCAACTCCTAAAAGGCTGCAGCAATCGAAACCAAATTTGGTATGAGTAAAGATCTATACCGGGACATCTCAACGTCATACTTGAAAATGATGTCAGTGCTACCAACTGCTGAAAAATCGTAATTGAAATTTCAGATCCATGTTTGATATCTTGGAATACATACACGGGAACTGTTCCAAAATTGGCACATATATAGATAATAATACTTCAGTTTAATTTTCATGAGGCCATACATGACAGAGTTGCCAAAATGATTCTATGCCTACTGATAGGTCCAATGTTTAAATGCATATAACTCCTACACTATCAATTGGATTTCAACCAAATTTCGTATGTACTTTGTGTACATAAACTGATATGACTGAGCGTATTCTTAAGAGCAACCAGAGCTGCCAACTGTCAATAAATGCTCTCTCTATTTCTTTTATCCAAATACCAATATATCAGAAAGTATGCGAGCCAACAGCCTTAACCTTCGCACACGTAGAGTGCCTGACATTCTAGATTAATTTGGAGCAACTAATGTTTGTCAGTGCTACCAACATGATTCTAAGCCTGCTGATAAGACCAATTTTTAAATACATGTAACTTCTATACTATCAATTGGATTTCAACCAAATTTCGTATGTGCTATGTGTACCATAACATATATGACTATGCGTATTGTTAAGAGCAATCAGGCCTGCCAAATGTTAATTAATGCTGTTTATATTTTTACCCTAATATCAATATAGGCTATCAGAAAGTATGCGAGCCAACAGCCTTAACCTTTGCGCACGTATAGTACCTGCCATTCTAGATTAATTTGGAGCAACTAATGTATGTCAGTGCTACCAACATGATTCTAAGCCTGCTGATAGGCCCAATTTAAAACTACCAGTAACTTCTATACTAACAAATGGATTTCATCCAAAATTGGCACAATAGATGATAATATTTCAAATTATTTCTGACCAACTCATGCATGACATTGTTGCCAACATCATTTTACGCACGCTGATAAGACAAATGTTTAACTGCATGTTAAGTCCATGCTATCCATTGGATTTCAACCAATGTTTGTATTCTGTACCTTAAGAGATGGAACTAAGAATATATCCTGTCACCAGGGCTGCCAACTGTAGTCCTCTATCATGCTACATAATGCCATGTATATTTCGAACTAATTAGAAATATAGATATTACCAACTTTATTTCGTCATTATTGTAGCCTCCGTGGCTTAGGCGGCAGCCCGCCGGCCTCTCACCGCTGGGTCCGTGGTTCATATCCCGGTCACTCCATGTGAGATCTGTGCTGGACAAAACGGAGGCAGACAGGTTTTTCTCCGGGTACTCCAGTTTTCCCTGTCAAAATTTCATTCCAGCAACACTCTCCACTGTCATTTCATTTCATCTGTCATTCATTTAATCATTGCCCCAGAGGAGTGCGTCAGGCCTCGGCAGCCGGCACAGTTCATATCCTCGCCGCTAGATGGGGGCTTCATTCATTCCATTCCTGACCCGGTCGGAGACTGGAAGCAGGCAGTGGATTTTCATTTCGTCATTATTCTAGATAGCCTAAGTCCTTATAGATTAATCATTGGCATGAATCTTAAATTTTAAGAAAAGTAGGCTCTTTAGTTCGTCACGGAACTTCTTGGTTTTTTTTTCAGGATTAGAAACAACCCATTACAATTGGATTTAATCGCGTTGACCGACTGAAAAGCATACATTTCGTTTACTAAGGCAACACTGAAATATAGCTTCCAACACTAAAACAAAAACATGGGTTATCTGAGAAATTCAGCACACGCTCAAGTACTTGGGTTTAATGACCAAATATTCTAAACCTCAGAAATGTATTAACAATAACATCAAGTATATCCCCAATAGTAAATCTATCTGGACCAAACGGAGTAGCAACGTGCGCTAAAGCAGCAGCAGACCACCTCGTGGTGTAGCGGCTAGCATTCTTGGCTGACACCCTGTCAGTCCGGGCTCGATTCCCGGCTCTGCCAAGAATTTTAATTCTGGTCTGAGGGCTGGAACGGGGTACACTCAACCTCGTGAGGCAAAACTGAGAAGTAGTTTGATAGATTCGCACCTCAACCATCCTGGAAGTGGTTTTCCGTGGTTTCCCACTTCTATTCCAGGTGATCGCTAGGATGTTTCCTAACGTAAGACCACGGCCGTCTGGTTCCCAACCCACACCTGAAACACAAATATACACACTACTACAGACATAACAATAACACAGGTTGTCAGACAAATCCTAGAGACACACACCCCAATTACAGTACACGGAGCTTTTACTTTTTTTTTCGTGTGGCTTCCTGAGAGGCTGAGTGCAGGTCTTTATAGTTGTCATCCGTGGGCGACCTGCGCGTCGTAATGAAGATGATGTAATGATGAAGACGTCACATACACCCAGTCTCCGTGCCACGGGAATTAACCGCAGGAGATTAAAATTCCTAATGGCCCGGCCGGGAATCGAACCGAGGACCTTTCGGGCCAAAACCTAGCACGCTAACCAATTGGCCATGGAGCCGGACTACACGGAGCTGAGTGACGACCATGTCCGAGCCCCTGAAATGAAACAACAACAACAAGGTAAGACAGCAGGCCATGGGGTTCGGAAGACGAGTTCGCTCAACCTGAATCCCGTTAGCCGGCCTTGAATTAGTGTTACATGGGTTCTCATTTTTAACTCCTAATAAATACTGGAACGATATCATCTAGTAGACCACGGTCTCCTCCTTCCAGTCCATTGTTCAGTTTCATTCTTTTCATCTCTTTAACTCCTCTGATAAGGTTGGCATCACGAAGGACATCCAGCCGTAAAATTGTTCCACGAAAAAGAACCTCATCTCACCTCATCTCCAACATCATTATAAGCGGGAATAATAAGAGGTAGAAATACTTCCAATAAAACTATCTAGAACCGGTTATCTTTTTTTAACGGTCGATCAATCGTTTGTTTTGCAACTCGATATGTAGCCAACACATCATCCTATTGGTCAACCCAATGAACAGATCACCATGATTAGTTTCCCGATGACCACTTTAAAAGTAATATATGGTAGCGGCGTTCTGGGACAATAAAACAGACATATCATATGGGGGTAAAATATATCAAACTATAGTGGGATTGCACGTGACACGTGACCGAGTGTGCTTGCCCTGGGGCATAGAATGAACTGCTGTCATGGGCTGGTCGATGGTAGCTCTGATGGCTACACTGTGGATATAGCTAAAGCCCTGCGCGGATGCGGATATCCGCGGATAAATCCGCGGATGTAATTTGCATGGCAGTGCGGGTAGCGGATACGCTGCGGATAATGTTAGGAGTAAATTTGCGGATAGTTTTTAGAATACAATGTGGAACTTACGATAATATTACATATTTGATATGCCAATCTACAGCTTCATGCTTAAATGAGCAATACTCCTATGTTTCGTACGAAATATTCAGGCACGTTTTGCACATATACACGAGAAGATTATTTTACTCACAATCATGCTTTCAAGAACATTTTATTAAGTACCGTATGTTTGTAGTAGGTGGTCTTGACATCTCATCAATTCTCACTGCCATTATTACTGCACGTACGAGATATAATGCTGTCAATGAGCGTGTTAGTTCATCGTGGTGACATCATTAACATTCCTCAATTCAGCTATACTTCGCAGTCGAAGCTATCCTGGAAGATCTGTAGATTTATTTCCAACTTGGCACTGAAACGCGTGGGCTGTGGTATTGCAACGGGAGAGTTATGACATCAACTTTGGGAACATGGATGGATCAAGAAGCAGAATGATGATGACTGACTTGGAATTTCCGGCCAAATGTCAATCCCTTTCTCCAAGCGTAAAGAGAAGTTCACTTATAAAAAATAGTGGATGTTACCGCGACCGGAAGTTTGAACATCATTTCACCAACATGGATAAAATATCTACTAAAATAAATTAAGGCGAATATTCTATAGTGCGTGAATCAAAGCTCAAGTCAACGATATGGCAGACATTTGGTTACGTTTTCATTGGAAACGAAAAGGAGAACGATATAGTAGGATGTTTTACCTGTAAAAACGTGTATTCATACTCAGGACACAAATCAGGCACATCAGACTTACTGCGGTACACGTGCATTCCTGGAAAATAATAAACTAGAAGATGCCGCACCAAATCGTATGTAGCCTACAAAACAAAAAAGTTTTAGTTATTAATGTGCGATATGTATATTTTTAGCCTACTTTCGATTTTTGCAATATGAGATCAACACAGGGCCAAAAATTGTGTGTCTGTCTGTGTGTGTGTGAGTGTGTGCGTGGACTCTGAAAGTCTGTCCTCCCTATCAATTCGAACACGGTGAATCCGAATTAAACGAAATTTGGTACAGAGGTAGCACTAGCAAAGGGCACCTCAGTGTCATGTTTTATATCGCCGCCATCTTGACGTAAACGTAATGGCGGCCACCCAATTGTTCAATGCTTAAATCAAATTACGACCAACCTATTCATCTGATTTCTACCAAATTTTGTAACGTTATACCTTTATGTATGAGGAATCTCTTGACCAAACTACGAGGTCATCTGCCCAATAATTTGCGGATGGCGGCCATGTTTGTGTGCAAATTGATTCCCCCTATCTTTTCAAACACGGTGAAAAGGAATTGAAACGAAATTTGGTACAGAGGTAGCACTAGCAAAGGGCACCTCAGTGTCATGTTTTAAATCGCCGCCATCTTGACGTAAACGTAATGGCGGCCACACAAATGTTCAAAGCTTAATTCGAATTACGACCAACCTATTCATCTGATCTCTACCAAATTTTGTTACCCTATACCTTTATGTACGAAGAATCTTTTGACCAAACTAGGAGGTAATTTGCCCTATAATTTGCGGAAGGCGGCCATGTTTGTCTGCAAATCGATTCCCCCTATCTTTTCAAACACGGTGAATCCGAATTGAACGAAATTTACTACAGAGGTAGCACTAGCAAAGGGCACCTCAGTGTCATGTTCTATATTACCACCATTTTGACGTAAACGTAATGGCGGCCACCCAAATGTTCAAAGTTTAAATCAAATTACGACCAACCTTTTCATCTGATTTCTACCAAATTTTGTAACATTATACCTTTATGTATGGAAAAATCATTTGACCAAACTACGAGGTCATCTGCCCAATAATTTGCGGATGGCTGCCATATTTGTGTGCAAATCGATTCCCCTTATCTTTTCTAACACGGTGAAACAGAATTGAACGAAATTTGGTACAGCGGTAGCACTAGCAAAGGGCACCTCAGTGTCATGTTTTAAATCGACGCCATCTTGACGTAAACGTAATGGTGGCCACCCAAATGTTCAAAGCTTAAATCAAATTACGACCAACCTAATCATCTGATCTCTACCAAATTTTGTAACAGTATACCTTTATGTATGAAGAATCGTTTGACAAAACTACGAGGTCATCAGCCAAATCGTTTGCAGATAGCGGCCATGTATGTTTGCAAATCGATTCGTCATATCAATTCAAACACGGTGAAACCGAATTGAATGAAATATTGTACAGATGTAGCACTAGCAATGGCCACCTCATATTCATGTTTAATATCCGTATAGCACGTTGTATTTCAGCAAGCTACTGCAACCAACATTCCTTGAAAAGGACAAAGAGTTATAACAATACCCATGCATTTAGGAGAAAGTAGGCTGTATGTTCATTACTGAATATCTTGTTATATTATGTGTAAATAAAAAGTAATTCTAGCAACCGAAATTGTTAAATATCATTACTAGGACCCGGATATTTATGACATATCATAATTTTCCGTTATATTTCTTCCATACCAAATGTAAGATGATGGTTTAAGCTAATCTCATTCAAATTAAGTCATTAAGCATAATTAACAGTCCGAACTGAAAAGGGTTGCAATTCTGGCCGTATAACATTCATTTTAAAAATAGCACATTACATACAGCCTAGGGGAACGACTTCCTCCTCAAATGTCTAAATGTGTTGGTTTAACACTTAATGCTTTATCTAATAAATTAAAAATAATATTGAAATATCAGCGAATTTGGATAAAAGTCATTGGGATGCGGGACGGATGCGGATAACAGTCGCGCGGATACGGGGCGGATGCGGATAACAGTCGTGCGGATGCGGGCCGGATGCGGATAACAGTCATGCGGATACGGGGCGGATGCGGGCCGGATGCGGATAACAGTCGTGCGGATGCGGGCCGGATGCGGATAACGTTTTGTTTATCCGCGCAGGGCTCTAGATATAGCCTAGTTAGAGCCATGCGCGGATGAACAAAACGTTATCCACATCCACCCCGCATCCACCCCGCATCCACCCCGCATCCACCCCCGCATCCACCCCGCATCCACCCTGCATCCGCACGACTATTTCCGCATTCACAAGTTTGTTATCCGAATCTACTGGCATTACAATAACATTTTTAATTTGATAAAGCATAAATTACTAATTCAACAAATATAGACATTTGAGGAAAAAGTCGTTCGCTTAGACTTTGTATGTCGTGTGCTATGTTCTAAATGAATGTTACACAGCCAGAATTGCAACCCTTTCCTGATCGGAGTGTTAATTATGCTTAATGTTATAATTTGAATGAGATTAGCTTAAATCATCATCTTACAATTGTTATGAAAAAAAAAACATAACGGAAAAATATCATATGTTATAAACATCCGGGTCCTAATAGACCTAATGATATTAAACAAGTTCGGGTTGTATTCTTAAAACTATCTGCAAATTTTCTCCAAGCATTATCCGCAACCTATCCGCTATCCACACAGCCATGCAAACTACATCCACATGGGGGAAAATTTGGCGGATATCCGCGGGTTTATCCTCGGATATCTGCATCCGCGCAGGGCTTTGGATATAGGGAGCTGCTCGCGTGCCAGCCAGGCACCGCTTGTAATGTTTACTCAACTAAATTGTTTGTTCTTGGCTGACTAGCTTCCCCGCTGAGGCAGAGTGTAAATGTAGAGCACCAAAACTGAAAGGAAGTTACATGATATTATTAAATTCACGTGGATGACTAGTTTTGATTTCTAGTCTAAGTGATTTAAATCTTGTGGCTTTATGATTTGCTTACACATTAATGATTTAATGCGAAGGTAATAGTTGTTTTTGATACATTTAGGGGCTTTGCGGCATCGTGGTCATGTATCCCCGTTGGTGTGTGTGAGTGTGTGTGTGTAGAATTTGTCTGAAAATCTGTGTAATTGCAATGACTGTATTAGTGTGTGTAGTTGTAATTCAGATGAGGATTGGGAAGGAGGCGGCCGTAGCCTTAATTTAAGAGCCATCCTGGCATTCGCCCCGATTAGAAGTGGGAAACCACATAAAACCACTGGCTGAGGTGGGAATCAAACCAGCCTCTTCTCAGTTTTGCCTCACGAGGTAGAGTGTACCCTGTTCCAGCTCTCAGACCAGAATTACATTTCTTGGCAGATTCGGGAGTCAAACTGGGGCCTCCACGGTGACAGCGAAGAGTGCTAGCCACTACGCAACGAGGCGGACGATAATAATAGCTCAGTGATGTAGACGGGATAAAATACAGGATGCAAGTAAAGAATATGTTTGGGCTGGATAGCCTATAAATATTCGTGGCTGTAAAAGCCATTTAGATAGAAGGTAGAGAATCTGAAGCACAAGTTCACGGTGCACACATCATTAATCCACAACATGGCTTCATTTCTAATTCAACCAGCGTATGCTGTTACTAACGACGGCTAAGATTTATTCCCGCCAAAGCTGTGACGAGGGTCGATGTTGACAAGTACGTGCTTGTAAGAGGGTTCCATATGGATAGGGGCCTCTTGCGAGTATCAACGTGCTCATACTCTAACCTTTCTGCATCAATTGTTGAAATTCGTGGCTTGATTCAACTCCATCTCTTCATAATTATTATGTAATTCTTTTTCATGACGTCGCACCATTCCAGATAATGGATTTCTCGTGTTGCAGCAACACTCAAGTGATCCAGGTTTATATTGCCTTACAAGAACCTAGGCCCGACAGAAGAAGGTCTTAAGTCCTGTCTGTAAGTTGAAATCTTGAGCAATGCAGCACGTTATAGTGCTTTATCCCTCGAAAGAATGATCTAACTGAAAAAGTCAAAAGCATGGCAATGTGAGAGATTGAACTGTGTAATTGTTAATGTGATTGTATTTCAACTTTGTAATTATTATTGACACCTGCCGACAAGCCTAAGATTGGCAAAACTAAAAATTGTGCACATTGGCTTAAATAAAATGTAAACTCTAACTAACTACCAAACTAACTAACTAACTAACTACTGACTGGCTGCGTAGCTCGGTGGTAACGTTCTCGTCTGCTGTATCCAAGGTTTCAGGATCGAATCCTGGCGCATCCAGTTGGCATTTGAGGATACGCAAATATGTGGGAGCCGTGTCAGTAGATTTACTGGCACGTTAAAGATCCCCCTCGGGACGAAATGCCGGCACCCCGGCATCTCTAACAGCCGCAGTAGTTAAAAGGGTCGTAAATCCAATATTATATTGTTATTACTACTACTACTAACTGCATGGCCTCAGATACCTGGTAAATTCATCTAGGCGATCTACTCCCCAGTTTTGATATCCCACTTGCACCGCGGAAACGCAATTGGACGAACTATGTCTGAGATTCAATGCATTGTAATCCCCAAATGTTATATAAGAGAGCAGACGCCGTATGACTCGACGTAACATTGGTTTCCCATCCTTCAAAAATCTGACTCGGCACTGCGATAATTGGATTGAAGGCAGAGACTGATTTGCAGGGAGAGCTGGCGGGCAAACCGTTTAAGCCGATAAGTCTGCTCTTGGGTAGATGTTGGCATTGCAACAGGGGACGTGTCATTGTCCGTATAAGCCTGCTTTTACCGTAGGTCTAACAACCGTGTTTCTCTTGTACCTTTAGAGACAAGAGTAAATATTGATATACGCTCAGGGATTTTCTCGTCGCTTCTACAGTGAGGAAAACGCAGAAAAGCGAAGAACAGCATGTTTGAATCAAATGAAATTCACTATTCCCTGAAAGTGCGTTAACATAATTGTACTGAGAAAGATATGGACATTTGCAAACATTTCACTTTTATTTACACTTAATATTGCCGTTTTGGTTAATTCATTTGAGAGGCTTAGGATATTTGGGTCATTATCCCCGTGTAGTTGGTTGTGTGTTGAAACTGTCCGATAACCTGTAGCCTATTTATGTGATGACTATAGTAATGCGTGAAACTGTATAAATGCTATTGTTTCATTTGAGGGGATTGGGCATCGTGGTCATTTAGTCCCGTGTACTTGGGTGTGTGTATATATATATATAGAATTTGCCTGATAACCTGTGTTATTGTGATGTCTTTAGTAGTGTGTGTACTTGTAACTCAGGGTAGGATTGGGAAGGCGCCGGGCGTGGTTTTCAGTTGGGAACCATCCCGGCATTTGCCTTGAGTGGTAGTGGGAAACCACGGAAAACCATTTCTAGGATGGCTGAGATGGGAATCGAATCCACCCCGTCTCTGTTTTGCCTCACAAGGCTGAGTGTACCTCATTGCAACCCTTAGACCAAAATTAAATTTCTTGGCAGAGCCGGGGATCCAACCCCGACCCCCGGACCGACAGCAAGTACGCTAGCCGCTACATCAGGAGGTAGACATGTAACTGTATAAGAAGGGGCAAGGATGAGTTAGGTCCTCCAGGTACTATCCTAGTATTTTCCTGGAGAGAATGTGGGGAATAACCCGGGGTTAAATCCCACTCAGGATGGCCATTGTTAGCGCCGGCATTCGAGCCTTTAATATCCAGATTTTCTACAGCTGCCCCCGCAGCCGTGGTTAACGATTTAAGGAGCACGACTACGCCACTGTAACACGTAATGTTAAAGGCACGATACTCCTGGGCATAACCACACTTCCAAACACTGTTTAATAAGATAATAATAATAATAATAATAATAATAATAATAATAATAATAATGTTATTGGTTTTACGTCCCTTTTAACTACTACGGCTTTCGTAAGAGATTTGGATGGATAGTGTAAGGCAGAAATCGCTAGAATCTCGAGCTTCACCACGTCATGACTGTGTGCTGACTTAAAACGCTACCTGCATCACACGGAGGAAAAGAGGGATAACACAATTATTCCTTTTTCTTTTTTTAAATATATTTTTTAGCGTATGGCTTTTAGTGCCGGGAGTGTCCGTAGAGATGTTCGACTCGCCAGAGTTTGTAGCTGCTTCTATGCGTACACCCATGGGGAGAGCTACAAGTACCGACGCGTCTGGGGAGGAAAGTGTATATGTAAGGACGAGGAATTGGAAGGTAGTGGCTGTGGCCTATAGTTTGGGACCAACCCCGGCATTTGCCTGGAAGAAAGATGGGAAACCACAGAAGACCATCTTCGACAACACGATAATATTAATAATAATAATAACATCATATGGCCTCGGGTGCCGGGTGCATGCTTTGTAATTTGACACCCAGAGGGTAGCTTGCATGTCGAATTTCGTTGTTCCTTGAATCACTATGGAAGTCAAGGAGGTTAGATCTCTAAGCTCCTTGAACACTATAGCGCTTTCTAGTAGAGAAATGGGGAACACGATATTAGTTGGGGACCGTAGCAAGTTCTGTAAGCTGCTAAAGTGCAAACCTAGGAATAGAATCCAGGCCTCCGTGGTAACAGCAAGGAACGAGGCGGAATCAGCAATAAATAAATGCACAGTGTTGCGCCTTTTATGTAATAAGTTGGAACACCACAGTCATCAGTTCTGTTTACTCTCTATGTCTGTTAAATCGTGTTATTACGATGTCTCGAAAGGATTATTTATTTACTTACCAGAATTTGTAATTGACCAAGTCTGCTGACAATTGGGTGATACGATTTTGATCTATAACTACTCGTGATGACATTAAATTTATCGTGTTTGCAGGGTTTCCTTATTGACGTTATAATATAATTGAAATACTATTAGTATTTACTGAGTTTATATACTGTACCTTAGTCAATAATTTTAAATGGTAATATGCTATACAAGTTTCAGCCGCATTGTGGTCTTCTTCAGAAACTATTCTCTAAAAATAAATTAAAACTTAGTAAAATTATGAGCAAAGTTGATTAATGATGAGCAAAGTTTATTTGATATTAATTTTCATAAAATAACGTATTCAAAAAATAGATCTATTAACAAAAGTGTTCTTTAAAAATATTTTGATGATACATACTCCTAAAATAATTCTCTTGAATAATATGATATATAATAACAGGGTCTTTATATTTGGTTGGCTAGGACAGTCTCACTCACGCGCTCCGCCAATGACGGCTCAGTTGCCGGTGACCGCGCGCTCATATGCACTCCAGAATACGGTGCTTAAAATCAGTATTATACATTTTTACTCACCATGTTTACAGTAGATGCTGAAAATGTTTCCCATCCACTACCAAACATAATCGGCATCTCCTTATGAAGTTTCCGGCTACTCCGGTTAATTTAGCTTCAGCAAGGAAATATTGACCTTTACGTTTACTGAACCTGTGCGTTTGAATCTCTTAGCCAGTTGTTTTATTGTCCGATTTATCGGATGGGTATTCCTTGAAATTTCACTCGAAACTTATGTCCTGTTCTAGTGCACGATTTCCTGTATTTTATATAGGGTGTAGATATACACGTTCGCTTAACGAATATTTCACATCAGGCATTACAGAACTATACACTATCACAATAAAACACTATACAATACGATATACAGTACACAATAGCTTTATAATACACCCAAATATCTCTGAGCTCACATGTCTACCGCAGCAAGAGCGAGGTAATATGGCCGGAGACCGAGCGCGCCAACCTGTAACAGCCGGCTATTGGCCGGGGACGACCGCCCAAGGACGAACGGAATCGCCTTGCCAAGCAAAAATAAAGACCCAGTAGAAGAAATAAGTTTTTTAAAATATCGTTTGATGGTCTCTCATTGGATGAAAATTGGGTTCCTTGTTGTGGGGAGTATTCGTGATGGTGACGAAAAATCAGACCTGTTGTGATCATAACATCAACACCCAATGGAATTAAATTACACAATACATATCCGAGAAATTTTATCAGCCAAGGACCATACATACCACATACAAAATTCTCAATTCAGCGGGGATTAATAGCAACAAATCTCCAAACCATCATAATAAACTAATGATTTTTCGTCATCGTCACGACTACTCCCCGCAACAAGGAACTCAATTTTCATCCAATGAGGGACCTCCTCATTCTTCTCCTTCTTCTTCTTCTTCTTTTTCCTCTTCTTCTTCATCATCATCATCATCATCTATCCCTTTTGCTTCTCGGCGTCGGGTCTGCCCAATGAGAGACCACCATAGGATATGAAAAAAAAAATCTTCTATTTATAAAACATATTTATCAAATGAATTATTTTAGGAGTATGTATCATCCCAAAAAAAGCACACTTTATTTAACAGATCTGTTCTTTTCAATACGTTTTTTTAAATGAAAATTAATATAAAACAGAAATGATGGTATTCCGGAATGGAGGAAAAGTTCCTTCAACAGCAAAAATCTACATACAAGGACAGCAACTAAAGATCACTCCAGATTTCAAGTATCTAGGAGTCACATTTCAAACAACCGCTAAGGGTTTCACAAAACATGTATTAGAAAAAGCTACACAGGTAATAATGGCTATGCATGGAATAAGTTATATAAGATCCCTCAGATTAGAGACAGCAATGTCTCTATTTAAAGCAAAAAATACTGCCAATATTGACGTATGGCTTAGAAATTATCTGGCGGTATCTCTCAATGAAAGACCTCTCCACATTAGAAAGAGTAAAAGCAATATACATTAAGAAATCAATTGGAGTTTCAAAGACAACAAGATCCAGATTAGTTTATCTCCTGGCAAGAGAATCCTTCCTCATAGAAGATCTTAGGACACAAATACATCTACCCAACACAAATGCATCAGAGAACCTATTGGCAACACTCATCCAAAAGCGAGAAGACGTATATCCGGAGATTTTTGCATCTGGCACCATGATTGATCGATCATGGACGAAAGCAAACTTTGAAATGCGTCACGTCTATACAAGAATGGCAGTACACGGCTTCCATCACATCATTTGTCACAACAAGACGTATCATGAACCTTCAATTACATGCAAGTGTCAACTGTGTGGACATGCATGCGATCACTATGACCACTTAGAAATCTGTACAAAAAGAACAAGGACAATCAGTGATTATGCGAATCAAAAGAAATTAAGTTTTTGTAAATATTATTTTTGTAAACCTATGGCCACTTGGCTGCATTAAATGTTTTATATAAAATCAACTTTGGTCATAATTAATCAACTTTGCTCATAATTAAGTTTTAATTTATTTTTAGAGAATAGTTACTGAAGAAGACCACAATGTGGCTGAAACTTGAATAACTTATTAACATTTGAACATTATTGACTAAGGTATACAAAATTAATAAATACTAAAAGTCCTCTCGGCACGCCGGAAGGCGGAGGTAGATTTCACCGGGCAAGCCTGGGGATAGGCGAAAATAGGCAGAATATGCAAGTTTTCGTAGAAGGATCAGACCTCATTTATTGCGAGTAAGTATTTTATAATCTGAGCTTAAGGGACACTAGGGCTGAGTTTTTCAACTTCCACATTTATTATCAGAATGAGTTGAAATTTAAACTGCATACTTATAATAGTAACACTAAGTCACATACCAAATTTGAAAACAATTGGATGAAATGTAATTGATTTTTTACTAATTATATTATTAAAATATACCGTGTGATCAAAATGCTCCATGCGCATTAGCAATTGTGTAAAACGCTTCATATGTTTATTACATATACATAACACTATTCTAAAAATTATAACATTGAGACATTTCAGGAAAGTGACACATGTATGCTGTCAGATTATTTTTTTCTTTATGTGCCATCATGTCTTATGGATTTTGATAATTTTTCATAGATTTTTAATGTTTTCGTCTGTAATTTACAAAAAGGCTGGAGATATTGCAATGTTATCTTGCAACACATGTGTTTCTGAATATCCAGTGACTTTTTTAAATTAAAATTGGTGAATACCTCATGCACATGGAGCATTTTGATTACCTAAAACGATGTTTGGAGATAAAAGCATTTTTATAAAATCGCATACTATATTAACCAGTTTGGCTCACCCAATGAATCTTTTGTGGGAAAAATGTGAAAAATACAATGTTTTGTTGTAGAGATAAAGAGCATGGAGACCTTTCGTTTGAGTTAACCTACGACTTTCTAGGATTTCTAGTTTTAAAAGTATAGCCTACTTTCTATGATTTGCCTTCCATCTTCTTTTTAGGCAGAGAAGATTTAAAAATGTCGCTGAGCGTTTAAAAATGGCGGTGCATGAAAATTGTTTTAATGAAATGATACACAGGTGTCTATAAGATATATATATATATATATATATATATATATGGGAAAAACAAAAAACAGTTATTTTGTCATTTTTGCCTAAAAACTCAGCCCTAGTGTCCCTTAATTAACTTTGTTTTTCGTAATTTTATGCATATATTAAACATTTTATTGTCTTAAGGGGACGGTAACATTCTTGTCATTTGGGCTCCATTTTTAGCCTACTTTTCACATTTTGCAAAAATGAGGAAAAAGTAGACTTATGAGATCGGGCAAATGTGTGTCTGTCTGTCTGTCCTTCTGTCTGTCTGTCTGTCTGGCTGGCTGTGTGTGTCCCCCCCCCCCTATCAACTCCTAAACGGCTGCAGCAAACGAAACAAAATTTGGTAGGAGTAAAGATCTATACCTGAATATCTCACGCCCATATTTGAAAATGATGTCAGTGCTACCAACTGCTGAAAAATCACAATTGAAATTTGAGCTCCATGTTGGATATCTTGGAAGGTATGAATACGAGCTATTTCAAAATTGGCACACGTATAGATAAAAAAAATATTGCAGTTTAATTTCCAGGAGGCCATACATCGCAGTGTTGCCAAAATGAATATACGCCTGCTGATAGGTCCAAATTTTAAATGCATATAACTTCTACACTATAATTGGATTTCAACCAAATTTCGTATGTGCTATGTGTACATAAACAGACATGACTGAACGTATTCTTAAGATCCACCAGGGCTGCCAACTGTTAATAAATGCTCTCAATTTATTTTATCCAAATACCAATATATCAGAAAGTATGCAAGCCGACAGCTTTAAACTATGCACACGTAGGCTATAGTACCTGACATTCTATATTAATTTGGAGTAACTTATATACGTCAGTGCTACCAACATGATTCTAAGCCTGCTGAGAGGTCCAACATTAAATACATGTAACTTCTATACTATCATTTGGATTTCAACCAAATTTCGTGTGTGCTATGTGTACCATAACAGATATGTATATGCCGATTCTTAAGAGTAACCAGGGCTGCCAACTGTTAATAAATACTGTCTCTATTTTTGTTACCCTAATATCAATATAACAGAACGTATGCAAGCCAATAGCTTTAAACTTTGCACAAGTATAGTACCTGGCATTCTAGATTAATTTGGAGTAACTAATATACGTCAGTGCTGCCAACATGATTCTAAGCCTGCTGATAGATCCAATTTTAAAATGCATGTAACTTCTATACTAACTATTGAACCCATGGGCCATAGGGTCCATGACGGTCGAACCCATGTCCTTAAGGAAGAAATGAAAGAAAAGTATAGTTTCCTAAAGGAACGGAGAGAGATTTTAAGCCAGGAATATAGCTTAACATTGTGCAAGCGACTAGGGACAGATGTTCCTTAGATGAGATCACCCCACTCGACATTTCAGAGAGGGCTGGTCACGAGTATTAATAACTGAGTGGAACTTTCCACCGTGTTAGACAGAGAAGCCTGAATCGGAATTCAAGCTGACGTTGCTGGAATTTGACAACGCCGCATATGCGCCAGAAGAAGAATAATTAAAGTTAACACGTTTACGAGCATAATAATGAGTAAACAAGCACAGTACAGTGAATCATTTTGAATGAGAAATTTTTCAGTATAGAGAAACCATGTAATAATTGTGCAGAAAAAAACTGCCGACGTACGACGACGTCATTGGGGAATTACCTAAGCCTCTGTGGAGGGGAGAGAGCAAAAGGAATGCAACACCCACACAATTGAGGACGAGAAATTAATTAATAGCTCCGAATCGCACGATCGATTCTTAGGTGCAATAAGATCATTTGACATTGAGAAGACGAGCTTTCGGAAGGTATAATTTTTATATTTGTGGCACCATTATTCTAGAAGTTGACCACAGGAAAGGCTAGAGTCTTATTTTTTTGTAGTAAAATAGTATAAAGCTTCGGGCGTTTCCAAGCCAATCATGCAGTTCTACGAGCATTCCGTGAGGGGAAGTGCTGCTCCACGACGTAGAAGTAGTCATTCCGACAGTCCGTGAGGGGACGTAACTCTGCGTTACATCGATAACAGCTACCAGTACTCCTTGAGGGGAGAAACGCTGTTTTACACCGCCGAAGTAAGATCCGATAGCCACAGGCGTCACAGTAGTAACGACTTGCTTGCCTCCATAAGGAGCATTCAAGACGAAATTTTAAAGTATCGCCGTTGTGAAATATTAGGAAAATCCTAATTATAGGATTTAGGCCCGACTGTATACAAGTTAAAGTGAAAATTCGCAAGATATAGTCATAGCAGGCTGCGAACGTCGGACTTAAAGGCGATAGGTCGTTAAATGTACGAACGAATAGATCATAACGTACGGAAGTATCGTACCAGACAGATAAACTGTTATTTAAATTGAAGCAACCTAAAAGGGAAGAACAGAATAAGGTTCGAACGTAGGAGTGTTAAAACAGTTCAAATAAAGAAGACAGGAGACTATAAACATTAGCTCCAGAAAGCAGGCGAACAATTCTAACAGTACTAGAATCGAGAAGTGCTAGCTGCTATAAACTAATTCTATAGGTCTTAGAGGAGACCTCGATCCATATAGACTTTCGTTAGGATCGATAGACAGATCTACAAAGAAGCCGTTCAAGCTAAATAAATAGCCGGTTATCCAGGATAGGAATAGCAGAATTGAACTCCAGGGAACAGTAGATGTTTCGGGACTTTCGCATTCTGAAGGATAGGAAGCCGACATCGAATAAATTTCACCCTTGGAAACGGGAATTTAAGAAGATCACGTGTGATAGGCTCAGAAATACGGCCTAGTGATCGAGTAATTGTGAAGTGTAAAATAATCAAGATTGTGTGTTAAATAATATATTTAGTGTTTATTATGTGTTCAAAAGGGACACATCAGTATATAAAAATGTCGTCAATATTAAGTGTTTTAGATATATGTCAAAAAGTGTTTTTACGTAAGATGAATACCTTTAATATGGTGTAAAAAGTTCAAAGTGGGCCCAAAAATGAAACACCGCACCAGATTTAAGATCATGGGATGATCTGGAAAATATGTGAGTACTAAATTCATTTTTATTTTGGTGTCAGAAATTGATTGTGTACAGACCTACCGGAGTTTTTGAGTGAAAGGGATGTGTTTTAAAGAAATAAATACTGAATAATCAAGAACACGGTCTGAATAATAATATAAAATAAATAGAGAAATTATGAATAATTATGTAAAGAATAAATTCCGTAGAGGAAATATGTGTATAAAGGGTTAATGTATTTAACAAATGTCCTAAGAGCAAGCGAAATATCATTAATTATCATGAAATAAAGTAAAGTTGAGATATGAAAGAAATAGCTTTTGAGCTTGTATAAAGAATAAAGATAATAATAATAATTAAATATGGAAATGTTAAATAAAAATCAAATAAATTGATATGAACATAAGAACGTTAAGCCTTAACGTATGTGTAAGAAATGATGTTCAATGGAATATTTTAAAACAGGGAGCGATTTATCGACCACGGAAAGATTAATATGTGAATTAAAATAATATGAATTGTTACTAAAGAGATTTTATCAGTTCTTGGGAAGACATTTTCGGCTTAAAATAATGCATAGCGCATAATGAGCGCAAATATAATATTAAAGTGTCACGCTAGGAAAGCGTAGTGGTTAAATACTTGGTACATTACTTATGGAGGGTAGTTGATTGCAGTGAATTGATAATTGTGTAAGTCCTCTATTTGTGACATAGGATCACGAGGCATTGTGTATGTATTTAAAAAGGGAGCTAATATAGGGTATTATTGAGCGTATGTCATATGGGCCACGGCCGACTCTAAATCGCATTTTGTATAAGTCCTCTGTACGGGATTGGTTCCCGAGGCACCTGAAGAGATTCGAATGCAGGATCTTCTTATGATAAAAGCCCCTGAAATTCTCCGTCGTCGTATGTGTATTAATCTTCCCAATCAATGAGGACCCTCTCATAATTAATAAATGCCAAGGATATGAAAATGGTCTTTGAACCAAAGAATAGTTGTTTGAATGTATACGGTACAATAAAGCCTGGTCTCCCCAGAACTGGATATAATGGGAAGGTTTGTTTTGAAAGCCTTGAAAATAAGCTACTAATGTTGGGTCAGACAGGATGTCGCCGCCACCCTAACGTGTCATAAATCGCACCCCAAGTAGTAGAGTCTAGCTTTCTTAAAGCGAGGGGGAACAGAGACCGTCTCGTAAGCTGTTGTAAAGAGAAATGAATACACCAGGAGTGTTTAAAGTTGTTAACGACCCGGGCGTTGAACCGAGGTCCTTAAAGATGGATATTTCGTTTGCCGGTTCAGATCGTAGTTTCTTATATGATAATGGTCTATTAAGACATAAGAGATAAATAACAATCCCTATGGTAATAATGTATGGACGTGGGATTCCACGAGTTGATTGAAGGCAACTGAGTTCGGGAGTAACTATAGTTTTTTGACTGTGTCAAGTACCTTCACGCTCTGGAGTACACAATTGATTTTCTGATTACCTTAATATATTTGTGAAATAAAGAGAGATGATAACAACTGAATGTGTGGACATGCCCAAAATATTGAATTAGATAATTAACCTAGATTTTTAAATATAATTATATCTTGTTTTTGAGAAATAAGAAAATATAAAGGATATTGTTTGAGGTGTACAAGAATGACACCATAATAATGTAAAAGCATGGAGCCAAAGAGCTCGGAGTTATGTAAACTTAATGTTAGTGCTTTATGGAAGTGAGACTAAGTAAGAATTGTTGGTTTATGTGGAAACCACAGGTTTTGAATACAATATTTGTTTATTTTATTTGTGATCCCTTGTTCATTTGGAACAAGCAGTTGATATTTGGGTCAGTAATTAAATTGTTAAGATGTTTGTAGCGCCATTAATTTATTAATTAAATGTGTTTAAATAGGAGTTGATTTTGTTGTTATTTTGCAAGTGTATCCTCTAATTAATCCAAAATATGTGAGTCACAGAGTGGGGGAACTTACCGCTGCCCCGAAATCCCGAATTGAGCTACGCTGGTATACTGTGATTGGCATATTTCTTGCTAAATGGGCACAGGGGGATATATAAATAATGTGCTGGATTAATAACTAGAGGAACACTTAAGTCGGTCATATCATGTAAAATTAAAGTAATGATAGGAAAAGCTACAACGTAAAATATTAACTGACCGCATGGGTCCCTGGAAACTCATACCGAGCAGTCCTGAATATATTATATATCAAACCCCCTAGCAAAAGTAAACATGGCGCCCAGTACGTAGGGCTGAGTTTTCCTAGGGAAAACCCGAGTTTTCTCGAGAAATCAAAATTTTCATTTTTTGAAAAAAATGGTTTTTCGAAATTTTGAATTTTAAACACTTCCATAAAGGTTTATGAAATTGAATAAAAATAGTAAAAGGGTACGTTGTAAGTGAATACCCGTACCAAAGTAGTATTTTAAAGAAATTGGGACACACTAATTCAGAGTATCATCTCTCAAGCATGTACTAGTGTGGTGGCATTTGTGGCCCACTGTATTCTCATAAGATGGCATTGAGTGAAGAGATGCAGCGGCTCTTGGAGGCCATAAACAATAAATTGGGAACAATAGACAATACATTGGGTCTCCAAAAGGATGAAAATAACGAAGTGTTCGAATCCATAAATGAGAGTTTAAATAAGTTGGATAGCCAACAGACTGAAAATAAAGAAAGGTTAGGATCCATAACTGAAAGTTTAGAGTCACTAAAAACTAACAGTGATAATATGGGCACTAAATTAGAGAATATCGAAGTTAAGACTGATACCATGGGAACCAGATTAGAAGCTATCGAAGTTAAAGGTAATACCATGGAAATTAAATTAGAAGCTATCGAAGCCGACTGTATAAACATGAATAAGGAACTGAAGGCTGAGATAGAAAAGATGAAAACAGAAAGTGGGAAAACCATTAAACAACAGTGGGAAGTGATGAAAACGGAGACGTTAGAGTCTCTGAAAGCCAACAGTAAAGAAAACAATGGAGTACTGAAGGCTGAAATAGAAGAGACAATGGAGATAAAATTTAAAATTCTTGATGAAGGGTTTGACACTAAGTTGGAGACTAAGTTAAGTGAAATTAAAAAGGAAAGTAAAGGATTTTACTCAGGAATGCAAGTCCAGATAGAGACTATGAACAAAAATATGGTAGATTCCCGAAATACATGTCAAGAAAATTTTGAAATTTTAGAAACTAAATTGAGTAATATGGAGGGAAATGTAAAAGCATGTGAGGAGAAACTTGTAACCCAGATCCAAGGTGTGCAGAAAGAATTGAAAGCTCAGATAGAATCTAACAAGGATATTTGTGAGGCCTCCCGGGAGGAAATAAAACAAAGCGTGAATAAGCTAGGAACCCGATTTGGAAAGGTTGAGGAGAAAGTAGGGACCCTCGAGGACAAAATCGGTGTAGTTCAGACGGAGGTAACTGAGATGAAAAATCAAAATCTAAAGGATGTTAAGGAGATGAAAGATCAAATTGATCATTTTACCGGGCAGGTAGATGAGAATCTGAAGACATACGAAACGAAAATAGATCAAAGATTAGGTATATACGAGGGGCATCTCCAGAGTGAAAGAAAACAACGAGAGAACGAAAGTAAGGAAAGTACCAATAAAATAAAGGAAATAAGTCAGGGTATTATTGAGGTTCAGGAAACCATCGGAACATTAAAGGATCACGTAGGAAAAACCAATAAGGAAGTTAATCAGGTCCAAGATGAAATGATGAAATTGTATAAGAGTCAAGAGAAAACTGAGGGAAAGCTTGAAGGAATGAAAATAGATATGGTCAAAGGACGAAAAGAAGTGGAGAAGCAAATAAAGGAGATACGAGAGGGCCTGGAGACCATAGGTGACGTTAAGCCAGAAATTATAGACCAACAGGCTAAGATCATTAAGAAAGAGGTAGAAGACCAAATAAATGAATTCAGGGATAGCTTCAGGGTTGAGAAATTCCACTTCCAAAAGGTAGAGGAAGATATTAAAAGGAATCAAGAAAGAATTCAGAATGAATTAAGATCCCGATTGGAGAGGACTGAACATAAGAACAGTCAAATGGAAATCCAACTCATGGCAAATGAAGAAAGTGCCCGGAGAGAAAGGAAGTTAGAATTCGAAAATCAGGAGGAGTTTCCAAAAACAGGATGGGTAGATTCCCGTGAACAAGGCACAGATACGGAAAGGGACTTAGGAGGGGAGAGCCCTTATAAGAACCCAGGATATCCAATGGCGATGTCAACCCCGTACACGAATCAGACAAATGGCCAAATAATAAACATTATTAAATCCAATGAGGATAGACCAGTAAAGTTTACGGGTAATAACATGTCTATTACTCCAAAATACTGGCTAAAAGAAGTGGCAGAGTATCTAAATGAAATGAAGGTTCCTCAGGATCGGAGACTGAGAGCTATTGAAAAGCTGTTGGCAGGTGATTGTCTCACCTGGTTCAGAAGCTTCAGATACACTTTTGATACGGTGGAAGGCTTTAGGGAAGCATTTTTAAAGCGATATTGGGCAGCAGATGTCCAAGAAAATTTAAGGCTAGATCTGTACTCTAGGAAGTACAGCACCAATGCACCTACTAAATACTCGGAATTTTTCACCGCTCAGCTGTGTAAATTCCGCGAACCGGATATTGCTCCGGCAGAAAACGACCTGTGTGCCGCCATTGCAAGACAGCTTCCATATGACATTCAGAGGCTGCTAATCTCATCCAAAGCCAGAAGTGCTGTGGAAGTGGAGAGTGTATTACGTCAGTTAGATATGACGACTTCGCACGTAACACCTCGGCATCAGAGACAAACTGAGCAAGTACACATGGCCAGCAGTCAGGAAACTGGAGAAAAACCAGCGACCAGGAATCAGTCCACCAGTACGGATACTCAAGGACGAGATCGAGAGTATGGGCACCAGGAGCCTAGAAGGATACAGCCATATTACAGGGGAGGATATCGAGGAAGAAATCCTAGAACGACGGGTTATAGGCAACAGGAAAGCCGACCCTATAACAATAACCAGCAAAGGCCGGACAATAGAAAGAAATGGGAGAATTATCCCAGGAGAAATGTAAGGCCAGACGATAGGGATGATGAATATCGGGCCGAAATAGAAGAAAGATATCAGGAGAGTCTTCGTTATATGAACGAAAGACCAGATGAACCTGATAGGCAAAAAGTCCGTTGGAGTGAGGCAATCAAGAACCGGAAATCACCCGACCGACTAGACGGAGCTCAAAGCTTGGAACTGCAAGCTCAGTTGAAGAATGAGGGAAAAGGGAGCCCTCAGGATAAAAAAAAACTCCAAATTTAAATTGTCAAAAGTGGAAACATACCAGGAGCTGGGAGGAAGTAGAAATTGTAAATTGGATAGCCAGACCAGATGAACTAATCAACGAGGATGTGGAAGGAATCCCACCTGTTAAAAGAGAACTACCTATAATTATGCTTAGGATAGAAGGATTACTGGTCAGAGCATTGATTGATACTGGATCCACAATAAGTTTAATTACACAAACCCTTTTAAATGAATTGGAAACAAGGGGCCGAGTACTAAAGATTCCCACATCAAGTGTAAAGATTAAGGGAATTATCCCTGAAAAATCTTTGACATGTAAATTTCAGGTATACATTGATTTAATCATGGGTAACGCTGAAATTTCGCAGTGCTTTTTGCTGGTAAATCAATTACCGTATAATGTCATATTAGGTATTGATTTTATCCGTGAGAACAAGGTCATTATAGACCTAGCGCAAAATTGCATTAGAATTCAAAGAGAGGATGTGGATGAGCAAAACATTAACCTACAGGATCAGGAGGCGAAAATAGCAGAACAGGTATGGCATATGGAAGAAGTGATTGAGGAAGATTATAAGGACATAGAAAGGATATTTGAAGTCCTCAACATAGAACTCGAAGATGATGTGGAAAATGAGTTCGAGACCAACCTGTCAGGAAAAGTGGAGGAGGCTAAAGTCAGCCTCGAAATTAAGGAACAGTTAAAGAAATTATTATTGGATTATAGGGACGTATTTGATTCCAAGCCAGGGAAGATTGAAAATTTTAAATACGCGTTCCAAGTCAACGATTGGGCACCGTTCAAACAAAAACCATACCCGGTTGCGGAAAAACATTACCCACAAACCAAGAAAACACTGCAGGAGATGATGAATGCAGGTGTTATAGAAAAGATGGCGACACCATATGTTAGTCCATTAGTGATTGTGAGTAAACCGGATGGCTCAGTAAGGGTGTGTTTAGATGCCAGAAATTTAAATGCAAAAATTATACCAGAAAATGATTCGGCACCACCCATAAAAGAAATACTGAGGAAGTTTAAAGGCAAGAAGATTTTTACAAATATTGACATGACGTCTTCGTATCATCATCTCGAACTGGAAGAGAAAACCAGCTTGTTGACTGGATTTCAGTTCGATCAACAAACATACTGCTTTAGAAGATGTCCGTTTGGATTAAAGACTGCAGGATCTGCATTAATAAGAGCGCTGGATCGAAACCTGTCAGAGGAAGTGAAAGAGTGCACTATCCGATACGTAGATGACATTTTGCTTACCTCGGAGAGCATTGAGGAACATTTAGAAAATTTGAAGAAATTATTAGAAGACCTAAGAAGGGCAAATTTTAAGATAAATTTAAAGAAATCGAACTTCTGTCAAAGGCAAGTGACATTTTTAGGGCATGTGATTGACAAGGATGGTGTTAAACCAAATCCATGCAAATTGGAATCGATAAGGGATTTTCCAAGGCCTTTGAAAGTGAAGAACGTTCGCCAGTTTTTGGGATTGATTGGGTTCTTCTCAGGACATTGTCCATCATACACCAAAACTGTTGCACCACTACAGGACCTTCTGAAGAAGGGGGGAAAGTGGAAATGGACGGAGGAAGCAGAAAAAGCATTCGTGGAGGCCAAGGAAATGCTCTTAAATTACGTGAAGCTAGGATATCCTGATTTTAATCAGAGATTTATCATTCAGACAGACGCATCCCAGATTGGAATAGGGGCAATGCTACATCAGGAGAACCCGGAAAACCCTGATAAGAACTATCTAGCTTTCACAAGTAGGAGACTGAAACCACACGAGAAAAATTATACGATCAGCGAGATCGAGCTGTTAGCGATATTGCACGCGTTGCAATATTGGCGGAAGATCGTATATGGGTTTCAGGTCATTCTAAGGACGGATCATAAAGCTTTAACCTTTTTGATGAAGACTGATTTATCCAGTCAAAGGTTGATGCGTTGGGCTTTATATATTCAACAATTTGATGTCAAGATAGAGTACTGCCCAGGAAAGGAAAACATAGTTCCAGACTACTTAAGTAGACAGCCAGAGTCCATAGAAGAGGAAGTAATGGCTATAGATTTGGAAGACAGGGATCAGCGTACTCTTAATGAGTTAAGAAGCATTAGTCAAAGACAACGGGAGGATCCATGGATGAACATGCTCATATCATTCCTTGAGGGAAGCTTGATAAGAGGAACACCAGCGTACACGGAAGCTGAGAAGATAGCACAAGACTACACGTTTTATAATGGGTTATTATATAAGTTTTTGGACTCTGACCATACGAAATTAAGGATTGTTGTACCTGCAATTTTGCAGAGGAAAATAGTATGGTTAGCCCATAGATCGTTCGGACATATGGGAGTCGACAAAACAGTCTCGATGCTGAAAGAAGCATTTATATGGCCGAGACTGAGAGAAACTGTAAGGGACACGCTAAAGACATGTGATTTATGTCAAAGGATCAAACCTAATGCATTTCTGATGAGACAGAAGCCTATACCATTGTTGCCCGAAAGGCCCGGCCAAATCATATCTATTGATAATTTTGGACCTTTGCCAAAGGCAAGAAGAGGAAATCGACACATAATGGTGGCTATGGATGTCTTCACTAAAATGGTCGTCCTTGCTCCCATACAGAAGACTAGTACCAAACAGGTGTTAAAACGACTTAAAGAAAAAGTGATACCGATTCTGGGGAAACCTGAGAACTTGTTGTCGGATCACGGCAGTTGTTTCACCAGTGTAGAGTTCAGACGAGAATTAGAAAGACTTGGAATACGTCAAATTTTGTCAAGTATTCGCCATCCTGAGGCAAACCCTGTAGAGAGAGTTATGAGAGAAACGGCCAAGTATTGTAGAATATACTGTGCCGAAGAAAATTGGAAGTGGATAGATATTTTGGATATTATTGAATTTTGTATAAATAATACAATCCATGAATCCACAGGAGAGATACCCATAACGTTACATCGGAATGAGCAACCAGAAAGACCTTGGAATCTGGTAATTCCTAGGCCAGCAGACGCTCAGCCGGGAAGAGATGTACGAATTAGGAGAGCCTTTGAGCATCTAAAAGCTCAAGCCGACAGGAGGCAGAGACGAAATAGGCATAAGAGGTATCATCGACCATTATTAGCAGGAGAAATGGTGTTAGTGAAAAGACCAGCCATTTCGGATCCAGGGAACCGTGTGTACAAGAAGTTCCAGAAAATGTACCACGGACCATATCAGATAATCAGAGATTTGAGGAATAACGCATATAGAATTCGGCACTGTGAAACGGATCACGAAGTAACCATGAATTCAGCAAATTTGAAATTATATTACCCTCCCGAAGAGTTTGATGAAGAAAATGAACAAGCCCTGGTCATGGAAACATTTAGAGATGAATCCGCTTTTGACATAAATAAGAATAAGGAAGAAATAGAAAATAGAGCTCAAGCATTCGAGTGCGAATGCGAATTGGAGAAAGTATATTGGGAAATTAAAGAAATAATTGAATTTATTGAAGAAGAAAATTCCAAATTAAGAAAAGAAAATGATGAAATAAGGAAACGGGTAGGGATAGACCAAACCCGTAAGGGAGAATGAGGTTCTGGGAACTTAAAGTCCAGACAAATAAAGAAAGAAAGAAAGGGTAGGGACAGAGCATACCCGACCTACACAATTACCGGATACGACTTAAAAGAAGTAAAAACAACAGTAAATACGGATGACGTTATGATGGCTTCGACGAATAAAGAAATACAAAATTAAATTGAAATAAATTTCCTCAAAATTTTCGAAAATTTATTTACCTAAGGAGGGGAGAGATGAACCCATGGGCCATAGGGTCCATGACGGTCGAACCCATGTCCTTAAGGAAGAAATGAAAGAAAAGTATAGTTTCCTAAAGGAACGGAGAGAGATTTTAAGCCAGGAATATAGCTTAACATTGTGCAAGCGACTAGGGACAGATGTTCCTTAGATGAGATCACCCCACTCGACATTTCAGAGAGGGCTGGTCACGAGTATTAATAACTGAGTGGAACTTTCCACCGTGTTAGACAGAGAAGCCTGAATCGGAATTCAAGCTGACGTTGCTGGAATTTGACAACGCCGCATATGCGCCAGAAGAAGAATAATTAAAGTTAACACGTTTACGAGCATAATAATGAGTAAACAAGCACAGTACAGTGAATCATTTTGAATGAGAGATTTTTCAGTATAGAGAAACCATGTAATAATTGTGCAGAAAAAAACTGCCGACGTACGACGACGTCATTGGGGAATTACCTAAGCCTCTGTGGAGGGGAGAGAGCAAAAGGAATGCAACACCCACACAATTGAGGACGAGAAATTAATTAATATCTCCGAATCGCACGATCGATTCTTAGGTGCAATAAGATCATTTGACATTGAGAAGACGAGCTTTCGGAAGGTATAATTGTTATATTTGTGGCACCATTATTCTAGAAGTTGACCACAGGAAAGGCTAGAGTCTTATTTTTTTGTAGTAAAATAGTATAAAGCTTCGGGCGTTTCCAAGCCAATCATGCAGTTCTACGAGCATTCCGTGAGGGGAAGTGCTGCTCCACGACGTAGAAATAGTCATTCCGACAGTCCGTGAGGGGACGTAACTCTGCGTTACATCGATAACAGCTACCAGTACTCCTTGAGGGGAGAAACGCTGTTTTACACCGCCGAAGTAAGATCCGATAGCCACAGGCGTCACAGTAGTAACGACTTGCTTGCCTCCATAAGGAGCATTCAAGACGAAATTTTAAAGTATCGCCGTTGTGAAATATTAGGAAAATCCTAATTATAGGATTTAGGCCCGACTGTATACAAGTTAAAGTGAAAATTCGCAAGATATAGTCATAGCAGGCTGCGAACGTCGGACTTAAAGGCGATAGGTCGTTAAATGTACGAACGAATAGATCATAACGTACGGAAGTATCGTACCAGACAGATAAACTGTTATTTAAATTGAAGCAACCTAAAAGGGAAGAACAGAATAAGGTTCGAACGTAGGAGTGTTAAAACAGTTCAAATAAAGAAGACAGGAGACTATAAACATTAGCTCCAGAAAGCAGGCGAACAATTCTAACAGTACTAGAATCGAGAAGTGCTAGCTGCTATAAACTAATTCTATAGGTCTTAGAGGAGACCTCGATCCATATAGACTTTCGTTAGGATCGATAGACAGATCTACAAAGAAGCCGTTCAAGCTAAATAAATAGCCGGTTATCCAGGATAGGAATAGCAGAATTGAACTCCAGGGAACAGTAGATGTTTCGGGACTTTCGCATTCTGAAGGATAGGAAGCCGACATCGAATAAATTTCACCCTTGGAAACGGGAATTTAAGAAGATCACGTGTGATAGGCTCAGAAATACGGCCTAGTGATCGAGTAATTGTGAAGTGTAAAATAATCAAGATTGTGTGTTAAATAATATATTTAGTGTTTATTATGTGTTCAAAAGGGACACATCAGTATATAAAAATGTCGTCAATATTAAGTGTTTTAGATATATGTCAAAAAGTGTTTTTACGTAAGATGAATACCTTTAATATGGTGTAAAAAGTTCAAAGTGGGCCCAAAAATGAAACACCGCACCAGATTTAAGATCATGGGATGATCTGGAAAATATGTGAGTACTAAATTCATTTTTATTTTGGTGTCAGAAATTGATTGTGTACAGACCCACCGGAGTTTTTGAGTGAAAGGGATGTGTTTTAAAGAAATAAATACTGAATAATCAAGAACACGGTCTGAATAATAATATAAAATAAATAGAGAAATTATGAATAATTATGTAAAGAATAAATTCCGTAGAGGAAATATGTGTATAAAGGGTTAATGTATTTAACAAATGTCCTAAGAGCAAGCGAAATATCATTAATTATCATGAAATAAAGTAAAGTTGAGATATGAAAGAAATAGCTTTTGAGCTTGTATAAAGAATAAAGATAATAATAATAATTAAATATGGAAATGTTAAATAAAAATCAAATAAATTGATATGAACATAAGAACGTTAAGCCTTAACGTATGTGTAAGAAATGATGTTCAATGGAATATTTTAAAACAGGGAGCGATTTATCGACCACGGAAAGATTAATATGTGAATTAAAATAATATGAATTGTTACTAAAGAGATTTTATCAGTTCTTGGGAAGACATTTTCGGCTTAAAATAATGCATAGCGCATAATGAGCGCAAATATAATATTAAAGTGTCACGCTAGGAAAGCGTAGTGGTTAAATACTTGGTACATTACTTATGGAGGGTAGTTGATTGCAGTGAATTGATAATTGTGTAAGTCCTCTATTTGTGACATAGGATCACGAGGCATTGTGTATGTATTTAAAAAGGGAGCTAATATAGGGTATTATTGAGCGTATGTCATATGGGCCACGGCCGACTCTAAATCGCATTTTGTATAAGTCCTCTGTACGGGATTGGTTCCCGAGGCACCTGAAGAGATTCGAATGCAGGATCTTCTTATGATAAAAGCCCCTGAAATTCTCCGTCGTCGTATGTGTATTAATCTTCCCAATCAATGAGGACCCTCTCATAATTAATAAATGCCAAGGATATGAAAATGGTCTTTGAACCAAAGAATAGTTGTTTGAATGTATACGGTACAATAAAGCCTGGTCTCCCCAGAACTGGATATAATGGGAAGGTTTGTTTTGAAAGCCTTGAAAATAAGCTACTAATGTTGGGTCAGACAGGATGTCGCCGCCACCCTAACGTGTCATAAATCGCACCCCAAGTAGTAGAGTCTAGCTTTCTTAAAGCGAGGGGGAACAGAGACCGTCTCGTAAGCTGTTGTAAAGAGAAATGAATACACCAGGAGTGTTTAAAGTTGTTAACGACCCGGGCGTTGAACCGAGGTCCTTAAAGATGGATATTTCGTTTGCCGGTTCAGATCGTAGTTTCTTATATGATAATGGTCTATTAAGACATAAGAGATAAATAACAATCCCTATGGTAATAATGTATGGACGTGGGATTCCACGAGTTGATTGAAGGCAACTGAGTTCGGGAGTAACTATAGTTTTTTGACTGTGTCAAGTACCTTCACGCTCTGGAGTACACAATTGATTTTCTGATTACCTTAATATATTTGTGAAATAAAGAGAGATGATAACAACTGAATGTGTGGACATGCCCAAAATATTGAATTAGATAATTAACCTAGATTTTTAAATATAATTATATCTTGTTTTTGAGAAATAAGAAAATATAAAGGATATTGTTTGAGGTGTACAAGAATGACACCATAATAATGTAAAAGCATGGAGCCAAAGAGCTCGGAGTTATGTAAACTTAATGTTAGTGCTTTATGGAAGTGAGACTAAGTAAGAATTGTTGGTTTATGTGGAAACCACAGGTTTTGAATACAATATTTGTTTATTTTATTTGTGATCCCTTGTTCATTTGGAACAAGCAGTTGATATTTGGGTCAGTAATTAAATTGTTAAGATGTTTGTAGCGCCATTAATTTATTAATTAAATGTGTTTAAATAGGAGTTGATTTTGTTGTTATTTTGCAAGTGTATCCTCTAATTAATCCAAAATATGTGAGTCACAGAGTGGGGGAACTTACCGCTGCCCCGAAATCCCGAATTGAGCTACGCTGGTATACTGTGATTGGCATATTTCTTGCTAAATGGGCACACTATTGAATTTCATTAAAAATTGACACAACAATAGATCATATTATCTCAGATTATTTCTGACCAATACATGTATGTCATTGGTGCCAACATGATTTTACGCGCGCTGTTAGATCCAATGTTTAACTACTTGTAACGTCCATGCTATCCATTGGACTTCAACCAAATGTTGTATTCTGTACCTTAAGAGATGGAACTAAGAATATATTCAGTCACCAGGGCTGCCAACTGTAGTTCTCTATTAGGCTACATTATGCCAGGTATACAGTATTTCGAACTAATTAGAAATTTCGATATTACCAACTTAATTTCGGCATTATTCTAGATAGATCCATATAGATTAATCATTGGCATAGATCTTAAATTTTAAGAAAAGTAAGCTCTTTAGTTCGTCACGGAACTTCTTGTTATACTTGTGGTCACACTGTCCTTATGCAAGGTTTCGACACTGATGTGTAACTACAACTCGCAACGAGCGTTGGAACTTCCCCTGCAAAGGAAAGCATACTGAGGGATTTTTAGCCCTCTTAGAAAATCCGACAACTTCGGCCGGCTTTGAACCCGTGACCTTGGGCATAGAAGTTCAGCATGCTACCAGTTATGTCACCGAAGCCGCTTCACACTTAAGGGCCGTCCACACGTCAGCGACTTACTTGCGCGGTATAGTTTGCGCAAATCAGACGGAACACTGTGCAGCGTCCACACTGCGCGAGTAAATTTGCACAAACTTCAGTACGACAAGCCGGCCCCGTGGAGTTGGAGTAGTGCGCTTGCCTCTCACTCGGAGGCCCCGGGTTCGATTCCCGGCTCCGTCAGGGATTTTAGAAACAGACCTGAGGGCTGAAACGGGGTGCACTCAGCCTCGTGAGGACCATTGAGTAGCTGTCTGACAGTGAGGCAGCGTCCTGATCACGAAAACCAAGATTAACGGCCGAGGGGACCCGATGCGCTGATCACGCATCAATCCAATATCTGCAGGCAGCGGTTGCTTGGTAGGCCTAGGCCCTTAACGGGCTGTAGTGCCAGGTTTTTTTTTCTTTCTCCAGTACGACAAAGTTTGACTTCGGAGTAGATGCTTTGACAGCAATGTGGGCAAGTGACGATTTACTTTTGTTACAGTTGTTGTTTTTTTACTGTTTGCTGCTAAAGAAGAGGAGAAGTTAACGTTGTAGATCAAAATGGAGAAAAAATGGCTTTTGAAAAGAAATATATATTCACATGTAAATTTATTGAACCACTTAAGAGAAGATCCAGATGACTGGCGTAATTATTTAAGAATGGATGAAAACGCATATACAGAATTGCTTTGTTCGGTTACGCCTCTAATTGTACGTCAAAGTACCGTGATGCGCGTATCTATATCCAATCTATCTATCTCCTCACGAAAGACTGAGTTGCACTTTAAGGTTCTTAGCTACAGGAAGATCGTATAGGGACTTGAGATTTACGACGCCAATTTCTCATCAAGCTTTGTCTATAATAATTCCGCACACATGCCGAGCCATTTACAGGGTTTTAAGCAAAGAATTCATGAAGGTATGTTACAGTCAATATTTATTTATTAAAGACAAAATGATTATACAATAATTGCAGTTAATAACAACCTTGTGAAATATGAGTTAAACGAGTTTGTAATTTGAAACTTGAAAATATAGACATTGTAGTCATGACGTGCTGTGTGCTTCATAACTTCTTAGGAAAATTTTCTACCACCTACACACCAATCGGAAGCTTGGACTTTGAAGACTCTATATTAGGCACACTGTTGTTAGGGTTAAGAACAAGTGATTCGAATCTGACTGATTTAGAATGAGGACAGTACAGAAGCAGTTCCAGGGATGCCAAGGAGATTAGAGAAGAGTTTTTACCGGTAGCTTAATTCAATAATGAAGGCAGTGTTCCCTGGCAGAGCAGATTGTGTAATGTATAAATAATGGATAAATATCTTCAATAATGAAGACAGTGTTTACCGACAGAGTGGACTGTGTGAACTGCAGTAATAAACTCAATAAAAACGTATTATGTTACAACCCGTACCTCAAAAAAGTGTTTCTTCAAAATTGGAGAGATTGGTATTCGAGGGGTTTCTTGGTCATCTACAAACCGCAGTAGGTTGTAGTACCACAAGGTAGGTATATAAACGTCTTCTGCGCTGGTACCTGCCTTCTGTGAGACTTTCACCTTATATTTTCTTTGCTGCAGGAACTACGTAAAGATTTCACTATTTTTTTGTCACTGAATCTCTGTCTGCGCTTGGTGCTATCTGTACGGATAAAATGGGAAGATATGTAATTAGTATTGACCACTAGCGTACTATAAACATTTCATATTTCACAGAACTGAACTGTTTAGAAAAAAGTCTTATAATGAATTCACGGATGGATGGACATACGTTATAAAAACTATTCCTTCCTTTAATGTGCTACCGGGTCATCATTTTATTTCCCGCATGTACGCGCCGCTAGGCCGGTGAAGGTGGCCTTGGCAGATGCGGCCGCTAGGCCGGTCAAGGTGGCCTTGGCGTTCTCCCCGCAATGAACACGTGCGCTGCGATCGGCAATGATGCAATAAGCTGTCAGTATCTCCGGCGTATTCAAGCTTGTGAAGTGCTAGTTGATTTGACCTAACATACAGTGCAGTCTCGGGGCAATTTTACAGTTTATGTGTTGCCTTAAAGTGATGTTTCTATACAACAAGGTGTATTCATTGTGCTTTGTTATGCGAAGTGATGTTTTCTATAGAACAACCTGTATTCATTGTGCTTTCTTATGCGAAGTATTCTTCTGTTAGAGAGTGCCGTTTTTGATTAATATGCAAACAATCCTCACAAGTGAGGAGTTAAAAGAAAATATTCGCCAAGTTATAACGAACTTCACCCATGAAGAAATTCGCCGTGTGTCTAGAAACTTGTTTACGAGGTGCCAGGCATGCTTGCGAGCTGACGGACAACACTTTGAACATTTCTTGTAAAACCAGGTAAGTTTGTAGATATTTTCACTAGAAATTGCTATTAAATGACACTATGTTGACGCGAAGTAGTGGGGAGAAGTCGCGCACTTTTTACCGGCCAGCGAGCGGGTGTCAGCGCGAGAGCTTGCCGCACCGTAATCGGTATCGGATGCGAGACTTAAACTGATGACCCTGTATTTTACTTCAATGTGCTACGCACATTTTATACGACCGAAAATGTGTAACAAAACTAAAGTTCATTTATATTTATGTACACCATTTATACAACTCTTTTAATTTTTCTATCAGTTTTTCGTATGCAGCATTCTTTTTATTCCTGTCACAATACTCCTTGGATTTTACTTTCCAAAGCCGAGGTAGAGACTTGTAGAGATCGATAAATTCCGCAATAATCTGTTTCGAACAATTTTTTATATCGGACATTATTGTGTATGCCTAATTATTTAACCGCACTGGAAAGTATTTCAAGTTTCAGCTAAGGCGAGGCTTGAGCTAACGTGTCTACATGCACAAACTGCACTGCGCAACTTAGTTTGCACAAGTAAAATCTTTGGGGCTGCGACGATTGCACAAGCCGCGCTTCTTGGCTTGCACGAGCTACCGTTTTCCCGTCCATACGTACAAGCTTTCCTCTGCAAACCGGTTTGCACAAGTATGCTTGAGGGAAAGCCTGCGCGTGTGGACGGCCCTTATTAGTCAGATAGAAAGCTGAATGTTATCTCGTGCAAGTGCGTTGTCATGGCAACGTCTGATGGCTCATCCCTCATCAATTTAGTAGTGTTGTCATGGCAACCTCTGATGGCTCTTGGCATTTTCTTATAATTCCGAAATCATTTTTCTCATCCCTTGGCATAATGGTGGGTCATAAAAAATTCTTTCAGACAAAAGTTTTACGTAATTATTAGGGGAATATTGTCCATTTTGTACGGTTTTGATATTGTGCCTATTAAGAGAGATATGATTAATGTTTCCCGAAAATAAAACTTTTTCCCACCCCTTTGGTCAATGGTTGGTGCTATCAAAAAACTTTTCAAACATAAATTTCTGAGCCTTATCCGACACTTTGAATGGATTCGATATTTCAAATATTAAGAGAGTTATAGCGATATTTCACTAAAAAAAAAAAAGCCCCCCATTTTCACCCCCGCTGACCGATTGTGCACATTAACGAACTCGACCGAGATCTTATAGGGATACATATTATGTGAAAATTTCAAAGTGATTAGTACAAAATTGCGGTATTTATCGTGTCCACAAAAAGTGATATATATATATATATATATATATATATATATATATTGGACCCTTGCAAAGAAGCTTATGAGACTCAGTTTCGGGGGGGGGGGGGGGTGTAACAGTCCATATCGTAAGTTGTTGTTAAAGCGCTTCATGAACATGCAGGGTAACATATAACAAAATAACATGCAGGAAAAAGTGAAGCCAGGGTTATAACAAATGAATTTAATAACAAATCAGCTATTTACAATAAGAATTAACAAACAAAACTCCCATAATGACTCCCACTGAATATATTAAATTTGCCGAAACTAGGCCAAATCTCAGGAGAGATTATTACACGGACCAAGTGTCCCAAGAAAAAAAATCAACAATAATGACAATGTATGCGCGAGTGCTGTTCTACATGCTTCACGATGAGTACAATTGAATGCATGATTCGTCATCATCCGGAATAAACTTTCAGAAGACGAATCCGCATTACTTAGAGCTAGATAGACGCGGGGAACAACTATACAACACTTAAAACTAAACCGACACTTCCTATACTTAAGATAAACATCACAATAATTTCCGCATGAAATTGGAATCAAGACTGCCGTAGCAAAAATATTACTGCCTAAAAATTAGGACTTCTCACAAATCAACACAAGTAAGTTAACACGTGACCAACAAAAGAAAAACACACGTATGACCGCCGTCATTTTTACAAGTATAATACCACTACACCACACGGGCGTCACATCTTAAATTACATGAACTGAGTCATAAACAAATCACTAGGCTTAAAGCCAACATTTACATCATTAACACAACATTCCATCCATACGACATGCAATAATCCGTCACAAACATGGCGAACTCCCCAATTAATTATGGTTCAAAATAACCATCACAAAGAACAGGTTTGCTAAATGAAAGCTTAAAGGGGCCAGTCGGAAAATAGGACTGCCTAACAAAATAAGTCACCAGGCGAGACGGGCGATTCGTGGAAATCTGCATCTCTGTCAACCCACGTGTCAAAATAACCTCGGCCTCCCAAGGCACGGGATCCAGTCTCGAAGAAGCGTGCCCCAAAGCACAATAATACGTGTGTGTGTGTCAGAACGAAAATATATCTCAGCATTTCCCCTAAGAAATCCAAGAATCAGTATATGGACAAGGAACAGCGGTCTCCTCAGAGCACCCTGCCTTTCCATCAAAATACAACAACAACAAAATAGGAGGGCGGTAGGACCTCTACCCCTCTTCACGTAGAATCAAAACACACACCTGACACAATAACACACACAGAATCACACGTATGGGTTTGACAGACCCTGAAATAAAATGACATAAATATATTCCACCTGCTGGCGCCTCCGTTCGATGCCAGTGACTAATAAACCTGAAAAGGACTCAAAAAAATCTAAAAAAAATTAGAACTAAGGTGTTCTACAATTACATCTTAATTTGTTGCTCTAGGCAACCCTAATATGAATAATAACCTGTTCAGCAAACATCTTACAGTAATTACCTCCCTTTCCTATCATCAAAATATGAACTTTAATAAAGCACCACTTATCGAATGTAATGGGTTTCGCATTCGCATGGATAAAAATCACGTACACACGCCGTGTACATTAAATATGACTCCAAAGCAAATAAATACACAATATACAACTTTGGCCACGCGCCAACGTACATTTAAAACATCAGTGTCGGTACAAGGAAAACACTCTAAAACAAGAAAAAGACTAAAATGAACTACTGTATTTACAAAGTTCCCCCGCCAATCTAACTACATAATGAATAATCAATTTTTGTACATCACCGTATCAGCTTGCAGAACATATGACCTGCATCTCGGCCCATTTCCCTACGGGAAATTTAGCACTCCATCGTTGTCTTCGTAGAAGCGTCGGACATCACTCCAGCTCCTGACCACACGTCGGACATCTTGGTGTAGTCTCTTTGGAAGAAACGTTCACTGTTATTATAATTTGACCTGGCTATAATCGCTTGTGAGTTACTAAATTCGCCCACGAATTGTCCTATGCGATTAATCAACGAAGACTTTCCCTAGCTCTCGTCTACACACGCACAATACAATACTTGAAATAATACAGTAAAATTTTACATGAAATGTACACTTCAAACCCATCGTCACTGGTTTGACAATACAAGTTTTAAATCTGCCTGTCGCAGTCGTTATCTCGCTCGGTAATCTCTACTGCTCTTGGACCTTCACTCGCTGAGCGCTAATTGGAATGTTACTCAAGTCTTGCCCCTAAGAGCTGAAAATATTTGTCTTCAAGATAATATTAAAGTACTTAAAATCACCACGCAAACTGGCGTGAAGTTAGCTCACCAGAGCTCAAACGAATTACTTCAAATAATATTAGAGCTTTAAAAATCGCTACACAAACTGGCGTGAAGTTAGCTCACCAGAGCTCCAAACAGATAGACCTCGAATAGCGTCTCGTCGATCAATTTATTGGAAACTGACAGAGTGAGGAGGAGTGGGGTGAAATAAGAAAAATTTTCTAGAGTTTTCATCTCACACACACGGGACTAGTGTCAATTTTCATCATTTGATTCAAACGTCTCAGGGCACTCATGCGGAGATAATTCGGATCGGCGGTTCTTTAGATAATCAATTCCGCGCGCTTTTTTACCAGTGACGCCACCCATCGCGTGGTTTTGGCTTGGTCTCTCCTGATTGGGTGATTCAATCGTAGGTCGGTTGCAAGAAACTCGTGACCATCCCTTTATGACTCCAATTCTGGTGTATGTTGTTACACAATTTGGCCTTGAACTCAGCTTACCCGGCCGTTTTCAAGAATAGCTACCAAGCTTGGTTTCTGTGGCAATCATTGCAGCACGCTAACTTGCCTTCCTTTCTGTCACCATCCATAAGTACTACCTGGGCTGCAGTAATAATAATAATAAATCATGAATACTTATTTATCGCAGATTAATAAGGGTTCAATATATACATAAATTATATATAAACTTTTGAACTGACGGTGGTTTTGGGGTCTAGGGGACGTGAAACGCGAAGATATGTCAACATTTTCCGGAAGTCGAAACATGGTACCCATTGCAATAGTTAGCTTTCTAAAGAAATCTACCTAATAGTATTTAAATTATACTACAACTGCTCTGTAAATGACAAGAGTGTCATTACTCAAGAGAGTCAATGCACAGTACATAAACATGCATTACAATATAATTTTAAGAACAATGGACCCACAGTAAAAATACATTATTAAAAGTATTTATTTGAGAAGTCATCTTCATTTTTGACAGATGTACTCCTTTGTTTCGTGCAGCCGTGTTATCTCGACTTACATTTGCGCTTCTTCCCTTGCACGGCTCATAAATCGGCTCTCGTTCACTAACAGGCTTCATAAATTCATGCAACGACTCGCCTTGACTCGATTATTCTGTGAATGGAAATCGGAGAAGATGCTAGGAGTAAATTGCATGTTGCTCGCAGCCTGAAGGAATCCCCAGGACGCCGCGCCGTCTGGCATTGAAAAACCTCTCCAGACAGCTAGAGTATACTAGGGTAGGTCATTTATGTATTTAATTTATTTAATTATTTTAATAGTGGTTTTGTTTGCGTAGTCGGTAGCATGCTGAGCCTCTATGCCCAAGATCGTGGGTTCAAACCCGGCCGAAGTCGTCGGATTTTTTAAGAGCGTTAAAATCCTTCAGTATGCATTCATTCGGAGAGGAAATTAAACGTTTAAATTATACGCCAAATCAATACATAAACAAATATATATTTTATATATTAGTACATGTTTCGACCCACAGTGGGGTCATCCTCAGCCTAGAAAGAAAATCAATTAAGAATTGGAAAACTAAAATGGCATATGCGCCTTAAATCTAAATTAAAATGAAAATTAAAGATAATAATTGTAATAAATAAAATATAGTAATAAAAATGGATATCCTTACAAAGTAGTATTAATTAAATAAATATAAGATTGGTCTTTTAACAATAATTTTAAAAAAGTAGTTAGAAATAAGAACTATTAGACGGTGAGTGTAAGAATGTTAAGCTTTAATTTTTTTGATCAAAATATACATAAAATAATTTAGAAAATCAATAAAATAATTCAGCTCGGCCCTTGAGTTAAATAACTTGAATCCTCTTCAATACGGAGACTATTAACGATATTTTAAAAGGTGCCAACCAGTATTATGATGACATGAAATAACCTAACAGATAGGAAAATAAACATGACAGAAAAATGTATATAAATAAACGAAACATAATTAGCCAGCATATGAAACTGATAAAAATCTACTTTAAATGATTTATTATCATCTACCTCGTTGTATGGGATGTAGAAATAGGGAAATTGGGCATTTCAACTCAAATTCTTGTACGAATTTCCCTATTTCTACATCCCATACAACGAGGTAGGTGATAATAAATCATTTAAAGTAGATTTTTATCAGTTTCATATGCTGGCTAATTATGTTTCGTTTATTTATATACATTTTTCTGACATGTTTATTTTCCTATCTGTTAGGTTATTTCATGTCATCATAATACTGGTTGGCACCTTTTAAAAAATCGTTAATAGTCTCCGTATTGAAGAGGATTCAAGTTATTTAACTCAAGGGCCGAGCTGAATTATTTTATTGATTTTCTAAATTATTTTGTGTATATTTTGATAAAAATTTAAAGCTTAACATTCTTACACTCACCGTCTAATAGTTCTTATTTCTAACTACTTTTTTAAAATTATTGTTAAAAGACCAATCTTATATTTATTTAATTAATACTACTTTGTAAGGATATCCATTTTTATTACTATATTTTATTTATTACAATTATTATCATTAATTTTTCATTTTAATTTAGATTTAAGGCGCATATGCCATCTTAGTTTTTTCAATTCTTAATTGATTTTCTTTTTAGGCTGAGGATGACCCCACTTTGGGTCGAAACATGTACTAATATATAAAATATATATATTTGTTTATGTATTGATTTGGCGTATAATTTAAACGTTTAATTCTAACATCAATACGGATATTTAAAAACATTTGTTTCCAATGGCAAATGTATTTGCATTCTATTCGGAGAGGAAGTAAAGCTGGCGGACCCATGACATAGCTTCACTTGTGTGAAGCTCAATTTGCGGGTTAGATTTCGTTGAAATGCTCCATCAAAGTTCCAACGTTCACCAATAGGTGTCAGTGACATCTGATAGCAAACGTTGGAACTACATGAAATTGAACGGAACTTGAAGCTCACCCCATGGGTGTCCACACTGAAGCAGCTACAGCCTCTGCCGAGCAGAATATGTCCTCGGACACTCGCGGCACTAAAAAGGCCATACACTAAATTAATAAATAAAATACATTATTTTAATTATACAACCAGAGTCCACAGTACTGCTCGAGTCTAAGCTGCGTGGACCTGCGTGGAATGTGCATCGCAGACTATAGTAGTGGTGGTGACGAATGATGCGGTATCTCGGTCCTTGCGTAGTAACAGAAGCAAATACATTAGTCGGTGACTCAGTCAATCATTCCCAACGCTACACTGGTTTCAGATAAGACCCATGTTAGCAGTATTGGAATAAACGAGAATGTCAGATAACACGGCGGGCTGTCGACAGGCTTCTCAATTCTCGCTTGCTCTTACCCTGCCTCTGCGTTTCATCCCGCAAGTTCACAGAGCTTGGAAACGAGCAGTACTTACTTCCCTACCAGGGAATTGTTACCACTAGACGTGGATCGGGCCAGTTGTGTATACATTACGTCATCTCGCCTCGTTATGGCTACAGTGAGCGGTTGCGGGCACGAGGGGAATGCATGCACAGTCATACAATGAGAACACACCACACAGCGCACGACCCAGTGGGTAGATTATAGGCTAGGGAATAACCCACCCACCAAGGGAAGATGATTAAGAGCAGGAAGTAGATTTGGGATTGGAGAAAAAGGATAGAAAAATGGGAGGAGAGTCCCACAAAATTAATGAGTTCAACTTTAAATACCTTTAGAGGCAGTTGCCACTGAAAATTAACACCTTGATACCTAAAATAGGAACGAGCTTGGTCGAGGCTGACGGGAACCGCAGCTAAGACTTGGGCAGTTTGCCAGAGAGAGCCTGTAGTGTATTTCCTCCCAAGCACGAATAAAAGTACTATAGGGAAGGGTGATGGTCTGGCCAGGCAAATAGTAAAAGCTTTATTAAGTGTTAACGAGGGCATAAACCTAGGAAGAGCTAGGAAGGCCAGGATCCTGCCTAACTGTAGTATCAGAGAAATGATGAATCCAAAAACAAATATTTAATTTATTTAACAATGCAGGATTAATTAATCTTTTTAACAAATAAATATTCTCTATGTAGTTAACAATTTGGGGTCGCAGACCTCCCACCATTAAACGGTTGCTCCAGGCAATTGACAATTTAAAAGGTTTCAAACCTTACATGTTTCTAAAATCTTTATAAGATTTAAACAAATGAGCAATGAAATAATTAAAGCTTGAACGTGAATTGGAGTACAAAAGTGCACCTTAAGAAATTCAGGAGAGAATGTTCTAGAGAAAGTGACAACTTTGAAAATAACAATAATAACAACATGAAAAATAAGATAGAAGTTCCTACAACTTCTTATATTTATACAGAATTAATATGTGAGAATTATACAAAGAGGGCAGGTCACTTACTGTGAAACCTGAAGAAAGTGAAAGGGAAAGTTCTGGACTTCCCAAGTTTGAGCAGGAATCACTCGCCAAATGGGACAGTTTCCATTTCGTGAAACCTGAACATGACTCGCTCAAGAGTTTAAAGAATTGTTTTCCCTGATTATGGGAAAGGAACAAAGTAAATTTAAAACTTGTGTCACACAAGCAATTATGCAGAATTTAATTAATGTTAAACTAACAAAGAGGGAAGGGCACCTTGTGAGTGACACCTTATAGAAAGTGACAATTTTATTAATAATGATGGTTAGTAGAAGGTTGAGGAAAGATCATTGGGATATAGGATCAATGTTCATGGCCGTATTTAATATAACCGGACGATCGCGACGCGGTAGAAACGTGGAGCAAGCACTGTTTATCACTATAGTCTATGAAGATGGATGCAAAGTTCACTATAGAAACACTAAAGTTCATGAAAAAGAAAGTTATTGCAATTATGGAAATAACCGATTGCACTATATTGGTGAGAGTCTATTTCTTGAAAAAGTTGTGATTTACAATTAAATGCGCCATAGAATGTTCCAGAGGTTCCAGCGGTGGAGGAAAGTTAGCTATTGCAAAAATTTGTAAGGAAGATTCCTCATTTTAACTAGCATTTTCACAAGCGCGTGAACAATACTTGACGGCAAGACTCGCAGATAGAGAACAAGATCTCGAAGGTTCCAGAACGACCTTAGCAGAAAATGGGGTTGAGAAAATCCAACGGAGGAATTAGCTTTATAATTATAGACAGCGGGTATTAGATAATATCCCACGTAGCGAGAGGGTTTCTCGTTTGAATAGCTTAAGAAAAGCTCTTTTTTAGTAATGTTGGCTTATACAAGCAAAAGCTCAACATGGCAAATCCCACGAAGAATGATTATTGCCCCAAAGTAAATAATTTCACACTGCCTATAAATTATAATTAAAAGCACTTGGAAGTTAAAACCATGAAGATGAGGTTAAAACTTTTAAAATGGTACTTATCTTGATTTCATGTTGAAGTCGAAGTTTCTGTTGAAGATTACTTAGCCAACATGGCGTAGAAGAGGGTGAGCCTCTTGGGTTGAGGAGGCAAGCTCGAGCGGAGCTTTGACTGAACGAGTCAACTGCAGACTAAGAAGTGAGAGCAGCTCAACGGAGCACGGAGGGTCCAAGAAGGGGGGAAAGAGAGGGGGGTAGGAGACAAAAGGAGAACATATAAACATTGCCAACTTAAAAATAAAACATTTATCTTCTCTTGCTGAGCTGGTCTTCTAAGAGTTGATCACAGTTGATACTAGCGCAGCATGGTGAGTAAAGAAGTGGACGTAGTCCTCTTGCTCCAAGAGAAAATAGCTGACGATGGTAACAGGATCTGGTGACCAAATGGAGAAGTAAGTCCTCTAGCACCAGGAAAAATTGAGGAGCTTCAGAGATTCGCTGTGAGGTGACGCTAGGTGGGTCACAGAAGTTATATATCTGAAACATACTTATGAAGACATAAGAGATATGCCCAACAAGGAGAAAACAGATGATCACTGTTGGTGTTTGACAAAGAAGAAGGAAGAAATGAACATGCAAAGAGCAATAGACATTATATCTCAGGTACCGTGTATTCAAAGAATACACCATACTGGGGGGACAAACACCAACAGCGAGCAAGAAAAACAAGTACAGTAATAAACAATTGCCAAGAGGTAGTCTTGTGATCTGACCATTATTGGTCAAGACTCTAAATACCCTGACTCTCCTATCTCTTCCAGGGTAACACTTTGTCACTCTACCGGAAGTCCAGACTAGAGGGGGAGAAACATCCCTAACCAAGACCAAGTCCCCCACTTTAATGTCGGGACTGGAAAGAAACCACTTCTGCCTCCATTGCAAGGACATTAAATATTCCAAGTTCCATCTCTTCCAAAAAGAATTACGGAGGGCTTCAAGTTTACACCAAACAATAGGTAAATCAGAATCCCTGAAAGAATTAGGAAGGGGAGGATGGGCAGAGAGAGAAGTGCGTGTAAAGAAGCGACCAGGTGTAAGTGGAAGGAGGTTATCAGGGTCATTGGAAAGCGGAATTGAAAGGCGAGAATTATCAACACTTTCAATCACGAAATAGCTGGAAGCTGAGAGAAATAAAGCACTAGTAAAGATTGCGATACGATGAGAAAGAAGAATTGGCAAGTTTAAACAAAGCGTATAGAAACAAGTACATCTATTCAGGACAAGAATATACCAAATAAACAAAGGAACTATGCGAGTAGAAAGCAAGAACGCCATAGGTAACAAACGAGTAGCCATAAACAATAACCTCAAGTTATAATGAGTATCAAAGGGGTTACTCAGAAAAATACTTAAGTCAGCGAAAACCGTGACATGACAAGTATGAATACAAAAACACATCGAATGTGACGACGAGAAAAAAACAGTTTGTTCATCAATGAACATTAAGATCGCAAAATATGTAAGCAAATTGCAATACATAAGCGCGTGAGAAATACGCAACGAAGTTTTGAAACAGGGATCGAAGCAGTTATAGAATACGAGCATGAGTAAGTGAGAGACGTAAACAAGCACGGCCTTGACACACATAGTACAACGAGATAAGACATATAAATAGCTGAAAGAGTCCTTAACTAGAACAAGTTTATTTTTGGCAGTAGGTGAACGGCTTCCGAGATTACGGTAGCGGTTCGCCAGACAATGGTTGGCAATCAGCCAAAGTTGAGATAAGAGAAACTTGCTTTGATCTGTGTCAAGCGTACAGGAAATAAACAACAACTTGGCCTTCCTCAGACTGGTATACAAACAAGTCTGACAAACAAGCAGTTCAAAGTACACAAATAACATTTGTTGAATCAGCTGTAACTTAAAGCAGATATTCAGTTTGAACGGCATGCAGTCAATCGTAACTTGGACGTGAAAAGGCAATTTAAAGCTATATGAAATAAAGTAGGAAATCAATTTCGCATAATTGAGAGGATCACGAAATCGGACAATTTTCAACAAAAAGAAGCTTAATTCTTCCGAGCAAAGAAGACAAGCTGGGACATTGAGAAGAAGGTTATGCATAAGAATAGTTATTCTAGATGCTATAGAATTCAGAGTTTCAAGCGGTTTCAAAAGCGACTTCCAATTGTGAGGAAGGAGGGAGGAGCCGGCCGTGGCCATCCTTCTACATAGCGAAAGAAGTGAAACATAGCGTACAGCAAAGTGACGGTGACTGATAGCCATGGTTTTACACAAGGGGAAGATAGTTTTTAATAGAGAGTTTAAGCAATTAACTGCTATAAAAAATGACATAAGAAGATAGACGAAATAACACAAAGCGAGGCGAACTTGAATGGCCATCTTGTGCGGGAAGAAGGAAAAACCATTTAAACAACTTACAGAGGTAGCGCAGTTGTTCACGATAAGACATCGTTTCGACAAGTGTTTTTCAAAAATATTGAGATTTGAAACATGAGCGTTCTCTTTTTCAGAAATGGGATTTATGTCAGCTGTAACGAAATGACATTGCGCTTTGGTTTGAACACTGGTATGTTTGATTTCACCAGTAATAACCCAACCAAAATCGGTGTCTCTAGCGACCACGGTTGAAGATAACTTGCGTGTTTGTTTGCGAAGGCAATTCCAGAAAACATTGGCACTGAAAAGTAAATCAATGGGACCTTGAACATTAAACTGAGGATCAGCTAACCTTAATTGCGAGGGAATGTTTAAACCGGAAGTATTAATGGAGTGACTTGGAGTGTCTTTGCCAATACTGGTAAGAATGAGACAGTTTAAATTAAGATTGGTGTTTCTTTGGCAAACGTCTCTGATTTTCAATTTTGAAGACTGCAAAACTTGAGTTTTCAAATTGTCAATGCCGGTCACATTGATAGAAGTAGGCGATGACGAAAGACCTAGTTATTTAATCAACGATTGCGAAACAAAGTTGTGCGTTGAAGCGGAATCGAGAAGACCACGGGTTCGAAACCAATTTCCAAATTTATCTTGGATTTCAAATTGTACAGTGGTCAAAAGGGTTTGCGCACTGTGAGAAGGTTCGGCATTAGAAATGCAGGAAGAAGCATTAGTTTGTTCGGAGCTGCTCTGCATGGAGCTTGAAGAGGCGGGTGCTGATGACCTCGATTTATCGTGAACGTGCAATAAAGAATGATGCGGTTTTTTACAATGGAAACAGAGATTTGATGACGTACAGTTCGAAGAAGAATGCTTAGGTGACAAGCAATTGAAACAATGTTTGCTATTCAAGACAAACTTTCTTCGATCTTCGACAGACAATTCTTTAAAGGATTTGCACGAATACAATGTGTGAAGCTTTTTACAGAGCGTGCATTTTAACGATTTGTTAAGCGGCCTGATATCTTCTCTTGAATGATTGAAAGAAAAACGGGTTTGTTTGTTTTCGACAAATGGGGGCTGATGTCCCTTTGAAGAAGCAAGTTTTTTTTTCAAAAATTTGACACTGAGGATTCGTTTCGACTTTTTCGCACTGAAATGCGAGTGCTGTAAGGAATTGACATCGACTGTTGAGAAACGAGATAAGGTGTTCAAACGAATGTTCCTTGTTGCAGGCGAGTTCGATCTCCAGGCCTTCAGTGTCGAAAAATCGAATCTTGATGTAGCTAGGTGAATAAGTATGGTGTCCCATGTTTGGACAGGCTGCTTTAATTGGTACAATGCTCTGACATTTAACTGCATAGAATCTAAGAGGTCTCTTAAAGATGTGACGTCATTAGGTTTGACGGCTGGTAGATTGAACAAACAACGGATGTGTCGAGCGACACTCAAACGTAAATTGCCATATCTCTCTTTAAGGAGATTAAAGGCGATGTGGTAGTTGTCTGCGCTTAAAGGCAGTGACTCCACCAAGGCCAAGGCCTCAGATTCCAAAGACGTACGGAGGAAGTAAAATTTATGTATGTCGGGGATCTCAGCATTTTCATGAATTAGGGAGCAGTAAAGTTCGTAAAAAGAATACCATTCACCTTCCTTGCCTGAGAAATGCGGTAGGCTTATCTTGGGAAGTAACGGTTTCGGTTTGTTCTTGTGAACTGAAGCGGGTGCGAACTGGGCCGGATTGATGACCCTAGTGTCCAGTTCTGAGATATTGCGGATCAGTTGGTGGGCCTTTGCAATTCCTTCAAAGTACAAGGGTTCGACATCGTCCCGATCCGATTGCAGTTCTGGGCAAGCGGATTCGATCTCGGTTTGAATTTGGTCATAATAATCATAAGACCGTTCGTACAACTTAAGACGATGTGTTAAGATATCTAAATCACACTCGGCGGGATTTAACTTGTTGATAAAATTTCGGAATCTAGTGAGTTGCCCTTTATAGGAAGAACGTCTAGCAATGAGAGTTTCATCTTTTTCAGCAGGAGCCATGACAAAAAGAATAAATTGAAATACAACTCACGAAACTGTAGAACCTTGGAGATGCAGTCAAGCTTGTAGCAGCAAATAGGTACAAAAACAGGACACCCCAAAGGAGACAGGAGCGGCCTCTTTCCCGTTCACAGGCTTTGCACGACGTAGGTATGGCTGAAAAATCCAAAGCAGATGTTAATAATTTGCCAAGTATTGTCAAATGACACTTGACAAACAATAGAAATAAAAAATGGACTCTCCCGGGTTTCTGGTACCAATTTTTGGGTAGATTATAGGCTAGGGAATAACCCACCCACCAAGGGAAGATGATTAAGAGCAGGAAGTAGGTTTGGGATTGGAGAAAAAGGATAGAAAAATGGGAGGAGAGTCCCACAAAATTAATGAGTTCAACTTTAAATACCTTTAGAGGCAGTTGCCACTGAAAATTAACACCTTGATACCTAAAATAGGAACGAGCTTGGTCGAGGCTGACGGGAACCGCAGCTAAGACTTGGGCAGTTTGCCAGAGAGAGCCTGTAGTGTATTTCCTCCCAAGCACGAATAAAAGTACTATAGGGAAGGGTGATGGTCTGGCCAGGAAAATAGTAAAAGCTTTATTAAGTGTTAACGAGGGCATAAACCTAGGAAGAGCTAGGAAGGCCAGGATCCTGCCTAACTGTAGTATCAGAGAAATGATGAATCCAAAAACAAATATTTAATTTATTTAACAATGCAGGATTAATTAATCTTTTTAACAAATAAATATTCTCTATGTAGTTAACAATTTGGGGTCGCAGACCTCCCACCATTAAACGGTTGCTCCAGGCAATTGACAATTTAAAAGGTTTCAAACCTTACATGTTTCTAAAATCTTTATAAGATTTAAACAAATGAGCAATGAAATAATTAAAGCTTGAACGTGAATTGGAGTACAAAAGTGCACCTTAAGAAATTCAGGAGAGAATGTTCTAGAGAAAGTGACAACTTTGAAAATAACAATAATAACAACATGAAAAATAAGATAGAAGTTCCTACAACTTCTTATATTTATACAGAATTAATATGTGAGAATTATACAAAGAGGGCAGGTCACTTACTGTGAAACCTGAAGAAAGTGAAAGGGAAAGTTCTGGACTTCCCAAGTTTGAGCAGGAATCACTCGCCAAATGGGACAGTTTCCATTTCGTGAAACCTGAACATGACTCGCTCAAGAGTTTAAAGAATTGTTTTCCCTGATTATGGGAAAGGAACAAAGTAAATTTAAAACTTGTGTCACACAAGCAATTATGCAGAATTTAATTAATGTTAAACTAACAAAGAGGGAAGGGCACCTTGTGAGTGACACCTTATAGAAAGTGACAATTTTATTAATAATGATGGTTAGTAGAAGGTTGAGGAAAGATCATTGGGATATAGGATCAATGTTCATGGCCGTATTTAATATAACCGGACGATCGCGACGCGGTAGAAACGTGGAGCAAGCACTGTTTATCACTATAGTCTATGAAGATGGATGCAAAGTTCACTATAGAAACACTAAAGTTCATGAAAAAGAAAGTTATTGCAATTATGGAAATAACCGATTGCACTATATTGGTGAGAGTCTATTTCTTGAAAAAGTTGTGATTTACAATTAAATGCGCCATAGAATGTTCCAGAGGTTCCAGCGGTGGAGGAAAGTTAGCTATTGCAAAAATTTGTAAGGAAGATTCCTCATTTTAACTAGCATTTTCACAAGCGCGTGAACAATACTTGACGGCAAGACTCGCAGATAGAGAACAAGATCTCGAAGGTTCCAGAACGACCTTAGCAGAAAATGGGGTTGAGAAAATCCAACGGAGGAATTAGCTTTATAATTATAGACAGCGGGTATTAGATAATATCCCACGTAGCGAGAGGGTTTCTCGTTTGAATAGCTTAAGAAAAGCTCTTTTTTAGTAATGTTGGCTTATACAAGCAAAAGCTCAACATGGCAAATCCCACGAAGAATGATTATTGCCCCAAAGTAAATAATTTCACACTGCCTATAAATTATAATTAAAAGCACTTGGAAGTTAAAACCATGAAGATGAGGTTAAAACTTTTAAAATGGTACTTATCTTGATTTCATGTTGAAGTCGAAGTTTCTGTTGAAGATTACTTAGCCAACATGGCGTAGAAGAGGGTGAGCCTCTTGGGTTGAGGAGGCAAGCTCGAGCGGAGCTTTGACTGAACGAGTCAACTGCAGACTAAGAAGTGAGAGCAGCTCAACGGAGCACGGAGGGTCCAAGAAGGGGGGAAAGAGAGGGGGGTAGGAGACAAAAGGAGAACATATAAACATTGCCAACTTAAAAATAAAACATTTATCTTCTCTTGCTGAGCTGGTCTTCTAAGAGTTGATCACAGTTGATACTAGCGCAGCATGGTGAGTAAAGAAGTGGACGTAGTCCTCTTGCTCCAAGAGAAAATAGCTGACGATGGTAACAGGATCTGGTGACCAAATGGAGAAGTAAGTCCTCTAGCACCAGGAAAAATTGAGGAGCTTCAGAGATTCGCTGCGAGGTGACGCTTGGTGGGTCACAGAAGTTATATATCTGAAACATACTTATGAAGACATAAGAGATATGCCCAACAAGGAGAAAACAGATGATCACTGTTGGTGTTTGACAAAGAAGAAGGAAGAAATGAACATGCAAAGAGCAATAGACATTATATCTCAGGTACCGTGTATTCAAAGAATACACCATCCAGCATGAATCATGCACACAAATGACATGCGAAGAGGTTTCGCGAGTGACGACTGCACGTTCAATGCAGGCGAGTGGCTGGGCGGAGCTCATTAGTTCCGATATCCACCACCGCTAACAATTCGCTGGTAGGGTAGTACAAGTATATTACACTACCTATGGTATTGCTAGGGGATTGATTTATTTAAAGAAGTTATATTATTTACTCTATTCAATTTTCTCATTCATTCATTTATTTCAGGGGCGGCTCCTGACTTTATTTTAGGGTGCCCAGATGATATTATTGTTGTTTAATATTAAATATTGTTTTATATTTGACATTCGTTGTTGCCAATATTCCCATTATCATCATTCCACACAACACAACATTTGAAACAAGTTTTAATAAAAACGTTCACGTATTAAAAACTGTACTCACATGGCTCCTTATCTGTAAATATATTCTCATCTCCTGTGATAGGATGAAGTAAATTTATCAATCAGCTTGGTTGATGAGGTCCATATTTTTAATTTCTAACTTTGTGTTCAGAAGAAGAAAATAAATTATTTGTTAATGATACAAATTCTGCTTTCATATTCCTATGTCGCACACAATCAGCATATTAAATAACTACAGTACGTACTTCCACACACACATCATACTAATACAGTACAACCTGTCACATCCGGACCTGTGATATCCGAACCCTCCCATATCCGGACACATCTCCGAATGAATTTTTAAGTCGTAGTTGAGAGCGAGGACACATTAGTGTGCTAGCCAGGGAGGACGAGTGAACGTTGCAGCGCTGGAAGGCTGTGTGCGTGCTTGACCGCGAGGGGTTGTGGCCTGACTCGGTCAACGACATCTTCCCGGAAACTCATCCCTTTGTGTGAATAAGCGACATTCCATTCACGGCTTCTGCCTGCCTGCCACCAACGTCAACACGAGGCTGCCTCTCTTTCTACCCTTCAGTCTGTGCGTGAGTCTTGAAGCGACAGTTTGTTTTGCGAGTGTGTTTCTGTTGTTACTGTTATTGTTTACCGTTGTTATCGTTATTGTTATCTTTGAACCTTGTTGGTGTTTTTTTGCTAAAATGTCCGAAAAAAGGAAAAAAACTGTTGTTACGATGGAAGAAAAGTTCCGTGCTCTAAAAAGGTTAGATGCTGGTGAAACAGCAAGATTGCCAAGAAGATTGCCGCGGATATGGGAGTAGGAACAAGCACTGTGAGTGACTGGAAAAAGGCTCGGAGTGATATTGAAAAGTGGTGCTCGTCACAAGCGTCAACAAGTGGTGTTAAAAACTTAAAATGATGAAACAGCAGCTAACAACCAAGTTAATGAGGCATTGTTTCTTTGGTTTACCCAAAGAAGAGAGCAAGGGTTACCTATCTCAGGTCCTTTACTAAAAGAAAAGGCACTACACTTTAATAAGGAAATTGGAGGGGATGTACAGTTTAAAGCAAGTGAGGGGTGGTTGGAAAGCTGGAAAAATCGTCATGGTGTGCGGATACTACAGATCAGTGGTGAAAAGCTATCGGCTAACCAAGAAGACGTTGAAAAATTTAAAATATTTTTACACAGTCTAATTGATCAACATGGGATTACTGGAGAGCAGCTCTATAATATCGACGAGACTGGGCTCAACTATAAAATGTTTCCCACCAACACTTTGGCTTCCAAGAAAGAAGACAGTGCACCGGGGTATAAGAAGATAAAGGAGAGGGTCACCATTTTAGCCTGCAGCAACGCTACAGGAGATCACAAGCTTCCATTAGGATTCATTGGAAAATCCAAAAAGCCAAGGGCTTTCAAGAACTTTAAAGACTTGCCTGGCCTACCAGTTTGGTACAGAAACCAGCGCAGCGCATGGATGAACTGCGAAATATTCAGTGATTGGTTTCACAAGCAGTTTGTGCCACAAGTGGAAAAACATTTGTTGAAAAATAACTTGCCAAGAAAAGCAGTGATCCTACTTGACAATGCACCCTCACATCCAAGTGAAGACGAACTTAAAGATGGAGATATAAAGGGTGTGTTCTTACCACCAAACGTGACATCACTTTGTCAACTTATGGATCAAGGCGTGCTTGAGTCACTAAAGCAAACCTATGGCCGTAGGTTACTTTCTGTGTTGATTGCTGGAATGGACGAAAAAGAAAGTGTTACAGAGACGTTAAAGAAGGTGGACATGTTAGACGTGATAATGTGGGTATCCCAGGCATGGGATGAAATAAACCGTTGACGCTGGTAAGGTCATGGAGGAAGCTCTTAGATCACAAAGCTACTGATAAAAGGACGGGGGAGAAAACAGAAACGTCAATGAAACTTATGCCTGCAATGAAGAAAATCGTCAGATTGCTGAGCTTATGCAATGCCTGCCTGGTTGTGAAAAAATCAACAACGAGGAAGCCATACATTGGTTAGTAAATGAAGACGAAGTCAACGAAATTACAGACAGTGACATTATAGAAATGGTGTGCAATGATGAGGAAAAAATCTTTGAACCCGAAGAAGAGGACAACGCCCCTATAATGAGTCACTCTGAGGTATTCAAGACCACAGAATCTTTAATCACTTATGTAGAAAATCAAGATGAAACGAGAGTGACTGAAGTGATGCTTTTAAGAAGATTGAGGGACATGGCATCCAAAAAACGTGTACAGTGCGTGAAGCAACAGAAAATCACAAACTTATTCAAAAAATAATGTAGAAACAGTAGGCCTAAGTGAAGTGCGTGAAGCAACAGAAAATGACAAACATTTTCAAAAAATTATGTAATAGCAGAATGTACAGTGTATTTATGGAAGTACATGTACTGTAAAGCATATTATTATAATTTAATTACTGTATTTTAATTTAGTTTAAAGCAATTCTATTTCTTAGCCTATGCACAGTATACAGTTAACAAAATAATACTAAACCGTTTAAAACATTAAAATTAATCAACAACAAACTCGTGAATTATTTCTGGTCACCTAGCTATCTGTAAAAATAGCCTTGTGATATCCGGATTTTTCAATATCCGGATCGGTCGGTCGCCACTTTAGTCCGGATATGACAGGTTATCATACTAATATATAACAAGATGTTCAGTAAAGAACATATAGCCTACTTTCTCCTAAATGTATGAGTATAGTTATAACTCGTTGTTATTATCAAAGAGTATAATAGAACTATTCTTTGTTGAAGACCTTAGAAACGATTTACCTCTACCAAACGCCACAACCTAGATAAAAACTGCTACCATCATTGAAGAAAGAAAGAAAGAAAGAAAGAAAGAAAGAAAGAAAGATAAGAAGTATCTAAAGAATGTTATGGATCTGGAGACATAATCGACCGGACCGGTGGCGAAGCTCAGCGGTAACGTTCTCACTTGCTGGACCGTATGTTTCAGGTTCGTATCCTGGCGCAGTCAGCTGGCATTTGAGGGTGCACAAATGCGAGGGAGCCGTGTTAGTAGATTTACTGGCACGTTAAAGATCCCCTTCGGGACAAAATTCTGGCACCCCGGCGTCTCTAAAAGCAACAGTAGTTAAAAGGGACGTAAAACCAATAACATTATTATTATTATTATTATTATTATTATTGTTATTATTATTATTATTATTATTATTATTATTATTATTATTATTATTATTATTATTATTATTATTATTATTATTATTATTACATAATCGGCCTGACGCGGGCAACATCCAACTTTGAGTTGAGGCATGTCTTTACACGTCTGGCTGCGTATGACTTTCACAACCCTAATTGAATTAACAAATCTTTCCATGACCCTACAGAGACGTGTGTATACCAACTATGTGGATATTTTCGATTGCAATTTGGCTGAAATAAAAGTATTAATTAATATCCTGAACTAGCACCAACGGTAGAGTTCAGATACTATGTGAAATCGTTTTGTTCTTTACTTCAATTAACATTTTCAAATAACGCACAATAGGCTGTTACAAACCCTTTAAAATAAAAAGTAAAAATGTATCGTAGTATCATCTTGTCATTCTTCAAATTCGATGCGCATAGAATGCCAATGGTATAGTAATCAATGGAGCCCCACGTAGACTAGTCGTGACATCTAGTGGTGAAATATCGAACAATATAATCCTAACAGAGCGGCCAGAAGAATAAACTTGTCAATAAAATCTGGAAGTTATTAGGTCGGCGTGCAGTTACCTTTTTGGCAGCTAGATGTCTCGAGTAAATCTGCTGGCGCATTATGTTTTAATTAAATATATATTTTACACCATAATATGCACAATATAACGCTTAATTTTAAAACATCTGAGTCATTACAAAACAATAAACATATAACATTTCAAGCAAAAAACCTAGATCTGATCGGGTTTGAACCATAGGCATTTGAGCGATATTCTAACGCTCTACCACTGAGCTAATTGTGTCAACGAATATCGTTCTATATAAAATGACTTACATAGAACTTGTTAGCAAATAATGATTTATACTAAACGATTTCATCACTGGAGTATATTATTTATATATAAAGCATTTCATACAAAGTTTATTTATTTTTTATCAGTACGCTATATTGCATGCAATACTCAAATTAGTGAAATATAAGTCAGGCACAAGATATCCGCTGCCATCTTGTCTTATTACTGAATCAGCTCAGCTTTTTAAAATCACGTCTGCACTATAGTATTACAAAATAAACTTTTAATTTCGAACGTGCCTCTTCCTTTAGAACAGTTAAAACGATTCTCGGCTCGATAATCGGAACTGGTGGGTCCCATGATATGGATTATAAAGTTTGCATAATTCGCACGGCCGCCTTCCTGAAATGGTAAGGCGGACGACCTTGTAGTTTGGTCACAAGACGCATCCTATACGAAGGTATGTTGTTACCAAATTTGGTAGAGATCGGATGATTTGGTTAGTCGTTATTTGATTTTACGTTTTGAACGTTTGAGTGGCCGCCATTCAGTTTTAGTAAAGATGGCGGCAATATAAAACATGACACTGAGGTGTCCTTTGCTAGTGCTACCTTTGTACCAAATTTCGTTCAATTCGCATTCACCGTGTTCGAATTGATAGGGGGGGGGGACAGACATTCAGAGTACACACACTCACACACACATACACAGACACACACACACACACTCACACACACACACACAGACTCACACACACACATACACACACACAGACAGACACACTTTTTTCGCCCTGTGTTGATCTCATAAGTCTACTTTCATTTTTTGCAAAAATCGAAAGTAGGCTAAAAATGAGATGGTGTGTGTCTGTCTGTCTGTCTGTTACTCAATAACTCAAGAACCACTGGTCCGATTTACATGAAATTTTGCATGGATGTAGCTGATTTACCAGGTTTACACATAGGATACTTTTGATTTCGAAATTTTGCACTATTAAACAAGATGTTCAATAAAGAACATATAGCCTACTTTCTCCTAAATGCATGGGTATTGTTATAACTCTTTGTCCTTTTCAAGGAGTATGATTGAATGTTGGTTGTAGGAGCTTGTTGAAATATAACGTGCTATAGGGATATTAAACATGAATATGAGGTGCCCTTTGCTAGTGCTACCTCTGTACCAAATTTCGTTCAATTCGGTTTCACCGTGTTTGAATTGATAGGGGGAATCGATTTGCACACATACTTGGCCACCATCTGCAAACTATTGGGCTGATGTTCTTGCAGTTTGGTCAGAATATGTTTCCCACATAAAGATATGGTGTTGCAAAATTAGGTAGAGACTAGATTATTAGGTTGGTCGTAATTACATTTTAGCTTTTAACATTTGGGTGGCCGCGATTACGTTTCCATCAAGATAGCGGTGATATAAAACATGACACTGAGGTGCCCTTTGCTAGTGCTACCTCTATACCAAATTTCGTTCCATTTGGTTTCAGCGTGTTTGAATTAATAGGGGGAATCGATTCTGACACAAAGGTGGCCGCCATCCGCAAACTATTAGGCGAATGACCTATTAGATTGGTCAAAGTATGCTCCCTCCATAAAGGTATGTAGTTGCAAAATTTGGTAGAGATCGGATGATTAGGTTAATCGTAATTTGATTTAAGCCTTGAACATTTGTGCGGCCGCCATTACGTTTCCGTCAAGATGGCGGCGATATAAAACATGACACTGAGGTGCCCTTTGCTAGTACTACCTCTGTACCAAATTTCGTTCCATTCGGTTCCACCGTGTTCGAATTAATAGGGGGAATCAATTTTGACATAAAGATGGCCTCCATCCGCAAACTATAACGTGAATGACCTATTAGATTGGTCAGAGGATGCTCCCTCCATAAAGGTATGTAGTTGCAAAATTTGGTAGAGATCGGATGATTAGGTTAATCGTAATTTGATTTAAGCTTTGAACATTCGTGTGGCCGCCATTACGTTTCAGTCAAGATGGCGGCGATATAAAACATGACACTGAGGTGCCCTTTGCTAGTGCTACCTCTGTACCAAATTTCGTTCCATTCGGTTCCACCGTGTTCGAATTAATAGGGGGAATCAATTTTGACATAAAGATGGCCGCCATCCGCAAACTATCAGGTGAATGACCTATTAGATTGGTCAAAGGATGCTCCCTCCATAAAGGTATGTAGTTGCAAAATTTGGTAGAGATCGAATGATTAGGTTAATCGTAATTTGATTTAAGCTTTGAACATTTGTGTGGCCGCCATTACGTTTCCGTCAAGATGGCGGCGATATAAAACATGACACTGAGGTGCCTTTTGTTAGTACTACCTCTGTACCAAATTTCGTTCCATTCGGTTGCACCGTGTTCGATTTAATAGGGGGAATCGATTTTCACACAAAGATGGCCGCCATCCACAAACTATTACGCTGATGACCTATTGGTTTGGTCGAAGGATGCTCCCCGCATAAAGGTATGTTGTTGCAAAATTTGGTAGAGATCGGATGATTAGGTTAATCGTAATTTGATTAAGCTTTGAACATTTGTGTGGCCACCATTACGTTTCCGTCAAGATGGCGGCGATATAAAACATGACACTGAGGTGCCTTTTGTTAGTACTACCTCTGTACCAAATTTCGTTCCATTCGGTTGCACCGTGTTCGAATTAATAGGGGGAATCGATTTTCACACAAAGATGGCCGCCATCCGCAAACTATTACGCTGATGACCTATTGGTTTGGTCAAAGGATGCACCCCCATAAATGTATGTCGTTGCAAAATTTGGTAGAGATCGGATGATTAGGTTAGTCGTAATTTGATTTAAGCTTTGAACATTTGTGTGGCCGCCATTGCGTTTCCGTCAAGATGGCGGTGATATAAAACATGACACTGAGGTGTCCTTTGCTAGTGCTACCTTTGTACCAAATTTCGTTCAATTCGCATTCACCGTGTTCGAATTGATAGGGGGGGACAGACATTCAGAGTACACACACTCACACACACACCCACAGACACACAGACACACACACACACACAGACTCACACACACACACACACACATACACACACACAGACAGACACACTTTTTTCGCCGTGTGTTGATCTCATAAGTCTACTTTCATTTTTTGCAAAAATCGAAAGTAGGCTAAAAACGAAACAATGTACCGTAGTCTAGGTTCAAAGCGGTCTATAATTGGCCAAATTCTAAATATATATATAATTTTCCAACCAGTGATTATACAGAATCAAAATGAGGACATTGGGTACGAAATGAGCTTCGGAAACGGTCATTTGAAGCTTGGTGCAAACTTCCTCGTAAAGTTAAAGGAGTGGAAGTTTATGAACAACTTCCTAAGAACAACTCGTGGATAAATAGTAGAAAAGACCTATCGTTCTCTGAATGAACGATTACCATCAAAATGTCCTGCAATATCTCATCGGTGAGAGCTGTTCCAGGGAGAAGTCAGCACACAACCAACCTGAGACGCAAGGACATGTCCTAGGTCAATGTTCTAAAGGGGAGCTATTACGAAATTCCCGCCATCACAGAGTACGATCATCAATTGCCACTTCCCAGAGGAAATTGAAATGGGAAGTTTATGAGGAGGTGCACTGCATTTCAGAAAATGGCAGTCACCGTAGAGCAGAATGAACTGAAGAGGTTTGATACTGAATCCCATGGTACGAATGGAAGTGGACATCCCCAAGCCGTACGATCAACGAGGAGAAAGAGGCTACTTACCGACCGTGCATACCTCACCCGAGAGATATAACCAGTGCTTTTTTTCTAAAATATATTTAAGGGATACTCTCAGTTGTTGTCGAAGAAACATCACGATCTTGCAATTTTCGCCAATTTGCAAAGTCCAGTCATTGTTTGTGTTCGAATCATTAACTTTCAGCCTTTTCGATGCCTGGGTAGATATAAGGGCCAGATGACCTCGTAGTTCCGCCCCTTAAAACAACAATAACTAACTAACTGGGTAGATATAAAATAGTTCGCTATTCTCTTCATCCTTCAAAACTAACCACACGCACAAAATAACAACCTACCCCGCCTCCAAACACTAGCCTGCGTGCTTATAAGAACGGAGTGCCGAGTTGCCGACCAAAAGAAACTGATTCAATAGATCGATTTAAATCGAGAATTACTCGAAATCTCCTCCAGCTTTTGTGAAGTCGGAAGTTATATTTGCCGGACTACATAGAAATGTACCAATATTTTTTTCTTTAACAGTTTTAAAATGTTTAAGGGGTACGCTTACCCCCGCGTTCCCCCTGAAAAAAAAAAGCACTGGATATAACCTACCTAAAAATGCACGGACAGTGAATGGCCTCCTTTTTCGGAGCTCGTGGGGGCATCTGTCAAGTTCGTCGTGAACATCCTGAAAGAGCTTGGCATCATCGAGGATGATCTTGAGAAGGTCTGCTTGGGAATATTAAGAGCTTCAATCCACATGCTTCATAACCATTTATATGGTGTCTCGTAATGCATTATATTCTGTAGAGCTAACAATGTACCTACACTGTATATTATTCCTAATCTTTATGGTCTCCCAGAATGCAGGTCGGATGTCCTTGTGGAAATTTATATATATATATATTATCAGTTTGCATGTAGCCTAAGTTATAAGCCACCCACCCTCATTATAGAACTTTTGAAAAGGAAAGCGTACGAATTCCTATCCAATGAGAGATGTAAATGGAATATTCCCTAGGCCTCAGAACGTCCTTTCTTGAAGAGTTTAGTTGAGGAGCAGGTGAAGAATCGAACTGAAGTGACTGAATATATTTGTCCACAAAAGTTACTACTAATTGCATCCGGCTTCGGTAGATTGAGGAAAGTACGTCTAACCTCAAGTTTTGATGGTATGAAGGTGAGAAGTGTAGAAGTAGAAACAGATAATGTCGCAATGCAATTTGTTAGTAGGGAACCATATGGGAATATTAAAAGCTGAACTGGGCACTGAAACGCATAGAAATATATAATGGAAATGAATGAATATAAGATAAATGGAGAAGTTTCTAGCTTTTATCCTCAAAAATATCTATTACATAACAACAGAAGACTTACGATTAAATCGAACGCAGATCCTCTTCTCTGTACTGGAAGAATGAGGTGTAGATTACAACACTTGCACCCTCATTGAACAGACTCAACAGAAACCACCTTTAAGGTGAAGATCAGAGGAGAACTCTCTAGGAATTTTGAGATCAAAACCAGAGTACGGCAGGTGGATGGCCTTTCCCCTATTTTATTTAATCTTGTGCTCGATAAAGTCATCAATACATTGGAAGATGCACTGAGGAATCTGGGAATCAAACCGGTGACCATTGGAGCTGGAACTCGTAAAATCGAGATCAGATGCTTGGCTTTTGCAGATGACATAGCAATCCTAACCAACAACTCTACGGATGCTGTTATTTCTGTCCAAGCACTACACGAGATAGCGATGAAGTCATGTTTACAAATATCGTATGACAAAACCAAGTATTTTGAGAGTCATCATTACGGCAAAGCCCCTTTAACAACTGCATATGGAACAATTGGGAAAGTTGATCGCTTCCGTTATCTCGGCGAATGGGTCCACCCGAATGACAGAGATTGCACTTCAATCACGGAGAGGTGCACTAAACTCAATCCAGCTTACAATCTATCACGTAACCCCTACAACAAGAGGTGTATTTCAAAGAATGCAAAGATTTGTCATTATAAAACCGATATTAGACCACAGTTTTTATATGCAGCAGAGACCCTCTTGATGAACAAGAAAGGCAACATGGATGATTTGGAGAAAGTTGAGAGACGTATTGTGACCGTTTGACGAATGTCCCACGTCCACACAAGCGCACATCTAAACAACAGCTGAGCATAAGACTCAAAAACATCTCGGAGTTAAATATGGGCAAACAACAAACGTTGTAATTTATAACAAAAGCTTGGCTGTTATCCAGATGCACAATACAGCAAGGATAGAAAGGAATTAAGTTTTCAAGAAATCATGAGTGACCACAGTTTTCTATAAGATAAAACGCATCAGGTTAATTTATTCATTCAACCATCCTAACTAATTACAAGATTCTTCCACAGGGAGATAGCTAAAACACCATCCTGAAACAAAATACATCCTGTCGCTCCCCCTGGGACCCTGATCTAATTATGCCCTGTTAAACCAACGGCAATTATTAAACTTTCGAAAACAAAATTATGTTAATAAATTATTTAAGTGTTATTAGAAGATTTGTGAATTTCATAGTTCACCACTATAGTCTGTTTTTATCCTAAACACAATTAACACATTCATGATGTGCAGACAATTAATAGTCCAGTCTAATCATAAGAAAATTATTTACAACACACAACAGCTTTTATATTTCCAAAATTATTTTCCAAAATTATTTTTATGATCGTTATCAAAAACTTTTGACATGTCAGGAATAAGAATTCCAAATATCTATCCTGATTATTTAAACGCCATCAAATGCTATTTGGCTTAAGAACAAACTGATCCTTTCTTTTATATGTTTATAAATGAAGCTATTCCAAAATCGTAAGTTTCCACACATGGAATCTATTAATCAATACCCAACAACCTTGTTGATTTATTATTATTTCCAATAAGGAAATACATTTATTTATTAAACCTGGGTGCAATTCGCTATTATCATTAATTATTGGATTTTATATTAATTATGGATCAGTTATAACAAATTACAAATTCATCGGAAATCGAGGTCACCATTCCCTGAATGCCCCATCTCACTAAGCATTACATAGGCTTCATATCATTATATTTCATTATAATACGGAAAGTTTTCAAAGATATTAATTGTTCTGCAAGATAAAATAATTTAAAAGAATATTTGTGAAATGGTCAGAGCAAAATGAAGGTAGAATATGGAATTCTACTGATGACATTATCTGGTTGAAGGCGTGGGGTCGCTACCCTGGCAAAACCCTTCTTTTTGAGCAACGTAACATGAGGATACCATTCTCCAAATTATCAACATATTTCACATACAACATTGTATAATTATTATTCACTACTTCCATATTTCTAAATTCCATTGAGCCTCATTGCTATAATTAATGGATCAGAATAACTGCTGTGGGATAAGTGCACGCATGCCTTCCCAATTCAACTCAACAACCTGCCAGATAAATAATTTAGGTGTTATAAATAAATGTCTTCCTCACATATTCATGTTGCATTCAATTTGTCATCATTACAAAAGTTTCCCTATTAGATATAAACTGCTCTACAACGAAAACTTTCCTTTCCGAAATAATTTTTATTATTATCTCCTTAGAGAAATCCAAATTGCATTATTTGTCAAACCTCATTAACTCTCCCTATAATCTGATCCAAAATTTGATTATGTGCACACCACATAATTGTTCACTATCACCCATAAATTTATTGTTATTATTAAATATTTAAACAATGCCAAATATAATATATTCCAGGTTTATGATCCAATATGATCTTTGAAATCATCATAATCATCATTCATGATTTTATCCTGTCATATCCAAAATATGACCATTATCAGTTATTATTATTCTTACTGAAGAAAATCCTGAATCGCATGAAAAATCGAACTGAGTATCTAATCTCATCTAGGATTAATAAGATCCAAATCACATAGAAAAAACAAGATGTTCAGTAAAGAACATATAGCCTACTTTCTCCTAAATGTATGAGTATAGTTATAACTCGTTGTTATTATCAAAGAGTATAATAGAACTACTCTTTGTTGAAGACCTTAGAAACGATTTACCTCTACCAAACGCCACAACCTAGATAAAAACTGCTACCATCATTGAAGAAAGAAAGAAAGATAAGAAGTATATCAAGAATGTTATGGATCTGGAGACATAATCGACCGGACTGGCTGCGTGGCTCAGCGGTAACGTTCTCGCTTGCTGGGCCCTAGGTTGCAGGTTCGTATCCTGGCGCAGTCAGCTGGCATTTGAGGGTGCACAAATGCGAGGGAGCTGTGTCAGTACATTTACTGGCACGTTAAAGATCCCCTTCGGGCCAAAATTCCGGCACCCCGGTGTCTCTAAAAGCAGCAGTAGTTAAAAGGGATGTAAAACCAATAACATTATTATTATTATTATTATTATTATTAGTATTATTATTATTATTACATATACGACTTGCCGTGGGCAACATCCAACTTTGAGTTGAGGCATGTCTTTACACGTCTGGTTGTGCATGGCTTTCACAACCCTAATTGAATTAACAAATCTTTCCATGACCCTACAGAGACGTGTGTATACAAACTATGTGGATATTTTCGATTGCTATTTGCCTGAAATAAAAGTAGTAATTAATAACCTGAACTAACACCATCGGCTTGAATTCAGTTACTATGTGAAATCGTTTTATTCTTTACTTCAAATAACATTTTCAAGTAACGCAAAATAGGCTGTTACAAACCCTTTAAAATAAAAAGTAAAAATGTATCGTAGTATCATCTTGTCATTCTTCAAATTCGATGCGCATAGAATGCCAATGGTATAGTAATCAATGGAGCCCCACGTAGACTAGTCGTGACATCTAGTGGTGAAATATCGAACAATATAATCCTAACAGAGCGAGTGCATTCTAGCGGCCAGAAGAAGAAACTTTTCAATAAAATCTGGAAGTTAATAAGTAGGTCGTCGTGCAGTTACCTTTTTGGCAGCTAGATGTCTCGAGTAAATCTGCTGGCGAATTATGTTTTAATTAAATACTAGATGAAACCCGTCAAAACATGACGGACAATGGAAATATATATTTATTGAAGAAGCTTCTTATATAAGTTACATTCTTTGTACGATTACTTTTTAGCACTATTGCAACTTACAGGGCGTCAAAGGATAGCACTCTCAACATTGCAACATAATGCTGGTCATGACTGAAAACGTGATGAGGTAAAGAGCCCAATACGTTCCAGAGATTCTCTTTGAGCTTGATTGATTGTGATAAAGTAGGCCGAGCGAATAAGATATTGTTGCCTATTAAAAGAAAATGTACTGTACCTGCAAGTGTTTTATCGGAAGGTGTTAAATCAAGTCGTAGGATTTGAGCTCTCTGCCTAATATTACTACACCTATTATATCCGAATCCAAGCAATTTCTTACATATTTCTTACAATTTATATATTTCCATATATGAGTCCTTGGGAAACGTTCAGATTTCTAAGGAGCATAACTATGGCTCAAACGTTCGGAGTATGTGGAAGCGAATCACTTAATTACAAGGAATTGAAGAATTCTATAATAGGGAAATGAAGTAGCTGGCTTTCATCTTCAGTATCCAATTTGTTAACGCTGATGTATGTGTTTGAACTACTGGACATAAGTTGAATGACTTTTTAATGAATATCATTACATTGTTGCAAATTGGCAAATACATGTATTATATATTCCAGCAGATCAATTTTACCATCACAACAGTAAAGGCCAAAATAACCACGCGTAGATTTTACGCAAGAGAAATACAATTTAGAACAATGTTTACATTTGATCGTCAAAGACCTTACACTGTACTGCATAATATCTGGAATTGTTTCTGAAATGGCCTATTTATATTGGACTTTAAATGTGGCTTCGTATTATTCGATAACACTATAGTGTCCTGTAATAACGGAGCCGCTAAATATTAAATGGCAAATAATACTTCCATTGCCGAAATCAACTGCGTAGTTAGTACTCTAAACAAATAATCATTAAACAATTTTCTTATAAAAAGAAGTTCAACATGACCGTCTAGAGACTTTCATACGCAAGTTGATTGGTGAGGAGAATGCGATGAGACTGATCGCTTAAAATAAATTCCTTATAATTGTTCCTGCCAACGAAATTTTTTGCAATAGCTTGAAAACGCAGCTCAGAATGACGTTCTTCATTTTGTTATAAACAGTACAAAACTGCTCTAAATAAGCAATTTCCATCACCTGTTATAGGTTATGGCGGTACATTTTGCAGGGGAACATAGAATCACTTCGCCAGCTACTGGAATGACCATAGGCCTATACTCAATACTCACTTCGGCAGTCACCCTAATGGAGGCAGTTTTTGAATTCTATGTCCCGTGCATGTCAAAAATCGTATTAACACATGGAAGCCCACCCATTCTTGGCTATCGCCTCGGAGACCCGGGTTACATTTCCTGCTCTGCCAAGAAATTTAATTCTGGTCTGAGGGCAAAAACGGGGCACATTCAGTCTCTTGAGGTATAACTAAGAAGAGGAAGGTTTGATTCCCACCTCGACAATCTTGGATGTGGTTTTTCGTGGTTTCCCACTTCCACTCAAGGCAAATACCGGGATGGTTCCTTACTTAAGGCCTTGGCCGTCTCTTTGCCATTTCCCACCTTAATTACAAATACACACATTATGCAGCCATCACAATAACGCAGGTTATCAGAGAAAATTTTACACATACACAACAAAGTACGTGGGGCTGAGTGACCACGACGTCGGAGCCCTTCAAACGAATTATGTTTGCCAAGTGTCTCTCGTGGCGCAAGCAATTGTGGACACGCGCGGGTGCCTGGAAAACTTCTTTTTTCTTTAATAATTTAAGAGTATATCAACGATGCATAATTATAACTTTTAGTCTAGGACGCTAATAACTTGACCTCCGAAGCATTGGGAAGAATTGCAATATTGAGGTACATAAACAACATAACCTATACATTCAACTGTCAGTTAATGTTCTTCAACATTTCCCTTCTTAAATATTCCCCTCCTTTATAATTCTCCATCACGTGAAAACGCGCCATGTCTTGTGTTTTAAATATAGCGATGCAATGGTGTGCCATCTGTTGTCAGTTAAAGGAAATATATGGGCGAGGTACTGCCATATGTTGTCAGTTACTGGAACTGATTGCAGATATTCGAACGGCGTATTGAGGACAACAGTTAGCTCTCTTGATCACATGCTGTAATGCAATGGTAAAACGGAAATAAAACATATTGAGAGGGAAAGTAGAAATATGTATCTTTAACAGACATAAAACCTTACTAATACTCCTTGATTAAACAATATTTCAGTGGTAAAAAAAAGCAGCCGTATGATGAGATCGAACCTGTGCTCCTTGGAACCACAGTCAGTCGCCTTAACCACATAGCTACTCGCGCACTCTGATTCGGCAGCAGACTAAAGCATTCACTACATTCAAAAGCCGCTGTCTGAAGGAAATAATCCATTTCATTATAAAAAAAAATCAATGTTGCACATTCGTATACGTTCATACTGTTATTATATTTTATAGTCAGAACTTGGCTAATGTATGATTTCAATTACATGGAAGCTTATTAAATAACTTACGTTTTAATGGACTTCTAACCGCCATTTTGTCATGAGCCCAAGCGGATTGTGCGCATGCGTGAGGGATTAAACAAAAATCACCTTACTGTTTTAAATATATAGATATATTTTACACCATAATATGCACAATATAACGCTTAATTTTAAAACATCTGAGTCATTACAAAACAATAAACATATAACATTTCAAGCAAAAAACCTAGCTCTGATCGGGTTTAACCATAGGCATTTGAGCGATAGACTATCGCTCTACCACTGATCTAATTGTGTCAACGACTATCGTTCTATATAAAATGACTTACATAGAACTTGTTAGCAAATAATGATTTATACTAAACGATTTCATCACTGGAGTATATTATTTATATATAAAGCATTTCATACAAAGTTTATTTATTTTGTATCTGTACGCTATATTGCATGCAATACTCAAATTAGTGAAATGTAAGTCAGGCACAAGATATCCGCTGCCATCTTGTCTTATTACTGAATCAGCTCAGCTTTTTAAAATCACGTCTGCACTATAGTATTACAAAATAAACTTTTAATTTCGAACGTGCCTCTTCCTTTAGAACAGTTAAAACGATTCTCGGCTCGATAATCGGAACTGGTGGGTCCCATGATATGGATTATAAAGTTTGCATAATTCGCACGGCCGCCATCCTGAAATGGTATGGCGGACGACCTTGTAGTTTGGTCACAAGACGCATCCTATACGAAGGTATGTTGTTACCAAATTTGGTAGAGATCGGATGATATGGTTAGTCGTTATTTGATTTTACGTTTTGAACGTTTGAGTGGCCGCCATTCAGTTTTAGTAAATATGGCGGCGATATAAAACATGACACTGAGGTGTCCTTTGCTAGTGCTACCTTTGTACCAAATTTCGTTCAATTCGCATTCACCGTGTTCGAATTGATAGGGGGGGGGGACAGACATTCAGAGTACACACACTCACACACACACAGACACACACACACACACACACACACACACACAGACTCACACACACACATACACACACACAGACAGACACACTTTTTTCGCCCTGTGTTGATCTCATAAGTCTACTTTCATTTTTTGCAAAAATCGAAAGTAGGCTAAAAATGGCGACCATTTTAGTGACGTCATTAAACCTTTTGGTTTCAAAATTTCATATTTCCATATCAAATAAAAAGAGAACGGTAGGAAATAGTAAACTTTTGAGGGCACATACGAGCTTTGAAATTTAATTTCCTATCCGAAAGGCCCTTATCACTTTTCGTGTATCTCCAACAGTTAGCGAGTAAAACCGACATTTGTCACGTCACTACACCCTTTGGTTTCAAAATTTCATATTTCCTTTTCAAATAAAAAGCGAACGCTAAGAAATAGCAAACTTTTGATGGTATACATGAGCTTTAACATTTAATTTTCTATCCGAAAGGTCCTTATCACGTTTCGTATATCTCCAACGGTTAGCGAGTAAAACCAAAATCTGTGCAATAAAACACGGTCAACACCGAGCGGTGCAGTATATCTCTCTATATATAAAAATGAAAGTTTGGATGTTTTTCTCTGAATTTCTACGGAAATTTGAGTTGTTTACGCGTTTTATGATGGATGCGCGCGAAAATATTTTTTAAATCTGTCTGTCTGTTTTTTTGTTTGTCTGTGGACAACTTTGTTCCCTTATAAATCGAGAACGGCTGGGTGTATCAACGTAATATTTGGTACAGATATCCATCAGAGGCACGACACTAATCATTTATGTAACTCTTCTCCGTACCTCTCATAAAAGGGGGCCTACCCCCTTAAAATACATGCTGAAATAGGCGTAGAAGGACGAGACAAAACTCATTTTCAGCCCCTATATGTGAGAGACAAAACTCGGGTCCCCGAAAACCAAATTTCTGGACCGAAGACCAACCGTTTTTGAGATATTCCCAGAAAACTAATTTTATTTAATAAACTAATGAACGAATGCAAGCCAGTAACCATGCCAACGGATTCTCAGAGGTCCATCTATTGCTGTAAGACGCAATGCAATTCCATTAATTACATTAGTGTGAAAGTTTGCTAACGGCTAGAAGGTTATCACGGAACCAAATTAAGCCGTAAAATTCATCAATACGTATAATGCGCTTAAGGGGATCAAGGGGTACTCTAGATTTTTTCACGCGATTTACACCTGCGGGTGTGGTACGGCAGGTCTATTATATTCCTATCCCCATATTATTCATTCATTCATTCATTTCGTATAGGCCATCTATGGACCGCGTCATTCCAACCGTCTCCTACTGGCTTTGATGTTTGCCCTGTACGCTCGCATTCGTTCTCGGTGGACTTCCTTACGTTCCTGGGTCCAAATCTTTCCCGTTTTCAGCTTCGGATTTTCTTGGAAACCTTTACAAGCTTGAAGTTTCCCTTTGAGTGGGACGCACTCCTGAATGTCTGTTGGTGTAATCCCCACTTCTTTCAGATCTTTATCCAGTTCAATGAACCAGGCCCATTTTGTTTTCCTCTCCTGAAAGTAAGTTATGTTGCGGTTGGTCAGTCTCGCTGGGCTCATTCGTTTCACATGCCCAACAAATGGTAACATTCTCTTCCGGATGACGTTGCTTATCTTCTCCACATGAGTATATAGGTCATGGCTATGCCGTCTTCTGTATTCCCCATTGTCTTTGATGGAACCCAATATCTTTCTCAAAATTTTTCTTTCTTTGGCCTCCAGTTTCTCGACCAAGCCTTTTTTGTTCATCGTGAGGCAGAAGCATGCAAGACCTCCGGACGGATGACACTGCAGTAATGTTTTAGTTTTGCGTTGAAGGATATTGACCTTTTCTTATAGATGTCCTTAGTTAAATGGTAGGCCATTTCCATTTTGCTCAAGCGCGATGTGAATGTTTCTTTCTCTGATAATATCCCTTCCCTGACCCGTCCTGAAAAGAAAAGTACATGGCCATTGGCTGAATAAAAATAAAAATAAAAAAATAGGTGTTATAATTTCTCCCTATATTATATTATTATTAGTATTATATTATGGTGTACAACGACGAGCCAATGCCCCTCGGTGCCAGCAACAAAACTCGGGGGCCCTAAAGGGTCCTCGAAAACTACATTATAAGGCTCTAAATCCAACAGTTTCTGAAATATTCCCAGAAAACTAACTTAATTTAATTTAACAAACTAATGAAGGAATGCAAATCGGTAACCATGAGAACATTATCTCAAGGGGTGGCATACAACTTTCCATCTATTTCTGTAAGAAGCAATGACACTCCGTTTATTACATTTCTGTGAAAGTTTGCAAATGGCTATAAGGTTATCACGGAACTAACGTAGACCGTATAATTCATCAATGCAATTAAGTGGGTGAAGGGGTAACCTAGAATTTTTTCATGCAATTTTCACGTTCGACATATAGTACAGAAGGTCTATTATATCTCCCAACAGCAATATTTTTTTCAAAAATTCCTGAATTGAACCTGCATTTTTTGCGGCTTTTAGGAATTTGGGCAATTTGAGTCTAGAGAACCTGAATTTTCATGCACCACAAGCCATTATAATTTATGAAAGGGGTCTTCCTGTGTATGGGCACCTAGCACAACGTAGATGGTCAGTTTTTATGTGACGTTTATTGCGTTTCGTCTACAGGACTTTCAATTGTATTTCACGTCAGGAAGTACACTTTAGGTGAATTTAGTCTGAGAGCACATTTTAACTATTTTTCTTTTGTCGACATACGGGTTCATCATAAGAATGATTTTATTTGATACTGTGTGGTAGATATACCCATATTTGGATATCTGGGTAATATGTTGTAGACAATAGAATTGTCTGTCTGTCTTTCTGTGCATCTTTATGTACGCCTATACCTCGTGTTCGGATGCTTGGTGCATCTTAAAATTAGGTATGGTAACCATGAGAGTCAATACACCAATCATTTATAAAACTCTTCACCGTACTTTTCATACAGTAGAAGGGTGGATATAGAGAAAAACTTCTCAATATATGCTAAAATATGCGAAATATAAATATTATCCTACAAGGGCGACCAAAGCATATGTTGCGCTTCTCCATGTGAGACAGAAAATTCGGGAATCTATAAAGGGTCTCCGAAAACTACATTTTAAGGGCCTTAAATTAACAGTGTGTGTGATATTCCCAGTAAATTAACTTCGTTCTGATAAACTTGATGGAATGACAAACCGCTAACCATTGCACAGTAGCTCAATTGATAATGTCTGGTGTTAACTACGAACACCGTTTGAAGAACGGGTACTTCTGCTAGTACTGTATATAAAATGAGATGGTGATGTCTGTCTGTTACTCAATCACGCAAGAACCACTGGTCCCATTTAAATGAAATTTGGCATGGATGTAGCTGATTTACCCGGCGTACATATAGGCTGCTTTCGATTTCGATATTTAGCACTATTAAAAAATGGCGACTATTTTAATATTTCCATTTCAAATAAAAAGAGAACGCAAAAAACTAGCAAACGTTTGATGGCACGAAGAGCTTTAAAATTTACTTTTCTATCCGAAAGGTCCTTATCACTTATCGTGTATCTCCAACGGTTAGCGAGTAAAACCTAAATATGTCTTATAAAACACGGCCAACGCCGAACGATGTTAGTCTGTATTAGTCTCTACATGAACTGTTTTATTTATAGAGGTAGTTTGTGTGGTCCGAAACTAGACGTGATTTTGAGTCTAATTTTATACTCTTTGTGCCGGTTATTGTATTTGAGTATTTGCATCTTTACGCTGTTTCACAATGTTACAGTATATCATCATCATCATACTAATATATAAACAAGATGTTCAGTAAAGAACATATAGCCTACTTTCTCCTAAATGCATGGGTATTGTTATAACTCTTTATCCTTTTCAAGGAGTATGAATGAATGTTGGTTGTAGTAGCTTGTTGAAATACAACGTGCTATAGGGATATTAAACATGAATATGAGGTGCCGTTTGCTAGTGCTAACTCTGTACCAAATTTCGTTCAATTCGGTTTCACCGTGTTTGAATTGATAGGGGGAATCGATTTGCACACATACTTGGCCACCATCTGCAAACTATTGGGCTGATGTTCTTGCAGTTGGGTCAGAATATGTTTCCCACATAAAGATATGGTGTTGCAAAATTTGGTACAGACTAGATTATTAGGTTGGTCGTAATTACATTTTAGCTTTTAACATTTGGGTGGCCGCCATTACGTTTCTGTCAATATGGCGGTGATAATAATCATGACACTAAGATGCCCTTTACTAGTGCTATCTCTGTACCAAATTTCGTTCCATTCGGTTTCACCGTGTTTGAATTAATAGGGGGAATCGATTCTGACACAAAGATGGCCGCCATCCGCAAACTATTGGGCGAATGACCTATTAGATTGGTCAAAGGATGCTCCCTCCACAAAGGTATGTAGTTGCAAAATTTGGTAGAGATCGGATGATTAGGTTAATCGTAATTTGATTTTAGCTTTGAACATTCGTGTGGCCGCAATTACGTTTCCGTCAAGATGGCGGCGATATAAAACATGAAACTGAGGTGCTCTTTGCTAGTGCTACCTCTGTACCAAATTTCGTTCCATTCAGTTCCACCGTGTTCGAATTAATAGGGGGAATCAATTTTGACATAAAGATGGCCGCCATCCGCAAACTATTAGGCGAATGACCTATTAGATTGGTCAAAGGATGCTCCCTCCATAAAGGTATGTTGTTGCAAAGTTTGGTAGAGATCGGATGATTAGGTTAATCGTAATTTAACTTAAGCTTTGAACATTTGTGTGGCCGCCATTACGTTTCTGTCAATATGGCGGCGATATAAAACATGACACTGAGATGCCCTTTGCTAGTGCTACCTCTGTACCAAATTTCGTTCCATTCGGTTTCACCGTGTTTGAATTAATCGGGGGAATTGATTTTCACACGAAGATGGCCTCCATCCGCGAACTATTAGGCTAATGACCTATTCATTTGCTCAAAGGTTGCTTCCTCTATAAGGGTATGTTGTTGCAAAATTTGGTAGAGATCAGATGATTACGTTAATCGTAATTTGATTTAAGCTTTGAACATTTGTGTGGCCGCCATTACGTTTCCGTCAAGATGGCGGCGATATAAAACATGACACTGGGGTGCCTTTTGTTAGTACTACCACTGTACCAAATTTCGTTCCATTCGGTTGCAACGTGTTCGAATTAATAGGGGGAATCGATTTTCACACAAAGATGGCCGCCATCCGCAAACTATTACGCTGATGACCTATTAGATTGGTCAAAGGATGCTGCCGCCATGAAGGTATGTAGTTGCAAAATTTGGTAGATATCGGATGATTAGGTTAATCGTAATTTGATTTAAGCTTTGAACATTCGTGTGGCCGCCATTACATTTCAGTCAAGATGGCGGCGATATAAATCATGACACTGAGGTGTCCTTTGCTGGTGCTACCTCTGTACCAAATTTCGTTCCATTCGGTTCCACCGTGTTCGAATTAATAGGGGGAATCAATTTTGACATAAAGCTGGCCGCCATCCGCAAACTATTAGGCTAATAACCTATTAGATTGGTCAAAGGATGCTCCCTCCATAGAGGTATGTTGTTGCAAAGTTTGGTAGAGATCGGATGGTTATGTTAGTCGTAATTTAACTTAAGCTTTGAACATTTGTGTAGCCGCCATTACGTTTCCGTCAAGATGACGGCGATATAAAACATGACACTGAGGTGCCTTTTGTTAGTACTACCTCTGTACCAAATTTCGTTCCATTCGGTTGCACCGTGTTCGAATTAATAGGGGGAATCGATTTTAACACAAAGATGGCCGCCATCCGCAAACTATTACGCCGATGACCTATTAGTTTGGTCAAAGGATGCTCCCTCCATAAAGGTATGTTGTTGCAAAATTTGGTAGAGATCGGATGATTAGGTTAGTCGTAATTTGATTTAAGCTTTGAACATTTGTGTGGCCGCCATTACGTTTCCGTCAAGATGGCGGCGATATAAAACATGACACTGAGGTGCCTTTTGTTAGTACTACCTCTGTACCAAATTTCGTTCCATTCGGTTGCACCGTGTTCGAATTAATAGGGGGAATCAATTTTCACACAAAGATGGCCGCCATCCGCAAACTATTACGCTGATGACCTATTGGTTTGGTCAAAGGATGCTCCCCCCACAAAGGTATTTTGTTGCAAAATTTGGTAGAGATCGGATGATTAGCCTAGTCGTAATTTGATTTAAGCTTTGAACATTTGTGTGGCCGCCATTACGTTTCCGTCAAGATGGCGGCGATATAAAACATGACACTGGGGTGTCCTTTGCTAGTGCTACCTTTGTACCAAATTTCGTTCAATTCGCATTCACCGTGTTCGAATTGATAGGGGGGGACAGACATTCAGAGTACACACACTCACACACACACAGACACACACACACACAGACTCACACACACACATACACACACACACACACACACACACACACACAGACTCACACACACACAGACAGACACACTTTTTTCGCCCTGTGTTGATCTCATAAGTCTACTTTCATTTTTTGCAAAAATCGAAAGTAGGCTAAAAATGAGATGGTGTGTGTGTGTCTGTCTGTCTGTCTGTCTGTCTGTTACTCAATAACGCAAGAACCACTGGTCCGATTTAAATGGAATTTTGCATGGATGTAGCTGATTTACCAGGTTTACATATAGGATATTTTTGATTTCGAAATTTTGCACTATTAAAAAATGGCGACCATTTTAGTGACTTCACTAGACCCTTTGGTTTCAAAATTTCATATTTCCATATCAAATAAAAAGAGAACGGTAGGAAATAGCAAACTTTTGATGGCACATACGAGCTTTGAAATTTAATTTCCTATCCGAAAGGTCCTTATCACTTTTCGTGCATCTCAAACAGTTAGCGAGTAAAACCGACATTTGTGACGTCACTACACCCTTTGGTTTCAAAATTTCATATTTCCATTTCAAATAAAACGAGAATGCTAAGAAATAGCAAACGTTTGATGCATACACGAGCTTTAACATTTAATTGTCTATCCAAAAGGTCAGTATCACTCTTCGTGTATCTCCAACGGTTAGGGAGTAAAACCTCAATTTGTGCAATAAAACACGGTCAACACCGAGCGGTGCAGTTTATCTCTACGTACATAAAAATTAAAGTTTGTATGTTTTTTTCGCAATTTCTGCGGAAATTTGAGTTATTTACGCGTTTCAGACTGTTTTATTATGGATGCGCGCGAAAATAATATTTTGGTCTGTCTGTTTGTCTGTGGACAACTTTGTTTCCTTATAACTCGAGAACGGCTGGGTGTATGAACGTAAAATTTGGTACAGATATCCATCAGAGGCACGACACTAATCATCGATGTAACCCTTCTCCGTACCTCTCATAAAAGAGGGCCTACCCCCTTAAAATACATGCTGAAATAGGAGTAGAAGGACGAGACAAAGATCATTTTCATCCCCTCAATGTGAGAGACAAAACTCGCAGGGTGCCCGAAATCCACATTTTAAGGCTCTAAAACCAACCATTTTTGAGATATTCCCAGAAAACTAATTTCATTCAATAAACTAATGAACGAATACAAGCCGGTAACCATGGCAACAGATTCTCAGAGGTCTATCTATTGCTGTAAGACGCAATGCAATTCCATTAATTAAATTCGTTTGAAAGTTTGCAAACGGCTAGAAGGTTATTACGGAACCAAATTAAGCTGTAAAATACATCAATACGTATAATGCGCTTAAGGGGGTCAAGGGGTACACTAGAATTTTTTCACGCGATTTACACCTGCGGGTGTGGTACGGCAGGTCTATTATATTCCTATCCCTATATTATATTATTATTAGTAGTATTATATTATGGCGTACAACGAGGAGACAAAGCCCCTCGGTGCCAGAAACAAAACTTGGGGGCCTCGAAAACTACATTATAAGGCTCTAAAACCAACAGTATCTGAAATATTCCCAGAAAACTAATTTAATTTAATTTAACAAACTAATGAAGGAATGGAAATCGGTAACCATGACAACATTATCTCAAGGGGTGGCACCAACTTCCCATCTATTTCTGTAAGAAGCATTATCACTCCATTTATACCTTGCCACGGTGGGTGAGTGGATAGCGTGTCGGTCTACTAACCCCAAGATTGCAGGTTCACTCCTGGCCGTGGTACAGGCCGGACGTTTGTTTTAGACGAGTGAAAAATCTTAATGGAAGCCTGGAGGTGAGTTACTACAGTACTTGTGTTGTTATCAGCTGCCCCAAGCGCTCCGATGATTGATAAAACTGTTTCACACTATTGCTGAAGTATAGTCACTGGCAAATATAATGACGTTCTGTTCATAACTAGGTAACGTGTACTTCCGTGTCACACAATACTTCGACGTGGACTGTACTGTCTGCTCAAGTCTGGAATTCCATTACATCAGATCGGTGGTGAATAAAGTGAAGTGATAGGGTGAGAGAGTGACTGTGTACAGGCTCACCCGCAGGCTTGAAGGTCAAGGGCAATCGTCTAAAACAAACGTCCGGCCTGTACGTGATTTTTGAAAGGCGGCAAAAATACGACTCGCATGTCATACGATGTTGGCATGTCAAAGAACCCATTTGAATTCAGTAGGCCGTGTTCATAATAGCAAAATTAACCTCAGGAGTTTCCGCCAACAAAAAGTTCCTCATTTCTCTACTAGAAAGCGCTATAGTGTTCAAGGAGCTTAGATATCTACCCTCCTTGACTTTCATAGTGATTCAAGGAACAACGAAATTTCGACATGCAAGCTACCCTCTGGGTGTCAAATTACGAAGCTTGCACCCGGCAACCGAGGCCATACGATATTATTATTAGGCTACTCCATTTATTACATTTCTGTGAAAGTTTGCAAATGGCTATAAGGTTATCACGGAACCAATGTAGACTGTATAATTTGTCAATGCAAGCATTTTTTGCGGCTTTTAGGAATTTTGGCCATTTGAGGCTAAAGAACCAGAATTTTCATGCACCACAAGCCTTTATAATTTATAAAATGGGTCTTCCTGTGTATGGGGACCTAACACAACGTTTAGGGTCAGTTTTTTTTTATGTTAGGTGTATTGCGTTTCATCTACAAGGCTTTCAATTCTATTTCACGTTAGGAAGTACACGTTAGGTGAATTTAGTTTGAGAGCACATTTTAACTAATCTTTTTTTTTTGTCGACATACGGGTTCATCGTAAGGATGATTTTGTTTGATACGTATGGTAGATATACGCATACTTGGATATCTGGGTGAAATGTTGTAGACAATAGAATTGTCTGTCTGTCTGTCTGTCTTTCTGTGTATTTTTATGTACGCCTATAAATCGTCTTTGGATGCTTGGTGCATCGTAAAATTAGGTATGGTAAACATGAGTCAATACACCAATCATTTATAAAACTCTTCACCGTACTTTTCATACAGTAGAAGGGTGGATATAGGGAAAAACTTCTCAAAATACATGCTAAAATAGGCAAAATATAAAAATTATCCTAGAAGGACGATCAAAGCATATGTTGCGCTTTTCAATGTGAGACACAAAATTCGCGAGTCTATAAGGGGTCTCCGAAAACCACATTTTAAGGCCCTTAAAATTGACAGTGTGTGTGATATTCCCAGAAAATTAACTTCGTTCTGATAAACTTATGAAGGAATGACAAGCCGCTAACCATTCCAACAGTAGCTCAATTGATAATGTCTGGTGTTAATATATAACACCGTTCGAAGAACGGGTACTTCTGCTAGTACTAATATATAACAAGATGTTCCGTGACGAACTAAAGAGCCTACTTTTCTTAAAATTAAGATTCATGCCAATGATTAATCTATATGGACCTATCTAGAATAATGACGAAATTAAGTTGGTAATATCGAAATGTCTAATTAGTTCGAAATATACCTGGTTTAATCAAGCCTAATAGAGCACTACAATTGGCAGCCCTGGTGTCTGAATATATTCTTAGTTCCATCTCTTAAGGTACAGAATGCAAAATTTGGTTGAAGTCCAATGGACGTTACATGCAGTTAGACATTGGATCTATCAGCATGCGTAAAAGCATGTTGCCAACAATACCATGCGTGTGCTGGTCAGAAATAATCTGAGTTATTATGATATCTTCTTGTGCCAATTTTGGATGAAATCCATTTGTTAGTATAGAAGTTACATGTATTTTAAAATTGGACATATCAGCAGGCATAGAATCATGTTGGCAGCACTGGCTTATATTAATTACTCCAAATTAATCTAGAATGCCAGGTGCTATACGAGTGCAAAGTATAGAGCTGTGGGCTTGCATACTTTCTGACATATTGATATTAGGGTAAAAAAATATAGACAGCATTTATTAACAGTCGACTGCCCTGATTGCTCTTAAGAATACTTAGAGTCATATCTGTTATGTTACACATAGCACCTACGAAACTTGGTTGAAATCCAACTGATAGTATAGAAGTTACATGTATTTAAAATTTGGTCCTATCAATGGGCTTAGAATCATGTTGGTAGAACTGACATATATAAGTTACTCCATATTAATCTAAAATTTCAGGTACTATACGTGTGCATAGTTTAATGCTGTCGGCTTGCATACTTTCTGGTATATTGGTATAAAAAAATTGAGAGAGCAATTATTAACAGTTGGCAGCCCTGGTGGCTCTAAAGAATACGCTCAGTCATATCTGTTTTTGTACACATATAACATACGAAATTTGGTTGAAATCCAATTGAAGGTGTACAAGTTATATGCATTTAAAAATTGGACCTATCAGAAGGCTAATCATTATTTAGGCAACACTGTCATGTATGGCCTCCTGGAAATTAAACTGAAATAGTATTATCTACATGTGTGGCAATTTTGGAATAGCTCCCATGCATACCTTCCAAGATATCCAACATGGAGCTCAAATTTCTAGTGCGTTTTTCTGCAGTTGGTAGCACTGATATCTTTTTCAAATATCGGCTTGAGATATTTGGTATCAATTGCTGCAGCCGTTTAGGAGTTGATAGGGGGGGACACACACACAGCCAGACAGACAGACAGACAGAAGGACAGACAGACCCACATTTTCCCGGATCGATCTCATAAGTCTACTTTTTCCTCATTTTTGCAAAATGTGAAAAGTAGGCTAAAAATGAGATGGTGTGTGTCTGTCTGTGTGTTACTCAATAACGCAAGAACCACTGGTCCGAATTAAATGAAATTTTGCATGGATATAGCTGATTTACCAGGTTTACATATAGGATACTTTTGATTTCGATATTTTGCACTATTAAAAATGGCGACCATTTAACTGACGTCATTGGTTTCAAAATTTCATACTTCCATACCAAATAAAAAGAGAACGCTAAGAAATAGCAAACTTTTGATGGCAAACACGAGTTTTAAATTTAATTTCCTATTCGAAAAATCCTTATCACTTTTCGTGTATCTCCAACGGATAGCTAGTAAAACCCACATTTGTGACGTAACTACACCCTTTGGTTTCAAAATTTCATATTTCCATTTCAAATAAAAAGAGAATGCTAAGAAATAGCAAACGTTTGACGGAATACACGAGCTTTAACATTTAATTTTCTATCCGAAAGGTCCTTATCACTTTTCGTGTATCTCCAACGGATAGCGAGTAAAACCAAAATTTGTGCAATAAAACACGGTCTACACCGAGCTGTGCAGTATATCTCTATATATATAAAAAGGAAGGTTTATCTGTTTTTTTTCTGAATTTCTACGGAAATTTCAGACTGTTTTATGATGGATGCGCGCGAAAATAATTTTTTGGTCTGTCTGTTTGTCTGCGGACAATTTTGTTCCCTTATAACTCGAGAACGGCTGGGTGTATCAACGTAAAATTTGGTACAGATATCCATCAGAGGCACGACACTAATCATTGATGTAACTCTTCTGCGTACCGCTCATAAAAGGGGGCCTACCCCCTTAAAACACATGCTGAAATAGGCGAAGGACGAGACAAAGCTCATTTTCAGCCCCTCAATGTGAGAGACAAAATCACATTTTAAGGCCCTAAAACTAACCGTTTATGAGATATTCCCAGAAAACTAATTTCATTTAATAAACTAATGAATGAATGAAAGCCGGTAACCATGGCGACAGAATCTCAGAGGTCCATCTGTTGATGTATGACGCAATGCAATTCCATTAATTACATTAGTGTGAAAGTTTGCAAAGGGCTAGAAAGTTAACATGGAGCCAAATGAAGCTGTAAAATTCATCAATACGTATAATGCGCTTAAGGGGGTCAATGTGTACTCTAGAATTTTTTCACGCGATTTACACCTGCGGGTGTGGTACGGCGGTTCTATTATATTCCTATCCCTATATTTTATTATTATTATTATTAGTATTATGTTATGGCGTACAACGACGAGACAAAGCCCCTCGGTGTAAGAAACAAAACTCGGCGGCCCTAAAGGGTCCTCGAAAACTACGTTATAAGGCTCTAAATCCAACAGTTTCTGAAATATTCCCAGAAAACTAACTTAATGTAATTTAACAAACTAAAGAAGGAATGCAAATCGGTAACCATGACAACATTATCTCAAGGGGTGGCATCCAACTTTCCATCTATTTCTGTAAGAAGCAATGTCACTCCATTTATTATATTTCTGTGAAAGTTTGCAAATGGCTATAAGGTTATTACCGAACCAACGTAGACTGTATAATTCATCAAAGCAATTAAGGGGGTCAAGGGTTAACCTAGGATTTTTTCATGCAATTTTCACGTGCGACATATAGTACAGAAGGTCTATTATATCTCCAATCAGCAACATTATTTTCAAAATTTCCTGAATTGAATCAGCATTTACAGTATTGCGGCTTTTAGTAATTTGGGCCATTTAAGGCTAAGCAACCTGATTTTTCATGCACCACAAGCCTTTAAAATGTATGAAAGAGGTCTTCCTGTGTATGGGGACCTAACACATTTAGAGGGTCAGTTTTTATGTGACGTGTATTGCGTTTCGTCTACAAGGTTTTCAATTCTATTTCACGTCAGGAAGTACACGTTAGGTGAATTTGGTTTGAGAGCACATTTTAACTAATCTTTTTTTTTTGCCGACATACGGGTTCATCGTAAGGATGATTTTGTTTGTTTTGAACCCATCTGCAATTGGTTCAAGCGTCGAATCCATATATTAATTGCAGAAGAAGAGAGGAAATAATGCAGTCTTTAGCATGTATTGAAAAGATTTTAAGAAGTGGGCTGTTATAATGTGGCGCAAGAATGAGCGACCACGAGTCATGCGGACGTGAGATCATGCTTGACGCATCGATAAGGAGCTGGCGCATGATTATTAATAGAACGAGAAAAACTTTCCACGACGAGTAAGAGAGAATGAGTTTCGGAAATAGACCTTACTCAGCTATAAAATGACAACCTTGCAATGGCGCAAGAAGAGCAATAATTAGAAATAAGCCATTTGCGAGCATTTAATTAATGAAAGAAACATATCATTGTTGATCATTCTGGAATAGAGATTTTTGTGTGGGGAAAAAGTTTATAATATTTGCACAGGAAAGAACTGCAGACGTAGCATGACGTAGTTAGTAATTCCCCGAGCCCAGAGTTGGCAGAGATGGAAAAACCCTCACCACCCACATATCTGAGGAGCCAAATTATTTAATATCTTGGAATTGTGTGATCGATTTTCATGATCAAAGAAACCAGTTTACGCTTAAAACAAGAGATATCCAGAGATATATTTTTCAAAATTATACGACCATTACTTCAGAAGTTAGTGCTGGAGAAGATGCGGATTTGATCTTTTTGCCGCCGATTTCGATATAAACCCTGGAGGTGCCAGGAGGAGCATGCAGTTTTCCGACAGCCCGAGGGGCGTCGCTGTGTCACAACAATTCAGTTCCGTGAGCGCAGAGGCGCTGCACGATGGATCATCAACTACAAGATAAGCTACAAGTAAACTCCTAGTGCAGGAGTGCTGCATCAAAGTATATTCAGTTATAAAAGACGCCAGAGAGCGTGATACTGTGTCGCAAAGTACAACAAGTTATTTTAGTGAGCGCTTAGACGCTACACGCAGGAACAATTATCGTTTAAGTTCACCAGTACAGTCAAAGTTTAGGCTGTGGACTTGAGAAATAACCGGCTATAGGTACTCGAATATAATAGTTCAGTTAAAGAACCAACGCATTATAAGGTTTCGAAGTACCCAAGGAAAGTGAAATAGACAGTTCTATCTACGTTAAGGAACCAGATCATGGTAGAACGAAATAGTAACGCCTAGTGTTCCTGAATCAAGGTGACTAGAGCAAAGGACGATAAAAATTAGGAATTGTAGTTCCAGGCTTTGTCTAGGTAGACAAATGAACAGTAAACATTGGGGAGTACTCCAATAAGCCACGAATCAAATTAACAGAAATACAAGGAAATTACTAGGTCACCGATAAACAGTTTGAGCGATCGACAAAATAATACATCAAGGACAGACTTTTATTTAGACGACAAGTTAGCGTCTAGCAAGATACGACATCGTGCAGTAAAGTTATAGAAGCCGATAGTCAAACCCAGAACTGGAAGATCAGCCGTTCCAGTGAGGTTTAGTTCGATCGAGACTTTCCATCATCTCGTCAGATTAGGAAGCCGACGTGCTATAGTGCAACCCTTGTAAACGGGAAAGGAAAAGAAATCACGTGTGTAAGGCGAATAATTAACGCCAGAGTGATAAATTTCTATGTAATGTAAATATAGTGAAATTTTTGAGTGTAATATTTTTTGTGAAATTGTATTGTGTTAAGTGAAAACGAATACAAAATGGTATTCATTATATTCCAAGTGATTAGGATATATATTTTATGTGCTGTTAAGAAAGTGTCATTGAGTGTAAATTTAACCATGAAAATGCCTTAAGAAGAAGTTGGTGTGCGAAAATGTTCCATCGCTGGAGAATTCGGTCGCTGACCGTACAGTTATGTGAGTAACTATTTCATTATGATGTGTTTTGGGAAGGTTTGCGTATAATCCTCATGAGAAAGAGTAGGGATGTTTAATATCAGGTGAAAGAAAGATTGCGCGATCTGAACGATCAATTTGAGAGAAATATAATAAATATGTGAAATATAAATGAATCCCTTGTGGAAAATATTCAGTAAAATATCAGTGTAATTGATAAATGATATAAATATGAGAAAGCAAGCGTAATAATAATAATAATTATTATTATATAAATGAATGAAGATTGTGATGAATTTTATATTGAAAGTGGTAGCTTCCGAGCTCCTTTAGATGAATTAATACATGTTATGAATACATGTTCCTTATGGTAAAAATGATTATTATTAAGGGAGGAAGAGAATATATATTTTGAGATGTAAATCAAACGTTGATTTTGAATTTACTTAGTTCTTTGAAGGCAACTTGGCTAATTAATGTCTGAGCGCCACGTCGCGCATTGAAGTAATTTGTCACGATAGGAATGCGTTGAAATGCTCGGTAAAAGTAATTATGGGGGACAGTTAGTCGTGGTGAATGAACTGTTATAAGCCCTCAAAGTTGTGATAGTGATCACGTGGCATTGTGTGTTGTATGTTAAAAGGGTGCTATTTATGTTGTATTATGAGCGCTGGTAAATCCTACCCTAAGTCGCTAATGTTATAAGTCCTCAAAATTGGGATACTACTCCCGAGGCATTTGAAAGGATCGAACTCAGAGTCGTCCGTGTGGAAGCCCCTTAATATTGGTTGTATCATTGAATTTTCTTACCCGATAATGAGGACACTTCATAATTATAATATACCGAAGCTAGGAAATTAGGTCTGTTAGAACCTAAATATGTTGTTTTATGATTTTGTATCGGAAGCCTTATCATTCAGAGAATTGCATTTGAAACAGCTGTGTGTAAAGCTGAAGTAAGCCAGTCCCTTGTGAAAGCGATATTGTGGGCTCTCTTCTCTCCCTGCAATAAATCACGCCAAGTAGTTAAGATAGACCCTTACCCTCTGGTAGTGCGGTAGGTTATGAACGGACTGTCTGAGTCATAATGCACAGAAGTGTTTAAGATTGTTTTAACGACCCGGTCTTTGAACCGAGGTCCCTTTATATCCATTATTATCGCTTGCAGACTTCAGATCGTTGCTTTCTTAAGGTATAATGGTCTTTTAAGACAAAAATGATAAATCCCTAACTTTATTTTTCAATGATTCAGTGATTCACGAGTTCTATTGAAGACATTAAGATTCCGGGAGTAATCTTAAGTTTGACTTGCTCAGTAGTCTTCTGTAGCTCGGGAGTACGCAAATTTTTCCCAATCACGGTAGTGAGTTGGTAGTTTGAGAGAGAGGGATGGTAACATATGAGCATTGTGAAAGCCCAAAATTAATTGATGATTAGCCATACTTTGATAATTATGATTAAAAAGATATACTCACGTAAATAGTAAGTGATGTGTATTAAATTGATAACACAGTGTATGTAAACTTTACCGAGCCATTTGGAGCTCGCTATTTTAAAGAATTTGAATTGACACCATATGGAAGTGAAACTTAGTTGAAGTTTTGTTGGTTTTTGGAAAACCAGGCATTATGATTTTGTAATTGTTTAATATGAATACCTTGTTCAACTTTGGACAAGTGTGAAGTGGAGTGTCAGTATTTTTATTTGTTTAATTTTTGTAGCGCCATATTTTGGATAATTAAATGTTTTAAATAGTAGGATTTGATTTTTGTTTATTTTTTTGGAAGTGTATCCTCTGCTTAATCCAAAGTGTGTAAGTCACAGAGTGGGAGAACAAACCATGAACCCCGATACTCCCGATTGAGCATTGCTGGCAAACTGTGATTTGCATATTTCATTGTTGAAATGGGCACAATACCCATATTTGGATATCAGGGTGATATGTTGTAGACAATAGAATTGTCTGTCTGTCTTTCTGTGTATCTTTATGTACGCCTATAACTCGTGTTCGGATGCTTGGTGCATCGTAAAATTAGGTATGGTAAGCATGAGAGTCAATACACCAATCATTTATAAAACTCTTCACCGTACTTTTCATACAGTAGAAGGGTGGATATAGGGACAAACTTCTCAAAGTACATGCTATAATAGGCGAAATATAAAAATTGTCCTAGAAGGACGACCAAAGCATATGTTGCGCTTCTCAATGTGAGACACAACATTCGGGAGTCTATAAAGGGTTTCCGTAAACCACATTTTAAGGCCCTTCAATTAACAGTGTGTATGATATTCCCAAAAAACTAGCTTCGTTCTGATGAACTTAAGAAGGAATGACAAACCGCTAACCATTGCAACAGTGGCTCAATTGATAATGTCTGGTGTTAACACCGAACACCGTTCGAAGAACGGGTACTTCTGCTAGTTAATTTATAAAAATTAGCTCCATCCACAGACTCCCAAAGACACTTGTACCACCAGGCAGCTAGAAATGTATATTTTTGTCTAATGTGGGCAAGCTTCGAGCAATGGCTGAATACCTGTTCAAAGGTGTGGGGTGGGGTGGAGACTTCTGCCGTAATGCGGTTTGACTGAGACAGAAGCAGGAAGTGAAATGGAGACATCTTCTATTTCTATGCTATGGGCCCATTCTGCTGGCCCTTGAAGAGAAAGAAACATTCCTTCATAGCATAGAGGAATTCCCGTGCAAGACAGTGCTATATCCACTGCTTTCTCACTCAACCCATCAAGTCATATACTGTACTTTAGATGGGACTTTCTGGAGAGTGGCCCTCGCTATGACAATACACCGTACGAGAATCTTGAGCTAGGTATGAGTTATATATACTGATTTCCTTTTAGAGATTCTAGATGGGAAAACCACTTATTTTAAGTAGAATATCTGAAATTTAAAGTAATTTTAAAGACTTCATTATACAAATTTTGAGCAATAGACTACGCATAATGCCCTGGGTGGACACGCCCTTTTGGGCCTTAACGACGCAGCACCCCTGATTTATTTATTTACTTATACCCTTATATACTTATTTATCAGCCCACTTTCGATTTTTGCAGAAAATGAATTAGACTTATGAGATCTACACGGGCCAAACGTTGTCAGTCTGTCTGTGTGTGTGTGTGTGTGTGTGAGTGTGTATATCTATCAGTTCAAACACGACGAAACCGAACTGAACAAAATTTGGTACAGAGGTAGGACTAGCAAAGGACACCTCAGTGTCGTGTTTTAATTCGCCGCCATATTTACGGAAACATAATGGCGGCCACCCAAATGCCGAAAGCTTAATTCAAATTACGACTAACCTGCAGTAATTATCTGATCTCTACAAATTTTGCAACCACACACCCTCATGTGGGAAGCGTCTTTTGAACAAACTAAACGGTCATCAGACAGATAGTTTGAAGATGGTGGCCGTGTATATGTGCAAATGGATCCCCCGATCAATTCAAACACAACGAAACCAAATCGAACCACCTTTGGTACAGAGGTACTACTAGCAGGGAACAACTCAGCGTCATGTTGTATATCGCCGCCACCATAACGAAAAATAAATGGCACCCACCCACATGTTCTGAGCTTAATTCAAATTACGACTAACCTAATCATTAAATCTCTACCAAATTTTGCAACAAAATACCGTAATGTGGGAAGCGTTTTGCCTAAACAACAAGGTCATCAGCCATATAGTTTCAAGATGGCTGATGTATGAATCATGTAAGTATTATAGCCTAACCGTAACTTACGATTAAATAAGGCTTGGCCTCACCAAATCCGTTTATCTACATAGGGAGGTATAAACTGTCCTCAAGGAAGTGGCCGGTAGGGTATTAGCATTTTAAAATAGAACTAGTTGAAACCCGTCAAAACACGACGGACAATGGAAAAAAAAAATTACTGAAGAAGCTTCTTATATAAGTTACATTCTTTGTACGATTACTTTTTAGCACTATTGCAACTTAAAGGGCGTCAAAAGATAGCACTCTCAACATTGCAACATAATGCTGGTCATGACTGAAAACGTGATGAGGTACATAGGCCAATACGTTCCAGAGTTTCTCCTTGAGCAAGATTGATTGTGATAAAGTAGGCCGAGCGAATAGAAAATTGTTGCCTATTAAAAGAAAATGTACTGTACCTACAAGTGTTTTATCGGAAGGTGTTAAATCAAGTCGTAGGATTTGAGCTCTCTGCCTAACAGAGTATTACTGCACCTATTATATCCGAATCCAAGCAATTTCTTACATATTTATTACAATTAATACATGTATGTTTCCATATAGGAGTCCTTGGAAAACGTTCAGATTTCTAAGGAGCATAACTGTGGCTCAAACGTTCGGAGTATGTGGAGGCGAATCCCTTAATTCCAAGGAATTGAAGAATTCTATAGTAGGGAAATGAAGTAGCTGGCTTTCATCTTCAGTATCTAATCTGTTAACGCTGATGTATGTGTTTGAACTACTGGATATAAGTTCAATGACTTTTAAATTATTATCATTACATTGTTGCAGCTTGGTAAATATTTTATATTCCATAGCAGATCAATTTTTCCATCCCAACAGTAAAGGCCAAAGTAACCACGCGTAGATTTTACGCAAGAGGAATACAATGTAGAACAATGTTTACATTTGATCGTCAAAGACCATACACTGTACTGCATAATATCTGGAATTGTTTCTGAAATGGCCTATTTATATTGGAACGTAAACGTGTCTTCGTATTATTCGATAACACTATAGTGTCCTGCAATAATGGAGCCACTAAATATTAAATGGCAAATAATAATACTTCCATTGACGAAATCAACTGCGTAGTTAGACGAAGTACTCTAAACAAATAATCATTAAACAATTTTCTTATACAGTGAAGTTCAACATGACCGTCCAGAGACTTTCATACTCAAGTTGGTTGGTGAGGAGAATGCGATGAGACTGATCGCTTAAAATAAATTCCTTATAATTGTTCCTGCCAGCGAAAGTTTTTGCAATAGCTTGAAAACGCAGCTCAGAATGACGTTCTTCATTATGATATAAACAGTACAAAACAACTCTAAATAAGCAATTTCCATCACCTGTTATAGGTTATGGCAGTACATTTTGCAGGGGAACATAGAATCACGTCGCTAACTACTGGAATGAGCATAGGCCTATACTCAATACTCACTTCGGCAGTCACTCTTATGGAGGCAGTTTTATAATTCTATGTCCCGTGCATGTCAAAAATCGTTTTAACACATGGAAGCCCACCCATTCTTGGCTATTGCCCCGGAGACCCAGGTTACATTTCCTGCTCTGCCAAAAAATTTATTTCTGGTCTGAGGGCAAAAACGGGGCACATTCAGTCTCTTGAGGTATAACTAAGAAGAGGAAGGTTTGATTCCCACCTCGACAATCTTGAATGTGGTTTTCCGTGGTTTCACACTTCCACTCAAGGCAAATCCAGGGATGGTTCCTAACTTAAGGCCTCGGCCGTCTCCTTGCCATTCCCCACCTTAATTACAAATACACACATTAATGCAGCCATCACAATAACACAGGTTATCAGAGAACATTTTACACATACACACCAACGTACACGGGGATGAATGACCACGATGTCGGAGCCCTTCAAACGAATTATGTTTGCCAAGTGTCTCTCATGGGGAAAGCAATTGTGGACACGAGCGAGTGCCTGGAAAACTACTTTTTCTTTAATAATTTAAGAGTAAATCGACGATGCATAATTATAACTTTTAGTCTAGAACGCTTCCAACTTGACCACCGAAGCATTTGGAAAACAACATAGCCTACACATTCAATTGTCAGTCAATGTTCTTCAACATTTCCCTTCTTTTATAACTCTCGGGAACCATTCTTGATGGAGGATTTCAGATTCAAGTTCGCTTTGCATACTACGACCTGCTGGAAGAGGGTTCTAGCAGAAAGAACGTTGAAAAGAAGGGAAATCTGGGAAGAGTTCTACTCGACCGATGCTATGATCAACAGAGCATGGATGGAACCGAACCAGGACTTGCGGCACTTTGTGTGACCTCTTTGGCTGTGCACGGCTTCCTCCATAGAATGTGCAAGACAAAGACATTCAATGATCCGGACCCGACCTGTGTCTGTGAGCTGTGTGACGGAATCAGTGAACGTTATCAGGTTCTTCATTGTAGGAATAGAGGGAAGACCATCATAGATTACTGCATTGGCTGAAGTGCATCTTACCTTGCTTATTATTTGTAATTTTGCACAACTTGTGCGAAATAAAACGTTATTATTATAACTCTACTAGCAGAAGTACCCGTTCTTCGAACGGTGTTCGTTGTTAACACCAGACATTATCAATTGAGCTACTGTTGGAATGGTTAGGGTCTTGTCATTCCTTCATAAGTTTATCAGAACGAAGTTAGTTATCTGGATATATCACAGGTTCTGTTAATTTAAGGGCCTTAAAATGTGGTTTTCGGAGACCCTTTATAGACTCCCTAGTTTTGTGTCTCACATTGAGAAGCGCAACATATGCTTCGGTCGTCCTTCCAGGATAATTTTTATATTTCGCCTATTTTAGCATGTATTGAGAAGTTTTTCTCTATATCCACCCTTCTACTGTATGAAAAGTGCGGTGAAGAGTTTTATAAATGATTGGTGTATTGACTCTCATGGTTACCATACCTAATTTTACGATGCTCCAAGCATCCGAACACGAGTTATGGGCGTAGGCTACATAAAGATACAAAGAAAGACAGACAGACAATTCTATTGTCTACAACATATTACCGAGATATCCAAATATGGGTATATTTACCACACAGTATCAAACAAAAACATCCTTACGATGAACCCGTTTGTCGACAAAAAAAATAGTTAAAATGTGCTCTCAGACTAAATTCACCTAACGTGTACTTCCTGACGTGAAATAGAATTGAAAACCTTGTAGACGAAACGCAATACACGTCACATAAAAACTAACCCTCTACGTTGTGCTAGGTGCCCATACACAGGAAGACCCCTTTCATAAATTATAAAGGCTTGTGGTGCATAAAAATTCAGGTTCTTGAGCCTCAAATTGCCCAAATTCCCAAAAGCCGCAAAAAAAATGCTGGTTCAATCAAGAATTTTTGAAAATAATGTTGCTGTTTGGAGATATAATAGAGCTTCTGTACTATATGTCGAACGTGAAAATTGCATGAAAAAAATCTAGGTTACCCCTTGACCCCCTTAATTGCATTGATGAATTGTACAGTCTACGTTAGTTCCGTGATAACCTTATAGCCATTTGCAAACTTTCACAGAAATGTAATAAATGGAGTGACATTGCTCCTTACAGAAATAGAAGGAAAGTTGTAAGCCACCCCTTGATATTATGTTCTCATGGTGCATTCCTTCATTAGTTTGTTAAATTAAATTAAATTAGTTTTCTGGGAATATTTCAGAAACTGTTGGATTTAGAGCCTTATAATGTAGTTTTTGAGGACCCTTTGGGGCCCCCGAGTTTTGTTTCTGGCACCGAGGGGATTGGTCTCGTCGTTGTACGCCATAATATAATATAGGGAGAAATTATAACACCTATTTTTTAAAATTATTAATGCAGCCAATGGCCATGTACTTTTCTTTTCAGGACGGGTCAGGGAAGGGATATTATCAGAGAAAGAAGCATTCAATCACGCATGAGCAAAATGGAAATGGCCTACCATTTAACTAAGGACATCTATAAGAAAAGGTCAATATCCTTCAACGCAAAACTACAAGATTACTGCAGTGTCATCCGTCCGGAGGTCTTGCACGCTTCTGAATGCCTCACGATGAACAAAAAAGGCTTGGTCGAGAAACTGGAGGCCAAAGAGAGAAACATTTTGAGAAAGATATTGGGTTCCATCAAAGACAATGGGGAATACAGAAGACTGCATAACCATGAACTATATACTCATGTGGAGAAGATAGGTAACGTCATCTGGAAGAGAAGGATATAATTTTTTGGGCATGTGAAACGAATGAGCCCAGCGAGACTAACCAACCGCAGCATAACTTCCTTTCAGGAGAGGAAAACAAAATGGGCCTGGTTCATAGAACTGGATAAAGATCTGAAAGAAGTGGGGATTACACCAATAGACATTCAGGAGCGCGCCCCACTCAAAAGGAAACTTCAAGCTTGCAAAGGTTTCCAAGAAAAACCGAAGCTGAAAACGGGAAAGATTTGGACCCAGGAACGGAAGGAAGTCCACCGAGAACGAATGCGGGCGTATTGGTCAAACATCAAAGCCAGTAGGAGACAGTGGGAATGACGCGGTCCATAAATGGCCTATACCAAATGAATGAATGAATAATATGGGGATAGGAATGTAATAGACCTGCCGTACCACACCCGCAGGTGTAAATCGCGTGAAAAATTCTAGAGTACCCCTTGATCCCCGTAAGCGCGTTAAACGTATTGATGAATTTTACGGCTTAATTTGGTTCCGTGATAACCTTTTAGCCGTTTGCAAACTTTCACACTAATGTAATTAATGGAATTGCATTGAGTCTTACAGCAATAGATGGACCACTGAGAATCTGTTGCCATGGTTACTGGCTTACATTTGTTCATTAGTTTATTAAATGAAATTAGTTTTCTGGGAATATCTCAAAAACGGTTGGTCTTAGGACCTTAAAATTTGGTTTTCGGGTACCCGAGTTTTGTCTCTCACATTGAGGGGCTGAAAATGAGCTTTGTCTCGTCCTTCTACGCCTATTTCAGCATGTATTTTAAGGGGGTAGACCCCTTTTATGAGGGGTACGGAGGAGAGTTATATCAATGATAAGTGTCGTGCCTCTGATGGATATCTGTACCAAATTTTACGTTGATACACCCAGCCGTTCTCGAGTTATAATGGAACAAAGTTGTCCACAGACGAACAAACAAACAAACAGACAGACGAAAAAAAATTCGCGCGCATCCATCAAAAACAGTCTGAAACGCGTAAACAACTCAATTTTCCGTAGGAATTCCGAGAAAAACAGACAAACTTTCATTTTAGCCTACTGTCGATATTTGCAAAAAATTAAAGTAGACTTATGAGATCAACACAGGGCGAAAAAAGTGTGTCTGTCTGTGTGTGTGTGAGTCTGTATGTGTGTGTGTGTGTGTGTGTGTGTGTGTGTGAGTGTGTGTACTCTGAATGTCTGTCCCCCCCTATCAATTCGAACACGGTGAATGCGAATTGAACGAAATTTGGTACAAAGGTAGCACTAGCAAAGGACACCTCAGTGTCATGTTTTATATCGCCGCCATCTTGACGGAAACGCAATGGCGGCCACACAAATGTTCAAAGCTTAAATCAAATTACGACTAACCTAATCATCCGAGCTCTACCAAATTTTGCAACAACATACCTTTATGGGGGTGCATCCTTTGACCAAACCAATAGGTCATCAGCCTAATAGTTTGCGGATGGCGGCCATCTTTGTGTGGAAATCGATTCCCCCTATTAATTCGAACACGGTGCAACCGAATGGAACGAAATTTGGTACAGAAGTAGTACTAACAAAAGGCATCTCAGTGTCATGTTTTATATCACCGCCATCTTGACGGAAATGTGATGGCGGCCACACAAATGTTCAAAGCATAAATCAAATTACGATTAACCTAATCATCCGATCTCTACCAAATGTTGCAACAACATACCTTTATAGAGGAAGCATCCTTTGACCAAATGAATAGGTCATTAGCCTAATAGTTTGCGGATGGCGGCCATCTTTGTGTGAAAATCAATTCCCCCTATTAATTCAAACACGGTGAAACCGAATTGAACGAAATTTGGTACAGAGGTAGCACTAGCAAAGGGCATCTCAGTGTCATGTTTTGTATCGCCGCCATATTGACGGAAACGTAATGGCGGCCACACAAATGTTCAAAGCTTAAGTTAAATTACGACTAACATAACCATCCGATCTCTATCAAACTTTGCAGTTACATACCTTTATAGACGGAGCATCCTTTGACCAATCTAATTGGTCATTCGCCTAATAGTTTGCGGATGGCGGCCATCTTTGTGTCAAAATCGATTCCCTCTATTAATTCAAACACGGTGAAACCGAATGGAACGAAATTTGGTACAGAGATAGCACTAGCAAAGGGCATCTCAGTGTCATGATTTATATCGCCGCCATATTGACAGAAACGGAATGGCGGCCACACAAATGTTTAAAGCTTAAATCAAATTACGACTAACATAACCATCCGATCTCTACCAAACATTGCAACAACATACCTTTATAGAGGGAGCATCGTTTGACCAATCTAATAGGTCATTAGCCTATTAGTTTGCGGATGGCGGCCATCTTTATGTCAACATTGATTCCCCCTATTAATTCGAACACGGTGGAACCGAATGAACGAAATTTGGTACAGAGGTTGCACTAGCAAAGGGCACCTCAGTGTCATGTTTTATATCGCCGCCATCTTGACGGAAACGTAATGGCGGCCACACAAATGTTCAAAGCTTAAATCAAATTACGATTAGCCTAATCATCCGATCTCTAGCAAATTTAGCAACAACATACCTTTATGGAGGGAGCATCTTTGACCAAACTAATAGGTCATTAGCCTAATATTTTGCGGATGGCGGCCATCTTTGTGTGAAAATCGATTCCCCCTATCAATTCGAACACGGTGAAACCAAATGGTACGAAATTTGGTACAGAGGTAGCACTAGCAAAGGGCACCTCAGTGTCATGTTTTATATCACCGCTATCTTGACGGAAACGTAATCGCGGCCACCCAAATGTTAAAAGCTAAAATGTAATTACGACCAACCTAATAATCTAGTCTCTACCAAATTTTGCAACACCATATCTTTATGTGGGAAACATATTCTGACCCAACTGCAAGAACATCAGCCCAATAGCTTGCAGATGGTGGCCAAGTATGCGTGCAAATCGATTCCCCCTATCAATTCAAACACGGTGAAACCGAATTGAACGAAATTTGGTACAGAGGTAGCACTACCAAAGGGCACCTCATAATCATGTTTAATATCCCTATAGCACGTTGTATTTCAGCAAGCTACTACAACCAACATTCAATCATACTCCTTGAAAAGGACAAAGTGTTATAACAATACCCATGCATTTAGGAGAAAGTAGGCTATATGTTCTTTCCTGAACATCTTGTTTATATATAGAGAGATATACTGCACCGGTCGGTGTTGACCGTGTTTTATTGTACAAATTTTATGTTTCACTCGCTAACCGTTGGAGATATACGAAAAGCGATAAGGACCTTTCGGATAGAAAATTAAATGTTAAAGCTCATGTATTGAGCCCGTCAGAGGAGCTGCCAGGACAGCCAACAACCGAAATGACTTCCCTAACATCTCATCCGCCGGACCTAAATGCCAAGAGGATCAGGTGAACTTCCAAACAGGCCAAAGCGGCACGAGAATCCATCATCCACGGGGATTGTGGTACATGGTGACTAAAGGTCATAGACTGCCTAAGGAAAGGTTCACCTTAAAAGCTAGACTGAGAAAAGAAACATCCAGACTTATGTAAAACATCGTAAAGATTTATTTTAAAATCGACAAACCCCTATCCTAGTTCGGAGGGTTTCTATCGGCTAATCCGCAAGTTAATAAATAATCAAAAATAAAGAGCAGGTCCCTATCTGAGAAGTTACTGTAAACCCTCGCGAAAGATCTTTCTCACAATTATTACAGCAACAACAGCTACACTAGGAAAATAGTACGGCGAAAAACCCTAAATCAAGTTACAAGATCAAGCTAATATCGGAATTTACATTTAACAGGGCAGCAAAACAAATCTAAGTTAGGATGATACCATTTCCTCATTTATATTTAATATTAATTCATCTAGCTAAGTCCTACCAATTAATTACAAAATTTACGGCGGTGACGTCCGTAATATCAAACAATTACAACCAAAGCTATGTGACAAGCCATAAAAAAACATCTAAGGCATTCTTACAAACTAGGTGCTAATTAGCACACAAAAGGTGACATGGAGGATTTATGCACTTTCACATCAATAAATCAATAAATACAAGACCACAGTTTTATTCAAAGCCTACCTACACCTTGGTTTACTGTTCGTAAGCCATAGTCATTTAACGTGTGTAATTACGGTGACGACTGCGTAGTGGAAACTACGTCTAACATCGTATGGCCTGAGCTCCACCAGCTGCGAACTATAGGTTCAAGCAAGCCTCTGTCATTACAAAAAGGGTCAGCTGTCCTAAGGTCATTTCCTCCAGGAAATACTTTCATTGGCACGGCTATGTCAGCAGGTTCCAAATGCAAATGAACAAGGTTAAATAGAAAAGATTTGTTATGTATATTTTGATTATCAAAATTATGAGTTTTATTATTAAGATGTCGGTTTAAATTATAGTTGGTTTATGGCGAATAACAGCTGACTAGCCTGGCATGGAGCGTCTCTGCGAGATCATCTCTGCCGAAGAGCCTCGACTCAAAAGTCGGGATACGATCAACGAGTAATAACATCTCGGACACACAATAACACGAGTTACCAGCGGCGCGCAGCTCGCGTTCAATAACTTTGGGACAGGTCTGGAAACACATCAGTTACCCTCCCTAAATGTTTGGTCTACGGGAACTGTCCCGGACATGGCTCACAAAATACCTTCTTACATGAAAAGCCTCTTCACGGGGGGGGGGGGGGGGGTCGCTAGCCTCCAACATAATATAACTGTACTCGTCGAAACAACGGTACACGCAAAAGGCGTTTAACTAACAAATAACAATCTACAGAACATGTGTTCAGACATAGAAATGGACACTGGGTTCCATGAGCTATCAATGCAATGAAAAAGAAAATGCTGCAAGCATTGCGTCCTGTGTTAAAAATAAGTCTGTCTCACTTGGAAGCAAGCGCTCTCAATCGTGCGCTGGGAAATATTCACACACCTGTCTTTGTGACACAGCGAGTTACAGGCTCCCTGTACTATTTGACACAACACGTTGACTGGGCCGGCAGTTTTGGCAAGAAAATAACTATAAAACTGGCCTCATAATAATACCTTTACCATGGGTTATAAACATCAAAGAATGTGTGCATTAAGAGCACGCTATAAAGCTGAATATAAATATATAAATCTGTCTTTCATAGCAAAGACGTTTAAAAGATAGCAATGTCTGGAGCTCTTTGCTCTCAAATATAAAACACTTCATTTGTTTCTTGTATCAAACATTCAAATAGATCACGTGCCATTACACTTGACACAAACAAAATAATATTATGGCGCAAACCCCACTCTGCTGGATTTGCTTAATGATACGTTGGGAACTGGGTTCGATGCTAGGTTACAACGAACATCCCTTTTACTTGCAAGGTCTACACTCGAACTGGATGGCTTCTGAGCACATCCTGAATTAAATATAAATGCAGTTACAAAACTGGTAATTACAGTCGATTACCTAAATGATACGACTTCTCTAATCAAGTCAGGGGCGAAACGTTGACTGGCTGCTATAAGTGCAGTTAAAGAACTATGACCATGGCATCAATTTGCCATGACAGGACTCTGCTAAGACTCGAAAATCACCCAAGATAGGGTTAAACAAAGTAGCCCTGAAATGACTACGGTCACGTTTAGCAATAGACAGGAATTGGCGTCCTACGACGTCCATCAGGTTGCACCAGGGTTACACAAAATATCGAACCCAAGGCTGGCTCACAATCACTGTAAATAAATAACATCTAATTATACTAATTACATTCCCTGCCTATAAAATGGCTGTCACGAAGTTCGGCTGATTTACAATCTACACTAATATAATACCACCAATGACTAGAACAATGAAGGGTTGTACAAACTCACGATATGAAGGAGCCCACACTTAGCTCTTTCCAACGACAAGGGTTGAACAAAAGCACCTCTGGCTTTCAGGATTGGTTTTGTCCATATCAGAACTTCCATCTTGGCTCTCCCAAAGACCAGAGTTCTGTCTGTCCCCGTAGTTGACATCGTGAATGTGTTGGACATGCCTAGAAAGGGCATCCTCGACTCCTTCCTTCTCGTTCGACGTTCTTGAAGTTCCAAATCATGCTCGTTCCATCCGAGACGACTCCCTCATACCATGACGGTATCTAGCCCATCATCTTCGACTCGAACATGGTGTTATAAATGTCGAACACGTGGTCGGTAATATTAGACATTATGTATTTCTTTATCACTTGAAATTGCGGTGTGCTTTGTAGCTATCAAAGGCGTTACACATATATCTAGCAACACAGCCTCTACACTTTGCAGATATCATAAATAAATGGCCATGCACTGATCTGCTGGTTCACACGTGCACAGATTCTATTTTTGCAATCACGTGGCATCCGTGAAATTGGCGTCGAATTCTTGCGGATAAATCCACTGTAGCAATTTATACACGAAGCGTATTAGTAGGATATATAGGCCGAAGCTGGCACAGGGGCTAATGGGCAAGATGGCTGCCGCGCGCAACCAGCCCTATGTTATTCTTATGGAGAGGTCATTCAGTGCTTGCACAGGGGCTAATGGGCAATATGGCTGCCACGCTGTCACAGGGGGAGGTCGGCCGTGAAGTTACTAAATTGAATATTTATTATTATTATTATTATTATTATTAATTTTATTAGGTAATTATTGATTGATAGCTTGCCACAGTGGGTGAGTGGTTATCGTGTCGGACTAGCAACCCCAAGCTTGCAGGTTCGCTCTTGGTCGTGGTAAGTGATTTTTGAAAGGCGGCAAAAATTAAGACACGCATGTCATACGATGTTGGCATGTAAAAGAACCCAGGGAGAGGTCGGCTATGTAGTTGCTAAATGGAATATTAATTATTATTATTACTATTATTATTATTAGGTAATTATTGATTGATCATGTACAATCAAGACCAGCCTTATATTGCCCCACTTTATGGTGTAGTGGCTAGCATTACTAGCTGTTACTGTGGAGGCTCGGGTTCGAGTCCTGGCTCTGTCATGAAATTTAATTCTAGGCTGAGGGTTGGAATGGGGTACACTCAACCTTGTGAGGCAAAACTGACAGGAGCTGGCTTTTGATTCATACCGCAGCCATTTTGCCTAACCCAACTTCACCTAACCTAACCTAACCTAACCTAACCTTACCTAACCTATACAAATCCCACCTTACCTAACCTAACCTAACCTAACTTCAAAGTCAGAATGTACAATACATCTATTGTTTATATACCCTCACAAATTATATATAGAGAATGTCCACCACGATTTAGATCCTCGAGCACACTTTCTGACATATCATTAAAACGTGTAGAAAGGAATGTCTGAAAATTTTCATTAACACCTAATACAAGTTCACCATACATTGTGTCCACTTTTTGAATGTTAATGATACGGAAAAGACTATGCATTGGTAATTCAGTGAGCTTTTTTTCTCTCTAATCAACAGTTCTACCCCATAGCATTGTGAATATTTATTGTAGTAGCCTATAAAGAAACAAAAAAATCATATCTATTACAGTTTAGCTATAAGTGACCAGAACCACTACAACATTTTATTCTAATAAGGAGATTTCCATAATGATAAGAAAAAATAGCTTACCATAATAATGGATTGTGTGTAAGTAAACGTCTTTTGCTGCTTGATGCCACTACTAAACTGATGCTCATACATCAGACAAGTGAGTTCATGTTTCGCTGACGTAATCGTATGTTCCCACGCACTTCCTGTGTGTTTCACGCGCCGTAGTGGCTAAATTTGAAACTGGATGAGATGATTTGCTGATGTAATCGTATGTTCCCCCGCACGCACACGCAGGCCCCCTGTGGACGGGTCCTTGTGGACGAGTCCCTGTGGACGGTTCCCTGTGAACGGGTCATTGTTGACGGGTCATTGTTGACGGGTCCTTGTTGACGGGTCCTTGTTGACGAGCCCCTGTGGACGGGTCCTTGTTGACGGGTCCTTTTTTGACTAATCCCTTTAGACCGGTTCCTTTTGACTGGCTCATGACCCCTAGTGCTATAATGAAATTAAACGTTGTTCCACATGATACACAAGCAAAGAGCCGATCGCTACTATGAATTAACATGTTTGTTATTGTTTTGGTTTTACGCATGTGCACTTGGGGTTTTTGTAAGAGGGCGAGCTTTTTGAATACAGATTTATAGATGAGTTTTTTTTTATTACCAAAAGATCCAAAACTAGTAGGTAATTAGCTTTTTAACATCTCATGAACCAATAAGGCTATGCGACTTGTATTAGAGAACGTTAGACTTGAGGTGACATTTTGTTTTGAATGTATTATTTATTTATTTTTGTTAAAAGGGCCTAACTACACTTTTGTTAATATCTCGCTAACTAATAATCAGAGAGGGTGTCATGGGACTCAGGATGGTCAACCCTTTTCCATGACCAACGAATTTACCCAAAAGATTCAAAACAGCAAGGTCATTGACCTAAGATTTTATAAACTAATAATTGAATATTAACATGTGAGGTGTCATAGGACTTAGAATGGTCAACCCTTTCCCATGGCCAATGCATTTACCAAAAATACCCAACACATCAAGGTCATTGACCTGAGATTTTATAAACTAATAATTGCGTACGAACATGTGAGATGTTTACCATGTGTGATGAAACATAGCTAGGTAGAGAAAGAATTAGTGTAGGCTACATGTATGGTGACTGACAAGTCTTTTACCATTGAAACTTGTTTTCAGATCAAACTGCAGTATAGAGAGAGTATAGGTTGCAGGTATGGGTTAATAAATGAGAAACGGTGTACGCAAACTCTGATTTATCAAGAATTAAGAGTAGACTATCTTTATTTGATTGGTTAAAGAGGATAGCTAAAACACAAAAATGCTCAGTGGTTACCGAGACAAAGTAATCGCTACACACAACAAGCTTTAAATACTTGAGGCTAATATTAAGACATTTACGGTGACAATAACAAAGAATACAAAGTTTAGGCGGAAACTTTGTATTCTTTGTTATTGTCATTTCTAAACGTCAACATGGAACCAGCAATGAATTCTTCTTCGAATAGACATTTACGGTACCGTTGCTTTTGGGCAAATGATGAAGTAGACTTATGAGATGAGGCTCATTATAGTTCAAGTGGTGGCGCAGCGGTCAAGCTGTTGGCCTCTCACCAAGGTGTACTAGGTTCAATTCCCGGTCAATACATGTAGGTTACAGAGACTCTTTTTGGTATTCTTCTTCTTCTTCTTCTTCTTTCGATTCGGCCTTCTAAGGACCACGTCATTTCAACTGCTTCTTGCTGCATCGAGCTTTAACATCCTCCCAGTACTTTCGCATTAGTTCTCAATGCTGTTGTTTCCTTTCTGCAGTCCACTTCTTGCCAGTTGGAAGCTTTGGCTTTTCTTGAAAACATCGGTGTGCTGTTAGTTTTTGCTTAAGTGTGGCACGTTCCCAAATATCGTTGCCTGTAATTCCCACTTCTTGTAAATCTTTGTCCACCTCAATGGGCCAAGCTCTCTTGGTTTTCTTTTTGAGGAAGTAGGTGAAAATTCTATTTGTCAATCGTGCTGGGTTCATTCTTGTTATATGACAGTAAAAGGCAATTCTCCGTTTCCTCATGGTATCAGTTATTTTTTCCACGTGGGTGTAAAGTTCGTGGTTGTGCCGTCTCCTATATTCCCCATTTTCTTTTACCGGACCCAAGATTGTTCTTAGAATTTTTCTTTCTTTCACTTCCAGCTTCTCTGTTAGTCCCTTGCGATGCATTGCAAGGCACTCTGCAGCATACAAAGCCTCTGGATGGATGTCTGTTTGGTAGTGTCTTAACTTGGCATTTGTTGATACGGATTTCTTGTTGTAAATGGCAAAAAACACAACCAAATGAGGTGAGAGGAAAAGGACCTCTGTAACTTCATCTATGAGAACTTCCTATTAATAGGCGTCAATTTGGTAATGACATATTTGAATATAACCATATTAATAATGTAGTGAGTAGGTTGGTTAATTTAGAAACTTGGGACATTGTATCATCAGCCCCGTGTAAACGACACCCTAGCACAGAATTATAATTCAGTTGTAAGTATGAAGTTAATATGTTTATTAGATATATGTCATTGTTCTATTAGACTGTGGTGTGTGAGTGTGTCTGGTGAGGGTGCATGTGAGTGGGCCTGGTGACAGACTGTTTTAGTAGTAGTATTTGTTGTAATTTTTTTCGTTAGTAGAATTTTGGTATTTAATTGTTAGTAGAAGGTTAGTATTTTGTAGTAGAATTGCTCTTTACTTATTCTGAAAGGGAGTAGCAGCCTTTCAGAATAAATCAATTCTTTACTAGTCTAAAAGACGGTTAAGATATTGATAATATAAGCCAACTAATGGCTACACTGCGTTCTGCTGCACGGCTGAAAGCAACGGGAAACTACAGCCGTAATGCTATTCCCGAGGATATGCACCTCTCTATGCATAAATACATGTGATGATGGCCTCCTCCCTTGTAAAATTTCAATCCGGAGGTAAACTAGTCCCCCGTTCGGATCTCCGGGTGGGGACTACTCGAGAGGGGGTTAACATCACAGAAGTGACAAAGAGGAAATCTGACATTCTACGGATCGGAGCGTGGAATGTTAGAAGTCTGCTAGGAAGTGGAAAGTTAGAAAACTTAGAAAGGGAAATGGATAGGTTGAGGTTGGATTTGGTTGGGATTAGTGAAATGCGCTGGCAGGAAGAACAGGACTTTTGGTCAGGAGACTATAGGGTCATTAGCACTAAATCAAACAATGGCCAAGCAGGAGTTGGTCTCATATTGAGCAGGAAACTTGGACAGCGGGTAGAATATTATGAGCTATACAGTGAACGGATTATTGTAGCAAAAATCAATACTAAACCTACGTGCACCACAGTGGTACAAGTCTATATGCCTACCAGTCAAGCTGATGATGAGGATGTTGAAAAGGTCTACGAAGAAATAGATGACATTCTGAGGTATATCAAAGGTGATGAAAATGTTATAGTAATGGGAGATTGGAATGCTGTGGTAGGAAAAGGGAGAGAAGGGAAGATAGTAGGAGATTTCGGATTAGGTGAAAGGAATGATCGAGGAAGCAGGCTGATGGAATTCTGCACCGAACATGAGTTGGTCATAGCTAACACCTTATTCAATAACCACAATAGAAGAATATACACATGGATGAGACCAGGAGATACAGGGCGTTACCAAATCGACTTCATTATGGTCAAGCAGAGGTTTCGAAACCAGATTTTGGATTGTAAACATATCCTGGTGCTGACATAAACTCTGACCACAATCTGGTTGTAATGAAATGCAGATTAAAGTTGAAGAAACTGAAGAAAAGTCAAAAGCCAAAAAGGTGGGCAATAGACAGACTGAAAGTAAAGGATGTAAACGAAAGATTCAAGAAGAGTATAAAGGAAGGACTAATCAAAACCCCTAAACAAACTTCAATTGCAGACGAATGGGCACTTTTGAAGAATGAAATAACAAAATCCGCAGAAGAAAACATTGGTAGGAAAGAAAGAATAGGTAGAAAACCGTGGATCACTCAGGATATACTAGAATTGATGGATGAAAGGCGGAAACATAAGAATCTAAGAGATGAAGAGGGGAAAGCAGAATACAGACGTCTGAGAAATGAGGTTAATAAGAAGTGCAAGGAAGCGAAAGAAGAATGGTTGAAAGAGAAATGTGCAGGTATAGAAAAGTGTCTGAATTAGGAAGAGTAGAAACAGCTTATCGAAGGATTAAGAATACTTTTGGGGAAAAGAAGACTAAGTGCTGTAATATTAGGGACACAAATGGAAAGCCTCTAACAGATAGGGAAGAAAAGCTTGAGAGATGGAAAGCTTACATAGAGTGCTTGTATAAGAGAAAGGAGATTGAGAATCATGTAATGGAAAGGGAGGAGGAAATTGATGAGGATGCAAAAGGAGATTTAATATTGAGATCAGAATTTGACAGAGCATTAGAGGACATAGGCAGGAACAAAGCACCAGGCATAGATGATATACCGATTGAGTTGCTACGCTGCGTAGGAGATGAAGGTCTGATCAGGTTATTTCACTTGGTGTGTAGGATTTATGAGACAGGTGAGGTACCCCCTGATTTCAAGAAGAATGTTATCATCCCTATACCAAAGAAAGTGGGAGCTGACAGATGTGAAGATTACCGTACAATCAGCTTGATTACTCATGCTTCAAAGATCCTGTCTAGAATAATTTACAAGAGGATTGAAAGCCAGATCGAAACGGAGTTGGGTGAAGACCAGTTTGGTTTCAGGAGAAATGTAGGAACAAGGGAAGCTGTACTAAGTCTTAGGCTGATTTTGGAAGGTAGAATAAGGAAAGATAAGAGAACGTTCATGGCATTTGTAGACTTAGAAAAGGCTTTTGATAACGTTGATTGGACTAAATTGTTTGACATTTTGAAATCTATTGGAATAAAGTACAGGGATAGGAGGGTGATATACAATCTATACAGAAACCAGACAGCAGTCATTCGAGCTGAAGGATATGAGAAAGAAGCTGGTATTCAGAAAGGTGTAAGGCAAGGCTGCAACTTATCACCCATACTTTTCAATCTTTACATTGAACAAGCAATGAAGGAAACTGGAGAAAAATTTAAAGTGGGAGTGAAGATTCAAGGAGAAATAATTTCAACTCTGAGATTTGCTGATGACATCGTCATCTTGGCCGACAAGCCTGAGGATTTGAATGAGTTTTTGAATGGTATGGATTCCGTCTTACGGAAGGACTTCATGATGAAAATTAATAAATGTAAAACAAAAATACTGGAATGCAGCCGAAATAAATCAGAAACCTCTATGGAGATCAAATTGGCAGGTGAAAAGCTGAAGGAAGTAGGAGACTTCTGTTACTTAGGAAGCAGAATAACCAATGATGGACGAAGCAAAGAGGATATAAAAAGTAGGTTGGCTCAGGCAAGGAAAGCCTTTATACAAAAAAGGAATCGGTTGACATCGAATATAGATTTAGGTATTAGGAAGTCATTTTTGAAAGCCTTTGTCTGGAGCGTGGCGCTCTATGGAAGTGAAACTTGGACTATTGGTGCAGCAGAAAAGAGGAGAATTGAGGCATTTGAAATGTGGTGTTACAGGAGAATGATGAAGATCAGGTGGGTAGATAGGGTTACAAACGAAGAGGTATTAAGGCGAGTGGGAGAGGAGAGATGTTTCTGGCGACTGCTAATGAAGAGAAGAGATAGGTTGGTAGGACACATACTAAGACACACAGGAATAGCAAGCTTAGTTATGGAAGGATGGGTCGAGGACAAGAACTGTAGGGGTAGACCAAGGTTAGAATATGTTAAACAGATTGCCTCGGATGTAGGGAGTGGTAGCTATGTAGAGATGAAACGATTAGCTCAGGACAGGGACGCATGGAGAGCTGCATCAAACCAGTCAAAAGACTGAAGACTCAAACAACAATAATCAATACACACACACTCGCTTGTTCTAAACTAAACTGTGTTGCTGTCAGTGCTCAGACAGTAGGCTGATGACGAAATGCATTTCTAACAGAAATATAATCATTTCCGGATGTCTAATGTTATCAGCTATACATTTATTTATTTTTGTGTTGCAGTGGTAAGCACTTTTAGCTCTTGTATTGGTAGTCTTAACTCGATTTCCAGGTCTGAGGCCTAGAACGAGTCGAACTAAGAAACAAGGGCATGGTGGTGCAGTGGTTAAGCTGTTAGCCTTTCACCAGAGGGTTCGATTTCAGGTTAATATGCATGCCATAAACATATTAAACAAAACAAAACAGAGATAACGTTTAAAACTAATTACATTTGTGACTTTTCAAATTATTACTTGGATTACAAATACAAAGGTGAACTGGGTTTGGTATACAGTTAATGCTGTCTATCACACACTCGACTGTAAGAAAGATCAAAAGGCTAAGGTAGAGCAGTGGTAAAATTGCTATATGTAGAGAACTACCTGGCAAAGCTATATCGCATAAACAGTGCAGGATACAATCCAGCAATCAAATTTGTATCTTGTGGAACAGAGAAATGCACTTACGTGAGAAAATGCAAGTTCATGTGTAATATGACCTAACACACAAGTGTTCACCTGTGCACGTGCACAATAAGAGCTAACAAGTCACATTCTGTTTAGTTCGTAAGTAACGTTAGGTTAGGGCTAATGCACACACCCTAGTACACGAGGCACATGCCATTTGAGAGCAGGTCAAGGGATCTAACTTGGTGGATGGATGTGTTCTAACGAGTCATTTGTAGTTGAAAGAGAATAATACTTGTTCTTAAGATGTTAAAGCTGAGGAGATGGTATGTACAGTAAGACGTCTTGTTATTTCCTGTGTAATATTACAGACATGGCAGAGAGCACACAGTTCTGTTGCTATGACTATGCTGCAGTAATTTGAAACCCCACGTGTTCATTAAGACAATGGGTGATGATTATACAAAGTTAGCAGTCATTGGATATTACACAGGTGTTCCTTCCGGTGTCATGTTGCTGACATGGCAGAGAGCGCACAGTTCTATTGCTACGACTAACGCTGCAGTAATTTGAAACCCAAGGTGTTGATCAAGACAATGGGTGATGATTATGCAAAGTCAGCAGTAATTGGATACCACACATCAACATTGACTAAATCATAAACGTGTTGTCATAACCAACAGAAACCTCATTTAGAGATTTTAGATTTTGCATTTTAAATTTAAGATTTTTTTGATTTTTAGATTTTACTTTTTTACATTTTCCTAAAAGAGTAAACAACAAGGTCACATACCTAACCTCATTAAACCTAACTTTACCAAACCTAACTTAAGCTAATCCAAAGGCTAATGCACATACCCAAAGCATATAAGATGGCGGCCTGCGAGGTGTGATTAAAAAGTTCCAAAAATGTGGCTGCGACATAACCAAACCTAGCCTAGCCTAACCTAACCTACAAGGTGTAATCAAAAAGTTTCAAATGGCAGCCGTAGCTTTACTTAACCTAACCTAACCTAACTTAACCTAAACCTACGAGGTGTGATCAAAAAAAATTCAAAATAGTGGTCATAGCTTAACTGAACCTAGCCTAACCTAACCTAACCTAACCTAACCTAAACCTACGAGGTGTGATCATAAAGTCCCAAGATGGTGGTCGTAGCTTAACTCATCCTAACCTAACCCTACGAGGTGTGATCAAAAAGTTCCAAAATGGCTGCCGTAGCTTAACTGATTGATCCCTGTTGATTGACCCCTTTTGATTGATCTCTGTTGATGTATCCCTTTGGACTGGTCCCTGTTGACTACCCCCCCCCCCCCCTTTGGACGGGTCCTTTTTGAAGGGAGTCATTTTTTTTACGGATCCCGGAGGACGGGTCCTTGTTGACGGGTCCCTGTGGGCGGGTCCCCTTTGACATAATTTGGATAAAATGCAAGGGCCAGTCCATAGGGATCAGTCCAAAGGACCCGCCACAGGGACCCGTCAACAAGTACCCGTCCTCCGGGACCCGTAAAAAAATGACTCCCTTCAAAAAGGACCCGTACAAAAGGGGGGGGGGGGGGGGGGCTAGTCAACAGGGACCAGTCCAAAGGGATACATCAACAGAGATCAATCAAAAGGGGTCAATCAACAGGGATCAATCAGTTAAGCTACGGCAGCCATTTTGGAACTTTTTGATCACACCTCGTAGGGTTAGGTTAGGTTGAGTTAAGCTACGACCACCATCTTGGGACTTTATGATCACACCTCGTAGGTTTAGGTTAGGTTAGGCTAGGTTCAGCTAAGCTATGACCACTATTTTGAAATTTTTTTTGACCACACCTCGTAGGTTTAGGTTAAGTTAGGTTAGGTTAGATTAAGTAAAGCTACGGCCGCCATTTTGAAACTTTTGGATTACACCTTGTAGGTTAGGTTAGGCTAGGCTAGGTTTGGTTAAGTCGCAGCCACATTTTTGGAACTTTTTAATCACACCTCATAGGTCAGGTTAGGTTAGGTGAGGCTACGGCCGCCATCTTGTTAGGTTAGGCTAGGTTAAGTTAAGCTACAGCTGCCATTTTGTTAGGTTAGGCTAGGTTAAGTTAAGCTACGGCCGCCATCTTGGCGGTGGAGCGGTGGCGGTGGGTTTTGAACTCTCACAAACACACTACTGCACAGTTTTTGTCCTAGGGTCCTGAAATTTATTTTTGGGGTAGAGGGGGTAAATCCCTTTCATTTATGTTAAACAAACATTTCTGTAAAATTCTTAGTTTCCAAAATATAGACAATTTTAAAAATTGGACTTTTTTCGGAAAAATGAAAAAAATGTTAAGTTTTGTTTTAACGTTAAATAACTTAATGAACATTTATTTGAGTCTATATATGACTTTTTAGAATGATACGTTTTCAAAATATCGCCTACTTTAACAATTAAACATTTTTGGATTTTGTCCCAGAGATCTGGGACTTGGTTTGTGGGTAAAGGGGGTAAATACCTGTCATTTATATCAAACACACTTTTTTGTAAAATTCCTAGTTTCCAAAATATAGTCCATTTAAAAAATGAACATTTTTGGAAAAAATGTCAAAAATTCCATATTTTGTTCTAACGATTAAGGATATAAAAGCCATTGGTTGAGTCTATATATGACTTTATAGAATTATTAGTTTTCAAAAATATAGCCTACTTTCCAAATATTTTTTAGAAAAATTTAAAAAAATATAATATTTTTCGACTAAGAATGGGATCAACGTAAGTGTTAGAGTTAACATATGATTTTATATGATTTTTTTTAGTTTAAACATATAGTCTACTTTCCCCATTCACCTTTTTTTTTTTTTTTAAATGTTCTTGACTTGGCATGGGATAGAGGTAAGAGTACGAGTTGAGAGTACCTTAGAGTAATTTAGATTTTTTTGAAAGTTTAGTGTGTTGTTGTTGCTTACAAACATGGCAGTAAGCATTATGTTGTGATAAAATGGAGTGATATACTTTCCAAGACCAAGAGAAAAATCCACTAAATGCATTGACAAAATAACTTGTCAAAAAAGCCAACACAAAATGCCCAACATAAGACCCCACACATAAACTAACACATAAGCTAATTTGTAAAATGTTAAACACTTGCATGATATTACATTTTAGGTAATGCATGTGAAACATGAACTCACTTGCCTGTTGTATGAAAAGGACTCGTCAACAATGATCTGTCAACAATGGACACTGCTTGCACATTTTTAATTACTACCCACCTCTCTCCACTCCTAATGCAAAATGAACATGTAAAACACAAATTGGAAAAATCCATGTTTCCATATTGACATATAGAAAAAAAAACATTAAACTAAAATTTTAAAAACTGTTAATGGGAATTTGGTAAATTGATAAATGAAAAAAAAAAATTGAAAATCCATTTTTCTATATCATGAAATTGAAAACCTTTAAACTGACATTTTAAGAACTGTAAATGGGAAATTGTGAAATTGATAAATGTGTAAACTGGTCATACTAAATATGAGGAAGAACTATTGGATATAGAAAATGAGCTATGTCATGCTAAAATTATTGTGTAAAGAATCCATGTAACCGCTTAAACTATTTCTTAACAATACATGTAATATTTTCTACCACTTTGCTACCACTTTTCTACCACTTTACTACCACTTTTCTACCACTTTGCTACCACTTTTCTACCACTTTTCTACCACTTCGTTACCACTTTTCAAGTTTTCTACCACTTTTCTACCACTTTGCTACCACTTTTCTGCCACTTTTCTACTACTTTTCTACCACTTTGCTACCACTTTGCTAACACTTTTCTCCCACTTTGTTACCAATTGTCTACCACTTGTCTACCACTTGTCTACCACTTTGCTACCACATTTCTACCACTTTTCTATCACTTTAAACTGTACATATTAAATATAAAAGCCAACGCTAAATAATTCTATTACCAGAACAGATATAACCTTTGTAGTGTGCAAATCATACTAACAGGTTAGTTGTAAAATGTTAAACACTTGCATGGTATTACATTTTAGGTAATGCATGCGAAACATGAACTCACTTTTCTGTTGTATGAAAAGGACTCGTCAACAATGACCTGTCAACAATGGACACTGCTTGCACATTTTTAATTACTACACACCTCTCTCCACTCCTAATGCAAAATGAACATGTAAAACACAAATTGGAAAAATCCATGTTTCCATATTAACAAATAGAAAAATACAACAACATTAAACTGAAATTTTAAGAACTGTAAATGGGAATTTGGTAAATTAATAAATGTGAAAACAACAAATTGGAAAATCCATGTTTCTATATCATGAAATTGAAAAACTTTAAACTGACATTTTAAGAACTGTAAATGAGAAATTTTGAAATTAATAAATGTGTAAACAACAAAATGCAAAATCCATGTTTCCATATTATGAAATTGAAAAACTTAAAACTGATATTAAAAAAACTGAAAATGGGAAATTGGAAAATTGGCATATGTGTAAACAACAAAACAACAAAATGAAAAAAAATCCAGAGGGGTAGTGATCATGTTGTACAGTAACCTATAAGACTAGCATAAGGATAGTTGCATGACATGTAAAAAACACAAATTGTAAAAAATCCATGTTTCCATATTAACAAATAGAACAAAAAACATTAAACTGAAATTTAAAAAAAAACGGTAAATGTGAATTTGGTAAATTGACAAATGTGAAAACAACAAATTGGAAAATCCATGTTTCAGTATCATGAAATTGAAAAACTTTAAACTGACATTTTAAGAACTGAAAATGGAAAAGTGTGAAATTAATAAATGTGTATACAACAAAATGCAAAATCCATGTTTTCCATATTATCAAATTGAAAAAACTAAAAACTGACATAAAAAAACTTAAAATGGTAAATTGGAAAATTGGCATATGTGTAAACAACAAAAATGAAAAACAAATATCCAGTGGGGGGATAGTGATCATGTTGTACAGTAACCTATAAGACTAGCATAAGGATAGTTGCATGACATGTAAAACACAAATTGTAAAAAATCCATGTTTCCATATTAACAAATAGAACAAAAAACATTAAACTGAAATTTAAAAAACCCAAAATGTGAATTTGGTAAGTTGACAAATGTGAAAACAACAAATTGGAAAATCCATGTTTCTATATCTTGAAATTGAAAAACTTTAAACTGACATTTTAAGAACTGAAAATGGGAAATTGTGAAATTAATAAATGTGTAAACAACAAAATGCAAAAATCCATGTTTTACATATTATGAAATTGAAAAACTAATAACTGACATTAAAAAAACTGAAAATGGGAAATTGGAAAATTGACATATGTGTAAACAACAAAATGAAAAAAAAATCCGTTTGGGTAGTGATCATGTTGTACAGTAACCTGTAAGACTAGCATAAGGATAGTTGCATGTACCTTATATGCTTTGGGTAGGTGCATTAGCCTTTGGATTAGCTTAAGTTAGGTTTGGTAAAGTTAGGTTTAATGAGGTAAGGTATGTGATCTTGTTGTTTACTCTTTTAGGAAAATGTAAAAAAGTAAAATCTACAAATCAAGAAATCTTAAATTTAAAATGTAAAATCTAAAATCTTTCAATGAGGTTTCTGTTGGTTATGACAACACGTTTATGATTTAGTCAATGTTGATGTGTGGGATCCAATTACTGCTGACTTTGCATAATCATCACCCATTGTCTTGATCAACACCTTGGGTTTCAAATTACTGCAGCGTTAGTCGTAGCAATAGAACTGTGCGCTCTCTGCCATGTCAGCAACATGACACCGGAAGGAACAACTGTGTAATATCCAATGACTGCTAACTTTGTATAATCATCACCCATTGTCTTAATGAACACGTAGGGTTTCAAATTACTGCAGCGTAGTCATAGCAACAGAACTGTGTGCTCTCTGCCATGTCTGTAATATTACACAGGAAATAACAAGACGTCTTATTGTACATACCATCTCCTCAGTTTTAACATATTAAGAACTAGTATTATTCTCTTTCAACTACAAATGACTCGTTAGAACACATCCATCCACCAAGTTAGATCCCTTGACCTGCTCTCAAATGGCATGTGCCTCGTGTACTAGGGTGTGTGCATTAGCCCTAACCTAACGTTACTTACGAACTAAACAGAATGTGACTTGTTAGCTCTTATTGTGCACGTGCACAGGTGAACACTTGTGTGTTAGGTCATATTACACATGAACTTGCATTTTCTCACGTAAGTGCATTTCTCTGTTCCACAAGATACAAATTTGATTGCTGGATTGTATCCTGCACTGTTTATGCGATATAGCTTTACCAGGTAGTTCTCTACATATAGCAATTTTACCACTGCTCTACCTAAGCCTTTTGCTCTTTTGGCTTTCTTACAGTCGAGTGTGTGATAGACAGCATTAACTGTATATCAAACCCAGTTCACCTTTGTATTTGTAATCCAGGTAATAATTTGAAAAGTCACAAATGTGATCAGTTTTAAACGTTATCTCTGTTTTGTTTTGTTTAATATGTTTATGACATGCATATCAACCTGAAATCGAACCCTCTGGTGAAAGGCTAACAGCTTAACCACTGCACCACCATGCCCTTGTTTCTTAGTTCGACTCGTTCTAGGCCTCAGACCTGGAAATCGAGTTAAGACTACCAATACAAGAGCTAAAGGTGCTTACCACTGCAACACAAAAATAAATAAATGGATAGCTGGTAACATAAGACAACCGGAAATGATTATATTTCTGTTAGCAATGCATTTCGTCATCAGCCTACTGTCTGAGCACTGACAGCAACACAGTTTAGTTTAGAACAAGCGAGTGCGTGTGTGTGTGTGTGTGTGTATCGATTATTAGCCTCAAGTATTTAAAGCTTGTTTCGTGTAGCGATCATTTTGTCTCGGTAACCACTGAGCATTTTTGTGTTTTAGCTATCCTCTTTAACCAATCAAATAAAGATAGTCTACTCTTAATTCTTGATAAATCAGAGTATGCGTACACCGTTTCTCATTTATTAACCCATACCTGCAACCTATACTCTCTCTACACTGCAGTTTGATCTGAAGACAAGTTTCAATGGTAAAAGACTTGTCAGTCACCATACATGTAGCCTACACTAATTCTCTCTCTACCTAGCTATGTTTCATCACACATGGTAAACATCTCACATGTTCGTACCCGATTATTAGTTTATAAAATCTCAGGTCAATGACCTTGATGTGTTGGGTATTTTTGGTAAATGCATTGGCCATGGGAAAGGGTTGACCATTCTAAGTCCTATGACACCTCACAAGTTAATATTCAATTATTAGTTTATAAAATCTTAGGTCAATGACCTTGCTGTTTTGAATCTTTTGGGTAAATTCGTTGGTCATGGAAAAGGGTTGACCATCCTGAGTCCCATGACATCTCACTTGACACTCTCTGATTATTAGTTAGCGAGATATTAACAAAAGTGTAGTTAGGCCCTTTTAACAAAAATAAATAATACATTCAAAACAAAATGTCAACTCAAGTCCAACGACCTCTAATACAAGCCCCATAGCCTTATTGGTTCATGAGATGTTAAAAAGCTAATTACCTACTAGTTTTGGATATTTGGTAATTAAAAAAAATAACTCATCTATAAATCTGTATTAAAAAAGCCCGCCCTCTTACAAAAAACCCAAGTGCACATGCGTAAAACCAAAACAAAAACAAACATGTTTATTCATAGTAGCGATCAGCTCTTTGCTTGCGTATCAGTGGAACAACGTTTAATTTCATTATAGCACTAGGGGTCATGAGCCAGTCAAAAGGAACCGGTCTAAAGGGATTAGTCAAAAAAGGACCCGTCAACAATGACCCGTTCACAGGGACCCGTCCACAGGGACTCGTCCACAAGGACCCGTCCACAGGGGGCCTGCGTGTGCGTGCGGGGGAACATACGATTACATCAACTAATCATCTCATCTAGTTTCAAATTTAGCCACTACCGTGCGTGCAACACACAGGAAGTGCGTGGGATCATACGATTACGTTAGCGAAACATGAACTCACTTGTCTGTTGTATGAGCATCAGTTTAGTAGTGGCATCAAGCAGCAAAAGACGTTTACTTACACACAATCCATTATTATGGTAAGCTTTTTTTTCTTATCATTATGGAAATCTCCTTATTAGAATAAAATGTTATAGTGGTTCTGGTCACTTATAGCTAAACTGTAATAGATATGATTTTTTTTGTTTCTTTATAGGCTACTACAATAAATATTCACAATGCTATGGGGGTAGAACTGTTGATTAGAGAGAAAAAAGCTCACTGAATTACCAATGCATACTCTTTTCCGTATCATTAATATTCAAAACGTGGACACAATGTATGGTGAACTTGTATTATGTGTTAATGAAAATTTTCAGACATTCCTTTCTACACGTTTTAATGATATGTCAGAAAGTGTGCTCGAGGATCAAAATCGTGGTGGACATTCTCTATATCTAATTTGTGAGGGTATATAAACAATAGATGTATTGTACATTCTGACTTTGAAGTTAGGTTAGGTTAGGTAAGGTGGGATTTGGTTAGGTTAGGTAAGGTTAGGTTAGGTTAGGTTAGGTGAAGTTGGGTTAGGCAAAATGGCTGCGGTATGAATCAAAAGCCAGCTCCTGTCAGTTTTGCCTCACAAGGTTGAGTGTACCCCATTCCAACCCTCAGCCTAGAATTAAATTTCATGACAGAGCCAGGACTCGAACCCGAGCCTCCACAGTAACAGCTAGTAATGCTAGCCACTACACCATAAAGTGGGGCAATATAAGGCTGGTCTTGATTGTACATGATCAATCAATAATTACCTAATAATAATAATAGTAATATTAATAATAAATATTCCATTTAGCAACTACATAGCCGACCTCTCCCTGGGTTCTTTTACATGCCAACATCGTATGACATGCGTGTCTTAATTTTTGCCGCCTTTCAAAAATCACTTACCACGACCAAGAGCGAACCTGCAAGCTTGGGGTTGCTAGTCCGACACGATAACCACTCACCCACTGTGGCAAGCTATCAATCAATAATTACCTAATAAAATTATTATTATTAATTATAATAATAATAAATATTCAATTTAGTAACTACACGGCCGACCTCCCCCTGTGACAGCGTGGCAACCATATTTCCCATTAGCCCCTGTGCCAGCACTGAATGACCTCTCCATAAGTATAACATAGGGCTGGTTGCGCGCGGCGGCCATCTTGCCCATTAGCCCCTGTGCCAGCTTCGGCCTATATATCCTACTCGTATTTAATATAACACTCGTTTAATGCAACGTTATCACAATTACTTGTATATTTGACACCAGGCTTTAGCCCTCCACAAATCACGTGGGTACAAAATGCGGTGCTACAAAATCGTAGAAAATTCACAATACGTTTCAAATAAATTCACAATACTATTAGTGCTGATCACTACACTTTGATAATCCTGATGCACAATACGATGGTGCTCGATGACACTTGATAAAATTCTTCGCTATAAAGCGGACTATTCCCACGTCTTACACGACGGGTATTACAACACGCCTCAACCGGGCGGATCCTCAAGACGTAGTGCAAGGAACTGCGTTTCCCGTGGAATCAAGTCGTCAAACTAAGTCGTTTAGCGACTATTTACATTCCTTTTTGCATATCTACAATGATATTACCATACCTTAAAGTGAAAAAGAAAAACATTCTCCTAAATGTTTCAATAATACTGAATGACGAAATGGAATATTCTGAGTCTCGCAGAAAGTTAAAGTTGATTAATAAGACCTCAGATAAATAATTAGCAGACTTCACCAAAGTCAAAAGTGCGATCCTTCGCTACTCCAAAGAGAATTGTATAATCTCTCAGCTTCTAGTTGCTTTCTGGGTGTGTTCAAAGGTAATACATCCCATCATAAATGTGTTGTCATGTAAAATATCACATGAACCTTAGCTCAGCGGGTTCAGTATGCCATCAAAAGTTTGCTATTTCTTAGCGTTCTCTTTTTATTTGAAATGGAATTATGTAATTTTGAAACCAAAGGGTGTAATGACGTCACAAATGTCGGTTTTACTTGCTAACCGTTGGAGATACACGAAAAGTGATAAGGACCTCTTGGATAGGAAATTAAATTTCAAAGCTCGTACGTGCCATCAAAAGTTTGCTATTTTCTACCGTTCTCTTTTTATTTGACATGGAAATATGAAATTTTGAAACCAAAGGGTGTAGTGACGTAATTAAAATGGTCGCCATTTTTTAATAGTGCAAAATTTCGAAATCAAAAGTATCCTATATGTAAACCTGGTAAATCAGCTACATCCATGCAAAATTTCATTTAAATCGGACCAGTGGTTCTTGCGTTATTGAGTAACACACTGACAGACAGACAGACAGACAGATAGAAAGACAGACACACACCATCTCATTTTTATATATTAGTATGATTCCAGTATACATATCTTGGAAACATCATAGAAAATATTCCCCTCCTTTATAATTCTCATAAATAACTATCAGCCTCCATGGCTTAGGCGGCAGCACGCCGGCCTCTCACCGCTGGGTCCGTGGTTCAAATCCCGGTCACTCCATGTGAGATTTGAGCTGGACAACATGGAGGCAGACAGATTTTTCTCCGGGTACTCCGGTTTTCCCTGTCAACAATTTCATTCCAGCAACACTCTTAACTATCATTTAATTTCATCTGTCATTCATATATCATTGCCCTAGGGGAGTGCGACAGGCTTCGGCAGCCGGCACAGTTCATATCCTCGCCGCTAGATGGGGGCTTCATTCATTCCATTCCCTGACCCGGTCGGTCGACTGGAAGCAGCCTGTGGATTTTCATAAATAACTATCACGTGAAAACGCACCATATCGAGTGTTTTAAATATATCGATGCAATGGTGCTGCCATCTGTTGTCAGTGACTGAAACTATAAGGGCGAGGTACTGCATCTGTGTTCAGTTACTGGAACTGATTGCAGATATTCACACGGCGTATAGAGGACAACAGTTAGCTCTTTTGATCACATGCTGTAATGCAATGGTAAAACGGAAATAAAACGTATTGAGAGGGAATGTAGAAATATGTATCTATAACTGACATAAAACGTTACTAATATTCCTTGATAAAACAATATTTCAGTGGTAAAAAAAAACTGGCGAGAGGTGGGATTGAACCTATGCTCCTTGGATCCACCTTAACCAAATAGATATTCGCGCACTCTCGTTCAGTAGCAGACGCAACCATTCACTCTCTTCAAAACATGCTGTCTGAACATTGTGAGGTTTGAAGCCATTTTTCAGTGTTGCCTAAGTAGATTTGGCAACGTCACATAAATAAACATTGCACTGATCTCAGAAAGCACATAGGAACAAAGGGGAGAGAAAGGAAAAAACAGTTTCGTCCAGTTAACACCCGGGTTCAGTTGACCAAAACTGGTGCTAGAGTGAACACGAAACTATTCGAAGTTCCAGCCAGGAAGATAACCGGATAAGTATCACCCTGTAATATTACAGTATAACCATAGTTTATTTTTTATAACCATATAATCACCCCAAACAGACAAACTCCGGATTTTTATCACCATTTTAGCATTTTACCTAATATTAGATATACTACATTTAGCATACACCGACAGTTGCATTACCAATACTGTAACTAAATAATTGTACATATTGTAAATATTTTTCACCAGTATTCTCAAACATAGATGTTATAGCCTAAGTGTAATGGATCTGATGATGATCGCTTGACGATGGAAACTGGTCGTCCTAGTGTATTTATTAATCTCATGTCATTTATTTCAGGATTAGGGCATAACCCAGCCCTTTTTGGGAACATTCGTGTTGACCAACTGAAAAGCACCAAACTTTTGTTTTGATGCTGTCTGAAGAAAATAAACCATTTCATTAACAAAAAAAAAATGTTGCACATTCGTATATGTTCATACTGTTAGCCTACTATATTTTATTGTCAGAACTTGGTTAACGTATGTTTTCAATTACATGGAAGCTTTATACATTTTAATAGACTTCTCACCGCCATTTTGTCATGAGCCAAGGCGGATTGTGCGCATGCGTGAGGGACAAGAATTCTGCTATTTTCTATATTAATTTAAAAATATACTGTAACATATTTGTTTATTTTAGAGACACTCGGCAAATCTACAGGTCAAGAGCTTTCTTTCGAGTTCCCTACGAAGTAAATCGGTTCTGTGGTTCTCTCAATCTCGTGTTAACAAAAATCACCTTAGTGTTTTAAATATATAGATAGATATGCAACCGCAGCAGTGACTAACAGTTCAGGCTGACCGTACCATATCGTGCTGGGCCATGCCGTCCCGTTGGGTCAAAATGGAGGCTGTTGTTTGCTCACTGGTTCGTATTTCAGTAACTTCGTTAGTTTATATCCTCTTATGAATGTACTGAACAAAATAATAATATTTAGTATTAAATGGTTTATAGAAAGGCAGAAAACACTAATGAAATAGTTCATTCCAAGACCAAATGTGTTATGCAGTTATACTAAACCAGTTGTTAACCTAGTGTTAGTACTGGGCGTGTGTAGCATAGTGTTACCGTCCTAGTATCATAGTATAGAGGTTCGTGGATCAAATCCGAGCAGCTAATTGTTTTTACTTGATTTTGTTTTGTTTTTATTGATTTATAACTACTCACACGTTATAATGTTAAGCATACACAGTGTGTATTTCCAATAGAAAATATTATATGTATACATATACTTATAACACCACATATTTTATCACTCGACTACAGCGATTAAAATTCGTTGTCCTTGATCCGCGGTAGAGTCTATTGTTGATGTTGTTTTTGTTGTTGATTCCTTAGGGACTTTGCGTCATCATGGTCTTGTAGCCCCGTGCACTTGTGTGTGTAGAAGTTGTCTGATATACTGTGTCACTGTGATGTCTGTAGGCTTACTAGTGTGTGTACTTTTATACGAGGAAGGATTTTGGTAGGAAGCTGTTGTTATTGGCCATCATGGTCTTTTAGCCCCCTGTACTTGGGCGAGTGTTGAATTTTGTCTGATAAACTGTGTTTTTGTGATGGAAGTATTAGTGTGTGTGTAGTCTATATAATTCAAGTGAGGATTCAATCATTCAACGTATAATATCCGTATAGCACGTTGTATTTCAACAAGCTACTACAACTAACATTCAATTATAGCCTACTCCATGAAAGGACAAAGAGTTATAACTATACCCATGCATTTAGGAGAAAGTAGGCTATATGATCTTTAACTTAATTAAATATTAACGTTATTTATTTATTTATTTATTTATTGTAAGAGGAACTGAGGTAATAATAACGAACCTAAGTTTTTGCATAGCCAAACCACATTTAACGCTAACGGTTTGAACATCGCAAAGGAACTCCATATAAACATTACCTAACCACCATGCTCTTTGAAAGGGATGGTAATAATTTAAAAGAAGGTTCCAATGAAAGAGACTCGCTAATGATATAAGTGAGAACTATCTGGAGTAAATTGTGGCTAGACTTAATTCTGCTCGTACGGCAGAGGAGAAGGTCAACCTTTAGCAATGAATTAGAGAACCACACAAAAGTCTTAAAGCAGCTGAAGCTTAATGAAGTATTGAAATAGGTGTACACGACCTTAATTATTATGGTGCTGCATAATCAACTCGTTCGGTATTATGAGGATTTAATTATAATAATAATAATAATAATAATAATAATAATAATAATAAAAGACTAATGTTCGTTTTACGTCTCTTTTAACTACCGAGGCTCCTAAAGACACCATTCGTCATTTCATCACGTAATCCACCTACAACCACATTCCATAGTGCTTACATGTGTATTACACTACCTAAGGTATTGCTAGGGGATTGATATGTTGAGAATCCCCGGAGGCTTCCGAATGTCTGTTCCCCAAGTTGACATACGGCATGCTTACTCTTTAGATATGCCTAGTCCCTCCCTTCCTTTCTATTCGGCCTTCTCATGTTACCGACGATATAGGATACCAGAGGCTAATTGTGTCTCAGCTTCTATCATTTTATGTCCCTTTACTTTTCTTATCTGAATTGTATTATGAATTCTGCCCCAAGACTATTTCATTATTTTCTGTATCCGCTATGTTCCACTGAATTCATTATATCATTTTTGCCCTTATCCTAGCTACATTTTTAGTTTAGACCCGGCTACCTTCCTCCATCTAGGTTTCAGAAAAAAATAACCCTGTTCCTGTTAGTCTACCTCATAATATTTTAATCATCAATGGCCAACAAACTTGCAGATGGGGCTTGTGATAATCATTTACATTTGTTCCGAGCCCATTGTTCACGATGGTATCTTAGTACAAGTCTTGTGGCTTCGGTGGCGTAGTTGGTTGTATGCTGAACTGCTGTGCCCAAGATAGCGGGTTGAAGTCGTCGGATTTTTTTAAGAGCGTTAAAATCCTTCAGTATGCCTTCCTTCGGAGGGGAAGTAAAGCCGGCGGTCCCATGTCATAGATTTATGGCATGTCAAAGATCGTTGCACAGACTAAACTTGTGTGGAGCTAAATTTCTAGGTTAGATTTCGTTGTAACTCTCTATCAAAGTTCCAACGTTCACCACTAGATATCATTGATATCTGGTAGCGAAAGTTGGAACTACTTGAAATTGAACGAAACTTGTAGCTCAACCTAGTGGTGTCCATTTGTAGCAGCTACAGACACAGGCGAGCCGAATATGTCCTCGGACTCTCCCGGCACTAAAATCCATACGATAAATAAATACATAATTAAATAAATAAATAAGTACAAGTCTTGAGACAACTATTCCAATCATTGACCTTAGTAAGTATCGTTCCACACACTGTTACAGTCACCACATAAGCACTGATGTAGCAATAACAATAACATATAAGCTACAGTGAGAGCTTTCCCTATAGAACGGAGCTCCTGGGCTATAAGTCATTGTAAACCACCTCGCGGTAAAGTGGCTAGTATTCCTGTCTGTTACACCTGAGGTTGGCAATAGATTCCCGGCTCTGCAAAGAAATTTAATTCTGGGTGAGCATTGGAACAGCGTACACTCATTCTCATGTGGCAAAACCGTGGAAGAGGTGGATTCGATTTCCATCTCATCCAATTTCAAAATGATTTTAGGTGGGGTTTCCATTTCTACTCCAGGCAAATGCCGAGATGGTTCCTAATTCATGTAGGGCCACGGTCACCTTCTTTCTAATCCTAGCTTCAATTACAATTATCCATACTACTATAGACATTGAAATAACAAGTGGCTTCGGTGGCGTAGTTGGTAGCATGCTGAACTGCTGTGCCCAAGATAGCGGATTCAAACCCGGCCGAAGTCATCGGATTTTTTAAGAGCGTTAAAATCCTTCAGCGTGCCTTCCATCGGAGGGGAAATAAAACCGGCGGTCCCATGTCATAGATTTATGGCATGTAAAAGATTCTTGCACAGACTAAACTTGTGTGAAGCTAAATTTCTAGGTTAGATTTCGTTGGAACGCTCTATCAAAGTTCTATCGTTCACCACTGGGTATCAGTGATTTCTGATAGCGAAAGTTGGAATTACTGTACTTCAATATGAACGGAACTTGTAGCTCACTCTCTGGGTGTCCGCTTGAAGCAACTACAGCGTCTGGCGAGCCGAACATTTGCCTTTTCGAGCAATTTCGAGGATGGCTGACGGTGGGGTTTGAACCTACTCGTCTTCAGAGTCCGAAGATAGCCTGTCTCCATGGCTCTGTGGCTTATCGCGAGTAGCTACCTTGGTCTGAAGCTATGGTCTATGTGCCTCTGTGTCTCCAACCATTTTCCCCCAGGTGCACTTGTTCTGTTCCTGCTATCGACATAGTATCTGCAGCCCGTGTTTGTGAGAGTTCCACTCTTCCTCCCTTAAGTGGTTGTAGTTTCACAGGGGATTAATTAGATAAAATAAGTGTGGGTAGACTTTCGTAACTTTGTAGAACTCAATTTAGCCCTGATGTGGTAATGTGGTTGACGGATGGCGCACGTTGACGAGGCTGCAATCTAGACCTGACCTGACGTTAGTAACTTCCCACTCACAACCACAGCTGTCAACAGTAACTTACATTATGAAGTTGCTGCCCATCTGCCACTATATTTCTCTTCCCGCTCCTGAGGCCTGTGTCACCAGATTGTCAAGATAGGAAGTTTCACAATTGTGTACACTAACTTGGAGAGGTCAACCAAACAAGTAGTTCAGAGCGTTATTTGCGAACTTGAGAGAACGTGGGATTGAACTCTACCAGCGTTCATTGTTGGCTTCCCATTTTCAAACCCTGATAAATATTGTGACTGTATCTTATAATAGGCCTCCACCATTATCTTCCAACTGCATCCAAAACAGCCACGTATAACCATTCACCGCATGGTGATACTTCTCATCTCTTCGCAGACTCCGAAGACTTCTCCTCCCTCCGTTTCATAGCAAAATAATACTGTAACAGTATGTAACAATAGTTACAGTGTTTGCTTTCATATAGTCACGGGATGCAAATGTCTTCTCCATCATGCGGTTGACCAATGAATGAGCTGGTTCTAGTGTATCACCCAATGGCACGAAGGGGAGGAAAAGTAAAGGAAGGGAAGGGAAGGAAAACGAGAAGTGAAGGAGAGGGAAAGGAAGGGATGAGAGGGAAGGAGAGGGAAGGGAAGGAGAGAAAAAAGGGGCGGGAAGGAGAGGGAAATGGGAAAGGAAGGCAAGGGAGGGAACGTAAGGGATGGGGAGGAAGGGCGAGGGAAGGAAAGGGAAGGAGAGGGAGAAGGGAAGGGAAGGGATGAGAAGGAGAGTGAAGGGAAGGAAAGGGAAGGGAAGGAGAGGGAAAAGGGAAGGGAGGGAACGGAAGGGATGGATAGGAAGGGTGAGGGAAGGGAAGGGAAGGAAAGGAAGGAAAGAGGGAAGGGAAGGAGAGGGAATGGAATGGAAGGAAAGGAAAGAAAGAAGAAAAGGGAGGGGAAGGAGAGGGAAGGGAATGGAAGGGAAGGGAAAAGGGGAATGGAAGGGAAGGGAAAAGGGGAAGAAAGGGAAGGAGAGGGAAGGAAAGGAAAGAAGAGGGAAAGGAAGGAATGGATAGAGAAGGAAAGGGAAGCAGAGGGAAGGGAAGGGACAAATAGGCAAAGGGGAAAAAGGGTGAAAAGAGAAGAATAAAGGAAAGGAAAGTTAAGTTGAGTTGAGTTTTTAAGATTTACGTGACTGGTAATCTTGCTACCATACGGCATGGGACCATCTCCATACATTGATCCTAAAATATGGCCATTTGGCACATATACATGGCACTCTACCATTTAAGGGTATTATTTTTTCCATGAACCAAATATCATTAGAATATACATTATTGTCGGTTTAAGTCATGGGACTGGTGTAAGGAACAATGAAATTTAACTTTTTGATTATTCCAATCCTTTTGGACACTGGAACACCATGATCACTAGCCCATGCTGCAACACACATTAATCAACTTCAGCACATATCACTTGGTTATTGAAGCCGTGTTGAAATACGCTGAACTTACTAACTACCTCTTCTTTTGACATTCATCCGAGTGATTGATGAACACAGCTCTAACACAACGAAGGACATTCTATTGACCCTGTATGTTTGGCTGCCTATTCTTAGGAGTTTCTATGATATAATTTGTCAGCACAGATTCTGTCGCTGGAATGTCGATCGCCTTAAAAAAAAAAGGCTAGCTTAAAATGTAAAAGAGAGTAAATTGTCTCAGGATAATTCCGTATTGATCTATGCAGCTCTCGGAAAGCAATTTTAAAGGTCAGAACTCTTTGAGTATTGCTGTATTTAGAATCAAATTAACATATGTTGTATTTGAATAGACTTCACGCTGCTGTATTGCATAATTCGCACGTGTGATGCTCAAATGAGATTAGGTTGAATCAGTAAGGAATCTATGTTCTGCTCTGTTAATATCAAAATCACACGTGGAATATTTTAAAGGGGTTATATCAGTCCACAATAGTTCTGCCCGTTCAGCCTACAGTTGGATAGAACGGAGGAAAGTTGTGAGATCCAGGAATGCAACAAAAATAATGCAACTCCCCACACGCATATAACAGCTCTCGGTGGCATTTTCGAACACTTTTAGGCATTTTTGAATGAATATCCGTGAAAACAGTAGGTTATTGTGGATACGCAGTGCTTGGATTAACAACCAATTCATTAAGATCACAACCTAAACCAGTAGTCTACTGTCTATGGACAATATTACTGGACTGGGGTACTAAACGTACTTTTACTGGGGGTTTATGGACACAATAGATAAATAATAATAATAATCGTGTGGCCTCGGAGAGGCCGAGTGCAGGACTTTCAAGTTGACACCCGTGAGCGACCTGCGCGTCGTAATGAAGTGAGGATGAAGACGTCACCTACATCCAGTCCCCGAGCCACGGGAATTAACCCGAGGAGATTAAAATTCCTGAGGGCTCGGCTGGAAATCGAACCCGGGGCACTTCGGACCAAAACCTAGCACGCTGAACCAGACGACACAATAGATGATACACACAGAATACGGACGAATTGTATGAAATATGTTGTGACACCGGTAGTAAGGAAATGAAGGGGAGGTCTAACGGTTCGCTTCTCACCAAGATGTTTGAGCTAGATTCCCGGCCAGTGCACGTGCGATTTTCAAATAAAAATACGTCCGGTGGTTCGGCTTTAAGGTAGGTAGGAGGTCCCGTGGATTATAATATATATTTTAACAGTCACAGTTACAGTCACATGAAATTAAACGTCAAATGTGTTTAAAAGCGTAATATATTGATTCATTTCTGAAATTCAGGTTCGGATGCTGGAATCTTAGGAACGTGGTGGTCACGTTTTGGGATGATGAGTGCTCTATTGGCTTCCGGGATGACGTAGCACTTGTATACAATTGTATGTATTCCATAAAACATCATATATTTACTTAGTTGTGAAGAAAAATTAATTATATGTACTAACTAGTGTATTTGCGCAATTCTTTATCTTATACCTTACACTCACCTTAATACGTCTTACTTTCGAACGATATTGGAAGAACATTTTTTGTGCAACGGTGTCTAAGATGTATTTTTCTTTTATCACTCACGTAACTACTTTCTTGCCAGAAGTAATCCCGAAGGACCGTCTTCCAAATCCCCCCGCTAACTGGACAAGTTGGCTGCAGGCTCTCATCAGTGGGCCAGCTCAGGGGGTCGTGCCACCCATCCCAAACCTCCCACACGGTACACGGCCAGTCGCGAATTCGAGTGGTTGTCCGAATAATTGTAGTTGTTGCTTATTTTAGGACCTGCGACATCGTTATCATATAGCCACCCTGCATTTGGGTGTGTGTGAAATGTGTATGATAAACTGTGTTATTGTGATGGCTGTATTAGAGTGTGTATGTGTAAATTGGGGATAGGATTGGGAAGGAGGTCGCGGCTAAAGTTAGGAACCATACAAGCATTTTCCTGGAGTTGAATTGGGAAAACGACTTCCAGGATGGCTGAGGTGGGAATCGAACCCTCCTCTTCTCAGTTTTGTCTCACGAGGCTGAGTGTACCCCGTTCCAGCCATCAAACCAGAATTAAAATTTCTTGGTAGAGCCGGGATTTGGACCCGGGCCTCCGGGGCGACAGGTGCTCTATCTCAAGAATTAATGCATCTATTTTCGCAACAGTATGAGAACACATGTTGGTGATTTTGTGCTAAATTCACAAAGATAGCTTTGAGGCCATTTTACATTGATACCATATTATCAATTAACATTTTGGCTTTCAGTCGGTCAACACAAAATCATTCCAATTACCAGAATATGTGAAAAATAACCTGAAAAACAATATACCAGGTGAATCAGCTGCACCTAATGATATTGTTTTATGCAGCCCAAATAGCGTTGTTATGAGGAGGATCGATATTTCTTGCCTGCATCCCCTATGGTACTAATGCACTGCAAGCATATCCTGCAAACGATACTGAACACTATTTGTTTCGGTCGATTTGACTACTGACTAACACGTAGAAAAAAATTAGTGTTCAGTATCGTTTGCGGAATATGCTTGCAGTGCATTAGTACCATAGGGGATGCAGGCAGAAACAGGTAGCTTCGTGAAGAACTAAATCTTATTTTCATATATCCTACTTATGTTAATTGCCTCTATCAAAATACAAAATTTCAGTTTGATTGTAATAGATTCGTAGATATTGAGAACCGTCTAATATCTCGGATGGTCGCCATGTTGGATTTTTATATATGTAGGTCTTAGAGTTACGTACTATTACATGAAGATTATAGTGTACACTTCAATCACATGATTAGGACACAAGAAGTATATTTTAAAATTTGGCAGAGCTGCCATCTTGTGGTTATTAAAACAATTGAAATAAATTAGATGCCAGTGTATTATCATTTGTATAAGCAATTACCGCACCAAATTTCACTGCACTCGGATGGGTAAATCGTGAGAAACGTCCATTCAAATATTTATACTTCGCGTCGCCGCCATGTTGGATTTGTGCTCACCAGGTTATTGAAAGTCCTATAGGTGAACTTATGTTCATAGCCTCTATGAACATAAAAAATACGTTTGATTGCTGTAAAAGATTCGTAGATATTGAGAACCGTCAAAATATTTCAGATGGTCGCCATGTTGGACTTTTATATGTATAGGCCATAGAGTTATGTACCATTAAAGGAAAATTATTGCGTAGATTCATTATTCAAACTTTCACTTCCATCGCATGATTACGACACAATAAATAAGAACTTAATTTTAAAATTTCGCAAAGCAGCCATCATGAGGTTTAAACTATTGAACTAAATGAGATGCCAGTGCATTGCAATATGTATAAACATTTACTGTACCATATTTCGCTACGCTCCGATGGTTAAATCGCGAGAAATGTCTAATAAAATGTTTAAAATTTGCTTGGCCGCCATGTTCGTTTTGTACTCTACAGGTTTTTGAAACTTACATACATACACTTTTAGTAGTGCTCTTTATCACCGTACAAAATTTCACGGTGATATCAGTAATAGTTTCGGAGATATAGAATGCCAGTGCAATATTTCGCACAGTCACCATCTTGAGGTTATGTAAACAATTGAACTAAATTAGATGCCACTGCATTACACTGTACATAGACATTTGGTGTACCAAGTTTCATTAAGTTTAGATGGTCAAATCGCGAGAAAAGTCTATTTTAAAGTCTCAACTTCGCTTGGCCGCTATATTGGTTTTGTAGCTACCAGGTTTTTGAAAGTCGCATATGTAAACTTGCAGTAGTGCCCTTTATCACCGTACGAAATATCTGGGTGATATCGGTAATAGTTTCGGAGATATTGAATGCTGGTGAAGAATTTCGCACAACCGCCAAGTTGGATTGGTGAGACGTAATAAAATTTGAAGGACACGGTCGGGGACGACCAATATGGTGCTATTACCTTACCGAGTTTCATTGAAATCGCTCCAGCCATTTTGGAGTTATTAGGGTTGGGGGTGGGGGGAACACAGACAGACACACATAGGCACACGCACACGGGGAAAAGGTGATCTCATAAGCCCATTTTTTTTTTCATAAAATGAAAATTGGCCAAAAATAATATCGACCTTCCTAACAATAAGCGTTAGTTGGGCTGTATAAAACAATATTATTAGGGGCAGCTGATTCACCTCGTATAATGTCGTAATGAGTGAGAGTGAACATTGATACTGTACAGTAGAATAATAAATAAGTAGAGCTCGTATCCCTCATTTATAAGGATGACACCCTTGTCTCACACAACCAGTTTTCTTTTCCGATTCCATCTTGCTTGCAATTTTAATTTCTCTGCCCGCGTCGGTGCGTAGTGGCTAGCATTCTTGGCCGTCACCACAAAGGACGGGTTGGATTCCCGGCTAGCAAAGAAGTTTAATTCTGGTCTGTGGGATGGAACGGGGTGCTCTCAGCTTCGTGAGAGAAAACTGGGAAGCAGTGGGTTCAATTCCTACCTCAGCCACCCTGGAAGTCGTTTCCCATGGTTTCCCACTTCTACTCCAGGCAAATGCCGGGTTTGACAGCGAACATTAGACCAAGACAGCTTCCTACCCAAAATCCTGCCTAAATTACAAGTACATGTACTAATACAGACATCACAGTGACACAGATTATCGGAAAATTTCGACACACCCAAGTACAGTGGGTTGTACGACCACGCTGTCGCAAGGCCGCTAAAAGAATCAAAAACATTTTTATAACTAACACATGATAATATCCGGCCCCTTGGTGTTGGGGTAGGGTGCCTGCCTCTCACCCGGAGGCCCCGGGTTCGATTCCCGGCTCCGGCAGGGATTTTAGAAACTGACTTGGAGGCTGGAACGGGGTGCACTCAGCCTCGTGAGGACAATTGAGTAGCTGTCTAACAGTGAGGCAGCGCCCCGGTTACGAAAACCAAGATTAACGGCCGAGGGGACCCGATGCGCTGACACGCGTCACCCCAATATCTGCAGGCCAAATGGCTGGGCCGCGGTCACTTGGTAGGCCTAGGCCCTCATGGGCTGTAGTGCTAGGAGTTATTATTATTATATACTAGCAGAAGTACCCGTTCTTCGAACGGTGTTCGTAGTTAACACCAGACATTATCAATTGAGCTACTGTGCAATGGTAGCGGTTTGTCATTCCATCAAGTTTATCAGAACGAAGTTAGTTTACTGGGAATATCACACACACTGTTAATTTAAGGCCCTTAAAATGTAGTTTTCGGAGACCCTTTATAGATTCCCGAATTTTCTGTCTCACATGGAGAAGCGCAACATATGCTTTGGTCGCCCTTGTAGGATAATTTTTATATTTCGCATATTTTAGCATATATTGAGAAGTTTTTCTCTATATCCACTCTTCTACTGTATGAAAAGTACGGTGAAGAGTTTTATAAATGATTGGTGTATTGACTCTCATGGTTACCATACCTAATTTTAAGATGCACCAAGCATCCGAACACGAGGTATAGGCGTACATACAGATACACAGAAAGACAGACAGACAATTCTATTGTCTACAACATATTACCCAGATATACTGTACCCGATTGTCACCATGTGGACCATGTGTTCGTATCCCAACTAGCTCACGGTCTTTCGAGGTATGGGACGTTCCTGCCCACAATACGACCACATGCTCAGGATTTGAGTCTACCAGGTAACTACTCTACAGGAAATACACAACATTCCTACAAATAAAACATTTACTGGTCTAAAATCATGGCTAAACAACAAATACAAATCAAAGGACAAATTACATTTAATTCCCACAAATAAAATAGGGTTATTCTGTGAGCTTTCTTCGTAAAAATAGTGCTACACTGCACTCAAACCTAATTCTAACATCCTGTCAATAATAGTTCAGATTACAAGGTTTCCATAGTGTTCATCATGTGACACAATTTTAGTTAATGGGAGTATCTTAATACAAAAATCACATGTCACATAAAATGAGATTACTAAGACATTATTCCGTCTCTTATGGCATTTACTTCAACTAGCAAAAATTCATTATATTCTGAATTTACTAACAAATATTTGTTGTGTCGTGCGAATCATCTTCCTTCTTTCCATCCCTATGAACGATCTAGGACAGTGGTACATGCTCCTTAAAAAAAATAAACATGGATAGAATATTTTATAGTTTCACCATATAACGATTTTCTGGGTCTTGTCGGGCTTACCATAGTTACAACTGTGTCATGTTCTGGGAAAAACACATACCCGTTTGCATAAATTAGCATGAACTGGCAAAATGCATTTTAAAGAAGATGCCTACATTATTTTGGTTCAGCTTTCCTCCTCAGAGGATAACTTCGCCAAATATTATCTGATTTCTATGATCCAACAACGTATGTGACTTGCCACACACCATTCAATTCAATTGGCATCATTATAATACTCATATATTAATTGCATATTTAAATACCGAGATTCCTCAGTGTCCTACTGTGACTGTAAATGACAAGGGATCGGTCGACCGACCTTTCTCCCCCTCAGCAGGCCATAAAATTCGTTCCAGCTGGCTAACCAAGATGGCCGCCACGGAAATGGTCTACAATACCTCTCTCTCTCTCTATCGTCAAGGTCAAACTTGTTTACAATTATATAACAGTACAGATACGCTAGGCGTGATTCCTAAGTAATTGAGTCATTTAATTAATTAACACCTATCTTTATAGTGTATTTGGGCTCATATGGCTCCTTAATAAACATTCATGGCTGGGGTGGAATTCTAGTGATAGCCTTGCCGTTCTATGGTGATTATGTGGCTTTAAGACGCGCATCATAGTGAAACCCCACGGTTTTCACCAGCAGCTGTCAGTAACAATATCAGGAAACCTGCGTTCCTAGACGACGAATATGATCCTACCTCTCAGGGTAGACCATTGGTACAAATGCTCACTGCGTCTCGACGGACGTCAATAGTGGCCATAATTCATGCAAGCGTTGGAAATAGACAGGATCTATCTAAATCGCTGCGTATAATACAGTATGCACAAAGGCGATACTCCTCGAAGATTCAGCCAACTCTTCACCTAACGCGCAAGCTATACTAGACAATCCCCGCGATTATCTTACGTAAATCACTGGATTCTACGTTAATCTGCACGCTATACATGCGGCTCAAACAATATTTCACATAGATGACTCCATTATTAAGGCACCTGCGTTCTCTCTGTTATACTACTTAAGCCAAAGCTTTACATAGCTCCTAACACAAATGTATAAATTTACTGGCTTACTTTAATTTAATGGTCCTCAAACATAATCCTAAGGATTGACCATATCAAATATTCATTCAAATTTTCACTGACACTGAAAAAGCTCTCGTATTTCACTATATTCCACGTTACACTTTTACTGTTTACCAAATTACAGTATCTTTAAATTGGACATGACACTATATGAACATTACTTAGGCCACATTTGCCCATTACTTTATTGTTGCCGACCCCAGTTATTATTATTATTCATTTACCGTTACCGTTAGATTCATCACTATTTTTGACCTAAAGGGTCCTAAACAAATCACCTTCCAAGCCATACTTTATTCAAGACGAGTGGTGAAAACTCGTTCAGTAAGTGACTATTACATCTTTTAATCTCAAAATGATAAATCGTTATATGGTGAACTATTCACTTATAAGGATATAATTGCATGTGTACTCACTTTTTCCTTCTTGCTGGAAAATGCCAGCTCTTCAGCCTAAGCGCTACCATGATGATTGGTTTAAGCCATCATGATATCCTTAACACAACACTGAGATTCACACACTTGCCACATGATACACATATTTTTATAAGTGGCCTTTACCACTGCTATACACTGAATATTAACCATTAGACACATGAACACTTTAAATCATTATTTCACAATTTATGTACACTTTATCCATTACTTCACATGTTGATCCTTAATCCGGACTTCTCCTACGCTTGATCTCAGAGATGCGATGCAATTATGACAACCGCTGGTCTACGTGAAATCTAGTAGCGTTTTACGGATGTTCGATCCTCGTTCCCTGCAATCTCGTTCAGCTCACTATCCTGGTTAGGTGGCAATGACTTCCACGCTCCCATCACTGTAGTGATCCTGATGATAATGTCATACAATTCTGACAATACCTCCCGGTATAAGAACTGTTCGAAAACATTATAAGTTCCTTTTCGCTGTAGCGAATTTATATCTGCGTCAGATAATAGATAAATATCTGTATTAATTTACTTTCGACGCCCTTCATGATTACTTATGAAGCTTATAACTTGCTTCCATTGTCTTCAACGGCGGAGCGTTGATATTTTAATACTTGGCGTGCTTACTGTAGAGCGAATGTAGACAAAGACTTCTAACTCTCAACTGCTGTAGGTCAACTAACAACTTTCAACTCGAGCGACTGTAGATCAACTGCCTTTCAACTGCTTTCGACTGACTGCTTTCAACTGACTTCGCGTGGGCTGCTCCCCCTTGTAAAGGTTTCTTGCACAAAATAGTCCACGGGACACGTGAGAGCGACTCCCTTCTTGAAATAATCCATCTTCAGCCGAAATGACATCTGCATCTTGTTTATTTAGGTGTGGAGGTTTCAAAAACATTCGCGTGCTGGCGATCGCTTCGGCCAATTAATTACAATTAATTGCCTTAGTTCAGCGCGTTATGACGCCACGGTGGGGGTTCCCCGCTGGCTGGTCACAGTATCCCTGCTCTTGAGCGTGAGTTAGGTTGTAATGCGGTCATTTTGAGATATAGGCATTAATTTAGGTGAAAAACCACTCCTAAATTACCTTTCCGTGAATATATTCATCTGTGTGTATATTTCAATGCATTACAATGCTCCATTTAGCTGGAATTAATTAATTTCCTTGTGCATGCGGTCCCGCCATACCTTGCCCCGTTGTCAAGTGGTGGATACCCGGGTCATTAATTTTGAGCTGTCTCCCCGCTCCAGACATAAGTAGTGCGGTCGGCGCCGAAATTCTGCACCCACTTGTTAAGGATCATTTGTAAACTGCCAAACTCGCCTTCTCTCGTTTTCGTATGCTCTGAAAACGTATATTTCCGTGCATTTGGCTACAATTCTTCCCTTAAATTGCTATGATTTTCACGTATAAATCGTGAAATCACGCTAGACTATTATTATTATTAATCGTATGGCAATTACACATCACTTTTTGGAACACAGAGAAAATATAACCATAATTTACAAATTTACAGACATATTATTTACATAGTTTAACACATTTGCTGTAGAAAACAAAAAGTCAAAGTGGTTTCCAGGATATAAGTTCTGAGGGCACTCTTCAACTATATGCTTGATGGTCTGACACTGGAAGCCACACGTGCACTCTGGAGAGGTGATCTTTCCCCATTTGTATAGTAGATCACCACATCTCCCATGGTTGGTGCGTATCCTGTTCAGTGTACACCATGTCCTACGGGGCAGATCAAGTTCCCATGGATTGTTGTTACTATGGAGAAAACTATGTAGCTCTGGTGGAGTGTTTGTGTACCAATTTTCTGCCCAGGCTTCATGAAGATTGAAGTTATGGTCTGCCAGGTTGTTGGCTGTTCTGATTGCAGGGTGTCTGGAGCGGAGTCTATTGATTTGGATTGCAGGTATGTCCTCATGGATTGGCAGCTGTTGGTTGTTGCAGATTTTGTTAAATTCTCTCAGGAGGATATTCTTTCTTCTCAGCGTAGGAGGTGGAATACGGCTCAGGACAGGTAGCCAGAAAACTGGTGTGGACTTGATTGTACCAGTAATTATCCGCATAGTTTGGTTTAGTTGAACATCTACTAGCTTCGTGTGACTACTGTTTAGCCAAACAGGGCTGCAATATTCTGCTGATGAGTATACAAGACCTAGGGCAGTTGATCGGAGGGTAGACGCAGTGGAACCCCATGTTGTACCACACAGTTTTTGTAGGATGTTATTTCTTGACCTCAATTTGGCTGCAGTGTTTGTTAGATGTTGTTTAAATGACAGTGTTCTGTCAAGTGTCACTCCAAGGTACTTTGGGTATTTGTTATGAATCACATGTTTTCCATCAAAATATATGTTTAGTTCATGGTTGGCTAGGATGTTGCTCAGATGAAAGCACGTGGATACAGACTATTATATGTCAGTATACCTCTCATTGCTCTGTGGGTTCCCTATAATTGCTCCCCCTTAGAGACCAATGGTTCGACCCTAGGCATAACCATGTGCCTGGTCTTCTCTGATGAGACCTGAGTTCGATGCCAGACTGCCGTGACTAATTGGGCACATCTTTCTCCTGCTAAGTTCGAAAAATTCATTTCATAAGTGAATTTTTCGGGCCTATCAGCTGGCATCAACTCCATGCAGTATTTACTTTAAGCGGTCATTGCTCTCGGCAATGGGCTTTCTCGTTCCCCACTCCACTCTGTCTGCTGCCTCGTAGACTCTCGTTCTCCCTTCTCAATTGTTCATTCATCCCCCTCAGCTCCACAGCGGCTTCCCTCAACTGGTCATAAAGTTCCTGCAGTAGACAGCTGCATTCTTCCCTCGTGTCCGCTGGGTTGGCGAGCTGGTTGCTTCGCTTCGACCCTTCTTGAGCCTGCAAGCTTTTCTCTAGAATCTTTCCGTGCATACGTAATGATTCCCCGTTCACTTGGATGTGCATAGCTTGTTCCTCTCTCGCATCATAGTCTTCTGGTGGACTATATAGTTTCAAGTTAGCTGCGTTTACCACAACCTCTCTACCTGTTGCTTCATCTTTGATCCGATATGCATTATTTTGCAGATCCCTTATAATCAGGTAGGGTCCGTGGTAGGCGTGCTGGAATTTCTTATATTTCCTGCTCTCTGGATCTGAACTGGCGGGTTTCTTCAGTAAGACGTACTCTCCCACGAGTAACGGTCTGTGATAGCGTTTCCTCCTGTTTCTCCGCTGTCGTCTGTCTGCTTGTTTCTTGAGATACTCGAACGTCCTCTGGATCCTCAACTCACGTCCAAGTTGTGCATCGATGGGTGTCTGGATGACATTATTCCATGGCCTCTCTGGTCTTCTATCGAGATGTAGGCTCACTGGCACCTCTCCTGTCGCTTCGTGCACGGTATTGTTGATACAATATTCAATAATCTCAAGTACGTCAATCCATCTCCAATTCTCAGTAGAGCAATATATCTTCATGTATTTTTGCAGTTCCCTCATAACTCTCTCAGCGGAATTCGACTCCGGGTGTCGAACCGTGGACAAAATCTGTCTTATGCCCAGATTTTCCAACTCCCTGCGAAATTCTACGCTGGTAAGCCAACTTCCATGATCAGATAAGATGTTTTCTGGCTGTCCTAATATAGGAATGATTCTTTCCTTCAGCCTCTTAAGTACCTGTTTTGTACTGGTTTTCTGAATTGGACACAGGACTACCATTTTGGAAAACACGTCTAGTGCAACTAGGATGTGTTTATTTCCTCTTCTAGCTCTAGGAAGGGGCCCAAAGTTGTCCAGCGCCAGGAGCTGACATGGCTTCTCTGGTAAGAGTGGTATAGGTTTCTGCCTCATTAAGTACGAGTTAGGCTTTACTCGTTGGCACATATCACATGTCCTGATAGTATTTCTGACTGTTTCTCTAAGTTTTGGCCAAATAAATGCCTCTTTAAGCAGGTAAACAGTCTTATCTACACCGGAGTGTCCAAAAGCTCGGTGTGCTAGCCATACTAGCCTTCTCTGCAATGCTGGTGGTACAACAATCCTGGGTTTGGTGTGGTCAGAGTCGCTCCATTTATGTAGCATCTGGTTAAACCATAGATATTCCGTTGACAATGCTTCAGCTTCCACATACATCGGGGTTCCTCTATCCAGCTTTCCCTCGAAGTAATTAATCATCAACCGTATCCAGGGATCTTCACGTTGAAAAACGGTGATGTTCCTCAGATCATCTAAGGTCTTCTGATCTCTATCTTCTATCTCGATAGCTAGAGCTTCTTCTTCCTCTGGTGTAGGGTATCTACTTAGCAAATCAGGTATGATATTGTCCTTCCCCGGGCAATATTCTATTTCCACTTGAAATTGTTGTATGTACAGGGACCACCTTGTCAGTCTTTGACTCGACAAGTCAGTTTTTAGCAGGAACGTTAGGGCTTTATGGTCTGTTCTCAATATAATTCTAAAACCATAAATCAGCTTGTGCCAATACTGTAAGGCATACAGTATCGCGAGTAGTTCGATCTCCGTGACCGTATAATTCTTTTCATTAGGCTTCAACCTTCTACTGATAAATGCAATATATTTTTTCTCCTCTGGCCTGTCCATATTTTCCTGATATAACATAGCTCCAATGCCTATGAAGGATGCGTCAGTCTGGATAATAAATTTCTGAGTGTAGTCAGGATATCCCAATTTTACATAATCTAACAGCATCTGTTTAGATTTCACGAAGGCTTCCTCGCATTGCTCCGTCCATCGCCATCTTCCTCCCTTCTTAAGTAAGTCTTGGAGTGGTGCTACAGTCTCGGTATACTTCGGACAATGGTTTGAAAAGAATCCAATAACGCCTAGATATTGCCTGACGTTCTTTACCTTCGTGGGTCTCGGGAAACGTTTAATGACTTCCAATTTTCCCGGATTAGGTCTGACTCCTTGTGCATCTATTATGTGACTTAGAAATTTAACTTCTCTCTGAGCAAAGTTAGACTTCTTTATATTGACCTTAAAGTTAGCCTGACTTAGGTCATATAACAACTTGCGTAGATCTCTGACATGTTCTTCGACTGTTTCAGAGGTCAGTAGAATATCATCTACGTAGCATATGGTTGTAGCTTTTACTTCTTCGGATAGGTGTCGATCTAGCGCTCGTATCAACGCTGAACCTGCTGTTTTTAATCCAAATGGAAGACGTACGTATGAATACGTGTGCTGGTCAAATAAAAATCCGGTTAATAGACTTGTTTTCTCTTCCAGAGCAAGATGGTGAAAACTTGCCGTCAGGTCAAGATTTGAGAACACAGTCTTTCCTTTGAACCTCCTGAGTACCTCCTTAATGGGCGGTACTTTATCAAATTCCGGTATGACCTTGGAATTCAAATTTCGTAGGTCCAGGCATATCCTCACACTTCCATCCTGTTTCGGTACAACTACCAGTGGGCTGACATAAGGTGTGGCTGTCTTTACAATGACGCCTGCTTCTAGCATTTCCTGTATAGCTTCTTTGACATTTAAATAATGTTTCTCAGCTACAGGATACGGCTTCTGTTTGAATGGCGTCCAATCGCTGACTTGGAATGCATACTGGAAATTCTTGATCCGGCCAGGTCTCGAATCGAAGACTCCTTTATACTCGAATAGCAGTTCCCTTAGCATTTTCTTATATTCTGGACCAAATTTAGCTTCCTCAATCTTCTCTTCCAGGCATTCTTCAAATTTTGGTTCGAGATCCTTTTCAATGTCTGCGGCCAGTGTTGCCAACTCTTCCTCAATGTCTTCTATTGTCGACACTGCATCCCCAGTCATATCTCCGTATGTATGCCATACGTATTCTTCTTGTCTCGTTTCATTATGCCTTAATGAGAGTTCTAACTCTTCCTTTCCCTCACTTGCGCGAAACATCACAATGTCTTGCGAGAGATCTATAATAACTTTATACTCTCTTATGAAATCCATCCCAACAATGAGGTTATACGGCAGCTTATTCACAAGTAGGAACCTCTGTGAGAATGTAGAGTTCCCTATCTGCAAATCTAAAAATACTTGGTATCTGCATATCATAACCTTATCTGGTATGACACCTTTTATTTTCACGGTTGAAATAGGTATTTTCAATACGTGGATTTTACTCTGGATTTCACTGTATAATGCCTGGGTTATCAAACACACTGTTGACCCTGTATCAATGAGACTTCTTACTTTCATTCCCACAATATTCACAATAATAATAGGTAGTTCCCTTCTTACATTGACCGTTCTTTCATCGAGATCTTCGATAAGCTCCTCAGGTTTGGCAATCCAGTTAACAACATTCACTGTATTCCATCCTGGACTTATCTCTCTTTGGTCATTTAAATTTGGTGTTTTTTTTTTTCAATTGCTCCATTCTTTGTGGAGTTCTTCTGCCTGTCTTCATGCTGTTGAAGTTCCAGACTTTTGGCACCGTCATCATTTTGATATATGTCGGGTGACCTTCTATTCCGAATCGCTTCATCCCAATGAACTCGCGATTGTCTCGGATCATCTCCGCGCTCTTCCATGTATGTTAAAGATGCGTGATAACGTTCTTCCGCCTCTTCATCGAACCCGCGACTCTGCTCTTGGGATCTCCATCCTTGGTTGTTCCCATTTCGACCGTAATTTCTTCTGTTATCCAGCTGCTGGTCTCTGGTACCACGCTGATTCCAGTTTTTCCTTCCTCGGTTACCACGGTTCGAACCTCCTCGATACGCTGGCCTCCAATTTTGGTTTTCGCGTCCTTCGCGCTGCCAGTCGGATTTTTCTGTTTCGGTGCTTGTGGATTTGCTCTGTGTCTGCACCTTCGTTGGCTCAATCGGCGTATTCGTCATATTAACTTGTTCCACATGTCGACTTTGCCTTGCGTGCTGCACTGTGGTTAGATCGAGTTGTCTCAGCACTTCCTCCATATCGATTGCAGTTTTGGCGTTTGCTGAGATTAGCAGACGCTGTACTTCATACGGTAGCTGCTTGGCTATTGCTATGCATAAATCTGACTCTTTAAGCCCTTCATCAAGCTCGCGAAAACGGCATAATTGATTCACAAAGAACTCTCCGTACTTAGTCGTATTACTAGTACTGTAACGCCTGGAATACAAGTCCAGTCTGAGGTTTTGTTGTACGCTCGCGTTCCAATATCTGCTTAAAAATGCTTGGCGAAATTCGTCAACGGTGTCGAACGTGTACCGAAAACTCCTAAACCATAGCGCACACTCCCCTTCGGTTAGTTTTTCAATCGCTCTCAACCTGCGCTCTGGCGGTACTTTCGCATCATTCAAGTACTCGGAAACTTCTTTAAGCCAGTACTTGGGTGTCATATTAGAATTACTCCCAGAGTATTTCTTGGGTTTCTCATCACTAGCCCTTATAACTGTGACTATTTGGTTTTGTACAGCATTTTCATGCGGTGTTGACATGGCCATTGGCATACCAGGTGTGGCATACGGGCTGTCACTTGGCATGGCTGCATTCTTTGGAGTGGGCTGTATTTCTATCTCTGCCCATTTATTTCTCCTATTCTCGTCTATACTTCCTTCGCTAGACCTAGGATTCCGCAACATGGATTCCTCCTGCGCTATCATTCTAGTCTCAATTTGGCTGTGCCTGTTTTCAGCCCTTTCCAAACGAGCTAATACCTCTCGTTCTATTTTCTCTAGGCGATCTCGGTTTCTTTCTGCCATAGAAAATACCTTTTCCTTATCATCCTTAAGGTTTTCCTTCAGGTGGATAATTTCCCCTGCTAGACTTTCTCTTACTTCGGCAAGAGTCTTATCGCTGGCTTCAGTCTTTAAGCCTTCTCGAAGCTCTAATTCTTCGCGTAAGCCTGTAACTTCCCTTTGAATGTGACCTTGTATATGAGAGATTTCAGTCCTTATTTTCGTGATTTCCCCTTGGTCTTCGTCCTGTCTTTTATGGATAACTGCTAAGTCACTCTGAGTTTGTTCCAACTCTTTCTGCACTTTTCCGACTTGTCTCTTCATATTAGACATTATCTCCTTATTCTCTTGATCAGAAGTTTTTATTTCCTGAATTTCCTTACATTGGTCAAGGATATTCTGATCCTGTTTTCTTAAGTATTCGTCTACCGCCTTGGCGTAACCTGCCATTCGCGTATTCCATTTTACGTCATTATCCTCGAACCTATGATCCACGGTCTGAGTGAACGTGTTAAATTGCTCTAACTGACGTTTAGTATTAGCTTCATTCTGACTTTGAATGTCTTTAAGCTCCCTGGACATACTGTTTAAATTATCGTTAATTTCACGCTGTGACTCTCTGCACATTTGCAGATTGCTCTCTAATTTTAATTCAATAGACTCAAAGCGTTTATCGTTATCATCTTGCATTTCTGAGATCACGCTAACAATATTTTTAGTTACCTCACGCTGGACAGACTCTTTAACGTCGTCCATTTTCTTATTAACCTCTATTAGGTTTAATTCTAACTGCGTGTTCACACTAGTTTGACTAGCCTCTAGTCTATTGTTTATTTCGGTTTGATTGGCATCCAATCTACCCGCTATTTCATCTTTAAATGCCTTGGATTCTTCCTTACTCTTAGCATTAATAACATCGAAATGCTCCCTTAACTCAGCAATACACCTGAGTATTTCTTCCGTTCCAGCCATCCTGTACTACTTAATTTGAGATTCAGGTAGGCCGCAGCTGAATATGCTGGCACGTTCTATTGGAAAGAAAAGATTCCGATCCCGCGACAACAACAACAATATATTATAAAATGTCAAAACTAACTATGGAATGGGTATTGACCCTCGTACCCGTCTGACAACAATGTCTGACGTCTGAACATCATCTAGAAAGACTCACAATCGCTCAAACAAAGTTTGAGGAAAAATATTATTTCTATGGTTTTCCCCATGAAAACCATGCTATTATTATGGGATTTTTCTGAATCCCATAAGCCATCCACGTACGGGCGCCATGTTAATAATGTATGTTGGGGTACATGCTTAAGTGGAGGTTACCTGTATTTTAAACTGTCCCCACGTATCAGCGTCATGTTAATAATTTATAGTGACCTGATAATTAAAGGGGTTTGGTGAAAGTTACATATATAGTAAGCATGTCTGATGGAGGATTATCAACAATTATTTTTAAACGTGATGGCTTATTAACAAATGGGACGTGGCCTTTCCTATTTTGTCTTAATATCTATGCTGTACTTGCTTCTACCATTAATACCTTGGCCGACTTTAAGCAATACCTGTGACTCAATCCAAGTACAGAGACAACTCCTCCATGTACCCGATTGTCACCATGTGGACCATGTGTTCGTATCCCAACTAGCTCACGGTCTTTCGAGGTATGGGACGTTCCTGCCCACAATACGACCACATGCTCAGGATTTGAGTCTACCAGGTAACTACTCTACAGGAAATACACAACATTCCTACAAATAAAACATTTACTGGTCTAAAATCATGGCTAAACAACAAATACAAATCAAAGGACAAATTACATTTAATTCCCACAAATAAAATAGGGTTATTCTGTGAGCTTTCTTCGTAAAAATAGTGCTACACTGCACTCAAACCTAATTCTAACATCCTGTCAATAATAGTTCAGATTACAAGGTTTCCATAGTGTTCATCATGTGACACAATTTTAGTTAATGGGAGTATCTTAATACAAAAATCACATGTCACATAAAATGAGATTACTAAGACATTATTCCGTCTCTTATGGCATTTACTTCAACTAGCAAAAATTCATTATATTCTGAATTTACTAACAAATATTTGTTGTGTCGTGCGAATCATCTTCCTTCTTTCCATCCCTATGAACGATCTAGGACAGTGGTACATGCTCCTTAAAAAAAAAAATATGGATAGAATATTTTATAGTTTCACCATATAACGATTTTCTGGGTCTTGTCGGGCTTACCATAGTTACAACTGTGTCATGTTCTGGGAAAAACACATACCCGTTTGCATAAATTAGCATGAACTGGCAAAATGCATTTTAAAGAAGATGCCTACATTATTTTGGTTCAGCTTTCCTCCTCAGAGGATAACTTCGCCAAATATTATCTGATTTCAATGATCCAACAACGTATGTGACTTGCCACACACCATTCAATTCAATTGGCATCATTATAATACTCATATATTAATTGCATATTTAAATACCGAGATTCCTCAGTGTCCTACTGTGACTGTAAATGACAAGGGATCGGTCGACCGACCTTTCTCCCCCTCAGCAGGCCATAAAATTCGTTCCAGCTGGCTAACCAAGATGGCCGCCACGGAAATGGTCTACAATACCTCTCTCTCTCTATCGTCAAGGTCAAACTTGTTTACAATTATATAACAGTACAGATACGCTAGGCGTGATTCCTAAGTAATTGAGTCATTTAATTAATTAACACCTATCTTTATAGTGTATTTGGGCTCAAATGGCTCCTTAATAAACATTCATGGCTGGGGTGGAATTCTAGTGATAGCCTTGCCGTTCTATGGTGATTATGTGGCTTTAAGACGCGCATCATAGTGAAACCCCACGGTTTTCACCAGCAGCTGTCAGTAACAATATCAGGAAACCTGCGTTCCTAGACGACGAATATGATCCTACCTCTCAGGGTAGACCATTGGTACAAATGCTCACTGCGTCTCGACGGACGTCAATAGTGGCCATAATTCATGCAAGCGTTGGAAATAGACAGGATCTATCCAAATCGCTGCGTATAATATAGTATGCACAAAGGCGATACTCCTCGAAGATTCAGCCAACTCTTCACCTAACGCGCAAGCTATACTAGTCAATCCCCGCGATTATCTTACGTAAATCACTGGATTCTACGTTAATCTGCACGTTATACATACGGCTCAAACAATATTTCACATAGATGACTCCATTATTAAGGCACCTGCGTTCTCTCTGTTATACTACTTAAGCCAAAGCTTTACATAGCTCCTAACACAAATGTATAAATTTACTGGCTTACTTTAATTTAATGGTCCTCAAACATAATCCTAAGGATTGACCATATTAAATATTCATTCAAATTTTCACTGACACTGAAAAAGCTCTCGTATTACACTATATTCCACGTTACACTTTTACTGTTTACCAAATTACAGTATCTTTAAATTGGACATGACACTATATGAACATTACTTAGGCCACATTTGCCCATTACTTTATTGTTGCCGACCCCAGTTATTACTATTATTCATTTACCGTTACCGTTAGATTCATCACTATTTTTGACCTAAAGGGTCCTAAACAAATCACCTTCCAAGCCATACTTTATTCAAGACGAGTGGTGAAAACTCGTTCAGTAAGTGACTATTACATCTTTTAATCTCAAAATGATAAATCGTTATATGGTGAACTATTCAGTTATAAGGATATAATTGCATGTGTACTCACTTTTTCCTTCTTGCTGGAAAATGCCAGCTCTTCAGCCTAAGCGCTACCATGATGATTGGTTTAAGCCATCATGATATCCTTAACACAACACTGAGATTCACACACTTGCCACATGATACACATATTTTTATAAGTGGCCTTTACCACTGCTATACACTGAATATTAACCATTAGACACATGAACACTTTAAATCATTATTTCACAATTTATGTACACTTTATCCATTACTTCACATGTTGATCCTTAATCCGGACTTCTCCTACGCTTGATCTCAGAGATGCGATGCAATTATGACAACCGCTGGTCTACGTGAAATCTAGTAGCGTTTTACGGATGTTCGATCCTCGTTCCCTGCAATCTCGTTCAGCTCACTATCCTGGTTAGGTGGCAATGACTTCCACGCTCCCATCACTGTAGTGATCCTGATGATAATGTCATACAATTCTGACAATACCTCCCGGTATAAGAACTGTTCGAAAACATTATAAGTTCCTTTTCGCTGTAGCGAATTTATATCTGCGTCAGATAATAGATAAATATCTGTATTAATTTACTTTCGACGCCCTTCATGATTACTTATGAAGCTTATAACTTGCTTCCATTGTCTTCAACGGCGGAGCGTTGATATTTTAATACTTGGCGTGCTTACTGTAGAGCGAATGTAGACAAAGACTTCTAACTCTCAACTGCTGTAGGTCAACTAACAACTTTCAACTCGAGCGACTGTAGATCAACTGCCTTTCAACTGCTTTCGACTGACTGCTTTCAACTGACTTCGCGTGGGCTGCTCCCCCTTATAAAGGTTTCTTGCACAAAATAGTCCACGGGACACGTGAGAGCGACTCCCTTCTTGAAATAATCCCTCTTCAGCCGAAATGACATCTGCATCTTGTTTATTTAGGTGTGGAGGTTTCAAAAACTTTCGCGTGCTGGCGATCGCTTCGGCCAATTAATTACAATTAATTGCCTTAGTTCAGTGCGTTATGACGCCACGGTGGGGGTTCCCCGCTGGCTGGTCACAGTATCCCTGCTCTTGAGCGTGAGTTAGGTTGTAATGCGGTCATTTTGAGATATAGGCATTAATTTAGGTGAAAAACCACTCCTAAATTACCTTTCCGTGAATATATTCATCTGTGTGTATATTTCAATGCATTACAGTGCTCCATTTAGCTGGAATTAATTAATTTCCTTGTGCATGCGGTCCCGCCATACCTTGCCCCGTTGTCAAGTGGTGGATACCCGGGTCATTAATTTTGAGCTGTCTCCCCGCTCCAGACATAAGTAGTGCGGTCGGCGCCGAAATTCTGCACCCACTTGTTAAGGATCATTTGTAAACTGCCAAACTCGCCTTCTCTCGTTTTCGTATGCTCTGAAAACGTATATTTCCGTGCATTTGGCTACAATTCTTCCCTTAAATTGCTATGATTTTCACGTATAAATCGTGAAATCACGCTAGACTATTATATGTCAGTATACCTCTCATTGCTCTGTGGGTTCCCTATAATTGCTCCCCCTTAGAGACCAATGGTTCGACCCTAGGCATAACCATGTGCCTGGTCTTCTCTGATGAGACCTGAGTTCGATGCCAGACTACCGTGACTGATTGGGCACAATACAAATATGGGTATATCTACCACACAGTATCAAAAAAAATCATTCTTATGATGAACCCGTATGTCGACAAAAAAAAAAGTTAAAATGTGCTCTCAGACTAAATTCACCTAACGTGTACTTCCTGACGTGAAATACAATTGAAAGTCCTGTAGACGAAACGCAATAAACGTCACATAAAAACTGACCATCTACGTTGTGCTAGGTGCCCATACACAGGAAGACCCCTTTCATAAATTATAAAGGCTTGTGGTGCATGAAAATTCAGGTTCTCTAGACTCAAATTGCCCAAATTCCTAAAAGCCGCAAAAAATGCTGGTTCAATTCAGGAATTTTTGAAAATAATATTGCTGTTGGGAGATATAATAGACCTTCTGTACTATATGTCGAACGTGAAAATTTCATGAAAAAATTCTAGGTTACCCCTTCACCCACTTAATTGCATTGATGAATTATACGGTCTACGTTAGTTCCGTGATAACCTTATAGCCATTTGCAAACTTTCACAGAAATGTAATAAATGGAGTGTCATTGCTTTTTACAGAAATAGATGGAAAGTTGTATGCCACCCCTTGAGATAATGTTCTCATGGTTACCGATTTGCATTACTTCATTAGTTTGTTAAATTAAATTAAGTTAGTTTTCTGGGAATATTTCAGAAACTGTTGGATTTAGAGCCTTATAATGTAGTTTTCAAGGTCCCTTTAGGGCCCCCGAGTTTTGTTGCTGGCACCGAGGGGCATTGTCTCGTCGTTGTACGCCATAATATAATAATAATATAATATAGGGAGAAATTATAACACCTATTTTTTTATTTTTATTTTTATTCAGCCAATGGCCATGTACTTTTCTTTTCAGGACGGGTCAGGGAAGGGATATTATCAGAGAAAGAAGCATTCACATCGCGCTTGAGCAAAATGGAAATGGCCTACCATTTAACTAAGGACATCTATAAGAAAAGGTCAATATCCCTCAACGCAAAACTAAAACATTACTGCAGTGTCATCCGTCCGGAGGTCTTGCATGCTTCTGCCTCACGATGAACAAAAAAGGCTTGGTCGAGAAACTGGAGGCCAAAGAAAGAAAAATTTTGAGAAAGATATTGGGTTCCATCAAAGACAATGGGGAATACAGAAGACGGCATAACCATGACCTATATACTCATGTGGAGAAGATAAGCAACGTCATCCGGAAGAGAAGGTTACCATTTGTTGGGCATGTGAAACGAATGAGCCCAGCGAGACTGACCAACCGCAACATAACTTACTTTCAGGAGAGGAAAACAAAATGGGCCTGGTTCATTGAACTGGATAAAGATCTGAAAGAAGTGGGGATTACACCAACAGACATTCAGGAGTGCGTCCCACTCAAAGGGAAACTTCAAGCTTGTAAAGGTTTCCAAGAAAAACCGAAGCTGAAAACGGGAAAGATTTGGACCCAGGAACGGAAGGAAGTCCACCGAGAACGAATGCGAGCGTACAGGGCAAACATCAAAGCCAGTAGGAGACGGTTGGAATGACGCGGTCCATAGATGGCCTATACGAAATGAATGAATGAATGAATAATATGGGGATAGGAATATAATAGACCTGCCGTACCACACCCGCAGGTGTAAATCGCGTGAAAAAATCTAGAGTACCCCTTGATCCCCTTAAGCTCATTATACGTATTGATGAATTTTACGGCTTAATTTGGTTCCGTGATAACCTTCTAGCCGTTTGCAAACTTTCACACTAATGTAATTAATGGAATTGCATTGCGTCTTACAGCAATAGATGGACCTCTGAGAATCCGTTGGCATGGTTACTGGCTTGCATTCGTTCATTAGTTTATTAAATAAAATTAGTTTTCTGGGAATATCTCAAAACCGGTTGGTCTTCGGTCCTGAAATTTGGTTTTCGGCGACCCGAGTTTTGTCTCTCACATATAGGGGCTGAAAATGAGTTTTGTCTCGTCCTTCTACGCCTATTTCAGCATGTATTTTAAGGGGGTAGGCCCCCTTTTATGAGAGGTACGGAGAAGAGTTACATCAATGATTAGTGTCGTGCCTCTGATGGATATCTGTACCAAATTTTACGTTGATACACCCAGCCGTTCTCGATTTATAAGGGAACAAATTTGTCCACAGACAAACAAACAAACAGACAGACAGATAAAAAAATATTTTCGCGCGCATCTATCATAAAACGCGTAAACAACTCAAATTTCCGTAGAAATTCAGAGAAAAACATACAAACTTTCATGTTTATATATAGAGAGATATACTGCACCGCTCGGTGTTGACCGTGTTTTATTGCACAGATTTTGGTTTTACTCGCTAACCGTTGGAGATATACGAAAAGTGATAAGGACCTTTCGGATAGAAAATTAAATGTTAAAGCTCATGTATACCATCAAAAGTTTGCTATTTCTTAGAGTTCGCTTTTTATTTGAAAAGGAAATATGAAATTTTGAAACCAAAGGGTGTAGTGACGTGACAAATGTCGGTTTTACTCGCTAACTGTTGGAGATACACGAAAAGTGATAAGGACCTTTCGGATAGGAAATTAAATTTCAAAGCTCGTATGTGCCCTCAAAAGTTTACTATTTCCTACCGTTCTCTTTTTATTTGATATGGAAATATGAAATTTTGAAACCAAAAGGTTTAATGACGTCACTAAAATGGTCGCCATTTTTTAATAGTACATAATTTCGAAATCAAAAGTATCCTATGTGTAAACCTGGTAAATTAGCTACATCCATGCAAAATTTCATTTAAATCGGACCAGTGGTTCTTGAGTTATTGAGTAACAGACAGACAGACAGACAGACAGACACACACCATCTCATTTTTATATATTAGTATGATTATATAACACATAATAATATAGTAACTAGAAGACCCGTGCTGCTCCGCAGCATTCACTTCAACAATCCTACAGCACTTCTGTCCATATCACATTTCCATGTCTTCATGCTAGTGACCTGAACAGACATTTACGGTACCGTCGCACAGTGGTCCGGATCCGTAAAAAAGCGGTCAAAAATCGATTTTTCAACTTTACTTTAGAAACGCCAAACCACCTTCCAAGTGAAGTTTGTTAATCAGTGTACATTAATTTCACTTTTTCTTTGGAAATTGCTTCTGTGTGTCTGGGATATATTACTGCAAAAGTGATACAACTCTTCGTTTCTGAACTTCGCACTCCGTTAAGTAAACTTTTAAATATCATTCTAACTTCAAAATTAAACTCGGGGTCTTTAATACTGCATCAGTATGTAGTTTTGGGTCTGATATATATGTTTATAGCAAGATTTTCAACTTCAGATCACGTATAAGAACTCTTGTACTTACTTTTATAGTGCATTTTTTTTTTTCAAGAAAAAATAAATTTTGCTTGACCTACAAAAAATGTATACATATGTTCAGCATGAAACTTATACAATTTTTAAAATGAAGACTGGAGAATATATCCTTAAAAGTTTCATCGCCAGAACACGCCAGATGCGTGATTGAGAAGGGAGAGAACATTACTGCGCGCTCTGAGGATAAACACTCGCGCGAGATAAGGGTCTGTTGAGACATTTGTTTATGCTACGCAAGGGATATCTCTAGGCCAGGAAACCAAAATAATCTTCAGTCGCGAGAAGTAATTGATTAGTGGTAGTTGTGAAGTGTGAAAAATGAATTTCGTTGTTAGTCGCAGTGAACTTCATAACAAGATTCGAGAGAACAAAAATCAATCTCGCGCTCGCCAAGTAAAGTTTGTGGTAACATATCACATTAACAAATTCCAATTAAATGTTGACGAGTGTGTCGAGAAAACAGTGTATAATAATATAAGAACCTTTTTCTTTTTGCCTTATTTTGACCGATGGAGAAAGTGTCACTTCTTAGAACATTATTTTTTGAAGAAATATTCAGACTGGTTGAAAAAAGAAATTGTGATTTCAATTCCGAGCATGCCTGGCTACGCAAAATCAGAAGATCAAGGTCGTCCTTCAAAATAATTTGAATAGCTAACGGAGAGAAGCAAAAGAAGAAAAATTAAAGACCTAAGGGAGAGCGCCACTTCATCAGAGCTTGCCTATGCGACGGCTATGAATGTAAGGGCAGAGGGAGACGTTTCATCAGCCAAGCTATTAAAAGAAGCTACCACGACTACACCAACAAGGGGCAAGCGAATATGGGATGCATGGAGAAAAAGGGGTCAACTATCTACAAAAATGCCAGTGGAAGAAACTTTATCATTCATAATTAAAGCGAAGTTATCCATGCACCAGTATGTGACAAAGAGAAAATTATTTAATAAACATAATCATGATTTATAGCCTAGCTATTATGCTATTTTGAATGCTAAAAAGGCTACTTATCCACAAAATGTAATAATTAAGGAAAATGAATGTGTTGTGAAAATACGAGACGTGCTGGACCACACTTCCTCCAGAATGTTATCAATGTTACCAGATGTGAGTGGTAAGAGCTATACATTATATTGTAAATGGGGCTTTGATGGCAACTCCGGCCATTCCCAATATAAACAAACCTGGTCAGAAGCTGAAAAGAGTGACCAGAGTTTATTTATGTCATCTGTCGTGCCTCTGCGCCTCGTTGACAGTAAAACAGGTATTATTGCGCGGAAAAATCCAAGAACCTCATCTACACGATTCGGCAGGCCTATTCGAATGCAGTGGGTTCATGAAACATCGGAAATTACACGGACGGAAAGGATGTATCTAAATGATCAAATTGAGAATTTACATAATTTGGTTATAAACAAAACCGAAGTGCAGTATTTCTTAATATTGTCAGTGATAGATGCAAAATATGCAATGCTTTAGCACAGTCTTCAAGCACGAAGTGCTATATTTGTGGTGCGAAAATTTCAGAAATGAACAATCTACAAATAATGGCACAAAAGCTCGTCGACAATTTACAGCTTGAATTTGGAATTTCAGTTCTGCACGCCCACATCCGATTTTTTGAAAGTCTCCTGCATATTTCATACCGCCTGGGTTTTAAAAAGTGGAAAGTGAGCGTGAAAGATAGTAATCGAGACTTATTCGAAAGAAAGAAAAAAAAAATGTGCAAGACTCATTCAGAACGAGATAAGGTCTTCTAGTTGATATTCCGAAGCCTGGATATGGAACAACCAATGATGGCAAATCAGCCCGAAGAGTTTTTGAACAACCTCAAGTAGCATCCGAATTAACAGGGGTAGACTGTGAGTTAATAACTCATTTCGGAATAATTTTAAAAGCAATTTCATCTGGTCATGAAAGTGATAGTTCACAGTTCAATTCCTACCGCAGCGAAACAGCAAGCTTATATGTACGGCTATATCCATGGTATTACATGTCTCCAACACTCCATAAAATATTTATCCATGGATCTTCCATTATAGAAGCAGCTATTTTGCTGATTGGAGAACTTTCAGAAGAGACCTTAGAGTCTAGAAACAAAGACTTAAGAAAATATAGGGAAGACCATACCAGAAAATCCTCAAGAATTCCCAATAATTTTGACTTGTTCCATAGACTATTGCTAAGCTCTGATCCAATAATTTCAAACACGGGAGGTCTACCGAAGAAGAAAAGAAGACAGTTGCCTCAGGAGGTGTGTAATTTATTGTCTATACCCGAGGACGAGACGGAGCAGGAAGGGGAATAAGAAGTCGACTCATCCGGATCAGAGGATGAATAAGTAAGTAATTTTATGCACTACGACAAATTTGCCTCATAATAACATCTAATTTAAAGTTTTACACAAAAGTATTTCATTTCTTTTAACGGAAAATATTTTTGTCCGCTTTTTTTTTCGAATCCGGACCACTGTGCGTCGCTTTTGTGTAAATGATGAAGTAGACTTATGAGATCAAATGTGTGGGTGTCTGCATGTCCTCTGTGTGCATAAGCTTAAAAGGCGCACGGACGTCAGGTTCCAGACGCAATTCTGAAAAGCCGAAGTGAACAGCTAACTCCAAACACATCAGCTATTCTCTTCTCTGAATAATAAACTCGACACGACTCGGCAGTTTGATGCTTGCTGAAGCTAGGGTGATAGGTTGCTCGCAAGCTCGTAAACTCACTCTTAAGCTAGTAATTTAACTTTCCACTCAATGGAGATTGCTGGAAGAAATGAAAACGTAAAAACACTTACAGTGGTCGATTTGGGAGCTGTCGCAGACTTTCTTGCAGAACTTTTCATGCTGAACAAATCTCAGAGAATATCGATATTTTTAACGGTTTACCCAGAGTAAGCTTAAAAGACACATGGACGTTAGGATTTTCTTCAACTCAATTCACTGAACTCGTAAATGCTCGGCTTCTTTTGGTCATAAATAAATGTTCTTCTACCTAATCCTTCATCGAGAAATCCTTTACAGAATGGTGAAAACCGCATCAAAATCCATCAAGTTGCTCTCGAGATTACCTGTTACATCCAAGAATTGGGAACTTTGTTTTATACTAAATAGATAGAGATATCCACACAATTTAAGGCTACAGCGGTACAATTTGGTGTTTTGTCTACTTATGAACAATGGTATGAATTTAAAATAAAAGATGGGTCTCTTATATTTGAATTTAGAGATGTAACTCTTGGTTAACATATAGAGGTGTGCAAATTAATAGAATTAAATAAATAATTTTAATTAGTCATAATTACTTTTATTCAAAATCATTTTATTGACCAACATCTTTTGTTGTCCTACTTAGTAGTGTTTCCTCTCCCGTGGAATTACACCATTTTCCATAAGGAATTGCGTCTGGAAACTTTCAGATTATTGGATTCCGTGGGATATCTGAGCTGGCTCCATTTTCAATTTTTCATTGACTTTAGAATTCAAGTCGGGTGATTTCAATGCCTAGTCAATGAATCTTTGAATAGTTCAATAGCGTTCATCAGTTAAAAGACCCCAAATCCCTCCGCTCTAAATTCACACGTAAAGTAGAGTGAAGTAATAAAAACGAAAAGTGTGGCATTTTGCATTTGCAAGGCTCCTCTGTTAATGGAAATTCTAAAAAATCATTTTAATTTGAGTTTCTTAAATTAAAATATAATTAAGTGTCTTGGTTAAACATTTGAAGTAATTTCATCGCCTTGTAAACATACTTAGTGCATTAAACCGTGAAAAGTAAAAATGCAATTTTGGAAAACTGACATCGAATCTAATAATTTGCACATCTCTGTAAAGACAGCTATCGCCTCCACCCCTACAGATAGATTAGTAAGTAAAGGCGATTGATGAGAAATTAAAAGATAACTCACACAGAAGGAATTAATATTTATTAAGATGTAAATTTGATTGAGTGTATCTTTGTTATAGAACCGAGGGAATGAAATAACAGGATGTAGGATAGTAATCACCGATGTAGGACAATAGTAATTTTTTTAACCATTACCACAGGACAGTTATCGTATTAGGGATGCGGACGTCCTTGTATAATTGCTATTTAATCTGTACCCCGTTTGCTGAGGTATGTGCTCCTCCGCAACATTCGTTTCAAAATTATAATCGTACTTCCTTCCATTCGACAATTGCTGTTCGCTTGCCTTTTGGTTCTATTTGAACTTGGACGTCATGAAAGGATTTTGCTCGCAATAGTGCGACATACAGTAAAGTTGTCCGTGGCTAAACACCGGTTGAGTAAATAAATGCCTACTTGATCTAGTGTTTGACCTTGAGCTTTATTGATAGTTATACAAAAAGCCAAACGTACTGGAAACTGCCTCCTTTTGAAGGAAAATGGCATAGAAGTATCTGATGGCGTAAGGTTAAGGCGAGGGAGTAGGACATTGTGTCCAACATTTACGCCAGTAATAATTTCCAGGTTTAAGCAATTGTCATGCATCTTCCAAACCAACAGTCTTGTACCGTTCAAAAGACCTTGGGTAACATTAATATTTCTCAACAAAATCACAATTGAGCCTTCTTTTAGTCGAAGGATATGAGGTGGCAATCCACTTATGCCTATGCTGTCTAAAAATTCTATTGGGAATTGTAGAAGTTCACTCTCATCTTCAGTAATCAAATTATTCACACTGATGTAAGTTCTCGATGATCCTGGGATTAGGTCTAAAACTTTGTCATTGATTTCTTTACGATGTTCCTTTTTAGGTGCTAAAATCGCTATTTTTGAAAAGCGTGAAATATTTTTCAGCGTGGGACTAATTCTGAATTTTCTCCATCGACGTGAAGTTTGCAAAGTCACGTTGATCTGTATCCGCTCGCATATTTTTGATGAGTTTAAAAATTTTGAATAATGGCCACAAAGGAGAGAACCTTACTGACATTTGGACTGATGCTGCTTTAGATACGTGAGGCACAACAGGCAATACCTGCCTAAAATCTCCACCTATGATGATAACTTTTCCTCCGAAAGGCACGTCGTTGTTCATGATGTCCTTGAGCAACCGATTTACACACATCAACGCGTGCTTATTAGCCATAGGGGCTTCATCCCAGATGATAAGTTTTGCTGAACGAATATAAAAAGCTTCCTTGCTGTTAACTTTTATTCCTGATACAGAACTTTCTTTTAAATGTAGAGGTAACTTGAACTGGCTGTGTACAGTGCGCCCCTGAGGTAGTAACATTGCTGCAATACCAGTCCATGCAACAGAAACTACATTTAACCCCAGATTTGTGCAACTGTAAATCAAGCATTGGTAAAGAAATGTTTTCCCGGTGTCACCTGGACCCTCAATGAATTATGCATTACTCATCCTTTCATTGCTGACTTGTACTAACCCCAAATTTTCTGTAATTATAGCCGTTTGATTTCCATTTGCTTGGTTTATCATCCGACTTAATTGATCCTCATTAAATTTTGGATAATTCATTGGTAAATTTATCTGAGGGAGATTATCAATAATAGCTGGCAATTAAAGAGAAGTAATGGGAAGACCATGGAGCTTTAATGTATTAGAAATATGTATAAGAGTGAACTGATATGCAATGTTAGGTTCGTGAAACTGCAGATAATCTTCTGATAATGAATTCTTGAAAATGTACCATAACTATCTTACATTTGAGGGGTCTGAAAGATACATATGTAAGAAAACAGTTGTCGTAACTGAGAAGGCATCTGAAATTGTGACGCTTCCGCCGAACAACGCTGCCATTCAGAATCGTCAATCAGCAAACCTCGCTCCTTAGCTGTTTCTTTAAAAGTAGAATAGACAACTGCTTTGTATGTTTGTAGATCCTGGAAGCTGGTAGCACCTATGACGTGAAGCATTAACAGGCGTAAATACTGTAATACCTTTCTGTTTCTGTAGGCGAAACATTATACATTCTGCCTATAGTTTTTGAAACATTTTTTCTTTTTTGCCACTGGCAGTTGCTCTTATTCCAGACGTAATGTACTGGTGTTTCAGGATATATATATAGGGGCTTCTGGCTTGCAAATCTTGATTTAACTTGAACCACGCTTGTAATTCCGTGCTGCGCAACTGTGCTTGAAGTAAAATATCAGGAGCGTTAACATCTTTAAAATAGATATTTTGCAAGTTTGGCAAGTGAACTGGTAATCGCACGATAGAATGTGACTGTTCATGCATGTGAAATGAAAATATCCTGAAAGCGGCTTCTGTTGGACCAACATATCTAGCATTTAGGAAAGATGTAATTTAATCGCAGTTCACCGTTTCGCCTTCAGGACATATTTTAACAATGCAGCAGTCATGATCTTTATACACATACTTGTGGATTTTAATATATAAGATATTTGTGGATGTATTTAACACTCCAAACACTTGAGCATATTTCAACATTAATATGAGCTTGGCACGTAAAGTAAAAGAAATGGATTGTAGGGAACAATGAATCGACTACCGATTTCAATGTCAATGCCTCGAATTGTTTTTATAATAATCCGTCCATTATTTCTTCTCCTATATGAAGGATAACCATTGGCATTAACTTTGGTCTCTTCCTGAAACTGTTTAGGGAAATCTTTCTTACATACGCCATCTTTCATACAGACTGAAGAAGGATGCAAAGATCCGCGAGGACCATGTACCATATGACATACCAACTCGTATAGCGCTTCATCCTCGAGATCTGCTATTTCGGCTGACACCACACTGTCAATGTCAGAAATTTCTCGAAACTTACAATCTTCCGTTAATGTTTACCGAAAATTTCCTTAACATTAATCTAGCAATTCCTTTACTTTGCAATGGAAAACTCTCACTTCAATATCAGGCCTATTATTAGCCGTTTCCCAGAGATGGATGCTGTTAAGTATTTCTGGCCAGCCCACATTATTGGTGAACGTAATGAATAAATCTGGCTTTCCAAACTTCCTCACTATCGCCATCGCATCCTGATAATTTTGCAATACTTTCCTTCGGCTACCTGTAAAAGAAGATGGCAAAACTACGATACGACCGACTCTGAGATTTTCATTTTCTGCTCGTGCATGCAAGGCGTCTGCAAAACGGCATATGTATCAACTCGTAACTTCGTTTGTTGATGATGTATGTATTTTAACCGGTCACCTTCCATACGACAGTAGTAATCCACGAATAAATATCCATTTTGCAAACTTGAGCAGCGACAACTAACTCAACATGACCTCCATGAACACCATTCAAAGACATATACATTTTGTAATCATCGCTCGTATTGATAGCAGTTTCGTACATATCGCTGTTGCCAACAATAAAGGAAGAATAATTATTCCACTTGTCTGTAACATGTTTTACAATTCACTTTCTGACCTGTGTAAATAAACTCTGATTGTTGTACTCACAATATGCCAATGACCTGAACAGACAATTACCGTCACCTTTAATCTTTATAACATTTGTAATTGAGTGTCGCCTCTCATTCATCACAGTATGGATCATTGTATTGATTGAGCACACAACCTATAAGGACGAATAATGAAACGAAAAGAAGACAGTTAGTAGCTGGTGAGACCAACAACTATATAACAGAAAGATCGGATACACAATACAAAATGGTGGTTCCAACATTCGACTGTAGCGGCATCTTCGTGAAATTAGTTGTCTTTCGTATACAGTATTTGCTGTCATTCAAAGAGATGTTGACATGACAGTGTCATTAGCAAAATGACTTCTGATTGTGCATGATCATTTCAGTCTCAAGGTAATCCATTCTTTGAGAAGTTTTAATTAAATTATGTGCACAGAATCCCCTTCTGCTTATTGTATGGATACATGCGACATTAGCGCCCGAGTGGAACAGGTATAAGTTAACGATATCATGTATGGATACATGCGACATTAGCGCCCGAGTGGAGCAGATAGAAGTTAACGATATCATGACGAAATTAGGGAACTCTTTGTTAATATCAAGTTAGATTTATTATTGGCGAGGCGTTGAATATCATGATGCAGTGTTAGTCGTTGTCGCCTAGCGACAATATGTCCGTCAAGTCATTTGATTCTATTTTCGTGAGATCTTGAAGGAAGTAATATTCGCAATTATTTTAATACACGAATGATATAATCAAGTAAGGTGGGTATCAATCGACGGTGCTTGACGGGCATTATATTTTAAGACAACAAACGTCGTCGTAGCGCAAATACTTCCCGAGATATTTCAGTTTTAGTAAAGGGTGAAATATTTTGAAAACTATATTTTAATACACGAATGATATAATCAAGTAAGGTGGGTATTAATCGACGGTGCTCGACGGACATTACATTTTAAGACAACAAACGTCGTCGTAGCGCAAATACGTCCCGAGATATTTCAGTTTTAGTAAAGGGTGAATTTTTTTGAAAACTATTTTAATATATAAGATATTGTGGTTATCACGCTCTCACTATCCTTTTATACAAGCCATATCGACGTTTACTAGATGAATGTTCCTGTTGTTTAATTTAAGGGACTTGGACATCGTGGTCCATGTACTTGGGTGTATGTGGAATTTTATCTGAATACCTGTGTTATTGTGAAGGCAGTATTTATGTGTGTATTTGTAAATAAGGTGAAGATTGGGTGAAAGTTGGCCGTGGCCTTATGTTAAGAACCATCCCGGTATTGGCCTGGAGTAGAAGTGGAAACCCACGGAAAAGTAGTTCTAGGATAGCTGAGATGGGAATCGAATCCGAACCTCTGGGGCGACAACTAAGGACGCTAGCTGCTACATCAGAAAGTGGACTACTAGAAAGATTACAGGAAATTGATAACGTAGCGGTCAACCTGCATGCTTTTCATCGCACTGGACCGGGTTCAATTCTCGGTTAATGCCTGTGAGATTTTCATGCTGATTTATTGTGGCCGGTGATTCACGTGCCACATAAAAAAGAAATCTTTCGATTATAAAATTTCGGTCATCCTTCCTTCCTTCTTTCCTTCCTTCCTTCTTTCCTTCCTTCTTCTTTCCTTCCTTCCTTCTTTCCTTCCTTCTTTTCCTTCCTTCCTTCCTTCCTTCCTTCCTTCTTTCCTTCCTTCCTTCTTTCTTTCCTTCCTTCCTTCCTTCATTCCTTCCTTCTTTCCTTCCTTCTTTCTTTCCTTCCTTCCTTCTTTCCTTCCTTCCTTATTTCCTTCCTTCCTTCTTACCTTCCTTCCTTCTTTCTTTCCTTCATTCCTTCCTTATTTCCTTCCTTCTTTACTTCCTTCTTTCCTTCCTTCCTTCTTTCCTTCCTTCCTTCCTTCTTTCTTTCCATTCATTCCTTCTTTCCTTCCTTCCTTCTTTCTTTCCTTCCTTCCTTCTTTCCTTTCTTCCTTCATTCCATCCTTCCTTCCTTCTTTCCTTCCTTCCTTCTTTCCTTCCTTCCTTCTTTCCTTCCTTCTTTCTTTCCTTCCTTCCTTCCTTCCTTCTTTCCTTCCTTCCTTCCTTCCTTCTTTCCTTCCTTCTTTCCTTCCTTCATTCTTTCCTTCTATCCTTCCTTCCTTCATTCCTTCCTTCCTTCTTTCCTTCCTTCCTTCTTTCCTTCCTTCATTCCTTCCTTCTTTCCTTCCTTCCTTCTTTCCTTCCTTCCTTCGTTCCTTCCTTCTTTCCTTCCTTCTTTCCTTCCTTCCTTCTTTCCTTCCTTCCTTCTTTCATCCCTTCCTTCCTTCATTCCTTCCTTCCTTCCTTCCTTCATTCTTTCCTTCCTTCCTTCCTTCTTTCCTTCCTTCCTTCATTCCTTCCTTCCTTCCTTCATTCCCTCCTTCCTTCCTTCTTTCCCTCCTTCCTTCCTTCTTTCCTTCCTTCCTTCCTTCATTCTTTCCTTCCTTTCTTCCTTCATTCTTTCCTTCTTTCCTTCCTTCCTTCCTTCCTTCCTTCTTTCCTTCCTTCCTTCATTCTTTCCTTCTTTCCTTCCTTCTTTCCTTCCTTCTTTCCTTCCTTCTTTCCTTCCTTCCTTCTTTCCTTCCTTCTTTCTTTCTTTTCTTCCTTCCTTCTTTCCTTCCTTCCTTCATTCTTTCCTTCCTTCCTTCATTCCTTCCTTCTTTCCTTCCTTCTTTCCTTCCTTCCTTCTTTCCTTCCTTCATTCCTTCTTTCTTTCCTTCTTTCCTTCCTTCCTTCTTTCCTTCTTTCCTTCCTTCCTTCATTCCTTCCTTCATTCCTTCCTTCCTTCTTTCCTTCCTTCCTTCTTTCCTTCCTTCTTTCTTTCCTTCCTTCTTTCTTTCCTTCCTTCATTCTTTCCTTCCTTCTTTCCTTCTTTCATTCCATCCTTCCTTCCTTCCTTCCTTCCTTCTTTCCTTCCTTCTTTCCTTCCTTCATTCCTTCCTTCTCTCCCTTCTTCGATACGTCCTTCTGTTCTTCATTCCTTCCTTTCTAAGGTAAAATGACATGTCGGGACGAGAACCCAAACTGTAACCTTTGTTTTTTCTGACCAAATCTCGAGTCAACATCTACATGGTATTATGCTTTGTTCTTCAGATGCAATACGCAAGAGAATAGCTAAAAGCTTTATCTTGTAAACCTACGTTTATAGCCCATATTCAGTAGTGTGTCTTCCCTTTGACTATTACTCGATATTCCGCATCACTTCAGTATTGACGAATAGTGCGATTGTCACGTATGTCGGCCATATGCACTTACTCTATGTATTCAATACACGTGATGGCCTCCGTTTCTCCACAAATGTGTGTGTAAATGGGAAGGAACGAGTCGTGATCCTAAAATGGGATTTGAAGAATAGAAGGGAAGAAGAAAGATTAAAATAAAGGCCAACGGAGCATTTTAAACTCACCTGTCTTCCTAGTTCAGGATACTGAAACGCGTTTCAACAAACTGAGCTAACGCAATTGATAAGTGAATTACTGAGTTAATTCCTACCATTGCAGAAATTCACTATGGCATATATATACCTTGAGAAAAGTTCGGAACAGGCATGCTATCACACAATGTATTAAGAGTCTGCCATGGCCCAGCATTTATTTTCCTGCAACACACTAGTAAATTTATCATGTAAGAAAGGTAGAACTCGAACTCTCCTGTTTACATTTGGAACATTTTTCAAACTCTTGAGGAAGTGTGCAATTTGAACATGAGGAAATCTTAACATCGTGCGATAATGTTCCTAACTTTTGCTGAGGTGTGTATTTTGAAACAAGTAGCTTGGAGAGTAAATTATATCTACCGTTACAAGATTACTGTCTATGACGGCTGTATTAATGAGATCGCGTGGTGTAGCAGGATGAGGTAGAGAAATGTAATTTCACTTCTTTCTCCCTGCTTCCTTTTCTAGTAAACGACCGGAGGAAAGAATTGTCAGTATTGTACCCAACCATGCACCATCAGTTAGAACGGATAAAAGAGATAGTAGGTTATACATCATTCTGTTTTTCTAAAGATTAGAGCGTGCTCCCTAAAAGCTCTCATCGTTTTGTATCTTACGCAACAAATTAATAATTCCTTGTGGTTCTGGCAGGTTGCCCTTAACAAAACATTTGTTCCAATTAAAAGTGGTCCGTGAGTAATGCACATTAAACATTGCGCGAGCCAGATTAATGGAGGGACCCATTGTCCTGCGGGCTACAGCTCCCTCTAATGTTACTGATTAGAATTACGTCCAATTAAATAAAGAACTTTCCGTGGAGAACAGTGTGAGTAACAAAAAATACTCATTTAATATTCTCACCACCGCGAAATTGACACCGGTAGTTGGTGATACCTATAGTGATTTCTGTCTCAAAAGCACGAGCGTAAATATGATGATAGAAAATTAAAGAAGAGAAAATATTGTGCTAACAAAATGCCAATACAGTGAGAGTATATTGCATTATATTGTTGGTGATATGAAAGTCCAATCAAGTGTCTTCCAGCAATACACTGATTAAAGTTCTAATGGCACTACTTAACTGTGTTTAGTAGGAGCGAGTAATCTTTTAAAATGCTGCTGGTTTCTAGACAAAATGCACTTATTTATAATGAGGACCGCTTCACAGTTGGTCTCCATTGTTTCCAGAAAGTCTAATGATTTCTTCAGCTTAAGATGGACCAACATCCGCTGCAGGTTTTTAAGATATACGTTGTGGTTGATTCTAGTGGATTGGGTTAATAAACTGTCGTAAGTTCCTGAATGTTTTAATCGACTTCCCGTTCATAACATATTCATTCTCCATCCCGTTCCCTGTACGTATATATACAGTATATATATTCGTGATATATTCTACTTCCGTAGTGGAATCCACCTTTCCGTCCATTAGCCTAAAGCTTCTGGAAGTGAATAGATGAAATTGACTTCACGAACTATCTACAATATTGCTATAAGAAATGAGCAGCCCTTCGGTCTGTACACGCTAATTCATTGCTCATTATTGATATGGTGTATAGCTCTTTGTAGTTTTGTGCCAGCATTAGTGGTTGAAACAATTTATGTACTTTGGAGTCTGCTATGTTACTGAAAGAACAACTGATCATCCTGTGCTTGATCATATGATTGGTGTTTGTGTGTTACTTGTAGAAATGTCGATAATGATGTCAGTTGCTCCCTGTCTCTTTTCATATTAATTTCTAAACTTCTAAACGGCTGGAGCGATTTCAATGAAACTCGGTAAGGTCAAAGCACCATTTTCGCCGACCCCGACCGCGCCCTTCAATTTTTATTACGTCCCACCAGTCCAACACGGCTGTGCAAAATATATCACTAGCATTCTATATTTCCGAAACTATTACCGATATCACCCTGGAATTTTGTACGGTGATAAGGGGCACTACTAGAAGTTCACCTATGAGACTTTCGAAAACCTGGTAACTGAAAAACCAACATGGCGGTCAAGTGAATTTGAGACCTTTAAATACTCAATTGAAATAAATTAAATGCCAGTGTATTAATTAATTAACATTTGTACAAGCATTTACCGTATCACGTTTCACTGCACTTGGATGGTTAAATCGCGAGAAACATCCATTTAAATATTTATACTTCGCGTCGCCTCCATGTTGGAGTTTGTGCTCACCAGGTTATTGAAAGTCCTATAGGTGAACTTACTTTCGAAGCCTCTATCAACATACAAAATTTCAGTTTGATTGCTGTAAAAGATTCGTACATATTGAGAACCGTCTAAATATTTCGACAGGAAAGAAGACGGAGAGGAGCCCGGCAGAAGTAAGTGGAAGCAATGCCGGACGCAGTTAGGTTCCCGTGGTCGCCAGCCCACGTCCCAATAGATGTGAGCCCCTGGGGGATCAAATACAAGAACATGGCGGATAAATGATCAGCGCTTCTAGGCTGCACATTGTGTCAAGCCAGTACACATTGAACCCTAAATAAACACCGCATGATATTAGTCAAATGTGTCACGAATGCCCTTGTATTTGATCCCCAAAGCTCAAAATGTACACAAAAATATTTAGCGATGTGGGGATTCGAACCCACATCCCAATCACAGGTCCGCTACCTTCTACGTGCTTGGGCCATTGCTCCAGAGCTACTTTTGGTGTGTAACATCTTTACACTCGGTTGCTGGATATTTTTATGGGAGTAATTTTGAAAAATGGGACGGACGTGGATCGGAACGATCGAGGTGGCACCAGCTGGCACACTTCCGTTCGATTGAACGGAAGTGTGCTCGAACGGATGTGTGCTAGCTGGCAGTGGTGGAACGAACGGAAGTGTAAGACGCACTGCCAACTCGATTGATCGATCCAGCTAGCAGTGGTAATATCCAGCTGGCAGTGGTAAGAGAAATAATGAGCACGCGGTGTCGGAAATTGATACCATGACGTACTCTCGGCCATGTGGAATGTATATGACATACTGAACGGTAAATGCTCATGCGAACTCTGGTGACAAGTGATTGAAACAAAGCACATGGTACATGTTCGAAGTCTTCGTATCAGTATTTAAATGGTAAAATGTCTTAATATCAAACATTGTAAGTAGTCGACATTGCCGGTATTATGTTTCTGCACAATGGCTATTCAAATATTAACCCACTTAAAGGTAATGAAGTCATCAATATAATATAATCGTTGTGGTTATACGAGAATCGAGTAAGCCTTCATGAACTATTGCTGAATACATTCTCTTTACACACAGGAGGGCCTGTTCATAAGGCATTTGGAACTCAATTTCACGCAGGAATATTATCGAAACAATCAAAATATAAATGAAACTTAATTCCGTAATGCAGTATTATTGGAACGTGGAAATAAGTCACCATCTTGTGTACAAGATTTGCGTAGTCGAAATAGCCGTGGGGTTAGTGTTTATGACTGTGAATGTAGAGAACTTGGGTTCGAATCCCGGATGGGATAGATATTTTTGCTACCCGATTATCATTTTAAACTATATTTATCATATCAATATGACTCATTTTAAGAGAATCCATATGGAATTATTTGTTGGTCTGTGAATGAAGTGGACCTGTTTATAAGGAATTTAAGGTTATGAGCGGTGTCGCGTCTATTAATCTAGTTGATCCATATCGTATTCTTTATTTAGGCTAGTGCTGGTGGATGCTACAAATCATCTAATAAAATGAGTTCCGTGTTATAAACTACAATATCTGTAAAACACTCCCTTTTACAATAGATTAATATTTGTGCCAATAATAGTATAAAATACCGGTGTATCAACAATTTCACGTGAGGTTTCTTCTATGTCAGATGTTTTTTTTAATTTAGTCAATTTACCCTCTAGGTTGAAGGTTCCCACGGACTCAGCGAGGGAACTCACCACTACCGCCTCTATGGGCAATGTCCTGGAGCTTGGAACATCTGGTCGGGAGGGATACAACTGGGGATGTGTGATCAGCACTTTACCCAGGCGGCCTCACCTGCAAAGCGAACAGGGGCCTCATGAGGGATGGGAAGGGATGGGTGAAATTGAGTTCCAAATGCCTTATGAACAGGCCCTCCTGTGTGTAAAGAGAATGTATTCAGCAATAGTTCATGAAGGCTTACTCGATTCTCGTATAACCACAACGATTATATTATATTGGGATGGATAGGCTAGGAAGAGGGAAGGAGGCGGCCGTGGCCTTACAGTAGGTACCATCCCGGCATTTGCCCGAAGACGAAGTGGGAAACCACGGAAAACCCCTTCGAGGATGGATGAGGTGAGATTCGAACCCCCTCTACTAATTTGGGCCACCCGAGGCTGAGTAGACCCCATTCCAGTCCTCATACCACTTTTCAAATTTCGTGGCAGAGCCGGGATTCGAACCCAGGACCTCCGGGGCGGCAGCTAACTATGCTGACACTACGCTACGGAGGCGACTATGTCAGATGTTACACATCATATGCGAATACTGTAAGGCTCGTATTAGGTAGATTTTAGGTAGATTTCATTAGAAAGCTAACTATTGCAATGGGTCCCATGTTTCGACTTCCGGAAAATTTCGACATATCTTCGCGTTTCACATCCCCCAGACCCCAAAACCACCGTCAGTTCAAAAGTTTATATATAATTTATGTATATCCTATATCAGTTTCTTGTGGACACGATAACTGCCGTAATTTTGCACCAATTACTTCGAATTTTTTTACCGAAGATGTATACCTATAAAATCTCGGTCGAGTTCGTTACTGGGCTAAATCGGTCGAAGGGGGTGAAAATGGGGGGCTTTTTTCGAAAAAGTGAAATTTCGCTATAACTCTCTTAATACGTGCAATATCGAATCCATTCAAAGTTCATAATATGTGTCGGATAAGTGCCAAAAATTTATGTCAAATAAGATTTTTGATAGCACCAACCATTGACCAAAGGGGTGGAAAAAAGTGGGTTTTTCGGGAAACATTAATCATATCTCTCTTAATAGGCACAATATCAAAACCGTACAAAATGGACAATATTCCCCTAATAATTACCTAAAACTTTTGTCTGAAAGAATTTTTGATATGACCCACCATTACGCCAAGGGACGAGAAAAATGATTTCGGAATTATAAGAAAATGCCAAGAGCTATCAGTGGTTGCCATGGCAACACTACTAAATTGATGAGGCATGGACCATCAGACGTTGCCATGACAACGCACTTGCACGAGATCAGATTCAGTATTTCCATCTGATTAAGTGGTTGGTTGGTTGGTTCTTAAGTTCAGGGGCTGCGACAACGCGGTCATGTAGCCCCGTGTACTTTGGGTGTGTGTAGAATCTGTCTGATAACCGGTGTTAATTGTGATGACTGTATTAGTGTGTGTTATCTGTTTGTTAATTTAAGTACTGCAACTAACAATTTTTCAGATAGTTCCTACTTTTGCCGCCAAGCGCCACTGTCAACGACTACGAGGCCAAGTTCAGAACTGAGCTACTAGACGCCGCCGCAGTCGGCTCTTGGCAACGAACATAGAAACCTAAGAGCGTTGTATACATTCTTAACCTATCCAATTTAGCTTCACACAGGTGCAATTAGTGGAAGGATCTTTAACATGCCATAAATCTATGACATGGGACCGCCGGCTTTACTTCCCCTCCGAAGGAAGGCATACTGAGGGATATTTAACGCTCTTAAAAAATCCGACGGCTTCGGCCGGGTTTGAACCCGGTATCTTGGGCATAGAAGCTCAGCATGTTACCGACTACGCCACCAAAGCCGCCTGATAAAGTGGGAAGCGGCTTCGGTGACGTAACTGGTAGCATGCTGAATGTCTATGCCCAATGTCGCGGTTTCAAAGCCGGCCGAAGTCGTCGGATTTTCTAAGAGCACTAGAATCCCTCAGTATGCTTTCCTTTGGAGGGGAAGTTCCAACGTTCGTTGCGAGTTGATGGTTGGGGTGGCATCTAGTAGCCAAGTTCACAGCTAGGTGTCGTTGACGGTTGTACCTGGTAGCAACATTAGGAACTACTGCTTGAAATTGACCGTCTGCAGTACTTACATGAATTAAGACTAATACAGCCATTACAATTCACACCGTGTATCAGACAGATTCTACACTCACCCAAAGTACACGGGGTTAGATGACCGCGTTGTCGCAGCCCCTAAACTGAGGAACCAACCAGAGGTAGATTTCGTTAGAAAGCTAACTATTGCAATGGGTACCATGTTTCGACTTCCGGAAAATTTCGACATATCTTCGCGTTTCACATCCCCAGGCCCCAAAACCACCGTCAGTTCAAAAGTTATATATAATTTATGTATGTATATGTATATCAGTTTATTGTGGACACGATAACTGCCGTAATTTTGTACCAATCACTTTCAATTTTTTACCGAATACGTATACCTATAAAATCTCGGTCGAGTTCGTTACTGGGCTAAATCGGTCGTTGGGGGGTGAAAATGGGGGGCTTTTTTTCGAAAAAGTGAAATATTGCTATAACTCTCTTAATATGTGAAATATCGAATCCGTTCAACATTCATACTATGTGTCGGATAAAGCCCAAAAATGTATGTTTGAAGAGTTTTTTTTATAGCACCAACCATTGACCAAAGGGGTGGGAAAAAGTGGGTTTTTCGGGAAACATTAATCATATCTCTCTTAATAGGCACAATATCAAAACCGTACAAAATGGACAATATTCCCATAATAATTACCTAAAACTTTTGTCTGAAAGAATTTTTGATATAACCCACCATTATGCCAAGGGATGAGAAAAATAATTTCGGAATTATAAGAAAATGCCAAGACCTATCAGTGGTTGCCATGGCAACACTACTAAATTGATGAGGGATGAGCCATCAGACGTTGCCAAGATAACGCACTTGCACGAGATCAGATTCAGATTTCCATCTAAGTGTGAAGCGGCTTCGGTGACGTAACTGGTAGCATGCTGAATGTTTATGCCCAAGGTCGCGAGTTCAAAGCCGGCCGAAGTCGTCGGATTTTCTAAGAGCGCCAAAAATCCCTCAGTATGCTTTCCTTTGGAGGGGAAGTTCCAACGTTCGTTGCGAGTTGCTGGTTGCGGTGGCATCTAGTAGCCAAGTTCACAGCTAGGTGTCGTTGACGGTAGTACCTGGTAGCAACATTAGTAACTACTGCTTGAAATTGACCGTCTGCAGTCCTTACCTGAATTACAGACTAATACAGCCATCCCAAAGTACACGGGTTACATGACCGCGTTGTCGCAGCCCCTAAACTGAGGAACCAACCAAAATCTCTGCGGTAGATATAATTTTGCGTGAAGAAGTAACAGACCGTTACATAGTTGCACATCAGTGTCGAAACCTAGCATAAGGACAGTGTGACCACAAGTATAAAAATGGACCCCAAATGACAAGAAGGTTACCGTTCCCATAAGACAATAAAATGTTTAAAATAAGCATAAAATGACGAAAAACAAAGTTAATTAAGCTCCAATTATAAAATACCTTCTCGCATTAAATGAGGTCTGATCCTTCTACGAAAATCTGCATATTCTGCCTATTTTCGCCTATCCCCAAGTTTGTCCGGTGAAATCTACCTCCGCCTTCCGGCGTGCCGAGAGGACTTTTTTTTTATCAGTTGTCTATAGAATTACAGAATTTTCAGACAAAAGAAGAACCAGAAAATTATTTCACAAGAAAATCCAAATATGGGCCATATTTGTCGTACAATTGTCCATTTAAACTTAGTTTCCAGCGCTCTTTCTGCAGGTGATACATGAGATCCAATAACGAGAAATGTTTATCATTGCCCATCACAAAGTTTACATACTGGCCAATTATCCACACAATGGCAGTCGGTTTAATTTGGGAGAAGGCGGTCACTGACAAACGAATCAACATCCTGTCATCAAGGTCACCCATGGGCACATTTAACAGTTGACATACTTCTCTATTACACCACAGCTATGTGGAGGCAACTCGCGTGCATGTTGTGAAGCGATGTATCGCTGTATCATCTTGACCACATATAGTACACCATGGGTAGGAATCGAGATGGATGTTATATCTCCGTAAAGTCGTTGGGATGAGGTTGCTGAGGAAGATAGACACCTGGGAGTGTACAGCAGAAGAAATGGTCAAAGCACCAAAAGTTTTCCAGACAGTGGGCCAATGGACATGGGCCATGGTTTCGATGCGCGGTTTGGCGTGTACCACTTGCCGCAACATGTTATAAATACTTTTAGTCGTGGAAACAGTCCCTGAAGGCAGTTGGCGAACAGTTTCCAGAAGGTGCTGTTTAAGGTCTCTAAATATCTTCGGCAAAGCTCTGTCACAACCACGGGCTGTGTTTCGAACTTCTTTGTATAGCGCTTTCGTAAAGGTGTTATGTTGGGAAAGGATGATGATATCGTTCTTGCAGAGGTGTGCATGGCATTTCATGCCATGAGCTGTTAGCCCTGGCCCGCCTTTCCGGGATGGGAGATACAACTATTCCCGTTGTACTCGAAACAAAAATCCTTGCCAAATAAACCAACCTGTATATTTTGACAATTGGCTCTCAAACATTTTGGGAAGTGGGAAAAGTTGTGCGATATACCATATTTTAGAGAACGCATACACGTTGAACACCATGACTCGTTGAACTATATTGAGGTTTCTTTGACCAAATAGGATCAGCACTCCCCTAACTTTAGCATTGCCCTTACTCCAGTTTGATTGCACTGTGTCCAGAAGCGATTGCTTCCAGACAATGCCAAGAATTTTCACTTCATGAACTATTCGGAACCAGTTAGTATCTCTGAGTTAGTATTGAGCTGAAGCAAATCAGTTTTCTTGGGGTTCGATTGCGCTCCAGAGGCGACGTGGTCGAGCTGAAGGGCGCTAGCGATGTGAGAGATGTCCTCATTACTGCGGACCAATATTGATACGTTTTCAGCATAGGCGCACATGCCGAAGTCATGTGTGCACAGTTTGTAACCCTGTAGCTTCGACTGGGTGGTCCGAGTGAACGGTTCAAGGCCAATGACAGAGAGTAGCATGGAAAGGGGACATCCTTGCCTAACTGATCGTTGTATTGGAATCAGAGGGGAAAGAAAGCCGTTAACGAGCAATTGAGACGTAGCATTACAATTTATCATACGAATGAAGTCAATGAGGATTGTAGGAAATTCAAAGTGCTGCAAGACCATGTACAATTATTAATGACTGATGCGGTCGAAAGCTTTATCAAGATCGAAGGTGAGAAAACTCATGGGCTCAGTGGGGAGCACTTCGGCTTTTAAGTGTAGGTCCCGTAGTATCGCTAACTTCGTTAACAGAGTTCTTCCAGGAATACTACAACATTGTTCATCACCAATGATGTCATGTAGAACAGTCTTCAATCGGCACGAAAGTACTTTAGTGAGAACTTTATAATCGCTGTAGAGGAGAGTGACTGGTCGGAAGTCACCAACTTCCATTGGAGTGGATGTTTTTGGTATTAGAACTATGGTACCCTCGTGATGTGATTGACAAAGGAATGGTACGCAATACTTGACAAAATTCTTTGCCAATGATAGGATAGAAGTGTTTATGCAGTTCATCAGTCCATCAATACCAGGTGAGCGGTTATTTGGGAGGTGTGTAACCACTGAGTGCATTTCTTCATCCGTAATGTCCGCGCTGAGCAGAATTTTGTTGTCCAGGGAAAGCTAGGTAGTACAGGACGAAAGCAATAGTGTCACCTGCTGTGGATCAATTGGAGCCTTAGCATAGAACCGTTGATAAAATAAAGATATTTCACTACGTATTGCGTCAGGGGAGGTGACAACACTTCCAGTACTGGTGTGGAGGTGGTGGATATATTTACGTTGCCACGCACGTTGTCCTTTGGCGATATGGTAGACACTTGCACCTTCGCCTGGGAGCACTGTACGATCTTTAAAATCCATGCTAATATGAGCGAGCGTTCGTTGCTGTAGAGACAGGAGCTTGGTTTTAACTTCCCGAATCTGATCATAGATGCTCTCCCCATCATCAGATCTTTGCTGTAGCTGGCGAAGAACTTGATAGTAAAATTCAACTGTATCCCGTCGTTCCCGACCTCGTTGATAGGATATGTTCTTAAAGACGCGGCGGATTCCTGGTTTAACTAAGATATCCCACAGGACTGCACAGTTCCGAAAGTTACATTTGTGTTGGACCCATCGCTTCCAGTGCTATCTGAAAATATCTTGGCATTCCTATGCAAGTAACAGCGAGCAATTCAATTTCCAATAACCTCTTCCTAGGTGAAAAACGGGATGGGGCTAAGAGATTGTACATATGACTGCATGATGGTTAGTGAAACTGGCAGGTATCACTTCATATCATCTGGACTAGATAAGTGCTTGTGAAAAGTAGATAGGTCAATTCTTGATGAGGAGTTGTGACTTATACAAGTGTAATGGGGGAGGGACACCCTTAAACTATCCACAGCATCAATGAGGTGTAAGGAAGTAAGGAGGTTCTTGAGAGCCGGGTTGACACCTTGGTATGGACTAGTGGAATATTCTAGGAGTTGAATACAATTGAAATCTCTTGCAAGAATATTTTTTTATTTAACGTCGTGCAGATGAGGCAGTATACTCTGTTGAAAAAATATTTTCCGTTCCACACGTTTGTTGGACTCCGACGGGGCATATACATTTAGCAGGGTGGTATTGTTTATGTGTCCAGATATTATTCGTCCTGATCGATGACATAGCACACCTTCGAGTGGGATATCATGTCTTATGAGGAATCCGGTCCCTCTATTATTATTACCGGTATTGATGTGTTGATTGTAAAAGGCGGATATGGGAAGACAGTGTAGAGCAACTTCTTGAAGGAAAGCAATGTCAATGTCCGCACCTCGAAGGAATCTCTCCAACAGTTGAAATTTCAGGGGTCATTCTATTACATTGATATTCACAGTGGCCACAATGAGAAATTACGCCATTAAAAGGAGTATAATGGCTGTGCTAGACATACTGTACGGTCGACTTGAGAAAAGAAGAAAATGAAGAAAGACACGCGTGAGTAATATACTGCTGTGCTAGGTCCAATTAGGGTGAGATATTTCCTTATGATGGCCATGCATGGGTCTATGTCAGCGTTTGAGTGTGTTCTTGGATCCCTAGATGGCGTAGAAGGAATATTTTGTTTCTTTATCACAGCTGCTGGAACATGTGTAGAACCGGTTTGATTCTTCGGGGCTGGGACAGCGATCGAGGCATTTGTTTTAATCTTCTTAGTTACGTTCTCAGATCCCGAATCAACTTGCTTCAGTGAGTCGTTAGGTGCCGAAGTATGTGGAGGCAGTGAAGACAAAATTTCTGGTGCAGCTTGTAGTAGCGGCTGAGTTGGCTCTATGGCTGCAATACAGGTGGCCGATAGCGCAGGGGCTATGCTATGTAGTAGCTCGGTGATCTGTACAGTGCAAGGTACTCGTATGTAGTCTGCGTCTTGTACGTCTGAAGCCATGCTTTCCTGTGACATATGCTGTGTCACAACATCTGAGTATTGGACACGTCGCTGTTGTGTGGGAGTAATGACAAGGGGAATCATTTTCTTTGGGCAGTTGATACGGAGATGAGTGTTGGCATTGCAAATCAAACAGGTCCGTTTCTGTCCATTATAAGATATATAGCCAGAATGGCCACCAAAATCTCAGTGGAGGGGATATCTTGTTTGATTTTCCATAGTGACTGCACGGATTCCATTATATACCGGGAACTGATAAGCGTAAGAATATTGTTCTTTCCTGACGTCACTCACAGTGCCATATTTCGACAGGACGGATTTGAAAATTTCAGGGGGAATTTCGAGTGGGACATTAAATATACGTACTGTGGTAAAGTTTGAATCCGCTGTGGAGAGCTTAACGTTAGTCACCTCACCGGAGTCATACTGAAATTTAATGGGGGTTTCAAAAGTATTTAGCAATTTTTGATAAGTTGATATGCTTATTACCTTGATGTACATGGTTCTTTCTTGCGTATTTAACTGGATGGCTTCTACTTGGTTGACAGTCAATCGGAGGGTATCACTAATCCAGCGGTGAATTTCTCCTCGTGTGGGGGCGAGAACTGTCTGACCCGTTGACAGCGTACGGTGTTTTTCCTCTGGTATGCGGACATGATTTTTCAGCGGGGTTTTCTTGTTTTCTTTTCCTATCTGGACCACTACTTGAAAAAGTATTGTCTGAAAGACACATGGAAGATCAGTACACCCGTGGAACTAACGGAAGCACCGGTATTATGAAACGTACACTCTTCCAATGCGATTACACAACTTGCCACACGCCCACCTCATTCTACCACGACTAGTGACCAACTGCTACTCGTCCCTTTAACATGCCTGAAAGTGTATGAGATGAAATACTGCTTTCCACTTCGAAGGTTCATTCACGATTTTGATTATCAGTATGACACTGTACCCAGCGTTAATTTCGTATCCAACTGCAACCGTATAATCGGCATGTACAAAGTATATGCCCGTATGACAGTTTGATGCACTGTATAATCACTTGTCGCACACATGTTTTTGTAAAGGACTTGTTTCCATGTCGTCATAAATCTTGTAAAGTTGTTGAGGGTCATTGTGGCCGAAAATTAGAAAAATAGGGGCAAGAGACTCACCCGATATATTGTTGGAAGAACAAGAAGAAACACAGCAGCAGATCATAATTTGTTTTATGTGATCCTATGGGTCTAAACAACTTAAATAAATAAATAAGTAAATAAATAAATAATTAAATAAATAAACAAATAACAATGTTATTGTTTTTGTCCCTTTTAACTATTGTGGTATTTCGAGACACTGGGGCGCCAGAATGTTGCCCCGAAGGGGAACTTTAACGTGCGCACCCTCAAATGCCAGCTGTTTGCACCAGGATTCGATCCTGCAACCTTGGGAAAAACAAACGAGAACGTTACCGCTGAGCCACGCAGCCTGAGTAAGAACGAATTACTATCCCTAATTATTACACGCCAGACAATATGAGCACTCAATAAAAGCTAGTTACATAGTAAGATCATTTTACTTTATACTTTTTTTTCTTTTCAGTTTCTTTTCTGAAATGACTACAACGTTTTCGATTTGAGTTTATCACAATGTAAGTAGTTCCTGTATCAAGAGCTATTTGGTACATCACATGGAAAATCCTTTTAACAGGTGGGTGAGATTTTAAATAGAAAATACCAGTAGAATATATGAAAATAGTCTATTTAGTTCTTCACGGAACTACTTAGTAAACTTAATAAACTTTTACTGTGGAATGTATTTCTTTGTAATATTGAGTTCTCCATCCTACGTGCTTTCTAGTTCTGTTTGGCCTAATTCAATTTACGAAGTGATTTTCTCCGTCCTTGTTTAGCAATGAAACGCTGAAGAGGGTCTGCAACTCTAACAGAATCACTTCTTGTTCACCAATTTGAAAGTTGAAGGCAGTCTGGCGCCTCAAGTTCTGGGTCACGATACTAAGTTGGCAGAGTAGTGAGTATCCTTGACCGCTGGATTCCGCTGTGTTTACTGGAACTTCGACTTGGTGTATTTCACTCTCGTGATTAGAGCACAGTGCTCCTGCCCGCACAAGCTAGGGAACATTGTATTCTTCCATCGCAATATCCTTTTCTAAAATATTCTCTTTGTACACACGTAAGGTCTAATTGGTGCGAGATGTGATCTGCGTTTATATAATGTAATACAGGGTGTATCAAAATGAATATCGAGGTTTTAAGGCTTTGTAGTATTTATTACAGATGACTTACAATTATAAATAACTAGCAACCCGACCCGGCTTCGCCCGGGAACAGTTATGAATGCATTACGTGATAAGCGCTCTTTTATTTCCAATGTCAATGAACAACGACGAATATCCGTTTTACGTCCGGGCATGATGGGTTAAAATCACTGACTGAACTATTAATTATATTATCATGGAGATGTATGTGCAACGAATTCTTGTCAGACGTAATTTAAGAATGGCGAGGTGCATGAAACACAAATCCCCCTTCCGTCCAATCTTAACTTGACTGTGAATTTTTCGGAACGAAAAGTTCACAGGCGAAATGAAGAAAAGCCGAGTTACACTTCCAGGGAAACTCCAAACACAACCACTCTTCTCTAAAGTTTTAAACTCAACACGACTCGACAGTTTGCTGCTGCCTGTATCTGGGGCAATAGGCTCGTCCGCTAGCTAAGCTGTACTGGGGTGATAGACTCGCCTCTAGCTAGCTCGTAAACTGTCACCTCAGTAACTGAATGGAGATTGTTGGAAGAAATGAAAACGTAAAACAATTCTTACACTCATAGTATTTAGATATCTTTAACGGTTTGCCCAGCGTAAACCTTCAAAGCGCTCGGACGTTAGTTTTTTTTTACTTTTCCCCTGAAATCGTTACTCCTCGGCTTCCTTTGATCATAAATAAATTATTTTCTACAGAAATCATCCTCGGGATATCCTTTACAGAATGGTGATAACCGCATCAAAAACCATCCAGTAGTTCTCGAGTGTACCCGTAACATCCAAGAATCGGAGACTTAGTTTTATACTAAGTAGAGATACTCAAATGAAAGAGCAACTCAAACAGTTTGTCCTACAAGTGTTCAATGTGAGCACTATTCGTCACACGGCACACATCGAGTCGATAGCTGAGTTCGTCCCAAAACCTTGTTCAGTGTCTCTGGAGTAATTGTTGCAACAACTGCTTCAATCCTGTTTCTTAAGTCGGTTAGGTTAGCCGGTCGCGGAGGCACATGCACATGATCCTTTACGAACCCTCAGACGTGGAGGCCATGCAAAACAAAGTCTGTTGTAACTGCAGATTCAGTCCTTGCAAGCTGTAAAACACAAAGAACTTTCTTCTCCCTAGTCGCCATCTTGGTTACAATCGCTTCTAACGGAAAACTGTGGAACCAGTGCATGTGCATGCGCATGCGCACAGGTACGAACACATGTAGGACAAACTGTTTGAGTTGTTCTTTCATTTGATGTATCTCTTATATAAAACCAAGTGTCCTGACTGACTCACTGACTCACTGACTCACCGACTCATTATCGCCCAGCCAAAACTATTAAAGTTAGAAATATGAAATTTTGGGGATATGTTCGTTTTAAGTCGAAAACGCACACTAAGGAAGGATTTTTGGATATTCAGGTTCTAAAGGGGTGTTAAGGGGGTACACCTGCATTTCATTGAATAACAATATCTCCGGCTTGGTTTCATTGAGGGATGTGATACTCGGTATATAAACTCATCATTAACAAGAAGTTCCGTGACGAACTAAAGAGCCCACTTTTCTTGAAATTTAAGATTCTTGCCAATCTATATAAACCTATCTAGAATAATGACGAAATTAAGTTGGTAATATCGACATTCCTAATTAGTTCGAAATATACCTTATGTAATGTAGCCTAATAGAGCAGTGCCGTTGGCAGCCCTGGTGACTGAATATAGGCTATTGTTAGTTGAATCTCTTAAGGTACAGAATACAAAATTTGGTTGAAGTCCAATGGATAGCATGCACGTTACATGCAGTTAGACCTTGGATTTATCAGCGCGCGTAAAATTATGATGGCAACAATGTCATGCATGTGTTGGTCAGAAATAATCTGAAATATTATGATCTCGTGTTGTACCAATTTTGGATGAAATACATTTGTTAGTATAGAAGTAACATGAATTTTAAAATTGGACCTATCAGCAGGCTTAGAATCATGTTGGCAGCACTGGCGTACACCTATATTAGTTACTATATTAGAATGCCAGGTACTATACGTGTGCAAAGTTTAGAGCTATTGGCTTGCATACTTTCTGATATATAGATATTAGGGTAGCAAAAATAGAGACAGTATTTATTAACAGTTGGCAGCCCTGGTTACTCTTAAGAATCGGCATAGTCATATCGGTTATGGTACACATAGCACACACGAAATTTGGTTGAAATCCAAATGATAGTATAGAAGTTACATGTATTTAAAGTTGGACCTCTCATCAGGCTTAGAATCATGTTGGTAGCACTGACGTATATAAGATACTCCAAATTAATCTAGACTGCCAGGTACTATACTTGTGCATAGTTTAAAGCTGTCGGCTTGCATACTCATACTTTCTGATATAATGGTATTTGGATAAAATAAATTGAGAGCATTTATTAACAGTTGGCAGCCCTGGTGGCTCTTAAGAATACGCTCAGTCATATCTGTTTATGTACACATACCACATGCGAAATTTGGTTGAAATCCAATTGATAGCGTAGAAGTTATATGTATTTAAAAATTGGACCTATCAGCAGGCTTATAATCATTTTGGCAACACTGCCATGTATGGCCTCCTGGAAATTAAACTCCAATATTATTATCTATACGTGTGCCAATTTTGAAATAGCTCCCAGGTATACCTTCCACGATATCCAACATGGAGCTCAAATTTCAATTGCGATTTTTCAGCAGTTGGTAGCACTGACATCATTTTCAAATATGGTCGTGAGATATTCAGGTAAAGATCTTTACTCCTACCAAATTTTGTTTTGCTTGCTGCAGCCGTTTAGGAGTTGATAGGGGGGACACACACACAGCCAGACAGACAGACAGACAGACAGACAGACAGACAGGCAGACAGATAGACAGAAGGACAGACAGACAGACAGACAGAAGGACAGACAGACAGACACACATTTGCCCGATCTCATAAGTCTACTTTTCCTCATTTTTGCAAAATGTGAAAAGTAGGCTAACAAGATGTTCAGTAAAGAACATATAGCCTACTTTCTCCTAAATGCATGGGTATTGTTATAACTTTTTGTCCTTTTCAAGGAGTATGATTGAATGTTGGTTGTAGTAGCTTGTTGAAATACAACGTGCTATAGGGATATTAAACATGAATATGAGGTGCCCTTTGCTAGTGCTACCTCTGTACCAAATTTCGTTCAATTCGGTTTCACCGTGTTTGAATTGATAGGGGGAATCGATTTGCACACATACTTGGCCACCATCTGCAAACTATTGGGCTGATGTTCTTGCAGTTTGGTCTGAATATGTTTCCCACATAAAGATATGGTGTTGCAAAATTTGGTAGAGATTAGATTATTAGGTTGGTCGTAATTACATTTTAGCTTTTAACATTTGGGTGGCCGCGATTACGTTTCCGTCAAGATAGCGGTGATATAAAACATGACACTGAGGTGCCCTTTGCTAGTGCTACCTCTGTACCAAATTTCGTTCCATTCGGTTTCACCGTGTTAGAATTGATAAGGGGAATCGATTTTCACACAAAGATGACCGCCATCCGCAAATTATTAGGCTGATGACCTATTAGTTTGGTCAAAGGATGCTCCCTCCATAAAGGTATGTTGTTGCTAAATTTGCTAGAGATCGGATGATTAGGCTAATCGTAATTTGATTTAAGATTTGAACATTTGTGTGGCCGCCATTACGTTTCTGTCAATATGGCGGCGATATAAATCATGACACTGAGATGCCCTTTGCTAGTGCTATCTCTGTACCAAATTTCGTTCCATTCGGTTTCACCGTGTTTGAATTAATAGGGAGAATCGATTTTGACACAAAGATGGCCGCCATCCGCAAACTATTAGGCGAATGACCTATTAGATAGGTCAAAGGATGCTCCCTCCATAAAGGTATGTAGTTGCAAAATTTGGTAGAGATCGGATGATTAGGTTAATCGTAATTTGATTTAAACTTTGAACATTCGTGTGGCCGCCATTACGTTTCAGTCAAGATGGTGGCGATATAAAACATGACACTGAGGTGCCCTTTGCTAGTGCTACCTCTGTACCAAATTTCGTTCCATTCGGTTCTACCGTGTTCGAATTAATAGGGGGAATCAATTTTGACATAAAGATGGCCGCCACCCGCAAACTATTAGGCTAATAACCTATTAGATTGGTCAAAGGATGCTCCCTCCATAAAGGTATGTAGTTGCAAAATTCGGTAGAGATCGGATGATTAGGTTAATCGTAATTTGATTTAAGCTTTGAACATTCGTGTGGCCGCCATTACGTTTCTGTCAACATGGCGGCGATATAAAACATGACACTGAGGTGCCCTTTGCTAGTGCTACCTCTGTACCAAATTTCGTTCCATTTGGTTTCACCGTGTTTGAATTAATAGGGGGAATTGATTTTCACACAAAGATGGCCGCCATCCGCAAACTATTAAGCTAATGACCTAGTTATTTGGTCAAAGGATGCTTCCTCTATAAAGGTATGTTGTTGCAAAATTTGGTAGAGGTCGGATGATTAGGTTAATCGTAATTTTATTTAAGCTTTGAACATTTGTGTGGCCGCCATTACGTTTCCGTCAAGATGGCGGCGATGTAAAACATGACACTGAGGTGCCTTTTGTTAGTACTACCTCTGTACCAAATTTCGTTCCATTCGGTTGCACCGTGTTCGAATTAATAGGGGGAATCGATTTTCACACAAAGATGGCCGCCATCCGCAAACTATTACGCTGATGACTTATTAGTTTGGTCAAAGGATGCTCCCCCCATAAAGGTATGTTGTTGCAAAATTTGGTAGAGATCGGATGATTAGGTTAGTCGTAATTTGATTTAAGCTTTGAACATTTGTGTGGCCGCCATTACGTTTCCGTCAAGATGGCGGCGATATAAAACATGACACTGAGGTGTCCTTTGCTAGTGCTACCTTTGTACCAAATTTCGTTCAATTCGCATTCACCGTGTTCGAATTGATAGGGGGGGACAGACATTCAGAGTACACACACTCACACACACACAGACACACACACACACAGACACACACAGAGACTCACACACACACACACACACACACAGACAGACACACTTTTTTCGCCCTGTGTTGATCTCATAAGTCTACTTTCATTTTTTGCAAAAATCGAAAGTAGGCTAATAAGAAGACACGTGTCTAAGGGTTTATCGATGTGGTGTTATTATGAGGTGAAAGAGATGACAAGTGGGGGTTGAAGGATTCCTAACGGAGCGTGTATCTCTTAAACGACATAGGGGAGGAGGAGTTTGAAACTCAGCGGAAAAAAATCAACTTAAAAAATAAGTAAATAGGTGTTTGACCGTTTTTTCCTAAATCCAATTTAAGGGGCCATGGGGAGGGGTAAAATTCTGGGGGAAAAACAGGAAAGAAAGTGTCCTAACTGATTAACTGACAGAGTCACTCATCAAACTCACGGGAAAAAACTGCTTAAAAATAAGTAAATAGGTGTTCGACAGTTTTTTTTCATAAACCCAATTTAAGGGGTTCATGGGGAGGGGTGAAATTTTGAAAAAAGAAAATTGAAAGAAAAAGTCCTGGCTCACTCACCATCGCCCAGCCAAAATTATTGAAGTTAGAAACGTGACATTTTGGGGATATGATCATTGTATGTCAAAACTGTCCACTAAGGGAGGATTTTCGGATATTCAGGTTCTAAAGGGTTCTTAAGGGGGTTAAGCCAGCATTTCAATGAATAACAATAACTCCCGATTGGTTTCATTGGGCGATGCGATACTCGGCATATAAACTCATCATTGAAACAAGATGTTCAGTAAAGAACATATAGCCTACTTTCTCCTAAATGCATGGGTATTGTTATAACTTTTTATCCTTTTCAAGGAGTATAATTGAATGTTGGTTGTAGTAGCTTGTTGAAATACAACGTGCTATAGGGATATTAAACATGAATATGAGGTGCCCTTTGCTAGTGCTACCTCTGTAAAAAATATTCATTCAATTCGGTTTCACCGTGTTTGAATTGATACGGGGAATGGATTTGCACACATACATGGCCGATATTTGCAAACTATTGGGCTGATGACCTTGTAGTCAGTCATAAGATGCTTTCCACAAGAAGGCATGTTGTTGCAAAATCTGGTAGAGATCAAATTATTAGGATGGTCGTAATTTGATTTAAGCTTTTAACATTTGAGTGGCCGTCATTCCGTTTCCGTCAAGATGGCGGCGATATAAAACATGACACTGAGGTGCCCTTTGCTAGTACTACCTCTGTACCAAATTTCGTTCAATTCGGTTTCACCGTGTTTGAATTGATAGGGGGAATCGATTTGCACACATACTTGGCCACCATCTGCAAACTATTGGTTTGATGATCTTGCAGTTTGGTCAGAATATGCTTCTCACATAATGATATGTTGTTGCAAAATTTGGTAGAGACTAAAGTATTAGGTTGGTAGTAATTACATTTTAACTTTTAACATTTGGGAGGCCGCGATTACGTTTCCGTCAAGATGGCGGTGATATAAAACATGACACTGAGGTGCCCTTTGCTAGTGCTACCTCTGTACCACATTTCGTTCCATTCGGTTTCACCGTGTTCGAATTGATAGGGGGAATCGATTTTCTCCAAAGATGGCCGCAATCCGTAAAATATTAGGCTAATGACCTATTAGTTTGGTCAAAGGATGCTCCCTCCTTAAAGGTATGTTGTTGCAAAATTTGGTAGAGATCGGATGATTAGGTTAATCGTAATTTGATTTAAGCTTTGAACATTTGTGTGGCCACCATTACGTTTCTGTCAAAATGGCGGCGATATAAAACATGACACTGAGGTGCCCTTTGCTAGTGCTACCTCTGTACCAAATTTCGTTCCATTCGGTTTCACTGTGTTTGAATTAATAGGGGGAATCGATTTTGACACAAAGATGGCCGTCATCCGCAAACTATTAGGCTAATGACCTATTATTTTCGTCAAAGGCTGCTTCCTCCATAAAGGTATGTTGTTACAAAATTTGGTAGAGATCGGATGATTAGGTTAGTCATAATTTGATTTAAGCTTTGAACATTTGTGTGGCCGACATTACGTTTCCGTCAAGATGGCGGCGATATAAAACATGAAACAGAGGTGCCCTTTGCTAGTACTACCTCTGTACCAAATTTCGTTCCATTCGGTTTCACCGTGTTCGAATTAATAGGGGGAATCGATTTTCACACAAAGATGGCCGCCATCCGCAAACTATTAGGCTGATGACCTATTAGTTTGGTCAAATGATGCTCCCCCCATAAAGGTATGTTTTTGCAAAATTTGGTAGAGATCGGATAATTAGGTTAGTCGTAATTTGATTTAAGCTTTGAACATTTATGTGGCCGCCATTACGTTTCCGTCAAGATAGCGGCGATGTAATACATGACACTGAGGTGCCCTTTGCTAGTGCTACATCTGTACCAAATTTCGTTCCATTCGGTGTCACCGTGCTTGAATTAATAGGGGGAATAGATTTTGACACAAAGATGGCCGCCATCTGCAAACTATTAGGCTAATGACCTATTAATTTGGTCAAAGGATGCTTCCTCCATAAGGGTATGTTGTTGCAAAATTTGGTAGAGATCAGATGATTAGGTTAGTCGTAATTTGATTTAAGCTTTGAACATTTGTGTGGTCGCGATTACGTTTCCGTCAAGATGGTGGCGATATAAAACATGACACTGAGGTGTCCTTTGCTAGTGCTACCTTTGTACCAAATTTCGTTCAATTCGCGTTCACCGTGTTCGAATTGATAGGGGGGGGGGGGGACTGACATTCAGAGTACACACACTCACACACACACACACACAGACTCACACACACACATACACTTTTTTCGCCATGTGTTGATCTCATAAGTCTACTTTCATTTTTTGCAAAAATCGAAAGTGGGCTAAAATATGAAGACACGTGTCTGAGGGTTTTTCGATGTGGTGTATATTATGAGGTGAAAGGGGTGAGAAGTGGGGGTTTAAGGATTCCTAACGGAGCGTGTATCTCTTAAAAGACATAGGGGAGGAGTTTGAAAGTCAGCGGAAAAAAAATCAGTTTAAAAGATAAGTAAATAGGTGTTCGACCGCTTTTTTTTTTCTCATAAATCCAATTTAAGGGGCCCATGGGGAGGGGTGAAATTCTGGGGGAATTGGGGGGGGGGGGGCAGGAAAGAAAGTGTCCTAACAGATTGACCGACTCACTCACTCTTCAAACTCAGGGAGAGAAAACTGCTTAAAAGTAATTAAATAAGTGTTCCACATTTTTTTTTTCATAAATCAAATTTAAGGGGTTCATGAGGAGGGGTGAAATTCTGAAAAAAAAAATTGAAAGAAAATGTCCTGACTTACTCACACACCCATCATCGCCCAGTCAAAATTATTGAAGTTAGAGACATGACATTTTGGGGATATGTTCGTTGTATGTCAAAACCGTACAATAAGGAACGATTTTTGTTTATTCGGGTTCTGAAGAGGTGTTAAGGGGGTAAACGTGCATTTCATTGAATAACGATATCTCATGAGTTGTTTCTTTGGGGATGTGATATTCGGCATATAAACTAATCATTACAAATAAGCAGATATATGTCTAAGGGTTTATCGATGTGGTGTATATTATGTGGTGAAAGGGGTGAACATTGGGGGTTGAAGGATTCTTAACGGAGCGTGTATCTCCTAAACGACATAGGCGAGAAGTTTGAAATTCAGCGGAAAAAAACAGCTTAAATTATTAATAAATAGATGTTCGACCGTATTTTCATAAATCCAATTTAAGGGGCCTTTGGAGAGGAGTGAAATTCTGAAAGAAAAAAAAAACAGGAAAGAAAGTGTTCTAACTGATTAACTCACTCACTCATCAAACTCAGGGGAGAAGAACAGATTAAAAATAAGTAAATAGGTGTTCGACCGTTTTTTTTTTCAAAAATCCAATTTAAGAGGTTCATGAGAGGGGTGAAATTCTGAAAAATAAATGAAAGAAAATGTCCTGACTTACTCACTTATCATCGCCCAGCCAAAATTATTGAAGTTAGAAACATGAAATTTTGGGGTTATGTTCGTTGTATGTCGAAAACGTCCATTAAGGAAGGATTTTTGGATATTCAAGTTCTAAAGGGGTGTTAAGGGGGTAAACCTACATTTAATTGAACAACAATATCTCCCGATTGATTTCCTTGGGGGATGCGATACTCGGCATATAAACTCATTCAGAATAAGAAGACACAGTCTGAGTGTTTTTAGATATAGTGTATATTATGAGGTGTATATGTGAAAAGTGGGGATTGAAGGATTCCTAACGGAGCAAGTATCTCCTAAAAGACAGAGGCATAACGTATGATACTCAGGGGGAAAAATGAGCTTGAAAAATATGTAAATAGGTGGTCGACCGTTTTTTCATGAATCCAATTTAAGGGGCCCATGGGGAGGGGTGAAATTCTGGGGAAAGAAGTCCACTAAGGAAGGATTTTTGGACATTCACTCATCATCCCCCAGCCAATTCTATTGCAGTTAGAAACTTGAAATTTTGGGGATATGTTCGTTGTATGTCTAAAACCTCCACTACGGATGGATTTTTGGATATTCATGTTTTGAAGGGGTGTTAAGGGGTTTAACCTTGCATTTCATTGATTAACAATATCTCACGAGTTGTTTCATTTGGGGATGTGATATTCGGCATATAAATTAATCAATAAAAACAAGTAGTTCCGTGAAGAACTATACAGCCTATTTTCATATAACCTACTTATGTTAATTATCACTATCAACATACAGAATTTCAGTTTGATTGCTGTAATAGATTCGTAGATATTGAGAACCGACTAAATATTTCGGATGGTCGCCATGTTGAATTTTATATATGTAGGTCCTAGAGTTATGTACTGTTACATGCAGATTATTGTGAACGTGTAGTATTCAAACTTCAATCGCATATTTAGGACACAAGAAGTAACAAGGAGATTTTAAAATGTTTCACAGCTGCCATCTTGAGGTTATGGAAACAATTGAAATAAATTAGATGCCAGTGGATAAACATTCATATAAGGATTTACTGTACCAAGTTTCACTGCACGCGGATGGTTAAATTGCGAGAAACGTCCATGTGAATATTTATAATTCGCGTCGCCGCCATGTTGGATTTGTGATCACCAGGTTATTTAAAGTCCTATAAGTGAACTTAAGTTCATAGGCCCTATGGATATTAAAAATGCAGTTTGATTGCTAAAATAGATTCGTAGATATTCAGTATCGTCTTAATATTTCGGATGGTCGCCATGTTGGATTGTTAAATGTATAGGCCATAGAGTCATGTACCATTAAAGGAAAATTATTGCGTAGGTTCATTATACAAACTTTCACTTCGATCGCATGACTACATCACAAGAAATAAAAACTTAATTTTAAAAATCGCACTGCCGCCATCTTGAGGTTATGTAAACAATTGAACTAAATTAGATACCAGTGGATTACAATGTGTATAAATATTTCCTGTACCAGGTTTCAGTGCGCTTGGAACATTAAATCGCGAGAAAGGTCTATTTAAAATTTTCAAATTCGCTTGGCCGCCATCTTCGTTTTGTAGTTAACCGGTTTTTAAAAGTCATATAGATGGACTTCCAGTAGTGCCTTTTATCTCCGTACAAAATTTTAGGGAGATACCGCTAATAGTTTCAGAGATATAGAATGCCGGTAAAATATTTCGCACATCCGCCATCTTGTTATTATGTAAACAATTGAACGAATTTAGATGTCTGTGCTTTAAAATGTATATAAACATTTACTGTACCAAGTTTCATTGCGTTTGGTTGGCCAAATCGCAAGAAACGTCTATTTAAAAGTCGCAAATTCGCTTGGCCGCCATGTTGGTTTTGTAGTTATCAGGTTTTCAAAGGTCACATAAGTGAACTTATAGTAGTTCCCTCTATCACCATAGAAAATGTCAGGGTAATATCGGTAATAGTTTCGGAGATATTGAATGCTGGTGAAATATTTCGCACAGCCACCATTTTGGATTGGTGAGTCGTAACAAAATTTGAAGGGCACGGTCGAGGTCGCCCGGAATAGTGCTATGAACTTTCCGAGTTTCATTGAAATCGCTCCTGCCGTTTAAATTTTATTAGGAGGGGACACACACACGAATCACACACACACACACGCACACACACACACACGGACAAAAGGTGATCTCATAAGCCTATTTTTTTCATAATTGAAAATAGGCTAATAAGCAGACATATGTCTAAGGGTTTATCGATGTGTATATTATGAGGTGAAAGGGGTGAAAATTGGGGGTTGAAGGATTCTTAACGGAGCGTGTATCTCTCAAACGACATTAGCGAGAAGTTTGAAATTCAGCGGAAAAAAATCAACTTAAAAAATAAGTAAATAGGTGTTCGACTGTTTTTTTTTCATAAATCCCATTTAAGGGGTTAATGGGGAGGGGTGATATTCTCAAAAATAAATGAAATAAAATGTCCTGACTGACTCACTCACTCATCATCGCCCTGCCAAAATTATTGAAGTTAGAAACATGAAATTTTGGGGATATGTTCGTTGTATGTCGAAAACGTCCACTAAGGAAGGATTTTGGATATTCAGGTTCTAAAGGGGTTTTAATGGGGTTAAACCTGCATTTCATTGAATAACAATATGACACGACTATGACGCGAGCGAAGCCGTGGGTACCTGCTAGTTATTTATAATTGTAAGTTAACTTTAATAAATACTACAAAGCCTTAAAACCCCGATATTCATTTTGATACACCCTGTACAATGTAACGTGTGTACTGGTGTATGTACGGGATGTAGGAATGCATGTTTGTATTATTATCATCATCATTATTATTATTATTCAGTATTCGCATTATCTGAATTTTTTGGCTTTCACTGACAGCATAAAACAACATACAGTCGAGTTTGATGCAAGCATAATTCATCAATTAATTTGTCATTATTGGTCCTCCTTTACACAATTCTAATAATACTACGCCAATCAATACAAATTGAGAAACAACTATTCAATTGTTGAACGTCTATTCAATTGTTTAATTGTTGTACATGTTTGGGCTTGACAAGGCTCCTTCTGCTAAACGTTCAATTTAAATATTAATTAAGGTATCGTTGTGTCAAAACTATAAATTACTGATGACAAGAACGAGAATTTGCTATGACTAAACTTTTACAATATGTCATTTACATATTTAGTATTAATCACCTTCACATTGCTGGCAAAAACAAATGCATGAATTAGCATATGAAGAGACTGCATTTGGTACGCCAAGTATGGAATTTCCGTTTGGTGGAAATTGAACTTGAAATTGAACGGAACTCGTAGCTCACCCCATGGTTGTCCGCATTGAAGCAGCTACAGCCTCTGGCGAGCCGAACATGTCTTCGGACACTCCCGGCACTAAAATCCATACGCTAAATAAATAAATAAATAAATAAATAAATAAATAGACTAAATAATTAAATAAATAAATCCGTTTGGTGGAAAGTTTATGCTCATGATTTCACCCTAGCTAGTTTAGGCTGCTGAACAGTGTCCTAATATTTCATGCACTTGTCTTGAAAACTCCCATGATATACAGAACTACTCTTACTCCCTTAGATCCTGCTCCAGACTGATTGTATATTCTTTCCGCTGTAAATCTAAAAGTTCAGGAGAAAATTAATGGAACTGTATCAAGGAACCCACAGGTTTAATATCATATTGCCTGATGGTATTTACCTTCAAAGGCAGATTTCATCAAGTAAAACATCGGCGTAAAGTTGTTAACTATAAATTTGTACGATAATATGGGAGAGTTATCAGAATTTTATGCAGGGTCATATGCGACACCAGCGGTTTCTCTGTGATATAGCTTTGAAAACATATCAAAACGACAATATTTTCACTGGAGAATTAAAGCAGTGAAAAAGTATTTTGCTGGCAAATTTATGTGCACAAATCAGGTTTCCACGAAACAATAGACTATGCCTTGGTTTCATCGATGACAGGTAGGCCTACTTGGAAGGAAAACATCCGTGAGGCATTTCCAATTTCAATGAAGTTTGTGTATTGCAAGTAACTAATATTTTTCAATTACGTCAGCACTGCCGGCTGCATGAGACACAATATTCATACCACGTAGGCCTGGCCGTCTTCATTTTTCTGATATACTAGTGCCGTGCATCACACCTCGCCAGCTAAACTCCTAACCTGCAAAGGAGCCAAATTGCTGCCCTGAGAGAGACACATTGTAATGTAGGTAGGTCAGACGGGTTCACCCAAAAGGGCAACGAGGGAAACACTGACTTATCGGGTAATAATTTTCTTTTGAAATGGATACTTGATCAATTTCGTTTAGATGTTTGAGATAGTTGTGTATCGCCTTTCGAGTTGCTTAGGAAGGGGGAACGGGAGAAGGAAAGGGAATGGATGGGGAGGTAAGGGAGGGAAGGAAGGAGGGAAAGAAAGAATGAATGAAGGAATGAGGGAAAGGAAATGATTTAACTAATATTGAGTTACGTTTAAGGAAGAAAGAAAGAAAGAAAAAAAGAAAGAAAGAAAGAAAGAAAATTATTTAACTAGTGTTATGTTACGTTGAATGAAGGGAAGGAAAAAAGGGAGGAAGGAAGAAAGGATGGAGGGAAAATTATTCCATTAATTTTGTGATACGTTGATACTATTTCATTTGAGATTGCCTAATTTTCAAAGTATATTTATGGTAAACAAACTCTAAATTAATTAATATTTAGAATAAATAATTAAAAACTTTAAGCATCAGTTTTTAAATAACAATATATCTTTATCTCCCAAAGGCAAAATAGAATTTCGCTGTTTTAGATTTGAACAGAATTTTATAGAAGACATATTATCAATGTATGCCTACCCCTTATTATTCCCGTTTTCCAACGGATTTAGGGATGAAATGCAATGGAAGTCCTTCTGGCGGATGGTTTTTACAGTCGGATGCCCTTACTGATGCCAAGCTCATGACAGGAGTTAATGAGAAATGAAATGAATGATAGTGAATGAAACTGGACGAGGGTGTGGAAGGAAGCGGCCGTGGTCTGTAAGAAGGTACCGTCCCAGCATTTGCTTGGGGTTGAAAATGGGAAAATCACGGAAAACCATTTCAAGGACGGCCGGAAGACATATTATCAATAATTTAAAAAAAGTAGTGCGTGAGTTGTAATGTTTCCCATATTACTACACGGGAATGCGATTTATCGCATAACGCAGAGCAAATGTGCCGGCGGAGAGTAAGAGAGAGGATGGGGACTACTCGCTGTCGAGCAATGATCCGGCTCACTGTGACCTCACTCAATGACAGTGTAACGTATCATCCGTATCTGCGGATCCACCACTGATGTGATTCTAAGTAGCGTGAAAGAAGAACTATTACGGCTAACATTCTGCAATATGTGGGCGCCATGAGGTACGTCAGGAAATTGCGGTATTTTCTCAATCCCTCCAGTACAGAATTCAATATCGCAGACATTCATTTCACCTCCGCACGTCTGTAGAGTTTCCTGTCTTATCTCACTTATGCTCTCCGGTACATCTATTTTTCATGAGCAGCATTCCTCTTGCCTTCTATCCGTCACATTGCCATCTTCAGTTGTCAAGGGGCACGTATTGAGATTGCTGTAATAAATGTCGAGGGTTTGATTTCTGACTCTGCCAAGTAATGATTCTTGTCTACAGGCTGGAACTGGGATCACTCAACCTCGCTAGGACGACGAAGAGATGGTGGTTTTGATTCGCACCTCAGCCATCCTGGAAAGGAGTGGTTGGTTCCTTAGTTTAGGGGCTGCGACAACGCGGTCATGTAGCCCCGTGTACTTTGGATGTGTGGAGAATCTGTCTGATAACCGGTGTTAATTGTGATGACTGTATTAGTGTGTGTTATCTGTTTCAAGTAAGGACTGCAGACAGTAATGTCAAGTAGTTCCTACTTTTGCTACCAAATATTACCGTCCACGATACCCAGCTTGAGAACTTGCCTACTAGATGGCATCGCAGTCAGCACCTGGTGGCGAACATTGGAACTAATAGAGGATTATCAATTCTAGCCTACACATTTTGGATTCACGCAGGTGTAGTTAGTGGAAGGTTCTTTTCCATGCCATAAATCTACGACATGGAACCGCCGGCTTTACTTCCCCTCCGAAGGAAGGCATACTGAGGGATTTTTAACGCTCATAAAAATCCGACGACTTCAGCCGGGTTTGAACCCGTGACCTTGGGCATTGAATCACAGCATGCTACCAACTACGCCACCAAAGCCGCCAGGAAAGCAGTTGCTGCGTGGCGCAGCGGTCATATTCTCGTATACTGTGCCCTAAGTTGCGGGATCGAATCCTGGTGAGGTAATTCGGCATTTGCAGGTGCTTAAATGCGAGAGAGCCGTGTAACTTAGTTTTGTATTCATGTAGGCTATTGTAGATAAGCCTCATCATGTAACTTCGGACACCTACTTTCCAGTGCTGCAGTTATCCTGAGTAACGATGAAAGCTTTGATTTTAAGACAATTCCACAGCACTAGTACAATAATAATAATATTTTCCTTTGTTAAAATACTGTATTATTATTATTATTTTGTCGGCTTACCCCCCAGGGTTGACTTTTCCCTCGGACTCAGCGAGGGATCCCACCTTTACTGCCTCGAGGGCAGTGTCCTGAAGCTTGAAACATCGGGTTGGGAGATACAACTGGGGAGGTGGAACGAGCACCCCACCCAGGTGGCCACACCTGCAAAGCGAACAGGGGCCTTATGAGGGATGGGAAGGGATGGGAAGTTTAGGAGGGACAGGCAAGGAAGAGTGAAGGAGGCGGCCGCGGCCACACGGTGGGCACCATCCCGGCATCTGGCCGGAGACGAAGTGGGAAAACACGGAAAATCACTTCGAGGATGGCTGAAGTACGAATCGAACCCCTTCTATTCACTAGGACCACCCTAGGCTGAGTAGACCCCTTTCTAGTCCTCAAACCACTTTTCAAATTTCGTGGCAGAGCCGGGAATCGAACCATGGACCTTGGGGGGTGGCAGGTAAGCACGCTGACCACTACACCACGTCGGCGTCGGTCGTGTACGAAAACCTACTTAGTACATCACATGGAAAATAGGCAGGATATTTGAAAGAAAAAAAATCAGGAGAAATTATGAAAATAGGCTATTTGGTGTCATATGGAACAACTTGTTTTTCTTTAGAAAAACATTTTTTGCCTGTGCTGACTTACTCTTTGTACCCTCTTTGTTTCGGTGATTACTGCTAATTTCGCTTCTCAATCTGCTACTTTCTTTACCCTCCTCTTTGCCAATTCGATGTTTCTAAGAATTTCTAATTTCTTCAGGCTCCATTCCATTGTTTTTTCCTTTTGTTTATTGGTTATCATGCATTATTTGCTCGCTATCAACTCATTTCTTTTCGATTGTATGCCGAACGTTTTCTCGGAGGACAATGACGATTGAGAGCGACTTAAGACCCAAAGAAGTACGTTCTCTTAAAATTTTCCTAACTAATTTTTCAGACACTCTGTACAGTCTGCGGGGTAGCAAGCTGGAGGAGGGAAACAAAAGGGAGTGTTAAATTTAATTACGGTACTTTTCACATACTTAAATGATATATCAAGATTTTAAAATGGTTGGCACATGGAAGCATAAAAGTTTCCTTGTTTTTAGATGTGTTCCAGTTTGTCCTTGTTTGTGAGGCTGTGTTATGTTAAATGGCCTCTTCAGTAAAGTTGAGGAGTAAAACTTTCCTCATAACACCCCCACATTCCGTAAGAGGAAGTTATGTGTTCTCTGAACTGAGATAAGGTGTTACAACCACGCAACAAGAAATAATTGTTGTATGGGTACTGCTCGGATTTTATTCAGGTAATAGAGTATCTCTTCTGCATCTTATTATTATAGAAAATTAATCATTAGTTACGAACACTTAATGTGTGAATGTATATTATGTCTTACCCCAAAACAATGCCAATATAATGCCAAGCAAGTAATCATGAACCAAATTAATATTTGCTCTGTTCTATTCATTACCTGTCCATATTGCCGCCATAGTTACTTCGAATGTCGCCATAATGTAAGTTTTCGCTCTTTAATATTATTTTGTTGTTGGAGGTTCTATCGGTAATCTATTGATTCTATAGTCTCCAAGGTCCCATATTCGTTCAATTAAACAAAAGCAACATATAAAGAGTGAAGGAAGGAAGCAAGCTTTCAGGGTTACGTGACCGTTAATCATGCGATCAAGAGACACGGGACCTCCGTTTTACGTGGAATCCAAACCACAGGAGGCACTGATTCTACTTTTTTTCCGTGTGGCCTCATGAGAGGCCGAGTGCAGGTCTTTCTAGTCGACGCCGGTGGGTGACCCAAATGAAACTGTGCAAGGATATGGGAGGAAGTGGCCGTGGCTTGTCAGAAGGTACGGTCCCAGCATTTGCCTGGTGTTGAAAATGGGAAAACCACGGAAACCCGTTTCAAACACGGTCGACGGTGGGGCTCAAACCCACGCGTCTACCGCGTCAGCCGAGAGCTTGGCCCCATGACCTAATGCTGCGCTTTAGTGAGCGTAGCCACCGCTGTTAGTATAATAATGATAATAATAATAATTTGATTTTACGTCCCTTTTAACTACTGCGGCTTTTAGAGACGCCGGTGTGCCAGAGATTTGCCCCAAAGGGGATATTTAACGTGTCAGTAAATACACTGACATGGCTTCCTCACATTTCCGTACCCTCAAATGCCAACTGACTGCGCCGGGATTCGATCCCGCGATATTGGGATCAGCAGGCGGGAACGTTACAGCTGAGCCACGCAGCCAGTCAATTCCATAAAAATCAATATTTCCTACGTCCTTAGGTTTCCTTGTTTATGACAATGAAATTAGAGACAAATAACCTAAATGTTTCACCCCTTAAAATTGCACCATCATCATCAACAAGCTATGGATTACAGAGGACAATCTGTGTTATTCGTAGTTGGCGGGTTATGTTCAGGTAGTATACCGATTGCCGCCCCAATCAAGTGCCTCTCGTTGTTCTAACTGTTTCATCTACCCCGCAGTGTATCCGAGCACACAGCAAGTCATAAGATCGCAGGTTCAAATCCCAGCGCTGACAGCGCCTATCATGGGTTCCTGCGTGACGGGTGGTTTTTATAGTCGTATGCCTGACGCTATTTTCTGGGGACTTTTGCCGGGATGTTACCGTTATTGCATTCATCACAAAAACACAGGTTATACAAATTCAACGCACACAAATACATGAAGTTGATGACCAACATATCCCTCGCCGTTAAAAATTTAACAACAATCGATCACCATCCTTCTGAACGTCCATTTAATGGAATTTTCACTTTTCACGAATATCGTTCTTCATGGGTTGGCACACATTTGAGTAATAACACTACATATTGGATTGTACATCTTCTACGCGCGATTGAACTCCTGAAATTTCATGCACTTTAGAGATATCACAAGTGAATTTTGGAACGAATCACTACCACCAAAATTTTATCTATACTACCAAAAAGGTTTACTTGTAGCCTGAATAACATGCTCTATATACCTACATTCAGTGAAATCGTGGAGTTTTTGTTCACGAGGATTTCTTGGAAATTTTGTTCTCGTTCAGTGAGCCCTCGAATGAAATGACCATTAGACCCTTATTGGAATCCGGAGAATTGAAGTTTGAACTCCAAGTGTATTCATAATTGATGTTTCATTCATGTACAGTATAATCACCGTTAGTTCATAATTATCTGGGAACTAGTAGATCCGGGTTAAGCTTTCGTACTCTGACGTAAGGGCAATGAAACGGGAGCAGAAATCTCATAGAATTCCAATTGGATATTTTTAATTAGTTAAAATGGAGTACAATGTTAAATACATTTATATAAATATTATGATACATGGTCATGCTTTACAGATTTTTTTTACACAAAGTTGGACGTAATATTGGAATTTGTGAATAATATTTGTGCAAAGTGGTTCCCCTGGTGGACGAATATGGTATGCCTAATCAATGCTTGGAGTCATGCAAACCATTGTTGATAGATCCTTCGCTTGCTGCAAACATTGCAGATGACAGAATCAAAGCACACAAAACCTGTGAGCCTTCCAGCGAAACCTGTTTTGAGACCGGAATAAGTCGGCTTAAAAATAACTTATGAAATGTGGAATTATATGTTTCGTACGCTTGCAGTTATGTGGAATTAAACGGCCAGGTGCTATAAACGTTCGTAATTAATTTTAGGTAATTTCCTCAATACATCTTGTGGCAAAAAGCGCAGTAGCTCCATTATGATTTATGAGTGAGCGTAGTAGCTCCCCTCGTGGATAAAAGTGGAAGTTGTTATTAAGTAGGTTTTATTGTTATTCTTATGAATGCTGTTTGTTTGCACCCGATTTAATTCCATTAAACTTATTCATGTAGGCCACACTCAAACCAATCTGGACCGAACTAAGTACTATGTACAGTTCTAAAAATGGGTTTGGTATCTACCTTATCTTATTTCCCTTCGTATACAAATATTCTCTCTGATTTTTTATTACCTTCAACTCTATTTTATACTAATTCTTGCCATATATACCAAAATACTCGATTGCTCTCTTGACCAAATTCGAACGTTTTTGCATAGTTGTTAAACGTGCAGCCAACCATTCATTCATTTAAAATCCTTGTAGTGAACTGAGAATCGACACAAGATTTGGTACAGAAATTATTTTTAATACTAAATCGTGTACTGGAATGTGTATGTTAGAATTAAACAGGATATAATAAAACACCAAGCAGGCCGTCCTTGAAAATGTTTTCCGTGGTTTCTCCATCTTCTAGCCCAGGCAAATGCGGGAACCGTACTGTGCCCAAATTCCACGTAGTCACCACTTATTATCCACGAAAATGGAAAGGATTACAGGGACGTTGATACCCAGCCATATAAATCGACAATCTTAAACAACTAGGGATCCCTCGACGCATAAGAACCACACGATAGTACTACCAACTAGTTACATACATTATCTAACCAAAATAAAAATAAATGGTAGATCGAGAAACTTGGATCTCAAGGTGTTAAGGTTAACATTATGTCGAAAAAGGTCGCCTGCACCTAACTAGTAGTACTATCCTATGTCAATTAAGCGATGAATTAAAGATCAGTTCTTTGAAAAATAGGCATGCAGACCAACCAGTACTTGCGATGTTTATTTAATTAAGGACAATACAAAAATATGTCCCTCTCTCAAATAAAATGAACTGGTGTCTTTCTAGACACAACTAAAAATCAAATAGGATTATGAATCCTATATCTGAGAATTATATCAATCTCTTATATGTTCCAGTCCTCTTCCACAGAATTGTACATGTTTACTTCAAATAACACATCGTATTAGACTCTCATCAACAATGAACAAAGTTATTGAACACCGTGTAGTTCTTTAATTTCCATCAAATTATAGAACTGAAGACAAAATGTAGCTAATTACAAATATCTCCCTATTTAATACATCATTTCAGACTCTCGAACTATCATTCCAAATCTACATTTAAAATGTTTAAATATTATATTGATTATTATTTACACAAATATATGTTACTCACAATATCACGTCCTGCACGATGTCTCTCCTCTGCTATACGATCTTAAAACTTCCTCAAAATCCACTCTCTATTTCAGAATACACAATACCTCTCTGGTTTACGTATTTTAAAAATACTTGGCCATGTCCAATTGAACATAAGTATCAAGCAGTTAAGCTAATTACTGTTCATGAATACAATCCAGTTAATAACTTTTAATAAGATGAACTACGATGCTAGACTTACTCAGATTGCAAATATAACATTATAGATGCGAGGCATTGACCTTCATTACTCACACCTTCCTCGACATACTTCAATAATCCACAGAACTTCGTTAACATACTGTACTTAAATTGCTTCGCTGTAATGACTATCCTCATCTCACACAAATAGTGAACAAACTTATAAGTGTCTACACTACGCTTCTTTCAACAATACGTTCTTCATATTCGACGTAGCACGTTAACACAAAATTCTAAGACCATCTCAACTACATTCAACAATGCAAGAGATTCAGTATTCCTATTTAATATTACCACTGTAATATCTTTCAAGAAACAAACTCCTCCTCCTCCTCTACATAAATTCTACCGATTATACAAACGTCGTGCTTTATAATTCCTTGTTTGTTCCAATAACAAATCTTTAATCTCATCGTACAGCTTTTTATAACTCTCTTCGTAGTTAAATGCACGTTATTTCCACTTTCAAATTAAATCTTAAACTTTGTTACATAATAAAGAGAAGATGTTCAGTAACGAAAATATAGCCTACTTTCTCCTAAATGTATGGGTATTGTTATAACTCTTTGTCCTTTTCAAGGAATATAATTGAATGTTGGTTGTAGTAGCTTGTTGAAATACAACGTGCTATAGGGATATTAAACATGAATATGAGGTGCCCTTTGCTAGTGCTACCTCTGTAAAAAAAATCATTCAATTCGGTTTCACCGTGTTTGAATTGATATGGGGATTGGATTTGCACACATACATGGCCGCTATTTGCAAACTATTGGGCTGATGACCTTGTAGTCAGTCATAAGATGCTTTCCACGAAGAGGCATGTTGTTGCAAAATCTGGTAGAGATCAAATTATTAGGATGGTCGTAATTTGATTTAAGCTTTTAACATTTGGGTGGCCGTCATTCCGTTACCGTCAAGATGGCGGCGATATAAAACATGACACTGAGGTGCCCTTTGCTGGTGCTACATCTGTACCAAATTTTGTTCAATTCGGTTTTACCGTGTTTGAATTGATAGGGGGAATCGATTTGCACACATACTTGGCCACCATCTGCAAACTATTGGTCTGATGATCTTGCAGATTGGTCAGAATATGCATCCCACAAAAAGATATGTTGTTGAAAAATTTGGTAGAGACCAGATTATTAGCTTGATCGTAATTACATTTTAGCTTTTAACATTTGAGTGACCGCGATCACGTTTCCGTCAAGATGGTGGTGATATAAAACATGACACTGAGGTGCCCTTTGCTAGTGCTACCTCTGTACCAAATTTCGTTCCATTCGGTTTCACCGTGTTCGAATTGATAGGGGAATCGATTTTCACACAAAGATGGCCGCCATCCGCAAAATATAAGACTAATGACCTATTAGTTTGGTCAAAGGATGCTCCCTCCATAAAGGAATGTTGTTGCAAAATTTGGTAGAGATCGGATGATTAGGATAATCGTAATTTGATTTAAGCTTTGAACATTTGTGTGGCCGCCATTACGTTTCCGTCGAAATGGCGGCGATATAAAACTTGACACTGAGGTGCCCTTTGCTAGTGCTATCTGTGTACCATATTTCGTTCCATTCGGTTTCACCGTGCTTGAATAAATAGGGGGAATCGATTTTGACACAAAGATGGCCGCCATCCGCAAACTGTTAGGCTAATGACCTATTAATTGGGTCAAAGGATGCTTCCTCCATAAAGGTATGTTGGTGCAAAATTTGGTAGAAATCGGATGATTAGGTTAGTTGTAATTTAGTTTAAACTTTGAAAATTTATGTGGCCGCCATTACGTTTCCGTCAAGATGGCGGCAATATAAAACATGACACTGAGGTGCCCTTTGCTAGTACTACCTCTGTACTAAATTTCGTTCCATTCGGTTTCACCGTGATCGAATAATTGGGGGAATAGATTTTCACACAAAGATGGCCGCCATCCGCAAACTATTAGACTGATGACCTATTATTTTGTTCAAAGGATGCTCCCCCCATAATGGTATGTTGGTGCAAAATTTGGTAGAGATCGGATGATTAGGTTAGTCGTAATTAGATTTAAGCTTTTAACATTTGTGTGGTCGCCATTACGTTTCTGTCAAGATGGCGGCGACATAAAACATGACACTGAGGTACTCTTTGCTAGTGCTACCTTTGTACCAAATTTCGTTCAATTCGCGTTCACCGTGTTCGAATTGATAGGTGGGGGACAGACATTCAGAGTACACACACTCACACACACACCCATAGACTCACACACACACATACACACACAGACAGACACTTTTTTCGCCCTGTGTTGATCTCATAAGTCTACTTTCTTTTTTTGCAAAAATCGAAAGTAGGCTAATATCCTGTAATAAAATGTAATAAAATATACTCATCTCCTCACGTTCTGGATCATTGAAATGAATAAATAAATTCATATTAGTCTTCCCTGACTTCGACTTGACTATAGGTTGATTTCTACAATCACACCTAGTCATCTTTCACAAAAATATGCTTATAAAGTCTTTACAATCGTTAGAACTACTCCAACAATGAGTTTTCTGTCATCATAAACAATGCTGACTTTATTGTCATCAATCCACTAATATTTTCTCTTTGATCATTCTCAGAGTCAAAATTCTGACTATAACAATGTCTTAATTATGAGCTTTACAATAATGTTCTAAGCATAGCTGAACTTATTAGACGAAATTGTCGAACAATCCTGACAAATATTAACGCTCGGAAATAACGAAATTATTTCACTCTTTGTTTTTGTTTTTTGTTGTGTGGCCTCCTGAGATGAAACAGATAGATTAAAAATCGTAAGCTTGCTAAACGAAAATCGAAATACTTAAACATGAGATCTATAACAAAGATCATTAAAATGTCAAAAACGAAACTCGTTGACTTAAAAAAATACTATGAAATTTAAAAAAAAAGCGAAATTAACAACATGAGTTAGGAGTAGAATATACATGAATATGCTGGTCAAACACTGAAATATCCCCAAAATATTGCTAACTACATAGCTGATGAAAAATCACTGATCTACCTTGACTTGAATCGTTTTCGGTGGAAACCTGTGGCCTAGAAACGTTGGAATGTGGCCACGTGCGTCTGGCACACGCCAGCATACTTCAGGAAGCATGCTCGCATTCTTAAAATGCACGCGCTCGCTCTCCTCTCTGCAGGTGTCAGCTGCTGGCTGGCAGAAAGAGGGACACAGCTGACTGAGTCCTCTCCGCTCTGCACTCTGTATCTCCCTGAATTGGAACTGCGTGGTTGTCTGGATCTTCATCCTTCTCGACCACCGGTCTAGAAACCGCTTTCGCTTCCGAGTCCTATGACTTCTGCCGAATTTATCTTCTGACGTCACCTCTCTGGTAGATTATGATCGTAATTATATGTTGCAATATGCTTACGATAAGGATTCCGAAGTAACATTGGTACCTTATATAGTAGTATTATGTTTTGTGATTATAGCGTACTGCTGATGATCTGGAAGTCAAGTTCCATCGTTGCTCTATGATCATCTCTGGAATTCACTCAATCAGTGTTGGCTAATTCCCCTCCATTACGAAGTTAATACATCTCCACAATCTCAAGTGAAATGTTGCATGAGATCCTTCCCATCCAACTTGATATAGAAAGCATTTTTATAGTTCCATAGAATTGCGTTTTATTTATTTTCCGTGTCCAAATCAAGTTAGATTTTGCCAGTAAGTAGCAACAGCTATAGCATTAGCATTTGCAGCCAAAAGATCGTCTTTTGAACATATGTCCTCCATCAAGGGGCTGATCAGCCGGTGTTCTGGATCTTGTAACATGCTGCAGTCACAGAACTCATCATTGTTGACGAGCATGTTCCATTTCTTGAGATTGTTCTTGCAGCGTGAAACCCCGGTCCTCAGTCTGTTCAATGATTTCCAAATTCCATATGGCAAGTTGTGACCAGGTGCCATTTTTTCTGATAGAGGAATTGCGATGATAAAATGTTTGTAGAATGCTTTCGCTGCGTTTTCGTAAAATCTCAGTAGTGTATCACGTATAGTACAGTGAATACTTGCAGTAAGGATTTCTTCTTATTCTTTCGTAGTAATGTGTTCGAAATATACTGCTTATAATACTGTAGTTATTTGGAAATCTTCTTCTGTATTGAACACTTGCAAAGAAGCATATGAGACTCAATTTCGGGGGGTGTAACAGTCCATTTCGTAAAGTTGTTGTTGAGTGCTTCTTATAACATACAGGGTAACATATAACAAAATAACATGCAGGAAAAAGTGATTACCAGGATTAAAACATATGAATTTAATAACAGATCAACAAATTTGCACTATTTACAACAAAAACAAAACAAGGTCTCCCAAATGACACCCACTTGAATTTAATAAAAATGCCAAACTAGGCCTGATCTCAGGAGAGATCGTAAACGTCTGGACCAAATGTCCCAAATTACTGCAATGACATGTGCGTGTGTGGCTTTTCTACATGCGTTACGATGTGTACAAATTAATGCGAGATTCGTTACCATCCGGTAAACATTCAGGGGACGAATCTGCATTGTCTTAGAGCTAGACAGACACGAGGAACCAACTAAACACTAATTAAACTAATCCGACACTCCTTACACTAAATAAGACAAAAATAATTTCCGCATGAAATTGAAATCAAAGAACTGCCGTAGCAAACAACATTAACGCCTAAAATTAGGACTTTTCAAATCAACACAAGTAAATCAACACGTGACCAATCAAGAAAAATACACATATGGCCGCTTGCCATTTTTACAAGAAAATACAAAATACACCCAACGGTGTCACAACAGACAAATCTAACACTGAAATGAGTAATAGAAATCACTAGGCTCAAAGCCAACATTTACATCAATAAAAACAAATGTTTCATTTCATACGACATGCGGTAATTCGTAACGGACATGGCGAACTCCCAAATTAATATTATGATCCAATGACCATTAAAAGAACAGGTTTGCTACAGATAGCTTACAGGGGTCAGTCGGTCAGCTGGACTGCCTAAACGATGAATCACCAGACATAGACGGGCGCAAGGTGGAATCTGCACATCTGTCAACCCACGTGTCAATTACCTCGACCTGCCGTAGCAATGGCTCGAGTCTCGAAGAAGCGTGCTCCCGAAGCACATAATATACGTGTGTGTGTCAAAATAAAATATCTTAGCATTTCCCAAGGAAATCCAAGAATAAGCATAGGACAAGGTACAATAGCCTCTAAGAGCGCTCTGCCTTTCCATAAAAATACAACCACAATATTTGAGGGCGGTAGGCACATTCTACCCCTATCACGAAGAATCAATACACACTCCTTGACACAATACACACACCAGAATCACACGTATGGGTTCGACAGAAACCTGAAATAAAGGACATAAAATATTTTCCACCGACTTGCGCTCCCAATCTAGTCCGTGACTAAAGAACCTGAAAAGGACTCAAAATAAATCAAAAATATAGAACTAAGGTGTTCTACAGTGACATCATAACTTGTTGCGCTCGGCAAGCCTAGTATGAATAAAAACCTTTTCGTAAAATTTTACCCCCTTTACCTACTAAAAATGAATTTGAATAAAAGCACCATTTATCGACCAGGAAGAATTTCGCATTCGCATGAATAAAATCAAAATACACACGCCATGCATACTAATAATGACTCATAAGAAAAATATACAATCGAACAAACACTTTGGCCACGTGCCAACGTACATATAAATATAACAGTTTCGGCGCACAAAAATCTAAATACACAAGAAAAACAATGAATAAAATATTTACAACGTTCCCGCGGCTAATCTAGCTACATATTGAATAAATCAATGGTTTGTACATCACCATGCAGCTTGTAGATAGTCAACCTCCATCCCAAAGCATTTCCCCACGCGAAATCTACTCGTTCATCGTCGACGTTCTGGTAGAGGCGTAGCACTTCATTCCACCAATCGACCTTCCTGTAGACATCTTGGCGTGGCTTCTTGGAAAGAAATGTTCAAAGTTATTAGTCTACCTAGCTAGAATCGCTATGAGCTACTGACTTTCACTCAAAAATAATGTCCTGGGCGATTACTCAACGTTGAACTGGCCCTATCTAAGCATTTGCTTACTTCACACGCACATATACATCACACAAAATATAACACAAAATTTACAGAAAATATTACAATCTTCGTTCACCACGCAACTGGCTTTTAACCAGGCTCAAATTACGTCTACCGCGTAGCGCTTATCTCGACTAGAGATCTCCCTCCGCTAAGCGTGCACTCTGCTCCCACGAGCACAATAAAATGTTCGTTCAAACAGACGTGAAGCCTGATAAAATCGTGTCTCAAACTGGCGTGAACGATGCTCCTCAAAGCCCGATAAAGTTGTGTCTCAAACTACTCATCACCGATCAATTTATTAGAAACTGACAGAAAGGAGTGGAGTGGGGGAAATCTGTGAAAATAATCTGTAATTTTCAACTCACAGACTTGGGACTAGTATCAATCTTCTTCTTTTCATCCAAACGTCTCAATGGACTCATGCGGAATCCTATCGCATCGGCGGTTCTTCATACACGTGTTTTAGCGCCTTTTTTATGGTACGCCACTCTCCGCGTGGTTTAGGCGTCCTCTTTCCTGATTCGCTGATTCAATCGTGTATCGGTTGGAACTTCACCTCTGGCACGCCCATAATGACGCCGACTTGGATGCGCGTTCACCCTGAATTTGTCCTTGAACTCGGCTTAACCGGTCATCGTCAGGAATAACTACCACGCTACTTCTGTTGCAATCGTTGCGACACACTACCTGTCTTCCCTTTGTCAACCTCCAACATGTACTGCCTGGATATCAGTAATAATAATCATAAAAATCATGAAGACGTATTGATCGGCAAATCAATAAGGGTTATGTATATTAGTATAATGTTCAACGGAGTCTCCACTCCTGGTTGACTATGAACGACTCGTCTCCTTCCGTCAAAGTATTTCTTCTTTCCTCGGTCCAATCTTGGAGTGACTGTTTTAAAAGAGGTCTGACTTCGACCAAACGATGTGATAGAGTGATCCACTTCGTCCTGTCCTGCTAGTCTCCTGGCCTCTGTTTCCCGCTCAAAAATGGCGTCGCTGGCCTCACTCCTCCTAATAATATCACTTATTTGCTCATATCTCCCATTGTTTTATTCCAACATAAATTCTGTTTTGATAGATAAATTTCATTTATTATTCTCTTGATGTTAGTGTATTTAAGTTACTCATAATGTTTATATTTAAATATTTTAACAATATAATCTCTCGGAACCGTAAGTAATTTTGATTTGTTGAACTGTTGCAATGTCAATTTCCATTGTTCCTCGTTATCAAAATAGTGTCGTGTGCCGATATCTCTTCTCTTTGTCACCCTTGCGCGTGTCGCCATCGAGCTCTCCGAACTCTGTAGTCTGACGTGCTAAAACCGGTTCTGTGGCTGTCTTGCCATGTAACTTGTCATAAATCAGCCTCGATTGAAAGTCATTCATCCTTGGTTATAATAATTCAGATGATAAAATAACAATTCCTTCTTCAAATAAAAGGAAGTTTCTATACACTTCAAACTTGACAAATACTTTCTTTCACATCACAGACTCTTATTATGTGAGAAAAGTAGCTCATGTCACGACTTAATTTCCAAGCATAAAATTATCTTGTGACACAGTTCGAATCTCTGTTGATGCATTCTCATTGTCACTGATAAAGTCGAGTACAGTACCTTCTAATACTCCACGGCCACCTCCTTCCGTCACCTTGCCGTTTCTTTCATCTTCATTAATCTCATCTCTTATTTACTCCTCTCACGAGGTTGGCGTCAGGAAAGGCATCCGATTGTAAAAACACCGACTGCATAGACATTCATAACATCTCATCGGCGGCCCCGTTGAAGAAATCCGGGATTAATATGGGGTAAACATACACAATAAACCACAAAATGTATCGGATGGGCTGGGTTTCAACCCAACTGAATGTTAGTCCCTTCATTCAGGGCGAAGCGGGATATCCGCTACATCACCATTGCATGGTGTAAAAAGTTTCATCTAACGTAACTTCGTACAAAAATGTCATATACCAATCATTTGCCTTTCACACTTTCGTACGAAATGTATCTGTAATAGCTTTGCTGCTTATAAGCCGGCCCTGTGGAATTGGGATAGCACGCCTGCCGATTCCCGTCTCCGTCAGGGATATTAGAAACTGACGTGAGGGCTGGAACGGGGTGCACTCAGCCTCGTGAGGAAATTGAGTAGCTGTCTGACAGCGAGACAGCGCCCCAGTCACGGAGACCAAGATTAACAGCCGAGGGGACCCAATGCGCTGACCACGCAGCCAAATGGCTGGGGAGCGGGCGCTTGGTAGGCCTAGGTCCTTCATGGGCTTTAGTGCCACAGGAGGGAGGTTGCTATTAAGATTATGTTCTCTTAGGTTCATTTATGAGTAGTTGGCAAAAAATTAGGAATATAGAGATAGCCAGCCATTTCATAGCCGAAGCTCAGGGAATAGCGAGGCGGATAGAAGTGTAAGTTTGGAAACTTATTTTAACTATGTCGATTTTATTGCTTCTTGGGGTCGTGAAATGTTGAATTAATAGATTTATCACACACGCCGTGTCCTGACTTCTCGAATGAATGCTCGTTTATTCAACTACGTATTTACCTATATACAGAATATAAATCCTCTACGATTGTGGAGTTTCATCCAACCCCATTTCTTCTGAAAACCCCTTATTACCCGAGTTGAATGTTTCCTAGTTTGATATTGGATCAGGGTTACCATACATCCACTTTTCACCGAACATCTGGGCAGATATTCTTTCCGGAAAAGATATGTCCGGGTTTTCTACAAATCGTTTACAATACTGTTAATATGTTGAAAATAATATAGGCTATTCTCCCAAAATTCACACTACATGTAAGCACACAACGCCAGTTCATGTGCGAATATGATCGCAAAATCGATGCTCAAACACAGGTAGTACTGACCTAAATATTGTGTTTTAGAAGTCTTTTGCCATTACATTGCCAACACATACTGTCAAGTGTACTATTGCATTAAGTTAGTGTACGACCAGCTTCTTCCATAGTATTTAATATTTTATTTTTACGAGCATTTCAACTTGAGGTTTAATTCGATTTACTTTATTTATTAGTTCATACTCGCAAATTTTAAACAATTTAACAGATGTTAATTTTATTAGCTGATGAAGGTATGAATGCATATCGAAACTTATTTGTACGTTTTCTTTTTAATAACTTGTGTTGAATAAGGCGGACCCATTATTTTATTTTTTTGCTTGGTTGAAGTTTAATATTCAATGTATGTCAATATGAAACCTCACCTTGATTAATTTACTTTCCATGTACAAGATAATCTATTACAAAACTGTAATACGAGTACATTGTAAACAAACATGTTCGCATAGAAATATAATTATTTTATAAAATTTTCTTCATAAACTATGTTAACATTGTGTTGGGCAGTAACAAATTGTGACGTGTTTTCCAATACTTGTATTTCACAGGCAGAGAGTATATCGGGCAGAAGTAGAGCGAAGAGTCATCTAACACTTCGCTTGTCGCTGGCTTTGAAGAGTAACAATGGTGACGCTGTCAGTGTTGATGGATTCGCAATCTGCGTGTGTGAAAAAAATGAGGTGAACAGTTCCATTATTTGGAGCTGATAACAGTCAGAGGCAATCAATTGAAAGAGCACACTAGCTTTGATGTTACGTGGGCTACAAATTTATCACACGAGTCATTCCGTTGCCTTTGTAATGTTTTATTCCCCAAACTAATACGAGTTATGTGTGAAGCAATTACAGCAAAGTTCAGATTTATTGAGTGACAGAACACTAAATACAGTAAAGCCATTTTCTCCGAACAGTTAAATGTAATTCTATTTAGTTAACTGTTGCCTTCCTTGGTGAATGGATACGCACTGATACTGCTGTCTCAAATACCCATAATTCGATTCCTGGCCCTGCCAAGAAATTCAATTGAGATCTGAATGCTGGAGTGGTGACCTCTCTTCTTTATGAGAAAGATTGTGTAGACGTGGACCTAGTTCCCATCTTACTCACCCTTGAAACACTTTTCTGAGCTGTCCTTACTTTTACTCGAGGTAAATGCTAAGATAGCACTCACCTTATAGCCACCGACGCCTCAATTCCTCTCCTAGATCTAACTACGAGTACACCCATTTGTTTAGACACTTCATTGTCACAGGTTGTGAAACCAAACTGAAATACAACTCACGAGTTCTCTATCCCTTATATTAAACAATCTAAGACTAATGGACTAGTTGCATTAATGGCTCAACTACACTATTGTACTCGTATATTCAGGGAAGAACTGACCTGCCCACAATGCAGCAGAAGCGGGTTCGAATCCTTGGACTGACCTTCTCTTCAAATCTTATTCTTGTGATATGACCATTCTTTCGTAATTTCAATGACTGTAGAATAACCAGGGTCAGTTTGCCAGGTATCACCAATGGCGGTCGGGTGCATCTTTATAATATCAAGCATATAGTCTATATATTGTGCAGCATGTCACTCTGCAGTAGGCTACCTTCTTCATGTAAGAATTGAAAATAATTGGTCGAGACTGTGGATGACGCCTGTAATGCAGAAAATATGGGTAAGAATCCCTAATGCATTTTTGGCCTATTTTAATTTATGAAGCAAGATGTTCAGCAAAGAAGATATAGCCTACTTTCTTCTAAATGTATGGGTATACTTATAACTCTTTGTCCTCACCCCTTAAACCAATCACCTCCACCACTATAATTATTTTGTTTTCTTTTATATTGATAATTAGCCAGTAAGTATGTGTCTAAAGCAATATTATATACTTTATGTTGATTGAATAACAAATCTACTAACTTATTGTAATGCATTCACGTCCATTAATCTCGACATTAAGCATTCAAACGTAAGAATCATTCGAGTCAGGTATCTTGCCCTTTAAAAATCCGCCGCGAACACAGTAGGTGCTACAACCTAGCAGTGAATTAATATACAGTATATCTTGTACGTCTCTGAGTGTTGAATGGGCAGGCAGTTTAAAGCAACCAGGAGAGAGGCGATCCAACTGACAGTGCTTATAGGTAATCGGAGCGCGGTCATGGTTAGAAGTTGAACTAATACCAAATTGCAATACTTCAGGAGGCCAGGGATTCACAAAGCGGAATATTTGGAACAATTACCCAAGTAACCCGCAAGAGGACAGCACCGTCCAGAGGCATTCAGAAGGCTGTGGTTGAATCCAATGTGTATCTTGTTCTTCTATTCTCCTTTTTTAGCCTACTTTCGATTTTTGCAAAAAATGAAAGTAGACTTATGAGATCAACACAGGACGAAAAAAGTGTGTCTGTCTGTGTGTGTGTATGTGTGTGTGTGAGTCTGTGTGTGTGTGTGTATGTGTGCGTGTGAGTCTGTGTGTGTGTGTGTCTGTGTGTGTGTGAGTGTGTGTACTCTGAATGTCTGTCCCCCCCCCCTATCAATTCGAACACGGTGAATGCGAATTGAACGAAATTTGGTACAAAGGTAGCACTAGCAAAGGACACCTCAGTGTCATGTTTTATATCGCCGCCATCTTTACTAAAACTGAATGGCGGCCACTCAAACGTTCAAAACGTAAAATCAAATAACGACTAACCAAATCATCCGATCTCTACCAAATTTGGTAACAACATACCTTCGTATAGGATGCGTCTTGTGACCAAACTACAAGGTCGTCCGCCATACCATTTCAGGATGGCGGCCGTGCGAATTATGCAAACTTTATAATCCATATCATGGGACCCACCAGTTCCGACTATCGAGCCGAGAATCGTTTTAACTGTTCTAAAGGAAGAGGCACGTTCGAAATTAAAAGTTTATTTTGTAATACTATAGTGCAGACGTGATTTTAAAAAGCTGAGCCGATTCAGTAATGAGACAAGATGGCAGCGGATATCTAGTGCCTGACTTACATTTCACTAATTTGAGTATTGCATGCAATATAGCGTACTGATACAAAATAAATAAACGTTGTATGAAATGCTTTATATATAAATAATATACTCCAGTGATGAAATCGTTTAGTATAAATCATTATTTGCTAACAAGTTCTATGTAAGTCATCTTATATAGAACGATATTCGTTGACACAATTAGCTCAGTGGTAGAGCGTTAGCCTGTCGCTCAAATGCCTATGGTTCAAACCCGATCAGAGCTAGGTTTTTTGCTTGAAATGTTATATGTTTATTGTTTTGTAATGACTCAGATGTTTTAAAATTAAGCGTTATATTGTGCATATTATGGTGTAATATATATTTAATTAAAACATAATTCGCCAGCAGATTTACTCGAGACATCTAGCTGCCAAAAAGGTAACTGCACGCAGACCTACTTATTAACTTCCAGATTTTATTGAAAAGTTTCTTCTTCTGGCCGCTAGAATGCACTCGCTCTGTTAGGATTATATTGTTCGATATTTCACCACTAGATGTCACGACTAGTCTACGTGGGGATCCATTGATTACTATACCATTGGCATTCTATGCGCATCGAATTTGAAGAATGAAAAGATGATACTACGATACATTTTTACTTTTTATTTCAAACGGTTTGTAACAGCCTATTGTGCGTTATTTGAAAATGTTAATTGAAGTAAAGAACAAAACGATTTCACATAGTATCTGAACTCTACCGTTGGTGCTAGTTCAGGATATTAATTATTATTTTTATTTCAGCCAAATAGCAATCGAAAATATCCACATAGTTGGTATACACACGTCTTTGTAGGGTCATGGATAGATTTGTTAATTCAATTAGGGTTGTGAAAGTCATACGCAGCCAGACGTGTAAAGACATGCCTCAACTCAAAGTTGGATGTTGTCCGCGTCAGGCCGATTATGTAATAATAATAATAATAATAATAATAATAATAATAATAATAATAATAATGTTATTGGTTTTACGTCCATTTAACTACTGTTGCTTTTAGAGACGCCGGGATGCCAGAATTTTGTCCCGAAGGGGATCTTTAACGTGCCAGTAAATCTACTAACACGGCTCCCTCGCATTTGTGCACCCTCAAATGCCAGCTGAATGCGCCAGGATACGAACCTGAAACATACGGTCCAGCAAGCGAGAACGTTACCGCTGAGCCACGCCGCCAGTCCGGTCGATTATGTCTCCAGATCCATAACATTCTTGATATACTTCTTATCTTTCTTTCTTTCTTTCTTTCTTTCTTTCTTCAATGATGGTAGCAGTTTTTATCTAGGTTGTGGCGTTTGGTAGAGGTAAATCGTTTCTAAGGTATTCAACAAAGAATAGTTCTATTATACTCTTTGATAATAACAACGAGTTATAACTATACTCATACATTTAGGAGAAAGTAGGCTATATGTTCTTTACTGAACATCTTGTTTCTTTTCTAATGTCTTTTGTTTATTTGCGATACTGTGGCTGTGATGATTAATAAACGAGTGTATGTATTAGCCTCTCCTTTGAGCTAAATATAATTTTATTTAGTATCTGTGGAAAGAGCTCGTCCACATCATTTGTAAAAGAGTTTAAGTAAAAATAAATGTTAATTTAAGTCGGTTACGTACCCCAGCCACCCACGTGAGAGCCTAATGGGCTAGCACAGAGTCAAACATGTTCATAACATCCTAGTGTTATTAACCGACTTAGATACAACGTGTTAGGAAATAATATCTTGAAATAAATGGTTGCGTTCACGGTAGCAAACAGTTGATCAACTGCTCCAAAGCTGATGCATCGGGAGCGGGATCAGGTTTTACGTGTACTTGTGAACGGTTTGCTCCATCTGATCTGTATCAGCGCGCGTTGTTCGAAAGTGTACAAGGCCGATGTACTATCCTCGAGCCTGCGATGTTGAAATGATCAGATAATCTTGTGAGAGTGAATGCTGATATTAGATCAATATCTAATTTAGCTTTAGTTTTGCAACTCGGAACGAGATTGGTCTGAAACTATGTACCGAAGACTGTGAACATGTATCAAACCATACCTTGCTCCCGATAATATTAGGCCTACGTTCGTAAATTTCTTGCCTTTCTGCTACGGCATTTATTGTGTTATGCTAGTTCGGCTACGGTAAAGAAAACTTAACAGTTTAACGTATGGTACGGTATATTAAGGTGGTATATCCCAAGTCTTATGATAATTGAAGTAATTTTAATCCCTTCAAATTGAACAAGGTAGGTTAGGCCTATGTCTCAATAGACCGAATATTTATTCAAGAATATCAATATAGCTTTGACTTTATTAATGTAGGGTTATAACCTATGAGAAGGGTCAAGAATCTGTAAGTCTAGCAGTAAACCTCTTACCAGTCATCCACACATGATGACTTCATTATTTGTTAGCATTGCTTCATCTATTTAATTTGTTCCTAGGTATCCTTCATGCTGATATTTTCCTGCTTCTTATATCTTTTCTTTTTCACTCTAGTTTTCTTCTCAAGGATTTGAAGCTTTTGGATTTATTCATCAGCTTAACTGTGCTATACAGATTTTAGTTAATGTACTATAAAAATTAATTGTATTTACAAAAAAATCAGGTTAGATAGCAAAATTAATTTGAAACATTACAAGAATATAAATCACATTGTCCCTACCTGTCAACTAGAGGTATTTATCTGGACCATTACCCTTCTCCTATCTAATAAGGTCAGATGACCTCAAGGTTCCACACTTTAAAATTATAACCAGCATCTAGAAATAAAATTTCTGGGTCCCTCATTTAAAGCAAAGGAAATCATGGTATGAGCCTGTATTATCCTTGTTATGCCTAACTTATTTACACCCCAATATTATTACTTAAAGAGAAAGGCACAACATGAACTGTTGATGGATTAACTTAGTCTCATACTTGGCAGTCCATTCTCCTCCTATCAATTCACAACTGGTTTCCATACCATATTCCCTATATGCTACTGTTCATCTAATGAAAATGAAAAATGTTAGGCTACAGATTTTTGGTTGAAAACAGTTGTCTAAAAGATGCTTTCACAATTTATTTTTTAATAGATCATGTCATCAAATGGTCCACTAACATAGAAAGAATTAAAAAATAGGGCATTTTAAAATTATTGCTACCTAAGTCTGGACAGTACAGAATGAGGTAGAGGAAACTACACTGCAAAGATATATAAACTGAAAAAAATCATACTAATATATAACAAGATGTTCAGTAAAGAACATATAGCCTACTTTCTCCTAAATGTATGAGTATAGTTATAACTCGTTGTTATCATCAAAGAGTATAATAGAACTATTCTTTTTTGAAGACCTTAGAAACGATTTACCTCTACCAAACGCCACAACCTAGATAAAAACTGCTACCATCATTGAAGAAAGAAAGATAAGAAGTATATCAAGAATGTTATGGATCTGGAGACATAATCGACCGGACTGGCTGCGTGGCTCAGCGGTAACGTTCTCGCTTGCTGGGCCCTAGGTTGCAGGTTCGTATCCTGGCGCAGTCAGCTGGCATTTGAGGGTGCACAAATGCGAGGGAGCCGTGTCAGTACATTTACTGGCACGTTAAAGATCCCCTTCAGGCCAAAATTCCGGCACCCCGGTGTCTCTAAAAGCAGCAGTAGTTAAAAGGGATGTAAAACCAATAACATTATTATTATTATTATTATTATTATTATCATTATCATTATTATTATTATTATTATTATTACATATACGACCTGCCGTGGGCAACATCCAACTTTGAGTTGAGGCATGTCTTTACACGTCTGGTTGTGCATGGCTTTCACAACCCTAATTGAATTAACAAATCTTTCCATGACCCTACAGAGACGTGTGTATACAAACTATGTGGATATTTTCGATTGCTATTTGCCTGAAATAAAAGTAGTAATTAATAACCTGAACTAACACCAACGGCTTGAATTCAGTTACTATGTGAAATCGTTTTGTTCTTTACTTCAAATAACATTTTCAAGTAACGCAAAATAGGCTGTTACAAACCCTTTAAAATAAAAAGTAAAAATGTATCGTAGTATCATCTTGTCATTCTTCAAATTCGATGCGCATAGAATGCCAATGGTATAGTAATCAATGGAGCCCCACGTAGACTAGTCGTGACATCTAGTGGTGAAATATCGAACAATATAATCCTAACAGAGCGAGTGCATTCTAGCGGCCAGAAGAAGAAACTTTTCAATAAAATCTGGAAGTTAATAAGTTGGTCGGCGTGCAGTTACCTTTTTGGCAGCTAGATGTCACGAGTAAATCTGCTGGCGAATTTTGTTTTAATTAAATATATATTTTACACCATAATATGCACAATATAACGCTTACTTTTAAAACGTCTGTCATTACAAAACAATAAACATATAACATTTCAAGCAAAAAACCTAGCTCTGTTCGGGTTTGAACCATAGGCAATTGAGCGATAGGCTAACGATCTACCACTTTTTTTATCAGCTCTTTACAGAATTACAGAATTTTCAGATATGATAAATACTATACTAATACATCACAAGAGATCCAGATAGTGTCCATATTTATCGTACAATTGTCCACTTTCACTAAGCTTCCAACGCTCTTTTTGCAGGTGGTACCTGAGATCCTGGAACGAGAAATGTTGATCATTGTTCATCACGAAGTGTACATATTGGCCCATTATCCACACAATGGCAGTCTGTGTAATTTGGGGGAAGGCGGTCACCGACAAACGAACCAACTTCCTGTCATCAAGGTCATCCGTGGGCACATTTAATAGTTGACATACTTTTCCCTTACACCACAGCCACGTGGAGGCAACTCGCGTGCATGATGTGAAGCGGTGTATCGCCGTATCAGTTTGACCACATATAGTACACCATGGGTAAGCTTCAAGACGGATGGTATATCGCCGTAGAGCGGTTGGGATGAGATCGTTGAGGAAGATAAAAACCTGGGAGTGTACAGCAAAAGAAATGGTCATAGCCCCAAAATTTTTCCAAACAGTGGGCCAATGGACGTAGAGGGTGGTGGCCTCTATTCGCGGTTTGGAGTGTACCACTTGCCGCAACATGTTATAAATACTTTTCGTCGTTGGAACAGTCCCTGAAGGCATTTGGCGAACAGTTTCCAGAAGGTGCTGTTGATGGTCCCTAAATATCTTCGGCAAGCTCTATCACAACCACGGGCTGTGTTTCGAATATCTTTGTATAGCGCTTTCGTAAAAGTGTCATGTTGGGAAAGAATGGTGATATCGTTCTTGCAGAGGAGTGCACGGCATTTTATGCCATGAGCTGTTAGCCCTAGCCCGCCTTGCCGGGATGGGAGATACAACTGTTCCCGTTGTACTCGGAACAAAAATCCTTGCCATATAAACCAACCTGTATATTTTGCCAATTGGCTCTCAAACATTTTGGGAAGTGGGAAAAGTTGTGCGACGTACCATATTTTAGAGAGCGCAAACACGTTGAGGACCATGACCCGTTGCACTATTGAGGTTTCTTTGACCAAATTGGATCAGCACTCCCCTAACTTTGGCAATGACCTTAGTCCAGTTTGCCTGCACTGTGTCCAGAAGCGATTGCTTCCAGGTAATGCCAAGAATGTTCACCTCATTTACTATCCGGAGCCAGGGCTGTTGGGTAATCACTGAGTTAGTATTGAGCGGAAGCAAAGCAGTTTTCTGGGGGTTCGATTGTGCTCCAGAGGCGATATGGTAGAGCTGAAGGACGCTATCGATGTGGGAGATGTCTTCATTATTGCGGATCAATATTGATACGTCATCAGCATTGGCGCACATTCCAAAAACATGTGTGGACAGTTTGTAACCCTGTAGCTTCACCTGGGTAGTCCGAATGAACGGTTCAAGGCCAATGACAAAAAGTAGCATAGAAAGGGGACATCCTTGCCTAACTGATCGTTGTATTGGAATCAGAGGGGAAAGAAAACCGTTGACGAGCACTCGAGACGTAGCATTACAATTTTTCATACGAATGTAGTCAATAAGGATTTCAGGAAATTCGAAGTGTTGCAAGACCATGTACAAGTATTCATGACTGATGCGGTCGAAAGCTTTATCAAGATCTAAGGTGAGAAAACTCATTGGCTCAGTGGGGAACATTTCGGCTTTTAGGTGTACGTCCCGTAGTATCGCAAAGTTTGTTAACAGAGTTCTTCCAGGAATACTGCAACATTGTTCATCACCAATGATATCAGGTAGAACAGTCTTCAATCTGCATGCAAGTACTTTGGTAAGGACTTTATAGTCACTGCAGAGCAGAGTAACTGGTCGGAAGTCACCAACTGCCATGGGAGAGGATGTTTTTGGTACGAGGACTATGGTACCCTCGTGATGTGATTGACAGAGAGCACGACGTTGGAGAATGGTACGCAGGACATGACAAAATTCTTTGCCAATGAGAGGCCAGAAGTGTTTATACATTTCATATGGCAGTCCATCAATGCCAGGTGAGCGGTTGTTTGGGAGGTGCTTAACCACAGAGTGAATCTCTTCATCCGTAATATCCGCGCTGAGCAGAGTTTTGTTGTCCGGAGATAGTTGGGTACTGCAAGATGACAGCAATAGGGTCACCTGCTGTGGATCAATGGGAGCCTTAGCGTAGAACCGTTGATAAAATAATGATATTTCACGACGTATAGCGTCAGGGGAGGTGACGACACTTCCAGTACTGGTGCGGAGGCGGTGGATATATTTACGTTGCCACTCACGTTGTCCTTTGGCGATATGGTATACACTTGCACTTTCGTCCGGGAGAACTGTACGATCTTTTAAAGCCACGTTTATATGAGCGAGCGTTCGTTGCTGTAGAGACAGGAGCTTGGTTTTAACTTCCCGGATCTGGTCATATATACGCTCCCCAGCATCATATCTTTGCTGGAGCTGGCGAAGAACTCGATAGTAAAATTCAACTGTATCCCGTCTTTCCCGACCTCGTTGGTAAGATATGTTCTTAAAGACGCGGCGGATCCCTGGTTTAACTAAAATATCCCACCAGTCTGCGCAGTCGCGAAATTTGCATTTTTGTTGGACCCATCGAGTCCAGTGTTGTCTGAAAATATCTTGGCATTCCTCCTCCAGTAACAGCGAGCAATTCAGCTTCCAATAACCTCTTCCTATGTGAAATATGGGATGGGGGTAAGAGATTGTACATACGACAGCATGATGGTTAGTGAAACTGGCAGGTATCACTTCATATCGTCTAGGCTGGATAAGTTCCTGTGAAAAGTAGATGCGGTCAAGTCGTGATGAGGAGTTGTGACTTATACAGGTGTAATGGGGCAGGGGCACCCTTAAACTATCCACAGCATCAATGAGGTGTAGGGAGGTAAGAAGGATCCTGAGAGCCGGGTTGACACCTTGGTATGAGCTAGTGGAATCTTCTGGGCGTTGAATACAATTGAAATCCCTTGCAAGAATAAGTTTTTCCTTAGCGTCGTGCAGATGAGGCAGTATACTCTGTTGAAAGAACATTTTCCGTTCCACACGTTTATTGGACCCGGATGGGGCATATACATTTATCAGGGTGGTATTGTTTATGTGTCCAGATATTATGCGTCCTGATGGATGACATAGCACACCTTCGAGTGGGATATCATGTCTTATGAGGAATCCGGTCCCTCTATTCGTATAACCGGTATTGATGTATTGTTTGTAGAAAGCAGATATGGGCAAACAGGGTAGAGCAACTTCTTGAATGAAGGCAATGTCAATGTCTGCATCTCGAAGGAATCTCTCCAACAGTTGAAATTTTAGAGGGCATTCTATTACATTGATATTCACAGTGGCCACAGTGAGAAATTGCGCCATTAAGAGAAGTATAAAAGTTGTGCTAGACATACTGGAAGGTGGACTCGAGAAAAAAGAAAAAAGAAAAAAAGACACATGTGAGAAATATACTGGTGCACTATGTCAAATTAGGTTGCGATAGTTCCTTATGACTGCCATTCATAGGCCGGCCGTCAGCGGTTGAGAGCGTTCGTGGGTCCCTAGATGACGTAGAATGAAGATTTTGTTTCTTTTTCACAGCTGCGGGAACGTTTGTAGAGCCAGTTTGATTCTTCGGGGCTGGTACGGCAATCGAGGCATTTGTTTTAATCTTCTTAGAGACGTTCTCGGATCCCTGATCAACCTGCTTAAGTGAGTCGGTAGGGACCAGCGAAGGTGGGGGCAGTGAAGACAAAATTTCTGTGGCAGCCTGTAGTGACGGCATAGTCGGTTCTAAGGCTGCGATACAGGTTGCCGATAGCACAGAGGCACTCTGTGGCTCACTGCTCTGGTCAGGGCAAGGTACCAGTTCTGCGTCATATGTATCCGAGGTCACTTCTGGTGTTGTCCCAGCTGAGTGAATGTTTTCATATGACGTTTGCTGCGTCACAACTTCCGAGTATTGTACACGTCGTTGTTGTGTAGGAGTTATACCGAGGGGAATCATTTTCTTTGGGCAGTTGATACGTAGATGTGTGGTAGCATTGCAAATTAAACAGGTCTGTTTCTGTCCATTATACGTTATATAGCCAGAATGGCCACCAAAAGTCTCAGTGGAGGGGATATCTTGTTTGATTTCCATAGTGACGGCACGTATTCCATTATACACCGGGAACTGATAAGCAGAAGACCATTGTTCTTTCCTGACGTCACTCACAGTGCCATATTTCGACAGGACGGATTTGAAAATTTCAGGAGGAACTTCGAGTGGGACATTAAATATACGCACTGTGGTAAAATTGGAATCCGCTGTGGAGAGCTTAACATTTGTCATTTCGCCTGAGTCATACTGAAATTTAATAGGATCTGCAAAAGTATTTAACAATTTCTGATAAGTAGATATGCTGATTACCTTGATGTACATGTTTTTTTCGTGCGCATTTAACTGGATGGCTTCTACTTGGTCGACAGTCAACCGGAGGGTATCGCCAATCCAGCGGTGAATTTCTCCTGGTGAGGGGCGAGAACTCTGCCTGTCCCATTGGCAGCGTACGGTGTTCTTCCATCTGGTATCCGGACATGATTTTCAGCGGGGTTTTCTGGGTTTCTGGTTTTGTTGTCCTATCTGTAACACTACTTGAAAAAGTATTGTCCGACTGACACACGGAAGGTCAGTACACACGTGGAACTAAGGAAGCACCGGTATTAGGAACCGTCCACTCTTCCAATGCGGTCACACAGCGCGCACACACGTACCTCACTCGGCCACGACTAGTGACCAACTTGCCACTGAGCTAATTGTGTCAACGAATATCGTTCTATATAAAATGACTTACTTAGAACTTGTTAGCAAATAATGATTTATACTAAACGATTTCATCACTGGAGTATATTATTTAGATATAAAGCATTTCATACAAAGTTTATTTATTTTGTATCAGTACGCTATATTGAATGCAATACTCAAATTAATGAAATATAAGTCAGGCACAAGATATCCGCTGCCATCTTGTCTTATTACTGAATCGGCTCAGCTTTTTAAAATCACGTCTGCACTATAGTATTACAAAATAAACTTTTAATTTCGAACGTGCCTCTTCCTTTAGAACAGTTAAAACGATTCTCGGCTCGATAATCGGAACTGGTGGGTCCCATGATATGGATTATAAAGTTTGCATAATTCGCACGGCCGCCATCCTGAAATGGTATGGCGGACGACCTTGTAGTTTGGTCACAAGACGCATCCTATACGAAGGTATGTTGTTACCAAATTTGGTAGAGATCGGATGATTTGGTTAGTCGTTATTTGATTTTACGTTTTGAATGTTTGAGTGGCCGCCATTCAGTTTTAGTAAAGATGGCGGCGATATAAAACATGACACTGAGGTGTCCTTTGCTTGTTCTACCTCTGTACCAAATTTCGTTCAATTCGGTTTCTCCGTGTTCGAATTGATAGGGGGGACAGACATTCAGAGTACACACACTCACACACACACACACACACACACACACACAGACTCACACACATACACACACACAGACAGACACACTTTTTTTTCGCCCTGTAGTGATCTCATAAGTCTACTTTCATTTTTTGCAAAAATCGAAAGTAGGCTAACATTTTTTGCAAAAATCGAAAGTAGGCTAAAAATGAGATGGTGTGTGTCTGTCTTTCTGTCTGTCTGTCTGTCTGTCTGTCTGTTACTCAATAACTCTAGAACCACTGGTCCGATTTAAATGAAATTTTGCATGGATGTAGCTGATTTACCAGGTTTACATATAGGATACTTTCGATTTCGAAATTTTGCACTATTAAAAAATGGCGACTATTTTAGTGACGTCATTAGAACCTTTGGTTTCAAAATTTCATATTTCCATATCAAATAAAAAGAGAACGGTAGGAAATAGCAAACTTTTGATGGCACATACGACCTTTGAAATTTAATTTTCTATCCGAAAAGTCCTTATCTCTTTTCGTGTATCTCCAACACTTAGCGAGTAAAACCGACATTTGTGACGTCACTACACCCTTTGGTTTCAAAATTTCATAATTCCTTTTCAAATAAAAAGAGAACGCTAAGAAATAGCAAACTTTTGATGGTATACATGAGCTTTGACATTTAATTTTCTATCCGAAAGGTCCTTATCACTTTTCGTATATCTCCCGGTTAGCGAGTAAAACCAGAATCTGTGCAATAAAACACGGTCAACACCGAGCGGTGCAGTATATCTCTCTAGATATAAAAATGAAAATTTGTGTGTTTATCTCTGAATTTCTACGGAAATTTGAGATGTTTACACGTTTCAGACTGTTTTGTGATGGATGCGCGCGAAAATAATTTTTTTGTTTGTCTGTCTGTTTGTTTGTCTGTGGACAAATTTGTTCCCTTATAACTCGAGAATGGCTGGGTGTATCAACGTAAAATTTGGTACAGATATCCATCAGAGGCACGACACCAATCATTGATGTAACTCTTCTCCGTACCTCTCATAAAAGGGGGCCTACCCCCTTAAAATACATGCTGAAATAGGCGTAGAAGGACGAGACAAAACACATTTTTAGCCCCTCAATGTGAGAGACAAAACTCGGGTCCCCGAAAACCACATTTTAAGGACCGAAGACCAACCGTTTTTTAGATATTCCCAGAAAACTTATTTAATTTAATAAACTAATGAACGAATGCAAGCCAGTAACCATGCCAACGGATTCTCCGAGGTCCCATCTACTGCTGTAAGACGCAATGCAATTCCATTAATTACATTAGTGTGAAAGTTTGCAAACGGCTAGAAGGTTATCACGGAACCAAAGCCGTAAAATTCATCAATACGTTTAACGCACTTAAGGGGATCAAGGGGTACTCTAGAATTTTTCACGCGATTTACACCTGCGGATGTGGTACGGCAGGTCTATTATATTCCTATCCCCATATTATTCATTCATTCATTCATTTCGTATAGGCCATCTATGGACCGCGTCATTCCAACCGTCTCCTACTGGCTTTGATGTTTGCCCTGTACGCCCGCATTCGTTCTCGGTGGACTTCCTTCCGTTCCTGGGTCCATATCTTTCCCGTTTTCAGCTTCGGTTTTTCTTGGAAATCTTTACAAGCTTGAAGTTTCTCTTTGAGTGGGACGCACTCCTGAATGTCTGTTGGTGTAATCCCCACTTCTTTCAGATCTTTATCCAGTTCAATGAACCAGGCCCATTTTGTTTTCCTCTCCTGAAAGTAAGTTATGTTGCGGTTGGTCAGTCTCGCTGGGATCATTCGTTTCACATGCCCAACAAATGGTAACCTTCTCTTCCCGATGACGTTGCTTATCTTCTCCACATGAGTATATAGGTCAAGGTTATGCCGTTTTCTGTATTCCCCATTGTCTTTGATGGAACCTAATATCTTTCTCAAAATTTTTCTTTCTTTGGCCTCCAGTTTCTCGACCAAGCCTTTTTTGTTCATCGTGAGGCATTCAGAAGCATGCAAGACTTCCGGACGGATGACACTGCAGTAATGTTTTAGTTTTGCGTTGAAGGATATTGACCTTTTCATATAGATGTCCTTAGTTAAATGGTAGGCCATTTCCATTTTGCAAGCGCGATGTGAATGCTTCTTTCTCTGATAATATCCCTTCCCTGACCCGTCCTGAAAAGAAAAGTACATGGCCATTGGCTGAATAAAAAATAATAAAAAAATAGGTGTTATAATTTCTCCCTATATTACATTATTATTAGTATTATATTATGGCGTACAACGACGAGACAAAGCCCCTCGGTGCCAGCAACAAAACTCGGGGGCCCTAAAGGGTCCTCGAAAACTACATTATAAGGCTCTAAATCCAACAGTTTGTGAAATATTCCCAGAAAACTAATTTAATTTAATTTAACCAACTAATGAAGGAATGCAAATCGGTAACCATGAGAACATTATCTCATGGGGTGGCATACAACTTTCCATCTATTTCTGTAAGAAGCAATGACACTCCATTTATTACATTTCTGTGAAAGTTTGCAAATGGCTATAAGGTTATCACGGAACTAACGTAGACCGTATAATTCATCAATGCAATTAAGTGGGTGAAGGGGTAACCTAGAATTTTTTCATGCAATTTTCACGTTCGACATATAGTACAGAAGGTCTATTATATCTCCAAACAGCAACATTATTTTCAAAAATTCCTGACTTGAACTAGCATTTTTTGCGGCTTTTAGGAATTTGGGCAATTTGAGTCTAGAGAATCTGAATTTTCATGCACCACAAGCCTTTATAATTTATGAAAGGGGTCTTCCTGTGTATGGGCTCCTAGCACAACGTAGAGGGTCAGTTTTTATGTGACGTGTATTGCGTTTCGTCTACAAGACTTTCAATTGTATTTCACGTCAGGAAGTACACGTTAGGTGAATTTAGTCTGAGAGCACATTTTAACTATTTTTTTTTGTCGACATACGGGTTCATCATAAGGATGATTTTATTTGATACTGTGTGGTAGATATACCCATATTTGGATATCTGGGTAATATGTTGTAGACAATAGAATTGTCTGTCTGTCTTTCTGTGTATCTTTATGTACGCCTATACCTCGTGTTCGGATGCTTGGTGCATCTTAAAATTAGGTATGGTAACCATGAGAGTCAATACACCAATCATTTATAAAACTCTTCACCGTACTTTTCATACAGTAGAAGGGTGGATATAGAGAAAAACTTCTCAATATATGCTAAAATATGCGAAATATAAAAATTATCCTACAAGGACGACCAAAGCATATGTTGCGCTTCTCAATGTGAGACAGATAATTCGGGAATCTATAAAGGGTCTCCGAAAACTACATTTTAAGGGCCTTAAATTAACAGTGTGTGTGATATTCCCAATAAACTAACTTCGTTCTGATAAACTTGATGGAATGACAAACCGCTAACCATTGCACAGTAGCTCAATTGATAATGTCTGGTGTTAACTACGAACACCGTTCGAAGAACGGGTACTTCTGCTAGTAAGATATAAAAATCAGGAAAGTACCAGGATGAATGACACCTAGGGACAAAGATAAATGAAGTAGTGCTAAGGAATACATCTTTTCTGTGATAATTTGAAGCCATTCTTTTTCTTTTTTTCAGTGTTGCCTATACAGATTCTCTTTGCTGCTTCTCAGTCGGTCAACATGGGGTACAAAATTATTATGTAAACCTACTCCTGGAAACAGTTACATGTATTAGTTGCCCATTGCCCATTTAAGTGTGATAACTAACTAATACATGTAATTTTTTCCAGGAGTGTGTTTATATATTTATAATTTTGTACCCGAAAAGCAGCAATGACTACATTTTATCATGAATTTCAGTACATAATCATTACCAGCTGCTTGATGTACGATACTGGTACTTCATTGGGGCTTGGCTAGTGGGCTCGTACAATTACATACCATTACCGAAGGTAACATTCATGACTCATCACTCTCTTAAAGGCAATGATACATGGTTACTAACAATTCCCTTTGTTGCTCAATATGTGCCTGGTAGAGAGATGGTTGGCACGAATCAGCAAACTAAATGTTAAAAGAAGTAATATCTTCCACCTAGGCTCATTACCAGATTGAATACAAATGAAACTACAGTACAGCAAATCTATAGGTGTAGTTTTCTAACAAACATAGTTCATTCAGTCACCGTACAAGAACATCAGGTCTTCTGTGGTCAGCAGCAAATACTGCTGTGTGATAGAATATGTAGATTATAAAGTGAAGCATCACTGTAATGAGGTGTTATAATTCAGGCAAGCTGCGATAAGGTAAGAAAATATTGGACAAACTGGGTAAGTGCTGTGTTGAACAGTGCTCAATCTTTTCTGCTTGTGTAAGAAGAGAAATATATTTCTTGAGTTGCAGTACATAGGCCTAGCCATTACCAGCTTCTTGATAGCCTACTGCAGTGAACCTAGGCTAGTGAGCTTACCTAATTGTAGCCTATACTGTACAGTACTAGTAGGCAATATTCATGAAACCTCACTCCCTTCAAGTTATCATTTTACTAACAATTTCCTTTACAGGTTACTAAGCTTGTAACTTAAAGCCTCCTTCCCAATCCTAGCCTCAGTTAAAAATACATGCACTACTACTGACACCACATTATTTTGAAATGTATCCTGTAGCCTAGGCTACTGTTAAAATATAGATCAATATGTAGCATACACACAAGAGAGTGAGTGAAATAAATTAGCCTTATGCCACAATTTCTAAATCCATTCTCATAATGCATTTTACTTAATAGTCAGTTCCTATTTGAGTACAGAGACCAGTCCCCTGAGAGAAAATCATAGCTCGTTTGACAAAAGGAAGTCAAGGATGGAAATTTTGGTGTTGGATTAGTTGAAGCATGGACAAAATACAGTATGTGCATACAATAATTGTCACAAAATGTTAATACTCAGGCATGTTGAGATACCGTAAGTGAAGGAAATAAAGGACAAACTGGGTAAGTGCTACTGTATGTTGAAGAGTGCTTAATTTTCTCTCCTTGTGTAAGAAAAGAAATTTATATACAGTATATATATATATATATATATATTATATCTTGATTTTCAGTGCATAATCATTCCCAGCTTCTTGATGTATGGTACTGGTAGCCTACTGCAGTGAACATTGGCTATTGAGCATGCGCAATTATAGCCAATGGTACCAGTACGGTAGGTAATATTCATTACATTTGAAAGGAATGTGGATGTTTAATCTAGACCAGAACAGCAACCAAGAAGCAAGATAACTGTTAAGATAAGGCTGCTAATGCCATGAAAAGAAAAGTAGCCTAATGGTTACTGGTACTTGAAATGCTTACCAAGGGAAGCTGGTTTCTTTCAAACATAGAAACATATTTATAGGCTAGGGCCTATACATGACCAAATTAACTTCATTCAGTCTAAGCTCAAAGCCAGGGGGGGGGGGGGAGGCTAATCTAGACCTAAACAGCATCCAAGAAGCAAGAGAACTGGTAAGATAAGTCTGATAATACGGTACCATGAAAAGAAAAATACTGATAGGCTACTAGTATTTCCCAGTCATTACATTCTGATCAGCCAAACACTCCGTTTTCTATTGGAAGAATCACCTAATAATGCAGGCACAGACAGACCTACGGTAATTCTTATAGGCTACCCTATTGCATACTAATCCTTAACCCAACAAGTACCGGTATCCTACGGTATTGAAATAATTCAGAATTTGGGGTAGGCCCAGTACAATGCAGGTATTTTTTATACAGTACCGGTAGCCTATGCTTGCTCCAAATGAAAGGTATTTTTTATACAGTATCGGTAGCCTAGAAGTTTGATTCCCTCTATACTGCCTACACAACAATATATTCGTCGAGGTACAGTATTTAGCCCAAAGCATAGGTTAAAATCGTATTTTCAGACCAAATTACCCCAGACAAGTGATGAAAAAACGCTGAAACATTGATTTAAAAACTTTATAAATGCACATTGCCACTAAAAAGGAAACCACACACCTGAATTCATATAATTTTTAATACTTGGAACAAAAGAAAGGCTGTAACATCCGATATATCAGGTTATGTTGTTTCACACATAGGTTAAAATTTGTCGCAACTGCGGTCCGTAAATCGGAATAAAGATATATCACGAATTTAACTCAATGCAGGTCATTTTATAGGCTATAGAGGGACCGTGATGTTGTGTCTTCATTATTATTTCAGTATTCATCAGTTTAGGAACTATTTTGAGCGATTTCCACAATGTTTACATTTGTTTTCAAATCTACTTCATCTATATGCCATGTTGGTTTTAAACATGTTCCGTGGATGGAGCGAAGATTTTCTACGCTCCATAAAATGGCGTCCGCTCCTTGGAACATGTTTAGGGAGCGCTCCATCACAGCGCGTTCACAGCGTACTTTCTTCAACAGTTCATCAACTGTTTGCTACCGTGAATGCAACCAATGACTTATTCACTGCAGCACCGTAATCATCATTATAAAAAATTTCATACAAAGTTTATATTATTTCTATCAGTAGGTTATATCGCATGCAACATACTCAAACTACTGAAATATAGGACAGGCACAAGAGGTCAGCTGCCATCTTGTCATGTGACAGACACGGCTCACCTCTTTCATATATAATATAATAGAATATAAAATTATAATACATAACGGGACACGTCCTTTAAGGTAGCTTAAACAACCCTCGGTTCGATAATCGGAATTTGTGGGTCCTAAGCTATTGATTATAATGTTTGCATAATTCACACGGCCACTATCTCTAAACGGTACGGCTGATGACCTTGTAGTTAGAGCACAGGGCGCGTCTCATACGAAGGTATGTTTTTACCAAATTTCGTAAAGATCCGATAATTAGTTTAGTCGTAATTTAATGTTAAGTTTTGACCATTTCAGTGACCGCCATTAAGTTTTGGTAAAGATGTCTGTAATATAAAAATGACACTGAGGTGCACTTTGCTAGTGCTACCTCTGTACCAAATTTCGTTGAATTTGGTTTCACCGAGTTTCAATTGATAGGGGGGGGGACAGACTTACAGTACACACACATACACACACACTCACACACACAGACACACAATATTTTGGCCCTGTAGAGATCTCATAAGTCTACTTTCATTTTCGAAAAATCGAAAGTAGGCTAAAAATAGGCTTACGAGATCTCGTTTTGTCCGTGTGTGTATGTGCGTATGTATGCGTGTGTGTCCCCACTAATGAAATCTAAACGGCTGGAGCGATTTCAATAAAACTTGGTAAAGACATAGCTCTATCTTGTCCGACCCCGACCGAGTCCTTCAAATTTTAATACGTCGGACCAATCCAACATGCCGGCAGTGCGAAATATTTCACCAGCATTCTATATCTCCAACACTGCTACCAATATCACCCTGACATTTTGTACGGTCATAAAGGGCACTACTAGAATTTCACCTCTGTGACTTTCAGAAACCTGTTAAGTACAAGACGAACATGGCGGCCAAGCGAATTTGACACATTTAAATAGAAATTTCTCACTATTTAACCATCCGAGCACAGTGAAACTAGGTACAGCAAATGTTAATACATATTGTAATCACTAACATCTAATTTAGCTCAATTATTTACATAACCTCAAAATGGCGGCTGTGCGAAATTCTAAAATCTTGTTTTTTGGTTTCTTATGTCCCAATCATGCAATTGAAGTTTGAATAATAAACCTACGCAATAATCTTCATCTAATAGTACATAAATTTATGGACTACATACAGCATATAAAAATCAATATTTAGACGGATCTCAATATCTACGAATCTATTACAGTTATCAAACTGAAATTTTGTATGATGATATAGGCTATTAACATAAATAGGATGTATGAAAATAGGCTGTATAGTTCTTCGCGGAACTACTTGTTGTTCATCCTCTGAGAATATTACTCGTTTACTTGCAATCAATGCAACCATGAATTAACAAACCTAAAGAACAATGAACAGTTAGACCAATATCATTTCTGAAGGAATTCGTTGGGATATGCTTAACTATGACGCCTTGTTATATTTAAGTTAGAAGCACATACGATATGATAGTTTCATAGGCCTAGCTAATTCAATAATTTAACAGGATTTTTTAAAATATATGAACACGTTAATTTAAGTAGAGGTGTCTGTAATCATACTACTTTCACCACATTCTTTTTTTTTATCAGTTTTTACCTCTATTTTGGTCATTATTCACCTCATCTGGGATAAATACAACGTTTTAGCCATATGTTCGGACTGAAAACATAATTTATTTAAAGAGATATACAAGTGTTAATTTCTAAAAAGAAATGCACATTTTTATTATTCATGTTCTATTGAGCTGGTCAGTTGGAAAGTTCATAAAATGAACCTGTATGATGAACTAAATATTCTGGTAAATAGTCTTAGGCCTAAGAGATTTATTCATTGTATTTTAGACAATGTCTCATCACGGTTCTTGGAACATATGTTTCTCTATGATGGAGTTTTATAAGGCGTCGGAAGCAGCTTTGTTTTAATCAGGTAAGCCCTTGTATACTGATAGCACCATTATGCTACGTAAATATTCATTAATAGCCCACTTTCGATTTTTGCAAAAAATGAAAGTAGACTTATGAGATCACTACAGGGCCAAAAATTGTGTGTCTGTCTGTGTGTATGTGTGTGTGTGAGTCTGTGTGTGTGTGTGTGTGTGTGAGTGAGTGTGTGTACTCTGAATGTTTGTCCCCCCCTATCAATTCGAACACGGTGAAACCGAATTGAACGAAATTTGGTACAGAGGTAGAACAATCAAAGGGCACCTCAGTGTCATGTTTTATATCGCCGCCATCTTTACCAAATCTGAATGGCGGCCACTCAAACGTTCAAAACATAAAATCAAATAGCGACTAACCAAATTATCCAATCTCTACCAAATTTGGTAATAACATACCTTCATATAGGACGCATCCTCTGACCAAACTACAAGGTCATCCGTCGTACCATTTCAGGATGGCGGCCGTGCGAATTATGCAAACTTTATAATCCATATCATGGGACCCACCAGTTCCGATTATCGAGCCGAGAATCGATTTAACTGTTCTAAAGGAAGAGGCACGTTCGAAATTAAAAGTTTATTTTGTAATACTATAGTGCAGAAGTGATTTTAAAAAGCTGAGCCGTCTCGGTAAGAAGACAAGATGGCAGCGGATATCTTGTGCCTGACTTATATTTCACTAATTTGAGTATTGCATGCAATATAGCGTACTGATACAAAATAAATAAACTTAGTATGAAATGCTTTATACATAAATAATATACTCCACTGATGAAATCGTTAGGTCTAAATCATTATTTGCTAACAAGTTCTATGTAAGTCATTTTATATAGATCTAGGTTCGTTGGCACAAATGGCTCCGTGGTAAAGCGTTAGTCTGTCATTCATATGCCTATGGTTCAAACCCCATCAGAGTTTGGTGTTTTGCTTGAAATTTTACATATTTGTTGCTTTGTAATGACTCAGACATTTTAAAATTAAGCCTTATATTGTGCATATTACGGTGCAAAACATATATTTAATTAAAACATAATTCGCCAGCAGATTTGCTCGAGACATCTAGCAGCCAAAAAGGTAACTGCACGCCGGCCTACTTATTAACTTCCAGATTTTATTGAAAAGTTTCTTCTTATGGCCGCTAGAATTCACTCGCCCTGTTAGGATTATATTGTTCGATATTTCTCCACTAGATTTCACGACTGGTCTACATGGGACTCCATTGATAGTATACCATTGGCATTCTATGCGCATCGAATTTGAAGAATGACAGGATGATAATATGATACATTTTTACTTCTTATTTTAAAGGGTTTGTTACAGCCTGCTGTGCGTTATTTGAAAATGTTATTTGAAGTAAAGAACAAAACGATTTCACATAGTAACTGAATTCTAGCCGCTGGTACTAGTTCAGGTTATTAATACTTTAATTCAGGCAAATAGCAATCGAAAATATCCACATAGTTTGTATACACACGTCTCTGTAGGGACATGGAAAGATTTGTTAATTCAATTAGGGTTGTGAAAGCCATGCACAACACATCTTTTTGGAAGCCTTCATAGGGAGGTTACGGCTGCTTGAGCTTTTGGTTCTCGCAGTCAAGGAGTGCAGTTGCACTCTATATAAAGGGAGGTATCGCGCAGTTCGATACTCCTGTGGGGGTCCGGGCAGGGACACCAAGAGCCCGCTGATGAGCCTAGCTTGGTGTCCTAGGCGAAACCCCACACAAGACACGGCACAAACCTAGAAGAATTGCTGAGTTTTAATTCACCGGCCGTGAAAGCCAATACACATCTTTTTGGAAGCCTTCATAGGGAGGTTACGGCTGCTTGAGCTTTTGGTTCTCGCAGTCAAGGAGTGCAGTTGCACTCTATATAAAGGGAGGTATCGCGCAGTTCGATACTCCTGTGGGGGTCCGGGCAGGGACACCAAGAGCCCGCCGATGAGCCTAGCTTGGTGTCCTAGGCGAAACCCCACACAAGACACGGCACAAACCTAGAAGAATTGCTGAGTTTTAATTCACCGGCCGTGAAAGCCAATACACATCTTTTTGGAAGCCTTCATAGGGAGGTTACGGCTGCTTGAGCTTTTGGTTCTCGCAGTCAAGGAGTGCAGTTGCACTCTATATAAAGGGAGGTATCGCGCAGTTCGATACTCCTGTGGGGGTCCGGGCAGGGACACCAAGAGCCCGCCGATGAGCCTAGCTTGGTGTCCTAGGCGAAACCCCACACAAGACACGGCACAAACCTAGAAGAATTGCTGAGTTTTAATTCACCGGCCGTGAAAGCCAATACACATCTTTTTGGAAGCCTTCATAGGGAGGTTACGGCTGCTTGAGCTTTTGGTTCTCGCAGTCAAGGAGTGCAGTTGCACTCTATATAAAGGGAGGTATCGCGCAGTTCGATACTCCTGTGGGGGTCCGGGCAGGGACACCAAGAGCCCGCCGATGAGCCTAGCTTGGTGTCCTAGGCGAAACCCCACACAAGACACGGCACAAACCTAGAAGAATTGCTGAGTTTTAATTCACCGGCCGTGAAAGCCAATACACATCTTTTTGGAAGCCTTCATAGGGAGGTTACGGCTGCTTGAGCTTTTGGTTCTCGCAGTCAAGGAGTGCAGTTGCACTCTATATAAAGGGAGGTATCGCGCAGTTCGATACTCCTGTGGGGGTCCGGGCAGGGACACCAAGAGCCCGCCGATGAGCCTAGCTTGGTGTCCTAGGCGAAACCCCACACAAGACACGGCACAAACCTAGAAGAATTGCTGAGTTTTAATTCACCGGCCGTGAAAGCCAATACACATCTTTTTGGAAGCCTTCATAGGGAGGTTACGGCTGCTTGAGCTTTTGGTTCTCGCAGTCAAGGAGTGCAGTTGCACTCTATATAAAGGGAGGTATCGCGCAGTTCGATACTCCTGTGGGGGTCCGGGCAGGGACACCAAGAGCCCGCCGATGAGCCTAGCTTGGTGTCCTAGGCGAAACCCCACACAAGACACGGCACAAACCTAGAAGAATTGCTGAGTTTTAATTCACCGGCCGTGAAAGCCAATACACATCTTTTTGGAAGCCTTCATAGGGAGGTTACGGCTGCTTGAGCTTTTGGTTCTCGCAGTCAAGGAGTGCAGTTGCACTCTATATAAAGGGAGGTATCGCGCAGTTCGATACTCCTGTGGGGGTCCGGGCAGGGACACCAAGAGCCCGCCGATGAGCCTAGCTTGGTGTCCTTGGCGAAACCCCACACAAGACACGGCACAAACCTAGAAGAATTGCTGACTTTTAATTCACCGGCCGTGAAAGCCAATACACATCTTTTTGGAAGCCTTCATAGGGAGGTTACGGCTGCTTGAGCTTTTGGTTCTCGCAGTCAAGGAGTGCAGTTGCACTCTATATAAAGGGAGGTATCGCGCAGTTCGATACTCCTGTGGGGGTCCGGGCAGGGACACCAAGAGCCCGCCGATGAGCCTAGCTTGGTGTCCTAGGCGAAACCCCACACAAGACACGGCACAAACCTAGAAGAATTGCTGAGTTTTAATTCACCGGCCGTGAAAGCCAATACACATCTTTTTGGAAGCCTTCATAGGGAGGTTACGGCTGCTTGAGCTTTTGGTTCTCGCAGTCAAGGAGTGCAGTTGCACTCTATATAAAGGGAGGTATCGCGCAGTTCGATACTCCTGTGGGGGTCCGGGCAGGGACACCAAGAGCCCGCCGATGAGCCTAGCTTGGTGTCCTAGGCGAAACCCCACACAAGACACGGCACAAACCTAGATGAATTGCTGAATTTTAATTCACCGGCCGTGAAAGCCAATACACATCTTTTTGGAAGCCTTCATAGGGAGGTTACGGCTGCTTGAGCTTTTGGTTCTCGCAGTCAAGGAGTGCAGTTGCACTCTATATAAAGGGAGGTATCGCGCAGTTCGATACTCCTGTGGGGGTCCGGGCAGGGACACCAAGAGCCCGCCGATGAGCCTAGCTTGGTGTCCTAGGCGAAACCCCACACAAGACACGGCACAAACCTAGAAGAATTGCTGAGTTTTAATTCACCGGCCGTGAAAGCCAATACACATCTTTTTGGAAGCCTTCATAGGGAGGTTACGGCTGCTTGAGCTTTTGGTTCTCGCAGTCAAGGAGTGCAGTTGCACTCTATATAAAGGGAGGTATCGCGCAGTTCGATACTCCTGTGGGGGTCCGGGCAGGGACACCAAGAGCCCGCCGATGAGCCTAGCTTGGTGTCCTAGGCGAAACCCCACACAAGACACGGCACAAACCTAGAAGAATTGCTGAGTTTCAAAGTTGGATGTTGCCCACGGCAGGTCGATTATGTAATAATAACAATAATAATAATATTATTTGTTTTACGACCCTTTTAACTACTGCTTCTTTTAGATACGCCGGGGTGCCGGACATTTGGCCCGAAGGGGATCTTTAACGTGCCAGTAAATCTACTGATACGGCTCCCTCGCATTTGTGCACCCTCAAATGCCAGCTGACTGCGCCAGGATACGAACCTGCAACCTAGGGCCCAGCAAGCGAGAACGTTACCGCAGAGCCACGCAGCCAGTCCGGTCGATTATGTCTCCAGATCCATAACATTCTTGAGATACTTCTTATCTATCTTTCTTCAATGATGGTAGTAGTTTTTTTCTAGGTTGTGGCGTTTGGTAGAGGTAAATAGTTTCTAAGGTCTTCAACCAAGAAATGATTCTATTATACTCTTTGATAACAACGAGTTATAACTATACTCATACATTTAGGAGAAAGTAGGCTATATGTTCTTTACTGAACATCTTGTTTATATCTATTGTCTACAATGACTACAGTGTTTGGATATTGAGTTATGAGTTTGAATTTTTTTCCCTAAGTTTTATCACTATGTGGGTCATAAGGTAAGAACTACTGCATTTATTCCATTATATTCATTGCAACTACTAGTATTTTATTGACAAGGTAGTTTTAAGATGTAAAAAAGTAGTAGACCATACAAAATCGACTATATTAGTTCATGGAACAACTAGGGAATTACTACTATTATTTTCTATGATTGGGGATATCAACTATTTTCAATATTTCATGATTTACTTGTAGGCTTTATGAACATCTGATCGCCATCTCAGGAAACTAGTTAAGCTCCATGACCTACTTCTAAATCAGTACAAACTCTCTCTCTGCATTGTATTGTGTTCATGTCCTTACCATTCGCACTGGGGATGAAGCCATTAAGTGATTACGGCCTCAAAGTCCATGGTAGTGGATCATTGCTCTTTGTAACAACTTAACGTAAGTGGATCGCATCAATACACTTCCCTGGCACGTTTAGCCTGGACAAAGTTTAACTGTCTGCTCCACGAAGTTCCAATACAGTTAACGATAACAAAGCTCAAACATCTCATTAGGGTTTCTATCGTCGGGTAATGATCAACATCGGTCCAATCTGAGGCTTCTGTTGGTCTCACAGGCGCAGGAACTAACTTCAGCAAGCTTAAGGTTATAGCTTCATGGTGTGTTGTGACACCAATCTGGTGATAGATAGCGAGTACCACTTTTCTGACTTCATTGATTTAATTCAGAGTGAATCACGATACGTAAAAAGAGGATTTGTCATGTTAGTTAGGGATTAAGTGGCAATTGTTGTGGAACACAAACTCAAACAATGTGGGTAGTAAACCGATTACATCTAGTTTCCATCATTTTAAATTGACGTCGCAAGTGGAATACCCTGGCTTCTGGATATATCGAGTAGGAGTACTTGATGTATTTATTAGGAGCTTGAAACATCCTTGGTCACAAGCCACAAGTACTTGTATCGATAAGTGCATACATTATGTCTAACGATCTGTGTTATTGTGATGACTGTAGTTGTGTTTACCATTGTAATTAATGTATTGGCGTCTAGGGTTGGGTCAGGTGTTCCGGGACTTGAAATGACGTAGCCTACTACTACCCCTTATGATAATAATAATATATTAAGTATATTATTACGAGACTTTCAAAGTGTCTCTAACATTTCCGTGGTGATACAGTTAACATATACTAACATTGTCGGTACACCACATCACAATAGTTATGGTACTTAACTTACCGAAGTTTCCACTACGAGATTCACTACCACGTGGCAGCTTCAGGTGAGAAGGATTCATCGCATCGTGGAGTGCAGTCGTAACCATCCGCCTGACGAAGTTGCCACGAGGTAGCGAAACTACGTGTAGAATTGATAATAATCATAATAATTTTATTATTGTTATTTTAATTTTTACATTTTCCTCGTGCGCAGTTTTCTCTGTGCCCAGTAGGCCTACTCATTCATGCGTTCGCTGGCCTGCTTCCGTTGTTCTTCTGTCCAGACTCTTTCGGTCTGCACAGTTCTTTCTGCGGCTGGAACCCGTTCCAAATTGTCCACTATGTTCCTAATTGTATTTCTGAATAACAATTGGACCTCTGAGTTGTTGAACCTTTCCATATCCTTCTTTGTTTCCTTAATCCATGCTGTAGTGATCCTTTTCCTCCAGAAGTAACCATCTGTTTTGTTAGAACAGGTGTCCCAGAAACGCCAGTCTCCTCTTCTTCATGGTCTCCGATATTTTTTCCACCGGATTATTTTTATCACTATTATTATTATTATTATTATTATGTTCGGAATTTAACGTCATATTTGATTGCTTCGTATTAAGGACGCCGGGTATCAGAACTTTATCAATAAATGGATCTTTAACATAACAATAAGTCTTCTCACAAGGTATCTCGCATTTTAGTAACATCAAATGCCAACCGACTGTTCCGGGATTCAAACTTGCAAGCTTTAGCACAGCAGATGAAGACCTCACCACCAGTCCACACAGCTGATCTCCCAGGAATAAACTCCTATAACTCTCGCATGTCTCGTGGGTGATTTTCTCAGACATACAGTGAAGAATGAAGTAAAATGGGCCACCATGCTGGTCATATGACTCAAAAAAGCATAATTGCTCACATTTTAACGTATCATAGACATTTCGGTGCCTTTCTTACGACGTAAGTTGCTCTACGTCACATACATATCACTTTCTAAGTGAGATAATGCTTGAACACGTGTAATGTTGTGGTGAGATGTAATCTGCTATCACAGCTACAGAGCTGTTGATCCTATGATCGATGTGGTGAGCCAGACAGGATCATCAACAAGTGCTATAGATTATAGCAGCTCTCCTAACCTATGGCACTGGTTTCTGTACTGTAGCCGACAGTGAGAGAGTTGGTCGGTTCCTTACTTTAGGGGCTGCGACAACGCGATCATGTAGCCCCGTGTACTTTGGGTGTGTGTAGAATTAGTCTGATAACCGGTGTTAATTGTGGTGGCTGTATTATAGTGTGTGTTATCTGTTTTGAATTCAAGTAAGGACTGCAGACAATAATTTCCAGGAGTTCCTACTTTTGCTACCAAATGCTGCCGTCCACGCCACCTAGCTTGCAGACTTGGCTACTAGATGGCATCGCAGTCAGCACCTGGCGGAGAACATTGGAACTAATAGAGCATTATCAATTCTAACCTACAAATTTTGGCCTCGCACAACTGCAGTCAGTGGAAGGTTCTTTTTCATGCCATAAATCTATGACATGGGTCCGCCGGCTTTACTTCCCCTCCAAAAGAAGACATACTGAGGGATTTTTAGTCAACATGACCACCCATACAGGTAATATTGTGTTTGCCTTAATAAATCACTTACTGCCATCACCTTGAAAAGTAGTAGCAGAGAATGTTTTTTCTGCACTTCATTTCAAATATGGTTTGCACTCAGTTTCACATTGCTAAAGGGGACTGACGTAATTAGAAATGCAAATCAAAGCGTTTGGTTCAGAAACAAAACTTTCATGATGACTGCTCAAAATCAATAAATCATAATATTCATAAACATATAAGAATATAAACTGATTATTCACAGTGTTGATTACCATGCATTTCAGCTTGCTTAGAGTAAAGAAATCGCTACATCTATGAAGATTCTTGAAACGAACATACGATTCACGAGATTCTTTTTCTCGGCATTATAGTCAAAGCAAAGTACAATCGTGAGAACGTGATATAAAATATATTAGAATTCCCTCATTTTATCACAGAGACTTTGAATCTCTCAAGTTCCCTTTTGTCCTAAACGAAATTGAATGTTGTAGACTTGAAAGAAACTGTTAGAGATATATCTCTTTGTGTGGTCACTTGGCGATACTGCAGACGTTTCTTGTTCCAGAAAGTCTGTTCCATACAGAAATATTTTTAAAGATTATATTTTATTTTCAACAAGCATTTTCTTAATGATGTATAGTATAATAATGTTTTCCTGATTTGTCATTTCTTTGAACATCAAATAATTAGTAATCGCACAGGGCAGAACATATTCGTACTAATTTGCAATGCAGAGCAACTGTTTGCGGGTTATCCAAAACATTAACAAGTAGTCCCGTGAAGAACTAAGGCCTATTTTCATATATTCTACTTATGTTAATTGCCACTATCAACGCACAATATTTCAGTTTGATTGCTGTAATAGAATCGTAGATATTGAGAACCGACTAAATATTGCGGATGGTCACCATGTTGGATTTTTATATATGTAGGTCCTAGAGCTATGTACTGTTACATGAAGATTATTGTGTACGTGTAGTATTCAAACTTCAATCGCATGATTAGGACACAACAAGTAAAAACAAGATTTTAAAATTTCGTACAGGGGCCATCTTGTGGTTATGGAAACAATTGAAATAAATTAGATGCCAGTGGATTAACATTTGCATAAGGATTTACTGTACCAAGTTTCACTGCACTCGGATGGTTAAATTGCGAGAAACGTCCATTTAAATATTTATACTTCTTATCACCAGGTTATTTAAAGTCCTATGGGTGAACTTATTGTTACGTGCCACCCCCTAGTGGCACTTTTGTTAACTGGATTACGGTGGGGGTACAAAGCACAACACCAATTACTGCTATATAAGAGTGACCCGTCAAGCAGTGGTTGTTGTTGTGTTTTACGAGCTAGTGCGAGCGATTATCTTGTGCGACAGAAGTGTGGTGACGAAGTGCTGTGCGAGTTACGAAATCCTGTGACATTGTTTCTCCCAGCTTGTGAACAGCGTACATCAAGTGCTCGTAAGTAACTGTATTTGTTGTACCTGAGGAAGAGGGGCAGGTAGCTTCTGCCAAGGCCACCGGACTCATTAGGACGGATTAACTTCTGTGGTCTGTTGCAAGTGAAAGGGGCCAAGAGCGCATAAGGAAGAGACTTGAGGAAACTGAAGAAGGCTCCTAATTGCTTATATAGCTCGTAAAACACAACAACAACCACTGCTTGACGGGTCACTCTTATATAGCCGGCCGGTGACTCAATAAATGCTTCTAGATCCATCCAGAGTCCACGGCTTCTCGAGGTTTCCAGCGCTGGTCCAGTCACGAATGTTCTGGACTAACCCTTTGTCCTAGTAGCCCTGTTGCATAAGGCGCGCGCAATACAGGAGGCAGGGCACAGCCCAGCCCTGGGGCAGTTGTGACTCACGCGGCGACTGATGACACAAACTCACAGCCGTAACATTATGTTCATAGCCCCCATGAACATTAAAAAAATCAGTTTGATTGCTGTAATAGATTCGTAGATATTGAGAACCGTCTAAATATTTCGTATGGTCACCATGTTGGATTGTTATGTATAGGCCATAGTCATATGTACCATTAAAGGAAAATTATTGTGTAGGTTCATTATTCAAACTTTCACTTCGATCGCATGATTACGACACATGAAATAAAAACTTAATTTTAAAATTCGCACAGCCGCCATTTTGAGGTTATATAAACAATTGAACTAAATTAGATACCAGTGCATTACAATGTCTATAAACATTTGCTGTACCAAGTTTCATTGCGTATGGATAATTAAATTGCGAGAGAAGTCTATTTAAAACTTTCAAATTCGCTTGGCCGCCATGTTCGTTTTGAAGTTAACCGGTTTTTGAAAGTCTCATAGATAAACTTCTAGTAGTGCCCTCTATCTCCGTACAAAATTTCAGGGTGATACTGGTAATAGTTTCAGAGGTATAGATTGCCAGTGAAATATTTCGCACAGCCGCCATCTTGAGGTTATATAAACAATTGAACGAAGTTAGATGTCGGTGCATTAAAATGTGTATAAACATATACTGTACCAAATGTTATTGCGTTTGGTTGGTTAAATCGCGAGGAACGTTTATATAAAAGTCGCAACTTTGCTTGGCTGCCATGTTGGTTTGTAGTTACCAGTTTTTCTAAAGTCAAATAGGTGAACTTCTAGTGGTTCCCTTTATCATCGTACAAAATTCCACGGTGATATGGGTAATAGTTTCGGAGATATTGAATGCTGGTGAAATATTTCGCACAGCCGCCATGGTGGATTGGTGAGACGTAACAAAATTTGAAGGGCACGGTCGGGGTCATCCGGAATAGTGCTATGAACTTACTTAGTTTCATTGAAATCTCTCCAGTTGTTTAGAAGTTATTGGGGACACACACACACGAATCACACACGCACACACAGGCACACGGGCAAAGGTGATTCATAAGCCTATTTTTTTCATAAATGAAAATATGCTAAAAATCACATACGAGTATCAAATTACATTGCAAAACCAGTTAACAAAAATGTTACACATTAATATAGGATTATGGATTTTTGTGATAGCTTGCTAATGCACACTCACATTGTCTTCCAGTATGATTGCCTCACTAGCTTGCCACGGTGGGTGAGTGGATAGCGTGTCGGTCTACTAACCCCAAGATAGCAGGTTCGCTCCTGGGCATGGTAGGTGATTTTTGAAAGGTGGCAAAAATACGACACGCATGTCATACGATGTTGGCATGTCAAAGAACCCATTTGAATTCAGTAGGCCGTGTTCATAATGGCAAAATTAATCTCAGGAGTTTCCGCCTCCACAAATTTCCTCATTTCTCTATTTGAAAACGCTATAGCGTTCAAGGAGCTTAGATATCTACCTCCTTGACTTTCATAGTGATTCAAGGAACAACGAAATTCGACATGCCAGCTACCCTCTGGGTGTCAAATTACAAAGTTTCCACCCGGCACCGAGGCCATACGATATTATTATTATCATTGCCTCAATGTTCTATAAAAGACTGTCAGTAGTACCCACCGACAGGACCATTAACCTAACAAGAATTGTGAAATATTTCAACAGTTTTTGTAAAGTCCTCAATATTCACCGATTGTTTCTCTTTTTGTACCTCTATTCTCTGCATATGCTTCCGTTGGTTGCAACAGAAGAAAGTGCATTAATTATATTTTGCAAGATGAAGAGTGTTTGAAGAAGTTTTGTTTTATATGTACTGTTATCTGTATTCTTCAAACGAAGAAGAAGTAAATGTGACATTTCTAGCACGAGGAATATTCTTTATTGGGGTCTCAGCTGATGCCGTCACCGAGTCGTACAGTGCTGACTTATTGCGTTTCTTCAGAATCCGTTTACTGTTTCTCCCACAAAGAGAAGGCTTAGAGTTCAATAAACGATAGGGTTTGGTTACGTGAGGTAGCCGACCCGATAAAATGACAAAGGCTCATAATGAACCAGTTCCTTCCTCGTCGGCACAATTAAGTAACAAAATGAGAGACAGACAGCAAACAAGAATCTACAGTAGAATTATATTACAAGTAATACCGTGAAACTTTCTTCGTCTTTTGCCAATTAATTGGGGTCGCTGGAGCCAGCCAGGCTCATTTTTGTTTTGGCCGGGGATTTAAGGCCGGATGCCCTTCCTGACGCCACGTGTTTTTTCAGGTGAAATTTCCACCCCGCTGTCACCGGGATTCGAACCCCGGCCGTCCGGGTGAAAGACGAGCAGTTAAGCCACTGCGCCATAACGCTCCCCCACAAGTAATACCGTGAAACTTACAAATTAAGCCTCCTTGCACTTCTTAAGATTAAGTCAACAAGAACAGTGTGTGTTGTATCTCTATGGATGTCAGCGAGACGATCTAGAGGCACTTTTCAATGGGACACAGTCATGTATTTGTTTCTGAGTTGACATACTTGTTTGTCAGTCTCATAAAAAAACTTTTATTAATTTGTGTTTAATGGGTAACCGAAGTAATGTTTGATTTAATTTTGTGACTCGCTTTGATGTCTCTCTTGAAGAGTTATTATTTGCTTGTTGAACAATTGTATTTTATCTGCATTACTCTAAGAGCGCCACACTGCTAATGAAAGATGCTAGAAATGTATAAGCAGGAAGATTTCATAGAAAAATATTCTAACAGTATTGGAAGCAAGAGAGGAATTACAAATTCTAATAATCTAGATCAAACATAGTGTTACTGACATACTCTACTGGCTGTAATCCTTTCATACAATGGTAGAGTATCTTGGTCAGAGGAAATTAACGAAGTAATTAATCCATCTATCCTTTGAAGTATTGATCAAAACTGAAGGAGAGATTTGAAAACATTTCAAATCATGTTATGAGTTATTGATTTCCCAAGAAATAATTTGTGTGCGTTTTGATCCACCCAGTCAGTACAAGTCATCAATTGAAATAACACCTATAGGGGATATATTGTGTGTTTCAAATTTGAAAGATCCTTCCTGGCCGATATTTATTAGATGAAATGAGCATTGGTTCATAAAACTAACATGTAGTTCCGTGAAGAAGTATACAGCCTATTTTCATATGTCCTACTTATGTTAACTGCCACTATGAACATACAAAATTTCAGTTTGATTGCTGTAATAGATTCGTAGATATTGAGAACCGACTAAATGTTTCGGATGGTTGCCATGTTGGATTTTATATAATTATGTAGGTCCTAGAGTTATGCACTGTTACATGAAGATTATTGTGTACGTGTAGCATTCAAATTTCAATCCCATGATTAGGACACAAGAAGTAACAAGGAGATTTTAAAATTTCGCACAGCTGCCATCTTGTGGTTATGGAAACAATTGAAATAAATTAGTTGCCAGTGGATTAACATTCGTATGCGGATTTACTGTACCAAGTTTCACTGCACTAGAATGGTTAAATTGCGAGAAACGTCCATGTGAATATTTATAATTCGCGTCGCCGCCATGTTGGATTTGTGATCACAAGGTTATTTAAAGTCCTATAGGTGAACTTATGTTCATAGCCCCTATGAACATAAAGAAATTCAGTTTGATTGCTATAATAGATTCGTAGATACTCAGAGCCGTCTAAATATTTCGGATGGTCACCATGTAGGATTGTTAAATGTATAGGCCATAGAGGCATGTACCATTAAAGGAAAATTATTGCGTAGGTTCATTATTCAAACTTTCACTTCGATCGCATGATTACGACACAAGAAATAAAAACTTAATTTAAAAATTCGCACAGCCGCCATTCTGAGGTTATGTAAACAATTGAACTAAATTGGATACCAGTGCATTACAATGTGTGTAAACATTTCCTGTACCAGATTTCATTGCGTTTGGAACATTAAATCGCGAGAAAGGTCTATTAAAATTTTTAATTCGCTTGGCCGCCATGTTCGTTTTGTAGTTAACCAGTTTTTGAAAGTCTTACAGATGAACTTCCAGTAGTGCCCTTTATCTCCGTACAAAATTTCAGGATGATACCGTTAATAGTTTCAGAGATAAAGAATGACGGTGAAATATTTCGCACATCCGCCATCTTGTGGTTATGTAAACAATTGAACGAAGTTTGATGTCGGTGCATTACAATGTGTATAAACATATACTGTACCAATAGGCCAGTCAAAAGTGACACAAAAATGGCTAAATTCGCAAAACATGATGTATCTTTGAATTTTTAGTATGTTGTTTGGACCCATTAGGGCTATGTATACCCAAGTTTGCAACTCTCAAAAAGTTGTGGAAAAAGTTTTACACACCAAAAGCCGCGAAATATTTGGACTTGTTTCAGATTCTGCTCTATATCTCCTAATCCATGCATTCTTCGTCGAAAGCTTTTCTATACATTTGTTAAGAGAATAATATGTTTGAGAAATTATGACCCGGCCGGAGGTCTGTAGGTCAAATGGTTACTGAATTACGGCACTTTTAAAATAGGCCAGGTTTTCCAAAAATTGAACATTTTAGTTTTAGACCTTATTTGGACCGAAACTGTGCTGAAACCGTTGATCCTACGAGTAGAGTTTGTATAATATACGTTGTAGGCAATTTAATTAGCTTTAAATTATGCGCAGAGTGGGGACTGTATGGCTCGTAGTTCTCTAAAAATCTAAAAAAAATATAAGAAAAAAATCGATTTTTTTTTCAGAAATGTATCTAACCAATTTTTGTTGCATGAAGTGAGATTTAAACATGCAAACCGTGTTTGTTATGAATCTACGGGAGGGCGAGGAGGTCGAACATCCGGGGCCCAGCGGTCCATGTGGGTGGGTGCACGCCATGGATTTCTTAAAATTTAATTAATTAATCAATTATACTTTTCAAACTAATTAATAAGTCATATTCCTTTTTTCAGTGCAGCTATGACCTCCCGTGAAACAGAGAGGCTCTTGCTTGGCACTGAAAGGTCACAAATACTGTTTGCAGAAGAGAATGGAAATGTAAAAATTGTAACTTCCAAATTCAAAAGCGCCCTTGAAAAACTTGAAGGAGAAGGCCCGACCGCAAACTTTGGGTACTCTACTATCGAATGACCTTACTCATGAAGCAATTCATTCAAGCCGAATGGATGGGAGATTGGAACCTTCACCTGCAAATAATCAGCCAAATGCTCCCATTTTTTCACTCGTCTGGACACTTCTTCTATGCGAAAAGTGCCCGTTTATATTTACAAGATATGAGCACTCTGCAAGACCGGATGGACCCAACCGAATATCTATTGTTCACGAATGGATGCTTCACCAGCCGCAGATCCAACAAATTTTGGTCAGGACTGTGGACTGACTTGACAAGAGCCAGGGTGGCCTAACCCATGGCAGAGGTATCTCTACAAGTGTGCTCTCTCGTTGGACGGACGGGATGGTATATATGCTGAATATATGTGAAGAGGTAGAAGGGTATTGGGATATTTCCTCCACAACAAGTGGACAGCTTGTCGATATGCGACCTACGCAAATTTGCACGAGATACCTCTGACCTGAAAAAACTGAAAGCCTGGTTCAATAACCATCCACCGTTCCCATCGATAGATAAACTCGTATCTATTAGCAGTGGCACTGTAGGTGGCCCCCACATAAATTGCGACACTGCCCGAGAAGAAGGACTGAAAGGGGTGAACCGAATTATTGGAAAAACGTTTGGGAATGTTAGTTTCTCTAGGAAATAAAAAGTCCTCTCTTTGGCAACGCCTACCACCTCTATCTAGATCCACAAGAAGATAGTCGATGTCGAGCCACTCACCATCTTCCAGCGCATGAGTATCATGAAACCGTTAGACCTTCAGTTGAAGGCCCACTTCACATATGAGCTTGCTCCATTACCAATGGCCCTATTTCCGACAAAGGGATGCGTAAAGGCACAAAATCGGCTTTTTACGCTGCCTTCACTCAAGCCACAAAGAACGTCAGTTTTCAGGCAAAAACATTTGCTGTCGTCGATGGAGGATACCTCCTCCATAAAGTCGTGTGGCATCGGAATGATTCGGTACGGGCTATCACAGCAAGCTACTTAAACTACATATTTAACCACTTTGGGAGAAATGTGTGTGTAGTCTTCGAAGGGTATCCTGAGGATGGCGCCCAAAAGAGCACCAAATTTGCAGAGCGATCACGACGGTATTCTGCAGCATCAGCGGAAATTGTGTTTGACGCATCGACCATCATCACAATCCCCCAAGAGAAGATGCTCTCAAATGACAAAAACAAGGTTCGTCTCATTGAGCATCTCTGTTCTGCTTTGGCTCTCGAGGGGATTGAGACAAGAATATCAAAAGAAGACGCCGACCGCGATATCGTCGTGACTGCTCTGCAAAAAAGTACCTCCAATGACCCGTCATCATCTTTGGAGAGGATGTGGATTTTCTTGCGCTCCTTTGCGGTCTAGGATCCACTAAAACGAACGTATACTTCCAGAAGTGAGGGAGAGGTGGGGCGGGTTGCGTCCAATTCTCCACCAGCTCATTCAACCAAGGGGAAGTTGAGCTACCACCTGGATTTGAACTTTTCATCCACACGTTTACTGGGTGCGACACCACCTCTGCCCTCTTCTGGCAGGGGGAGATGAAAATGTGGGGACACTTCAGACAAAATCAAGCCCTAGTGGACCAAGCAAGAGTTTTCCTCGAGACAGATGCCACACACCAACAAGTCGCAGCAGCCGGTGACAAGTGCCTAGTTGCCCAACATGGAGGAGACCAAACGACAGACCCCTCAACGATGTACGCTTCAGTACTTTTGTGAAGATAGCAGCCAACGCCAAAGCGAATCTGGCCCTTTTACCCCCAACCACAGAGGCTACGTAGTATCACCACTACCGCACATACCACCAGGTGCAAAAGTGGTTGGGGGTGGAGAAAGAGGCCACCGACTGGGGTTGGGAATTGACCTCGGCTGGACTCTTCCCCATTGCCAGTTGGCAAGCTCCTGCCCCCACTGAGCTCCTAGAAATCCTCTCTTGCAAATGCAAGAAGGGGTGAATAGGTGGCTGCACTTGCCTGAAAGCAGGGCTCAGATGTTCTGTGATGTGTGCTACCTGCTCTGGGGAAACGTGCTAGAACGCTGCCCTTATCATCATTGAAGAGGACGAGGACGACGAGCCACCAATAGTGGAAGACCTAACTATTGAAGTGAGAAACGAAAGTGACGGCCCAGGGCCATCAAAAACGAGGCGACGAGTTTGACTATGTGTCTAATTTGATTGATTGATTGATTAAGTTACTGTACTTTTGATTTCTTATGTTTATTTTATTATTATTTTATTATATTATATAAAATTATATTATTATATTAAAATACATTTCACCGTTTGTTTAAATGATTATATGCCTTCTTTTTCATTACCAAAACAAAAAACAAAGGATAGGAAATGTTATGGAACATTTCTGGAAAAATGCGATTTTACTTTATATGGGTTGTTTTGAGATTTGGAGAGAACTAAGAGGCTTACAGACCCCGCTCTGAGCTAAATTTAAACAAATTAAATGGCCTACAAATTATATTCTACAAGTTCTACTCGTAGGATCAATGGTTTCGACGCAGTTTGGGTCCAAAAGAGGTCTACATCTAAAATTTTTAATTTTTGGAAAAACTGGCCTATTTTCAAAGTATCGTAATTCGGTAACTAATTGACCTACAGAGCTCCCGGCTGGGCTTAATTTGTCAAACATTTTATTCTCTTAACAAATGTATAGAATAACTTTCGACGAAGAATGCATGGGTTAGGATATATAGAGCAGAATATGAAAAAAGTCCAAATATTTCGCGGTTTTTGGTGTGTAAAACCTTTTCCACAACGTTTTGAGAGTTGCAAACTTGGGTATACATAGCCCTAATGGGTCCAAACAACATACTAAAAAATCAGAGATACATCATGTTTTGCGAATTTATTGTCACTTTTGACTGGCCTACAAGTTTTATTGCGTTTGGTTGGTTAAATCGCGAGAAACGTCTATTTAAAAATCGCGAATTCGCGTGGCTGCCATATTGGTTTTGTAGTTACCAGTTCTTCAATAGTCACATAGGTGAACTTCTAGTAGTTCCCTTTATCACCGTAAAACATTCCAGGGTGATATCGGGAATAGTTTCGGAGATATTGAATGCTGGTGAAATATTTCGCACAGCCACCATGTTGGATTGGTGAGACGTAACAAAATTTGAAGGGCACGGTTGGGGTCGCCCGGAGTAGTGCTATGAACTTACCGAGTTCCATTGAAATCGCTCCAGCTGTATAGAAGTTATTAGGGGGACACACACACACACCTCACACACACACACACGCACACATATACACACGGACAAAAGGTGATCACATAAGCCTATTTTTTCAAAATTGGAAATAGGCTAAAAATGATTGATTTCACATGTTAGGTAATGGTTCTAAAATTTTCAAATAGTTAAAAAAAAGCGAAGAACTAATATAGCCTATTTTTATATATTCCACCTATCCTTTCCTTCTCAAAACACTTAGTTAAACAAAAAATAAAGTTTACAGATACCAAAATGGTCATACTTTGGTACTGTGTTTGCCCTGTCTTAAAACTAGATCAGACAACACACCACCAGCACTGGAAAACTTGTGTCCAAAGTCATCATGAGGCTCTATCTTCAGTACAATTATATAACACTAAAGAATTAATGTACTAGTATAGTTAGTACAAAGACCAGTTCAACAGAACATCTGTTAGCATGTTCCTTTTGAGATATTATCACAGCCATAACCTGCAATTTACAACAATTATACTATAATGTTTTGATAATGAATCTTCCACTCTTTAAAACTACCACCACTATCACTACAATAAACAAGTAATTCCATTATAGCGTCGAGCATTGTATACACAGAAAGTCCGAGTCTCAATGTATCTATGTATAAAAAATGTTTTGCTCTGTGCTCAATTTCAATTAAATACGTTCTTTCTCTTCTTTTTTAAAATGATATTTTTGCTCCTGGTCCATTGCCTTTATGCTAAAATGGGAAAGCTTCGCACGCGCCCTCTAGCTAATTTTATTATGACCATTATTATTATTATTATTATTATTATTATACCTAAACATACGCTCTATTCCAAGAGTTGGCGAGATTTCAAACAGGGTTTGTCAATATTTAGAGACAATGTGAAATAAATAAGTAAATAAATAAACAAACACCTTAGATTTTTGTCTCGCCTGTTTAAATTCCTTGAGATTATTTTTTCATTTGCTTGGCGTTGAAGTCAGCGACGACGTTTCCGTATTGCGATTTCAAATTTCGCTCCAAATTATAGAGCTTTGTCATGGATAACACCTAATATTGTAAACAAACACTCGTGACCTTCACTAGAATCGGCGAAAATAAAAGCCTGTTCCCACTGTAAATTGAAGCACCTGTGCAAATTGGTCGATTTGCGTTTCTGCACTGAATTATTGTCCTACTGTGATTATTCTTTGTAATTCAACTATTAATAGTCAATCTTGATTAATGACACGTAACTGATAAGAAGGCCTTGGCTCCGTACGCTCTCAATATAAAAGAAAAGACAAACAAGGAAATATGTATGGGGCGGTAGGCGGAACTGTTGATCTGGATTGGGACACGAAAGAGTCACGCATGGGAGTGGGAGACGATGAGGAGTGGTGAGGAGTGCAGTGCTGACTGCAGATGTAGGGATGGCCCGGGTAATGGGCCGTGAAAGTAGCCTTGGCCTGGTTTTCCGACATTATCCAGGCCTGATCTAGACCGTCGCTCAGGCACACTCTGATAATTTCAAAGGCACTCGCTATATTTCAAATTTTGATCGCCGTACTAAGAGCAAGAGTCATAATATATTCTATAACTTTATCTTATCTGAATTAGGGATGACATATCAACCACACTACTTTAGAATGCTGTGTCCGTGGTTAAATTACGTACGGTATGTAAAAATATACAATGCTCCAGTCACAGTACAAATATAATCAAGCGAACGTACTGTACCTAGTGAAGTATGCGTGCATCACATGAGCATGCATGGTGTGTGGGCTCACCAGATAGGATGTACAGTATGTCTAGCTGCTCGCTAAACCAAATGAATATTGCATCCTCTCCGCCCCACACATGAGTGAAGGACGGATTCAGGTATTCTTCACAAAAGGACAGTGCGTGCCTCCGGCCGTGCACAAACATTCAAATTGGGTACGCACGTTTACAAGTCCTGTTGTACGGTATCTCATTTCCTTTCTACGGTGCATGGTCACATATGAGAACCACTCGTTTGTTCGTCAGACCACAAATCTCCATCACTGTAACTGCTCATTTCATCGACCGTAGGTTAGCATACATTTGGATATTGTGAGGCGCCTTCAAAGCGCAATCCTTCTTAAAAGTAAAGCGAGAAACGTGGTAGCTTCAAGAGACTTAGACCTTGTCACCATAATTTGTGCACAGAGAAGTTCTAATGTTGTAAACTTTGAAGCAAATTAAAACCAAAAGCTTGCTTGCTTTTGACTTTCCATTTCTAAAATCTCATATGTACTGTAGGTAACACATGGAGATGGTTTAAGTCATTAGGTCATGCATTGTACATGTGGTACAAGTCTGACTCATCTGGGACACTGACCTGAGACCTTCGTTTTTTTACGAATGTAGGTAGACCACCCCGCTATCACGCTCCAAAAATCTAGATTGCCGTTAACAAGGAAAAGAGCTTTCTTTTCAGTGACACCCATAACACGATGGCAGATAAAAATGTATTGAGAGTTTATATGTTGATAGCAAAGCCCCATAGCGGTGCCTGGCCGTTTAATTTATACTTATTATACTCGTATTTGCTGGAGCGCGTTGTCGTAGCATTTTTAGCCTACTTTCGATTTTTGCAAAAAATGAAAGTAGACTTATGAGATCACTACAGGGCGAAAAAAAAGTGTGTCTGTCTGTGTGTGTGTATGTGTGTGAGTCTCTGTGTGTGTGTGTGTGTGAGTGTGTGTACTCTGAATGTCTGTCCCCCCCTATCAATTCGAACACGGTGAAACCAAATTGAACGAAATTTGGTACAGAGGTAGAACAAGCAAAGGGCACCTCAGAGTCATGTTTTATATCGCCGCCATCTTTACTAAAACTGAATGGCGGCCACTCAAACGTTCAAAACGTAAAATCGAATAACGACTAACCAAATCATCCGATCTCTACCAAATTTGGTAACAACATACCTTCATATAGGACGCGTCTTGTGACCAAACTACAAGGTCGTCCGCCATACCATTTCAGGATGGCGGCCGTGCGAATTATGCAAACTTTATAATCCATATCATGGGACCCACCAGTTCCGATTATCGAGCCGAGAATCGTTTTAACTGTTCTAAAGGAAGAGGCACGTTCGAAATTAAAAGTTTATTTTGTAATACTATAGTGCAGACGTGATTTTAAAAAGCTGAGCCGATTCAGTAATAAGACAAGATGGCAGCGGATATCTTGTGCCTGAATTATATTTCATTAATTTGAGTATTGCATGCAATATAGCGTACTGATACAAAATAAATAAACTTTGTATGAAATGCTTTATATATAAATAATATACTCCAGTGATGAAATCGTTTAGTATAAATCATTATTTGCTAACAAGTTCTATGTAAGTCATTTTATATAGAATGATATTCGTTGACACAATTAGCTCAGTGGTAGAGCGTTAGCCTATCGCTCAAATGCCTATGGTTCAAACCCGATCAGAGCTAGGTTTTTTGCTTGAAATGTTATATGTTTATTGTTTTGTAATGACTCAGACGTTTTAAAATTAAGCGTTATATTGTGCATATTATGGTGTAAAATATATATTTAATTAAAACATAATTCGCCAGCAGATTTACTCGAGACATCTAGCTGCCAAAAAGGTAACTGCACGCCGACCTACTTATTAACTTCCAGATTTTATTGAAAAGTTTCTTCTTCTGGCCGCTGGAATGCACTCGCTCTATTAGGATTATATTGTTCGATATTTCACCACTAGATGTCACGACTAGTCTACGTGGGGCTCCATTGATTACTATACCATTGGCATTCTATGCGCATCGAATTTGAAGAATGACAAGATGATACTACTGTAACGTGTTTTTCGAGGGGTTTTATGCAACTGGCATAAGTCAGTAGGAAGCCATTCTATATTTATTTACGCGGCAAATTGTTCAGCCAAGAGAATTTTTCATGTTAATTTATTATTATTATTAATTTATTATAATTATTATTAAGATATTTTCGGAGTATTTTATAAAAATTATAAGCATACAGATAGGTTTTCTATGTCTTAGAAAACGCTATCAAGCAAATTATTACGAACGACGATATCATAGAAAATTATCTGATTACGGAATTTTACGGAGTTTTGTCAGTTAGGGTATTTGAGAGACATGACTCACTGGGAATTCAAATACAAGCTGATTCCTGTCGAGAAGTATTACGCAAGGCTGGGTCGCTTCGTCAAGAAATGGCGAATTGTTGGAACGGAAAACGACTTCTCCCTCTCGCGCGCCGAGTGTAATGAGGCAGAGTGGGGATCTAGCGCGTAGGGTGCAGCCAATCAGTGGAGACCACGTAAGCTAGGAGTCGGCTGAAGAGTGGGGGAGCCGACAGGTGCATATATCGTTCGACGCGCCGTGGAACGTGGACAATCTGTGTAGTTCTTGCCGAGTGTGGTTATACGCGGGAGTCGCTCCGATGTTCCGTGGAACGTGGACAATCTGTATAGTTCTTGCCGAGTACGCTTGCACGCGGGAGTCACTCCGATGTTCCGTGGATTGGAGGATTAACTTTTGTAAAACTTAACCAGTGTGGTTGGACGAGTGTTTGGGTCCGATGTACGGACCATAGAATTATCTAATCTACCAGAATATCATCAAATAACGAAGAAGATGGCGACGTCCAGGAGACTGTGGGAAGCACACAGCATCATCCAGTACGAGGGAAATGCTTTAGCAATTTCCAGTGGTAAGCGCAAATGACGCAGAAATACGCAATCTCTCATTTCTCTTTGTTTTACACTTCATATTTCAGTAACTTCATAGCTTGGAAATAAGAGTAAAATCAATTTATCAGAATCCGTTTTCACGTAATTTTCTATCGGTAATATTAAAATCGCAACGCTCCAATTTAAATTTTAAACTTATTATTATTATTAATTTTGCTATACTTGTTTTATATAATAAATTCATTTCTTTTACAATGCAATCTTTGCTTTCAGTAGGTAGCATTAGATATAGACCAATTCCTTCTCCTGATACAATTGTTTGTTGGGTTAATGATCAAATTATACCACGATCTGAGTGAATAGAGTCTTGAAGGTGTTCTGCCAGAGCTAGACGTTGTTAAATACAAATTTAGATTTCAACATTGGGTTGAGGTCTTGGCGCCCATTAAAACAACATAGCTTAGGCAAAGGCAAACAGTTACATTTATCACCCAACAGTTAGGGGCAAGCAAAACGTTTCATTTGTCGCTACCAACATGGGGCACTAATTAACGTTACATTTGGCGCTCAACGTGAGAGCTATAGAAACCATTACATTTGGCGCCCGACGTGGGGATGAAAACCTAATAACATTTGTGGAAGGAGAAGGGTATATATTTCTGTGCCTGTATTTTGGGGGTTATTTGTCTTTATCAGTGTATATCATTATGGGGGATGAGAAAGAAAGACAGATGAGGTTACGTAGTGGTCATCAACTGGAGAGTGATGATACGAACAGTATGTCGAGTGATGGTAGTACCGGGGTAGCGGAGGTAAATCCCGATACTGAAACAGGGAGTGTAGGAGGCCAACCAGAATTATAAACTTTACTTCTCGAGTTCATGTATCAGAACAAAGTTAGTAGTGATGCCTTAAATGCAAAATTAGAACAGAATAATGCAAAATTAGAACAAAACAGTAGGGAAAATATAGAAAGTACAGAAGCCTTAAATGCAAAATTAGAACAGAATAATGCAAAATTAGAACAAAACAGTAGGGAAAATAAAGAAAGTACAGAAGCCTTAAATGCAAAATTAGAACAGAATAATGCAAAATTAGAACAAAACAGTAGGGAAAATAAAGAAAGTACAGAAGCTTTAAATGCAAAATTAGAACAGATTAATGCAAAATAAGAACAAAACAGTAGGGAAAATAAAGAAAGTACAGAAGCTTTAAATAAAAAATTATAACAGAATAATGCAAAATTAGATAAGAACAACAAGGAAATTAGTGTGAAAATGGAGCAGATTAGAGGAGAAATCAGAGGAGTAATGGAAGAGAAAGTTAAAGAGATCATTGCAGATGTAGACAAGAAATTAGGAAAAGTACAGGAGGAGTTAGAAATTAGAATCAGTACACAGGCTGAAAATTTAAAAGAACTAGTGCAACTGGAAACACAGCAGGTCAAAAAGCAATTGGGGGGAGAAATTGACAAAATTCAGGTAGCTACTAAAGAGGTTAAGGAACAGCTGGGGGGTAGAATTGAGAAAGTCCACTCACAAATAGTTGCAGAAGTAAATGATTTAAGAGAGAGTAATAGAGAGAGCATTAGCAAGATTGAGGAGAAACAAGCAAAGCTATATGATAAAGTAGAAGAATCAGAAGGAAACATTAAATTAACAGTAAACAGTATTGAGAGGAAGGCTGAGGAGAAAATCGCAGAATTAGAGTTAAAATTAAAAGCTAGGATCAGGCAAGAAAATAGTCAGAATAGGCCAGTTTTTGTGAATAGCACACACAGGGAGGTAGAACTGGGTAAGTTCAGCAATCGACAGGGGTGCCCAATGGAGTTCATGATCACTATAGAAAATAAATTCGGGGAAAGGTTGGAAAATGGTAGTATTGAGTGGTGCCAGGTAGTTGAAATTTTAGAACAAGTGTTTGTGGGGGAAACGAGGAATTGGTTTGCTGTCTACAGAGACAAGTTTACTGATATTAATGATTTTAAAATGAAATTCTGTGAAAAGTTCTGGAATGAGGTTATTCAGTCGCAGCATCGTGAGGGAGTAGTGTGTGGTAAATATAACCCTAAAGGAAGCTCCACCATGACCGAATACTTTTTAGGGCAGGTATTAGTGTGTAAATATCTGGATGGCTTGAAGGAGGAAAGTGATGTGGTAAGGTTGCTACTTAGGCACTTTCCCTATAGGATCAAGGAGGCTGCTTGTATCCAGAATGTAAAGACTATATCACAAGTAGAAAATTTGTTAAGCACATTTGATGCACTAGGGAGAGGGGGTTATGAGGACAATTTCAATCGGAACCAGGGTAATAATAATAATAGACCTAACGAGGCCAGGCATCAAGGAGTTCAAGGAAACGGTGGCGAAGGAGCCAACGCTCAAAATAGAAATAATAATAATCAGCTAAATAAGAACAGAGGAAATGGCTATGGTAACCAGTATCAAGGGAGGAACAATGATTTCAGGGGAAATCAAGGGAGGAACAATGATTACAGGGGAAATCAAGGGAGAAACAATGATTTCAGGGGAAATCAAGGGAGAAATTATAATGACAATAATTACAACCAGAATAGGGGTCAAGGAAGAGGACAGCCTAGTGGTAGTAATACACAGCCAAACAATGACAACACAGCCCAGAACAACCAGACCAGTTTAGTAGTTAGTAGTACTACGGCCAGCTGTAGCGGTTCTTTAAACGCGAACCAGGCTGCGAAGTAAGGTCAGAATCTCAGTCTGTAGCATGCCCTGTCCATACAATTATACAGGAACCCTATGACCTAAATGTAAGAAATGAATTATTACATGAACTAAATGATGAAGGTATTATTCAGGAAGTGGTTAGTAAGAGCCCCATAGTTAAATTTAACGTGTCCGAGGCGTACACAGATGTTTTAATTGATAGTGGTTGTATGAAGAGTTGCATAAGTAGTGCATTTTATGATAAAATGAAAGGAACTGGAGTAAATTTTGAAGAGATGCCAATTAAAAGCACTTTTGTTATCACAGCTGTTGGGAAGAGGTCTAAAGTAATTTCTAAGCAAGTTTTAGTAGACATTAAAATTAATAATCATGTAGAGAAGCAGATTTGCCTTGTAATTCCAAATTTAGTATTCAGTGTTATCTTGGGTTCAGAGTGGCTAAGTAGAGTGTCTGGTAACTTATGTTATGATGTAGGGAGTTTGAAATTTAATTGGGGAGATTCTGAAGTAGAAGTAGCGTTCAATGACCATATTCAGAGGAGTAGTATTGTAGGTGTGATTTGTACTTTAAATGAGATATCGCCAGCCGTAGAGCGGGGTTCTCCATGTTTTGTGGGCAGTGTGATTACGAACGGAAGTCTAAAGGACTCGTTACGTGATGCTGCATTTCAGGGAAATATAGAGGATGAACAGTGTGTTCGGCTCTATGATGTGTTATGGTGTAATAGGAGAGTGTTTGAGGATCGCATTGGTATGGTCAATTGCTATACCCATTCATTGAACGTTATTGATAGGTCAGTATTCACAGGACATAGATATCCTGTACCTTTCGCTTATCAGAGTGCAGTTGAGGCACAAATTAACCAGATGCTTGAAGATGGGATTATTGAGCACTCTAACAGTCCATATGTTAATTCTTTGATCACGGTACCCAAGACCGACGGCACTGTTCGTATTTGTTTAGACGCTCGTTTGGTTAACAGTAGAATTAGTTCAGATCAGCTGAAATCTATGTCAATAGAGGAATTAATGCAAACATTTGAGGGGAAGAAGTATTTCACTTATGTAGATTTGAGTTCCAGTTTTTGGCAAGTGCCACTTATGTACGAAGATAGACCATTTACAGCTTTTAGTCATAAATATAACCTTTATCAATTTTGTAGAACACCTTATGGGTTAAAGAGTAGTTCAGCAGCTTTAATTAGGGCTTTAAACATCGCATTAGGGGATGACACAGGAGAGTTTGTAACCATTTACATAGATAATATGGTAATTAGTTCACGCAGTTTTGAGGAGCATCTACGTCATTTAGATATAGTTTTTCAGAAGTTAGATCAGGCAGGGTTCACTTTGATGCTGTCTAAGTCGTCATTCTGTCAGTCAGAAGTGACATTTTTAGGTCATAGAGTGTCGAGTAGAGGTGTAACACCAGAAGAAAGTAGGGTTAATAAGATACTTAACGCAGAGGTGCCACAGAATGTTAAACAGTTAAAAACTTACCTGGGAATTTGCAACTTTTTCAGGAGGTTCGTTCTTAAATACTCAGGGTTGGTAGAACCATTCAGGGAATTGCTTAAAAGTGGGACTCGGTGGAGATGGGAGTCCAAGCATGATCAGGCTTTTAGAGCGCTGAAGGAAGGTTTTGAGAAAGCTGTAGTGCTGAAATATCCTTTAAAAGATAAGGAATATGTGGTTATGACAGATGCTTCACATATAGGCATTGCTGGAGTACTATGTCAGAAAGATGATGAGGGTAATCTGTGCATTGTATCTTTAGCCTCGCGAGGACTGACAGCAGCAGAGAAAAGATACACGATTACTGAGTTAGAGCTTTTAGGTATTGTTTTCAGTTTAGGAAAATTTAGAATGTATTTAGTAGGGGGGAAATTTGAGATCCATACAGATCACCATGCACTACTGTATATAAGGACTTGTAAACTCAGTTCTAACAGAGTTAGTAGGTGGATTCTTGCTCTGCAGGAATACGAATTCACAGTAAAATATATTAAAGGTAAAGATAACATTCTTGCAGACATGCTATCAAGGGACACTAATTTATGTAGGGATTATCCTGTGGTTAAAGCAGAGGACGGTATTTTAATATGTGCATGTGTGGACAGTAGCAACAGGGCATCGTTACAGACACTGAGAAATATGCTAGTGGAGCAACGTGATGACGTTAAGTTAAAGGAGCCACTTGCAAGGTTGGAAGCAGGTGACGCAGAAACATTTATAGTTTCCAAACGTATTGGGAAAACAGCATATGTGCTGGAGAATAGTGAGGGAAACAGATTATACGGGACGTATAATATACATAGTCTACGAAAATATGTGTCATAAAGTGAGTGTGTTTAGCTGGCGAGCCAGCCTATTAAATGATTAAGTGTGGTATTTGGTGCGTGGGAGGAGTTGGTCTTCCAGGCAGGCGTATCAGAAGTCACACAGGGGGGTAGTATGTAAGTAAATGAGAGTTTTTAAGGTACAGGGAAATATGACGGGATTGTCAGATGCTCTTGAGCACTAAAATGTCTCGATACACCAAGGCCAGTATTTGGTAGTGCTGGTGAATTCCCATTTGCCTCCAAGAGATGGGTGAGCGCTTGGACAGGGTATTTTTGCTTAAGGCGTCCAAGGGGCAAAAGATGGGCCATCAGAATGCGAGACAGTCCTTCATGAAACTCATACATATCAGCACACGTGATTTCTGTTTACGGCCTCGCCATGTAAGATTTGTTAGTGTGTAATTTAAGGTAATTTGTACAAAGGTATTATTTGTGTGAGGAGAACTGGTCTGTGTTGAGAACTAGTATTAAGTAGAATATGGTCTACGGAAACTTAACAAAACAGGGGGATTACAGCACAGAAATATTTGGTGTTATATGTAATGCGCACTTACTGTTTTTTTTTCAGAAGTCAATATTAATTTAATCTACTTTAAAGAGAGATTAAGTATTACGGTCACGAGGCGCTGCCACAATAGTGTGATCGTGTGCTCAGTGATAAGTGAGATTAAATTTCACCATAAGGAAGGAACCTCCAGTGAAATTAGGAAGTTCTATGGTGATATAAATATATCAGAACACCTTCAATGCGTGTGATATGACATCATAAATACATAGTGCTCACACATTAATTATGTCTATTTTTCCAACATAGAGAAATTTGAGAGGCGGAAATATCCGTGGAACACTGTTCTATATGAAAAACATTGGACTGGTTGCAAAGTGCAATCCATAGTGACTACAAACTTTGACGCAAAGTGCGTGAAGAAAAATTATGAGTGTATATATCTGTAATTTAGGGTGATTTCATTTATGTAATATGTATTTTGGATGGGATTTATTAACGTGTCTGGGATAATCGGATAATGGACCGTCGTCACGGTAAATCATTCGATGATCCGAGGCGAATATGTAACGTGTTTTTCGAGGGGTTTTATGCAACTGGCATAAGTCAGTAGGAAGCCATTCTATATTTATTTACGCGGCAAATTGTTCAGCCAAGAGAATTTTTCATGTTAATTTATTATTATTATTAATTTATTATAATTATTATTAAGATATTTTCGGAGTATTTTACAAAAATTATAAGCATACAGATAGGTTTTCTATGTCTTAGAAAACGCTATCAAGCAAATTATTACGAACGACGATATCATAGAAAATTATCTGATTACGGAAATTTACGGAGTTTTGTCAGTTAGGGTATTTGAGAGACATGACTCACTGGGAATTCAAATACAAGCTGATTCCTGTCGAGAAGTATTACGCAAGGCTGGGTCGCTTCGTCAAGAAAAGGCGAATTGTTGGAACGGAAAACGACTTCTTCCTCTCGCGCGCCGAGTGTAATGAGGCAGAGTGGGGATCTAGCGCGTAGGGTGCAGCCAATCAGTGGAGTCCACGTAAGCTAGGAGTCGGCTGAAGAGTGGGGGAGCCGACAGGTGCATATATCGTTCGACGCGCCGTGGAACGTGGACAATCTGTGTATTTCTTGCCGAGTGTGGTTATACGCGGGAGTCGCTCCGATGTTCCGTGGAACGTGGACAATCTGTGTAGTTCTTGCCGAGTGTGGTTATACGCGGGAGTCGCTCCGATGTTCCGTGGAACGTGGACAATCTGTATAGTTCTTGCCGAGTACGCTTGCACGCGGGAGTCACTCCGATGTTCCGTGGATTGGAGGATTAACTTTTGTAAAACTTAACCAGTGCGGTTGGACGAGTGTTTGGGTCCGATGTACGGACCATAGAATTATCTAATCTACCAGAATATCATCAAATAACGAAGAAGATGGCGACGTCCAGGAGACTGTGGGAAGCACACAGCATCATCCAGTACGAGGGAAATGCTTTAGCAATTTCCAGTGGTAAGCGCAAATGACGCAGAAATACGCAATCTCTCATTTCTCTTTGTTTTACACTTCATATTTCAGTAACTTCATAGCTTGGAAATAAGAGTAAAATCAATTTATCAGAATCCGTTTTCACGTAATGTTCTATCGGTAATATTGAAATCGCAACGCTCCAATTTAAATTTTAAACTTATTATTATTATTAATTTTGCTATACTTGTTTTATATAATAAATTCATTTCTTTTACAATGCAATCTTTGCTTTCAGTAGGTAGCATTAGATATAGACCAATTCCTTCTCCTGATACAATTGTTTGTTGGGTTAATGATCAAATCATACCACGATCTGAGTGAATAGAGTCTTGAAGGTGTTCTGCCAGAGCTAGACGTTGTTAAATACAAATTTAGATTTCAACATTGGGTTGAGGTCTTGGCGCCCATTAAAACAACATAGCTTAGGCAAAGGCAAACAGTTACATTTATCACCCAACAGTTAGGGGCAAGCAAAACGTTTCATTTGTCGCTACCAACATGGGGCACTAATTAACGTTACATTTGGCGCTCAACGTGAGAGCTATAGAAACCATTACACTACGATACATTTTTACTTTTTATTTTAAAGGGTTTGTAACAGCCTATTTTGCGTTACTTGAAACTGTTATTTGAAGTAAGGAACAAAACGATTTCACATAGTAACTGAATTCAAGCCGTTGGTGTTAGTTCAGGTTATTAATTACTACTTTTATTTCAGGCAAATAGCAATCGAAAATATCCACATAGTTTGTATACACACGTCTCTGTAGGGTCATGGAAAGATTTGTTAATTCAATTAGGGTTGTGAAAGCCATGCACAACCAGACGTGTAAAGACATGCCTCAACTCAAAGTTGGATGTTGCCCACGGCAGGTCGTATATGTAATAATAATAATAATAATAATAATAATAATAATAATAATAATAATAATAATATATTTTTTTAAGGGGAAGAAATGCATTTACGCACAGAGTGTCGGGCTCCTGCTACTGAGTAGCAGACTACCGACTAAAACTCCCCCTTTACTTCTGAACACTAGCCTGGAACCGTTTAGCACATTACTTCAGGCTAGAGTCATTTTATATTTGCCCGTAGGGCACTCTTCCGTAATGAATTATCTTCAGTGGCGATCCAGATCCGTCTTCTTTGTTCGGAGGATATCTTCAACAAAACTTGCTACAAGTTTCCAATGTTCTACATTTTGTAGCATTACCGCAACAATATTGTCAGGACATATCTCTACATCAATTTCATCTTGAAGAGACTGCCTACTTTGGACCCACCGTCCACAAGAGAAGAAGATGTGATTAGCACTATCTACCTCATTAACACAGTAGATACAATCTGGTGAATCCACTTTCCCCATCTTCTTAAGATAAGAACTGAAGTACCCATGGTCAGTCAAAAACTGAGTGAGATAATAACCAACCTCACCATATTTCCTCTCTGTCCAAACCTGCACCTGGGGTATCATTCTCCTAGTCCACTGGCTTCGGTGTCCTTGCTCCCATTTGATCTGCCAATTGTGAAAGGTTTGTGCTCTTGCTGTTCGTCTTGCATTTTGTAAACCTACTTCCGATTTCCTCCAGTAAATGTACTTGCGTTCTTTCGCTAGAAAAAAAAATTGGAATTATCCCAGCAATAACAAGAACTACTTCTTCAGAGACCGTACGATAAGCAGATGCCACGCGTAAAGCACCAGGCCGCTTCACTTGTGCTAGTGACTTTCTATAAATTTCCTTATCCAGGGCATCCGCCCATATTTCCGCTCCATACAGCAGAACTGAATGGATGGCTGTCATCAGTAATCTCCTCTTACTAGATTTTGGCCCACCAACATTGGCCATTAGCCGACTGAGAGACGTTACTCCTCTTGCCGCCTTATCCGCAGTCCGTCTAATTTGTTCTCCAAAATTCAATTCATTGTCGATCATGAGGCCCAGATATTTTGCTGCTGGCCGCGTCTCTACTTGTATGTCTCCTACCTGTATTGGGAGTATTGTCTGAATTCTCTTCTTTGTTAGGACTACAATTTCTGTCTTACTAAGTGCTAGAGACAGACCATGTTCCTCCATCCAACTATTGATTGTACGCATTACCATATTGAGTCGCAACTGTGCCTGCTCGACACTTCTTCCTGCTACAAGAGCAGCAACATCATCTGCATAACCTACTAGGATAGTTTCATCAGGGACTTCAGATCTCAGCAAGCTATCATATGTGATATTCCATAGATCTGGTCCTAAAATCGAACCCTGTGCTGCTCCGGCTGAGACCCGTACCCTGCGTTGTCCTTCTGTCGTGTTATAAATCAACGAACGATCTTTCACGTAGGAATTTATCATCCGTAAGAGATAATTTGGAACATGAAATGTATTCTCCAACGCATTCAGCATGTCACTCCACTTGACAGAGTTGAATGCATTTCTTACGTCAAGAGTAACAAAGAGAACCACACGACGAGAGTGGTGATTGTAATTCTCCGCCCGCTGGACAGCTGAAACAATTTCTTGTATCGCATCCAGGGTCGATCTTCCTGTTCGAAATCCATATTGTCTTGGTGATAAGTCACCCGCTGCCATGATCGCTTGGCGCAACCTGACCCTCAGAAGCTTCTCAAAGAGCTTCCCTGTTGTATCAAGCATACACAGAGGGCGGTATGATGATGGTAAATCCGGGTCTCCCTTACCCTTATTAATGAGCGCCAGACGACAGACCTTCCAGCAGATGCTGAACACTCCTGCTTTTAGACACTCGTTGAACATTCGTAATATTAATTGTGGATGTAACTCGATTATTAATTTGAGAATCTCATTTGAGATGCCGTCAGGACCAGGGGATTTTTTGCTTCGCAGAGACTGAGTAGCCCTACTCAACTCATCCTCAATAAAAAGAGGAATTTCAACATCTACATCGAAATTCTGCTCAGGGATTGTTGGATGTGTTGGGAAAAGAGTTTGGACAATAATGGCCATACTGTTTGCATCCATGACGCACGGTGTTCTTTGTGACCCAAGCTTCTTTCTGACAATTTTATAACCCAATCCCCATGGATCAGTGTCAATAATGATAATAATAATAATAATGTTATTGGTTTTACATCCCTTTTAACTACTGCTGCTTTTAGAGACACCGGGGTGCCGGAATTTTGGCCCGAAGGGGATCTTTAACGTGCCAGTAAATGTACTGACACGGCTCCCTCGCCTTTGTGCACCCTCAAATGCCAGCTGACTGCGCCAGGATACGAACCTTCAACCTAGGGCCCAGCAAGCGAGAACGTTACCGCTGAGCCACGCAGCCTGTCCGGTCGATTATGTCTCCAGATCCATAACATTCTTGATATACTTCTTATCTTTCTTTCTTCAATGATGGTAGCAGTTTTTATCTAGGTTGTGGCGTTTGGTAGAGGTAAATCGTTTCTAAGGTCTTCAACAAAGAATAGTTCTATTATACTCTTTGATAATAACAACGAGTTATAACTATACTCATACATTTAGGAGAAAGTAGGCTATATGTTCTTTACTGAACATCTTGTTTAAACTTTGTACGTCTAGAAATTGCCAAACCCATGTTTGTACAACGTCTAATGTCAGTTTCACTTCAACCATGTCATAACAAAAATTGGTTTTAATATTGGTAATACAATAAATCTGTGGCATTACTTCAAATTTATTTTTAAACATACTTCTTTGCGTCTCTTGTTTATTATTCGAGAAACTGACCCTCAACGGGCTTGCCATTAGGTACACTATAGAACAAGTGCACCATTGAGTGTATGAGTGGTTCCTCAGAATGAGCAGCCATTGTTGATAGGTAGCTCTCTCAATTTTGGATTATTTTCCATGCATCGACCTACAACTTCGATAGAGTCCCTCTACAAACCATATACGGTGAAGGAGTTCATCGACATGTACCGTACTCTTGGTGTAAGCAGACACGGACTTGCAGATTGTCTGCTTCTCGGTGCTCACATCCATTGGTTGATATTCATTTGTGTCTAGCCATAGACGTATGCCAAAGAAAATGGAAAAGAAAACAATGGACATAATACTTAGAGTTAATCTATCAAATAAGAGATTCCAGGAAATTACATCCTCAGAAAGCGCCACTCAGCAGGCCGCAGTAACTTCTATAAATCATAGCCATTAAGAGGGAGCGAAACTTGGCTCGCGAATCGACTTTTAATTCCGGAAATGGCCACCTGAGAGGTAAGCGCTATTCTCTCGTAATCTGCATTACCGACCATGCTACAGAGGAGAGCGAGTGAGGTGGCAGGTGAGAGAGAGAGCGTTTTGCACTTAAAGAGACAGAGACACTCATTGCGATGTCGCCAGACTGCTCTTCCCACAGTGTTGCTAATTGCTATGAAGCAAGTCGGTAAGCATTCAACCTCCACTCAGCCGACTTCTCAATTTTCTTCCCCCAGTCTTTCTGTTGGACTAACGCAACCTGCCCAGGCGGATGTTGTGATGCTGTCAATCGTCGCCTCGTCCGTAATTCTCCCAACGTCTGCTATTCGGAACGTATTGTTTTTTTCTTGCAACATAAGATTTCACATGCGCCCACAATAGGGTTGTACCAAAACTACACAATGTCCACGCAGGGCCGTGACGGTAGAGAGCGATCATGGGGCTCACGGTAATGACTGCCGCCCCACATTTGAGTTCTTTCCGTGAAATTCTAATAATATTCATGATTTTTTTTATAAATTAAAATTTCAATATTTGGTTATGTGAAATTATGTGGGAAAGGGAAGCTATTCAATATATTGATTTTCCACCAACCAGGCATTTTGCCGGGACATAATCTCATTTTACATTCATTCGTGAATTTTGTACTTTTAACTTGCGTAGCGTGCTTACATTTTCCAAGTTGCCTTTAGCATTGTAACGCTTGAAATTTCACCTGCTGCCAATAGACCATGTACCTAGGTAAATAGCAGTTCTTTAGAAATAACTGAAATTGGACCCAACGTTTTCGTTCCACAACGGCTCAAGAATCACCATTGTTTTAAAGTTTACTCACTTTTCCTTTCAAGAATTTGATTGGTGAGAATTCAAACGTATTGCTTATTTTCAAAATTCAGTCAAATTCGTATTTCAATATTTCAGTATTTCCTAACCAATGGAACGTTCAGTCCTCCGGAAACGTCGCTGTGACCTGTATAGTTTTGATAGGTAATAAATACAGTATGTCCCTGATTTGCCGATCTCGTACATTGCGGTACCGGTATCCTTAAAAATACAGTTCTCGCCGCTATTATGTCACTCCTTACAATAAGTGATTCTTTCTCGTCATGCGTTTTCTGATATTTTCTAGTGCTACGCGTATCTTATACCGTATGTTTCGAATTAGTTAAAGTATATGAAACTACCTGAGTATTATTGTAGGACAAATGCTAAATCACAATAGATCAGATTTCTGTACCGGGGCCTTCCTTTTATCAGTCTAGCGAGATAGCATCGCAGCGGAAAAATGCATGCGTAGCCGGGTGACTCATTGCCGAGAGATTTATTGCTGCGCTACTAAGTTGCAGACGGAAAAAAAAGAAGGACCCTGTACTTTTCATTAATAAGTGTATGATAAAAAGGTTTATTAACAAAACTGTATATAGACTTTACCGTTACTAAAATCTAACATTAGTACACAATGACCAAACAAAGGTCTGTTGGGACTACAAACATACAAAAAACTGTAAATTACATGAAGCAATGTCTTACATATCGTAATAAAAGACGTAATATTACGAATGAAAATATAGCACTACAAAAAAGTAAACATCAAGAACAGTATGACAATGGTGATTGTTAGCTGACAAAATTTAAATAGGATAAGTAATTTTGAATGTATCAGATTATCACAATTTACAAAAATATCACTAACACTTACATACAAATAGTTACAAATTACACAAAATAATATTGAACAAAACAATGACATATTAATCCAAATCAATTTATAGTAATTGCAATCGTTGTCGTGACAAAATAAACATAAAATAATTTGGAAAGTAACTTATACTCGTAATTTACAAAGATGTTACAAACACTTTTATACTGATCGTTACAAATTGCATGAAACAATATCTTACAAAACGCAAAGATTCAAAGACATCCTAAAGTTCAATTATAATAATGCAATAGTCAACCCCTGGCACTATACAGCCCATGACGGGCTAAGGCCCACCAAGCGACCGCTGCCCAGCCATTCGGCCTGCAGATATTGGGGTGACACGTGATCAGCGCGTCGGGTCCCCTCTGCCGTTAATCTTGGTTTTCGTGATCGGGGCGCTGTCTCACTGTCAGACAGCTACTCAGTTGTCCTCACGAGGCTGAGTGCACCCCGTTCCAACCCTCACGTCAGTTTTAAAATCCCTGACGGAGCCGGGGATCGAACCCGGGGCCTCCGGGTGAGAGGCAGGCGCGCTACCCCAACACCACGGGGCCGGCATAATAATGCAATAATTGTGACAAAACTAACATATTCTATGATTTAAATCACTTAAAAAAATGTATAAAACTAACAAAGAACTTAAAAAGTAGTTTGTACTCATAATTTACATTAAAAAACACTCCGATCTTAGACAAGAGGCCGAAAATCGGTTACAAACTTTTACATACAAATAGTTGTGAATTACATACACAAATTACATTTTATTTACAGTTTTGTTAGCCTTCTTCTCCTCAGCCATCCTTTGGGCTCCCACTATGTAAGCAGGGTTTCTTATAGGCATGGAGCGGCTTTGTCTAGGGTCAACTATTTCTGGAAGTAGGCAGTCCATATAAAACCTATGTAACTTTGGGAACATTTCATTTTTCCAAAAGGTCTCATCTCGTTCTATTTTTGCTGTTTTGATTCCTTTTGGGGTCCACAAGGCAAAAATGCAGTACTTCCTTTTTGTCACTTGAAGTTGACCTTGTATTTGGAAATAGAATATGTGATTTTTTTGTACTTCCCCGATGTCTCCCTTCTTGTTTACTGCCCAAAAAGTGACCTTGCGTTTCTTAATAGCTTCGTCTGGAGTAAAGTCCTTAGCCGACGAAGGGCACTTTATTTCAATGACTGTATCATCATTGACTAGCCCGTCGGGACTGGCTCCGAAAAAAGGAAACTCTCTATCGATAAAGAGACCACATTTTTCTATTTTTTCGTCAATCAAAAAAGCGAGTTCGTTGCGAGCTGACTCCTCGTTCCTTCGGCCATACTCCATTGCCTCGCAATCAAATGCAGTGTAGAGGATTTGCTTCGCACCCCGTTGTTGCTCTCATTTTACAAACTCGCCCAAAGTTCGACGCAGTGAGTATGTTTCTGCCGAGTTCTAGCCATTCGTTACAGTCACTTTGCTGAATTGTTTCTCGTTCAATTCTTTCAAATTCTTCCTTTGATCTGTGTAGACTTTTCAGGAACTCATCCGATTCCTTTTTCATCACCTCTTCGTCGATATCGGGTCTTTGTGCCGCTGGGCCATAATCCTTCTCTTCATTGATTATTGAACTAAATAATGACTTGCGACATCTCTTTTGGTTCTTCCGACTATCAGCCTTCTTCTTTCTTTTTACCTCTGTGCCTTTCGCAAACGATCCTGGACTTGAACTATACAGTGTTTTGTGAAGCTTGTAATTGGCCATGCCGGAGTTGTGCTGAACAACAGCAGCAGAACAGCGCCCCTGGTATGACCCGGTCGATGCAAAATTTATTCTTTTCCCGCCAATGAACTTAGCAACTATGGAGTTGTAATGCTCAACATAGTTGCTATTTACATCGGCGAGCAAGCTGCGGCTGTGACGGCTAACATCCCTGAAAACATCCGAAATCAATGCGTACAGACCAACAGAAGCGAGTTGAGGCACAAGGTTAGAATCGACTGGAGCAGTTGTTGTGTCTAGCTCACAGAAGTAGCTCCTCTCTGCACACCCCTTGTGTTCACCAAACACGTGGCTAGGGATATTGAGTATGTCTTTCCTCAGGTTTTCATTTTTTTCATTTATGAGCCGGTCTTCTCTTATTCTGTGCTCAGTGGCTTTGGTCAATGCAACCCTGCAGCGTAACAAATTGTTCCCAATTTTTTTGCGAAGCATGACTGAAGGTTTCTCAGTTTTGGAATTGGCAATATTCCTCAAACGAGTGCACATATTTCTTAGCAAATGGTTCTTACACTCTACCTTTTCAACAGTCAAACATTTATACGGCCTAGACTCTAAAATTCTTTTGTACACGCTGCTATCACCATCTGCGATAAGCTTAGCATACCTAACGTTGTACATTTCCTCACTTCTCTGGAAGCCCTCGCAAATGATCGCAGCTTCCATACTTGTAGAGCTCTGAGTCATGTTCCAATTCTTATAGCAGGTGTGTGTCTTGGCCGCCTCTCCTTTTGTCTCGGCGCGGGCGCAAGTTGTACAATACTTGTTCTTTACGCCGATGAAGAGCACCTTCCGAGTGCGGTGACCGACGATAGCTGCCTACAAAAACAAAAATAAATACAGTATAACCTGCATAGTTATTATGATGCACAGTAAGTTAATATTTCAAATTAGGTAGAAATTAAATAAAAGTGAATTAGGCCTTTACGGATTATTTCAGTCCAACTCAGATCAAAATCATCTAAAACTTTTTTTATGAACGTAATATTATTTGGGCAGAAGAAACCCCTAAAACTAAGATACGGGAAGAAGTCTGGAGATACAGTTAGACGTTTTTCTGACATACTTGCTGAATTTCGTCAAAATCGATCCTCTCGTGTAGCCGCTAACCCGTTACACAGTCACACTAAAATTCTTATTTTTACTTATTTCAAAATGTAATCTTATTATTCCCGTTGAAGCATTATTTTTGGAATTCTTGTAAAATCACATACGAACACTAATGAAAAGTAAGAACTTAAATTTAAAATTATAAATGTTGTACGAATTGGCGGAATCCAGCTCGTACTTTGGTAAATTTTAGCTGTGAAACTCGCTGACGAAGTTTGAGTTGCGCGCCGACAAGGTAAGGCTACTCTTGAATTTGACGCGCAAAAAAATTCTACTATCACAGAAATACTACTTTTATCAAAAGCTACTTACTTAGGCCGTTGATACACAAAGTGAACAGAGCAAACTATGTAGCGCCACTAAAATGCTTCGGTTCAGGATTTGCCTACGTCTCTTGCCATATACAGTACGGTACGGTAACTAATAACAACTTACCACGCCAGATAAAGCTGAGTAGTTGGTGCGATACGACCTCTTGCACCAGGCACCGTCAGCGACCACAGTGATAAGCGGGACGCCATCCTTATCTACCTCGCCGAGCTCCAGCGCCAGCCGTGCCTCTTCCACCGCTGCTTCCTCCATCTCCGCCGCCGCAGTAGCTGCCCAACCCTCCGACACTTTCTCCTCGTACTTCTTGAATGTGACATGACTCATAGGAGGGATGTCAAGTACGCTCAAGAACTCCTCCATTTGTGCGTGCCCACCGCCTGTAGTAACTGTACCACAAACACTGGCAGTGTTGACGTCCATCAGGTTGTCATGTGATTTTTCAGAATGAACTGTTTTTCTTAAACCACACATGTTACACATGAAAACGAAAATACTTTTTAAGCCTTGACGTTTTTCAGAAATCACTTCCATATTGGCGAAAGTGCAACCAAACGGGCTGTGTTTGTCTATATCTTTGATCTGGTCTAAAAAGTCAACAATATTTACAACTCTTCTCCCGCTAAGTTTCAGTGAGACGCATTGTGGCTTTCCAAATACTGGTTGTTCTTGTTTTTCTTGTACAGCTTCCGGCTCATGTGTCTCTATCAAATCAACGTTCTTCTTGCTAAAAAAAAAAAGCATCCAGTACTGGTACTGAAAAAGTCGTTTTTACAGAGTATATTTAGGATTATTTGTTGATCATTATTTGTCTCTCTATAATGACACGCATATCGGACCTAGATCATGTCAGATGGATGTGTTCAGGGAATTCTCCGCAATAAAAAAATATTTTTTTACATATTGCCTAAGGCTCAGTAAAGAAAATCAAGCAAAGATTAAAAACACAAAATCAGCATTTTTATACTAAAAGTTTTACTGTCAATATGAATGGAATAATTAGCATATCAACTAACTGACAGACAATAGCTGATCCAGAATAAACGACATAAGAATACCCGCGGTTAAGTAGCTTAGCCCTCTTTCCATAACATTTGAAACATTATTGGCAAAATGGTGCATTCTGAGGCATTTGAATTATGTTATGGGTGTTACATCCCTTTTAACTACTGCGGCTTTTAAAAGACGCCTAGGTGCCGGAAGTTTACCCCGAAGGGGATCTTTAATGTGCCAGTAAATCCACTGACATGGCGCCCTCGCATGCCAACTGACTACGCCAGGATTTGATCCTGCAACCTTGGGCACAGCAGGCGAACACTTCGCTGAGCCACGCAGCCAGTTAGTCTGAGGCATTTAAAATTTTATTGATAGTAAATTTTCAGAAAAAGTAAAATATTATAAGAAAAGCGGTGTAGCCTATATAAGGATGCAATCATCCCTATACCAAAGAAAGTGGGAGCTGACAGATGTGAAGATTACCGTACAATCAGCTTAATTACTCATGCTTCAAAGATCCCGTCTAGAATAATTTACAAGAGGATTGAGAGCCAGATAGAAACGGAGTTGGGTGAAGACCAGTTTGGTTTCAGGAGAAATGTAGGAACAAGGGAAGCTGTACTAAGTCTTAGGCTGATTTTGGAAGGTAGAATAAGGAAAGATAAGAGAACGTTCATGGCTTTTGTAGACTTAGAAAAGGCTTTTGATAACGTTGATTGGACTAAATTGTTTGACATTTTGAAATCGATTGGAATAAAGTACAGAGATAGGAGGGTGATATACAATCTATACAGAAACCAGACAGCAGTCATTCGAGTTGAAGGACATGAGAGAGAAGCTGGTATTCAGAAAGGTGTAAGGCAAGGCTGCAACTTATCACCCATACTTTTCAATCTTTACATTGAACAAGCAATGAAGGAAATTAGAGAAAAATTTAAAGTGGGAGTGAAGATTCAAGGAGAAATAATTTCAACTCTGAGATTTGCTGATGACATCGTCATCTTGGCCAACAAGCCTGAGGATTTGAATGAGTTTTTGAATGGTATGGACTCCGTCTTACGGAAAGAATTTATGATGAAAATTAATAAATGTAAAACAAAAATACTGGAATGCAGCCGAAATAAATCAGAAACCTCTATGGAGATCAAATTGGCAGGTGAAAAGCTGAAGGAAGTAGGAGATTTCTGTTACTTAGGAAGCAGAATAACCAGTGATGGACGAAGCAAAGAGGATATAAAAAGTAGGTTGGCTCAGGCAAGAAAAGCATTTCTACAAAAAAGGAATCTGCTGACATCGAATATAGATTTAGGTATTAGGAAGTCATTTTTGAAAGCCTTTGTCTGGAGCGTGGCGCTCTATGGAAGTGAAACTTGGACTATTGGTGCAGCAGAAAAGAGGAGAATTGAAGCATTTGAAATGTGGTGTTACAGGAGAATGATGAAGATCAGATGGGTAGATAGGGTTACAAACAAAGAGGTATTAAGACGAGTGGGAGAGGAGAGATGTTTCTGGCGACTGCTAATGAAGAGAAGAGATAGGTTGGTAGGACACATACTAAGACACCCAGGAATAGCAAGCTTAGTTATGGAAGGAAGGGACGAGGACAAGAACTGTAGGGGTAGACCAAGGTTAGAATATGTTAAACAGATTGCCTCGGATGTAGGGTGTGGTAGCTATGTAGAGATGAAACGATTAGCTCAGGACAGGGAGGCATGGAGAGCTGCATCAAACCAGTCAAAAGACTGAAGACTCAAACAACAACAACCTATATAAGGTATTTTAAGCCCGATTTTGTCCTTAATTTACATTAAGCTAATTGTTTCTAAAACTACAGTATTTTTGTCTACCTACACCTGCAATAATTGTTGCTGTTAATATTAAACCACAAAAAACAATTACAAAACGAAAGGCAAACATTAAATTTCTCAGTTTTCATCAGTTACTAAACAATTTTTTACTATAACTTAATATTCATTAATGAAAACAAACTTAACAATAAATACTGTATTTATTAGAATGACGGTGGCCCCATGGTGTTGGGGTAGAACGCGGCTGCCTCTCACCCGGAGGCCCCGGGTTCGATTCCCGGCTCCATCAGGGATTTTAGAAACTGACGTGAGGGCAGGAACGGGGTGCACTCAGCCTCGTAAGGACAATTGAGTAGCTCTTTGACAGTGAGACAGCGCCCCGATCACGGAAACCAAGATTAACGGCTGAGGGGACCCGATGCGCTGATCACGCGTGACCCCAATATCTGCAGGCCAAATGGCCAGGCAGCGGTCGCTTGGTCGGCCTAGGCCCTTCATGGGCTGTAGTGCCAGAGGTTATTATTATTATTTTATTATTTATTAGAATGACAATTTATAGAATACTTACGACCTTCGATTTATTTTTACTGGGTTCTTGAAAAGATAACTCGAATAAATGAATTCATAATTATGTAATTATTTAGTTAGTTATTATTAATTCAAAGGACGGAATAGCGGGGTCATCTGCCCTGATAATTATGAGATGACAACACTGTTTTATCAATTTGTTCAAAATTATAGTTTAAAAAATTCAGTACTTTATTTTCCAATAAGTAGTGTATGGGACAAAATTATTTAAGAATAATATAGGGTATTATTCAATATTGCTTACCTTCTTTCATCGTTGTATCGTTGTAGCACTGGATTTAATCTTCTTTTCTTCCGCCAAGCAGAAAGAGGCATCCGAGTTTTGCCCATCACAATAAATTACACTTTAACTCGTTGAATTAATAACACTGTACACAGAAAATGAACCTACTAACAGTTCGTTTAAGAAACGAAAGTAAACACAGTAGAATCCTATTCAACGAATACAATACATCAGCTGTAAGTCTTGTTCTCAGCGCTAGAAATAACTTGTCACTCTGCATTACCGACCCATTACGCCTGCGCTCTTGCGGCTAAGTAGCAAACTTCTACGGCAGCGGCATTACGACTGAAAGTGTAAAACATTAAAAACTGCTTCTTTTATAGAAACACGCAGGAGGAAAGCAAGATTCATCTCTATAGAAGCATTCTTAAACAAATACCCTTTACAGCCATGCAACTTTTCATCACTTTTGACAGTCACATTGATTTTTAATTTCTGAAGTAAAATCTGTGAAAAATAGGCCTTGCCTTATGGGAAAATTGCTTTTCAGTTTCAATGATACAATATGTTATTATCAATGAAATCTCATTTGAAAAGTTTAATAAGTGCTATTGAAGGTATTTACGTGATTTGAAAGTGAAGTTTTGTTTAATTTCAGCCATTGACTTATTTAAAACGTCGATTTTAACTCTCTCTCAATGCTATAAGCAGAGCCTGCCACGAGCGGCCGGCCGGCTGACTTTAGCGCCCTCTTAATGAGACTGAAACATTATGATCTTGCCTGTGTCAACTGAAAAAAGCGAAGTAACCACATAACGAGAAACTTCAGAGAGGTTTAAATTTTTGCATTAGATTTTTTCTTGACATTTTCCACACACATGTATCTTTTTATGCTGTATTTTCCTGTTTGAAAGTACAACACCAAAGAAATCTGCATATTCCTACACTTGTATATAGACTGCGCAATGAATGCACACCTCATTACCTGTCTTGTAATTTTCGTTTTCTTTCTTTCTTTCTTTCTTTCTTTCTTTCTCTCATTCATGATCGCCACGCGCGATCTGGATCTACAATTGCAATTCCTCTATATCATTCATCTGCTTTTAGTAACTCTCTCCTCGTGTCAGGAACTGGAATTTTCAATGATTATCCTCGTGACGTAAACAATTGTACACCCCTAACTACTTTCAAACGTGCATGTACAGATTCCCTCTTGAATGCGTAGACCAACTAGAACTATTCTTTATGAATGTGTGAGTGAATGAACATCGTACAGTATAGCATTGTTAAACCTTCATATATTGTTATTACCGTATGTAATTCTTTTATAGCATAGTTAATATTGTAACATGTCAATGACCACCTCGTGGTGCAGCGGCTAGCATTCATAGCTATCGCCCCGGAGGTCCTGGTTCGATTCCCGGCTCTGTCAAGAAATTAAATCTGGTCTGAGGGCTGGAACAGGGTACACTGAAGCTCGTGGGTTTTCCGTAGTTCCCCCCCCCCCACTCCTACTCCAGGTGAATTCTGGGCTGGTCCCTAACGGCCTCGGTGGCCTCTTTCCCAATTCTCACTTGAATTAGGCTACAGATATATACACACACGCAACGACAGACACCAGACACATTCTATACAGTTAATTATACGGTGCTAATTGATCACGAAGTCCAAGTCCCTCAAATGAAACAGCAACAACTCTAAATAAATTGCAACATGATTTTTTGTAAATTCTGCCTGTGATGGGTACCCATTAATTTACTGTGTTAGATATTATGCTTGTTATTTATGGGAGTGCTATATACTGTAATACAACGATTCCTTATAGTCGAGAAGTCTGGTTCAATGAACTGAATACGGTGTCTTTCATTGTGTGCTGCCAGACATGTGTGAATGCGCGGTCTGCAGTGACACAATCGATCGAGAGAGGAGGAACAATCGCTTCCTCTTTCAGACACGCACCACACAGCAGGCTGGGAAAAGCTGGGGCAGGTGTCTCGGAATTGGATTCTCCACTTTGTAACCAATGTCAGTAGCAGTGTTTTACCAGGACTCGAGGGATGCACCTGTTGAGCTTCCTTCTGTCACAACAAGGGATGATAGGAAAATAGAACCATGGTAGGATATCAGGTTGTCTTAAAAATAATAATAATAATAATAATAATAATAATAATAATAATAATGATAGTAAGTTGTGTTCACTAAGAATTATGAGCGCCACATTCTTGGGAAGGATACATCGGACAAATGTCGTCAGTGAAATAGATCTACTGAATCGATCCAGCATATTACGGGGGGATGCCAAACGCTTGCTCCAAGATAATACTTGGAGCGCCATAACTATGTAGCGAAAGTAGTCCATCAAGATTTTGAGTGGCGAAACGGTTTTGTTGAGAAGGAAGTTCCAAATTATAAATGCATACCTGATCAGGTTCTGAACAATGACAAAACGAAGATCTTACGGGATTCCACTACAATAACTGATCGTTTTGTAGAAGCCATCTTGTGATATTCGATAAGGAAGCACACAAGGCTACAATCATCGATATTGTTGTTCCACTCGATGTAAATCTACAGAATACGGTAGGTGAGAAAAGGCTCAAAAACCAGCCTCTTACCGCTGAGCTCAGTCATATAATATACGGCCTAAAGGAAGTTTTCGTCAACCCAGTTGTTGTCTCTGTGAATGGTTTAGTCACAAAGGACTGGGATAATGTAAAGGAGAGCCTTGGCTTGAAGAGAAACCATATGCAGTTAAAAGCAAAAGGCTGCTCACCTTGGTACTGCAAGTATAATGCGTAAGGTTCTGTCTTTCTCTGAAGACCTAGAGATCCAGTGCTATCATCAGGCGTTCAACGGTGATGGTTTTGTATTTTATGTAAAGTTCATATATAATAATATACTTAGGAAGAAGAATAACTAGTGATGAACGAAGCAAAGAGGATATAAAAAGTAGGTTGGCTCAAGCCAGGAAATCATTTCTAGAAAAAAAGAATCTGTTGACATCGAATATAGATTAAGGTATTAGGAAGTCATTTTTGAAAGCCTTTGTCTGGAGCATGGCACTCTATGGAAGTGAAACTTGGACTATTGGTGCAGCAGAAAAGATGAGAATTGAAGCATTTGAAATGTGGTGTTACAGGAGAATGATGAAGATCAGATGGGTAGACAGGGTTACAAACGAAGAGGTATTAAGACGAGTGGGAGAGGAGAGATGTTTATGGCGACTGCTAATGAAGAGAAGAGATAGGTTAGTAGGACAGATACTAAGACACCCAGGAATAGCAAGCTTAGTTATGGAAGGAAGGGTCAAGGACAAGAACTGTAGGGGTAGACCAAGGTTAGAATATGTTAAACAGATTGCCTCGGATTTAGGGTGTGGTAGCTATGTAGAGATGAAACGATTAGCTCAGGACAGGGAGGAATGGAGAGCTGCATCAAACCAGTCAAAAGACTGAAGACTCAAACAACAACAGTAATCATTGGCGTTAAAAAGTATACAAGATCGACTCCAGTTCAGGACAGTAATCAACAACCATCCTTTTGCTGAGAAACTGAATGCCAGGACCAAGAAACCAAGGTCTAAACAATGGGGGAAGATTTTCAGTGTTCACATGGAGAGATTTTGGGAGAAGAAGAAAACATCATTAGCTAAATAAGAACTATCGCGCTCCACAGATGGGCATAACGATGTAAAATAATAATAATAATAATAATAATAATAATAATAATAATAATAATAATAACAACAATGGTGATCGACGGTCATTCCAAAATTAAGGAAATAGAAAAACAGGAAAGAACAATTCCCAGAAAGATTTACGGGGCAGTTAATAATAACGGTATTTGGATGAAGAGGCCTCAAAGCGAACTCTTCCAAAAGATCCACACGATAACGAAAGTAATCAGAAAACGCCGAGTACAGATTCATACGCACATTTACAGGATGGGAAATTTCAGAACGACAAAGAAATTGCTCAACGTTATAACACGGAGTGGCTGACAGAGGTTCAGAGGGATCTAAAACAGGTCAACATTGAAAATCTTGAGGACCGCACCGAGTGCAGGAATAAAATCAAAAATGTTAAGTTTGATCAGAGACCGTCACGACAGCCTGGAAGAAAATGGACAGCTGAGCGGAAGAATGAGTATTCTGAGAGGATGAAGAGATTTTGTGATGAGAAGCGGGAAAACGCCACAAGATGAAATCATGTATTCAAGTTCAATCGCTCTCCTAAAGGGGAACAATCGATTAAATAATAAATAAATAATAATAATAATATTTCCACGGATGTTGTTGTTAATTCATTTAGGGGTGTTGCGACATCGTGGTAATGTAGCCTGGTGTACATGGTTGTGTGTAGAATTTGTCTGATAACCTGTGTCCCTATGATGACTGTACTAGTGTCTGTATTTGTAATCTAGGTAGAATTAAGGTAGGAAGCGGCCGTGGTCTTAAGTGAGGTACCATCGTGGCATTTGCCTGGAGTAGAAGTGGAAACCACGGAAAACCACTGAAGTAGGAATCGAACCCACCTCTTCTCAGTTTTGTCTCACGAGGCTGAGAGTACTCCTTTCCAGCCCTCAGACCAGTATTACGTTAATTTCTTGGCAGAGTCGGGAATTGAGCCTCGGACCTCCGGGGTGACAGTCAAGAATGCTAGCCACAACACCATGCCTGCTGTGTGGACTCTGTCAATTCCACAATTTTGTTGTTTACCAGCTGCACGTGCTTGCAATTTTACGCGAACTAGGTCTTTAAGAGGCTTTTTGTTGTTCGTTGATACTGTGCCCTTTATGGGTTCAATTCAGAGTAGTGTTTATAGGGGCATTTAGGCCTATACAGACAATGTGTATGTTTTCAACCCACATGCTAAAATACTTGACTTAGACTACTTAAAATATTTGCAATGAACGTGTTGAGTACATGCATGTAAAATAAAGTTGGAGAGTCGTATGCGTTGAACGCGAATAAACGCTGTGTGTCTTGTATGATTCATCTAAGATATATTTATTCTAGTTACAAAGAATCGATGTTATTTAAAAAAAGTCCTCTCGGCACGCCGGAAGGCGGAGGTAGATTTCACCGGACAAACTTGGAGATAGGCGAAAATAGGCAGAATATGCAGGTTTTCGTAGAAGGATCAGACCTCATTTATCGCCTGAAAGTATTTTATAATTGGAGATTAATTAACTTTGTTTTTCTTCATTTTAAACATATTTTTAACATTTTATTGTCTTACGGGGACGGTAACCTTCTTGTCATTTGGAGTCCATTTTTAGCCTATTTTCAATTTTGAAAAAATAGGCTTATGAGATCACCTTTTGTCCATGTGTGTGTGCGTGTGTGTGTGTGTGTGTGAGAGAGGTGTGTGTGTGTGTCCCCCTAATAAAATCTAAACGGCTGGAGCGATTTCAGTGAAACTCGGTAAGTTCATAGCACTATTCCCGGCGACGTCGACCGTGCCCATCGAATTTTGTTACGTCTCACCAATCCAACATGGCGGCTGTGCGAAATATTTCACTAGCATTCAGTATCTCCGAAACTATAACGGATATCGCCCTGAAATTGTGTACGGTGATAAAGGGTACTACTAGAAGTTCACCTATGAATCTCTCAAAACCCTGGTTACTACATAACCAACATGGCGGCCAAGCAAAGTGGAGACTTTTAAATAGACTTTTCTCGCGATTTAACTATCCAAACGTAATGAAACTTGGTACAGCAAATATTTATACACATTGCAATGCACTGGAGTCTAATTTAGTTCAATTGTTTACATAACCTCAAAATGGCGGCTGTGCGAAATATTTCACTGACATTCTATATCCCCGAAACTATTACAGATATCACCCTGCAATTTTGTACAGTGATAAAGGGTACTGATACAAGTTTACCTATGTATAATTCATAAACCTGTAAAGTACAAAACGAACATGGTGACCAAGCGAATTTGAAATATTTTAATAGACTTTTCTCGTGAGTTAACTCTCTGAGCGCAGTGAAATGTGGTACAGTAAATGATTTTGCAGATTGTAATGTACTGCCATCTAATTTAATTCAATTGTTTACATAACCTCAAGATGGCGGCTGTTCGAAATTTTAAAATTAAGTTTTTATTTCTTGTGTCGTAATCATGCGATCGAAGTGAAAGTTTGAATAATGAACCTAGGCAATAAGTGACCTTGAATGGTACATAACTCTATGGCCTATACATATAACAATCCTAAATAGCAAGTTTCCGTAATATTTAGACGGTCCTCAATATATATGAATCTTTTACAGCAACCAAACTGAAATTTTATGTTCATAGAGAATATGAACATATGTTCACCTATAGGACTTTCAGTAACCTGGTGAGCACGAATCCAACATGGCGGCGACGCGAAGTATAAATATTTAAATGGACGTTTCTCGCGAATTAACTATCCGAGTGCCGTGAAACGTTGCACGTTTTAAATGCTTACACAAATGTTGATCCACTGGCATCTAATTTATTTCAATTGTTTGCATAATCACAAGATGGCTGCTGTGCGTAATTTTAAAATCTCGTTTTTACTTCTTGTGTTCTAATCATGCGATTGAAGTTTGAATACCACACTTACACAATAATCTTAATATAATAGTACAAAAATAAAAATCCAACCTGGCGACCATCTGAAATATTTAGGCGGTTCTCAATATCTACGAATCTGTTACAGCAATTAAACTGAAGTTTGGTATGTTGATAGAGGCAATTAACATGAGCAGGATATATGAAAATAGGCTGTACAGTTCTTTACGGAACTACTTGTTATACTTGTGGTCACACTGTCCTTATGCAAGGTTTCGACACTGATGTGTAACTATGTAACGGTCTGTTACTTCTTCACGCAAAATTATATCTCCCGCAGAGATGTTGGTTGGTTCCTCAGTTTAGGGGCTGCGACAACGCGGTCATATAACCCCGTGTACTTTGGGTGAGTGTAGAATCTGTCTGATAAACGGTGTGAATTGTGATAGCTGTATTAGTCTGTAATTCAGGTAAGGAATGCAGACGCTAAATTTCAAGCAGTAGTTCCTAATGTTGCTACCAGATACTAACGTCAACGCCACCCAGCTGTGAACTTGGCTACTAGATGCCACCTCAATCAGCAACTCGCAACGAACGTTGAAACTTCCCCTCCAAAGGAAAGCTTACTGAGGGATTTTTAGCGCTCTTAGAAAATCCGATGACTTTGGCCGGCTTTGAACCCGCGACCTTGGGCATAGAAGTTCAGCATGCTACCAGTTACGTCACCGAAGCCGCTTCACACTTAGTCAGATGTCATGGCAACGTCTGATGGCTCATCCCTCATCAATTTAGTAGTGTTGCCATGTCAACCACTGATAGCTCTTGGCATTTTCTTATAATTCCGAAATCATTTTTCTCATCCCTTGGCGCAATGGTGGCTCATATCAAAAATTCTTTCAGACAAACGTTTTAGGTAATTATTAGGGGGATATTGTCCATTTTGTACGGTTTTGATATTGTGCCTATTAACAGAGATATGATTAATGTTTCCCGAAAAAACCACTTTTTCCCACCCCTTTGGTCAATGGTTGGTGCTATCAAAAAACGTTTCAAACATACATTTCTGAGCTTTATCCGACACATTGAACGGATTCGATATTTCACATATTAAGAGAGTTATAGCAATATTTCATTTTTCGAAAAAAAGTCCCCCATTTTCATCCCCTTCGACCGATTTAGCCCAGTAACGAACTCGTCCGAGATTTTATGGGTATACATATTCGGTAAAAAATTCAAAGTGATTGGTGCAAAATTACGGCAGTTATCGTGTCCACAAGAAACTGATATACATATATACATATATTACATAAATTATATATAAACTTTTGAACTGACGGTGGTTTTGGGGTCTGGGGGATGTGAAACGCGAAGATATGTCGAAATTTTCCGGAAATCGAAACATGGTACCCATTGCAATAGTTAGCTTTCTAATGAAATCTACCTAAAATACTGCCGTCAACGACACCTAGCTGTGAACTTGGCTACTAGATGCCACCTCAATCAGCAACTCGCAACGAACGTTGGAACTTCCCCTCCGAAGGAAAGCATACTCAGGGTTTTTTAGCGCTCTTAGTAAATCCGACGACTTCAGCCGGGTTTGAACCCGCGACCTAGGGCATAGAAGTTCAGCATGCTACCAGTTCCGATACCGAAGGCGCTTCCCACTGACATATGAAAACTGAATGTGATCTCGTGCAGTGGCGTTGTCATAGCAACTGCTGATGGTCATCCTTATCAATTAAAAGTAAAGTTGTCATGGCAACCTCTCTTGGCACTTGGCATTTTCTTATAATTTAAATCATTTTGTTCACCCCGTGGTGTAATGGTGGGTCATATCAAAAATTCTTTCAGACAAAAGTTTTAGGTAATTATTGGAGGAATATTGTCCATTTTGTGCGGTTTTGATATTGTGCCTATTAACAGAGATATGATTAATGTTTCCCGAAAAACCCACTTTTTCCCACCCCTTTGGTCAATGGTTGGTGCTATCAAAAAACTTATTTGACATAAATTTTTGGCACTTATCCGACACATATTATGAACTTTGAAGGGATTCGATATTTCATGTATTAAGAGAGTTATAGCGATATGTCACTTTTTAGAAAAAAAAAGCCCCCCATTTTTACCCCCTTTGACCGATTTAGCCCATTAACGAACTCGACCGAGATTTTATAGGGATACATATTTTGTAAAAAATTCAAAGTGATTGGTGTAAAATTACGGCAGTTATCGTGTCCACAAGAAACTGATATATATATATATATATATATATATATATATACATATATACATAAATTATATATAAACTTTTGAACTGACGGTGGTTTTAGGGTCTGGGGGATGTGAAACGCGAAGATATGTCGAAATTTTCCGGAAGTCGAAACATGGGACCCATTGCAATAGTTAGCTTTCTAAAGAAATCTACCTAAAAATCCGAAGCATGAACATAACTGCCCATTCTTTTGCTTGCTGGAGTATCCGCACATTGTGCGTGTATGACTCTCGCCTGAAGGATTTCTCTGACATATTCTGTTATTTATTTACTAGTAGAAGCACAAACAACAGTCATGTGAGTATTCTCCCTTGTTCTAACAACAGATAGCATAACAATGATATAAATAATACAAATAAAATAAATCAATTCTAATAAGAAAACAAGTCGAGAACAAGTTGTCGGATAAATTCCATAGGCTAATGTCCACGTAGCTGATGACTCAAATGCCTGACGCTTAATTGAAAAATAATAATTACTATTACCCACATTTATCATAAAAATATCCTGTAGAAGCCTCCGTGGCTTAGGCGGCAACACGCCTGCCTCTCACCGCTGGGTCCGTGGTTCAAATCCCGATCACTCCATGTGAGATCTGTGTTGGACAAAACGGAGGCAGACAGGTTTTTCTCCGGGTACTCCAGTTTGCCCTGTCAAAATTTCATTCCAGCAACACTCTCCACTATCATTTCATTTAATCTGTCATTCATTTAATCATTGCCCCAGAGCAGTGCGTCAGGCCTCGGCAGCCGGCACAGTCCATATCCTCGCCGCTAGATGGGGGCTTCATTCGTTCCATTCCTGACCCGGTCGGAGACTGGAAGCAGGCTGTGGATTTTCATTTTTTTTCATAAAAATATCCTGTACAAGTAATTCACGTTTCTGTTCTTCTAGGTAGAAGTAGTTTAACGAAGCACTTCCATGCTGCCATGGAAATTATGGTTGAAATGAATGCAATGAAAGTGATTGGGGAAACATGTAATCTCTTGGAAAGCATTTCCTAACTCCACTATGCCTCTCGAATTTCACACTCCACAACTAATCCGAGCGTGTTAAATGACTCATCACGATCGCGACGACAGCGATTATCCTGAATGTGGTTTTCTCCTGGTTTTCCCACATTCTCACTCTCTGCAGTAAAATACTGAGATATAACCTTATTTCAAGCTACTGAGCACTTATCCCATTCCTGACACTAACATTTACCTACTACAGTAGGTTATCAGACAAATTGAGCACACACCCAAGTACAAGGGATGGTGATGTTCCAAGCTCCTCATGCAAATTAGCAAGTACAAGAAAAACAATTTCATATTCACTGTCAGAGTTTTAACACGAAGATCAGACATCCTAAGTTCCACAGAGACTTTTGCAAACTGTAGGTATCACTGAGGAGGATATTGCATAAACATTGTCTTGTACAAGTGTGTACTAAGTTAAGACGCATGCTGTAGCAGTGTCTGTTTTCCCTGGAACGACGAATGTTCCTCCCCGGAGAGTGATGGTCTGTTTAATTGCACTGCGGCTGGGAACACTCGAGAGCTTTAGTGGAACTCCTCCAATGGGATGGAATCCCTCTCCTAAGAGATATGATATTATCCAAACATTTAATGCTTATCATTTGCTTTGTTTTTGGACTGAGGTATCTATAAATATATTTTTATTGCAGCCAAATAGCCACAAAAGAAAGGTGAAATACACCAAAATTGTGCGCCTGCGCCTTGGTTTGCATCATCTTTAATTGATCATGTTCTTTAGCTGCTGAGTTCAAACTTGGAGCTTTAACACGTATGTCCACATTCATCCACCTCTGTTGGATCATGGTAAGATGTGTTGGTACAAATCATATGGTTATTTATTTATTTATTTATTTACTTATTTATTTCGGATGGAAAATGGGGATACATTGCGGCAAAGAATTAAGAACTAACATATAACAAACGGTTAAAATATAGACAACATTTACAGAGTAGATTGTAGGTACCGTAACAGTTTAGTCATTTACAGCACAATGTCCAGGGTATTCTGACAATTTACAGCATCATCGGAGGCACTGTGTAGGTCATGGATAGTTCCTTCAAATCTTCTCCTTGGACACTCGAGGGCAACATGCTGAATGTTCTGAGATACATTGGTACAGTCGGAGAATGGGCTTTTGATGTTGTGTCTTCATAGAATTGCTAATCCTGTCTGTGACAGATTTCACGTATGGCAGGTAGGCCAATTTCACAGGAGGAGGATTCTGCGATAATCTGTCTTTCTGTTTAGGATGTAAAACTTCATTAATCTGAGTAGCCATTCGTATGGAAAGTATCGGTGTGTGAAAATGAGTTTTCTTTTTACAGTATGGCTTTTTCGTGCCGGGAGGGTCCGAGGATATGTTCGGCTCACCAGAGTTTGTAGCTGCTTCTATACGGACACCCATGGGGTGAGCTACAAGTACCGTCACGTGTGGAGTGTTGTCTAGGGAGGAAAGTGCAAATGTAAGGACAAGGAATTGGAAGGTAGTGACTGTGGCCTATAGTTAGGGACCAACCCCGGCATTTGCCTGGAAGGAAGATGGGAAACCACAGAAGACCATCATCAAGGTTGCCGGCGGGGATTTCGAACCTCCTCGTCTCCCGGATGTGAGTGACTGCCAGCAGCCACGCCGTAACGACCACGGCTCACCAGGTTGTGAAAAGGATAAGGAAATGAACTTGTGTTCCTGGACGATACTTTCCAGAAGAATGGCTACTCAATGAAACAGATTAATGAAGTGTTACATCCTAAAACAAAATACAGATTATCGCAGAATCCTCCTCCAGCGAAATTGGCCTATCTGCCATATGTGCAATCTGTCACGGACAGGATTAGCATTATTCTAAGAAGACACGATGTCAAAACTATATTCAGGCCTAAATGTCACCGTAGGCAAATCCTTGCGATCAGTCAAGGATTCAGTTGCTCTTACCTGTGCTGGAGTATATACGATTCGATGTTCCTGTGGTTACGTATATATCGGTCAGACATGTAGTAGTCTGCTAGGAAGTGGAAGGTTAGAAAACTTAGGAAGGGAAATGGATAGGTTGAGGTTGGATTTGGTTGGGATTAGTGAAATGCGCTGGCAGGAAGAACAGGACTTTTGGTCAGGAGACTATAGGGTCATTAGCACTAAATCAAACAATGGCCAACCAGGGGTTGGCCTCATATTGAGTAGGTAACTTGGACAGCGGGTGGAATATTATGAGCAATATAGTGAACGGATTATTGTAGCAAAAATCAATACTAAACCTACCTGCACCACAGTGGTACAAGTCTATATGCCTACCAGTCAAGCTGATGATGAGGATGTTGAAAAGTTCTATGAAGAAATAGACGAAATTCTGAGGTATATCAAGGGTGATGAAAATGTTATAGTAATGGGAGATTGGAATGCTGTGGTAGAAAAAGGGAGAGAAGGGAAGATAGTAGGAGATTTCGGATTAGGTGAAAGGAATGATCGAGGGATCAGGATGGTAGAATTCTGCACCGAGCATGAGTTGGTCATAGCTAACACCTTATTCAATAACCACAATAGAAGAATATACACATGGATGAGACCAGGAGATACAGGGCGTTACCAAATCGACTTCATTATGGTCAAGCAGAGGTTTCGAAACCAGATTTCGGATTGTAAAACATATCCTGGTGCTGACATAAACTCTGACCACAATCTGGTTGTAATGAAATGCAGATTAAAGTTGAAGAAACTGATGAAAAGTCAAAAGCCAAAAAGGTGGACAATAGACAGACTGAAAGTGAAGGATGTAAACGAAAGATTCACGAAGAGTATAAAGGAAGGACTAATGAAAAACCCTAAAGAAACTTCAATTGCAGACGAATGGGCACTTTTGAAGAATGAAATAACAAAATCCGCAGAAGAAAACATTGGTAGGAAAGAAAGAATAGGTAGAAAACCGTGGATCACTCAGGATATACTAGAATTGATGGATGAAAGGCGGAAACACAAGAATGTAAGAGATGAAAAGGGGAAAGCAGAATACAGACGTCTGAGAAATGAGGTTAACAAGGAGTGCAAGGAAGTGAAAGAAGAATGGTTGAAAGAGAAATGTGCAGGTATAGAAAATTGTCTGAAATTAGGAAAAGTAGACACAGCTTATCGAAGGATTAAGAATACATTTGGGGAAAAGAAGACTAAGTGCTGTAATATTAAGGACACAAATAGAAAGCCTCAACAGATAGGGAAGAAACGGTTGAGAGATGGAAAGCTTACATAGAGAGTTTGTATAAGGGAAAGGAGATTGAGAATCATGTAATGGAAAGGGAGGAGGAAATTGATGAGGATGCGAAAGGAGATTTAATATTGAGATCAGAATTTGATAGAGCTTTGGAAGACTTAGGCAGGAACAAAGCACCAGGCATAGATGATATACCGATTGAGTTGCTACGCTGCATAGGAGATGAAGGTCTGATCAGGTTATTTCACTTAGTGTGCAGGATTTATGAGACAGGTGAGGTACCCCCTGATTTCAAGAAGAATTTAATCATCCCTATACCAAAGAAAGTGGGAGCAGACAGATGTGAAGATTACCGTACAATCAGCTTGATTACTCATGCTTCAAAGATCCTGTCTAGAATAATTTACAAGAGGATTCAAAGCCAGATAGAAATGGAGTTGGGTGAAGACCAGTTTGGTTTCAGGAGAAATGTAGGAACAATGGAAGCTGTACTAAGTCTTAGGCTGATTTTGGAATGTAGAATAAGGAAAGATAAGAGAACGTTCATGGCTTTTGTAGACTTAGAAAAGGCTTTTGATAACGTTGATTGGACTAAATTGTTTGACATTTTGAAATCGATTGGAATAAAGTACAGGGATAGGAGGGTGATATACAATCTATACAGAAACCAGACAGCAGTCATTCGAGTTGAAGGACATGAGAGAGAAGCTGGTATTCAGAAAGGTGTAAGGCAAGGCTGCAACTTATCACCCATACTTTTCAATCTTTACATTGAACAAGCAATGAAGGAAATTAGAGAAAAATTTAAAGTGGGAGTGAAGATTCAAGGAGAAATAATTTCAACTCTGAGATTTGCTGATGACATCGTCATCTTGGCCGACAAGCCTGAGGATTTGAATGAGTTTTTGAATGGTATGGACTCCGTCTTACGGAAAGAATTCATGATGAAAATTAATAAATGTAAAACAAAAATACTGGAATGCAGCCGAAATAAAACAGAAACCTCTATGGAGATCAAATTGGCAGATGAAAAGCTGAAGGAATTAGGAAACTTCTGTTACTTAGGAAGCAGAATAACCAGTGATAGACGAAGCAAAGAGGATATAAAAAAGAGGTTGGCTCAGGCAAAGAAAGCATTTCTACCAAAAAGGAATCTGCTGACATCGAATATAGATTTAGGTATTAGGAAGTCTTTTTTGAAAACCTTTGTCTGGAGCGTGGCGCTCTATGGAAGTGAAACTTGGACTATTGGTGCAGCAGAAAAGAGGAGACTTGAAGCATTTGAAATGTGGTGTTATAGGAGAATGATGAAGATCAGATGGGTAGATAGGGTTACAAACAAAGAGGTATTAAGACGAGTGGGAGAGGAGAGATATTTCTGGCGACTGCTAATGAAGAAAAGAGATAGGTTGGTAGGACACATACTAAGATATCCAGGAATAGCAAGCTTAGTTATGGAAGGAAGGGTCGAGGACAAGAACTGTAGGGGTAGACCAAGGTTAGAATATGTTAAACAGATTGCCTCGGATGTAGGGTGTGGTAGCTATGTAGAGATGAAACGATTAGCTCAGGACAGGGAGGCATGGAGAGCTGCATCAAACCTGTCAAAAGACTGAAGACTCAAGCAACAACAACAACATGTAGTAGAATCACCACTAGGGTCAAGGAACATAGTAGGCATTTACGTCTTTGTCAACCTGAGAAGTCTGCTGTGGTTGAATATGCCATACAGAATGACCATCTATGTTTTTTATGAAACTTCTGTCAACTGTATGGAGAAACATTTCACAACTCGTATCATTCGGGAGGCGATTGAAATTAATAAACAACTACACAACGTTAATAGAGGTGATGGTTATCCCTTGAGTACATCATGGCTGCCCTCTATAGTTTCATCCGACATCTTCTTGGTCTCAGGAGGTCATGGAGTAACTATTCGTTTCGGCATGGCTTCCTATCTTATACCATTTATTTATGGAGGCCATATGCCATTGTTTACTCTTTCTTTCTTTCTTTCTTTCTTTCTTTCTCTTTTGACAAACCGTGATAAAGAGACAAGCAGTTGTCTCGAAACGTCGGTTTTTAAAATTCTACTCGACCTAATAGTCCTAAAGCTATATAATGGAAACACTAATTTTCCGGTTCCTACAACATAATTTGAATTGAACAATGTATCTAAGGGAAGATCGTGCGAGCGAGCATTTTTTGGCTCGTATGACGACAGCAACAAATTTAATTTAAAGAGCACCAGGCTGAGAACATCTGCTTTACTTAGTTCAATTTTATTGTTCAATGAAGCTCACATTTAATGATGTTACTACGGTGGCCGATAACCTTTCTTTCATTGCAGCTGTACTATTAGTTGGATGTTTATATTTGGACAGTATTCAGATTTATTCAGATTTCTCCCTCGATTTAATGTAATATTTCAGCAGTGCTTAATGAGCTATTTCGTATCGTCTTTGTATTTTATGGTGAAAAGCAACGAGGCGTTAAATATTCATGTAATAAAATTAGATTAAATGAAATACCGTTTTAACAGTTCAGAAATTTAATCAGATTACTGAAAGCGTGTAACAATTTCAGAGGCGCCACGTGTTTCATTTCGCGCTCTTTAATATTATGTAAGGGATACGATAATTGCATGAAAGTGGCAATAAACTCCAGCTTCCGTCAACACTAAGTTGACATATTATAGCAGGGAGGAGAGATGAATCGAGTTCAGTCGGCCGCGTTACCTCATAGTCAGGCTCGATCCAGATTCAGTTGGTAACTGGATTCGAACTCTATCAGCGACCATCTTTGACTCTGTATTCATTCTACTGTAGTCTACTGTATTCTATTTTCATCAGCAGGCAAATACTGGAATGATACCTTCTAATAGACCAAGGACGCCACATTTTTACCCCAGTTTTATTTTATTATTTTCATCTATTGTATTATATAATTAACTTCCCTGATGGGACTCGTCAGGATCGACTGTAATATACTCTCGCTATGTAGATCCCCATCCTCTCTCATCCTAGACCCTGCTTAAACGGAATTAGTAATGGGCATAAATAATTATTTATTTCATCGAGTCAAAAGCATCAGACTATTTAACATACAAAAAATACATAGATATGTACATATACATAATAAGAATAACACAAACTATTTGAAATTGAAAGTAATATTATGTTAAGTAAATATGTTAAATGAAGTGGGAAAACAAAACAAAGATGACAGTCTAAGCAACTTGAGCCGAGTATTTGGCAATTTCTATGGCTTCAGATCTTGCGGACATCAGATCACCGATGGTGCATCTTGCAGGACATAATCTGCACTGGTATAGGTGGTCCGTAGTTTGTTGAGCCCCGCATTCGCAGAGGGTTGATGATGTGGAATAACCCCATTTAATCAAGTTGTTTTTTGACCTTGCAACCCCTGTTATGAGCCTGTTCAGAGTTTTCCACACTGGCCATTCTTCAGTGAAACCAGCAGCTAGATGTTCCGATGGTGTCATCCAATGGTGTTCAGATCTCAACTTCCACACAGATAACCGGGAATTTATCCGTTGGCCAATGTTAACTGTTGTCCTCATGAAACTTTCCCTGGACTTCAGTCTTGGAGGAGGTGGATGATGATTATGTAGGGGATGGTTATCGGAGGTAGATGCCTTATACATTTCTCTCTGTACAGCTACTTCGCGCCTTATGTATGGAGGGGCAATTCCAGCTAAGTAGTGGAGCTTATCCCGCGGTGTAGGTTTCAGACATCCGGTGATGAGTCTGCAAGACTCATTTAGGGCGATATCAACTTGTTTAGCATGTGCAGAATTATACCACACTGGGCTAGCATATTCACCTGGGCATAAATAATGAACACACAGTAAGACTTTGAGCATTCTCTTGTTGAATATCCGAGCTTTCCAGGATCAGCCTCACCACCCTCTTTACCTTCATACTTAAATCTTGGAATACCAACTTTAGCCATAATCTCTTAGAACTCTCCCAGCTTCTGTTACTTCCCTTGTCATACAGGTCATTTTAGGGAACTCAAGACATCACAATTATGTTAACCCGTAGTACGTCAATTTGCGTTTCTGGGGTTGTACTAGTCATTGTGTCTGAACTCACTCATTGCTAACATTCAGACATTTATATAGTTAGTGTTTTAAATGAAGTATTAAAACTAGGAAGTCTCCAAATTCAGGCTGACAGTCATCTGTTCCAATATCTTGAATTAGAAACGGTGAACGTTGACCTTAACTCATCAAACATACCCAGCGAAGTCAGCAGTTGATGAGAACATTATAATTCCTTAATCGCTTGTCGTTCAATTGAATTACGTGGTTCCACCCTCTGAGCTGATTCATACACACACATTATCACCATTTTGACTTCTTAAATACGTATTCCGCTTCAGTGTGGTTGTCTTCCTGGCTTTGTTCAAAGTGCTCATTACATTAATGCTATTATCGTGTTTGAAGCCATTTATCAATGTTGCCTTTATAAACGAAATGTAAATTAGTTTCAGTCGGTCAACACTGTAATTGTTTCTTTAATGTGATATAAATATAAGTTTCCGGGAGGGCGCCAATTCATAGATAGAATAGTCTACTATGAATGAATATTCTTTTAATACAGACACGAGAACTCATTCATCTCAGGAATGGTGTGTTTATAACACCAACCAGGACACTACAGTAAACAAGGCAGCTTAATATTATACTGCAACATAACAATAAATCATTGGAATGCTACTTACTATTTAGTGGTATTAAGGGATGTATATTTAAATGGTTCCTGTAATATAGTCACAATGATATAATTTCCAAGTTATATCATTAGTCTTTATATCCTTCATTAATTTTTACTGCCGTGGAAGAGCTATAGATGAAGCCGTAATACTATAACGAATACGACGTATTAAATAAGACAGATGAAACAAGTATATTCTCCTTCGCGTTTTTTTTATACAAACACATTTCTTTTATAATCTGCAATAACCTATAATCACTTTTTATTTATCAAAATTTCCACTCCTATTGTCTAAACTCATCTCTGCTATCGTCAGAGTTGACACTCTCGTTTCACTAGTTCAAGTTTCCTCCACTCAAGCGCACCAACGCCAACTCCAAAGAACACTAAGCATTTTTATAAAAACGAATCACGGCCTATGTGGTCTCAGTAAACGTTACAATCGCCCCCAGAAAGCCTGACAACTATGTCATATTGAAGGGCTTTCTGATACACATACAACACAAAAAAAATACATAAGAGCGTGATACACGGAGATCTGGACTTCCCTCTTCTTCATGTGATTATACTATCATCTTGTCCAAATCAAGCTGCACAACACACCATCTTCCAACCGTTATCCGCCTCTTCAACCAATTCTGTAGTCTCCTCTCCATACCTCAAGCTCACCCTGATTAACTTGAAATGTTCTTGAAGAATAACATCCACAATTGGATATCAAGATACCAAATCACCATCTCCACCTCCACTGCCGCTAGCACAAGGTGGCTTAGTCGTAACTACCACATTTTCCTAAGCACGGTACACACTGAGAAGGCTATTGCAAAACTGGTTATAGGTCGGCCGTTCATTTTTGTAGTGAATATTTATATATATTGGTACTATATCCTCTGATATTGGTTCAGCATCCATTTTTAGGCGATCCATGGTTCTTTGCAGTAGATCACACGATACAATTCCCAATTGCTTATAGCTGATTGTGAACATTGCTCCACCATCAAAAGCTTGTCAAATCTGTCCAATTTAGAATGCAGTGTAGGACATTCCTTGAAGTATTCTGTACAAAGTTCCAACTTTAATTCGATGACTTAGAAAACTTGGAAATTATATTTTAATTGTTCAGAACAAGAGTTTAGTGCTTTTCAGTCGGTCAACACGAATGTACCTAAAAGAGATGGGTTATGCCCTAATCCTGAAATAAATTACATGAGATTAATAAAACACTAGGATGACCAGTTTCGATCGTCAAGCGATCATCATCAGATCCATTACACTTAGGCTACAAAATCTATGTTTGAAATACAGGTGAAAATATTTACAATATTTCAGAATTACTACACAAAATCAAGTAAAAAGAACAAAAGCTGCAATAATATGAATGGACAAAAGGTTAAATATAAGATAACGAAAAATATCCACAGCATAACTCAAAATGAAGAAAGATACTAGGTAACACACACAATGAAAAACATATACATTACAGCATACAAACGAATACATATACATTGTGCAACTGTATCAAAAATTCGGAAAATAGACATATACTGTATATGCCTCCAATACTGAATTCATAACTAGAACAACAAATAGCGGCACGCGCCCCCAACACATTAATTTTACGTCCAGATAAAAAATGATCTTGACAACTTCAAATATACATCTAAGTAATATAACCGTTTCTTCTTGTTCTCTTAATTCAGTGTCTCTATGGATTTTCTTCCCAGCTTTAACTTCCAAGTTAACTCTTTTCTTGACATCAAATTTATCAAAATTGTCAATACATTTAGGCTCATTATCATCATCATCATCATCATCATCATCATCATCATCAGATTCATTATAGCATTGGGCTGTATGTCTTGTCCATCCTCTAATATAGCGAACTCCTACTGCTCTTCTAGACCTATCTGTATCATTTATTCTAAAATGAGACGTATCCCCAGTACCATTTTCATCATTATCACGCCTACAATATCCATCCCCTCTATTTCCATTAAAGCGTCCTCCTCTGCTGTGTCGGCGGCGACCTCTACGTCTACCTCCACAACCTTTCTTTCTTCTTTGCCTATTATGGCCCATCCCACGTCTACCTCTATAACCTAAGCGATTTCGACCTATACAACCGCGGCGTCTACCTCCAAATCTAATTCCTCTTTGATGCCTACTACGTCCTCTCCAATATATGCCTTTACAACATCGCCTTATCTTATATCGTAACTTTACTTCAAGCACAACTATCTTCCTCTCATCTACTCTATTCTCCTCTACAATTTCCTCTAACTCTATGCTACTTTCGCGTAACGTATCCTCTAACAAATTCTTCCCCTCTTCTACTCCATTCTCACTTACAATTTCCTCTAACTCTATGCTACTTTCGCGTAACGTCTCCTCTAACAAATTCTTCCTCTCATCTACTCTATTCTCACTCACAATTGCCTCTAACTCAATGCTACTTTCATCTACCATCACCTTTAACTCCAAACTACTCTCACCTACAGCCTTTTCTTCCTTTATAATACTTTTAGCCTCCTCTTCTAACATCTTCTTAATTTCATATCTGATCACCTGTTTCACCCCCTGAATACTCTCCTGCAGAGTCCCATACTTCCTATTTAATTCCTCATTTTCCTTGACCACATTGTCTAACCTTTGATGAATTTCCTTATTATTTTTATCTATCGTCTCACTCATCTTCTGATTTTGCCTACTTATTTCCTCTCTCATATCCTGATTTTGCCTCAATGGTACACAGTGCATTAAGTATACCAATGTCAAAAGAAAACTATAATAGAGAAACCGGTATAATCAAGCAATTAGAATAAAGAAAGTAATTTCTTACCCTACAAAATAGATCAAATTGTAGCCATACGTAGAAATAAAACAATTCAAAAGCCGGACAATAATGAGAAAATATTGGCAAAGCACTTACCTCAAAGGGAATACATACATCACCAATTTAGTTAGTCAGTTAGTTAGTTACTTATTGTTGTTTTAAGGGGTGGAACTACAAGGTCATCTCCCCTCTTTACAACATTAAAGTATACAAATTTGGAATGGAATTTAAAATTTAGAGGTGGTCACCTAAATTCGAAAAGACCGGAAAAAAACGAAAAAAAAGCTAATAATTATAAAAAATACACAAAAATAGGCGGGGGAAAATCAGAATTAAAAAAGGAACAAGTCTTTGAGTCAATATACACTGGATATTTAGATTGCTGGCCCTAACTCACTCTCACTTATTCAGGTAAGGCATCAAAATATCCTTCACAACCGGCAGTGACATGCACAACACATCCCACAACAACTCAACAAGTCCCTGTGAACATCATGTCTTATCGTCAATCGTTTACAAGTTATCAGTTATCAGAGGGAATCGAAGGGTCAAAATTCTAACTAATCTCGCATTATGAATTCGATGTTGTCTGCTCCTCGTCCGTGGTCAACAAAACACAAGCTTCTCTCATTAAATTTGTTCAACAATGAAGCTGCGCCATAAAATACACAGCGTGTAGTTTGTCATTCACTGTAGGCTGAACAATTCCCTGTTTTACAATAGGTAGTTTTTAGCCTATTTTCAATTTTGAAAAAATAGGCTTATGAGATCACCTTTTGTCCGTGTGTGTGTGCATGTGTGTGTGTGTCAGGTGTGTGTGTGTGTCCCCTAATAAATTCTAAACGGCTGGAGCGATTTCAATGAAACTCGGGAAGCTCATAGCATTATTCCGGACAACCCCGACCGTGCCCTTCAAATTTTGTTACGTCCAACCAATCCAATATGGCGGCTGTGCGAAATATTTAACCAGCATTCAATATCTCCGAAACCATTCCCGATATCACCCTGGAATTTATTTCGGTGATAAAGGGATCTACTAGAAGTTCACCTATGTGACTTTTGAACAACTGCTAACTACAAAACCAACATGGTGGCCACGCGAAATTGCGACTTTAAATAGACGTTTCTCGCGGTTTAACCAACCAAAAGCAATAAAACGTGGTACAGTATATGTTCATACACATTGTAATGCACCGACATCTAACTTCGTTCGATTGTTCACAAAACCACAAGATGGCGAAATATTTCACCGGCATTCTATATCTCTAAAACTGTCAGCGGTATCACCCTGAAATTTTATACGGAGATAAAGGGCACTAATGGAAGTTCATCTATAAGACTTTCAAAAACCGGTTAACTACAAAACGAACATGGCGGCCAAGCGAATTTGAAAATTTAAATAGACCTTTCTTGCGATTTAATGTTCCAAACGCAATGAAATCTGGTACAGGAAATGTTTATACACATTGTAATGCACTGGTATCTAGTTTAGTTCAATTGTTTACATAACCTCAAGATGGCGGCGGTGCGAATTTTAAAATTATTTTTTTATTTCTTGTGTCGTAATCATGCGATCGAAATGAATGTTTGAATTATGAACCTACGCAATAATTTTCCTTTAATGGTACATGACTCTATGGCATACATTTAACAATCCAACATGGCGACCATCCGAAATATTTAGACGGCTCTGAATATCTACGAATCTGTTATAGCAATCAAACTGAATTTTTTAATGTCCATAGGGGCTATGAACTTAAGTTCACCTATAGGACTTTAAATAACCTGGTGATCACAAATCCAACATGGCGGTGACGCGAAGTATAAATATTCACATGGACGTTTCTCGCAATTTAACCATCCGAGTGTAGTGAAACTTGGTACAATAAATCCTTATACGAATGTTAATCCACTGGCAACTATTTTATTTAATTGTTTCCATAACCACAAGATGGCAGCTGTACGAAATTTTAAAATCTCCTCGTTACTTCTTGTGTCCTAATCATGCGATTGAAGTTTGAATGCTACACGTATACAATAATCTACATGTAGCAGCACATAACTGTAGGACCTACATATATAAAATCCAACATGGCGACAGTCCGAAATATTTAGTCGGTTCTCAATATCTACGAATCTATTACAGCAAACAAACTGAAATTTTGTATGTTGATAGTGGCAATTAACATAAGTAGGATATATGAAAATAGGCTGTATAGTTCTCCACGGAACTACTTGTTACCCATCATATCATGTAAATAGGATGTCATTTTCATTGCAACCTGGTTTCCCAAATGGAAATGCTTGCTATCATCTGGCACTGAATGCCTGGTTACATGGAATCTGGAGGAGATTTTATACATATCCGATAATATGTGATGGCATCTTTATGGTAAACACGTATCAAATCCAATCACTACCTACAACGACCCTTCCTCCCAATTCAGAAAGTAGATTGGAAACGTGAGCGGTACGTGGAACTAGCCTTCATGTTGCCCCCCGTGCGAATTTACTCCGCGCGTGCCGGATACAAATAAATTACTGCATGAATAAATTGCTGGTAACAAAATGAAGGTTTTACTTACAAATATACGAACAAGATAAACGTTATGTAGAGTGTTCCCATACTGTGGAAAGCCAGCAAATGGTAATAGACGGGATGGTACCTAATAGTCACCTCCTTCTCAATCCTAGACACCACTACAAATATACATTGTAGTGCAGATACCACGATAACATAATCTATAGCAGCTTTGGTGGCGTAGTCGGTAGTATTCTGAGCTTCAACACCCAAGATGTCTATAGATTTTGGGTCTTTATTAATCTAAATGTAAATTATAAATCCTATAAAATTTTATTTTGAGACTAATCAAAATCAATATTTTTGTGCGGGCATCATCTCCAAACCAGGTAGGCCTAATGGGTCCAATAATAAATTATTATGTAATATCAGTAGACAAGTAATACTTGTTGCTCCTTATTGGTACACACATTAAGCGGCTTAGGTGGCATAGTTGGTAGCATGCTGAACTGCTGTGCCCAAGATCGCGGGTTCAAACCCGGCCGAAGTCGTCGGATTTTTTAAGAGCGTTATAATCCTTCACTATGCCTTCCTTCGGAGTGGAAGTAAAGCCGGCGGTCCCATGTCATACCACGAGAACATAATCTGAAAAAGATCCTTCCACTAACTAAACTTGTGCGTAGCTAAATTTCTAGGTTAGATTTCGTTGTAACGCTCTATCGAAGTTCCAACGTTCACCACTAGGTGTCAGTGATATCTGGTAGCAAAAGTTGGAACTACTTGAAGTTGAACAGAACTTGTAGCTCACCCTATGGGTGTCCGCTTGAAGCAGTTACAGCCTCTGGCGAGCCGAACATGTCCTCGGACACTCCCGGCACTAAAAGCCATACGATAAATAAATAAATAAATAAGTACACACATTGATATTCTTTGATCTGAAATCACTGTATTAGTGTGTGTTATCTGTTTTTAATTCAAGTAAGGACTGCTGACTTTGAATTTTTCAAATAGTTCTTACTTTTGCCGCCAAACGCCACCGTCAACGACTATTTACATCTCAGATGAACCTCAGCTCTAGAGGACACACGCCTACAAAATGGTCTGTTAGTTACATTCGGAAGCAGAATTCCAAACTCAAGTAGCACTACATAATGCCTTATAGATGGCAGAATATACCAGGGATCAAACAGAAAGGCATGTGAGAAAACCTTTCAAATGTAACTTGCCAAAAGGAACAACATTTGGACTGAGTTTTATACAACAGACGTTATACTGACACAAAACTGGAGACAGGCCAACTATAAACTGAGACGCCTTCACACGATTTGCAGTACACGGGTTTCACCGCAAGCTATGCATCAACAAAAGATTTCATTACCCAAATGAGGACTAAGTGTGTGAATTATGTCATAATCAATGTTCCCGATATCATGCGAATATGTGCAAAAAAGACTAATATCACTAATGAAACAATGCAGTGATTAGATATAGCAAATCATATTATTTTCAGATGAATTATGTATTTCCTCCAGCTAAGAATGTAAACAACGCTCTTAGGTTCCTACGTTCGTCGCCAGGAGCCGACTGCGGTCACGTCTAGTAGCCAAGTTCTGAACTAGTAGTCGTTGAAGGTGGCATTTGGTGGCAAAAGTAGGAACTATTTTAAAATTCAAAGTCTGCAGTCCTTACTTGAATTTAAAAAAACAGATAACACACACTAATACAGTCATCACAATTAACACCGGTTATCAGACATATTCTACACACACCCAAAGTACATGGGGCTACATGACCGCGTTGCTGCAGCCCCTAAACTGAGGAACCAACCAACTATATGGCTATTTCGCTGCAATAAACATTTCATTCAACTCGGCACTTGAAAGAGTGTATGGGAAATGTGAAAAATTAATCTTGAGCAACGTTTATAGACGAGCGAATCACTCAACGGGTTAAAGATATAATAGTACTGCACACAGGAATGCTTATGCTTTTAGGGTTAAATTTGCACATAACACGTCTGCAAATGTTGGTATGCTAGGAATTTTATTGCACATACCAGTGCAGGAAATTCATTTTACGATATTGGCCTTACCGACGTTTACTGCATTGGCTATACACAAATGTTCACTCACTCACGGGTAATGGAAAAAACATAACCCTGCAAAATAATGAGGTGATAATACAAATGCATTAAAACTCGCCACTTGTCACAGTGGTATTTACAGATGCATTCTTGTGCACAACCAGTGTATGCTATCTTTAATCTAGTATGAATATTGGTTTGTATATTGGCGTTATTGGTCATTACTAGAGCCCGAATTTGTAAGCACAATCAAATTGTGAAATAAGCAAGCATATAAGCACGAAAAATTTAACAAATAAGCACAAAAAATAAGTAAATTAAAAATTATAAATTAAGTCATAAATATATTGTTTCATAGAATTCTTACGTTACGTAAGCTTGTTACAGTACACGAGGAAGGTCATCTTAAGATTTTCTTGTGTGAAGCTCCGTCGTTTGTCGGTGAAGGATGTTTTATACAGTGAAAATTATCTCTCAACGTCCCATGACGTTACAGGAACATGTGAAAAGCACCACAGCTCTACTTGAGTGAATTCCTCTTCGATATACGTTTCTGTACCAATAAGCTCTTTAAAAATTTTACACAGTGTTTCAGAACCAGGGTTTTCGTTAATACCATACTGAGTTTCTCAAAGGCAGTTTTAGCAATATCGTGAGTCTCTGAAGACAACGTTACTGAAATTTCATCTATCAAGGAACGTTCCAAGGTATTGTTCCGAGCTTCCAACTGTGTCATAATAGCAGGTATTTGGGAGAAACAGTTATAGAAGTACTTGGATGGCAATATTAACAGAACTTTCCTGAGCTGCGGCAATGCTGCATTTAAGGAGCCACACACTGTTTTACTTCATTGAAATGTTCTGAGTAGTATGACACAGCCTTTAACCACGAACCCCATCGAGCTTAAAACTGGCTGATGAGGTAAAGACAAATTTGGAAGGATTTCATGAAATTTTTGAACTCTAATCGGTGACTTTACAAACACTTTCTTCACGCTAAAAACAAGAAGATCCACGTCTTTATATTGGCTCATAACTGTTTCAGCGACACGATGCAAACCGTGAGCAAGACACGTCGGGTGAACTAATTTAGGATAAAGGACTTTTAATCCAGTTCCTGCTTTAACAATTCATGGAGCAGCATCACTCAGAAATAACAATACATTGTCTTACCGTGTCCCTTCTGGCCAAAAGATAGCTGACGAGTCATTGAAACAATCTGCAATAGCAGAATGATTTACCCTGTCAAGTACTTTTATATAAAGAAGATATGATCTACTGCCTGCTTTTATAGCACCAACTACAGCACTACATACACATTGTCCTGCTGCATCTGTGGTTTCAACAATAGAAATCCATATTTTTTCGTGCTTTAGTTGATCCCGAACATGACAAATAACTTCTTGAAAACACTGTTGCAATTAGTTTTTTCGCAGTAGATTCGTCCAGCACCCTTCTGTTTGTGTACTTTTCTAAACATTTCCGAAGCTGCTCATTATTTAATTTGCACAATGGAATGTCCGAAATCACTAATGCTAAACACAAGTCATTGAAGAGTGTATCACTTGAACTCGATTGTTCGCCTACAGTGCCTGTAATTAGTTGCTGATTTACCTTAGGTTTAGTCTTAACCCTCTCCTTATGTCGCTTTGTGTTGATGTGCTGTATAATGTAATGTTTTCTTTTTATAGAAACACTCTTCTCGCACACCAAACAAAACAAGACCCTACCGTCTTCGCTAAATATAACACTTCCAAATTCGTTTACGTATTTGCGAAGCAAAGCCGATTGAGATATTTTTGTGGGTGGCATTTCTTAACTTACTACATGACCGTTCATATAGGCCTACACCTTATCACACGAATATGATTGTGTTGCACGACTGAAAGAATACTAATTGCATCAGTAACCTAGATAAGCGGGGATTCACCAACCATGTGACAACAAGCCGATACCGGATTGAACAACTTAATCGCAGTAGAAGATATTCGGCGGGGCATCCCAAGTTTCTCTCGTAATTTCAACTAAGCAGTGTTATTTCACAACATCCTGGGGCTTCCCCCTTTTACACTTATACCGTATTGCTTATTAGTCGATATAAAATGGGGAAAGAATTGTTTGAATGATAAAATGATGGCTAGGAGTGAAAATTTTCTTTTCATGGGCCAGCCGGCGTTCTTCGTTTACTATCATGGAGATTGTATAAGGTTATTTTACCACAGTTGGTACAAGGTACATTTAGTTATGTTTGGGTTGGCAGCAGCAACCTTTACTATTGTAACTAAGTGAGCTAGCCAAAATGGCTGAACGTTTTTCTCTTATTCAGAGCATTAGGTTTTTGGATTCTGTAAGAATTGTGTCTTGTATTGTACATATGGAATTACAGTCCACTATTATCATTGACTCATTAATTTTTTCCCCTGATGATTCGGGTTAAAATATTAAGACTTTAGGTCTACTTTGGAATCCAGCGACAGACAGATTACATGTCTCCAGTGGTGTTCAGAAAGAACAAGGAATTGGATCTCCAGTTACCAAACGCAAGTTGTTGTCGATTGTATCGTCAATGTATGATCTTATTGGGTTAATCAGCTCTATAGTGATCGCATTCAAGATGTTTCTGCAGAAATTATGGCAAGAGAATATAGGATGGGATGATGAACTTCCAACAGAAATTCTTCCAAGATGGTATACTCTGCATTCTAAAATACCATTGATTGATAATATCTATATTAACAGATTTGTGCTTCAAGAAAATTGTACTCAGGAGCAGCTGCATGGCTTTGCTGATGCATCCTTGAAGGGCTACGGTGCATGCTTAATCCTACGCTCATCAACAGATCAAGGTCACGTAACCACGCATTTCCTGTGCTCCAAGTCCAGAGTAGCTCCAATCAAACAAATAACGCTACCCAGACTAGAGTTATGTGCAGCAGTATTATTATCACAATTGGTTAGAAAGATGTGTCAGATTCTCAATATCGACTTCCATACTATTCATCTGTGGACAGAATCAAAGATAGTTCTTACATGGTTAGCAGGATCGCCACCGAAATGGAAAACTTTTATTGCGCACCGTGTGGCTGAAGGCAAGGCAATAATTCAGTTAATGATTGGAAGCACATTGCATACGAAAATAATCCTGCTGATCTAATTTCTCGTGGAACTGATCCTACAAACCTGGTAAATAATCATCTTTGGTGGCATGGTCCTGCATGGCTACAGTGTTCAGAACAGAACTGGTTCACTTCCAGTGAACAATATGTATCGGAGATTCCTGAGCAACTCAAGATAGAGCTTAAATGTTCAATTCACTCTAATCCTTCCGAATTATTCACGTCACACTTCAAGCTCCAAAGGGTGTTGGCACAGGCTACTGTTTAAGATTCTTGCACAACATTGAATGCAAACATTCAGAACAAAAACATGGTCCATTGACATTAGACGAATTGCAGCAAACCAACAAAGCATGTGTTAGGCTTGTTCAGTCAGTAGCATTCCAAGAGGAAATAGTAGATTTGTTGAAACATAATTCAGTTTCAAGACGTAGCAAAATTCAAAGTTAAGTTTCATTTTTATATAAGGATCAAATCCTGAGAGTTGGAGGCAGATTAGAGAACTCCAATCAAGACTAAGACTTTAAACATCAGATGATTTTATCCGCTAAACATCAGTTTACTGGTCCAATAGTCAAGAGAGAACACGAGAGACTTCTACATTCAGGAAACCAGTTGACTTTAGCATCCATCAGACAATGTTACTGGTTCATAAATATAAAGTCAGTGGTTCGAAGAGTTATAAACACTTGTACAACATGCTTCAGGTTTAAAGCCAAAACTACACCGCAATTAATGGGACAGTTGCCTGCAGTTCGTGTGTCTCAAGCAAGACCATTCCGCAACACTGACGCAGATTTTACAGGCCCTTTCTACTTAAATATTGGCAAATCACGTAGCAAGACCGTTGTCAAGGGCTACACACGCATTTTCATATGTATGTGCACCAAAGCCATCCATCTTGAAACAGTTTCCGACCTAACCACTCAAGCTTTTCTCGCAGCACTCAGGCGATTGATCGCAAGAAGAGGATTTTTCAGTAACATGTACTCCGACAGTGGTACCCATTTTAGAGGAGCTAATAGAGAACTCAAAGAGCTCAAGAACTTATTCATTCATCAACGAACTATAGAGGAGATTAGTAATTTCCCCAGTAGTTGTGGATTTAAGCGGCATTTTAGACCTCCTCATGCCACTAACTTTGGAGGGCTCCGGGAAGCCGGAGTGAAATCCCTCAAAATTCATTTAAGAGGAATTTTAGGAACGTTACATTTTACTTATGAAGAATTAGTTACATTAACTGCGCAAATTGAGGCTTGCCTAAACTCAGGTCCTCTCCTAACTCTATCAAACGATCCTAATGTATCTACCTTGACACCCGGACATTTTCTTATAGGTGAACCCCTAACTACTCTTCCCGAACCTGTAAATTGCCTTTGTTAAATAGATATAAGGTTCTTCAATAAAGACTCCAAACCTTTTGGAAGAAATGGTCATAAGATTATGTCACTTATCTACAGCAGCGCAGCAGATGAACGACCTCCTCCTGCAACGTATCATCAGGTACGGTGGTGCTCATACGAGAAGACAATGTTCCCCCTCTCCAGTGGCCCCGTGGTGTTATCAATGAAGTGCATGGCGGTAAAGACAATGTGATAAAAGTTGTGTCAGTGAAGTCGAACAATGGTATTTTTAAACGACCAGTTTCTAAGATAGCTCCCTTACCAATCGGGCAGACAAATAACTTTAACTGTTAACAATTCAGTGTCTTTATTTTGGATTTTGAAATCTACGTATTTCAAGGTAGGGAGTATGTTTGTTCTTTGTTTACTTTCATGGAGATTGTATAATGTCATTTTACCACAGTTGGTACAAGGACAAGGTACATTTAGTTATGTTTGGGTTGGCAGCAGCAACATTGATTATTATTATAAGTGAGCTAGCCAACATGACTGAACGTTTTTCTCTTATTCAGAGTATTAGCTCGTTTGCATTCAATAAGAATTGTGTCTTGTATTGTACATATGGAATTACAGTCCACTATTATCATTGATTCGTTAAATGTTCTCCCCTGATGTTTCATCTGGGGCACAATAATGTCGTTGCATACACCCTCCGAAGAAAGGCATACTGAATGATTTTAAAGCTCTTAACAAATCCTACGACTTCGGCCGGGTTTGAACCCACGATCTTGGGCATAGCAGTTCAGCTTGCTACGTACTATGCCACCGAAGCCGCTTCATGAATAAATTGAATAAATGAATAAATAAATAAATTAATTAATTCGTAAATAAATAAAATTAATGAATAAATAAATAAATAATCACTTGACGATCAAAAATGTCATCAAATTAAATAAGCCCCTCTTTTACTTCTAAGAAAGGGTGTTAATTAAGTGATAAATAATTAATGTAATATTTATTTCGGGTCAGGGTGATAAAATATTTGCTCCTCCACGTGCAATCAAATTGAGCACAATCGTGTTGACCGACTGAAAAACAATTCTCTGATCAATTAAATAGATTAGTTATAAATAAGTGTTTTCATTGTTACTAAGGTTTATAACTTCTCTATTTTATTGGACTAACTATTTTCACAGTAACATATCATAAAGCTTCTTATTTCAACGTAAACATATGACGACAATTACTAATCATCCCAGCCTCAAATATTTTCAAGTAATTTTACATCCGTTCCACATCATTGACATTTCCACTTTGAACTGTCTTTTCAAGAGATGTATCTTCCATTGTTAATCTAAAAATTGTAACAAGTCTGATTTTTAGCCTTTTATAATATATATTTATTCATTTTAGATAGTTAGAGTTTTGGAAATAGTTTTGAAATCAGCCTTTTTATAAAATTTTCTGGAAACCTTGCAACTTGATTTGTATCAACCACTGTTTGCAGCTGAACACGGTTATAATGTAAACGAAACCGGTACACTGTACTCAAGAATTACAATTTATTGACTTACGGTATTAATTTCCTATTTAATTAGTTACTGAGAGCTTGCCACGGTGGGTGAGTGGTTATCGTGTCGGATTACTAACCCCAAGCTTGCAGGTTCACTCCTGGTCGTGGTAAGTGATTTTAGCAAGGCGGAAAAAATTACGTCACGCATGTCATACGATTTTGGCATGTCAAAGAACCCATTTGAATTCAGTAGGCCGTGTTCATAATGGCAAAATTAATCTCGGGAGTTTACGCCAACACAAAGTTCCTAGTTTCTCTACTAGAAAGTGCTATAGAGTCAAGGAGCTTGGATATCTAACCTTCTTGACTTTCATAGCGCTTCAAACTATTCGATATGCAAGCTGCCCTCTGGGTGTCGAATAACAAAGCTTGCACGCGGCACCTGAGGCCATACGATACTATTATTATAGCTGCTGAGGGAATTAAGGATTCGAGAGTTTAGGTCAAATTTCCAATTGATAAGTCTCTTCCCCGCCTCTGAGAGATATATTGTAAAAGGGAAAGAAACATTTTAAACGAAATTTAAGCAAGTTGTACTTGTCATTGTGCGCACGTTAGCTGTCAAAAAACAACTTCCATGTTTAGATTTGTTCGATGCTCATGTCTTTGATTGATGTTGCTCTCGCCCTGGAATTCACTATTAAATCCTTCTCAAGTACGTTCTACAGTTGGGAACATATTGTGAACTTAACGACAGGTTAGCTCATTACTATTTCAAAACGCAATTAAATGAGTTGAAATATACTTTTAATGTTTCCCACCCTCCAACTCGAGTATAATAAATGAAGCTCCATTTATGATGTAAATTAGTGGGACCGTGACGCGCGGAAGCGTGACTTCTAGATTGAGATCAGTTATTTCTGCGTATGATCCGAGATAAACTACAGTAATTTCCATTGTCCTCGCAAATTCCTCGTTGTTTATTTTTACAATGCAGTAATGGCGAGATGAAGCATATTTTGAAAGTCAACACATCTGTTAAGTGTAGGATCAGATGTTGGAGACATGTAATTCGAAAGGACATAGAGATTAATGAGCTCGAGAACAGTCAAGGAAAATAGTGATTAAAAGGAGGTATTATCTATGCTTCAAACTTTGCAAATAAGGAGTGTAACAATGAAAATGATTGAATTAATTAATTATAATGAATTAAATACTTGTATGATACTAAAGGTTACAAGAATGCCATTGTAGGTAAGCAGTGTTCATGTCCTGAATATACGGTATAGTATCCAATAAATAGCACATATTATAGTAAGCCTATATGTGTGTAAATATTTGCTGATAATAGACCTTGAAATCATAAACTAGGACTTAGGAAGTACGGTATATTTTCCCCTGTAATTAAAAATCCATCAATAATAATAATATCACAAAGGACGGAACATGAATCTAACAATAGTAAACGACATAATCCTTCAATGAAGTGTAGTAACATGATCTTATCTTACATACTAGGGTATTACGCAAAGAGGGTAGTTGTTTCTACTTCATACAATGTGTCTCCTCGTACAAGGCACTGATAGCAGCTGATAAAACGTGTGGTGATTGATGGACTCGAGTCGTGACAGAACGTTATATCCACGTCTGGAGTAAACATTCGATTGAATACAAGGGCCTTCCTCCACAAACATAACTCATATGATTCTAGTGGCACACAAACACATTCTTTATAAAGGTGAATATTTTCAATATTTTTCTTTAAATAAGTATCGAGGTAGAAACTGTCAGCATGATTTGTGAGGCTAGTCGTCATGTCTAAGCCGACAAAGGACATAAATTCACTTTATAATCATATTTTACTCCTCGAATGAAGTGTCTTTAGTAATTAAACACAGTATTATCTTTAGGTATGAGTAGGAATTTTTCTATGCCGTAAGCTTACATTTCTTCTAAAGCTACACTTTACTTTAATGTGCTTACTGTGAAGAAGGAACCATCGACGACAATATTGCCGAGTACACTTCCTGCAGAGACACCTGGAGTGGACAATGAATGAAAGCATGTTCTATTTATCTCACTTCTCATCCAACTGTTGGTACGCCTATTATATAACAGCTACGTTCAGTCTCATATCGAACGATAACACAAATATCAACTTCAACAGGATGTACTCCGAATACCATTTCACAACAACCAATCACACCTGAGACTGGGTCTTCCGTGAAAAATTCTTGTCTAGACTGTACCATTAAAATATACAAGAGAACTGAATTGATCGTTCGATGACAACAGTCCAGGTGCTTACGTGTACACAACTTAAAATACAATAGTTGCATGGTACAAAATGCTCATGAGACGCGTGTATATGGGAGTCGACTGATCTGTAGGGGCGCTTAAGCAGTTCCGCAAAACATACCTGTTGGTTAGGCTGCCGTGATGAATTACGGCACGGCGCGGTTGGAGCGGACACTGCACACCTAGCTTACTTCGATCAATATTCAAAAGTTGGCGTGTTAGATCCGTTAGTTTGGTTGCAAGCTACTACGGAATGATGACAGTGAGGATATAACGCTGACTTAAGTTTGCACTTTGGATGGTAATTGGTGCTAGATTGAATTAACTGACAGTACGAATGGATCAGCTGGTAATGTATGACACTGGCTGGCTGCGTGGCTCAGCAGTATTGTTCTCGCTTGCTGAGCCCAAGGTTGCAGGTTCGTATCCGGCGCAATCACCTGGCATTTGAGGGTACACAAATGCGAGGGAGCCGTGCCAGTAGATTCACTAGCACGTTAAAAATCCCCTTCTGGGAAAAATTCCGGCACCCCGGCGTCCCTAAAAACCAGGGTGGTTAAAAGGGACGTAAAACCAATTACATTATTATTATTAATGTATGGCACCTGCGCTGAGTAGTCTCGATAGCAGAGAGGCAGTGTATGAAAACTAACGATTAAGACACCTTTAGGTTACGATCAATTATTATGAAGTACATGGAGTACTGAATTGTATTGGTTATATTAGCTGACAATGGAAAACTACCAATATGTTCACGTCGAGTGTTCATTTGCTATTTGGCGAAGATCTATTCATTCCTCATCAATTTAAATTTGGAATCCATGTATGAGGGTTAGAGTTCTGAGCACTAATCTCAGGTAATTTCTTGGAAGCACTTTTGTTGAATCCATCCCGACTGAATAGAATTCCACACACTATTACAAACACACTAAAAGCACAGTTTATGAGGCATTTTATAGTATACCTAGGTATATACAGTCTCACTCATGGCTGTGATTATATGGAAGCTACTGAGGTATGGGTGGTGCTTAGTAATGGCATTCAGGGCACAGTCAGTGCCTGTGAATGCTGTGAAAGGTTCTACTCATAGGGTTAGGACTACTGTTCTGACTCAGTGAGGAAAGCAATGGCAAACTACCTCACTCCTCTTCTTGCCTAGAACGCCTCAATATAGCGCTGCCTTGGGTTTTTGTGGGTATCTACTCACATAACGTAACGGCGGTGCTTTTTGAGGATCCAACCAGCCTTCGGGCTGACTACCTAACAGACAGATACAGGTAGCCTACACAGAGCTGACGGTTTCGTCTAAAATCGCAGACATTTATGAACGTTTGGTTGGCGTTAATTTTGCTCCTTGGTGTCTTTGGTTTCGATTGTTTAGAATTTAGTCAATCTAGAGCATGAGGAACATTGTAGCTCTGCAGTATAAGCAAATAAAGCATCACGAGATAAAGGAAAACGTAGAACTCCTTCAGTACTGAGACTGACTCACACCCGGAAGTCTATGGGTTTAGATACCGTACGGTTCTCATAGACATTACATAACCGGCGTGAGGAGTGAAACTGTGTGAGTGCAGCCTCTTAGGGCTAAATGAGTAGCTACTTGATACAATAAGTGGCTCCCCTTATCCTGAAATCCAAGACGATATAGTTGAGAGTTCTCAGTTCTCCACAATCTGAGTGTCAGAAGGTAACCATTGGAGAGTGCAATAAATATGTAATCCACAATTCATTATAGATTATTTTCCTCTGTAGACAAACATAGGGAAGTAACTTTTTAGACGACTATTGCACTCAAGTCATCAATGTTCCGATGGGATAGTTAAGTTTTCTATTGCAAATGACTATGGAACTGATGAATATAACCAGCTCAGGTTAGAAGTATTATGTTTAGACCCGGGGATCGATCAAAATATCGATGAGCGATTTCCAAAGAACTATTTAATGCATTAATATTTTGAAAAACAAACACAACCTAAAGATATTCCGAATACCTTCATGCCGATAAAATTCATGGACACATGTATATGCATCATAATGTGACCTTATTGAATAAAATCATTGTTATGTTCACTACCGCTTCTCAGGCAATCGAGTGTCAATGAGGTATGTGAAACGCTGGCTTTGTTACATGGCTATAGCATGACAGAAACGTTCGGTGACACACGCTGGGGGCATGACTACTAGAGAGAACTGTTAAGCAAGACCGTAACGTCACAACCATAGGTCGGCAATCTTGATCATATAACCTGATAAAGCTGTTATGTTGTTTGAAAATAATTTTGAAGTTTACTAAATTGGTAGAGTAAAAATTTTACGTGATGTATTGGACTAGCGACTAAGAAAATGCAAATTCAGTTTGGAGCTCAGTCCACTTTACTGTCTATACCTTTTACATCACACTGCCAGTTTTCTTATTTCTTTCTCATTCAAGAATGTTGGTCGGCAACTTCTTCAAATACAAACAAAATATGGTCCTCTACCTTGTTAAAATGTCTAACCTTTTAAATATGCTGTGTGTTGCAAAAAATACCACTGACATAGTGCAAGTTCTCTTTCTGGGGCTTAAGAAATCATAATCACATGGAGGCTATAATAGAAATAACTCTATTATCGTGTGCCTTTGCCAAACTGAGCACGCAATTTGCGCGAAATATGTTCTTAATTAACAACTTCACACAGTATTAGGTATTGAATAATAGATTGTGAGTTGCGTAAAGCACATACGCTCCACTTATTTACCCATCGCTAACGAGTAAACAAGTGCTCATCACTTAGCACGCCATGGCGCTACCTCCACCCGCACGCTGTCGCCACATTAACGAGAATATACCACGCTAATTTCTCGTCAAAGGAAGAGATGATACGTTTCTTAGTACAAGGAGGTAATTTGCATCTTGTCCGCAACCGTGCTTATCCTTGGCTAGTAATTACAACCTGTCGCACCTTCTTTAAATCTTATCTGACATGGCGCTGTGTGGAATAAATCATGTCGTGAAGAAAGATTGCTGTTGTGGGACGTAATTTACCTCTGTCGTAAAGATAATGCAGCTGACAAATTGATGACCCTCTTATGAAAGGAGCTGGGTTACCAAAGAGTGGGTGGAAAGAGACAAGTTCTTATCGAATTGATCATCACGTTGGTCTGCTTTCATCAACTCATGTTCCCGGGTTATTAATGGTCTGAATGTATTAACACATCGTCATTCTTAATCTTATTATTATTGTTATAATTTTTCTCATAATCTGTACATCAAGGTTATTTACAGGTTATTTTTTTAGACCTGAAAGACAAATGGGTACTGGTCCTATTCTTGGGATGCCTTCAAGTTTATTTACTTTGCTTAGTGTCTTTATTTACAATGAAATTGTGGGAAGATATGTTTATCGTCATCATCATCATCATCATCATCACCATGAGATCTTATTTTATTAGTATCTCCACGTTTTTCTCCATTTCAAAGTAATGCCTTAGCTAATTTTTAAATATCTTACTTATTTACTTTAGTAATAGGCTAAACTGGCTAACCCACTCCGGCTTCGCACGGGTAGCTATACATTATAAATATCAGCGTATATACTACGTTACGTGACACTCCTTCTGTGGCCTAGACAAATAATTTTTCTTTGGAAGTAACGCACGACAGGGCCACGTCGAGTTGACCACGAGAAAAGCATTCAATGTTCAGACTTGTAACGTTTAGCGTTTGGACCTGTGCTTTATTAACGGTCATACTGAAACATACTTTTACTGGAAATTGGAGCCTTTTAAACTATTAAAAGTTAGGTCGGTGGGTATCATTGGTATTTGAGGGACCAAAACAGATTCTCGGGCTTCACAGCCAGTTAGGATCGTGCACTCAAGTAGGCATTTCTTAACGATTTTATTAGCAATCTTATGTCATTGCACATTTTTGGTGCGTTTAGGTTGCGGAATAATTATCTTTAACATCAGTTTGTGAAGAGGAGCTTCAGGAGGAGAGAAATAATTTAAAATTTCAGTTGGATAATGAACCACCTCTTGTCTATCCAAGACAGTATCAACTGAATGGTAAATTCTAGACGGCGCATCAAACCTAGGCATTAGCAAGTCATTTACTTTATTGACTTGCTCGTTAGTTAAATGCACTGTAGCTCTCTTCTCAAACCAACTCTGCGTCGTAATAGAAATATTCGAAACATCCGGGTAAACATTTGCTATCAAGTCCTGCAGATTTGAGGTTAAAGCACATAGGTCACTCAAATTACTTTTTCCGTTATCATAATGATTGGGGAGTATTAGAAACACCAGCGTCAGATAGCGTGTTTTCCCATGGGGAATCATCTTCTATTAAACCCATTGCATTGGTGAAAACTTGAATTAAATCCGTTCAGCACTTCTTGATACACATACTGTAAATGTTCCTCGATAGACATTCTACCACACATTGGTGAAAACTAGAATAAAATCTGTTCAGTACTTCCTGGGATTAGTGATTTCAAACAGACAGAGTAAACGGACCGACATTACTTGGCAGCGCCAGCGGTCATTATGGGCATCGCCAATGGTCATATTTTGAACTATAACGCTAGAACTACAGTATACAACTTACTCGACATAAACTGATTGGACTAATTTGATGTAAACCGTGACGGATTAGATAATTTAGGTTGGTTGATTCCTCACTTTAGGGGCTGTGACAACACCGTTATATATCCCCGTTTACTGTGGGTGTGTGCAGAATCTGTGTGATAACTGGTGTTAATTTTGATGGCTCTATTGGTGTGTGTTATCTGAATTTCAGGTAATGACAGCAGACGATCAATTTCAAGTAGTTCCAACTTTTGCTACCAAATGCTACCGTCAACGACACCTAGCTGTGAGCTTGGCTACTATATGCCACCGCAACCGGCACCTGGTGGCAAACTTTGGAACTTGAATAGAGCGTTAATCAAATTTTACCTACAAATTTAGCTTCACACAATTGTACTTAGTGGAAGGTTCTTTTACATACGGTACCATAATTCTATGACATGGGCCCGCCGGCTTTTCATCTTCGAAGGAAGGCACTCCACTTAAGCCGCTTTAGATAATGTAAAACATAATATTGGGTTGGCATTGTCATGGTAACGTTTGGGTATTCCTTCAATAATTTTGCAGCTGGGTAATAGTTATCTGGGAATATCTCCTAAACTGTTGTTTTAGGGCCTTAATTATACACATAAATGATCCCTGAGAGATACTTCATCTTTCGGTGAAAACTTCAATAAAATACGTTCAGTACTTCCTGAGATTAGCGATTTTAGACAGACAGAGAAAAAGGACCGACTTTACTTTGTACTATGTATAGATATAGATTATTAACACTATAATTGTATCAGCCCATACTCATTTGGTCTTACATGAATGGTTTGTTGTTATCAATTGCAATAGTAATATATTCCTGTTAAGTGCTATAGTTCTATTCATACTTGTATCGTCCACACTGTATTCATGTTATCGTAAGGGACCACCTCCCGGTGTTCATAATGGCACGGTGGGTGAGTGGATAGCGTGTCGGTCTACTAACCCCCAAGATTGCAGGTTCGCTCCTGGCCATGGTAAGTGATTTTTGAAAGGTGGCAAAAATACGACACGCATGTCATACGATGTTGGCACGTCAAAGAACGCATTTGAATTCAGTAGGCCGTGTTCATAATGGCAAAATTAATCTCGGGAGTTTTCGCCAACACAAAGTTCCTCATTTCTCTACTAGAAAGCGCTATAGTGTTCAAGGAGCTCAGATAATTATCTAACCTCCTTGACTTTCATAGTGATTCAAGGAATAACGAAATTCGACATGCAAGCTACCCTCTGGGTGTCAAATTACAAAGCTTGCACCCGGCACCCGAGGCCATACGACATTATTATTATTATTATTATTATTATTATTATTATTATTATTATTATTTACCTCCCAGTGTATCGGTTAGCATTCTTGGTTGTCTGGGTTTGATTCCCGGTTCTGCTAAGATATTTAATTCTGGTCTGAGGGCTGGAACGGGGTACATTCATCCTCGTGAGGCCGAAATGAGAAGAGGCGTGTTCGATTCCCACCTGAGCCATTCTGGAAGTGGTTTTCGGTGTTTTCCCACTTCTACTCCAGGCGAATGCCGAGATGGTTCGTAAATTAAGGGCACGGCTGCCTCCTTCCCAATCCTCACCTGAATTACACATACACACAAATACAGCCATCACAATAACATAGCTTATCAGACAAATTCCTCACACACACTTAAGTACTTGAAACTGCATGACCACGATGTATCAAAGCCGCTCAATGAATCATCAACAACAACAACAACAACAGGTGTGTTAGGGGCAGCTACAACATATCTTCCTTGACAGATTGTCTTTGCAGAAACATTTGTCCGCAGAAAGAAAAAATACAAGAAATGCTATATTTAGTGCCTCTCATACTTCGACAAATACGCTTTTTTTAGCGTATGGCTTTTAGTGCCGGGAGTGTCCGAGGACATGTTCGGCTCGCCAGTTTTGTAGCTGCTTCGAGACGGACACCCAATGGGTGAGCTACAAGTACCGTTGGGGAGGGAAGTGGGAATTTTTAAGGACGAGGAGTTGGAAGGTAGCGGCTGTGGCCTATAGTTAGGGACCAACCCCGGCATTTGCCTGGAAGGAAGATGGGAAACCACAGAAGACCATCTTCAAGGTTGCCGGCGGGGGGATTCGAACCTCCTCACCTCCCGGATGTGAGCGACTGCCAGCAGTCATGCCGTAACCACCACGGCTAACTCACCCGGTGACAAATACGCTATAAGTTACTAACAGCAGTCACGCACACACGGACGCATGCGTGTTAAACGCATTGGGTTGGACAATTCTGTGTACATTGTACTGGATATATCATTGGAAAAAGTCAGTACATCAAGTATTGTAGAAGTCATGCACTGTCAAAGCTCTTGCTAGGTGACTATTACATTCAGTTTTAGTAAATGCTGAGTTCCATGCTCTTACAAAATTAAGCAGCTTGAGATCCGTAGACCCTGGGAACAAGTTTTACAAATATGTGTGTTTAATCCAGCAGAAATAGTGCCAATGAACATCAATGAGGATCTTGCAAAGAAAATTAAGAAGTTGCCATTCTGTCGACCACTGGAAGAAAGTAAGATGATAAGAGGATACAATGAACAGCAAACTATCAAGAAGCAGATGCACGACAGGACGAAGCCAGACAATGTTGGAGTTTTGCAAGGAATGACATTTGCATTTCTTAAGTTCTCAGATTATGCGTTGAAGACCATTTGGATATCCTAATCAAACGCTGACTGTGAATGGTATTTTTTTCAGGTTACACTAGCACGTCATGTGATATGCGTCACTGTCACACGATATTTTGGATATTTTCACTGAAGTATACTTTGAAGGACTGTGAAATGTGTCGTTAGTATACAGGGTGTTCCGATTCAACACAGAACTGTAAAATGGGTTGCCTACCCACCCGCAATTGGCTTGAAATCTGCTCGCAGCGCGCTAGCGACGAGGATGAATTCGATTTCACTGATTGCCGCCTTCTCATGCAGCATTGCAAAGTATTTTGGTCTTTCAAAATATATTTAGACAGGCTTCACAATACGTTTGATCAATTTCTGTTTCAGACCTTGTAATTTTACGGTTCTGTTAATGGCTTTTGCAGAGCATTTGTATGAAATATAATTTTATTTTACAACATAGTTCATTACAACACAATTACAACATGCTTTTTCAACAAGATAGTCATCCAGCGCACTCCTCCAGACTGGCGGGAGAAGTTTTAAACCGTTTGTTTCCTGGCCGGTGTATAGGAATTGGCGGCATTATAGAATTCCCACCACGTTCACCTGATCTGACCGTCCTGGATTTCTTCGTTTGGGGCTACGTCAGGTCGAGAGCATTTTTAAGATCTCCACAAACACCCGAAGAAATGGAGCTCGTCATTACCGAATCCTTTGAGGAAATTACTTGTCAGATGTTGTCGAACGCAAGAGAGAACTTCATGCGACGAGTGGCCCTCTGTTTGGAAAATGATGGACGCCACTTCGAACACCTTATGTAAATGTCCATTTGTAGTAGATGTTACGTCTGTGATAAATTAAATTTTTTAGTCGCATGGAAGACTGATTACAATTTTGTAACAACTCATTCCCAAATTGTATCTCGTTTTGTGGTATTGGGTTAAAAAGCAATAAATTGTGTTGTAAATAAAATACAACACAAAATACATTGTGTTGTAATAAACTATGTTGTAAAATAACATTTTATTTTATAGAAATACTCTGCAAAATCCACTAACAGAAGCGTAAAATAACAATTTCTGAAACAGAAATCGTTCAAACTTATTGTGCAGCCTGTGTAAATATATTTTGAAAGAACAAAATGCTTTATAATGCTGCATAAGAAGGCGGCAATCAGTGAAATCGAACTCAGCCCCGTCGCTAGCGCTCTGCGAGCAGATTTCAAGCCAATTGCGGGTGGGTAGGCAACCCATTTTACAGTTCCGTGTTGAATCGGAACACGCTGTACAGTATTTTAATATTTAATGCATATTATCCATGATATAAAAAATATGCTGCCAAAAACTTATCATTTTTGAAGTAATGAAAATTGCAATTGAAGCCAACGATTTTTTCACTTTCTTCACTTTGAAATCACCGAAAAATTCTTATCCCTAACTATGTCATGCATCGGCTGTACTAGTGTGCTATTGTAGTTGAAATTGGAATTAATATTGATATAGAAGTGGCTGTGGCTTTAAATTATGAACTATTCCAACATTTGCCGTGAATAGAAATAGCAAACAACATGAAACCAATTCTAGGATGGCTTAAATGAGAATCATTTGATTCTTGGCAATTATATCTCATGCAGACAATTCCAACCCTGAAACCGGAAATACATTTCTTGTCAGCTCTGGGAAACGGAACTCAGGTGTCTCAATACGTACCCCAAGATCACATGAGAGACAGTAAATTGTCAGAAGCATTCACTCTGTTCCGTATTTGCGTTGTCCTCGCGGGACTCCTTATGAATGGAGAACCTCTACCCCGCCGCTACAGCCCACAAAATGTGACGCTATTGCACACAATAGCCTCTGCTCGCTGTTTTATGTGACACACAATATTTACTGCGAACATCCTGGAATAAATCAGGAATGGAAGGATTTCCGTAACCCCCTCTCTGGTCGCATTCAGCCAGTTTGTATTCAATATTAGAATGCAAGAGATAAATCTCACAGCATCGACGATAGATTGCTCCTCAGTCGCAGCCATAAATAAAACCAGCTGTGGTGTCGTGAAAGAAGCGGAAGTGTTAAAACGAACCTCTAATATATTCGAACTATTACAATGTAATTTCAACCACATGCACACTTCAAATGTATGCAAATCTACAAGCACTATATCCTTACAATTTAGTTACACTGTATATATATATTATTTTGTGGTATATTTGGGTGAGTGTGTGGAATCTGTCTAATGACCTGTGACAGCTGTACTAGTGTGTTACTGTAGTTGCAATTGGAATTAATATTGGTATAGAAGTGACTGTGGCTTTAAATTATAAACTATCCCAACATAAGATGTACGAAAATATGCCATGTGTCTATATTGATAGCTTTTGTATTACAATACTGTATATAGTGTCATTAAAATTTGTCTGATACATTGTGGTGTTTGAAGCCATATTTTCAGTGTTGCCTTAGCACTAAACTCTTGTCTGATACAAATGAATGGTATTTAAAATATCATCGGAATAAGACTGTGTGTGATTCATTTCTAATTTTAAGGGTGATAATTGGGACAGATATTTATTTTAAAATATTTTAATATCCAGTAAAATAACTTGGGTTCATTCATGTCCCAAAACGCTAAAATTATGAATATAACTGGAATAATTAAACAAATGCTGTTCGTCAGCCAGGGAACTGGCTCACCACAGTTTTTGTGGAATAGCATCAAGGCTGTTGTAAGTCTTAACAATATAACTAGTATCAACAACGTAACTGCAATATTTGCAGGAATGCTATAACAATAACTGATCACAAGTAAAACATAAATACTTTTGACTCGTTACAAACAGCAAAAAAGTCACAAGTAGTTCCGTGAAGAACTATACAGCCTATTTTCATATATCCTACTTATGTTAATTGCCTCTATCAACATACAAAATTTCAGTTTGACTGCTGTCATATATAGATTAATAGATATTGAGAACCGTCTACATATTTCGGATAGTCACCATGTTGGATTTCTATATATGTAGGCCATAGAGTTATGTACTATTATATGCGGATTATTGCATAGGTTCATTATTCAAACGTTCATTTCGATCGCATGATTAATACACAAGAAATAATAACTTAATTTTAAAATTTCGCACAGCAGCCCTGTAGGAGTTATGTAAACAATTGAACTAAATTAGATGTCAGTGCATTACAATGTGTATAAACATTTGCTGTACCATGTTTCATTGCGCTTGCATGGTTAAATCGCGAGAAAAGTCTATCTAAATGTTTCAACTTCGCTTGGCCGCCATGTTCGTTTTGTAGTTAAAAGGATTTTGAAAGTCTCATAGGTGAACATATAATGCCCTTTAATCACTGTACAAAATTCCAAGGTGATATCGGTAATAGTTCCGGAGATGTAGAATGCCAGTGAAATATTTCGCACAGCCGCCATGTTGGATTGGTGAGACGTAATAAAATGTAATGGTCACCGTCCGGGTCGGCCAAAATGGTTCTATGACCTCACATAGTTTCATTGAAATCGCTCCAGCCGTTTAGATTGTATTAGGGGCCCACACACACACACACAAGGACAAAAGGTGATCTCATAAGCCTATTTTTTCATAAATGAAAATAGGCTAAAAAGGATTGTGCAGTGAAACCTGCCTTCAACGGAATCAAACGGATCCCGCAAATGTTTCCGTTAAAAATAGGTTTCCGGTTAACCAAGGTAAGTCTATGCTAAAATAATTAAACCATGGGCATGTACATAATGGACATGCTGAGAAAAAATAAAATAGTGTACATACCGCATCCAACGTTGTATTTACCTATTTCTGTTACGAATTAATACAGTACCGGCTACTGTATTACTTTTACTCTCGTGTGAAGATCAAACACAGCTCTTGCTATCGAAGCCATAATGGCTACTCTCGAACTATGTCACTAATGTAAGTTGAGAAGTGCTCAGTTAAAAGCTGAATTCTGATTGACAAGAGCCGAGACAAATACGGGTATTGATTCAAAGTTCATTGAAGATAGCACTGGGAAAGGCTTGTAGAACAGGAAACAGGCAATTAGCCGTTCACTTTCTTGTGTAAGTTGGAGAACAAATGAAGGAAGTCCTATTTTCTCATTCATTGCTAGCTACAGAATCAACGGTTACAGCAGACAAGGGCAGTTTTTTCACGGTGCCTGAACATTTTCTTAACACTACATTTGTGAGCTTGGAAATTTTACGTTAAAATGTACGTTTTGATTTCCGTTGTCCGCGTAACATAGTTTCCGTTTAAGACAAGTTTCTGTTTATTGAAGGGTCCGTTGAAGGCATGTTTTATTGTATATAAGTTGTACATAAATGACACAGTATACCGGTATATAAATCGCTTGATGTTGAAAGAGGACTTCTGACACATTCAATATTTTACAGGAGAAGGACAAAACTGTGTAGGTGATGGAAAATGCCGATCTATGTTTACGTTCTGCCAGTGCATGGCGCTTATACTAATACACACTTCAGTTCACGAAAATACAAAACCCAATTCATAGATTATTAAAAAATGGGAGATGCTAGTATTGCAGAAGTTCCCTTGATACATCAAATGGAGTAAACTTTGTAACTGTGAATGCCAACTTCCACATAGAACCCACAAATAATTACAAAATGTATTGTTATTGCTTTTGAAATGTATAAATACAATTCTCAGTTTGAAAACTGAACCAAGAGCAATATGAAAACGAAGTACAATATCAATGCAAGAATCATTGAAACACAGAAAGCAATAATTCCAATAATAGCAATTCAATGTAATGAAACAATGCAAGAACAACACTGATATGTCTCCATTTAACATTACAAAGAGATTTCAAAACTTTGGCACAGCCGTGGTGTGGACTGTACAAGTTTCATTTCAACACTAAACAGTGGCCCTACCTATCTGTAGTATGGCATCAAAACTAATATTTCGTAAAAATTGCATAAGCCCCCTTTTAACCTCAAGCGATTCATACATCCTCCAACCCTACAAACAGGATGTTCTCCTAAGGAACTAACCATTTCATACAATTAACTCCCCTTTATGTGCATAAAAGGTTTATAATGAATCCCATTTTCTCCTACTTAGCAGGTGTGAGCAGACGAATTTTCCGAATAATCATTGAGAGTTCGCGTAGCCTTGGATCAAACTAAGCCACCCCACTTTCGATATTTGGCACTCTCTTGATACGTGTACTGACAAGCGTGGCTATGAAGTTGGTCAGAGGGACACATTTATCAACAACATTATCGTTTCCTGTATTAGTCCTAGAAGAACTGTTACAAAAGATTTGCATTTTTACGCCAGTGTTTCCTGGGGTGACCTAGAGATCTCTTCCCACTGGGAGAGTAGTTGACGACTGCTTTATGGATCCTATTTCTGTCCATCCTGTTGAGGTGTCCTAGCCAATTTCTCTAGTATTAATGTATGTATTCGAATATAGGTCAGATGTTAAGACCATTCAGCACTTCTGTGTTTCGTTTGTGATCCCACTTAGTGGTTCCAGCTGTTCGTCGCATATATTTCATTTCGGCGGTAGTTATTCGTCTCTCATCGCATTTCCTCAGGATCCACGCTTCACTACCATAGCAAAATACAGGTCTTGATAAGGTTTTGTAGATTCTTGTTCGGGTGTGTTTCTGAACTAATGATGGTCTAAAAACTTTATTGGCGATTCATAAACGTCTGTTGAATTTGAAGATTTTGTCGGGTATGTCCATTTCTACAAGGAAAGATTGTTTGTAACCAGGGTATTTAAAATCGTTTACTCTTTCCAAAATGTTATTATCCAAGCAGATCTTACTTCTTAGTGGTTCTGTGCCAGAGAAGGCCATTATTTTAGTTTAATCAAGATATATTTCCATTGAGTAGTTTCTAAAACTTTATTAACAGGCTGAAGTGAGTGAGTAGGACATGTTACACTTGTACAGTATTTCAGAAGTAAAAGGATAAAATACAGAACTTGATGACATTTAAAAGAATGGTTGACATTTTCTTCACGAAACTTGAAAATTTCTATGAAATCATAAAAGATTATAAAGAGCTTACCTGAATTAGCATTTCTCAACAAGGCCATAATATTTCGTAGCCTGATCTATCCTAGCGCATCATTTAATGTGATTTATTGAACCTATTAAGGCCCATTGGTCTACAGTGAAAATGTGTAGTAAAAGACCAGGGCAATGTTGGAATCAGATTATTTGGGTATTATTTTACGTTGCTTCATAAATTATAGCTGTTGCTGTTGGAATATGCAACATTGTGGGGTGTTTGTGTGTAGAATGTCTGATAACATATGTTATTTTGGTGTCTCTAGTAGTGTCTGTATTTCTCATCGATACTAGGATTGGAAAGGAGGCGGTGGAAACCATCTCGGAATCAAATAATAATAATGTTACTGGTTTACGTCCCTTTTAACTACACTGGCTTTTAGAGACGCCGGGGTGCCGGAATTTTGTCCCGAAGGGGATCTTTAACGTGCCAGTAAATGTACTGACACGGCTCCCTCGCATTTGCGCACCCTCAAATGCCAGCTGACTGCGCCAGGTTTCGAACCTGCAACCTTGGGCTCAGCCAGCGAGAACGTTACCCCTGAGCCACGCAGCCAGACCATCTCGGAATCAAGTCGCCAGTGTCACATTAGTGTTTCAATCCTGGACATGCATATGAAATGTTCAAAACGTGCAGCTGTTTGTATTTAAATGTCTTATATGTGAATTCCAGTGAAATGCAAGCCTCATTCCTACAGTTTCAATATTAAAACAAGCAAAACATTGGTGGTCATATTACTTCCCTGCAGAATTTCACCGCGTGCATATGAACAATGAACAATACCGACACACTGTGTGAATGTGTTTCATATTTCAGTATACACATGTTGAGATATCAGATAATAGTAGTTTACCTCAATTATGGACGGTTTCATTGTGTCTGTGTGTAATAGTAGGTATGGATGCAGCTGTATCCGGGTATAGAGATAATAGGTAGATGGTAATTCTTCCATATTAATGATCGAACAGACAGAATTCACACTGAAATCGAAATAATCATGATTTCCTAAATTACCTGCCAGCGAGGGAACTCTCCTAACAAATCCAATCACATGTAAGTAGGTTTCTCTTCCTTCCACGCTTTAATATTGGTAACTATTGGAGTACACTCAAATCTGCCGGTATCCAATGGCTACCGGAAGTTATGGTAAGACACATTTAACCTCAGAAGGATTTAAAATTTGGTTGGTTCCTCAGTTGAGACGCTGAGACAACGCGGTCATGTAGCCCCATGTACTTTGGGTGTGTGTATAATTTGTCTGATAACAGGTGTTAATTGTGTTGGCTGTATTAGTGTGTGTTATCTGTGATTCAGGTAAGGACTGCAGACGATTAATTTTTCAAGTAGTTCCTACTTTTGCTACAAAATGCTACCGTCCACACCACCTAGCTGCGGACTTGGCTATTAGGTGTCATCGCAGCCAGCACCTGGCGGTGAACAGTGGAAGTAATAAAGCGTTATCAAACTAACCTACAAATTTTAGCTTCCACAAGTGTAGTTAGTGGAAGGTTCTTTTTCATGCCATAAATCTATGACATGGGACCGCCCGCTTTACTTCCCCTCTGAAGGCATACTGAGGGATTTTGAACGCTCTTTAGAATTCGACGACTTCGGCCGGGTTTGAACCCGTGATCATGGGCATAGAAACTCAGCATGCTACCAACTACGCCACCGAAGCCGCCCGATTTAAAATTTTCAATGTAAGTCTCCTGAATGTTGAACTAGGTTGAATAACAATCTCAGTTACCTTTGGGTTATTTAATTTATGCTTGTGAGTTGATTAGGATGCCGATCCATTGGGAATCCCTGGTTGGATATCAATATTATAATAACCATTTCACCCATTTCACTGGGGATGGGGAATCACCTGTCAGTAGCAGAAAATTACTTAACGGACTAGTTGACTATTGGGCACCTCCATAAGGTGTCCTTGGCTAAGAATAAGAGGACTACACTTTCCAGGGGACCACCTCGAGGTGAAGCCGATGGCAGTCTTCGCTGTCGTTCCGGAGGTTCGGGTTCGATTCCTGGCCCTGCCAAGAAACTTAAATCTGATCTGAAGACTGGAATGGGATACACTCTGCCTCGTGAAGCTATACTTGGTAGAGTTGGGTTTATTCACACCTCAGTCATCCGGTAAGTGGTTTTCCGCGGTTTACCATTTCTACTTCAGGTAAATGCTGGTATGTCTAAGATCACGACCACGGCTGTCTTCATCTCAATCCTTGCCTCAATTCAAAATACGCATAATAACACAGACACTACAATAATAGAGGTTATCTAACAAATTTTGCACACACCCATTTACGGCGCTGAAAATACCACTATATCAAAACCCCAAATAAAAAGCAATTTTCCATGGATTGTGGCTGGGACTGGTGATCATAATGATTCCCGCCAATTATTACTAATTTTTCCTATGATTTTGGAACGAACTTGCCTGTCTCAATAGAATTATTAACCTTATTTATATGTTGGTTTTCATTTAAAACTTATCCTTCTTCCCACTGTCAAGAGAACAACCAGAAGTTTCTCCTGCATGCCATAGGAGCTCATTAACATAGCAGATGTCTAGCCTTTTAAACATGAGCTTGTATATCAGTGGTTCTTAACCGGTGGTCCGCGGGAGAAAAGAGTCCACCAGGACGTATAAAAAAGTGGCCAACAAATAGGGATTTCGATAACGATGTGCGTTGAACGAGAATCGTCCGAATGTATTCACGGCGATGACTAACAGGTTTTGAATTGAAATATCTTTAAAATAAGTTTTATTGAGGAAGGGTTACAACTGATTAGGTGTATTTGGGGGGAGATGGGAGGTGGAGGGGGGGGGGGGGTGGCAGAGGGGTGGAGGGGTGGTCCGTACATGATTCAATTTCTCGCTGAGTGGTCCGCAGACCTCTACGGGTTCAGAACCACTGTTGTATATGAACCTTGAGCAAAGAGTCTCTACAAAATGTGGAACAAGAGTAGGCGTATGCTAAGGTAAATTACTTACGCAAAATAGTTGCATTCTATAATGGAACATTCTGTATATCTATGCAGAGAAAGAACATTCAGTGTTACATGTTAATATTGTGGTATTTCACCACCTTAGGCGTAAGAGTTGTTCTCATCTCTAGTAGCTTATTATAGTTCTGACACTCGCATTGCATCTGACGGGTTCTTTTTATTTCTCGTCACGTCGTAAACACCTCGTAATACAGCGCTCTCATCGTCTCGTCTGTCCATTAAATATAAAGTCTGTTCTGGAAACAAGACGCCTGGAACAGCGTTGGTATCCATTGTAACAGTGGAGATGTTAGGTCAAGGTAATAGAAGTTTTCGTACACCAATCAGATTGAATAATAACCTCAGTTACTGTTTGGGTCATTGAAGTTAATCTTGTGAACTAATTACGAGGCCAATCCATTGTGGCAATCCCTAGTTGGGGCGGCTATCAGTTAGATATTCCCTCCCTATGAGTTATTTCATAATTAGACAGACCATCTCGTGGCTGTCACTTGTTTTAGATCCCTTATTTGGGGGTGGTAGGATCTAAAAGGAAGAGTTGTTGTATTAATTTATAAAGCAGTGCCTAAAGGGTAGCTTCCCGTAGCAGGGTAAGCTGACCAGTGTGAAGTGTTGTCTAGTGTTAGGAGCTAGGGGGCGCTCCTATTAAAGGACGTAGATGTACCCTAGGGGATGGAGTTTGTTGTACAGGTCAATGCGCTAGTCATCCAGCTGACCGGCTCGTTATATAACTGAACGTGATAGTGTCAGCTAAACGGCGCGTGCTGCTCTCAGTAGCCGGGCCGCCTAGAGAAATACAATGACACCTGAGCTGGCTCTGTTGTGCTACCGTACGTCACGTCTAGCCGTAACGGGAATAAGGAAGGGCGTTGGGATGTAAAGAGGCGTATAAACAGTAAGACTAGTGTGATGTGTTGACCAAGTGTTTATTGGTCTGTGATGCTGAATTATGAGTCCCTTGTAGGGAATGTAATAGTGGTCACAATGTAAAGTACAAGCTGTGGGTAAAGGTTACAAATGTAGGATATCTGAACACGACTGACTCACCTCTGATGACACCAACGTAGCCTCCGGCCGAACCACTGAAAGACTGATAATGGAGAGATCCCTGTGACCTCCTTAGGATTCCTTTTATATTCTTGGGCGCTATGCTGTCAGCATTCTGATAGCATAGCTGCCCCAGTTAATAATGTGTAATAATTGTGCAAGGATTGAGCTGCTTTCTAGAATGGCAAGCTGTCCTTGCGACGTTGATGGATGTTGGTCTGGCTTTATAAGGGTTGCCATTTAGGAGATTTAGATAGATTTAGATAGATGATTGGGGGGATGGTCTCCAAGGGGTGCATACCCCTGGGATACTGTACAAGCCTCCTTCCCTATTTAGTTCGCGTCCCCGCGAACGGGAACGGAACTTGGGGTTGGGATGTTGATGTAGTAGTTCTTGAAGCCCCCTCGTATCTTCTGGTGGTGTCTTCCTCGTCGTTGTCGCGTCGTCGTATAGAATGGGTGATGTCGTGTTGAAATGGACGTGTGAGATCAGCCCGTGTTCAGAGGGGAGGGTTATGGGATGTACAGATATATGTATAACACTGACATTGACATTGTGAAAATGGAAATTGAAAAAAAAAATTGACATTGATAAAAAATTGACATTGAAAAAAAAATTGACATTGCCATTGTTGGCATATTGCGAGGTTCAAAAAAGAAAAAAAACATGGTTTTGATATTTATCCGTTACATAGTTGTGCAGGGAGGAAAAACCCAGCTAGACGAGGAATTGTGCCGTCTGGCTTTATTTTGGGGAAAAAGTGCTCCCTGCTAAGAGAAAGATAGAAGAGAATAGGAAAAATGGGTGTTCCAGGGTATAATTTAAGGGAAATATTCAAAGTATTTATTGGTTTGGGCTGAAACGGAACACCCTGACAAATTTGGGCGTTAGTAGAGCAGAAAGGAAAAAAAAAAACGTGTATTCAGTGTTGCCATTATGGCAGTGTTAAATGGCGTGACACATTATGATTTTACGCGCATAGGCGTACACTTGAGCATTAATTTACATTTAATTTACAGGCATGATATAATATATAAAAAGAATAAGAATCTTACTACTAAACCGGTTTGCTCATGAGCCTGATACCTTTCATTTCGTAGAACTCTTTACCTGGCCTTTGTATACCATTCGCTGATTCTTTCTTGGCCATTTTCTACTCGGCCGTCTTACCGTAGTTTAGTGGCTAGACCGCTAATTCTTTTTCCATTGAGCTTATGTACTAGTGGTTTTCCCGCCGTGGGTTGGTAAATTCCACCCTGGCGTCGAAGGTTCGGCCCTTACAATACTTGTGCCGCCCTTAGACGCCGAAGTCACGCCTTATTTGCGTGTCATCTTGTTTTTCGGCGTTCATCGATGCCCAGTATCCCACGGATACCGTGCCTCGGTGGTCGCTTCGCTGTCACCTTTAGGAGGTGCAACTGAAATTGCCAAAGGGTGTATGTGTCTGTACAAGAGGGAGAGAGTGTGGTATTTCTGTGTTGGGATATATATTTACAACAGGTTTGTGTATAATCCTCGTCATCTGCAAAACAAAATGCGTTAATGGCCATTTATCTGGAAACATGTACATTCCGTCGCTTCCTTCCTTTCCTGAAAATAGAGTATATTAATACATATAGCAGTTCCATCGCTGCGCATAGTATACCAAATCAATTATGGCGCCACTTAAGTCTAACTTAATCTAGGTTAGCCTATGTTAGTCTAGTTTAGCCTAAGTGTTGTCGGGCTTACCTTGGTAACGGATTTTTAGTCACCAAGTGCCGAAATTTTACCTTAATGTATATATATATATATATATATATAAAATTGCCTTAAATGTAGACTTATGCTGTATTATAATGACTTATCAATGGTTTTCATGGGTTGTCATGAGGTGTCATGAGTTGTCATGAGTTGTCATGAGTTGTCATGAGTTTGCCATGAGTTGCCATGAGTTTGCCATGAGTTTGCCATGAGTTTGCCATGAGTTTGCCATGCGTTGTCATGAGTTTGCCATGAGTTTGCCATGAGTTGTCATGAGTTTGCCATGAGTTTGCCATGAGTGGCCATGAGTTTGCTATGAGTTTGCCATGAGTGGCCATGAGTTTGCCATGAGTGGCCATGAGTTTGCCATGAGTTTGCCATGAGTGACCATGAGTTTGCCATGAGTTTGCCATGCGTTGTCATGAGTTTGCCATGAGTTTGCCATGAGTTGCCATGAGTTGTCATGATTTGTCATGATTTGTCATGATTTGTCGGACTTACCCTGATGCCGGGTTTGTGGGTCACCAGGCGCCGAGCGGCGTTACTTAACGCTATCTATCGTAATTATGGTCTATAAAAAAAAATGCTATTTCTAAGCCGAAAGGGTGGCCTTAATCTACTGCCGAAATGTGCTGTGCCATACCTGGCAACAGCGGTTAATAAATTTGCTTAATCCTAGGTTGCGTGTCAAATGCAACCGTCTTACAGCTAAATTTGGCCTAGAACGATCGCCTGAGGCAATTTACTTCCTCAGGACACCACCCGCACGAGTCCTAGAAACACCGGTTGTCTCTAGGATCGCTGGATTCCGTTCCCTTAATTCTAGGTGTCGACGCTTATGAACTAGTATTAACCTATTCGCAGGTGCTTACGGTGCCCCTGAGCAAACCGTTTCGCCCGCTGTACTTATCAGTCCTTTACCGTTGCCATTGCGTATGTAGTCGTAGTTGGGCCGCCCACGTAACCCTTATGAGGCGCTCGCAATGCCCCTCTCTTAATGCCCATTGGTTGCCCGCTGCGCCGCCATTTATGTGGGCATTGGACATTGTCGTCCAATGGCATAATATCTTCGCCTTTATCGGCAATCGTGGTCTGCTTTTCGCAGTAATCTTCGCCTGTATCGGCCGTAGTAGTGTGCTTCACGCAGTATAAGAATCTCTTCGCCTTTGTCGGCAATCGTGGTCTGCTTTTCGCAGCAATCTTCGCCTGTATCGGCCGCAGTATTATGTATCTCGCAGTAACATTTCCCTCCAACGCACAGGAGTTTTGCTTCCCGCTATGGAAGCCCTACCTAACTTAAATTTAACTAGAAGTCTAGTCATAATGGGGTCGTCTCTAGGGATAGTTCCCGAGTCCGGCGCTGAGTGAGCTATTTCTCCCGCCATTCTCAGAAAGTCTCCCTGCAGGTCTTGGCTTCAACGACCGTGGCACAAAGTGGGTGTAGCATCCCTTCCTCCCAGGGGCAGTGTATGCGCACCTAGGATTCCAGAGCTTGCCCGGCCAGGCCGCGAATGCTTTGACCTTACGTGGTTCGTCTGTTTGGTCGGGTCGTTAAGTGAACTAGGGTAGGCTCAACATCGCCTTACCCGCTCTCAAAGTGTGGTGCCTTTGGTCTTCGGCTTACGCCGTTATCATCAGTCAGAGCGTATCAGATTCCTTTCTAAAAAAAAATGTGGGCGTAACCTGTGTAAATAGTTTAATCTCTGTGTAAAATGTAAAATATTTCCAGTGTTGTGGGGTTGTAGATCTTCTAAGTACATAGACTACTTCTGGTCTACCATTGCTTTGTCAGCTTTCCAGCAATAATGCTCTCTTTACCTTAATGGAGGTGTTAGTAGGTTCTGTGGCGTCAGGTACCTTGTTATTATGATCTGGGGGTAGTTATTTGTAGAGTGGGCTTAAAGTATGGTAGGAAGGGGTTGCGCACCTTTGGGTTCCACGTTAGTGGTGGCCTGGAACCGGTGATGGCGCTGGGATGCTCCTATAGTGAGTGGACTGGGGCAGGTGTTCCCTGGATTGCAAAAATACGAAAATTCCATGCAGGTTTGATATTAATATCCCTGGTGAATGGATGGGATAGTCATGCATGTATCTGGATATGAGGCGTCTGCCTTCATGTACGGATAGGTGTAGGGTGGGGCATAATACCAATATATTCCTGTCATGCGGGAGTGTTTAATTAACAAAGAATGGTTAATATATATAACTATGGCCTCATCTCTCATTTGGAGATGCGCATTATGCTTATTTAATTTTTGCCGACCCACCCCTAATACTCAGGTGGTAGCATCGTGATCCAAGGCGTAGCATGCCTTCTCTTTAGACGCATGAAGTCTATCAACCCCTTGTGTGTACTCTGTAATGTAGTGTAGCTGTTTTGGTCGTGTTCATGTGTCTGCGTTGGTTTATGTTGGACGTGGGAAGGTCATGGTAGGGAATTGGGTATTAATCATGGTAGCCTGCTGTAGTATGTCGGTAATCCCTCTGGGATTATCCACCTACGCTTTGTCATCCTCCCTTGGTCCATGTTGGCTTTCTATCCGCGCCTTGGGATAGTAAAGCTTCACGACCTAATCTGGTCTGCCGTTTGTAGTGTAAATGTGGCCAGTGTCCGTAGTGCGACTGGTCATGTCCTAATCGCCTATAATGATTCCTATGACTTACAATCGAGAAAAGAAGTTATTAGAGGGGAGGTCTTGTTTTCTCAGAGCCCCTGTCTGTGTTCGCCCTTGATTAGTGAGCGCGTGTGTGTGGGCCTATGTTCCGCTACACCACGCGGACGGTTGGTCTGTTACAGGCTAAGTCATAATATGTATCGCGTGTATGGGCAGGAGGCGCCCGTGGCCTGTCAACGTCTTGTCCATTGCTAAGTGCTTTTGCAGTGTTAAAAAAATGTGTGTTAATATGATTGCTTTGCGTTTTTAATTTCATTGTCAATGCCGGTAAACAATAGTGTCCTGCCATGTGACGAAATGTGCACATCAGCAGTTTGTATGTGTAATGTCAGGCTGGGATGTTATGTATGTCATCCGCTGGCAAGTGCTTTCCTGCACGTATGCAAGTGTTGTCATTGTCCTAGATTCCTGGCGGAATAATGTAGCAATTCATATTATTTGCTAATGATGTTGTGTGGTCCCTATTCCGTAAGGCCTTTGTCTTGCGAGATTTCTATGCCTTTGTGTGGGAAATGTATTTTCCATGTCTGGTGTAATTTGAAATTTTATGCCTGTCTTTTGGCGGGAGGAAATGTGGTATTCCCTGCTTGTGTGGTTGTGTGGGCTAATTTCAGTGTGATTGGAAGCCTGGATAACTGCTTTCTTGGTGTCCGATTTTCGCTGGGATTTGAACCCGTGACCTTATGTCATTCTCTGTGTTCTATGTTTGCGTTGTGTTTCAGGGCTTGAGGCGTCCCCAGTGTGGTTTTTGCTTGTGTTTCGCGTACCAAAAATACCGTTGGATAGTTAGTTTTTGGTACGAGTGTGGTGTGTGGTCATGGGTTCGGACCCGGGGTGCTGTAAAGCCTTGGTGTGACCCTCTCTGTGCCGCATATATTATGGCACATGTTCCCCGTGTATGTGTACTGCGCAAATGAAAGTACGTGTTTCTGTGAGGAGTTTGTATATTTTTGAACTCTCCTCGTAGTGTAAATTTGGAAGATATAGGGTCCTTAGATCGGACGTGAATGATGCGTTTGCTCCTGTTCACTAGGAGTTGGCGTAGTTCGTCTGCATCGACCAGCCTTGCCCATTGAGGCGCGTGTTCCTGCTGACGCGATGGTGTTGAATTACGATGTCGTGGGCTTTCTTTTGTTTTACTTGCTTACTCTCATGTTCTCGCCACGCGTGTGTGTGAACTTGATTGCTGTCTGTAGTAATTGCGAGTAGTGCTTCCCGCACTGTAAAAGAAAGAAAACTTGTAATTTAGCGTGACCGTTATTCTGTGGATCATGAGCCACGGGGTTTCCTTTTTTACGTGGAATCCAAACCACAGGCCATGGCATTTCACTTGGAAAGTCTCACATGCCTTGGCCGCACTGTAAAAGAACCTCCCACTAACTACATTCGTGTCCCCAATTTTGTGTTACTGTATCGTGGGTCAAGTATATTCCTATCCATTGTTCAAAATGTCGTGATACACGAGTGTCTCCGGGCCGCTAGTCGCGTGTTTGGTGACTATTTGCCGGTGAGAAAAAGTCATGTTAGAGGCAGTGTTATGTGTAACGTATGCCTATGTGTTAAATATATATAGTTTAACTTGGCCCCTTCCTTTCCCGGGCCGAATGCGTGAGGCAAAAAAAAATGTGTCATGCCCCGCTCTGAATTAAGAGAGCACTTTGAAAGAAAATAATAGAAAGACTATGCTGTATCTCGTTAGCACCCTGCTTTATGCTGATTAAAGCGGGTTGCCCGATGGCGATAGTCTGCCAAAATTGTGTCGTAACCACTATGAAAAAAAAAAGGCTTAAAAATGGTAAGTAGGTCCTGATCGTACTATCCACCTAGTAGGTGACGTTAGCACTATAGTAATCTAGTTACGTCTCAGGGGAATCTATCGACACTGTCTAGTACACATTGGGCAGGCGATTGCAAGACGTAATTGATACATTTGTATCCCCGTCACGAGCAAAGCCAGTGCACCATGGGAGTTGAACCTCCCTTCTAAAGCAATTGTAACTCAACAAAATGACAGTGTCTCGCCCCGGTGTGCAATTGGGCTTTTCAGTTGGTTAAAGCACACCTCACCAAATTTTTTTGAAAACTAGTTTGCGATTCTTAATTCTTGCCACGCTTATGGCTTTTGCCCGCTACAAGAGAAACTATCAAACTGTTGAACCGGAACATAGAACATTCAGTCATTTCTACCTAGAAAGACTCGCTTAAGCTCTATGCTGTGACTTGATGTTTAAGCTATGTTCAAAATATCTCTTTCCGGCTTTAAGCCGCGTAGCTCACCTGATGGGCTTCTACTTGGCTTTGGATATTAGAAATTTTACGTTATCCAATTTATGGTGATAACTACTCCGACCAATAATCATTGACGGCCTATGAGTAAGAATGTCAGGGGCCAACAAAAAAAACAAGGATTTTGAATCATGCACTTCTAATTTAGCCATGTAGCACTGCATATACATGAAAGAAGGAAGATAGAGAAAAAATGTGCAGTTTATGTTTGTGAGTGCTTGTTTGTCTATTATCTTGTTTCCCCCGTGTAAAAGAACCTATGTGTACTATACTATTGGTGCAAGTGATGTCGGAATATATTGTATTCCTGGTGAAAGTCGCTATCCTTTTTCGAGCGTCATTGCTCAGGAAGGTGGATACCGTCGCCCCGTCACTAGGGTGTAAGCCCCTGGGATCCACTGAGGTGCCCCTCTGCTATTTTTCGGAGGAGTTTGTAGCAAAGTACGACCGGGCTTGCTTTCACCGTATCGCTTGACCGTTGGTCTAAGTGTACCTGTGTTCGCGGAACTACTCGCGCTCTGTGGTACTCTAGTAGAGTTTACGGGGGTGTGTGTATTTTCGACTGATCTGTTCTGTGGGGTAGGTAATAACACTTTCCCTAATCCCCGTGTACTGTGTGGTAGTGCCTGGTCAAAATGTGCGTGCGTGTATCGTGCATCCTGAGGGACTGAGTGCAACACCCTCCTATGCATTCGCACCTGGGGCACTAATGCCGGTGTTCGCCTTCGTTCTGGCAAACTTGCCCTTTGAACTGGCGGTAAAGGTCGCTTAATGGCTTGTGTCTGCCCTAGCATTGTGGTGGCGTGTAGCCTGCCCGCTTTCCGGCCTGTGGCCACGGCGGACTCCTGCCATTGCGTTAGCCTATCTGTGTGGGTGTATGTAGGCTTTATGTACTGTAGGGCGGGCTCTACGTCGTCAGCCCATGACGTTGTTACGTCCCGTTGTCTCCCTGTCATGTCATATGTGTCTGAGGGTCCTGCCTTCAACTCCCTCTCGTCCTTTTGTTCCGAAGGGGTTGTTCTAGGCTCTGCCCCTCGGTTTGGCAAATTTGCCTTCCGATCCGGAGCTGAAGGACGTGTGTTTGTGTAACTTTGTGCTTGTAGCCTATTGGAGCCTAACCTGGCCGTCTTCTGGACTGTGGCCACGGTGACTTCCTTCCCATGTGTGACGTACATGGCGAGAGGGGCATCCTCGCAAATTGTCGAGTTAGCGTGTCTACGCTTATGTCCTCTCTCGGCTGGGCTGATGGCCCTACCAACTGTGTGTGGTCCTGTACGTGTACCGGGTGTGAATCTCGGTATGAGTCCACGTCTGCACTTGCACTCGTGGTCCTGGCGCTGAATTAGCCATTGCATGCTTAGTCAGGTCCGTGTGCCTAGTGTACCTATATGCCCTATCGTGATGTTGTATCGTGGATGTCCAAATGTTATGTTCGTTTCGCCGACGATCGCGGGTTTCATCCCTTATTGGAGCATGTGCTCCTCCTGTCGGTCTAGTTGGGTCCCTATAATCCCGGTAGTGTGTTTGTCTGTAGGCTCTCGCTCGCTCTTCCCTCCTGTGTCTTCCCTTGTCCCCCCCCCCCCCCGGTTGTTTGTTTGTCTGTTGTTTGACGTGGCGTCGGGGTGGGTAGCCCCGTTCCTCCCTGTATTGGTGTGGGAGGGACATGTCCCCGTCTTCGCCAGTTCTCTGTTTTGTTAGGCTTCCGGGCCGGTTCCGGGAATTGGTGGCATGTGTGTGTGTGTCCCCGCATTGTATTGGAGGGTGGTCTGTCCGTCTTTCGGCCTGTGGCCATGGTAGACTCCCGCCCTTGTGTTGCGGTACGCGCTGAGAGAGACGTTTTCGCAAATTGCTGCGTTAATGCGTCTACAGAGATGTCGTTTGTGTACTTCTTGAGTTTTTCATCTGACGGCTCCAAATGGATGTTCCTCAGCATGGCCTTTCGTGCGGGCGCATACATCTTTATATATGTGTTGAGAAAAAAAAATGACTTTGGCTGGGGTTGTTTTGCTAAGAATTTCCCCTGTGTAGCTAGTTTGGAGCAAAAATGGTGTTTTTTGTCTGGAAAAAAAAATGTTTCACTATTTGCTTGGCTGCGTGCGGTTTAGGACCGTTTTGACTACGAGGGCTCGTTGGTTGAGTCCCGTTCTATTGTGCGTAGTACCGCGCCTCCACCAGTGTTTTAGATCCCTTATTTGGGGGTGGTAGGATCTAAAAGGAAGAGTTGTTGTATTAATTTATAAAGCAGTGCCTAAAGGGTAGCTTCCCGTAGCAGGGTAAGCTGACCAGTGTGAAGTGTTGTCTAGTGTTAGGAGCTAGGGGGCGCTCCTATTAAAGGACGTAGATGTACCCTAGGGGATGGAGTTTGTTGTACAGGTCAATGCGCTAGTCATCCAGCTGACCGGCTCGTTATATAACTGAACGTGATAGTGTCAGCTAAACGGCGCGTGCTGCTCTCAGTAGCCGGGCCGCCTCGAGAAATACAATGACACCTGAGCTGGCTCTGTTGTGCTACCGTACGTCACGTCTAGCCGTGACGGGAATAAGGAAGGGCGTTGGGATGTAAAGAGGCGTATAAACAGTAAGACTAGTGTGATGTGTTGACCAAGTGATTATTGGTCTGTGATGCTGAATTATGAGTCCCTTGTAGGGAATGTAATAGTGGTCACAATGTAAAGTACAAGCTGTGGGTAAAGGTTACAAATGTAGGATATCTGAACACGACTGACTCACCTCTGATGACACCAACGTAGCCTCCGGCCGAACCACTGAAAGACTGATAATGGAGAGATCCCTGTGACCTCCTTAGGATTCCTTTTATATTCTTGGGCGCTATGCTGTCAGCATTCTGATAGCATAGCTGCCCCAGTTAATAATGTGTAATAATTGTGCAAGGATTGAGCTGCTTTCTAGAATGGCAAGCTGTCCTTGCGACGTTGATGGATGTTGGTCTGGCTTTATAAGGGTTGCCATTTAGGAGATTTAGATAGATTTAGATAGATGATTGGGGGGATGGTCTCCAAGGGGTGCATACCCCTGGGATACTGTACACACTCTTGAGCCAAGTAATGTAATTCTTCTCTGAGGGTTGGAACAGGGTATGTTAAGCCTCGTGAGGCAGGTTCGATTCCTATCTCAGACATCCTAAAAGTGGTTTACCGTTGTTTTAACTTCTACTACAGGCAAATGCCGTAATGGTTCCTAATATAAGGCCACGGATGCCTCTTTTCCAGTCCTCGCCTCAACTGCATGAGGCTAATGAAGATGGCCTAGATCCCTAAAATGAATTAATAACAACAAATAAAGACCACCATGTTTAAGCCCCTTAAATGAAACAACAATGAAATTTTGGTTCAAAAAAGGTTGCACTGTACCATGCTTTACTACAATGTAGGCGATACACCAGAAACTATTTTGACCATCACATGGACAATTCGTTGAATTGGCGGGAGACGTTTGAAATAGAAAAGAATCTCAACTGATGCACGTAATATTGCCCACAATTTTCCTTTTAAGTACCTGACTCTCGGGTAAATGCAAAATAACACTAGATGTATTTCCATAAAGCTGTATTCTGGATTATTGACTGCTGTTAAGTGCGATATCTCCGTATAATGACCGAGGATGAAACGAATAATAATAGTAACAATGTTATTGGTTTTACGTCCCTTTTAACTACTATGGCTTTTAGAGACGCCGGGATGCTGGAATTTTGCCCTGAAGGGGTTCTTTTACGTGCCAATAAATCTTCTAACACGGCTCCCTCGCATTTGCGCACTCTCAAATGCCCACTGACTTCACCAGGATACGAACTTGCAACATTGGGCCCAGCAAATGAGAACGTTACCGCTGAGCCACGCAGCCAGTCCGAGGATGATAAGGAAATTAGTTTAGCTTTAAATTAATTTCGTAAATTAGATATTATGTGCAATCGTAAGCATAAACTACCATTTTCTTCATTAACTAGACATTTGTATTCTGCCATTTCTTGCCTACGTTAATAATATTGCTTCCTGCAATGGAATGAAGTACTTCCACTTTTAATCAGTCTCAGATGCTGTTTCTGTTTATCACTTGGGGCACTATATTTGATTAAGTTCCCAGACAACCTCATCTTACATTCTTCGACTGATTGCTCGCTGCCACACCTACACTAGGCTTTGGATGGTTTGAATCATGCTGCTTTCTTCTTCTTGTAAGTGTGGCGGGTCTTCGTTTAACATCTCCTGGTTAATCCTGGAGCAAGTGCGTGCTAATTGTCACACAAAAACCAGAAGTAATCAGCTAAAAACCAAATGTTGATGGTATTTCGTTAGAAAATGAAACGTGGAAGATATTCTGGGGTAATAATAATAATATCGTATGGCGTCAGATGCCGGTTGCAAGCTTTGTTATTTGACACCCAAAGGATAGCTTGCATGTCGAATTTTGTTGTTCCTTGAAGCACTATGAAAGTCAAGGAGGTTAGATATCTAAGCTCCTTGAACACTGAAGCGCTATCTAGTAGAGAAATGAAGAACGTTGTGTTGGCGGAAACTCCCGAGATTAATTTTGCCACTATGAACACGGCCTACTGAATTCAAATGGGTTATTTGGCATGCCAACATCGTATGACATGCGTGGCGTATTTTTGCCGCTTTTCAAAAAAAAACAGTGACCACTGCCAGGAACCAACCTGCAAGCTTGGGGTTAGTAGACCGACACGTTAACCACTCACCCACCGTGGCAAGCTATTCTGGGTTTAAATAGGTATTGTTGGTTTTGTAGCTGATTTTAATCCATATGCTAGTAACTGTAATGTGACGTCAATGTGTGCCCCCTCCCTTCCTCCCACCCCCCACCCCCGGTAACAGTTGACAAACATGGCGGCCGTCATTAAATGAGCAAGAAATAAAAACACATTTTTACGTAAATTTGCACATATTTCCAGTTCAGTAGAGATGATTGACAGTAATTTCAATTGTTAGTGACTCCCAGAATATGACATAAGGGATGCAAATCATACATTAATACCCTGTGACACTACAGCCCATGAAGGGCCTACCAAGCGACCGCTGCCAAGCCATTTGACCTGCAGATATTGGGGTGACGCGTGGTCAGCGCATCCGGTCTCTTCAGCCGTTAATCTTGGTTTTCGTGACCGGAGCACTGCCTCACTGTCAGACAGGCGGCTTCGGTGGCGTAGTTTGGTAGCATGCTGAGCCTCTATGCTCAAGGTCGCGGGTTCAAAACCCGTCCGAAGTCCTCAGATTTTTAAGAGCGTTAAAAAGCACTCAGTATGCCTTCCTTCGGAGGGGAAGTAAAGCCGACAGTCCCATGTAATAGGTTTATGGCATGAAAAAGAACCTTCCACTAACTACACTTGTTTGAAGCCAAACTTTGTAGGTTAGAATTGATAGTGCTCTATTAATTCCAACGATCGTGGCCAGGTGCTGACTGCGATGCCATCTAGTAGCCAAGTCCGCAAGCTAGGTGTCGTGGACGGTTGAATTTTGTAGCAAAAGTAGGAACTACTTGAAATTATTTTCTGTAATCCTAACTTGAATTAAAAGAGACTACACACACTAATACAGTCATCACAATTAACTCCGGTTATCAGACAGATTCTACACACACCGATAGTTCACGGGGCTACAAGACCGAGTTGTCGCAGCCCCTAAACCAAGGAACCAAACAATCATCACTGTCAGACAGCTACTCAATTGTCCTCGGGAGGCTGAGTGCACCCCGTTCCAGCCCTCACGTCTGTATCTATAATTCCTGACGGAGACGGGAATCAAACCCAGGACTTCCGAGTGAGAGGTAAACACGCTACCCCAACAACACGGGGCCGGCGAAAATCATCTAGTGTCATATATTATACAAGTGAAAGTATAAAGGCAGGACTCTGCTCTCCTCCAAAATTAATGAATCTGGCACAATCCTATAATTTGATTGAAGTAGAGAGAACAAGTAGTTCCGTGAAGAACTATGTAGCCTATTTTCATATATCATACTTATGTTAATTGCCACTATCAACATACAAAATTTCAGTTTGATTGCTGTAATAGATTCGTAGATATTGAGAACCGACTAAATAGTTCGGATGGTCGCCATGTTGGATTTTATATATGTAGGTCCTAGAGTGCTGTACTGTTACATGAAGATTATTGTGTACGTGTAGCATTCAAACTTCAATCGCATGATTAGGACACAAGAAGTAACAAGGAGATTTTAAAATTTCGCACAGCTGCCATCTTGTGGTTATGGAAACAATTGAAATAAATTAGATGCCAGTGGATTAGCATTCGTATAAGGATTCTTACCAAGTTTCACTGCACTCGGATGGTTAAATTGTGAGAAACGTCCATGTGAATATTTATACTTCGCGTCGCCGTCATGTTGGATTTGTGATCACCAGGTTATTTAAAGTCCTATAGGTGAACTATAGGTGCCCCTATGAGCATTAAAAAAATTCAGTTTGATTGCTATAATAGATTCGTAGATATTCAGAGCCGTCTAAATATTTCGGATGTTCGTCATGTTGGATTGTTAAATGTATAGGCCATAGAGTCATGTACTATTAAAGGAAAATTATTACGTAGGTTCAGTATTCAAACTTTCACTTCGATCGTATGATTACGACACCATAAATAAAAACTTAATTTTAAAATTCGCACAGCCGCCATCTTGATGTTATGTAAACAATTGAACTAAATTAGATACCAGCGCATTACAATGTGTATAAACTTTTTCTGTACCAGATTTCATTGCGTTTGGAACATTAAATCGCGAGAAAGGTCAATTTAAAATTTTCAAATTCGCTTGGCCGCCATGTTCGTTTTGTAGTTAACCGGTTTTTGAAAGTCCTATGGATGAAATTCCAGTAGTACCCTTTATCTCCGTACAAAATGTCAGGGTGATACCGCTAATAGTGGTTATGTAAACAATTGAACGAAGTTAGATGTCGGTGCATTACAATGTGTATGAACATATACTGTACCACGTTTTATTGCGTTTGGTTGGTTAAATCGCGAGAAACGTCTATTTAAAGTCGCAAATTCGCGTGGCCGCCATGTTGGTTTTGTAGTTACCAGTTTTTCAAAAGTCACATAGGTGAACTTCTAGTAGTTTCCTTTATCACCGTAACAAATTCCAGGGTGATATCGGGAATAGTTTCGGAGATATTGAATGCTGGTGAAATATTTCGCACAGCCGCCATGTTGGATTGGTGAGACGTAACAAAATTTGAAGGGTACGGTCGGGGTCGTCCGGAATAGTGCTATGAACTTACCAAGTTTCATTGAAATCGCTCCAGCCGTTTAGAAGTTATTAGGGGCACACACACACCTCACACACACACACACACACACGCACACACGCACACACACACGGACAAAAGGTGATCTCATAAGCCTTTTTTTTTTTTTTTCAAAATTAAAAATAGGCTAAAAATCACACTCACGAGAACTGCTATTCGCATCTGGAATTGAACATCGAATTCCCAGACCTGCATCTACCCAGTCTTAACTGCGGGGTGCTTCCTACTATACTCAGGCACAGAGATGGGTAGTTGTAATTTCGCTCCTCGCTATATTTTGTTGTGTTGTTGAGTGAAATCCATTAATCAGCCATAATTATCCCTTAAATGTTCTGATAGAGAATATAAAGACCATGTTGCTACGTAATGTAATTAATGGCTGCAATTTATAAGGGAATGGAATACTGTTTGTTTGGTTTAGTGGATGGAGTTCGTTAGTGCAATATTTATTGAAGCCCTCTTCATGTCTATACAGACTGTGTTACTCTGCATTAATTGTAATCCCAAACTGCAGGCGAGAATAATCTAATCATCAGACCTCCTCGTGGTGTAGCAGCTAGCACTCTTAGCTATAGCCCTGGAGGTCCGGGTTCAATTTCGAGGCTCTGCAAATGAATTTAATTCTGGTCTGTGAGCCGGGACGGGGTACACTCGGCCACGTGAGGCAAAACTGAGGAGAGGTGGGTTCGATCCCCACCTAAACCATCTGATAAGTGGTGTTCCTTGGTTTCCCACTTCTACTCCAGGCAAGTGTTGGAATGATTCCTAATTTAGGCCACGAATGGCCGCGGTGAACAAAGGACGCTGACACGCTACTTCGTGCCTCGCTGGCATCGGTAGAGCGTGGGTTCGAATCCCACCTCGGCCATCCTGAAAATGGTTTTCGTGGTTTTCCGTTTTCACCACCAGGCAAATGACGGGGCAGTTCCTATCAATAGGTCCACGGCCAATTTTCTTCCAATATCCCTTCTCTGACCCATCCTGAAAACACATGGCCATTAGCTGCATTAATAAAGTTATTAATTTACGGTCACGGCCGCCTCCTTCCCAATTGTCACCTAAAATATTAAAAACACACACCAATACAATCACAATAACAAAGGTTATCAGAAAAAATTCCACACACACCAAAGTACACGGGGCTGAAAGACCACGATGTCCTAGCCGCTCAAATTAAACAAAAACAACAATCTAATCACCCGTGTTGGTTCATATTTTAGTTTATGTAAATTTGACCAGTTTTGTCATAATAATTATACAAGTAAAAATAAACACTAATAATAATCACAACCGCGTGAACTAGAGCAATCGAAGGGGTTGGTGAGAGAACCAGGTAGCTCCAAGTTTCGGCCAAAATGAGTTACCGGTACTCATCGATCCTGACTAGAGGGAAATATCCTCTCTTGTTTGGTGTAGGAACCAAATCGTACCATAGATAAACCACGCAGTTGGAGAGTGAAAGGGATCTGCTTGTGTCATGTATTTGGTGGATGAATAATAAGAATGTAGCCCCGAGAATCTGTGGTGGTTCAGATTAATTAGAATAAGATTATGAACTTGCAGAACACTTGCTTGCACTGCTACCTAGCAACAAAACTAGAACTCTATCTGGCCACTTGATGAAAAGGAATATTCTAAACAAACACAAAGGGAAGTTTACTATCTCTATGTGACGTTTTCGTAAATAATTTTTTAAATTAGGATATCTAATAAAGCTGAGTGGCCCAAAACCAAAAATTCTGGCAATATATAAAGAATTTTAATCTGAAACATAAAAATTGAATGTGTTCTTTGAAATAATCAGGTCATTCCAACAACCACAATATTCCCATGCAATTTTAGCGTAATATATTTTTATTAAAATTATTCATGTCATTTGGGGGACCCTCCGTGGCTTAGGTGGCAGCACGCCGGCCTCTCACCGCTGGATCCGTGGTTCAAATCCCGGTCACTCCATGTGAGATTTGTGCTGGACAAAGCGGAGGCAGACAGGCTTTTCTCCGGGTCCTCCGGTTTTCCCTTCTCACAATGTCATTCCAGCTACACTCTCCCCTATCATTTCATTTCATCTGTCATTCATTTACTAATTTCCCCAGGGAGTGTGACAGTATTCGGCAGCCGGCACAGTTCATATCCTCGCCGCTAGATGTGGGCTTCATTCATTCCATTCCATTCCCTGACCCGGTCAGCCGACTGGAAACAGGCTGTGGATTTTCATTTTCATTCATGTCTTTTGGACTATTACCGTGTGAAAATAAAAGTATATACCATACGTTTCGAAGGAACCTTGCTTCCTTTTTCAATGGAATTAAAACAAGGTCCATTGAAAAATGAGGCAAAGTTCTTTCGAAACGTATGATATATAATTTCATTTTCACACGGTAATAGCCCGCCCAAAATACATGAATCATTCTAATAGTAATCCTGGCCGTGAGAGCCTTAATCAAAATAATATATTTTTATTTTCAATCCAGATAAGGATATTCACTCAATTTCTATCAACATTTCAAATTTAGGATTAAAAGAACGACAATGGAATTTTATATTTAGTTTCCTTTCATTATCTGGAAATGAACTCGAAGGGAACTGTCTGGTTCTTTCACCAAACTCTTCAACTTATGTGACGTACTCTCCCATTTACTATACTGTAGATGCTTCCGCTGCTACCTAACAACAACACTGGAACTCTGGTTGGTTCCTCAGTTTAGGGGCTGCAACAACGTGGTCATGTAGCCCCGTGTAGTTTGGGGGGGGGGGGGTGTAGAATCTGTCTGATAACCGGTGTTGTGATGGCTGTATTAGTGTGTGTTGTCAGTTTTTTTTTATTCAAGTAGGAACTGCAGACATTCAATTATCAAGTAGTTCCCACTTTTGCTACCAAACGCCACCATCAAACACTACTAGTTCTGAACTTGGTTACTAGATGCCACCGCAGTCGGATCCTGGTGACGAACGTTGGAACCTAAGAGCGTTAATCAAATCTAACATATAATTTTGCTTCACACAAATGTAATTAGTGGAAGGTTCTTTATCATGCCATAAATCTATGACATGGGCCCGCCGGCCTTACTTCCCCTCCGGAGGAAGGCATACTGAGGGATTTTTAACGCTCCTAAAAATCTGACGACTTCGGCCGAGTTTGAACCCGCGACCTTGGGCATAGAAGCTCAGCATGCTACCAACTACGCCACCGAAGCCGCTACACTAGAAATCTATTTGACCACCTTTGATTAATTTTGTCTGGTAATCCCCAAATGTGGTGTGAGAGGTCTTTTACTAGCCGACATAAATACTTGGGGTGTCTAGGGTTTTCTCAACCATTCCTCGGCCGGAAATTGAAATTGGATTAGGAGGTGGTGTACCCAGGGCCCGACCCTTGTAAATGTTGAAGAACGAATGGTTTAGAGATTTTGAGAAGGTATTCCCTGCTGTGATATCGCACAGTACAACAGAATTAATTGGGGAACGCTAGCAATGTGCTATATTACTTAAGCATCGCATAACTGGCGTTATTGTACCACCGCCAATCCACATTCCAAGCGTTCTGCGGCAACTGAGCTTACAAACTTGTCTGCGCCCCTTCTACACAGTCAACAGTCGAGAGGGGAGATATCATTATTCTTTAGTCTTGTCATCGTTCCAAGAATTGGAGTTTCGCTGCCGCGTTGGTAAGCTTTCAGATCGTCCAATTCGTGACGTAGTGACTAGCATTCTTGGCTGTCAACGCTGAGGTCCAGGTTCCATCCCTGGTCTGAGAGCTGAAACGGGGTTTACTCAGCCTCGTGAGACAGAATTGACAAGATGTAGATTCGATTCCTACCTCAGCTATCTTAGTGTATTTACCTTGCTTCCCCACTTCTAGTCCAGGTAAATGCTGAGATGGTACTTAAAGTAAAGTGATGGCTGGCTCCTGCCCAATTACTACAAAATATTAGACTCAAATAAGGATTTTAAATCTGGCACTATTTTTATTCCAAAAAATTTATTTCATTGTTATTACTCTACTAAGTAATGTTTTCTCCCCTATGGACTTGCAAATTTACCCCTAAGGAGTTGCATCCGGAAATATTCGAAATTGGAGATTCTGAAGGATACCTGAGCTAGGTCCGTTTTCTCTTTTTTTTATTGACTTCGGGATGAGCCCTCTAAATCAGGTGATTTCAATTCATCAGTAAAAAATCTTCAAATCCTCTGCCTTAAATTTACACAATAACTAGAATAACGTAAGTAAGTAAGTAATTTTAAAAATATTTTACTCTCAGACTCTTAAAGGAAAATATAAACGAGACTGTTGAGTAAAGATACGAACTAATGTCAGCGCCTTGCAAACATTTTTATTGTATTAAGTCATATGAAGTACAAATTAATGAAGTGTTGGACATCTGGATTTGAATCTAATAATTTGCACACTCTGTAGTCTCCATTTAAAAATACATACTTAAATACATCCATGACACAAGTTATCAGGCAGATTCTACAGACGGGCAAGTACAAGGGGCTACATGATTACGGTGTTAGCATATAGACTCACTGGCTTAGAGAACTGAAATGTTTGACACCTATAAAGAACCTTGCACTACCTATGGCAATAAAATAGCAGTAGCGGTCGAAACTCGAGGTCGGGGATTTCACTCTCTCATGCGAAAGACAGACCATTGTTCTCTGCTTTCATCTACATGAATTTTACTCATTGTTGCACACAATTGGAATGGGTGTTTCCTAAACCTATTACATTGAAAGACAAGCGTAGACAGGTAGGAATGCGGATACAAGCCTAAGAAGGGGAAAGCGATAACGAGACAGCAGCCTCTACAAGGAAGTTCCTTCCAGTTCAGTGTAGCCAGTGGGAGTGTTAGCAGTTGCATAAGAATGGATCCCACATCGCTCAAATAACAAGCTAAGTTTATATTCCATTCCAACCTGATCATTCACTAACAATCACAGATATCACACTAAACAAGCAGACTTGAATGCCAATAGCCACTAACAGTATCTTAATTAAAAATCACATAGAGCTAACAAATCGTGACAAGTTTATAATAACTGTGGTAACTAAATAAATGTATATCTTATTGTAAATACCATCACCCAAATACTTGAGTGGCTTCAGAGGCGTAGTTGGTAGCATGCTTAGTTTCTATGCCCAAGATCGCGGGTTCAAACCCAGCCGAAGTCGTCAGATATTTAAGAGCGTTAAAAATCCCTCAGTATGCATTCCTTCGGTGGGGAAGTAAAGCCTTCGAGACCACTAACTACACTTGTGGAAGCTAAAATTTGTAAGTTAGTTTGATAACGCTATATTAGTTCCAACGTTCGTCGCTAGGTGCTGACTGCGATGGCATCTAGTAGGCAAGTCCGCAACTAGGTGTCGTGGACGGTAGCATTTGGTAACAAAGGTAGGAACTACTTGAAAAATTGATCGTCTGCAGTCCTTACCTGAATCATAGATAACACACACTAATACAGCCATCACAATTAACACCGGTTATCAGACAGATTCTACACATACCCTATGTACACGGGGCTATATGACCCCGTTTTCGCAGCCCCTAAACTAAAGAAGCAACCAACCAAATTCTTGTAGACACAGATTTAATGGCACAAGTGTAAAGGATCTGATGATGATGGCTTGACGATCGAAACTGGTCATCCAAGTGAATTGATTTATTAATCACATATATTTAATTCAGGTTTAGGGAGCACACATTAAAATTGAGTGTGATCGTGTTTACTGATTGAAAACTAACGAAACACTGAAAAATGGCTTTCAACACGATAATACTCTATAATTACGATGTGTGTATTAGTGTGTGAGCTTGAGACCTGGGAAGAGGGCGTTTTGTAGCATTAAGTATGGCACCATTCCATAATTTTCCATGATCAGGTGTGAGAAAAAAATGGAACATTACTTCTAGGATGCTCGAGTTAAGAATCGAACCCTCCTCTGGTCATTTTATCACCCCGTTCCAGCAATTAATCCAGAATTAAATTTTGATAGTGACGGGAATTGAACTTAGGACCACCGAGACAGGAACCCTTAGATGTACCCCTAGAACACAGAAGGAAGTTTGATGCAAATTGCCTAATAACCTGTGTTTCTGTGATGACTCTAGTAGAAGGTGTAACTGTATTAGTTATAGGGATTTCAAATAAGGTACAGATATCGGCAGCTAGCTCTGAACTTGCCCATTCCCCTTCTCCTGAATACTACTGCAGTGTGAAATATTTGCCACCCTAAGCGGCATAGGTTTAGACTAGTAATGTCCAAGTGAACATGATAATGTCGCGCGTCAATATTCTCAGGCAGGGAAGTATTCGGCCCGCTCCTCGCACCTCTACACACCTACAGTATCTCCTACCGCTGATGTGCTTGCCACGGGGGGGGGGGGGGGGATGGTTATCGTGTCTGATTACCAACCCCAAGATTGCAGGTTCGCTCCTGGCCATGGTATGTGATTTTTGAAAAGCGACAACAATCACGACACGCTTATCATACGTTGTTGGCATGTTAAAGAACCCATTTGAATTCAGTAGGCCTTGTTCATAATGGCAAAATTAATCTCGCGATTTTCCGCTAACACAAAAGTTCCTCCTTTCTCTACTAGAAAGCGCTCTAGTGTCAAGGTGCTTAGATATCTAACGTCCTTGACTTTCATAGCGCTCCTAGGAACAACACAATTCTACATGCAAGCTGCCCTCTAGGAGTCCAATAACAAAGCTGGCACCCAGACCCCGAGGCCATACGATAAAAAAATAGTCAACCAAAGTCAACCCCTGGCACTATACAGCCCATGACGGGCTAAGGCCGACCAAGCGACCGCTGCCCAGCCATTCGACCTGCAGATATTGAGGTGACGCGTGATCAGCGCGTCGGGTCCCCTCGGCCGTTAATCTTGGTTTTCGTGATCGGGGCGCTGTCTCACAGCTACTCAATTGTCCTCACGAGGCTGAGTGAACCCCGTTATAAAATCCCTGACGGAGCCGGGGATCGAACCCGGGGCCTCCGGGTGAGAGGCAGGCGCGCTACCCCAACACCACGGGGCCGGCGATAAAAAAATAAAAATAAAAAAACGCTGATATCTCAAAGTCAAGTGCAGATCTAAGCTTCACGATATTTAGGCTACTATCTTACTGTACATTTGCCTGGAGGAAGTGAGAAAAACCTCAGTGAAAATCGCTGTCAGAGTCGGGATTCGAATCCCCAATTCAGACTTGTTGTAGCTCCTCATCGCAATCGCGGTGTCTGATTTTACGCGCTTGGCTAAAAAAGGTTTTTCGTTTTATTTTCTAATTATTGAAATGTTACAGGTATAATCCATTTTTCAATGTTACCTAAGTAACCTACTTATAGAATTGACTTATAGTCGGTCAACACGAGTATACCCAATTAGAGTGGGCGAGGAGTAAGAAATAATGTGTTCACCATCTCATGGTGTAGCGGCTAGAGTCCTTGGCTGCCACCCTGGAGGTGCGGGTTCGGTTCCTGGCTCTGCCAAGAAGTTTTCATTCTGGTGTGAGGGCTAGGATGGGCAAAACTGAGAAGAGGAGGGTTCGATTCCCACCTCAGTCATCCTGGAAGTGGTTTTCCGTGGTTTACCAACTTCTACTCTAAGCAAATGCTGGAATGGTTCCTTACGTAAGGACACGGTCACCTTTTTCACAATCATATCCCCAATTTACATACTGTATACACACACTAGTACAGCCATCACAATAACACAGGTTATCACACAAATACACACACCAAATTACACGGTGCTATATATCACCACGATGTCTCAGCCCCTAAAATAAGCAATAAGGACAACAAATAATTTAATCACTCTGTGCCAGAAAAAATGCATTAATTATTTATACACTTTGATGAAAAATTCACACACAAATGAATGCCTAGTTTCGTTTGTCAAGCACACATCATCGGATCTCGTTTACTTAGGCTTCATTTATTGTAGGTTCAATGGATACATACAAAACAGTTATATACAATAGTATTAAGTTGCGGAGGCGCAAGTTAAACTTTGTAACGAGTCAGGTGTTTAACCAATTATTTTAATATAACTGTTATATACGTATCCCCCAAGTCTAAATTAAGCCTGCGAATATAATCTGAAGACGTTTGCTTGAAGAACGAAATTAAGCATCCAATTAAATCCCCATTTGTGTAGGAGGCAATTGTTGAAGTGTATAACTATTTTTGTTTTCAGGCTCTAGTTGATTAAATTAATTCTTGTTGCTTATTTATGGGGCTGCGGCATCGTGGTCATATAGCCCCGTGTATTAAGTGTGTTAGTTATATATTGTTGTTTTAAGAGGCGGAACAGTGAGGTCATATGCCCTTATTAGGTGTGTGTGTATTTTGTGTGATAACCTTTGTTATTGTGATGGCTATATTCGTGTGTATATTTGTAAATTGGGGACAGGAATGTGAAGGAGATGACCGTGGAACCATCCCAGCATTTTGCGTGGAGTAGAAGTGGGAAAGCCATGTAAAATCACTTCCAGGATGGCTGAGGTAGGAATTAAACTCTCCTCTTCTCAGATTTTATTATGTGATTAAATTAATTGGATTCCCCGCCCATTCTAATTGGGTATATTCGAGTTGACCGACTGAAGAGTGATTATACTTTCCTCTTCTTGTATTGTACACCAGTTTAAAAAACATGTGCCTTAACTTCAATCTCACTCGTGGCTAATTAAAAACTGTAGAATACTTGCTTTATTCACCAGTTCTAGAAACATTCATCTTACACTTTCCAGCTGGGAATACATTGTTTCTAATGATGGTCGATGTATTGCAGAAGGAGATGTGGCTAGCGTGCGGTGAGCCAGCCTAGATGTGTATCTACCACTTTACGAGAGCTGAATAGCGGCGCTCATCACCGCGTGCCATGTTGTACTGCTCTGATAAGGTGAATTATAGTGCAGCTAATGGAGTACTTACCACACATTGTACCTTGTAACTGACCGTCACGGCAAAGAAGTGCTTATCATCGAGTTTTAAAACCACAAATATGGCACGTTTGGTACTGTTATAATATGCATTTGCATGTAACAGTAAAAAACAAGTAGTTCCGTGACGAACTAAAGAGCCTACTTTTCTTAAAATTTCAGATTCATGCCAATCTATATAGACCTATCTAGAATAATGACGAAATCAAGTTGATAGTACTAACATTTCTACGTACTGCAGTTTGAAATACACCTGAAATACTGTAGCCTAATAGAGTAACTTACTACTGTTGGCAGTCCTGGTTGACTCTGTATATATTCTTAGTTCCATCTCTTAAAGTATAGAATGCACATACAAAATATTGTTGAAGTCTAATGGATAGTATGGACGTTACATGCAGTTTGATATTGGATTTATCAGTGCGCGTAAAATCATGTTGGGAACAATGTCATGTATGTGATGCTCAGAATTAATCTGAAATATTATGATCTATTATAGTGCCAATTTTGGTATAGAAGTTACATGTAATTAAAACTTGAAACTATCAGAAAGCTTAGTATCATGGTGGCAGCACTGAGGTATATTAGTTACTCCAGATTAATCTAGAATGTCAGATACTAGACGTGTGCAAAGTTTAGAGCTGATGGCTTGCATACTTTCTGATATATTCATATTAGAATTAAACAAATAGAGAGAGCATTAATTAACAGTTGGCAGCCCTGCTGGTTCTTACGAAAACGCATAGTCATAACTGTTATTGTACACAAAGTACATAAGAAATTTGGTTGAAATTTATTCGTTAGTATAGAAATTATATGCATTTAAAAACTGGACCTATCAGCAGACTTAGAATCGTGTTGGCAATACTGATGTATATGTTACCCCAAACAAAGGTAGAATATCAGGTACTATACGAGTGCAATGTTTGGAGCTGTTGGCTTAAATGCTTTATGATACATTTATGTTAGGGTTAAAACACAGAGAGAGCATTATTATCCATTGGCAACCCTGGTGGCTCCTTAAAATATGTACAGTCATAGCTGTTGTAGTACTCATAGTACATACGAAATTTGGTTAAAATGTAATCGGTAGTATAGAAGTTACATGCATTTAGAAATTGGACCTATCGGCAGGCTTAGAATTATGTTGGCAACACTGGCATGTATGAACTTCTGAAAATAAACCTGGAATGTTATTATGTATACGTGTGCCCGATTTGGAATAGATCGAATGCATAACCTTTGAGAAATCCAACATAGATCTCAAATTACAATTGCGATTATTCAGCAGTTGGTAGCACTGACGTCATTGTCAAATATGGCCGTGAGATATTATGTATTGTGCCCTTTTCAGCAAGAAATATGCAAATCACAGTATGCCAGCATTGCTCAATTCGGGATTTTCGGGGTTGTAGTATGTTCTCCCACTCTGTGACTTACACATTTTGGATTAAATAGAGGATACACTTGCAAAAATAACAACAAAATCAACTCCTATTTCAAAGCCTTTAATTAACCAAAATTATGGCGCTACAAACAATAAAACAAATAAACTACTGACCAAAATCCTTCTGCTTGTTCAAAGTGAACAAGGAATAATATAAAATTAAACAAATATTATATTAACACACAATGGTTTCCATTAAACCAACAACTCATAATTATTTTTACTTCCATAAAGTATCTATCTTAAAGTTCCATATAACTACGAGCTCCTTTGGCTCGATACTTTCCAATAATAACGGTGTCATTCTTTTGTACACCTCAATAACTATTTTTATATTTTCTTATCATCAAAACAAATATCTAATTACATTTAAAGTACATGTTAATTCTCTACTTAAATATTTGGGCACTTCACATGTTCTCAGCATTCACCATCTCTCTCAAGTCTTACAAATTACCAATAGTGATCGGGAAAATACTTGTGTACCCCAGAGTTATAAAGATTACTTGACAAAGTCAAAAACTATGATTACTCCCAGAATCTAGTTATCTTCATTAAACTCATGGAATCCTACGTTCATACAACATTACAATAGGGATTGTTATTTATCTTATTTGTCTTATAAGACCATTATCACATAAGAAAATGACGATCTGAACTGGCAAGCGATAATTTCATCTACAAGGACCTCGGTTCAAAGCCCGGGTCATTAACAACTTTTAAACACTCACGGTGTATGTATTACTTCTTACAGACGGCCTTCACCAACCCTCCTGCTATTAGGGTCTGACCGTATACTTGAATGAGATTTATGACTGTGAGGGTGACTTCCCGTCTAGTCTGCGTGTGGGAGCTCTCCTCAATGCTTTTAAAACAAATCTTTCTTTCTTTTCAGCTCTCTGGGGAGACCTGGCATTTTACTTCACTTATTTCCTTTCAACAACATTTTAGGTTCATAAACCACTTTCATAACCTTGGCATTTATTAATTATGAAGGGTCCTCATTGATTGGGAAGAGTAATACACGTTTTACGACGAATAATTAGGGGCTTCAACAACAAGAGGAGTCTAGGTTCGACTCTCTTAACATGCCTCGGGAACCATTCCCACATTGGAGGACTTATACAAAATGCGATTTAGGGTCGGCCGTGGCCTACATGACCTGCGCTCAATAATACCATACATTTGATCCCTTTTACAATATAATAACACACATATGGCCTCGTGATCTACGTCACTATTTGAGGACTTACAACATATCTCAATTTACCGCAATCAACTACCCCTCATAAGTAATTTACCAAGTACATTTAAATTCTACGCATTCCTAGCGTGACATTTTATTTTAACTGCGCTCCCTTGCGCTATACATTATTTTAAGGCCTAGCGTCTTCTAAAGAACTGATAAATTCCATATTAACAATTGATACATATTTCAATTTTTATATTGATCTTTTCCTTTGACAATAATCGCTCTATTTTTAAGAACATGCATTAACATCATGTCTTATACTTTTATTAAGGCTCCAACGCTCTTATTTTCATATCATTCAATTTAATCTCTATTTATATTTCTTTTATTATTATTATTATTATTATTATTATTATTATTATTATTATTATTTATACGCTTGCTTCTATAACATTCGTCAAATATACTGACATTTTATTCATACATTTCCTCTACAGGATTTATTCTTTCACATAATTATTTATAATTTCTCAAATTCTATTTTTGTTTAGACCGCATTCTTATTCTGTTATTAGTTATTTAGAAACATCCCTTTTACTCCAAACTCTGGTGGATTTGTACACAAACACTCCCCCGACACCAAAGCATAATGAAAATCTTTACTCACATGTTTTAGGTCGTTTCCTGACCTTCCTTCTCGTGCGATGCGTCATTTTGCCCACTCTTTTAAATTACTCCATCTTGTACAAATTCATTGCATGTACAGACATATCTTGACACATATTTAACACTTATACATTTAACACTGACAACATTTTAAATACACTGGTGTATCCGTTTAGAACACACAATAAAAACACTGAAAATATATTACTTTTAACACAAAATCTTGATATATTTACACTTCACAAATTCTGATCACTAGGCCGCTATTAAGCCTATCACACGTGACCTCTTGACCTCCCGTCTCCAAGGGTGAAATTTAGTAATGTCGGATTCCTATCCTCTCCGAATATGAAAGTCTCGAATCATCTACTTCCTCCCTGCAATAGCACTCCCTCGAATCCCGATCCTGACGATCTGCTATTTCTCTGACTCGAACGGCTCCCCTTTTAGATCCTATTTATTGATCTTAGCGAAAGTCTGTTCTGTTCACGGTCCCCTCGATAATCTATCGGTGACCTATGGATTTTTTAGCAACTAATACTTCTCGAGTCTTAGTGCTTTTGAATAGTTCGTCTGCTTTCTTGAGACAATGTCTATAGTTTCCTTTCTTCTTCGCTTATTCGGTTCTCGAACTTCCAATCTTCAAGAATACTTTGCGAACCTTATTCTGTCTTTCCCTGCTCGGGTTCTTTAAATTTGATAAAATGTTTATCTCGCTGTTCCGGTACTTCCGTACGTTATGATACTTTTGGTCGTTTACTTAAAGACCTATCGCCCTGAGTTCTAAGTTCGCAGCCTGCTTTGACTGTATTTTATGAACTTTTCACTGTAAATTTTCTTCTGGCGGACCTAAATCATGTAACTAGGATTTTCCTAATTTTCAACACGGCGATACTGTAATATTACTTCTTTGCAACTCGCTACGGATCACGTAAGTTATTAATACCGCGACCCCGTGGCTGTCGGATAATGTCTATGCGATGTGATACTGCGTTTTTCTCCTCAAGGAGTACTGGTAAACTGCCTTCGATGTGTTACAGCGTGACGCCCCCTCACGGACTGTCGGAATACTGCATTCGGTGTCTGATGTAGCACAGTGACGCGCCCTCGGGCCGTTTGATAACTGCATGATTGGTCTGGCTTGGCCTGGACTTTTATACTATTTAGTCAAAAATAAATAAAATCCTAGTCCTTTTCGTGACCAACTTTTGAAATAATTGCCGTACAATTATAAAAATTATATCTCCTGAAAGCTCGTCTTCCAAACGTCAAATGATCTCACTGCGCATAAGAATCGATCGTGCATTTCGGAGATATTAATTAATTTTTAGTCTTCAGCTGGGTGGGTGGTGCTGTTCATTTTTAAATTCCCCACTCCTCTGGTATCAGTGAATCCCCGATGACGTATGCTGCGTTTGCATTTCTTTCCTGTGCAATTATTACAAGCTATTTCTTTACACAAAAATCTCTAATCCGAAATGATTCACAGTACTGTATTTATTTACTTATTTTTATTCCTGCAAATGGGTTAAATTTAATTATTCTTCTTCTGGCACAGCGGCGCTGTTGCCGTTTTACTGCATGGTAAGCTGGATTCCGAGTCACGCTTCTCTGTCTCACAGCCAAAACTTTCCACTCGTTCTATTAATACTCATGACCGGCTCCTTATCGATGAGTCAAGAAGTATGATCTCATTTCCTGAACACCTGGTCCAGCTGCTTGCGCAACGTTATGCTAGCATCCTTGCTTGAAATCTTTCTCCGTTCCATTAGAAACTGTATGTTTCTTTCGTTCCTTTCACAAATACATGGATTCGACCCCCTTTGAGCCAATGGTACATGGGTTCATCTCTCCCCTCCTTAGGTAAATAAATTTTCGAAAAATTTTGAGGAAATTTATTTTAATTATTCATAAAAATCTTATTTTTTTCCTTTAAATGTCGAAGCCATCATAACGTTCATCCGTACCTTCTGATTTTTATTCCTTTAAAATCCCACGATAATTTGGTTTTTCCATCTTTTTAAGTCATATCCGGTAATTGTGTAGGTTGGGTACGCTCTGTCCCTACCCTTTCTTCCCTTTTTTATTTGTCTGGACTTTAGGTTTCCAGAACCTCATTCTTCTTTACGGGTGTGGTCTATCCCTACCCGTTTCTTTATTTCATCATTCTCCTTTCTTAAATTGAAATTTTCTTCTTCAACAAAATCAATTATTTCTTTTATTTCCCAAAATAATTTCTTCAATTCGCATTCGCACTCGAATGTTTGAGCTCTGTTTCCCTTTTCTACCTTATTCTCGTTTCTATCAAAAGTGGATTCATCTCTAAATTGTTCCATAACCAGGGCTTGTTCATTTGCTTCATCGAAGTCTTCGGGAGGGTAATATACTTTTAAATTTGCTGAGTTCATGGTCACTTCATGATTCGTTTCACAGTTCCGAATTCTATAGGCATTATTTCTCAAATCTCTTATTATTTGATACGGTCCGTGGTACATTTTCTGGAACTTTTTGTACACGCGGTTCCCTGGATCCGAAATGGCTGGTCTTTTTACTAACACCATTTTCCCTGCTAATAGTGGCCGATGATACCTCTTGTGCCTATTTCTTCTTTGCCTCCTGTCGGCTTGAGCTTTTAGATGCTCAAAGGCTCTTCTAATACGTACATCTCTTCCCGGCTGAGCGTCTGCTGGCCTAGGAATTACCAGACTCCAAGGTCTTTCTGGTTGCTCATTCCGATGTAACGTTATTGGTATCTCTCCCGTAGATTCATGGATTGTATTCTTTATACAAAATTCGATAATATCCAAGATATCTATCCACTTCCAATTTTCTTCGGCACAGTATATTCTACAATACTTGGCCGTCTCCCTCATCACTCTTTCTACAGGATTTGCCTCAGGATGGCGAATACTTGACAAAATCTGACGTATTCCAAGTCTTCCTAATTCTTGTCTGAACTCTACACTGGTGAAACAACTACCGTGATCCGACAACAAATTCTCAGGTTTTCCCAGAGTCGGTATCACTTTTTCTTTGAGTCGTTTTAACACCTGTTTGGTACTAGTCTTCTGTATGGGAGCAAGGACAACCATTTTTGTGAAGACATCCATAGCCACCATTATGTGTCGATTTCCTCTTCTTGCCTTGGGCAAAGGTCCGAAATTATCAATAGAGATGATTTGACCTGGCCTCTCGGGCAACAATGGTATAGGCTTTTGTCTCATCAGAAATGCATTTGGTTTAATCCTTTGACATAGATCACATGTCTTTAGCGTGTACCTTACAGTTTCTCTCAGTCTCGGCCATACAAATGCTTCTTTCAGCATCGAGACGGTTTTGTCGACTCCCATATGTCCGAACGATCTATGGGCTAACCATACTATTTTCCTCTGCAAAATTGCAGGGACAACAATCCCTAATCGTGTATGGTCAGAGTCCACAATATATATAATAATCCATTATAAAATGTGTAATCTTGAGCTATCTTATTAGCTTCCGTGTACGCCAGTGTTCCCCTTATCAAACTTCCTTCAAGGAAAGATATTAGCATGTTCATCCATGGATCCTCACGTTGCCGTTGACTAATGCTTCTTAACTCATTTAGAGTACGCTGATCCCTGTCTTCCAAATCAATAGTCATTACTTCCTCTTCTGTGGACTCTGGCTGTCTACTTAAATAATCTGGAACTACATTTTCTTTTCCTGGGCAGTATTCTATCTTTACGTCAAACTGTTGAATGTATAAAGCCCAACGCATCAACCTTTGACTGGATAAATCAGTCTTCATCAAAAAGGTTAAGGCTTTATGATCCGTCCTTAAAGCGATTTGAAACCCATATACTATCTTTCGCCAATATTGCAACGCGTGCAATATCGCTAACAGCTCGATTTCGCTGATGGTATAATTTTTCTCGTGTGGTTTCAGTCTCCGACTTGTGAAAGCTAGATAATTTTTCTTCAGGGTTATCCGGGTTTTCCTGATATAGCATTGCTCCTATTCCAATCGGGGATGCATCTGTTTGAATGATAAATCTCTGATTAAAATCAGGATATCCTAGCTTCACATAGTTTAAGAGCATTTCCTTGGCCTCCACAAATGCTTTTTCTGTTTCCTCCGTCCATTTCCACTTGCCCCCCTTCTTCAGAAGGTCCTGTAGTGGTGCAACAGTTTTTGTGTATGATGGACAATGTCCTGAGAAAAATCCAATCAATCCCAAAAACTGGCGAACGTTCTTCACCTTCAAAGGCCTTGGAAAATCTCTTATCGATTCTAATTTGCATGGATTTGGTTTAACACCATCCTTATCAATCACATGCCCTAAAATGTTACTTGTCTTTGACAAAAATTTGACTTCTTTAAATTGATTTTAAAGTTAGCCCTTCTTAAGTCTTCCAATAAGTTCTCTAACTTTTCTAAATGTTCCTCAATGTTTTCCGAGGTAAGCAAAATATCATCCACATAACGGATAGTGCAATCTTTCACTTCCTCTGACAGGTTTCGATCAAGCGCTCTTATTAAGGCAGATCCCGCGGTCTTCAATCCAAACGGACATCTCCTGAAGCAGTATGTTTGTTGGTCGAACTGAAATCCAGTTAGAAGACTGGTTTTCTCTTCCATTTCGAGATGATGATACGAAGAATTCATATCAATATTTGTGAAAATCTTCTTGCCTTTAAATTTCCTCAGTATTTCTTTTATGGGTGGTGCCGAATCATTTTCTGGTATGATTTTTGCATTTAAATTCCTGGCATCTAAACACACCCTTACTGAGCCATCCGGTTTACTCACAATCACTAATGGACTAACATATGGTGTCGCCATTTTTTCTATAACACCTGCATTCATCATCTCCTGCAGTGTTTTCTTCGTTTGTGGGTAATGTTTTTCCGCAACCGGGTATGGTTTTTGTCTGAACGGTGCCCAATCATTGACTTGGAACGCGTATTAAAAATTTTCAATCTTCCCTGGCTTGGAATCAAATACGTCCCTAAAATTCAATAATAATTCCTTTAATTGTTCCTTATTTTCGAGGTTAACTTTAGCTTCGTCTACTTTTCCTGACAGGTTGGTCTCGAACTCAGTTTCCAAATTATCTTCGAGTTCTATGTTGAGGACTTCAAATATCCTTTTTATGTCCTTACAACCTTCTTCCGTTACTTCTTCCACATGCCATACCTGTTCTCCTATTTTTGCATCCTGTTCCTGTAGGTTAATGTTTTGTACATCCACATCCTCTCTTTGAATTCTAATGCAGTTTTGCGCTAGGTCTATGATGACCTTGTTCTCACGGATAAAATCAATACCTAATATGACATTATACGGCAATTGATTTACCAGCAAAAAGCATTGCGAAATTTCAGCGTTACCCATGATCAAATCGATGTATACCTGAAATTTACATGTTAAAGATTTTTCAGGAATAATCCCCTTAATCTTTACACTTGATGTGGGAATTTTTAATACGCGGCCCCTTGATTCCAATTCATTTAGAAGGGTTTGCGTAATTAAACTTATTGTGGATCCGGTATCAATTAATGCCCTGACCAGTAATCCTTCTATCCTTAACATAATTATGGGTAATTCTCTTTTAATAGGTGGGATTCCTCCCACATCCTCGTTAATTAGCTCATCTGGTCTTGCTATCCAATTCACAATTTCTACCTCCTCCCAGCTCCTGGTATGTTTCCACTTTTGACGATTTAAATTTGAATTTTTTTAAATCCTGAGGGCTTCCTTTCCCCTCATTCTTTAATTGAGCTTGTAGTTCCAAGCTTTGAGCTCCGTCTAGTCGGTCGGGTGATTTCCGGTTCTTTATTGCCTCACTCCAACGGACTTTTTGCCTTTCAGGTTCGTCTGGTCGTTCATTCATATAACGAAGACTTTCCTGATATCTCTCTTCTATTTCGGCCCGATATTCATCATCCCTATCCTCTGGCCTTACGTTCCTTCTGGGATAATTTTCCCATCTCTTTCGGTTTTCTTGCCACTGATGGTTATTGTTATAGGGTCGGCTCTCTTGTTGCCTATAACCCGTATTCCTAGGATTTCTTCCTCGATATCCTCCTCTGTAGTATGGCTGTATTCCCCTAGGCTCTTGGTGCCCATACTCTCGACCTAGTCCCTGAGTATCAGTACTAGTGGACTGATTTCTGGTCGATGGTTTCTCTCTGTTTTCCTGACTGCTGGCCATATGTACCTGTTCAGTCTGTCTTTGATGCCTGGGAGTAACGTGCGAAGTCGTCATATCTAATTGACGTAATACACTCTCCACTTCCACAGCACTTCTGGCTTTGGATGAGATTAACAGCCTCTGGATCTCATATGGAAGTTGTCTTGCAATGGCGGCACACAGGTCGTTCTCCGCTGGAGCAATGTCAAGTTCCCGGAATTTACACAGTTGAGCGGTGAAAAATTCTGAATACTTAGTTGGTGCATTTGTGCTGTACATCCTAGAGTACAGATCTAGCCTCAAATTCTCTTGGACGTCTGCTGCCCAATATCGTTTTAGAAAGGCTTCTCTAAAGCCTTCCACCGTATCAAAGGTGTACCTGAAGCTTCTGAACCAAGTAAGACAATCACCTGCCAACAGCTTCTCAATTGCTCTCAGTCTCCGATCCTGAGGAACTTTCATTTCGTTCAAGTGCTCTGCGACTTCCTTTAACCAGTATTTAGGAGTAATAGACATATTATTACCCGTAAACTTTACAGGTCTGTCCTCATTCGAATTGATGATGTTTATTATCTGACCATTTGTCTGGTTCATGTACGGGGTTGACATCGCCATCGGATATCCTGGGTTTTTATAAGGGCTCTCCCCTCCTAAGTCCCTATCTGTATCTGTACCTTGTTCACGGGGATCTACCCATCCTGTCTTTGGAAACTCATCCTGACTCTCAAATTCTAATTTCCTTTCTCTTCGGGCACTTTCTCCATTCGCCATGAGTTGAATTTCCATTTGACTGTTCTTGTGTTCAGTCCTTTCCAACCGTGAGCTTAATTCATTTTGATTTCTTTCTTGATTCCTTTTACTATCTTCCTCTACCTTTTTGAGTTGGAATTTCTCTTCCCGGAAACTATCCCTGATTTCAGCTAATTGATCTTCTACCTCTTTCTTGATGACCATGACCTGTTCTGTTATAATTTCGGGTTTAACGTCACCTCTGGTATCTAGGTCTTCTCGTATTTCCTTTATTTTCTTCTCCATTTCTCTTCGTCCTTTGACCATATCTACTTTAATTCCTTCAAGCTTTTCCTCAGTTTTCCCTTGACTCTTGTACAATCTCCTCAAGTGGTCTTGGACCTGATTTACTTCAGTATTGGTTTTTCCTACTTGGAACTTTAATGTTCCGATGGTTTCCTGAACCTCATTAATACCCTGACTTATTTCATCTATCTTATGGGTACTTGCCTTATTTTCTTCATCTCGTTGTTTTCTTTCTCTCTGGAGATGATCTTCGTATATACCTAATTTTTGATTTATTCCATCCTCGTACTTCTTTAAGTTCTCATCTACCTGCCCGGTAAACCGCTCAAATTGACCTTTCATATCCCGCGCATCCTTTTGATTTTGATTTTTCATCTCAGTTACTTCGGTCTGAACTACACCGATTTTGTTCTCGAGGGTTTCTACTTTCTCCTCAACCCTTTCAAATCGGGTTCCTAGCTCATTCACACTTTTTTTTTATCTCATCCCGGGATGTTTTACAGATATCGCTGTTAGATTCTATCTGAGTTTTTAATTCGTTGTACACCCCTTGGATCTGGGTTACAAGTTTCTCTTCACATGCCTCTACATTTTCTTTACATGCTTTTTCCATGCTATTTAATTTAGTTTCTATAGAACCAAAATTACCTCCTAAATTTTCAAAGTTTTCTTGACACTTAATTTGGGATTTTACCATACTTTCATTCAAGGTATCTATTTGGGCTTGCAATCCTGACTGAAGTGCCCCCTTTTCCTTTTCAATTTTACTTGTGATTTCCCCTTTTAAATCATTTAATTTCTTCCCAAACTCAGTGTCAAAACCTTGGAATTTGTTATCCATTGTCCCTTCTATCTCAGCCTTCAGTTCACGGTTCATGTTTTTACACTCGGCCTGGATAGATTCTAATTTAATTCCCATGTTATCACTATTAAATTTTAGTGACTCTAAACTTTGATTCATGGATCCTAGATCCCTTTTATTTTCCCTCTGTTGGCTATCCAACTTATTCAAACTCTCATTTATGGATTCGAACTCTTTTTTATTTTCATCCTTTTGGAGGCTCAATGTATTGTCTATCGTTCCCAATTTATTGTTCATGGCCTCCCAAGAGCCGTTGCATCTCTTCACTCAATGCCATCTTATTAGAATATAGTGGGCTACTCATGCCACATCGCTAGTACATGCCTGCGAGATGGTGATCTGAACCATTGTGTCCCAATTTCTTTAAAAATTTACTTTAGTACGGGTATTTACTACAACGTACCATTTTGATATCTTTATTCAAACTCAAAAACTTTTATGGAAGTATTAAAAAAAATCAAAACTTCGAAAAACCATTCTTAAAAAAAAATGAAAATTTTGATTTTTCGAGAAAACTCGGGTTTTCCCTAGGAAAACTCGGCCCTGCGTACTGGGCGCCATTTTATTCGTTTTACTGGGGGGTTGTTTAATTCAGGGCTACTCGGTGTGAGTTTCCAGGGACCCATGCGGTCAGCTAACCTTATACGTTGTAGCTATTCCTATCATTACTTTACTTTACATGAAATGACCGTCTTAAGTGTTCCTCTAGTTATTAATCCAAGCACACTACCTATATTTCCCCATGTGCCCTTTTCAGCAAGAAATATGCAAATCACAGTATGCCAGCATTGCTCAATTCGGGATTTTCGGGGTTGTAGTATGTTCTCCCACTCTGTGACTTACACATTTTGGATTAAATAGAGGATACACTTGCAAAAATAACAACAAAATCAACTCCTATTTCAAAGCCTTTAATTAACCAAAATTATGGCGCTACAAACAATAAAACAAATAAACTACTGACCAAAATCCTTCTACTTGTTCAAAGTGAACAAGGAATAATATAAAAATTAAACAAATATTATATTAACACACAATGGTTTCCATTAAACCAACAACTCATAATTATTTTTACTTCCATAAAGTATCTATCTTAAAGTTCCATATAACTACGAGCTCCTTTGGCTCGATACTTTCCAATAATAACGGTGTCATTCTTTTTTACACCTCAATAACTATTTTTATATTTTCTTATCATCAAAACAAATATCTAAGTACATTTAAAGTACATGTTAATTCTCTACTTAAATATTTGGGCACTTCACATGTTCTCAGCATTCACCATCTCTCTCAAGTCTTACAAATTCACCATAGTGATCGGGAAAATACTTGTGTACCCCAGAGTTATAAAGATTACTTGACAAAGTCAAAAACTATGATTACTCCCAGAATCTAGTTATCTTCATTAAACTCATGGAATCCTACGTTCATACAACATTACAATAGGGATTGTTATTTATTTTATTTGTCTTATAAGACCATTATCACATAAGAAAACGACGATCTGAACTGGCAAGCGATAATTTAATCTACAAGGACCTCGGTTCAAAACCCGGGTCATTAACAACTTTTAAACACTCACGGTGTATTTATTACTTCTTACAGACGGCCTTCACCAACCCTCCTGCTATTAGGGTCTGACCGTATACTTGAATGAGATTTATGACTGTGAGGGTGACTTCCCGTCTAGTCTGCGTGTGGGAGCTCTCCTCAATGCTTTTAAAACAAATCTTTCTTTCTTTTCAGCTCTCTGGGGAGACCTGGCATTTTACTTCACTTATTTCCTTTCAACAACATTTTAGGTTCATAAACCACTTTCATAACCTTGGCATTTATTAATTATGAAGGATCCTCATTGATTGGGAATAGTAATACACGTTTTACGACGAATAATTAGGGGCTTCAACAACAAGAGGAGTCTAGGTTCGACTCTCTTAACATGCCTCGGGAACCATTCCCACATTGGAGGACTTATACAAAATGCGATTTAGGGTCGGCCGTGGCCTACATGACCTACGCTCAATAATACCATACATTTGATCCCTTTTACAATATAATAACACACACATGGCCTCGTGATCTACGTCACTATTTGAGGACTTACAACATATCTCAATTTACCGCAATCAACTACCCCTCATAAGTAGGGACCGGAAAAATTAGCATCTATTTGTTTCAAAATTAGCATCTATTTTCTTCAAAATTAGCATCTATTTTCTTCAAAATTAGCATCTATTTACAAAGTTAAAAATCATCACATTGTAATATTATTTTAACGACTTCAAGGTTATGAAGTGCAGTTATAGTCCTCAAACGAAAGCATTGTCAGTAGTTCAGCATTGCTTTCTTTCAAATTGCACCGTCTGTCTGTAACCACCGTGTTGTAATGGGACAACACACGCTCGCTATCTACATTGTTCGTTGGGGTCCACAAAACAGTATTTAGCAAATATGCTGAACTCTGTCTGAACTGCAGTTAATGCAAGTATGACATCATATTTTTCACTTTCTTTCATCTGGGTTTGAATTGCATTTAGCCAACCGTGGCCGAAGACGCGGCGAACGATGTACAGCGTGCTAACACTCACGCTGCGCCGTATGCTAGCACGCGGCCGAGTTCTGATGCGACGCAATGCGTTAAGACGAAATCATTGAGATTCGAGAAGACTGAACTGCGTTTCCCTGCGATGTAACAGTAGGCCTACTTGCGCAACTGTTGTGGCGCGCTAATCGCTAATTCGAACGTATCTCAAGGCGGCGAATTTAGCCAACCGTGGCCGAAGACGCGGCGAACGATGCACAGCGTGTTAACACTCACGCTGCGCCGAATGCTTGCACGCAGCCGAGCTCTGATGCGAAGCAATGCGTAAAGACGATATCATTGAGATTCGAGAAGACTGAACTGCGTTTCCCTGCGATGTAACAGTAGGCCTACTTGCAGAACTGTTGTGGCGTGCTAATCGCTAATTCGAACGTGTCTCAAGGCGGCGAATTCAGCCAATCTTGGCCGGAGACGCGGCGAACGATGTACAGCGTGCTAACACTCACGCTGCGCCGTATGCTTGCACGCGGCGCCTCGATCCCTAATCGGCTCGTATCGAAGTTCGGACCAACTCGTTGTTGCTCGCTCTTCCTGTTAGTATCGCTTCGGGTAAGTTCCTGGACAATGACGACTGTTGTGGCGCGCTAAATCGAACGTGTTTCTACCTGAAGGTTATTACGGTCACTTATATGACGGTGTCAGTAATGAATGCAAGATATATGCGAGTACTTTTTCCCCCTGAAATTTCAATTAAAAACATGGGGTGCGAGATATACGCGGGGGCGAGATATACGCGAGCAAATACGGTATATCGATCAGAGCGGTTGAAAAATATATGCGTCATATTTGCAGTATTTCTCATGATTTCGCCGAAATATGTGGTTTTCGCCACTAAAATATCACATTTTCGCAGAATTCGCACCAAAATCGCATATTTGTACTAATTTCGCATTTTGTTCAAAATTCGCATTTTGTCGCATTTTGAATTTAGGTACCACAGTGCTTCAGAACACCTTAAAACTATTTAAAAAATGGTTTTAACACATATTACAAAAATTCGCATTTATCGCAAATGCGAATTTTTCCGGTCCCTACTCATAAGTAATTTACCAAGTACGTTTAAATTCTACGCATTCCTAGCGTGACATTTTATTTTAACTGCGCTCCCTTGCGCTATACATTATTTTAAGGCCTAGCGTCTTCCAAAGAACTGATAAATTCCATATTAACAATTGATACATATTTCAATTTTTATATTGATCTTTTCCTTTGACAATAATCGCTCTATTTTTAAGAACATGCATTAACATCATGTCTTATACTTTTATTAAGGCTCCAACGCTCTTATTTTCATATCATTCAATTTAATCTTTATTTATATTTCTTTTATTATTATTATTATTATTATTTATACGCTTGCTTTTATAACATTCGTCAAATATACTGACATTTTATTTATACATTTCCTCTACAGGACTTATTCTTTCACATAATTATTTATAATTTCTCAAATTCTATTTTTGTTCAGACCGCGTTCTTATTCTGTTATTAGTTATTTAGAAACATCCCTTTTACTCAAAACTCCCGTGGAATTGTACACAAACACTCCCCCGACACCAAAACATAATGAAAATCTTTACTCACATGTTTTAGGTCGTTTCCTGACCTTCCTTCTCGTGCGATGCGTCATTTTGCCCACTCTTTTAAATTACTCCATCTTGTACAAATTCATTGCATGTACAGACATATCTTGACACATATTTAACACGTATACATTTAACACTGACATTTTAAATACACTGGTGTATCCGTTTAGAACACACAATAAAAACACTGAAAATATATTACTTTTAACACAAAATCTTGATATATTTACAATTCACAAATTCTGATCACTAGGCCGCTATTAAGCCTATCACACGTGACCTCTTGACCTCCCGTCTCCAAGGGTGAAATTTAGTAATGTCGGCTTCCTATCCTCTCTGAATATGAAAGTCTCGAATCATCTACTTCCTCCCTGCAATAGCACTCCTTCGAATCCCGTTCCTGACAATCTGCTATTTCTCTGACTCGAACGGCTCCCCTTTTAGATCCTATTTATTGATCTTAGCGAAAGTCTGTTCTGTTCACGGTCCCATCGATAATCTATCGGTGACCTATGGATTTTTTTTAGCAACTAATACTTCTCGAGTCTTAGTGCATTTGAATAGTTCGTCTGCTTTCTTGAAACAATGTCTATAGTTTCCTTTCTTCTTCGCTTATTCGGTTCTCGAACTTCTAATCTTCTAGAATACTTTGCGAACCTTATTCTGTCTTTCCCTGCTCGGGTTCTTTAAATTTGATAAAATGTTTATCTCGCTGTTCCGGTACTTCCGTACGTTATGATACTTTTGGTCGTTTACTTAAAGACCTATCGCCCTGAGTTCTAAGTTCGCAGCCTGCTTTGACTGTATTTTATGAACTTTTCACTGTAAATTTTCTACTGTCGGACCTAAATCCTGTAACTAGGATTTTACTAATTTTCAACACGGCGATACTGTAATATTACTTCTTTGCAACTCGCTACGGATCACGTAAGTTATTGATACCGCGACGCCCGTGGCTGTCGGATATTGTCTATGCGATGTGATACAGCGTTTTTCCCCTCAAGGAGTACTGGTAAACTGCCTTCGATGTGTTACAGCGTGACGCCCCCTCACGGACTGTCGGAATACTGCATTCGGTGTCTGATGTAGCACAGTGACGCGCCCTCGGGCCGTTTGATAACTGCATGATTGGTCTGGCTTGGCCTGGACTTTTATACTATTTAGTCAAAAATAAATAAAATCCTAGTCCTTTTCGTGACCAACTTTTGAAATAATTGCCGTACAATTATAAAAATTATATCTCCTGAAAGCTCGTCTTCCAAACGTCAAATGATCTCACTGCGCATAAGAATCGATCGTGCATTTCGGAGATATTAATTAATTTTTAGTCTTCAGCTGCGTGGGTGGTGCTGTTCATTTTTAAATTCCCCACTCCTCTGGTATCAGTGAATCCCCGATGACGTATGCTGCGTTTGCATTTCTTTCCTGTGCAATTATTACAAGCTATTTCTTTACACAAAAATCTCTAATCCGAAATGATTCACAGTACTGTATTTATTTACTTATTTTTATTCCTGCAAATGGGTTAAATTTAATTATTCTTCTTCTGGCACAGCGGCGCTGTTGCCGTTTTACTGCATGGTAAGCTGGATTTCCGAGTCACGCTTCTCTGTCCCACAGCCAAAACGTTCCACTCGTTCTATTAATACTCATGACCGGCTCCTTATCGATGAGTCAAGAAGCATGATCTCATTTCCTGAACACCTGGTCCAGCTGCTTGCGTAACGTTATGCTAGCATCCTTGCTTGAAATCTTTCTCCGTTCCATTAGAAACTGTATGTTTCTTTCGTTCCTTTCACAAATACATGGATTCGACCCCCTTTGAGCCAATGGTATATGGGTTCCGTATATGTGTGCCAGATTTGGAATAGTTCGAATGCATAACTTCTGAGATATCCAACATAGAGCTCAAATTACAATTGCGATTATCAGGAGTTGGTAGCACTGACGTCAATGTCAAATATGGACGTGAGAAATCCTTTCCAAATTTGGTTTGGATAGTTGCAGCCATTTGGGAGTGGGTAGGGTGGGGGGGGGGGACACACAGACAGACAGACAGAAGGACAAACAGACGGACATACATACAGACAGACACACATTTTCCCGGATCGATCTCATAAGACTACTTTTTCCTCATTTTTGCAAAATTAGAAAAGTAGGCTAAAAATAGGTCATCTGTTGTGACGTTTTCATCTCCTATACATAAAATGCTTTATTTGAAATCGGGGTACGTGTTGAGAATCTGGATCCAAAGATCTTGGGTTGTATCCCAGCTCTGCAAACCATTTAATTCTGGTCTGATCCTCTCGAGGCTAAGTTAAGATATAATCGATTTCCACCTTAGCTGACCTAGAAATAGATTTGCATGGTTTCCCACTTGTATTCAAGGCAAATGACTGGATTGACCAAGTACCATTTTGATCGAACGAATCCTCGCCGATATAACGCAATAAATTATGCCCAGGATTGGATGTCATAGCGGGCGTTTATGACGCGCACATCGGCCCTCAGTCTAGACCGCATTGAGACAAAATTATGAGAGACGACAATAAACCATTCAGAGATCGAAGCACAAGCAAAGAACGAACATGGTATTTAACAATCGCGTATTTTTGGGCAGGAGCGATGTGCGTTTGTTTGTTACGTTAGAATTTGCGGGAGGACGGTGCAGCGACGTAGCTGATTGTCTTTGAGTTTCGAATTCCATGACTGCGAGGATAAACTTTCAACTGATAAACCGTATAGGGAAGGGCATCCAACCAAAACCAAAAAGGCCAGGGTGGCTCCGACCACCCCTAACAATGGCGATACGCACTAACGTGCAAGGCCTTGGAGCTAGACTACCTCTGGACTGGAAAGACAAGTGAGTTCGAACCCGATCGTCACCTTTTTTTAATGGTTCCCTTTATTTAACTGCAACAATTGCCAGGATGGTACTATTTAATAGGCCACGCCCACTTCCTTCACACTCCTTGTTATCTTTAATTCATCTCCATTCATTTAATTTCTCAAACATTCCTCTCAAGATGTTGGCGCCATAACAATCATTGCCACATAGACTCTCATCTGACCCAATCCCCGAGTCCGGAGAAACAAGAATAATAAAGGGTAGAACGACTCAACATTTCCATTGACATCTGTTTTCCCTTTATTGTTTCACCCTTACTACACACTTTAAGTAGTGGCATCTCTAACAAAACAGGGTGTAGGATACAAACTAGGAATTTCCATGGGTGATGGCTGAACAAGGGTCTATTGAAACCGATAGCCTGGCCACGGTTCATGTCTTAACGCCAATCGCTGATTTGTTGTAGTCAAAGGAGTAAACTCTCCTATAGTGTTAACTTTTCTAAGGCGGATAATGAAAGCTTTGTTTATAGGTCATTTTCCGATGACAATGAGCCAACTACACACGTTCCAAAACCACATATTAATCAATTATGTGGAATTCTGGCTAAATTACACCCATGGGCGTTACATAAATAACGCCTTCCAATAATCATTTCCATTGAATATATTAACTATAACTTTGTGGTAAGTTTCAAAGCACATTCTCAATAATAATATTTCAGTTAACTAAATACCACACGTCTTTGTAATAGTTATGACTGGCACTTCTAATTTCAACATACAAATACCAATGGAAATATCCAATAATATATATGTGTCTTTACGATCATGCATTGACAACATACCATACGTTAGGAAAATTTCCTAGAATTTATTATTTCGATTGTACGATTTTTACCATTGCAACGAGAGCATAGCACAAGACTTCATATTTTGGAAGAGTTTTGAAGAATTATACATTGACTGTTCAACCTTTCGATTCATCGAAATATAATGTTTGTCGTGTTGACCGACTGAAAAATATTAAATTTCTTTTTTTAAGGCAACACTGAGAAATGGCTTTCAATATGATAACTTTTCATTCATAATGAATGTTGTTTGTTTTTAAGTAAATTTAACCCCAGTGGCGACTGCTGGTCTCCGTACCTGGTATACCGCAAGTGCACCCTTCCTCTTTACTCACCCCATGCAACCAATATCAATATGCCCAATAATAATAATAAGTCAGAATTATTATTATTATCATTAGAGTTGGAGAAAAACATATCCGTAATTTGTAATAAAGATTAACTTATGTCTATATACCTAAAGAATTTCTGTTCCACTGTTGAACACTTTCCACATCCCCTCATTCCCCAGTTTATTTTGGTTACATCTTTCAAGCGGCTCCTTTCATCTTCGCACTTCCACCTTCTCTCTCCGTTCCAGACAAGTGTCGTATTTTTTCTTGGAAATATGACACTGGCCACCTGTATTTGCGTTCAAAGAACACCCCGTGGCATAGCCGTGCACGTTAAATCACCCCATGGGGAGCTGCAGCAAGTCCGCATATCGGGTTCGAATCTCGACGCTGATAGAGGCTACCATGAGTGTGTTTTTGTCCGAGTTTTCCTAGACTATTTCCAGCCAAATGCAGCAATAGTACCTCAGTTCATCATAGAAGCGTGAATAATTCGAGGAAATAAAATGTCTAGTATACTCTCGCTTACGGTCTACACAAGTTGAAACTAAATTTGGAAGCTCAGGAGTCGGCCTTCCTTTCTCCTTAATTTCCACTTTCTGAGGGAATCCAATTAAATTAAATCCCTTGGTTAGCACGTCCTCAATGACGCACCCACAATCCACTTCCGGTGCTTCACTCACACTACAGATTTCTATATTAATTCACTGTTGACAAAATCCCTTCGAGACTGACTTAAAACAAACATACAACGACACTGTCTCGCAAATAACTGAAGAAGCTGAGCGCTTGCAATGTTCCGCGGGTCAACAACTTCCCCTTGAAACAGCCAATCAGCATTAGGCATAGTTGAACCGCATGATCCTTGCGCAATACCTTGGGCTGAAATTTGCTGGGCATAAGCTACCCATCCCCTACTCCTCGTGCCTCTGACGAGCCAGCGAGCGCCACCGGGACACCCTTGCGGTAACTCAGTACAGTCACTCATAACTAAAACTGTACACCACAACTAAAAGTAAGTATGGTACGCTGCTATGACCGCCGACTTGCGTGACAACAATCTGCAGAAAATATATGACAAGAACGATTTTCATGACTGCAACATGTCTAAAAAGTGACAAGAAAATATTTTTACATTTTTAAAATCTCGGGTGGTATACGGCCGGTATATGCGGTATATGGGAGAATTCGCCACTGACCAATACGGAATTGTACGGACATCCTTTTTCTATTATTGTTAAAAGTATTACTTAGTTTAAGACCTAGGAATAATTCTGAGGAAGGTTCCATTGATAAACCGAAACGTGTACACATATTGAATATATGTTTCAATTTTGAATTGACAAGGCGGTTTTCCATTAAGACATACTGTAGATAACGAAAGCAAATATGAAATGAAAGTTCGTGGCCATATTGAAATTGAAACTTAAAATGAATATAATTTTGATGTTCTTGCCAGCCTATGCATAGAAGTTATCACACATTTTCCACAATTTCATTTAAGATTATATTCCAAATACGTGTCCCTTCGCAACACTTTCTGGCAGTTCTCACTCATCGTTGTCACCTGTTGTTATGCTTAGAGTTATGTATGTTAATATTTGTAGATTTATTCGTTTTTAGCGTTATAGTAAGGTACATTCTTCAACGTACAATAATTGCCCATTTTCCACTGAACATCAGGATGTTACAAATGATAACAGAAGATGCTAATATAATGCAATGGAATTATTCATTTCTGCATTTTCCTTCACGCACAAAAGGCTTTAAAGACTTTTATAGAATACCGTATAAACTTAGATGTGCTGACTATTTACAAACATTTGCATCTGACACGCTGCCCAAGAGTCAAATCAATTGTCATAATGTTTTTTCTTGGCAAATGGTTCCCTGTATCTTTTGTTGCCAACAAGGGATCCATTTAACCTTCGCGTCCAGTCTGATTGAGATGTGTAAGAACGACTTTAGTAGCATTGTTTACTCAGTGATTGGAACCCGAATTGTAAACTTAGCATCCGTTTTTGGGTGATTAAGTTGGCTCATTTGAGCTCCGCATGAACAGGAGTAGATGCTGGGGAAATAATGAGAGCATTGCTGATGCGCTGGACGATCATGTCCCTCTTACCACTTACCGCATCTCACTCCTGTCGAACCTCTAAACAGGTGCATATGACCAAGATTTTTTCGCTCTTTAAAACAGCAATCACCACCATTACCAAATTTTCCTTCATAGCTAACTTGTTCTTACGTGCTGAAATTATGGCTATCCATTCGTTCAATAACTTGCTTAGTTACTGTAGTTGTTTCATTTGGAGGGCTTGGGCATCGTGGTCATTTAGACCCGTATACTTAGGTGTGTGTTGATTTTGTGTTATTGTGGTGATTGCATAAGTGTGTGTGTTTGTAATTCATGTGAGGATTGGGAAAGAGGCAGCCGGGGCCTTAAGTTAGGAACCATCCCGGTATTTGTCTGGAGTAGAAGTGGGAAACATCGGAAAACCACTTCCAGGATGGCTGATGAGGGAATCTAACCTACCAATTCTCAGTTCTGTCTCACGAGGCTGAGTGTTCCTGACCTCACCCCAGAATTAAATTTCTTGACAGCGACCGGAAACGAACCCGGACTTCCGGGGTAACAACCAAGAAAGCTAGCCACTACACCCGGAATTAGAATCTACTTAGTTACTTATTTGTTTGTTTTAAAAGAAGCCTCCTTAAATATAATTTTCTTCTTTTGCATAAATCAGGTGTGCGCATTTGAGGAAAGGCATCTTCAAGAAGAAACCTTGAAAAGAAACCAGTGCGCTGCCCAATTGATGGTATTTTATTTAACTCGTTTGTCCCACGAGAATAATTCTTGTACATTCTATTACCAACACTAAATCAGGTCTATTTTAATACCCTTTGAGAAGCCAAGAATAACCAGTTAGCTCAACGAGGGATTTGTCGAAAGTTAATTGAGAAAATTGCTGTGGTGAAATGCACATGCTGAATTAACATCAATTTAACGACGGATTAAGAGTTAATTTACGTTGGTGAAAATAGCCCTACGAATGCATCGACTTCATCTGTGATCAAAGCCGTGAACTATGAGTTAGAAGAACTGCTCATAACTGTCAGGCCACCGGATACGAAATTTATACTTTCACATTGTATAAATTCTTTGAGAATTGCGCATGCTTATACCGGAATTCGGAAGAAATTCTCCAAATCCTGAGGAAGCGGATATCGCTAGCTGTTAACGACACCATTCGCCGCGAGTAATAAAAGAGATACCGTTATGGAGAAGGCGCAAGTGGTCATTAGACAGGGAAGACTTCGAAATACGAGAAGGAATGGGTCATAACGATCACTAACTGAATAAATTGAAGCAGAACGAATATCGATTCTGAGAGGAATAGCGAATAAATGTGAAAGAGAATATTGCACTGATGTATTCTGTTGGGGCTGGTAACGATAAAGCTATTGTAGTTTCGTCAAGCTGTCTTCCAATTAACGGTAGCACCCTCTGTTACACTATTACTAAGTCTGCCTATTTGGAGTTTACCGAAAACACTCTCCTTCTATTTCTCTACGTAGTTTTCGTGAACATCAGGGCACGTAAATTGTCCCTTTACTGCACAGTAGACCAGATGCTGAACGTAGCTGAGAAAATGCTGCTTTCAACACTATATATCAGAGTTAAATATTCAGGTTTGTCACATACATGAATATAAATTTATTTCCTTCTAATACATCCACTCAGCATAACGGGAAAGAGGAGCGGCACGAGAATGTACTCATCATGCCGTGCGAACATATTACTCCAACATGAATTGCTTCCTTTCATAACATAAAGACGAAGAGAAGGAAGTGTCAGGAGGCAACTTGAGCTTTTAGTTACAGGCATGTAGTTCTTATTTCATGAATATTGAATCTTGTGAAATATATTTCCGTAATAAATACATTGATCCACAGTTGAGATAGATGTGTAGCAAAATATGCATTCTTAACTAATCATTAAGAGATGTAAAATGAAGCAGCTTGAAGACATCGTGCACTGGACTGAAAATGCTGCCCTGCTGATGAAGGTGCTGTAGTTGTTGTTTTTCCACTGACTTTCCTCTCTGCCTTCCTGGCCCCAACTTTGTTCCAAGTCCCTCAATCCTAATTCTTCGAGGGTTGAGGGCATTTCCTTTCCCGTGTCGTTAATCTCCCTTACTCCTTTTCTTTTTTAACCTCTCTTCTTCTAGTCCATATGTCTCTAGTTTTAGTTGTAAGCTTCATTTCATCATCACTATCACCCAAACAATTGGGAGCCGATAACCTAGATGTTAGAACCCTTAAAACAACAGTTATCATAATCATCAACTTAATATCTCGCTTATTAGTACCAAACAAATACAGTACAGTGTTTCCTACATTCCCTTTTTGGATGCTTCTACTTAAGTACCGTACAAATTTGAACTCAATTTACCCCAGTAGTTTCAATAATTAAATGTGGATCCAAAAGCAAAAAATGGAAACTATATAATATAAATAGAACTTGAAAATAAAATGAAATCCTTATATTACTGTCCGCGCTTGAATATGGACGTGACACATGGATCTGTTGTTGTTGCTTTTAAATTTTGGGTCACCGTGGTTATTTCAGCCCTGTTTAGGCTACATTTGTGTACTTTTAGTGTGTACTGTACGTGTACACGCATACTGTGTATTAAAAATAAAAATAATAAAATGAGTTTTGTGTTAACCTGTGTTATTGTGGTAACTGTAGCAGTGTGTGTATTTTTAATTGAGATTAAATTTGAAAGGAGATGACCATGACCTTAAGTTAGGCATCGTCCCGGCATTTGCCTGGAGTAGAAGTAAGAAACATTGGAAAACAACATCTGGGTCGGCTCAGATGAGATTCGAAACCACCTCTTCTCAGCTTTGTCGCACGAGGCTAAGTGAGGCCCCCTTTTCAATCGTCAATCGTTCTTGACAGAACCAGGAATGAAACCCAGGACGTTTGGGACTGGACTCTCAATACGTACCTCTGTCTAGACTCAGAAGGCGGTCAATAGACTTCAAGCACTACAGATACGTGTGCTTGCTGAGTTGTCATATCTTCTCTGACCAATGGCACTGCTACAGCTACTTCTCCCATCATGCATCGTTGGCTCTCTCACCATAGAGAGCCTGCTGGGTGTAGTGGTTCAAGTAGTGCGATTGGTCTGCGAGGATATGAAGAATACAGCGCGCATTCCCTTCCGAGTCTTATTCACGCATGTAGAATACCGTCCTCTATAGAATTGGCTCATGAATCTGGAGATGTATTACTATCACAGACGTACAGTTTGTGACCTAGCCAATATGTATAAAACATTTCAGCAGGATTATGAGATCCACGTTCCCGATGTTGTGGACATACCATATTGTTTGTGGTGAGCTCCACGCCGCATTAATTCACTGTTCCCCTTTAAATGTCTCTCCTTTCTCAAGTCGGCGAGCGCTGGGAAGACACAAATCTCTCTGTCCATTAGACTGGCAAGCTAAACCCCTAGATTAATCTACTCCTCCCTCCTGCATTGTATCGCCAGTAACAGACCGTCTTGCTGGATACTGGAGGCAAGAATGATCAGATTTATTTCGGGCATGGTCATCTTATACAATATGCTTTTCTCCTCATCGAACAGAATTAAGCATAGCCTATAGAGTGGTGGAGTATAACCAGGAAGCCAGTAATATATGATTCGCCAGGTCAGGAAGCACCGAAGGACGTGAAAAAGTAAATGGTCCGTAGCTTAGTTGTATTAACTGCCAGTTGTAACACTTCAGTCGGTCAAAACAAATTTGACTAATGAGTGGACGGAATACAATGTATATGATATATAATAAGTAAGTAACACTCCTGAAAAAATACATATATTAGTTATGAACATTTTTATAATCATAAAATTGCCCTATAGTCAGAAAAATGTATTTTTCCACAATTATTATTTACTTATTATTAGTAATATATAATATACATTGTACCCCGCCCAGTCACTTTGGCAAATTCGTGTTGAGCGACTGAAGAGCTACAAATGGCAGTTATTATATGTAACACTCGAAGAAAAATGAAAACCCACAACCTGCTTCCATCGACCGACCGGGTCAGGGAATGGAATGAATGAAGCCCCCATCTAGCGGCGAGGATATGAACTGTGCCGGCTGCCGAAGCCTGTCGCACTCCCCTGGGGCAATGATTAAATGAATGACAGATGAAATGAAATGATAGTGGAGAGTGTTGTTGGTATGAAATTTGTGACAGGGAAAACCGGAGTACCCGGAGAAAAACCTGTCTGCCTCCGCTTTGTCCAGCACAAATCTCACATGGAGTGACCGGGATTTGAACCAAGGACCCAGTGGTGAGAGGCCGGTGTGCTGCTGCCTAAGCCACGGAGGCTGATATGTAAGATTGAAAGAATGGCTTCAAAACTTTACATTACTTGTATTATTTAAACATGTCTTACACACGATCAGATGTTCTATTATTTTGTGTGTTTACATTATGTTGTGCAACATAATAAAGTAGAGAAAATAAGACCATGACCGCCTCCTTCCCAAAACTCACCTGAATTACAAATACACACACCAATGCAAACGTCACAATAGCACACGTTATCAGAAAATACTTCAAACACACCAAGTGCACAAGGCTAAATGACCAAGATGTCTAAGCCCTGCTAATAAAACAACAAAACAACAATCACTTTATGTGGGACTGGTCTATGTAAGCAATCGGGCAACAACGTTTCAAGGATCATGTGATAACGGATGGAATTCACAATGCCATATTTTACAGTGGTCGATTCCTTCAGCGATGAACTCAGTGAATTTATGTAAGAAGAAGAATTAATTAACGATTTCTGCTGATCTGTCGGATGGCGAATAATAATAATAATAATAATAATAATCATAATAATAATAATAATAATAATAATAATAATAATAATGTTATTGGATTTACCACCCCTTCAACTACCATGGCTTTTAGAGACGTCAGGGTGCCGGAATTTTGCACCGGAGGGGATCTTTAACGTACGGTATCATAAATCTACTGACACGGCTCCTTCGCATTTACGCAATCTCAAATGCCCACTGACTGTGCCAGGATTCGATCGTGCAACCTTGGGCAAAACAGGCGAGAACGTTACCGCTGAGCCAAGCAGCCAGTCTATAACGCAACCAATAAAGAAATTCTTATTGGTATTTCGCAATGAAAGGCAAATTCGTTTAGTCAGTCAGATTTTCTGGAGTTGCGGAATAGCTACTTGGTTGAGTGGCAATGTTGAGGGGTCTCAGCCATCGGGCCTCATAGGGTGCAATCAATAGCACATCTTGCTGACCGCGCCTATAACCTCACAGCATTACTGCCCGTCGTTGAGGACACCTGCTGCTCTGATCACCTTCAATAGCCGAGGCACTTAAGTTAACAGCAGCCCATAGGGTCGCGCACCAATCATATCTTCTGATCCGTAGGTCTCCACAGGAATTGAGTGCTTCGGTACAAAAAGGAAACAATTCCAGTTTCTTTCGTAAACCCTTTTCTTGATGATTTGTAAAGAAATACTTCCACATTTCATAGATGAGTTGAGTTTATGGGGTTTCTTCTTTACTATAATCGTTCACAACTTGACGGTTAGCTCGCTTGGTCTTCATTCGAAGTACTAATTGAAAAATTGGTTCTGATGTAATTAAAAACCATTTGGGAAAATGAAATTGAACACTAAGTAAAGGGGCGTACAATTAGCCTGACAGACATGTTTAAATAATATAACAAAACCATGTTTACCGCTAAACCACGCACCATTTAAATACGTTACGTAGTGCAGCGTTTTCACTTGCTGTTCCCAAGGCTGCAAGATCAAATCGTGGCACAGTTAGTTGACATTTGAGGGTGCGCAAATGCGAGGGGGCCATGTCATTAGATTTACTGGCACGTTAAAGAACCTCTTCGGTGAAAAATTCTGGTACTCCGGCGTCTCTAAAAGCCTCAGCAGTCAAAAGGGACGTAAAACCACTAACATTATTATTACCGGTATTATTATTATTATTATTATTATTATTATTATTATTATTATTATTATTATTTTACTCCACTCTCCCTGGATAGGAAAGTAGGCTATATTAGTTCTTCACGGAACTAATTACAATCCTCTCATTGAAACTCTTCACGTTGCAAATAACCACTCCGACTCTAGCCACGCGTATTGAATGTTTTGTTTCGCATTAATCGGATGTAAGCGTTACAAAAAGCACACCCGCTTGTTGAATGCCATAGCGCTTTAGCTCTCTTTGATGCGCGCATTTTATCATGTTATGGTGGAAGCCTCTTTCAGATTTTTTTTTTAAATTACAACTAGTCTCCAAATGAATCACACTCAGGCCTTTTCGGTCAACCAGCCAAACCCACTCTATGTGTTATTTCGAGTTTTGTTTTTGAGTCAACCCCCCAATGCACGTTCAGCAAGATCAGCATGAAGTGGACAGAAGTGTACCTGGCTTCGTGAGGACGAACACGTAATTGTTAGCTGCGGACTAGGAACAGTGTGGTGGTGCTATACTGCACTATGATGACTGTGTAGAGGGTGAGCCTATTATTGCGTCCACCTCACATTCTCAGCTGTTGACGATACCGATATCTTAATTCCTTCCTGGTCAACGTCAATAAGAGTGTAAAGGATCTGATGATGATCGCTTGACGATGGAAACTAGTCATCCAAGTCTAATAACAATTCATCTCATGTCATTTATTTCAGGTTTAGGGAACAACACACCTAACAATTTTGGGTACAATAATGTCGATCGACTGAAAAACAATCAAATTTCAGCCAATACGATAATAAGAGATGACTTGGGGAAATCTTACTTTACAGACAAGGATACAGAGTAATACGGCACTGATGTTAATTAATATGCAATACAGTGACCATTCTTGTCCCAAGTACTTGTTCTAACGTCACTACCAGGCATCCATGCCAGAATTGAAGAATTGTTTGTCCAGTTCCTGAAACCATGTTGAAGAAGCTCCTGGGTCTAGTCTAGTGAGTGTCTCATTAGCTGGAAGCATTCACTGTTTCAACCAGAAACGTGATATTGTGGCCCTCCATTTTGGTAACGTAGATTGAGCCTCCCTGAAGATTCCTAATATTACAGCTGTCAGAGCAACGACATAGCGTCAGCTAATCCATCCACACCAGTTCATCAGTGTTCATCTTCCTCACAGTCAAATGTGACTGACTGAACTTTTGAATTCTGCACGGGATGGCACGTACGTCAGTTTGATGATGGCAGTGATGTGTTTACAAGAAACACACCGAGATGGCAGCAAGATTCGCCCCCCGACAAATGTACGTCTTGCCATTACACGTCGTGTTTTCTTCACAGCGATATTCGGTAAACTTTCACTAATTCGGACTAATGGGGTCGTGGTCTAGTCCAAATTATAGAAATGTTTTCTAAAATATTGTACTGTCTAGTTCATGCTTAGTTAACTGAAGCTATAGGAATATAATATACAATATATGTAATTGTTAAAGAGAAACTAGATGAACAGCATAATAATTACGTGCATAGGCCTACTGTATTGGATTACAGTTACAGTACAATACACAAAGGCTGTATATGTATCCTTACGTTGTTGTTTGAGTCTTCAGTCTTTTGACTGGTTTGATGCAGCTTTCCATGCCTCCCTGTCCTGAGCTAATCATTTCATCTCTACATAGCTACCACACCCTTCATCCGAAGAAATCTGTTGAACATATTCTAACCTTGGTCTACCCATACAGTTCTAGTCCTCGACCCTTCCTTCCATAACTAAGCTTGCTATTTCTGGGTGTCTTAGTATGTGTCTACCAACCTATCTCTTCTCTTCATTAGATGTCGCCAAATATATATCTCTCCTCTCCCACTCGTCCTAATACCTCTTCGTTTGTAACCCTATATACCCATCTGATCTTCATCATTCTACTGTAACACCACATTTCAAACGCTTCAATTCTCCTCTTTTCTGATGCATCAATATCCAAGTTTCACATCCATAGAGTGCCAAGCCCCAGACAAAGGCTTTCAAAACTGACTTCATAATACCTAAATCTATATTCGAAGTCAACAGATTCCGTTTCTGTAGGAATGTTTTCCATGCCTGAGCTAACCTACTTTTTATATCCTCTTAGCTTCGTCCATCACTGGTTATTTGGCTTCCTAAGTAACAGAAGTATCTCTATATACAGTACATAAGCAGTATATAATCATAATTGTCTCTACTGTATTGGAAATGTGGTACATTCTAGGTATAATAGCCAGGACAACAATAAGACACTTTCAAACACTCTTTTAAGCAATCATAGAATGAGACACAATGTAACAGTAACTCGTCATGAGGGCTTCAAAAAGCGAACTGAGTAGGCACTACCTTTGTTGCGTGCTTGTGACCAACAATGATACATACGGTACTTATTATTGGCCGCAAGTGGAGTGAACGGGAAGGGAAAGGGATGCAATCGACATTTTACTATAGATGGCCTTGGTGCGAATGATGTCTGGCGCAGTACTGCAGCGATGAAAACCTGTCCGAATTATCGGAAATATGAATTAGTGAGGCCCGAAATAGTGTGGGTTCACTGTATTAACAAACAGCTTGACTCAGTCGTTATTAAGAAATGATACAGATAATTTGTCTACGTTCCAAGGTTTTGTTTACAGTAACAAATACAAAGTCACTTTTCATATAGACTCACCTGAACGTCACATGACATAACTCTTAAACAGTCTTCATTGAACTGACTGTACCATAGTATTACAAATGCATAACTAGCAAGTAGCTCTGTGAAGAACTAAATAGCCTATTTTCATATAACCTACTGGTGTTACTTACGACACGAGAAATGAAAGCGAGATTTTGAATAATACACAGCCACCATTTTTAAGTTCTCATAAAATTTCATTAAATTATACGTCAGCTATTAAGATTTGCATGAATATATACCGTGCCAGGTTTCACAGTGCTTGGATGAAAAGTCGCGAGAAAAATCCATTTTTATATTCAAATTTCGCGTTACCGCCATGTTGGTTTTTTGCACACCAGGTTATTGAGTGATCAATAGGTGATCTTATGTTAATAGTCTCTATCAACATACGGAACTTCAGTTTGATTGCTATTATAGATTCGCAGATATTGAGACCCTTTCAAATAACTTGGAAGGTCGCCATGTTGGATTGGTATATGTATAGGGTATAGAGTTATGCACCATTAGATGAAGATTATCGCTTAGGTTCATTATTCAAACGTTCACTTCGATCACATGATTAGGACACAATGTATAAAAACTTAATTTTAAAATTTCGCACAGCCACCATCTTGAGTTTATGCAAACAATTGAACTAAATTAAATGTCAGTGCATTACAATGTGTATAATCATTTTTTGTACCACATTTCACTGCGCTCGGATGGTTAAACCGCGAGAAAAATCTATTTAAATGTTTCAACTTCGCTTGGCCACCATGTTCGTTTCGTACTTAACATGTTTATGAATGTCATGTAGATAATCTTCTAGCAGTATCCTATATCTGTTACTGTTCCGGAGATATAGAATGCCATTGATCACTTTGCATGGCCGACATATTGAATTGGTGAAACGTATTAAAATTTAAAAGGAACGGTCGAAGTCGATCGAGGTAGTAGTATGCACTTAGTGAGTTTCATTGAAATCACTTAGGGCGTTTTGATTGTATTAGGGACACACACACACACACACACACACACACACACACACATACACACACGGACAAAAGGTAATCTCATACGTCTATGTCTTTCATAAATGAAAATAGGCTGCACATAGTTCTGTATTGCATATCCTTGGACGTAGGGTGTGGTAGCTATGTAGAGATGAAACGACTAGCTCAGGACAGGTAGGCGTGGAGCGCTGCATCAAACCAGTCAAAAGACTGAAGACTCAAACAACAACAGCAGTTCTGTATTCAGAAATGGGAAAATATTAATTGTATAGGTCCCTAAATTCAATATTGCTGTAACCATATGATACCGGCCCCGTTGTGTTGCGATAGCGCGCCTGTCTCTCACCCGGAGGCCCCGGGTTCGATTGCCGGCTCCGTCGGGGATTTTAAAACTGACGTGAGGGTTGGAACGGGGTGCACTCAGCCTCGTGAGGACAATTGAGTAGCTGTCTGACAGTGAGGCAGTGCCCCGATAGCGAAAACCAAGATTAACGGCCGAGGTGACCCGATGCGCTGATCACGCGTCACCCCAATATCTGCAGGCCAATATGGCTGGGCAGCGGTTGCTTGGTCGGCCTAGGCCCTTCATTGGCTGTATAGTGCCAGGTGTTGTTGTTGCTTTTATAACCATATGATGCAACCAACATGGATGCAGTAGAGCTGTGGAAAAACATAACTAAAGTTTTTAAATTGTGTCGTAAGTGTGGGATAAATACAAAATTGAATGATGTGGAATTTTCTGTGGGTGTATACGTCCTCTCTTTCCTAATTACTTGCCTAGCACAGTGGTAAACTAATGGGGGGGGGGGTAAATTATCTTGTGGATTACACGCGATCAAGCCGGAAAAAATACATCCGCAGCTCAAAGAGGGATCAACGCTGCTCATAATATTGGATTGCCTTTAATCCGGCCGAGTGAATCCACAGTGATTTGCATGAGCAAAAAAATCGTAATGAGTTAAGTGACATATCCTTTCGACTCATTGAGGATTATGGTATTATTACTTGTTTCAGTTTTAGGACTTCGTAAATGAAATGTTCTGGTTTCAAATGTTACCTACCTTCCGTATGCACCCATTTCATTTATTATCAGTCTATTTAAATCATATGAAATGTAATATTATGAGATCACCTTTGCGTGTGCGTGTGTGTGTATGGCCTGGTGTACAACGTTCAAGATTGTGGCATGTAGGTGAACTACGCATGTATTTTTTGTATTTTTTTGCAGTGCCATCTAGGGGAGAAAGGGAGACTACTGGGTGACCTATGACTGGGATTAAATTTTGACTTCAAATCACCATATCTGATACAACAGTTTCTCTGCAAGCTGACGTCGTCTTGTTTCGTTAACTCAAATCATGAGTCGGACATTCTGCCACACAACTCCCGAGCAACTCAACGAGAATTAATGTGTTAGATTGCTTCAACGAAGTGATAGTGGTGGTGAGACTTGTAAATGCTTCAAATAAAATGTACCGTAAATTCAGTAATACCATTTAATTAGCCCACCCAGGGGTGCTGAATAATCCTATTAAAACATGCTTCCTACGGAGGAGTTTTCAATTTCCCACGCACTCTCACTTTTAGCGGGAGTAAAAGTGTGTCAAGCCAGCAAGTTGCGTGCCGTAGAGCATAATTTATTTGCAATCTAATTTGTAGGCAATCAGACGACAGACCTACTACCACCAAGTGCAAAGATACCACGTTAACTGTAAACCTGCAGAAAGTGTGATTCGCAAGATAGTTGATAGCTTTTATTGAGTCCGCCTCGTTGCGTAGTGGCTAGGCACTCTTGGCTGTCACCGCGGAGGCCCGCGTTCGATTGCCAACTCTGAAAATAAATTTAATTCTGATCTGAGGGTTGGAAGAGGGTAAATTCAGCCTCGTGAGGCAATACTGAGAAGTGGCGGGTTCGATTCCCACTTCAGCCATCCTGGATGTGAATTGTCGTTGTTTCCCACTTCTACTCAAGGTGAACGCAAGGCTGATTCATAAATTAAGACCGCGGTCGCCTTCGTCCCAATATTATTTAATGGTTTTACGGATGCCTTTCTCATGAGAAGAGTTACTGAAGGATGGAATTTATGAAGAAGAAAGAAAATGGACAAGGAATAAAACGTAAGTGACCGTGGTCTATCAAAAGGTAACGTCCCAGCATTAACCTGGAATTAAAAATGGAAAAACCACAGCGAACCATTTCAAAGATGTCAATCGTTAGGGTTTGAATCTAGTTTTTTATTAGTCCGAACATATGTTGGCCCTGCACAGCGTCTTACAACTTTTCAGTCGGAAATCCAACATGGCGACCATCTGAAATATTTAGACGGTTCTCAATATCTACGAATCTATTACAGCAATCAAACTGAAATTTTGTATGTTGATAGAGGCAATTTGGGCCTAACATAAGTAGGATATATGAAAATAGGTTATATAGTTCTTCAGAGAACTACTTGCTTTTAATCAAATGTATGTTTTATACATCATATTTTTAGGCACATGTGTTTTCTTTCAAGTTATTTTATCAAATGTCTCAGAAATTGGGATTTTATTGTGTTGGCCGACTGAAAAAGTACAATATCAATGGTCAATAAGGCAACACTGTAAATGGCTTCAAAGCTCTCTTTATGTGTTAGTGGGCGTAGTTTCCACAGCCGTTGACTAAATTAATGAATACTTGCATTATATTTATTATGTCGTATAGAATGAACTAGTTCATTTTATTTATTTCTCGTGTCGTAAACATACAAATGTGCAGTTGCTATACATACATGTGTAAAACTGTCTAATTATATGTAATCATACTACATATTCCATTTTCCTGAATGTTTCCATTAGCGCAGCGGTACAGGGACAGCGAAATCTAAGTGCTATCACATGTGCTTCAAGGTCCTGGCATGTCCTGCACAATAGTGGGCAGTGCTGGCTGCTAGTGTGCCAGTCAGCTGCTGGCCCTGCGCTACATCGGAACATATTCCCCGTTGTGTGTTACATTAGTTTAGTGGCTATTAATGCGTTCCGTACGTAGATAGTCATTACTAGGGGTCGGATTTCTATGACCTAAAAATGTATGAAATATGTATGCATTTGTGACCTAAAATAGGCTACATAAAAATATGACCTATAAAATTAAAAATATGACTTAATAAATATCATCTAGGTTACATAGAAACACTTTTATTACGATTGCTACAGGCTGCAATTAAGAGTTAAAAAAGTTTTAATTCTTCGAAATCTTTAACCCAAAATCAACTAAAATGATAAATATTTCATGAACTCGTTAAGGTTTGTGCCGTCTGGCCTTTCGCAAGATGTAGTTCGCAGTGGAAGTGTGTACCGATTAGCCTGGCGCTGGGCCCATTAAACCGGACCAAGGTTATGAAGGTATCAGAGGCGATGGATTGAACGTACATTCACTGCCATGTGAATGCAAGTTCTATTCGAATGCGCTATACATTATGGGCCTAGCTTAGCTTAGCCTAAAGAAATAAAGACTAAATAATGTACACATACTCAACACATAGGCAAAGAAGAGGTAATGTATTGACCAAAGATATAACATCAAGGAATGACGAGGAAGCATTACATGCTATGAATGAGGTTGAGTGGACGACAAACATGTGATACTAGGTAAAATAACGGGCGAAAGGACTGAAACGTAAATGTCAAGATCGATAGGGAGAAACGATAAAGGGGGGAACACATCTGGGAAAGTATACTCGTAAAGATTAAAATTACATTGTGAAAAATAAAGATTAAAAGGGCTAGACAAAGAGTCGGGGAAAGTGAGTCTAACGTCAAAGAAGAGAACGGTAGCTCAAATAGCCCTGAAGGAGATGAGGGAGTGCGAGGGGGAGGGAGTATTAATAAAAGCGCGCGTAGATATGACGTAAAAGAATAAACACAAAAAGGGGCAAGTAACCGATATTAAAAATAATTACGAGAAAGGTATTGCAACACAAAATAAAAGATACCCATCAAAATAAGTTACGTTAGAAAGGGATTAAGCCAAACTCATGGACTTGCATATGAAAACGCAATCCTAAGATAAGAGGCAAACATAAGATAAGAGGTATAGCATAGGTCTTACTGTTGAACACACGCTACTCAGTAAACCGTACCAAATACCAACACAAAAGATACAACGAAGTGGGGACAAAGAAATAACGGGAACGAAACAGATACTCCATGGACATACTAGAGTAGGCGAAACGCCCTAGTATTCCATACAAAGAGCAAATACAAAAATACGTAACCTACCTTGATGGTATGAACATTAATCCGGCATCACGGAATTACATTAAATGAACTAGATTCGCACCTCTACGCGCACCTTTATAAAAAACACAAACGCACGGGTAAAAACGGAAAAAAGGCAAGGCATCTCGAAAACGAGAGCGGGTGCACAAACCAAAAGGTCCTACCAGGGAGATAAAAAACAGAAGACTGTCTAGAGAGTAACAAGGGGTTGTCACAGGAGACGGAAAAAGAAGATATAAAGGTAAGAGGTGTCACTAATCTCGATTCGGCGTAGCAAGAAATCACTATAACGAACCTTGATTAGCAATTATAGAAATGTCCACTGATCTGCTCGGCTATTCTGGCCAGTAATAACCAAGAAGAAAAGAGAACAATTCCGATAATTGACACGCCGAAGAAAAGAGAAAAAGGGAAGATTACATGTGGAAAAGAAAAACGGTTCAAGTTACACTGCATACTCCTAGGCAAGGACGGACTCTGTGGAAGACATAAAAACAACAGTTACTTTCACTGTTCAATATTAAATCAGTTTTAATGTATACACAAAACATATGTTATTTGAATGAAACTTTCATACCTGAACTAGTCTCCATTATTCTGATTGTTGCAATTTATGACCACATGCATCTTAAGATTGTTGGATGAGAATCCCCTCCTGTTGTCGCTGAGTATCGTCTCGTAGCGAGAAAAACTTCTTTCGACATCACACAATGTAACGGGAGCGTACTTCAATAGAGTTACATCATTTGGAGAAAATTCCTGGAAATCTGCAGATGAAGAGTTTCCACAAAGAATGTCACTTATTCCACGCAGGTACTGTAAAGATTCGTACAATTGCCCGGTGGCCGCCTGTTCTCGAGGTGTCAGGCGGGCGGGGTGTCTGAAGAGTGCCGGGCAGCCAATCCGGCCATGGCTAATTAGGTTAGGCTCCTCACAAGGCCACCTCAATAACAATAGCTCTGTGAGTCAGGAAGATCATTGGCGGGAAGGCTACCAGACTGTCCTGTTTCTCAAGGCTACTAGATGCAACGTGCAGTTCCAGAACAGCCAACTAGAAAAGACTGGGCATTGCCAGCATAGAATCCACTAGAACACACTCAATGCCTCGAGAGGTAGCAACGTCCAGAACATTCCAGTCCAGGGGCTGATTGTTTATATACCAGTGATGTGCGACGAGCAGTGAGTCAGTGTTAGTCCTGAGTGAGTCTGCGCTGAAGGAGTGGGCCGTGCCGAGGCAAGCGACCAGTAAAAATAAATGTGAAGTACTGTAATATTAAAGACAGTGGTGTGAAAATGAATAACGTAGACAGTAAGTGTGGAAAATAAATAGTGACTAATACTTGTGTGAAGTGAGACTCTGTGTGTGTCTGTGCAAAGAGTAGGCATAATTTGATTAAGTGTTAATTAGTGTACATAATATTAGTGTAAATAAAGACTTAGTGCATTATAACCAGTTATTAACGAACCCCAAAAACGTTACAACTGGTGTCAGATGTATGGGGTCAGGCTAAAAGGAGTGCTTCTTTGCTGAAACAGTGCGTACTTTTGAAAAGGCCTACTTTAAGGAAGTGTGTAGTTAATTCTTAGTGAATGTCTTGTGTGTACCATCTGGAGACCTAGTTCATTGTGTAATGACTGTCCGTGTGTATCGCATTTTAGAATATAAAATGGCGACAAGGTAAGTAAAACTTTTAGCACTGAAGGTTTCGGAATTACGGCAGGAATTGGAAGAAAGAGAAGCTGATGCAACGAGAACAAAGTCTATGCTACAAGTGCGGTTAAGACAGATATTGATGGACGCTGGTGAGGACCCAGATGTATTCCTTTTTGAGCTGCCTTGCGGGACTGACGGCATAGGTCAGATGGTGGAAATTTTGGAAGAGAAAATGACAGAAAATTCGGAAAATTTGGCAAAGAAAATGGCTGATAATGCAGAAAATTTAGAAAAGGAAATAGCAGAAAACTCCGAAATTCTGGAAAGGAATATAATGGAAAATACTGCCAATCTTGAGAGGAAAGTACAAGAAGTAACGCTCACTATGGAAACAAAGCTGAGGGAAGAATTTTAAGAGTCCCTGCGGAAGATGGAGGTCGAGCTTGCGAGCACCCTTCTTCAAAATAAGGACAAGCAACGAAACGAAACCATTGCCGCTGCTGGACCATCGGAAGGTAAGGAGAGTATACCTGATCCCGCAGCTGGGCGGACTGACCTGCCAACGGATCGTGCACCCGTTACCGCAGTTGGGCGTTGACCTGCCGCCTTTCGATGGGAGGTCTGCGTGGGAAGAATACTTCACCTTGTTTGAGACCGCCGCCATGATTAATGGGTACTCAGAAGCCACGAAAGCTGCAATGATGAGCTTGTTACTGCGCGGAGAGGCCCTACGAGTCCTACAATCTGTTACCTTATCGGAGAGACAGAAATACAACGTTCTTGTACAAAGACTGGAAATGCGGTTCGGACATCGGCACGTGGGACAGCTAAAACGCTCCCAGTAAAGAAATCGCTGCCAGAGACCTAACGATAGCCTACAGGAGTTCGAAGCTGACATAGTCCGTCTCGTTAGGAGCGCCTATCCAACAGTGCCCAGTGACGTTTACGAGAGTCTTGCTACCGAGAAGTTTCTCGACGGGCTCCGCGAGACCGAGACACAGTGGGCTGTGATGCTGGCGCCCCCCCCCCCCCCCTACGTTGAATGATGCTTTGACCCTAGCCCTTGAGTTCGAGGCTGTTCAACAATCCGTGCGCAGCCAGGCGCGCATTCGAGCTCTGGAGGGAGACAAGGAAGTCCATCCTCTGCTTTCCATAGAAGAAATCGTGGAGAAAGTTCTTCAAGCCTTGCAGTCCAAGAAGAAACGGACGAGGTGCTGGGGCTGCGGGGAGGTTGGGCACCTCAGGGATCGATGCCCTAAACTTACGAATAACAAGTACCAGCCACAGGGAAACTAAAGGGGGTTGATGGAAAGGGGCGACTATCAACCCGCGCCAACACCAGTAATGCCCCCACTTCTGCTATCGTCGCGTCTCTGGGTTATCAAGCCAACTCAATTGTTGTTAGTGGCCATGTGGATGGAGAACCCAGAGACCTACTGCTGGACACAGGGGCCACAATGACCATCATCAGACCAGGCATCGCGAGAAGAGCAATAACACCCACAAGATGGACACTGGGAACAGCAACGGGGGAACCAGCCAACGTTCGCGGGGAGGCAGTCGTCAACCTCATCATCGGTGATACCCAGTTTCGCCATCGAGTCTTGGTCGCTGAGGTGGAAGAGGACGTTTTTCTTGGGATGGACATCATGACTTAAGTATAAATTCGGACTGGACTTGGGAGGTGGAATTTTGAGAGTCGGAAACGAGGATGTAGTGCTGTAGAAGAGGAACGCCTCGTCGGTATGGGTGATAGCAGCGGAAGACATGGTACTGCCAGGACGTAGTGAAGTAATGGTAGAAGGGAAGCTGGACGGTGAAATTCCCGAAGGTTGTGTCGTCATGGTAGGGCCTACGTTTGGCGAGGACGAAACTGGACATGGAATACTGGTAGCCAAAGCTTTGGTCCGCGCAGGGGCGAAAATCCCTGTGTGGGTATGAACCTTCATGATCGCCCAATAACCGTTCGAGAAGGAACCAGCCTGGAAACCTGTTCGTCTGTGACCTCCGTCGTACGCCAATACGAACAGCTGCCTCCTCATCTGGTATACCTTCAGTGTGGCTCAACAGTCTTATCGAGGCAGCGTGTCAAGAGCTCAATCCTGGGCAGAGCCGAGAGGTAAGGGAACTTCTCAAACGTCATACGGATGCCTTCCAGGATGGGACTTGTAATGGAAGAACGAACGTGGTTCAACATCGCATCGATACGGGTGACTCAAGACCTATTCGTCAGACTCATAGAAGATTGCCACTAGCTAAGCGAGAGGAAGCCGAACAGATAATAATTCATATGGCTCGCGATAGGGTCATTGAACCTTCAAGTAACCCATGGGCTTCGCCAGTGGTCCTGATGAAGAATAAATATGGATCTACGCGGTTTTGCGTCGACTACAGCCAGCTGAACAATGTGACGAAAAATGACAGTTTCCCTCAACCATGCATCGACGACACCCTAGACACCTTGGTTGGGAGCACGATCTTCTCCACGTTGGACCTCAAGAGAGGTACTGGCAGGTCGGGTTGGACCCGAAAGACAAGGAGAAGACCGCCTTTACGATTGGTTCTGGGCTATGGAACTTCACAGTTATGCCGTTCAAACTCTGTAACGCCCCTGCTATGTTTGAACGTTTGATGGAGCGAGTCTTAAAAGAGCTGGCTTGGGAAACCGGCTTGGTCTACTTGGACGACATCATCGTTCTTGGAAAGACGTTTGAAGATCACATAAAGAATTTTCAGCAGGTGTTCTTACGTCTGAAACAAGCCAACCTGAAGCTCAACCCCAAGAAGTGCTTCCTCTTTCGGAAAGAAGTTAATTACCTAGGCCGCGTTGTTTCCGGAGAGGGAGTCGCTGCAGATCCGGACAAGATAAACGTGGTGAAGGAATGGCCAATACCGAAGGATAAGCGTGAAGTCAGGAGTTTCCTCGGACTATGCACCTATTACCGTCGATTCGTGCCAGGACATGCTAACATCGCGAAGCCTCTGACCCGACCTACCGAAGAAGGTCGGAGTTTTGTGTGGGACACGACCTGTCAACAGGCTTTCGAACAACTGAGGGAGGTATTGACCAACGCTCCTATCCTGAGTTATGCACAATCGGAAGGACTGTTCGTTTTGGACACCGATACTAGCAATGTGGGTATCGGTAGCGTGCTCTCCCAACTGCAAGATGGGCAAGAAAGGGTGATAGCTTACTTCAGCAAGGTTCTTTCTAAACCGGAGAGGAACTACTGTGTGACTAGAAGAGAATAGCTCGCTGTAGTGAAGTCAGTGGAGCATTTCCACAAGTACCTCTACGGGAGGAAGTTCGTTCCACGGACTGATCATGCAGCACTTACGTGGCTTCTGAGTTTCAAGAACCCGGAGGGACAGGTAGCCAGGTCGATCGAAAGGCTCGAGGAGTACGACTTCGATTCTGAACACAGAGCTGGTCTTAAACACCGAAATGCTGATGCTCAGTCTAGGAGACCGTGCGCGCAAGACTGCAAGCACTGCAATCGGATAGAAGAGAAAATTGCAGCGGTGAGAAGAAGCAATGTGACTGACGACCACTGGCAGGATGAGAAAATCCGTAAGGATCAAGAAAACGACCCGGACTTGAAACACCTACTGCATTGGAAGAAGTCTGAGCAACGGCCGACCTGGGAAGAGGTAGCTCCCTTCTCGCGCTCTGTAAAAGCCTACTGGGCTCAGTGGAATTCCGTGATTTTGGAAAACGAGGTGCTAAAGAGGGTACTAGAGAATTAGAACAGGACTCAGGAGAGGCAACAGGTTATTGTTCCAAGAAACAGAGTATCCGAGATAGTGCAGTTGCTGCATGATGGAACGTCCGGAGGGCACCTTGGAGTTCGGAAAACCATAGAGAAAGTCCGAGAGCGGTTGTACTTGTTCAATTGCTAAGATAACGTTCGTGAATGGTGTAGAAAGTGCGTGGTTTTTGCCACTGCGAATGGGCCACAGAAGAAGAGAAGAGCAACGATGAGAGAGTACAACGTTGGTGCCCCGTTCGAATGGATCGCCGTGGATGTAGCGGGCCGCTTTCCTGCGACTGAGAGTGGAAATAAATACATCCTGGTAGCAATAGATTACTTCAGCAAGTGGGTAGAGGCATATACATTGCCCAATCAAGAAGCTGTGGTGGTTGCCAAGACGCTAGTAAAGGAGCTGGTGAGCCGATTTGGTGTACCTTTGGAATTGCATTCCGACCAGGGGCGAAATTTCTAGTCGTCGGTGTTCCAGGAAATGTGCCAGATTCTCGGGATCCGGAAAACGAGAACGACTGCCCTACATCTACTGTCCGACGGCATGGTGGAGCGCATGAACGGAACAGTGGAGAAATACCTGTCCAAGATAGTATCCGACCACCAGGGGGACTGGGACAAGTTTCTCCACATGTTTCTACTGGCATACCGCACTTCTATCTATGAGACCACAGGCCAAACACCAGCTTATGTGCTGTTTGGCCGAGAGGTGCGGTTGCCGTGTGACCTGACGTTCGGCTGCAAACCTAAGGATGACGTTGTTGGTGAGGACTATATCTTCGACCTTCGTCGAAGGATGGATGACATTCACGACCGAGTTCGCGCAAACATCCAGAATGCGAGCGACCGGATGAAGGAGCGTTACGACCTAAGAGCCGAATCAGGATACCAAGCAGGAGATCTAGTCTGGCTCTTCGACCGAAAAAGTCGTCGAGGGTTCTCTCCGAAGCTGCAACGCTCCTGGAAAGGACCATATGAGGTACTGAAGAGGATCAACGACGTCGTCTACCATATCAGGAGGAGACCGAATGGCAAACCCCGAGTGGTCCATTTCAATCGGCTGGCACCGTTCCTGGGCGACAACGATGACGAGGGGCACGTACAACACGCCCGTATCTGTCGATTTCCAGAAGCGGAATGATCCTTCGAAGAGTTCATGGCTCACTGTGGTACTAGCCGAAAAGTTCGTTATGGCGTCACTACCAAGATTCAACTGGATTTATTCCAAACCGCCAGTGAGTATGCCTTGGCTCACTGTGTGGCTAAGGACCTGAGGATGATCCAGGCAATCGCCCAGGTGCTCCTGCGGAAATACGGTGGGATTGAAGAGCTACATCGCCAAGAGCCCCGTGTCGGGGACATGTTGTGCTTAACCAGGAACGAGCGATCGCTATTCTATCAGGTGACGAAAGAACTTTCCTATCTGAAGCCCTCCTATCGTGCCATCTGGGATAGTCTACTTGCTATGCGGGAGCACCTACTGGAGCGAAGCATATCCAAATTAGCTGTACCTAAGTTGGGCTGTGGACTAGATGGTTTGGACTGGAGGATTGTAAGAAGCATGCTAGAGGAAAACTTTCGACGCACAGGGATTGAAATTCTGGTGTTCTGCTGGCCCCGAATAGACGTGGTGCCTCGGAAAACGGTGGACTATTGCTTCTTCGTCCACTCACGATGCCGTGAAGGACCGAGCTGTTCCTACCGTCACCCTGTTGGAAGTGTCTGCTCCGAGACGGAACAGTGTTAGGGAGAGGGCAGTGTAAAGATTCGTACAATTGCCCAGCGGCTGCCTGTTCTCGAGGTGTCAGACGGGCGGGGTGTCTGGAGAGTGCTGGGCAGCCAATCCGGCCAGGGCTAATTAGGGTAGGCTCCTTCCGAGGCCACCACAATAACAATAGCTCTACGAGTCAGGAAGATCATTGTCGCGAAGGCTACCAGACTGTCCTGTTTCTCGAGGCTACTAGATGCAACGTGCAGTTCCAGAACAGCCAACTAGAAAAGACTGGGCGGTGCCAGCATAGAATCCACTAGAACACATTCAATGCCGCGAGAGGTAGCGACGTCCAGAACATTCCCGTCTAGGGACCGATTGTTTATATACCAGTGATGTGCGAGAAGCGGTGAGTCAGTGTTAGACCTGAGTGAGTCTGCGCTGAAGGAGTGGGCCGTGCCGAGCTGAGCGACCAGTAAAAATAAATGTGAAGTACTGTAATATTAAAGACAGTGCTGTGAACATAAATAACGTAGACAGTAAGTGTGGAAAATAAATAGTGACTAATACTTGTGGGAAGTGAGACTCTGTGTGTGTGTGTGTGTGCAAGAGAGTAGGCATAATTTTTTAGTGTTAATTAGTGTATATAATATTAGTGTAAATAAAGATTTAGTGCATTATAGCCTGACCAGTTATTAACGAACCCCAAATACGTTACAGTACACAAGTGCGCTAACCTTTTCCAGTAAAATTTCTAATTTTCTACACATCCTAGATGCTATTGTTCCTTTCGCATGCTTTAATTCCTGTTCAATGCACTTTACAACATCCAGTGCATCGCTTAGTTCTGCACCTGAAACTTCCAGTTGCGTGATTGCTCCAGATAAAGAATTAAAATTGGATTTTATGTAAGCCAGGTCCGTTTTCAATGCAGTGCTTGAAAATATATCTTGAGAGATTTTTATGGAGGACGATTCTGCAGGATCAAAAGACTTCACGATCTTCTCCACGACATCTAAGTTGTTGCAATAGTACACTGCGGCATCAAGCCAAGTCCGCCATCGCGTTATAACTGGCTGGGGAGATTGGGGTAGTGAAGGTGCTTCTCCTTGAAATTTCTGAACGCGAAGTGGAGCTTTGACAAACACTTTCTTATAGTTCGATATTAATTTATCAACTTCAGGGTAGCTACTTCTAACTTCTTCAGCCGCCCTATGCAAGGCATGTGCAAGACATGTCACATGTATCATTTTCGGGTATAGCATTTTCAGTCTCTTGACTGCCTTCACCATATACGGAGAAGCGTCAGTTACAAACAGAAAAATGTGCTCTTTCTTTGCCCCGTTTGGCCACAACAGATTCATTGAATTGTCGAAGAGAACTGCAATGGTGGAATGGTTTGTCTTCTCCAGCACTTCGCATGTCAGGAGGAACGTACAGTATCTCCAGGCCGGTCTTCCTTCAGCGTGCCAACGATCATATTTGGTACATATCTTCCAGCCACATCTGTCGTCTCGTCTATTGAAACCCATATCTTACTGTCTCCCACGCCACATATCCAACATCTCTTCATAAGAAAGGGGTCAGGTAGTCCTTTCTGAGAGTAGATTCGTTGGGAACAGGATGCTTCGTATATTTTTCAAGAAACTGTCTGAAGCTTCTGCTGTTAAGTTTCTTTAAAGGAATATTAGACGAAACCATCATCTTGCAGAGATCTTGTGAAAATTGTGAACACTGTGAACTTGATGACATAACGCACATATTTTCGAGTGCAGAATATCTAGTTACACAATTCTTATTGTTTTGCAGTATTACAGTGTTGTAGCACAGAGAAGCGTTTTTCGGCAGTAACCTTTACCTCATACAATTTACAGAACAATATCACTCCATTCGTACTGAATATGTTTTCACCGAACTCGCGAACAAAACTTCGCAACTTCCCACAAATTGAGACTTTCGTTTTAGACATATTGAAAGGAACTGAATGACTGAAGGTCCCTAATGAGTGACCAAGGTGATTCAGTGTGTTGAAGGTGGAAGAGGGAAGGGCGAAGGAGAGAGATAAGAACGATGACAATAACTGCGGAATTACCTCTGCTTCCTTGTAAACAATAGCCCGGTTTCCAGGAACTGACCCAGGTAGCAAACAATAGCTCCTACCTGTTAGAAACATTCCATACTCTCTAGAATGGTTCTTCAGTAGTATATTCCAGTCTATCCTGAACAATAATTTCTAGAGCTTATTCTGATTTTTATGAAACGAAATTCAAATGAAAATTACCAAAATATGCCGTTTATAATGATATTTCGCCATAAAACTTAAGAAATGAATTTATATGCCCAATAAAACCAGTTTAATTTCGATTATCATGCTTGGAAACGTGCTGAAAATACAAGACTATAAGATATAATGTTAAGGGAAACAAGATGTTCAGTAAAGAACATATAGCCTACTTTCTCCTAAATGCATGGGTATTGTTATAACTCTTTGTCCTTTTCAAGGAGTATGATTGAATGTTGGTTGTAGTAGCTTGTTGAAATACAACGTGCTATAGGGATATTAGACATGAATATGAGGTGCCATTTGCTAGTGCTACCTCTGTACCAAATTTCGTTCAATTCGGTTCCACCGTGTTTGAATTGATAGGGGGAATCGATTTGCACACATACTTGGCCACCATCCGCAAACTATTGGGCTGATGTTCTTGCAGTTTGGTCAGAATATGTTTTCCACATAAAGATATGGTGTTGCAAAATTTGGTAGAGACTAGATTATTAGGTTGGTCGTAATTACATTTTAGCTTTTAACATTTGGGTGGCCGCGATTACGTTTCCGTCAAGATAGCGGTGATATAAAACATGACACTGAGGTGCCCTTTGCTAGTGCTACCTCTGTACCAAATTTCGTTCATTCGGTTCCACCGTGTTCGAATTAATAGGGGGAATCAATTTTGACATAAAGATGGCCGCCATCCGCAAACTACTCGGCTAATGACCTATTAGATTGGTCAAAGGATGCTCCCTCCATAAAGGTATGTTGTTGCAAAGTTTGGTAGAGATCGGATGGTTATGTTAGTCATAATTTGATTTAAGCTTTAAACATTTGTGTGGCCGCCATTACGTTTCTGTCAATAAATATGGCGGCGATATTAATCATGACACTGAGATGCCCTTTGCTAGTGCTATCTCTGTACCAAATTTCGTTCCATTCGGTTTCACCGTGTTTGAATTAATAGGCGGAATCGATTCTGAAAAAAGATGGCCGCCATCCGCAAACTATTACGCGAATGACCTATTAGATTGGTCAAAGGATGCTCCCTCCATAAAGGTATGTAGTTGAAAATTTGGTAGAGATCGGATGATTAGGTTAATCGTAATTTGATTTAAGCTTTGAACATTCGTGTGTCCGCCATTTCGTTTCAGTCAAGATGGCGGCGATATAAAACATGACACTGAGGTGCCCTTTGCTAGTGCTACCTCTGTACCAAATTTCGTTCCATTCGGTTCCACCGTGTTCGAATTAATAGGGGGAATCAATTTTGACATAAAGATGGCCGCCATCCGCAAACTATTAGGCTAATAACATATTAGATTGGTCAAAGGATGCTCCCTCCATAAAGGTATGTTGTTGCAAAGTTTGGTAGAGATCGGATGGTTATGTTAGTCGTAATTTAACTTAAGCTTTGAACATTTGTGTGGCCGCCATTACGTTTCTGTCAATATGGCGGCGATATACAACATGACACTGAGATGCCCTTTGGTAGTGCTACCTCTGTACCAAATTTCGTTCCATTCGGTTTCACCGTGTTTGAATTAATAGGGGGAATTGATTTTCACACAAAGATGGCCGCCATCCGCAAACTATTACGCTGATGACCTATTAGATTGGTCAAAGGATGCTCCCTCCATAAAGGTATGCAGTTGCAAAATTTGGTAGAGATCGGATGATTAGGTTAATGGTAATTTGATTTAAGCTTTGAACAGTCGTGTGGCCGCCATTACGTTTCAATCAAGATGGCGGCGATATAAAACATGACACTGAGGTGCCCTTTGCTAGTGCTACCTCTGTACCAAATTTCGTTCCATTCGGTTCCACCGTGTTCGAATTAATAGGGGGAATCAATTTTGACATAAAGATGGCTGCCATCCGCAAACTATTAGGCTAATAACCTATTAGATTGGTCAAAGGATGCTCCCTCCATAAAGGTATTGAACCCTTGCAAAGAAGCATATGAGACTCAGATTCGGGGCGTAACAGGTCATATTCGTAAGTTGCTGTCAGGGCGCTTCATTAACTTGCAGGGTAACATATAACAAAATTAACATGCAGGAAAGAGTGAAGCCAGGGTTAAAAACAACTGAATTTAATAACATATCACCATATTTACACATAAACAATTAACAACAAAATCTCCCAACTGACTCCCATTTAATAAAAATGCCAAAAACTAGGCGATATCTCTGGAGAGATTAATTACTTGGACCAAGTGTCCTTAAATAAAAGATACAAAGGAGACCATATAAGTGCGTATGCAGTTCTACATGCATCACGATGTGTACTTTGAATGCGTGATTCGTTATCATCCGGGATGACCCTTCAAACACCGAATCCGCATTTCCTAGAGCTAGACCGACACGGGGGAACACAACTACACTACTTAAATTAAACCGACACTTCCTAAATCTACTATAAACAAACACAAAATTTCCGAGTGAAATTGGACTTAAATTGCCGTAGCAACATTTACTGCCTAAAAACTTAGGACTTCTCACACAAATCAACACAAGTACATTAACACGTGACCAATAGAAAAAAATACTCAAATGACCGCTGTCAAAATTTACAAATACTCTACCACTACACCACACGGGTGTGACACACAAAAAAATTACATGAATTGAGTCATCAACAAAGCAATAGGCAAACAGCCAACATTTACGTTAATCACAATATTTTATCCATACAAGGTACAACAATCCGTTACACACATGGCGAACTCCCCAATTAATTATGGCTTAAAAATTAACCATCACAATGAACAGGTTTGCTACATGAAAGCTTACAGGGTTCAGTCGGACAAAAGGACTGCCTATCAAAATAAGTCACAGGCAAAACGGGCGGTTTGTGGAACACTGCATGTCTGTCAACCCACGTGTCAAAATACGTCGACCTCCCAGAACATGGGTCGAACCTCGAAGAAATGTGCCCCAAAGCACAATAATACATGTGTGTGTCAGAATAACCATATGGACAAGAATCAGCAGTCTCCCAAGAGCACTCTGTCTTTCCATCTAAAAAATACAATAGCAGCAAAAATATATAAGGGCGGTAGGACAACTACCCCCTCCTCACGTAGAATCAACACACACTAGACACATCAACACACACTGAATCACACGTATGGGTTTTGACAGACCCTGAAATAAAAGACACAAATAATATCCACATGCTGGCGCCATCGTTTTATGCCGTGACTAGTCACCTGAAAAGGACTCAAGAAAATCTATCAAAATTAGAACGAAGGTGTTCTACAATTACTTTTAAGTTGGTGCACTCGGCTACCCTAACATGAATAATAACCTGTTCAGCAAAATGTTTTACACTCATTTCCTCCCATTCCTATTTCAAATATTAACGTTAATAAAGCACCATTTATCGAATGTAACGGGTTCCGCAATTGCAAGGATAAAAATTACGCACGCACGCACGCCGCGTACATTACACTTGACTCAAGAAAGAAAAACACAAAATATCAACAAACACTTTGGCCACGCGCCAACGGACATTTAAACATACAGTGTCGGTACAAGAAAAACTCTAAAACAACAAGAAAGAAAAACATGACTATTTACAAAGTTCCCCGGCCAAATCTAACTACATAATTGAAATAATCCAATTTAGTACATCACCGCTTCTGCATGTAGACCAAGGACATCCTCCTCAACCCATTGCCCTATGGACAATTTAGCTCTCCATAGTAGTCGTCTGTGCTGATTTCTTGAAGCTCATCCCAACTTCAAACCACGTGCTGCTCATCTTGGTCTCGACTCCTTGGCAGAAAAGTTCAATATTAAATATTTGCCTATCTATAATCGCTTGCAGGCTACTCAGTTCACCCACAATTGTCCTATTGCGATTAATAGCGAAGACTGGCCCTAATTATATCAGACACACGCACTATAAAACATACATAAAATACACACAATTTATACAGAAAATATACATCTCGAGTCCGCGCCACTGGCTCGTTAACAAGTTCACAATCCTGGCTGCACTAGCAGTCGCTATCTCGTCCGGTATTTCCGTCTGTACTATGGACTTCGGTTCTGGTAAGCGCTAATTAGGGTGGTACGATACTTCCCTCTTAAAGTTGAACTCGTCGTCTTGAAATGAAAGTTACTGTTTACCACGCGCTAGCGTGAAATATTTAGACCACACAACAAAGTTGATTTTATAATAATATGTATTACCGCCTTTAAAATTTGATACTGCGATCGCTGCGACTTCAGTTCCTCAAAGCTCACAAAATAATTAGCTTTTACTGATTTTAGAGCGTAAAAATCATATTTTACACCGAATGATGACTTAGATAAATTCGAGCGTCAAAATCACAATCCAAACTGACGTGGAGTATGCCTCTCAAGGCTCCACAAGGTAAGACTTAGATTGGCGTCAGGCCAAGCTATTTATGAGAAACTGACAAGGGCGGTGGAGTGGGGCAAAGTCGGATAAAAACTTCCGGAGTTTTTGTCTCACAAAGATGTAGCTAGTGTCATTCTTCTCCAAATAAATCCAACGTCTCAAATTACTCGAGCGGAAATTAATCCGTTCGGCGGTTCCTTAGATACACACTTCCGCGGGCTTTTTACTACTGACGCCGTCCACCTCGTGGTCACGGCTTGGTCTCTTGCGATTGGCTGATTCAATCGTATGTTCGTTGAGAAGACCTCGTGATTCTTCCTTTATGTCTCCAATTTTGGTACAGTAGTTGCACAATTTAGCCTTGAACTCGACTAATTCTGGCCGTCCCCCAGGAATAGCTACTGGCTCAGCTTCATGTTGCAATCATGACGAAATGCTGGCCTCCCTAATATCCAAGTCGACTTCCTTACGTGCTGCCTGGGCCGTAGTAATAATAATAATAAATATGAATACTTATTTATCGAAGATCAATAAGGGTTCATTTTATGAACCCTTGCAAAGAAGCATATGAGACTCAGATTCGGGGCGTAACAGGTCATATTCGTAAGTTGCTGTCAGGGCGCTTCATTAACTTGCAGGGTAACATATAACAAAATTAACATGCAGGAAAGAGTGAAGCCAGGGTTAAAAACAACTGAATTTAATAACAAATCACCATATTTACACATAAACAATTAACAACAAAATCTCCCAACTGACTCCCATTTAATAAAAATGCCAAAAACTAGGCGATATCTCTGGAGAGATTAATTACTTGGACCAAGTGTCCTTAAATAAAAGATACAAAGGTGACCATATAAGTGCGTATGCAGTTCTACATGCATCACGAAGTGTACTTTGAATGCGTGATTCGTTATCATCCGGGATGACCCTTCAAACACCGAATCCGCATTTCCTAGAGCTAGACCGACACGGGGGAACACAACTACACTACTTAAATTAAACCGACACTTCCTAAATCTACTATAAACAAACACAAAATTTCCGAGTGAAATTGGACTTAAATTGCCGTAGCAACATTTACTGCCTAAAAACTTAGGACTTCTCACACAAATCAACACAAGTACATTAACACGTGACCAATAGAAAAAAATACTCAAATGACCGCTGTCAAAATTTACAAATACTCTACCACTACACCACACGGGTGTGACACACAAAAAAATTACATGAATTGAGTCATCAACAAAGCAATAGGCAAACAGCCAACATTTACATTAATCACAATATTTTATCCATACAAGGTACAACAATCCGTTACACACATGGCGAACTCCCCAATTAATTATGGCTTAAAAATTAACCATCACAATGAACAGGTTTGCTACATGAAAGCTTACAGGGTTCAGTCGGACAAAAGGACTGCCTATCAAAATAAGTCACAGGCAAAACGGGCGGTTTGTGGAACACTGCATGTCTGTCAACCCACGTGTCAAAATACGTCGACCTCCCAGAACATGGGTCGAACCTCGAAGAAATGTGCCCCAAAGCACAATAATACATGTGTGTGTCAGAATAACCATATGGACAAGAATCAGCAGTCTCCCAAGAGCACTCTGTCTTTCCATCTAAAAAATACAATAGCAGCAAAAATATATAAGGGCGGTAGGACAACTACCCCCTCCTCACGTAGAATCAACACACACTAGACACATCAACACACACTGAATCACACGTATGGGTTTTGACAGACCCTGAAATAAAAGACACAAATAATATCCACATGCTGGCGCCATCGTTTTATGCCGTGACTAGTCACCTGAAAAGGACTCAAGAAAATCTATCAAAATTAGAACGAAGGTGTTCTACAATTACTTTTAAGTTGGTGCACTCGGCTACCCTAACATGAATAATAACCTGTTCAGCAAAATGTTTTACACTCATTTCCTCCCATTCCTATTTCAAATATTAACGTTAATAAAGCACCATTTATCGAATGTAACGGGTTCCGCAATTGCAAGGATAAAAATTACGCACGCACGCACGCCGCGTACATTACACTTGACTCAAGAAAGAAAAACACAAAATATCAACAAACACTTTGGCCACGCGCCAACGGACATTTAAACATACAGTGTCGGTACAAGAAAAACTCTAAAACAACAAGAAAGAAAAACATGACTATTTACAAAGTTCCCCGGCCAAATCTAACTACATAATTGAAATAATCCAATTTAGTACATCACCGCTTCTGCATGTAGACCAAGGACATCCTCCTCAACCCATTGCCCTATGGACAATTTAGCTCTCCATAGTAGTCGTCTGTGCTGATTTCTTGAAGCTCATCCCAACTTCAAACCACGTGCTGCTCATCTTGGTCTCGACTCCTTGGCAGAAAAGTTCAATATTAAATATTTGCCTATCTATAATCGCTTGCAGGCTACTCAGTTCACCCACAATTGTCCTATTGCGATTAATAGCGAAGACTGGCCCTAATTATATCAGACACACGCACTATAAAACATACATAAAATACACACAATTTATACAGAAAATATACATCTCGAGTCCGCGCCACTGGCTCGTTAACAAGTTCACAATCCTGGCTGCACTAGCAGTCGCTATCTCGTCCGGTATTTCCGTCTGTACTATGGACTTCGGTTCTGGTAAGCGCTAATTAGGGTGGTACGATACTTCCCTCTTAAAGTTGAACTCGTCGTCTTGAAATGAAAGTTACTGTTTACCACGCGCTAGCGTGAAATATTTAGACCACACAACAAAGTTGATTTTATAATAATATGTATTACCGCCTTTAAAATTTGATACTGCGATCGCTGCGACTTCAGTTCCTCAAAGCTCACAAAATAATTAGCTTTTACTGATTTTAGAGCGTAAAAATCATATTTTACACCGAATAATGACTTAGATAAATTCGAGCGTCAAAATCACAATCCAAACTGACGTGGAGTATGCCTCTCAAGGCTCCACAAGGTAAGACTTAGATTGGCGTCAGGCCAAGCTATTTATGAGAAACTGACAAGGGCGGTGGAGTGGGGCAAAGTCGGATAAAAACTTCCGGAGTTTTTGTCTCACAAAGATGTAGCTAGTGTCATTCTTCTCCAAATAAATCCAACGTCTCAAATTACTCGAGCGGAAATTAATCCGTTCGGCGGTTCCTTAGATACACACTTCCGCGGGCTTTTTACTACTGACGCCGTCCACCTCGTGGTCACGGCTTGGTCTCTTGCGATTGGCTGATTCAATCGTATGTTCGTTGAGAAGACCTCGTGATTCTTCCTTTATGTCTCCAATTTTGGTACAGTAGTTGCACAATTTAGCCTTGAACTCGACTAATTCTGGCCGTCCCCCAGGAATAGCTACTGGCTCAGCTTCATGTTGCAATCATGACGAAATGCTGGCCTCCCTAATATCCAAGTCGACTTCCTTACGTGCTGCCTGGGCCGTAGTAATAATAATAATAAATATGAATACTTATTTATCGAAGATCAATAAGGGTTCATTTGTCCTCAGCAAGGTTTTGAAATTCGAAACAATTTATTGGTTTGGATTTCAAAAACAAAATCCACTGTAGTAACATCACATCTCTTTAAATCTCACTCAGCTGCTCGAGTGTATGCCCCTCTGACTCAATTAGTGTGCTCCCTTCTCGCTGGAATGTCATTCATATTTCCACTAGGTCTCCCCTTCTCCTCAAGTAGTTGCCACTCCCGTCGTCTCAGCTGCTCGTTGTTTACAAACAAAGTGCGTACTCAGGCGCTCCCCGTGGATTTGAGTGTTTGTTTTCAAAACATGAATTTTGCAATACAGATTCTGCACATATCATCTTCCTTAATCATCAAATGGTTCCCTTCTGTAGTACGGTTTCAAATTGGCACTATTAAAAACAGATTTTGCACCAGTGCTCACTTCTTCTAATCTGTAGGCATTGTTACCCAGATTCTTAATTACCCGGAACGGACCAATGAACCTTGGACAGAACTTGGCGAAGACTTTGTTCTTAGGGTCGGAGATCGGTGGTCTACGAACCAGCACTAATTCTTGTTCTTGTAACTCTCGGTGAAACTTCTTTCCTCGGTACCGTCTCAGCATTCGGTCCGCTTGGTTCCTCATGTGCTCCCTCGTTCGCTGGATTCGCAAATCATGCGCTAATAATGGATCCCTTGGGCAAGGAATGATCTTATCCCAAGTTCTTTCTGGCAATCTGTTGTGGTGTACAATCAGTGGGACTTGACCCGTCGACTCGTGCTTAGTAGTGTTCATGCACATCTCAATTTCCCCTATTTTGTCTACCCATTTATTGTGTTCGTTAGGAATCATTACTCTGTAGTATTTAGCGACACAGCGAATTGTTCTTTCGCTCGGATTTCCACAAGGATGACGAATACTTGAAAATATGTGTTTTATTCCTAGGCTCTCCAAACCTTGCCTAAAAACATTGCTTGTGAAATAGGTACCGTGATCTGATAGAATGGATTCCGGCTTCCCAAGCATCGGAATGACTTTGTTCTTAATTCTACTGAGGACTTGTCTTGATGTCGTCTTCTGAATAGGACATAGCACGACCATCTTCGAAAATACGTCGACACACACCAAGAGGTGTCGGCATCCACGCTTTCCTTTTACTAAAGGACCAAAGCAATCAATTGCGAGCATCTCGCATGGTTTCTGCGGTAATAGTGGTCTTGGAGGTTGTTTCAGAATAAAGTTGTTCGGCTTTGTGCGCTGACAAGCGTCACACGTCCTAATTACTTCAACAATGGTGAATCTCATCTTGGGCCAAGTAAAGGTCTCCCCTATCGTAGCTTCAGTCTTATCCGTGCCGATATGTGCTAGGCTCTCGTGAACATGCCAAGTTAATCCCCTCTGTAGTGATGCTGGAACTAAGATCCGCAGTTTAGTATGATGCTCATCCACGTACTTATGTAACAAGTTATTCAAGTAGTGAAATCTCGCTTGTTTAGCACTGGCTTCCCGGTACTCTGGTGAATTTGGTTGTAACTCCTTCCTATAGAATTTTATCATCATCATCATCCATGGGTCAGCTTCTTGCTCCTTCCGAATATCCTTCAATCTTGCCAAAAACTCACGAGCCTTAGGTGTCAAGGTAATATTGTGAACTTCCGCTGTTACTTCGTTTCCGTCCTCAGGGTTTCTACTCAAGGCATCTGGTATGACGTTCAATTTCCCAGGACAATGCTCTATTGTGATGTCAAACTGCTGTATGTAGATGGACCAGCGCGCTACTCTCTCACTTGCTATTGTCGTTTTAAATAAAAATGTCAGTGCATGGTGGTCGGTTCTAACAATGATGGAATAACCATAGATCATCTTGCGCCACTGTTGGAGAGAATATAGAATTGCTAGTAGCTCAAGTTCCGTGACTGTGTAGTTTCTCTCATGTTTCCGTAATTTACGACTCGTAAATGCCAAATAGGATTTCTTCTTGGGTTCTTCAGCGTCCTCTTGGTACAGCATAGCACCAATCCCAATTAACGAAGCATCTGCTTGAATGATAAATTGTTTCTCAAAATCCGGATATCCAAGTTTCACACAGTTTTCCAATAAATCCTTCGTTGCTTTAAAAGACCTGTCGCACTCCTCATTCCACGACCATCGATTCGCTTTCTTCAACATCTCCTGCATAGGCGCTACTGTTTCTGTGTAACCAGGGCAATTTTCTTTGAAGAAACCAGTCACTCCCAAAAATGCTCTAACATGTTTGACTTTGGTAGGTGTGGGAAATTTCTTAATAGCATCAATCTTGGCTGGATTAGGCCGCACGCCCTCGACATCAATTATATGTCCCAGATATAAAATTTCGCTCTGGCAAAAGTGTGACTTTTTTAAGTTGATCTTGAAGTTCATGGTTCTCAGGTTGTCCAACAGTTTATTTAAATTTATCAAGTGTTCTTCCATTGTCTCAGAAGCGATTAATATGTCATCAACATATCTCGTGGTGAAGTTCTTGACCTCCTCAGTCAGATTTCTGTCGAGTGCTCTAATGAGTGCACATCCCGCAGTTTTCACGCCAAAGGGCATTCGACACCAGATATAACTTTGATTGTCGAATAAAAATCCCGTCAACAGTTGAGATTTTTCTTCAAGTTCAAGATGGTGGAAACTATTCGTCAAATCAACACTTGAGTATATCTTCTTCCCACGGAAGCCTTTCAAAACATCTTTGATCCTCGGTGCTTGGTCGTGCTCAACTAGCAGTTTACTATTTAAAACTCGCGCGTCTAGGCATAGCCTAATTGATCCGTTTGGCTTGGTCACAGCCAATATTGCGTTCAGATAAGGGGTTGCAGCTTTCCTTATCATGCCAGAATCTAATAAGTTAGTAATAATGTCCTTCACCTGAGAAAAATGCTTCTCTGGGATCGGGTACAATTTACTTTTAAATGGGGTCCAATCTGTCACCTGCATAGCATATTGAAAATTCAAAACTTTCCCAGGTACGGTGTCAAAAGCTTCTTTATGTAATCTTAAGATTTCTTCCAGTCTTCTTCTATCAGATTCCCCTACGATGGCTTCCTTAAGTCGCTCCTGAAGTAGAATTTCGAATTTGGTTCCACCCATTTCTTCTTCCGCCAAATGCACCCAAAGTTCCTGCGAAATATCTCGGCTGTCCATTTCTAGCACTGCTGTCTGGTTGACTTGCTCTCCCCTCAAGATCTTATCTCCGGCCTCATTAGTGCATTCCTCAACAACCCAAGTGTTGGCCTCTCTCTCCAGCGGATTCTCTTCCATATTTAAACCCACATGATCCAATCCTTCTACTTGTTTGAAGCTTACAGTGTTGTTATGTAAATCAATTACAGCATGAAAATCGCAGATGAAGTTGGCTCCTAAAATTATATTGTAGTTCATCTTTGGAATAACAATGAATGTTTGTGAAAAAGTATGGTTCAATATTTCCAGATCTAGGAATGCTTGCTGCTTACAATTCATAGTTTTGTCAGGAATGACACCTCTGACTTTCATTAGCGGTACCGGCATAATAGGAACAGTCTGTTTTCTTGCTATTTCTTTTATCAAAATTTCAGTGACTAAGCTCACCTGGCTACCTGTATCAATCAAACATCTCACCCTCATACCTCCAATATGCGCGTAAATAATTGGTAGCTGTCTGATAACGTTTTCACGGTTCTTCACCACTTCCTCCAGGCAGTCGTCTGGGAATGCTACCCACTCTTCTATGTTGGCCACTATCATCTCTTCTTGCTCCCTGGCGATCTCCGTTTCTAGCCTATCTCCTTTCAATTCATTTGGGTTTTTTTTTTATCCCGGGCCCCATTAGATGTGTTTCGCCGGTTATCATTCTGTCGCTCCTGTTGCCTCAGTAAACTCTCTGCCCCCTCTCCTTGATGATTGTCTGGGCTCTGTCTGTTCGCCATGGCACGCCCCCACTTTTCCTTCTCCGCTTCTTCATTACTTAATTGATCCAGGTATTTACGGGATTCAATATATCGCTCGTCCCAGTTATTCCTATATTCTCCTCTGTTTTCTTGGCGATAGTCCCTGCCGTTACTCCATCTACCATCTCCATTTCTTTGGTAGGGTCTACCTTGTCTCTGGTTTCCCCTCCAATTTGTGTACTCCCGCTGGTACGTCCACTGATTATTTTGATTCTGGTTATTCTGATGATATCTCCCGCGGTTATTCTGATAGTTATGATTGTTGTGATGGAACTGGTTTCGGCCGTCAAAATCTTGTCTTCTTGGCGTGAACTGTGTTCCCGTGGACTGTGTCTTACTTTGGTTTCCCTGGCCGTGGTTATTTTGGAGTCCCTGAACTACCTCTGCCGTGTTTACACATTCCAAATTCCTTCTTCCTGTCTGTGGGCTCACCATACTCGTCTCATCTAAGTGTCTGAGTAATTCTTCTGCTTGGACTGCGGTCTGAATGTTTCCTGCGACTAGCAATTGTTGGATATGCATTGGCAGTTGTTTTCCGATGGTTAGAACCATATTCGGCTCGCTAGGCGGGTCATCAAAATCCCTGAATTTTACCAATTGCTGACTAAAGAATTCTGAAAAACGGGTTGGATGGGTACTATGGTATTTGCGCGTGTACAGGTCCATTCTTAACCCCTGTTGTAACGAAGGACTCCAAAACTTCTTCAAAAACGCCTCGCGGAATTGATCCATGTCTGTAAATGTGTACTTGAAACTTAAGAACCAGGTCAGGCTAGGTCCTTCCAAAAATTTCTCCACCAGTCTTAATTGTTTCTCTGGGCCGATGTGTTGGTCATTAAAGTAATCCGTTAATTGCCGTAAGAATGCTTTGGGAGTGGTTCCTGAATTTTCTTTGAACTTATCGGGCTTAAAATCATTACCCCGAATGACTTGGATGACTTGGGCTGGTGCCAAGTTCGGTTGCGGAGTTGAAGTCTCCCCCCTGTACTGCTGGAATGCATTAGTCGTTAGTCTGGGACTTTGACCCCGACTCGTGTCCTCAGCCAACTTCGAACCTGCCGGACTTCCAATACTTGTTTGCTTTTCCGGTATATTTTCATTTGAAAATAATGTCGCATTCTCTAACGATCTAATCTCGTTTTTTATGATTAGTTCTGATTGTTCCTGCAATTTCGACTTCATATTCTCCTCCAGTGCCTGCATTCGCTTTAAAACTGCCAGCCTGTCTTCCTTATTCGCCTGAGCCTGCTGGTCCCAATCTCGCCGGATCCTACTTTTTAAGCTATTTATTTTCTCCTCGTTCCTTTCTTGGTTTTTCTCTAGCTCTTCACGTATCTGTTCCTGCGTTTTTACTAGTTGTTCCCCCACCTCTTCTCTTATGACCTCTTGTGTTTTTATTAGCTGACCTTCCAAATTATCCTGAGTTTTGACGAGCTGCTCCCCTACTTCTTGTCTTATTACCTCTCATGTGTTTATCAGCTGGCCTTCCATCTCTTTCCTTATGATCTCTTGCGTTCTGCCTAATTGCTCCTCTAAATTCTCCCGCAAGTGTATCCGCTCAGTTTCAGCCTTAACTTCGACTTTATCTATTTCCTTTATTAATTCCAGCACGTTGTTATCTACCGAATTAATTTGCTGTTGTAGTTTCTCTTGGGTCTTCTTCACTCCCGCGGTGTTACTGACACATGCTGCCTCTATCTGCTTAAGTTTATCCGCCACCATCTCGTCAAATTGTATTAGTTTGTTATCAAATTTTGCCTCCAATTTCTTCATTTCGCCTAACTGTCTGATGTTGTTTTCCGCAACCTCGCCTGCCAGTTTCTCTACTTTTTGAACGCTCTGGTTAATATCATTTGTGATTTTTCCTAACTGTTCGGTTTGTGTTACCGCCTGTTGTGACAATTTGTGGTTTAATTCATTGAATTGTTTGTCAGTGTCTAATTTCTGGACTTCTAACTGGACCGAAATGTTACCGCTCATATCAAGTAATTGTTTTTCACAGTCTATCTTCTGCGCTTGTAACTGAACCGAAATATTATCGCTCATATCAAGTAATTGTTTTTCACTACGCTCCCGCTGAGCTTCTAATTGTTCTTTTAATTGTTTATTATTGTCTTCGCTTATTTCCTCCTTCATGTTCTTTAATTGTTCTTCCGTCTTTACGGACATCTGTACTAATTGTTCTTCCGTTTTCGCGGACATTTGGATCGACATCTGTTCTAATTGTTCTTCCGTTTTCGCGGACATTTGGATCGACATCTGTTCTAACAATGCCTTTATCTCATCAACAAGCGCCATATCACACACACAAATATATTCAGAGAAAAACAGGGTTATGGGCTAAGGTTTCAGCCCTATACGCACATATATGTCACACATTTAAATATTACTGGCTCTAATTTAATGAAAATTTCAGTAACGAAATTTACTGAATACAATGACACTTATTCCCAAACAACAAAATAACCCCGAGTGATCTGCTTTTAAATTCCTAACCAACAGAATTTACGAAACACCAATTAACCGAAGTCAATTAAATGTCAAATATAAGGCAACATCTTCCTGCTTGACTGAGTTCATTAATAATGCAAATTTCTAATTTTAATGTGGGCGCCAGAACAAGTTTATAACAAATACAAAATCAAATTCTAACCTTGTTCAATATTTCTAACCTTAGGAACTCAGTGATTTTACTAATGCACATGGCGGTACAACATCGCCTCCATTTACTGAATTTACATGTCCGCTTGACCTGGCATCATTTCTCAACGAAATAAATATGAGATCAGCGAAGCAACAACAACAACAATCCCCACTTGGGCAGCCATTTTTGTTTTATGAACCCTTGCAAAGAAGCATATGAGACTCAGATTCGGGGCGTAACAGGTCATATTCGTAAGTTGCTGTCAGGGCGCTTCATTAACTTGCAGGGTAACATATAACAAAATTAACATGCAGGAAAGAGTGAAGCCAGGGTTAAAAACAACTGAATTTAATAACAAATCACCATATTTACACATAAACAATTAACAACAAAATCTCCCAACTGACTCCCATTTAATAAAAATGCCAAAAACTAGGCGATATCTCTGGAGAGATTAATTACTTGGACCAAGTGTCCTTAAATAAAAGATACAAAGGTGACCATATAAGTGCGTATGCAGTTCTACATGCATCACGATGTGTACTTTGAATGCGTGATTCGTTATCATCCGGGATGACCCTTCAAACACCGAATCCGCATTTCCTAGAGCTAGACCGACACGGGGGAACACAACTACACTACTTAAATTAAACCGACACTTCCTAAATCTACTATAAACAAACACAAAATTTCCGAGTGAAATTGGACTTAAATTGCCGTAGCAACATTTACTGCCTAAAAACTTAGGACTTCTCACACAAATCAACACAAGTACATTAACACGTGACCAATAGAAAAAAATACTCAAATGACCGCTGTCAAAATTTACAAATACTCTACCACTACACCACACGGGTGTGACACACAAAAAAATTACATGAATTGAGTCATCAACAAAGCAATAGGCAAACAGCCAACATTTACGTTAATCACAATATTTTATCCATACAAGGTACAACAATCCGTTACACACATGGCGAACTCCCCAATTAATTATGGCTTAAAAATTAACCATCACAATGAACAGGTTTGCTACATGAAAGCTTACAGGGTTCAGTCGGACAAAAGGACTGCCTATCAAAATAAGTCACAGGCAAAACGGGCGGTTTGTGGAACACTGCATGTCTGTCAACCCACGTGTCAAAATACGTCGACCTCCCAGAACATGGGTCGAACCTCGAAGAAATGTGCCCCAAAGCACAATAATACATGTGTGTGTCAGAATAACCATATGGACAAGAATCAGCAGTCTCCCAAGAGCACTCTGTCTTTCCATCTAAAAAATACAATAGCAGCAAAAATATATAAGGGCGGTAGGATAACTACCCCCTCCTCACGTAGAATCAACACACACTAGACACATCAACACACACTGAATCACACGTATGGGTTTTGACAGACCCTGAAATAAAAGACACAAATAATATCCACATGCTGGCGCCATCGTTTTATGCCGTGACTAGTCACCTGAAAAGGACTCAAGAAAATCTATCAAAATTAGAACGAAGGTGTTCTACAATTACTTTTAAGTTGGTGCACTCGGCTACCCTAACATGAATAATAACCTGTTCAGCAAAATGTTTTACACTCATTTCCTCCCATTCCTATTTCAAATATTAACGTTAATAAAGCACCATTTATCGAATGTAACGGGTTCCGCAATTGCAAGGATAAAAATTACGCACGCACGCACGCCGCGTACATTACACTTGACTCAAGAAAGAAAAACACAAAATATCAACAAACACTTTGGCCACGCGCCAACGGACATTTAAACATACAGTGTCGGTACAAGAAAAACTCTAAAACAACAAGAAAGAAAAACATGACTATTTACAAAGTTCCCCGGCCAAATCTAACTACATAATTGAAATAATCCAATTTAGTACATCACCGCTTCTGCATGTAGACCAAGGACATCCTCCTCAACCCATTGCCCTATGGACAATTTAGCTCTCCATAGTAGTCGTCTGTGCTGATTTCTTGAAGCTCATCCCAACTTCAAACCACGTGCTGCTCATCTTGGTCTCGACTCCTTGGCAGAAAAGTTCAATATTAAATATTTGCCTATCTATAATCGCTTGCAGGCTACTCAGTTCACCCACAATTGTCCTATTGCGATTAATAGCGAAGACTGGCCCTAATTATATCAGACACACGCACTATAAAACATACATAAAATACACACAATTTATACAGAAAATATACATCTCGAGTCCGCGCCACTGGCTCGTTAACAAGTTCACAATCCTGGCTGCACTAGCAGTCGCTATCTCGTCCGGTATTTCCGTCTGTACTATGGACTTCGGTTCTGGTAAGCGCTAATTAGGGTGGTACGATACTTCCCTCTTAAAGTTGAACTCGTCGTCTTGAAATGAAAGTTACTGTTTACCACGCGCTAGCGTGAAATATTTAGACCACACAACAAAGTTGATTTTATAATAATATGTATTACCGCCTTTAAAATTTGATACTGCGATCGCTGCGACTTCAGTTCCTCAAAGCTCACAAAATAATTAGCTTTTACTGATTTTAGAGCGTAAAAATCATATTTTACACCGAATAATGACTTAGATAAATTCGAGCGTCAAAATCACAATCCAAACTGACGTGGAGTATGCCTCTCAAGGCTCCACAAGGTAAGACTTAGATTGGCGTCAGGCCAAGCTATTTATGAGAAACTGACAAGGGCGGTGGAGTGGGGCAAAGTCGGATAAAAACTTCCGGAGTTTTTGTCTCACAAAGATGTAGCTAGTGTCATTCTTCTCCAAATAAATCCAACGTCTCAAATTACTCGAGCGGAAATTAATCCGTTCGGCGGTTCCTTAGATACACACTTCCGCGGGCTTTTTACTACTGACGCCGTCCACCTCGTGGTCACGGCTTGGTCTCTTGCGATTGGCTGATTCAATCGTATGTTCGTTGAGAAGACCTCGTGATTCTTCCTTTATGTCTCCAATTTTGGTACAGTAGTTGCACAATTTAGCCTTGAACTCGACTAATTCTGGCCGTCCCCCAGGAATAGCTACTGGCTCAGCTTCATGTTGCAATCATGACGAAATGCTGGCCTCCCTAATATCCAAGTCGACTTCCTTACGTGCTGCCTGGGCCGTAGTAATAATAATAATAAATATGAATACTTATTTATCGAAGATCAATAAGGGTTCAGTATGTTGTTGAAAAGTTTGGTAGAGATCGGATGGTTATGTTAGTCGTAATTTAACTTAAGCTTTGAACATTTGTGTGGCCGCCATTACGTTTCTGTCAAAATGGCGGCGATATAAAACATGACACAGATGCCCCCTGCTAGTGCTACCTCTGTACCAAATTTCGTTCCATTCGTTTTCACCGTGTTTGAATTAATAGGGGGAATTGATTTTCACACAAAGATGGCCGCCATCCGCAAACTATTAGGCTAATGACCTATTCATTTGGTCAAAGGATGCTTCCTCTATAAGGGTATGTTGTTGCAAAATTTGGTAGAGATCGGATGATTAGGTTAGTCGTAATTTGATTTAAGCTTTGAACATTTGTGTGGCCGCCATTACGTTTCCGTCAAGATGGCGGCGATATAAAACATGACACTGAGGTGTCCTTTGCTAGTGCTACCTTTGTACCAAATTTCGTTCAATTCTCATTCACCGTGTTCGAATTGATAGGGGGGGGACAGACATTCAGAGTACACACACTCACACACACACAGACACACCCACACACACACAGACTCACACACACACACACACACACACACAGACTCACACACACACAGACAGACACACCTATTTCGCCCTGTAGTGATCTCATAAGTCTACTTTCATTTTTTGCAAAAATCGAAAGTAGGCTAAAAATATGACTTGTCGTAGAAATCCGCCACCAAGTCATTACATAATAATCACATTCTTACTTCTCAAAGTAGAGGCATTTCTCAGAAAATCCGTGTTCCAGCACAGATTCTTTATATTTTGGTGCGTCTGATATCAATCAGAATAACAGTAACCTATTGGCTCGAAAATAAGCCTCATCCGGATTAAGGGAAGACACATTTATTTTCTTGTACTTACCAACATGTAAACATTATTTTCTGACATCCGTATTTTATTACAGCCTCTCTGTTGGTTGTGCTTTTGGCATAACGCACAACTGCAAGTTTGAAGGCTGCATCATAAGCACGCTGAATTCCATTGCTTGATGAAGTATTTCGCTCTACCGGTAAATGATCGCTCATTTTTGCGTTAAACAGGCTTTCTTACAGATCTTACTGAGACTGAGATACTGTAGATTAGTTAGGTAGTTATTGTTGTTGTACGGGGAGTGTTAAATTTGCAATATTGATGACCCATTATCTCAGAACCATTGACTGATAGATATCAGAATATACAGACAAATATTTAGTTATGATTTTTTTAAAATTATGTTCATTTTTTTCCTTTTAAAAGTCCACTTTTTCTTCTGTAAATGGAAAACCGTTAGAGTCAGAAATGTTTTGGTGGTTTAGTAGCTGCAGTATACTAAGAGATAACACTATGTAAAATATGGTAAACATATCTGTAATAGTTTCGGAAATAATGGGCCAAATGTTAAAAAGTAGTCAATTTTTGGATATCAAGTTCATAGTTTGACATAGTATCAACTCACTTATGGAGCCATGCCAGCTCCAAGGGACAGTCAATCCTTTCTCTATGCATCTCATTCCGTAAAATAATCTAATATTGCTATTAAACAAATAATTCTTGCATTTTCGAAAAGTCCAAAATGCCCTGCAAAGTTTGCAATCTCCACTGTATTTCCCATTTGTTAGCAACTCCAGTCCTTGCGGAGATGCTAATTTGCCCACCGGAAAAATTACCTAACACAACAACTTGTAAATCTTGTTCTAAGACACTCAAATCTAATTGTTGTTAATTTAATGAAGGGGCTTGAGACATCTTGGTCATCAGCCCCATGTAGTTGCGTGTGAGTTTAATTTGTCTGATAACCTGTATTTATGGGATGTTTGTAGTTATCTGTGTGGCTGTATTAGCGACAGGGTGCCCCGGGACTTGAAATAAGGTACTATCTCGGCATTTGCCTGGAGGGAGTGTGGAAAACCCCGGAGAAATTCCTCACTCAAGATAACTACTGTCAGCATCAGGATTCGAACCTACGAACTCCGGATGTGCTGCAGGTGCTCACGTGGTCGTGGTGCATGATTTAACGAGCACCACTACGCCACGGGACTCAAATATAATGAAACATATCCTAAACAATTTACATGTCGTTGTTTATGAATAAATAAATCTCCTTGTTTACTCTTCGAAGCACTAGTGGTCGTGTCCTTATCGTCTACCTGTAGTAAAATAATCGTACCTTTTACGTTATAGTCTAAGATCCGATAGAAGAAATGTATACTCTCATCTGTTATTTATTAGTGATAAGAAATAAATGATAGATGATAATACTCATTGACGAAGCCTCCGTGGCTTAGGCGGCAGCACGCCGGCCTCTCACCGCTGAGTCCGTGGTTCAAATCCCGGTCACTCCATGTGAGATCTGTGCTGGACAAAACGGAGGCAGACAGGTTTTTCTCCGGGTACTCCGGTTTTCCCTGTCAAAATTTCGTTCCAGCAACACTCTCCACTATCATTTCATTTCATCTGTCATTCATTTAATCATTGCCCCAGAGGAGTGCGTCAGGCCTCGGCAGCCGGCACAATTCATATCCTCGCCGCTAGATGGGGGCTTAATTCATTCCATTCCTGACCCAGTCGAAGACTGGAAGCAGGCTGTGGATATTCATTTCAATACTCATTGACATATCGCGAATGGATTGCCAAGTTAAATTGCGTGCGGATAATATTAAATAATTAATTTTTAATTAAATTTATTAAATCTACTACTCTCATTAGTTATTTAAAAAAATCGTGCACTAGTTAAGAGAACATACCCAACAGAATTGAAAAAGTAAAGGTTCCCTTCTTCCCCCTCTGCGCAACTGTGGAGTTGCCAGGTACAAGCAGGTGAGTAAATGTTATTGATATACTCTCATCAGTTTTTTAATCGTATATTATATCAAATGAAAGCTTATTTTTTCTGAATCTAACTGCATTAGGTTGTCTTATGAAAAGTTGATCCAATCCATGGTTGCCTAGATTTTAGATGTAAATTTTAAATGCGAGTGGTGAGAGTGACAGAGATGCGCGCGCAACTCCATGCGACAGACAATGATGAAGCGAGGCAGGTGTACATTGTGAAGAAAACGTTCTATTGCATAGATGGTTTTAAATAATATCGATGTTGATAACAAATTACGTATATTTAAAAATGGAAAAGTGTTTTTTATGTGGTTCAGAGGATTCTATTATTGATTTTTAATAGTGAAATGAAAATCCACAGCCTGCTTCCAGTCTCCGACCGGGTCAGGAATGGAATGAATGAAGCCCCTATCTAGCGGCGAGGATATGAACTGTGCCGGCTGCCGAGGCCTGACGCACTCCTCTGGGGCAATGATTAAATGAATGACAGATGAAATGAAATGATAGTGGAGAGTGTTGCTGGAATGAAATTTTGACAGGGAAAACCGGAGTACCCGGAGAAAAACCTGTCTGCCTCCGTTCTGTCCAGCACAGATCTCACATGGAGTGACCGGGATTTGAACCACGGACTCAGCGGTGAGAGGCCGGCATGCTGCCGCCTAAGCCACGGAGGCGATTTTTAATAGTGAATCTTCCAAAATTTGTTATTTGAAATTAGTATTTCGAAGGAGAAAAAGAATCGTGCATGGTGAAGTTAGGTTATGTTTGGATTTGATTGATAATATTGGTTAGCATTCTACTTGCTACAAAATAGTTACTGTTTTAAGCATGAAATATAATGATGAATTTAGGGAATTTTGCAAGCAGCATTGTGTGAGTATATAATATTTAGTTTCGTATTTAAATACGTAAATTTAATAAGTAATTGTTCATACTATGCTCGAGCACTTGTTGAATATTCATGACTTACTGTGATATGATATTTCCAGGTTTCGACATTCTCAATCAATCTGGAGCAAGAAATGTCTTCTAACTCGTCTCAACACTCTGTACGTATGAAGGATTACTAATTAAGTCATCGAAGAACTCCGTATGTTTTTTTAATCTCATTTATCTCGTGTTAAGATGGAGCCAAGTACGTCTATAACTAATACTCATCTTACAGGAATGAACATTCCAGATCATGCTGTGAATGTACCAAAGGTGTTAAAACCATTTCAAGAAATTTCTATCCATTTTTCGTAGTCATTATCGCAAATTAAACTAATTGTTAAAATTTGTGCAACAAAATGTTTGTTCTAGCTACCCGGTGGTGTATCGTCAGGCGAGGTAGATTTTGATTCTTCATCAATGACACCTGACCAAATAGCACCGAGTGATTCAGTAATATGAGGTGGCGGGGCCGGTGTTGATGCCGCTTCTGCTGAAGCTTCCTCATCGCGGCGGTCGTCTACCACAACGAATGACGAAGTAGTTTGTTTATTTTGCAACTGTACTCGAAAAAAAAAAAATTGGCCATCGAAGAGTAAACGTAATACTGGTATTTCCGAAGTCTGAAGCTACTGTTACCACGCTTAAAAGAATTGCGTCAACATTGGATGATTCTTCGGTACTTGATAAACTTGAGAATCAAACTGTCGCGTATCATCCCACTTGTTTCTCATCATATCAAGTACGGATGAAAAGCCAAACTAAGGAAGAAGTTGATTCCAATTGGCTACGTGGTAATCCGTCTCATAGCGAGTTAGAGGTATTCATTCCTGATGAATTGTGATTCGTGCCATCTAAAATTTGTGAAAAGGAAGACATTGATTTATAAAATGACATGACCAGGGCCATGATGTGCATGTTGCCATAAAACCTTTCAGACCGAGGGCCTTGAAGCTTTATCTATCACGATTTCTGTCCTGACAATATTTGTTTGAGGGGTTGAATGATCCATAAACTTGTAGGTGAGGATTATATTGATAGTTCACTACGTCAAATTTCAAGGTAATCAGATCATTCAGAGACGAGTTAGGTTGACAATTTATAAGAAATTATAAGTAGTTTTATATACCTGTAGATTTAGATTATTGTAATGGCCAACTATACAAAGCTTCATAGATGTAGCATCATTCGTTTACGAATAAGAGCAATTGACATGCATGCCATCAATTATTACAGTAAAATCATAAACTCATGCACCCTATTCTAGCAGTGGTTCGTTAAGCAAAGTTTCATTTCGATCGCTTAATTAAGACATAAATAAAAACATATATTTTGAAATTTTTCGCAGACATGACATCTTGAAGTTTTCAAAGTGGTCACAAAACTCCATTTATATCTTTGAAATTTCCGTGGCTACCATTTTGATTTTGTGTCTATTACGTTTTTAAAGTCACATGTTTCTATGTAGTCTCTTTTTTTATCACCATATAAAACTTTCAGGTTAATTGCAGCAATATTTTCGGAGATATTGAATGCCGATAATATATTTTACATGACCACCATGTTGGATTGGTGACATATCGGAATTTGAAGGGAGCTCGGTCTAGGTCAGACGGGCTACTTGTATGTTCTTGTCAAGTTTGATTGAAATCGTTTCAGCCAATCAAACCTTATTACAGGAGGAACTTGCACACACACGCTCATATCCGTTTAATATGATGAAACTAGGATAAAAGAAAGTGAGATTATTGGTAAAGCCCTGCGCGGATGCGGATATCCGCAATTTTTTCGCAATGCGGATATTGTTTATATTTTTGTGTGGATAGCGGATAAAGTTTGGAGCAAATTTGCGGATAGTTTTCAGCATACAATCTGAATTTCTTTCTTTCTTTCTTTCTTTCTTTCTTTCTTTCTTTCTTTCTTTCTTTCTTTCTTTCGTTCTTGGCGTATTCCAATTAATTGGAGACGCCGGAGCCAACCAGGCTCATTTTGGTTTTGGCCGGTTATTTAAGGCCGGATGCCCTTCCCAACGCCACGTGATTTTTCAAGTGAAAATTCCACCCCACTGCCGCCGGGATTCGAACTCCGACCATCCGGATGGAAGACGAACAGCTAAGCCACTGCGCCATCACGCTCCCCAATACAATCCGAACTTGTTGAATATTATTTCCAGGATCCGGATGTTTATAACATATCATATTTTTCCATTTTTCTTTTTCATGATAAATGTAAGATACTGATTTAGGGCAATCTCATACAAATCATGTAATTAAGCACAATTAACCCTCCGAACGAAAAAGGGTTGCATTACTGGCTGTATAACATTCATTTTAAACATAGCACATGATATAGGCTACATAGCCTAGAGGAACGACATTCTCCTCAAATGTCTAAACGTGTTGCCATAATACTCTATCTAATTAAAAATATTATTTTCATGCCAGTAGTGTGGATGCGGGGTGGATGCGGTTAACAGATGTGGGGTGGATTATGATAACAGTCGTGCGGATGCGGGGCGGAAGTGGATGACGTTTTGTTTATCCGCCCAGGGCTCTAATTATTGGCACTCTATAACCATTATTAAAATCGTATTTCCATGTAGCCAAAACCTAATTCAATGGGTGAAGGTGTTGCCTTGAATGTGCAAATGGTGAAAATAATTATCTCCTTTTGACAACGGTGATCGGCAAAGCCCGCTGGTGTTCATTAGGGACATGCCGCGCCCACTGGCAATCAACACTGATGAAATCGTGACGTCCACTTTAAGGAGCTGTTTGGATTGGGATGTATCGAAGGGGACACAAGACAAAGCCAATCTACAAACTGTCTCTGGGCTCCCATTTCCATACTATTGTCGCATAAGCAAACAGTTTAGCGTCTGTTCCACGTACTGAATGTTGTTGATTGCCGGAAGCACAACCTCCCTTGTGCAATGAGCCCTTTGTGCGTATTAATGCTGAACCAGTGAATTACTGGTCTTTGAGTTTGAACTCTTGTTTTGTAGTACTTTGTCCCAAACAAGCCAGTGTGAGTCAGGTACTTACCACCTTAGTAATTAAGTCATTTTAACTTCGTGTATGTACAGAGGAAAATAATTGCTAATTCATAGTTAGTCGACCTTGTTTATTACAAAAAGGATGGTGAATAGTTTATGACTTCTTATGATTTATAGCAAAGAAAGTGTTTTAATAAATTACAGTTTCAAACATTCAAATTACGTAGTTACAACAATAAAATGTGCATCTCGTGGCGTGACATTCCAGGTTATCACCGCGGAGGTCTGGGTGTGATTCCCGGCGCTGCCAAGATATCTAACTGTGGTCTGAGGGATGGAACAGGGTACACTCAGCCTCGTGAGGCAGAGCTGCCTCAGGTCACAATGACACAGTTATCAGATTCCACACACACGCTGTACTCGGGCTATATGACCACGATATCGCAAAGTCCCTAAATTAAACTACAAAACTCACTTTAAGTATCTGTATTCTGACATTGAAAATCTTGGATATGTGGCAAGTTATTATTACACAGAAGATTGCTTATCGAATACATAAAGTTATGTAGCCTATAGGAGAACATAAGGAATTTGGTTGATTGGTTCCTCAGTTTAGGGGCTGCGACAACACGGTCATGTAGCCCCGTGTACTTTGGGTGTGTGTAGAATCTGTCTGTTAACCGCTGTCAATTGTGATGGCTGTGTTAGTGTGTGTATCCGTTTTTAATTCAAGTAAGGACTGCAGACATTGCATTTTTTCAAGTAGTCCCTTCTGTTGCCGCCAAACGCCACCGTCAACGACCAACTAGTTCAGAACTTAGTTACCAGATGCCACCACCGTCGGCTCTTGACGACGAACGTAGGAACCTAAGAACTTTAGTCAAATGTTTAAACTTATATAATTTAGCTTCACACAGGTGTAATTAGTAGAAGGTTCTTTAACATGCCATAAATCTATGACATTTTTCCGCCGGCTTCATTTCCCCTCCGAAGGAAGGCATACTGAGGGATTTTTAACGTTCTTAAGAAATCCGACGACTTTGGCCGGGTCTGAACCCGCGATCTTAGGCATAGAATCTCAGCATGCTACCAACTACCCCATCGAAGCCGTTCGTAAGGAGTTTATTCACATTTTATGATTGGGAACATTCTTTTCTGCCATGCTACCATACAAACAGTTCTCCTCTGCGATTGTCGTGATGGGATGTTTTCCTTCGTTCCTCGCGATAGGTATCGAAGTTTTCTGAGAAAATGTGCAGATGTTTCTACACATTGATCTATGGGAGGGACTGGGAAATAATCTCACACGTTCGTGCAGTGTAAAAGTGTATCGAGCCTATGCGAGACTGGTAGTAGGGAAGTAGTCGTGCACACCCGTTAGAACGGGCTGTTTACCCTTGCACACACGCACTAGCTGCACATACAGTATGTATGGCAATTACCGGCTCTGTTCCACAGCATTAGGGAGGGACATGTAGTACCTTAAGGATGACAAGGAATTTTTTTGAGCATGATTGAGTATTGGAAACAGATTCCTTTCATTAAGAGATAGACAATAATAATGTTATGGGTATTACGTCCCTTTTAACTACCCTGTACTTTTAGAGACGCCGGAGTGCCAGAATTTCACTCCAAAAGAGATCGTTAATGTGCCAGTAAATCTAATGACACAATTTCCTCACATTTGCGCACCCTCAAATGTCAACTGAATGCACCAGAATATATGAGAAAGAACTCGCCGTCCATAATGTTTCTTAATCCCAGCTTAATATATGGTAGAAAGGCAGTGTCCCATGAAGGATGAACACAGAGGAGAGACAGTAATATTCACGGTAACACATTCAAGGTACATGTCTGTGTACGACCATAATTTTTACTATGAATCATACATCACAACAAGTATGCTCATGGAATTCATTACAAACCTGGACAGAACGTCCGCCAACTATCAATTGTTAAATAAATTCTAAATGAGGTAGTTATGCCTAAAATATTGTGCCCGTTAATCCGGAATTGCGTGGGACTGCGGATCGAAAACAGCCTTCACGAGACACCTTTCGAACGAGTCATATACTGGTAGGATCAGATGTGTCTTTAGACTACCTCGCACGAGAAAGTTACCTCAGGTAGTGTCGGGTAAGGAGAAGATTGGTTAAGAACCAGACCAAAGAACACATCCACAGGAAAACAAATCTAAAATCAATAGGCCAGACTTAAGTAAAAGTTCTACTAAATTCATTGGAAGAAAATGAGCAGATCCCTATCCTACGTCATAGAGGGGTGAACCGCTAGTCTGCTCTAAACTGATCAAAAATCACACTCCTGAAAGAAAACGGCACCCCAGCTAATTTCTAGATGTCCCCTCTAGAAGCCCCATATAAGCAAGCAAGCAAGCTAGGATCGTGACATGTAATTTTATCCCTACACAATACAATCCCATAATTACTCATGAATCTACAGAAAATTAATCGATGTCCACGTAACATAATGTTATGAAATTTAATAAGTGGTAACAATAAAAATATCTAACAAGAGTTTAGTGCTTTTCAGTCGGTCAACACGAATGTACCCAAAAGAGATGGGTTATGCCCTAATCCTGAAATAAATTACATGAGATTAATAAAACACTAGGATGACCAGTTTCAATCGTCAAGCGATCATCATCAGATCTATTACACTTAGGCTATAAAATCTATGTTTGAAATACAGGTGAAAATATTTACAATTTGTACAATTATTTAGTTGCAGTATTGGTACTGCAACTGTCAGTGTATGCTAAATGCAGTATATATGATGTTAGGTGAAATGCTAAATGGTGATAGCTATCCGGAGTTTGTACTTTAGAGAGATTATATGGTTGTAAACTGTTGTTAAACTATAAAATTGTAGGTTAACTACTTATCTGATTGTCTACCTTACTACAGCTACTCGCAGTTTTCGTGCTCACTGGAACTCACTGTGCGGTCGACTGCGGTGGTTATCTTAACGACTGGTTTTTCCCTGCCTTCTCCCCCCAACCCATACGTGCTGTGGGGAGTGATAGCGACGTGTTTATGTGAGGTGTTGCCAACCTAGATAAGATGTATGTTATTGAATGAGGTGGGTCTACAACTATTAAGGACCGTGGATTAGCCCTCGCCACGCGTGGACCATAAGCCATTCGAACTAAGCGTTGACGGTCTTATGAGGACGTCCCGGCACCTTTAATACTGCCGCCAATATGGGCCTTGGTTTATTGCAGAAGAAAAGTACATCGTACACCTGATCCAGATATCATTTACCTATTAAAAACCCCTAATTTCTCCCCTTTTTTATCTAGCTTGGCTGTGTCGCTAAATTGTGTCTTGTTTCCGACAGGGTGTGTTTTTTTTAGTAGCGTGAAGAGGGGTGAGCTCTCCATGAACGTGTGTTCATTTAGATTGTTGGGATTGTTTCGTTTGGCTAGGTGTATCTAGATTGCTTCCTTTATGTCAAGAGCTCTGCCTTTCAATTCATGATGGATTATTTTAAGGTCCGACTCTATGTTGGTAAAGCTGTGCCCTGCGTCACACATATGTTCGCACACGGCTGAATGTGTTCCGTATCTTATCGCATTCCTTTGTTCATTATAACGTGTGTCTACTCGCCTTCCACTCTCCCCGATGTAATTAGCTTGACAATCGGTGTCTTGGCACGTTATAGAATATACCCCTGACCTTGAATACGGGTCACGTTTATTTAGATTACTATTTAGGAGGTGCCTAGCGGTTGTGTTTTTCGTCGTGAAAGCTATCTTTATGCCTTGCTTCTTGAATAGGTTAGTGATTTTATATGTATTCGCATTCACATAGTTGAAACGCGCAAATTTTTTCTCATTACTGTCCGGTTTGGGAATCGTTTTATCTTTATTTTTATGTTTGGCTATAATTTGATTTATTTTGCTTGGCGGGAAGTTGTTTTCCTTTGCTATTTGCTTAATAGTTCTTATTTCCTTAATATAGTTGTCTTTTGACATGGGTATGTTTAAAGCCCTGTGCACCATTGAATTGAAACCCGCTAGTTTGTGCGTACTGGGGTGATTAGACTGATTGTCGATTGCATGCGAGGTTTGTGTTGCTTTCCGGAATATGGAATATGAAAGGTCGTTGTCTTTACGTTCAATAGTTATATCGAGCAAATAGCAAAGGAAAACAACTTCCCGCCAAGCAAAATAAATCAAATTATAGCCAAACATAAAGATAAAGATAAAACGATTCCCAAACCGGACAGTAATGAGAAAAAATTTGCGCGTTTCAACTATGTGAATGCGAATACATATAAAATCACTAACCTATTCAAAAAGCAAGGCATAAAGATAGCTTTCACTACGAAAAACACAACCGCTAGGCACCTCCTAAATAGTAATCTAAATAAACGTGACCCGTATTCAAGGTCAGGGGTATATTCTATAACGTGCCAAGACACCGATTGTCAAGCTAATTACATCGGGCAGAGTGGAAGGCGAGTAGACACACGTTATAATGAACATAGGAATGCGATAAGATACGGAACACATTCAGCCGTGTGCGAACATATGTGTGACGCAGGGCACAGCTTTACCAACATAGAGTCGGACCTTAAAATAATCCATCACGAATCGAAAGGCAGAGCTCTTGACATAAAGGAAGCAATCGAGATACACCTAGCCAAATGAAACAATCCCAACAATCTAAATGAACACACGTTCATGGAGAGCTCACCCCTCTTCACGCTACTAAAAAAACACACCCTGTCGGAAACAAGACACAATTTAGCGACACAGCCAAGCTAGATAAAAAAAGGGGGAAAATTAAGGGTTTTTTAATAGGTAAATGTTATCTGGATCAGGTGTACGATGTACTTTTCTTCTGCAATAAACCAAGGCCCATATTGGCGGCAGTATTAAAGGTGCCGGGACGTCCTCATAAGACCGTCAACGCTTAGTTCGAATGGCTTATGGTCCACGCGTGGCGAGGGCTAATCCACGGTTTTTAATAGTTGTAGACCCACCTGATTCAATAACATACATCTTATCTAGGTTGGCAACACCTCACATAAACACATCGCTATCACTCCCCACAGCACGTATGGGCAGGGGGGAGAAGGCAGGGAAAAACCAGTCGTTAGGATAACCACCGCAGTCGACCGCACAGTGAGTTCCAGTGAGCACGAAAACTGCGAGTAGCTGTAGTAAGGTAGACAATCAGATAAGTAGTTAACCTACAATTTTATAGTTTAACCACAGTTTACAACCATATAATCTCTCTAAAGTACAAACTCCGGATAGCTATCACCATTTAGCATTTCACCTAACATCATATATACTGCATTTAGCATACACTGACAGTTGCAGTACCAATACTGCAACTAAATAATTGTACATATTGTAAATATTTTCACCTGTATTTCAAACATAGATTTTATAGCCTAAGTTTAATGGATCTGATGATGATCGCTTGACGATCGAAACTGGTCATCCTAGTGTTTTATTAATTTCATGTAATTTATTTCAGGATTAGGGCATAACCCATCTCTTTTGGGTACATTCGTGTTGACCGACTGAAAAGCACTAAACTCTTGTTTACTAAGGCAACACTGAAAATATGGCTTCAAACACTACAAAAATATCTAAGTTACGGTGGTGTCACAACCAACAGTTATCTTTACGTTACGCAGATAGCTAGTCCTATCTGAAATGTTTCGTTCAAGTAGACGATATGCGTCTAAGAAATAAAGAAAAAGAATCTAAAGGCAGAGTTTACTGCCTAATAATACATTAAAAATGCAATAAAAATGATTACAATGGTACACTCCTAAATTCTCACTATTTGTGCACTACTTATGCAAGCTAAGCACTGTTTGTGCGAAGCAGTCATCTAATACATGGAGGAAACAGTTTCATCGGCAACAGCATAGATTAAAAGCTATGAGTGGCATAGTTGCGCACGACCGTGGTTACCAAAAATTTAACGTCGTGCCAACTCGTCGTCTCAAAAATCGAGAAAATCTCTCCTAGGGTATGGCTAAAATACAGTAGTCGAAGTAAGCAAAGTTGAAGTCTAATGGTCATTAAGAAATTTAAGGTTATCATTCAGCTTTCTATTTAATTATATTGATTACGGTACCAGAGATTTAATTAAGAGGAAAACACTCTATCTTCACTGATTTAATACTGGTTTAAGTTTCAGTATGATCCCTATTAGTGTATTAATTGACCTGATTATTATTATACTCGAAGAAATGTAGTCTAGCCCACATAATTCATTACTCTTAAGGGGACCGGTACAGTAAACAACCTTCAAATGTTCACATTTTAAATAATTCTTATCTCAGCTCCTAATATATGTACAGCAATGAAACTTTCTAAATAAAGCATCCTGTATATTTACTAGTAAGCAAATATCTCAGAATTGATTTTAGCATTATCAAACTCGCTAATTAATTATTCAAATTAGCGGCTGTTTGCGTGTCGGTGCTCAGCGTTATATTCGTAGCCGGACCATTTATCAATATATTAGTGTTCTGCTTTTTTAAATGTACTGAATAAAGGTTACAGCTACAAATATGACCACATCCAGAATTATATGTTCAAAATTAGTATTTTTAATTTTGTGTTACTTAAAAATGGCATATTTTGGTCAATTTTTGTGATGTAAATAATTTTTATCCCAATAATTATCAACCTTAGGAACATGAATTTGGTCAGTTTTGTAGTCTCTAACACTTAGAACATTAGAGAAAAGTATGATTGTAATACAATGTATAATTTAGGAGTTACAAGTAAAACGGATTTGAAAAAAGTAGTTTTGGGAAAATGAATGGCAAAGTACCGCAGAGCCTATGCAATGTCTAGCATTTTAAATCATAACTCCTAAACTATTGCATATAAATAATTTAAATAATTTAAATAATTATTTCACCAAAATGAACTAGACGAGTGAGGCTGTACATTAAAAAAATGAAAAATCGAAATTTTGAAGGTGGTTTATTGTACCGGTCCCCTTAAGCGGTGGAAAAAATACTCTTATTCATTCGGCAGCATCATATTCAATGGCCAACGTAGTAACGTCCTAACGCTGCCTCAAACTGCGTTAAATAAAGTGACCCCTGTCAGCTACAAAACGTGTCATCTACGGACACTTCAATAACACTACCGGTACCCTATTTGATAAATGGTCAACGAGCGAGGGAAATTCAATATCATTTTAATAATCTACCAATCAATAATTCCATCTCTTATAAAATTTAATAATCTCCAATCTTAAATAAATCTGAATGCATCATTCAATAAGCTCAAAGCTATGCCCATCAATCAGTTGTAAAGTCGAACACATGCTAGTGTGCATATCAAAGCCTCCCTAATATTCTGTCTGAAGTCGCCTGAAACGTCACTCTTTAAATCTAACAAGTTTCCGCTCCACTCTCAATATGCACCTGTGCGCTTATAAAAACAAACTACTTTTGAAACGGGTCTCGTTAATATCCAGGCAAGCCCACTACCTTCCAAATCGTACAAAACTGAAATCGCTATCTCACTGTTTTCTTATACAGTATTTAACATGGGCTAACCTCAGCCACAATGATGAACAAGTAGTTCCGTGAAGAACTATGCAGCCTATTTTCATATATCCTACTTATGTTAACTGCCACTATCAACATACAAAATTTCAGTTTGATTGCTGTAATAGATTCGTAGATTTTGAGAACCGACTAAATATTTCGGATGATCGCCATGTTGGATTTTAAATATGTAGGTCCTAGAGTTATGTAATGTTACACGAAGATTATTGTGTACGTGTAGCATTCAAATTTCAATCGCATGATTAGGACAAAAGAAGTAACAAGGAGATTTTAAAATTTCGCACAGCTGCCATCTTGTGGTTATGGAAACAATTGAAATAAATTAGATGCCAGTGGATTAAAATTCATATAAGGATTTACTGTACCAAGTTTCACTGCACTCGGATGGTTAAATTGCGAGAAACGTCCAAGTGAATATTTATACTTCGCGTCGGCGCCATGTTGGATTTGTGATCACCAGGTTATTTAAAGTCCTATAGGAGAACTTAAGTTCATAGCCCCTAAGAACGTAAAAAAATCAGTTTGATTGCTATAATAGATTCGTAGATATTCAGAGCCGTCTAAATATTTCGGATGGTCGCCACCTTGGATTGTTAAATGTATAGGCCATAGAGTCCTGTACCATTAAAGGAAAATTATTGCGTAGGTTCATTATTCACTCTTTCACTTCGATCGCATGATTACGATACAAGAAATAAAAACTTAATTTTAAAATTCGCACAGCCGCCATCTTGAGGTTATGTGAACAATTGAACTAAATTAGATACGAGTGCATTACAATGTGTATAAACATTTCCTGTACCACATTTCACTGCGCTCAGAATGTTCAATCACGAGAAATGTATATTAAAATATTTCAAATTCGCTTGGCCGCCATTTTCGTTTTGTTCTTTACAGGTTTATAAAAGTTACATAGTTAAACTTGTATTAGTACCCTTCATCACCGTACAAAATTTCAGGGTGATATCTGTAATAGTTTTGGAGATATAGAATATCAGTGAAATAATTTCGCACAGCCGACATTTTGAGGTTATGTAAACAATTGAACTAACTTAGACTCCAGTGCATTACAATGTGTTTAAACGTTTGCTGTACCAAGTTGCATTACGTTTGGATAGTTAAATCGCGAAAAAAGTCTATTTAAAAGTCTGAACTTCGCTTGGCCGCCATGTTGGTTTTGTAGTAACCAGGTTTTTGAAAGTCTCATAGGTGAACTTCTAGTAGTGCCCTTTATCACCGTACACAATTTCAGGGCAATATCGGTAATAGTTTCGTAGATATTGAATGCTGGCGAAATATTTCGCACAGCCGCCATGTTGGATTGGTGAGACGTAACAAAATTTGAAGGGCACGGTCGGGGTCGCCCGGAATAGTGCTATGAATTTACCGAGTTTCATTGAAATCGCTCCAGCCGTTTAGAATTTATTAGGGGGGGACACACACACATCTCACACACACACACGCACACACACACACGGACAAAAGGTGATCTCATAAGCCTATTTTTTTCAAAATTGAAAATAGGCTAAAAATAAAACGTGCCGTCCTTCCGGCCAACAAAAATCATCCTCTCACAGTTTACCAAATCCTTTCTAATGTGCAACATCAAAGCACTTCAATGGTACATTATGCAACGAGCCTATAATGGCAATAATCAAGACACAAGTATGTTTATAAAACGAGCGTAGCGAGTTGTAAATTTCCATACGAGTGTCTTAATTACCATTATAGGCGAGTTGCATTCGACTGTTTATGTTCGACGATAATTATACCCTCATATGTTTTAACATAAATATTCATAAATATCTGTCGGATTCAGTTACTTCAGTTAGTGAACAGGGCGCGCTGGCTTTGCTGACTGAACAGAGAACATGCGTAGGTCAAGGAACTTCGAAAGCAGAGACCAATTACGTTGCTTGGCAAAGCTAACGATATTGTTTACAGCCTGCATGATGACTAGTGCCGTCCAGCTCTAGCATTCACTAATATTGTCACCGAAGTCGTTTGAAAGCAATGCGCTGTGTAGAAATTGGAGTTGGGGATATTAAGGTAAGTGCTATTTCTTGTTTCATATTCGCCAGTTTATTTACGCGAACATATGGACGGTTCACTTTTCATGTCGGTGCTTATAGAAGGATGCTGTGTTGCTAACTTCTGGACGTAGACTCATAAAATTCTTGCATATTGTGCCCTTTTAGCAAGAAATATGCCAATCACAGTATACCAGCGTAGCTCAATTCGGAATTTCGGGGCCGCGGTAAGTTCCTCCACTCTGTGACTCACATATTTTGGATTAAATAGAGGATACACTTGCAAAAATAACAACAAAATCAACTCCTATTTTAAACACATTTAATTAATAAAATTAATGGCGCTACAAACACTTTAACAATTTAATTACTGACCCATAATCATCTACTTGTTCCAAATGAACAAGGAATCACAAATATAATAAAACAAATATTGTATTTAAAACATGTGGTTTCCACATAAACCAACAATTCCTACTTAGTCTCACTTCCATAAAGCATTAACAGTAAGTTTTATATAACTCTGAGCTCTTTTGGCTCCATGCATTTTCATAATAATGGTGTCATTCTTGTACACCTCAAACACTATCCTTTATATTTTCTTATTTCTCAAAAACAAATATATAATTACATTTTTAAAATCTATGTTAATTCTCTTAACTCAATATTTTGGGCATGTCCACACATTCAGTTGTTATCATCTCTCTTTATTTTCACAAATATATTAAGGTAATCAGGAAATCCATTGTGTACTCCAGAGCGTGAAGGTACTTGACACAGTCAAAAAACAATAGTTACTCCCGAAACCTAGCCGCCTTCAATCAACTCGTGGAATCCTATGTCCATACATTATTACACTAGGGATTGTTATTTATATCTTATGTCTTAATAGACCATTATCATATAAGAAACTACGATCTGAACAGGCAAACGAAAATATCAATCTACAAGGACCTCGGTTCAACGCCCGGGTCGTTAACAACTCTAAACACTCCTGGTGTATTCATTTCACTTTACAACATCTTACGAGACGGTTCTGGTCTCTCTCGCTTTAAGAGAGCTAGACACTTTTACTCGGGTGCGATTTATGACACGAAGGGTAACGGCGACCCCTTGTCTAACCCCACGTTAGTAGCTTGTTTCCAAGGCTTTCAAAACAAACCTTCACATTATATCCAGTTCTGGGGAGAGGCCGGGCTTTTACTATTCCGTATTCATTCAAACAACTATTCTTTGGTTCAAAGACCACTTTCGTAACTTTGGCATTTATTAATTATGAGAGGGTCCTCATTGATTGGGAAGATTAATACACATACGACGACGAAGAATTAAGGGGCTTTATCATAAGAAGATTCTGCGTTCGAATCTCTTCACGTGCCTCGGGAACCATTCCCTTTACAGAGGACTTATACAAAATGCGATTTAGAGTCGGCCGTGGCCCATATGACATACGCTCAATAATACCATATATTAGCTCCCTTTTTTATACACACACAATGCCTCGTGATACTATGTCACAAATAGAGGACTTATACAATTATCAATTCACTGCAATCAACTACCCTCCATAAGTAATTTACCAAGTATTTTAACCACTACGCGTTCCTAGCGTGACATTTTAATATTATTTGCGCTCTTTATGCGCTATGCATTATTTTAAGCCGAATTGTCTTCCCAAGAACTGATAAATCTCATTAATAACAATTCATATTGTTTTTATTCTCATATTAATCTTTTCATTGCCGATAAATCGCTCCCTTTTAAAATATTCCATTGAACATCCAATCTTACACATACATTAAGGCTTAACGCTCTTATGTTCATATCAATTTATTTGATCTTTATTTAATATTTCCATATTTAATTATTATTATTATCTTTATTCTTCACACAAGCTCAAAAGCTATTTCTTTCATATTTCAACTTTACTTTATTTGAATATCTTTCATGATAATTAGTGATATTTCGCTTGCTCTTATGACATTTGTTAAATACATTAACCCTTTATTCACTTATTTCCTCTACGGGATTTATTCTTTACATAATCATTTACAATTTCTCAACATTTTTATTATTGTTCAGACCGCGTTCTTGCTTATTCAGTATTTATCTATTAAAACACATCCCTTTTACTCAAAAACTCCGGTGGATTTGTACACAACCAATTTCTGACACCAAAATAGAATGAAATTTTGTACTCACATGTTTCTTAAGATCGTCCCATGATCTTTAATCTTGTGTGGTGCTTCATTTTTGGGCCCACTTTGAACTTTTTACTCCATATTAAAAGAATTCATCTTATGTATAAACACTTTTTGAAATATATTTAAAACACTTAACATTGACGACATTTTTATACACTGATGTGTCCCTTTTGAACACATAATAAACACTAAAAATATTAATTTAACACACAATCTTGATTATTTTACACTTCACAATTCTCGATCACTAGGCCGTATTTCTGAGCCTATCACACGTGATCTTCTTAAATTCCCGTTTCCAAGGGTGAAATCTATTCGATGTCGGCTTCCTATCCTGCAGAATGCGAAAGTCTCGAAACATCTACTGTTCCCTGGAATCCAAATTCTGCTACTCCTATCCTGGATGACCGGCTATTTATCTAGCTTGCACGGCTTCTTTGTAGATCTGTCTATCGATCCTAACGAAAGTCTATTTGGATCGAGGTCTCCTCAATGACCTATAGATTTAGTCTATAGCAGCTAGTACTTCTTGATTCTAGTATTTTTAGAATAGTTCGCCTGCTTTCTGGAGATAATGTTTATAGTCTCCTATCTTCTCTATTGGAACTGTTTTAGCACTCCTACGTTTCTGATATACGTTCCGAACCTTATTCTGTTCTTCCCTTTTTGGGTTCTTTAATTTAGATGGCAGTTCATCTTTCTGGTACGGTACTTCTGTACGTTATGATCTATTCGTCCGTCTATTTAACGACCTATCGCCTCTAAGTCCGACGTTCGCAACCTGCTCTGACTATATCTTACGAACTTTCACTTATAACTTGTATACAGTCGGGCCTAAATCCTGTAATTAGGATTTTCCTAATATTTCAATACGGCGATACTTTCAATTTCTTCTTGAACACTCCTTATGGAGGCAAGCGAGTCGTTAATACTGCGATGCCTATGGCTATCGGTTATTACTTCTGCGGTGTAACACAGCGTTTCTCCCCTCAAGGAGTACTGGTAGCTGTTTTCGATGTGACGCAGAGTTACGCCCTCACGGTTGTCTGAATATTGATGTAGCTTAGTGACGTGCCCTCAGGCCGTTTAAAACTGCATGTGCTGATATAACTTCACGTCCCCCTGGACGGATTCGTACTGCGTGATGCGTGGCAACTCCCCCTCGGGCTGTTCGAGACTGCATTCGGTGATGGATGTAGCGTCACGTCGCCTGGACGGACTAAAACTGCATGATTGGCTTGGTGAAGCCCGAAGCTTTATACTATTTTACTACAAAAAAATAAGACTCTAGCCTTTTCTGTGGTCAACTTCTAAAATAATGGTGCCACAAATATAAAAATTATACCTTCCGAAAGCTCGTCTTTTCAATGTCAAATAATCTCATTGCACCTAAGAATCGATCGTGCAATTCGGAGATATTAATTAATTTCTCGTCCTCAATTGTGTGGGTGTTGTATTTCTTTTGCTCTCTCCCCACCACACAGGCCGTTGTACTTCCCCGATGACGTCGTCTTACGTTAGCAGTTTTTTTCTGCGCAATTATTAAATGGTTTCTCTTTACTGAAAAATCTCTCATTCAAAATGATTCACTGTACTGTACTTGTTTACTCATTATTATGCTCGTAAACGTGTTAATTTTAATTATTCCTCTTCTGGCGCATAAGCGGTGTTGTCATTTTACAGCAACGTCAGCTTGATTTCCGATTCAGGCTTCCTTGTTTAATCCTGGGAAATTTCCACTCGGTTATTAATACTCGTGACTCGCTCCCTTCAGAATGTCAAGAGGGTGATATCATCCTCTTGAACACGCGGTCCACGTTAGTTGCACAACCTCATACTAGCCTCCTAGCTTGATCTTTCTTAAAGTTACATTAGAAACTGTACGCTTCTTTGATTTCTCCCTCAAATGCATGGATTCGACCATCCATGGACCTGATGGCACATGGGTTCATCTCTCCCCTCCTTAGGTAAATAAATTTTCGAAAAATTTTTGAGGAAATTTATTTCAATTAAATTTGTATTTCTTCATTCGTCGAAGCCATCGTAACGTTGTCCGTACCTTCCATTGTTTTTACTTCTTTAAAGTCGTATCCGGTAATTGTGTAGGTCGGGTATGCTCTGTCCCTACCCTTTCTTTCTTTATTCATTTGTCTGGACTTTAATTCCCCAGAACCTCAATCTTCTTTACGGGTTTGGTCTATCCCTACCCGTTTCCTTATTTCATCATTTTCTTTTCTTAAATTGGAATTTTCTTCTTCAATAAATACAATTATTTCTTTAATTTCCCAATATAATTTCTCCACTTCGCATTCGCACTCGAATGCTTGAGCTCTATTTTCTATTTCTTCCTTATTCTTGTTTATGTCAAAAGCGGATTCATCTCTACAAGTTTCCATAACCAGGGCTTGTTCATTTTCTTCATCAAAATCTTCGGGAGGGTAATATAATTTCAAATTTGCTGAATTCATGGTCACTTCGTGATCCGTTTCACAGTGCCGAATTCTATATGCGTTATTCCTCAAATCTCTGATTATTTGATATGGTCCGTGGTACATTTTCTGGAACTTCTTGTACACACGGTTCCCTGGATCCGAAATGGCTGGTCTTTTCACTAACACCATTTCTCCTGCTAATAATGGTCGATGATACCTCTTATGCCTATTTCTTCTCTGCCTCCTGTCGGCTTGAGCTTTTAGATGCTCAAAGGCTCTTCTAATTCGTACATCTCTTCCAGGCTGAGCGTCCGCTGGCCTAGGAATTACCAGACTCCAAGGTCTTTCTGGTTGCTCATTCCGATGTAACGTTATGGGTATCTCTCCTGTGGATTCATGGATTGTATTATTTATACAGAATTCGATAATATCCAAGATATCTATCCACTTCCAATTTTCTTCGGCACAGTATATTCTACAATACTTGGCCGTCTCTCTCATAACTCTTTCTACAGGGTTTGCCTCAGGATGGCGAATACTTGACAAAATCTGACGTATTCCAAGTCTTTCTAATTCTCGTCTGAACTCTACACTGGTGAAACAACTGCCGTGATCCGACAACAAATTCTCAGGTTTCCCCAGAATCGGTATCACTTTTTCTTTAAGTCGTTTTAACACCTGTTTGGTACTAGTCTTCTGTATGGGAGCAAGGACAACCATTTTAGTGAAGACATCCATAGCCACCATTATGTGTCGATTTCCTCTTCTTGCCTTTGGCAAAGGTCCAAAATTATCAATAGATATGATTTGGCCGGGCCTTTCGGGCAACAATGGTATAGGCTTCTGTCTCATCAGAAATGCATTAGGTTTGATCCTTTGACATAGATCACATGTCTTTAGCGTGTCCCTTACAGTTTCTCTCAGTCTCGGCCATACAAATGCTTCTTTCAGCATCGAGACTGTTTTGTCGACTCCCATATGTCCAAACGATCTATGGGCTAACCATACTATTTTCCTCTGCAAAATTGCAGGTACAACAATCCTTAATTTTGTATGGTCAGAGTCCACAAACTTATATAACAATCCATTATAAAACGTGTAGTCTTGTGCTATCTTCTCAGCTTCCGTATACGCTGGTGTTCCTCTTATCAAGCTTCCCTCAAGGAATGATATGAGCATATTCATCCATGGATCTTCCCGTTGTCTTTGACTAATGCTTCTTAACTCATTAAGAGTACGCTGATCCCTGTCTTCCAAATCTATAGCCATTACTTCCTCTTCTATGGACTCTGGCTGTCTACTTAAGTAGTCTGGAACTATGTTTTCCTTTCCTGGGCAGTACTCTATCTTGACATCAAATTGTTGAATATATAAAGCCCAACGCATCAACCTTTGACTGGATAAGTCAGTCTTCATCAAAAAGGTTAAGGCTTTATGATCCGTCCTTAGAATGACCTGAAACCCATATACGATCTTCCGCCAATATTGCAACGCGTGCAATATCGCTAACAGCTCGATCTCGCTGATCGTATAATTTTTCTCGTGTGGTTTCAGTCTCCTACTTGTGAAAGCTAGATAGTTCTTCTTATCAGGGTTTTCCGGGTTCTCCTGATATAGCATTGCCCCTATTCCAATCTGGGATGCGTCTGTCTGAATGATAAATCTCTGATTAAAATCAGGATATCCTAGCTTCACGTAATTTAAAAGCATTTCCTTGGCCTCGACAAATGCTTTTTCTGCTTCCTCCGTCCATTTCCACTTGCCCCCCTTCTTCAGAAGGTCTTGTAGTGGTGCAACAGTTTTGGTGTATGATGGACAATGTCCTGAGAAGAAGCCAATCAATCCCAAAAACTGGCGAACATTCTTCACTTTCAAAGGCCTTGGAAAATCCCTTATCGATTCCAATTTGCATGGATTTGGTTTAACACCATCCTTGTCAATCACATGCCCTAAAAATGTCACTTGCCTTTGACAAAAATTCGATTTCTTTAAATTTATCTTAAAATTTGCCTTTCTTAAGTCTTCCAATAATTTCTTCAAATTTCCTAAATGTTCCTCAATGTTCTCCGAGGTAAGCAAAATGTCATCTACGTATCGGATAGTGCAATCTTTCACTTCCTCTGACAGGTTTCGATCAAGTGCTCTTATTAATGCCGATCCTGCGGTCTTCAATCCAAACGGACATCTTCTAAAGCAGTATGTTTGTTGATCGAACTGAAATCCAGTCAACAAGCTGGTTTTCTCTTCCAGTTCGAGATGATGATACGAAGAAGTCATGTCAATATTCGTAAAAATCTTCTTGCCTTTGAACTTCCTCAGTATTTCTTTTATGGGTGGTGCCGAATCATTTTCTGGTATGATTTTTGCATTTAAATTTCTGGCATCTAAACACACCCTTACTGAGCCATCCGGTTTACTCACAATCACTAATGGACTAACATATGGTGTCGCCATCTTTTCTATAACACCTGCATTCATCATCTCCTGCAGTGTTTTCTTGGTTTGTGGGTAATGTTTTTCCGCAACCGGGTATGGTTTTTGTTTGAACGGTGCCCAATCGTTGACTTGGAACGCGTATTTAAAATTTTCAATCTTCCCTGGCTTAGAATCAAATACGTCCCTATAATCCAATAATAATTTCTTTAACTGTTCCTTAATTTCGAGGCTGACTTTAGCTTCCTCCACTTTTCCCGACAGGTTGGTCTCGAACTCATTTTCCACATTATCTTCGAGTTCTATGTTGAGGACTTCAAATATCTTTTCTATGTCCTTATAATCTTCCTCAATCACTTCTTCCATATGCCATACCTGCTCTTCTATTTTCGCATCCTGTTCCTGTAGGTTAATGTTTTGCTCATCCACATCCTCTCTTTGAATTCTAATGCAGTTTTGCGCTAGGTCTATAATGACCTTGTTCTCACGGATAAAATCAATACCTAATATGACATTATACGGTAATTGATTTACCAGCAAAAAGCACTGCGAAATTTCAGCGTTACCCATGATCAGATCAATGTATACCTGAAATTTACACGTCAAAGATTTTTCAGGGATAATTCCCTTAATCTTTACACTTGATGTGGGAATCTTTAGTACTCGGCCCCTTGTTTCCAATTCATTTAAAAGGGTTTGTGTAATTAGACTTATTGTGGATCCAGTATCAATCAATGCTCTGACCAGTAATCCTTCTATCCTAAGCATAATTATAGGTAATTCTCTTTTAACAGGTGGAATTCCTTCCACATCCTCGTTAATTAGCTCATCTGGTCTAGCTATCCAATTTACAATTTCTACCTCCTCCCAGCTCCTGGTATGTTTCCACTTTTGACAATTTAAATTTGGAGTTTTTTTTATCCTGAGGGCTCCCTTTTCCCTCATTCTTTAGCTGAGCTTGTAATTCCAAGCTTTGAGCTCCGTCTAGTCGGTTGGGTGATTTCCGGTTCTTGATTGCCTCACTCCAACGGACTTTTTGCCTATCAGGTTCATCTGGTCTTTCGTTCATATAACGAAGACTTTCCTGATATCTTTCTTCTATTTCGGCCCGATATTCATCATCCCTATCGTCTGGCCTAACATTCCTTCTGGGATAATTCTCCCATTTCTTTCTGTTTTCTTGCCTTGGATGGTTATTGTTATAGGGTCGGCTTTACTGTTGCCTATAACCCGTAGTTCTAGGATTTCTTCCTCGATATCCTCCCCTGTGATATGGATGTATCCTTCTAGGCTCCTGGTGCCCATACTCTCGACCTAGTCCTTGAGTATCCGTACTGGTGGACTGATTCCTGGTCGCTGGTTTTTCTCCAGTTTCCTGACTGCTGGCCATGTGTACTTGCTCCGTTTGTCTTTGATGCCGAGGAGTTACGTGCGAAGTCGTCATATCTAACTGACGTAATACACTTTCCACTTCCACAGCACTTCTGGCTTTGGATGAGATTAGCAGCCTCTGAATCTCATACGGAAGCTGTCTTGCAATGGCAGCACACAGGTCTTTTTCTCCCGGAGCAATATCCAATTCGCGGAATTTACACAGCTGAGCGGTGAAAAATTCCGAGTATTTAGTAGGTGCATTGGTGCTGTACTTCCTAGAGTACAGATCTAGCCTTAAATTCTCTTGGACGTCTGCTGCCCAATATCGCTTCAAAAATGCTTCCCTAAAGCCTTCCACCGTATCAAAGGTGTATCTGAAGCTTCTGAACCAGGTGAGACAATCACCTGCCAACAGCTTTTCAATAGCTCTCAGTCTCCGATCCTGAGGAACCTTCATTTCGTTGAGATACTCTGCCACTTCTTTTAGCCAGTATTTTGGAGTAATAGACATGTTATTACCCGTAAACTTTACTGGTCTGTCCTCATTGGATTTAATAATGTTTATTATTTGGCCATTTGTCTGATTCGTGTACGGGGTTGACATTGCCATTGGATATCCTGGGTTCTTATAAGGGCTCTCCCCTCCTAAGTCCCTCTCCGTATCTGTGCCTTGTTCACGGGAATCTACCCATCCTGTCTTTGGAAACTCCTCCTGATTTTCGAATTCTAACTTCCTTTCTCTTCGGGCACTTTCTTCATTTGCCATGAGTTGGATTTCCATTTGACTATTCTTATGTGCAGTCCTCTCCAATCGGGATCTTAATTCATCCTGAATTCTTTCTTGATTTCTTTTAATATCTTCCTCTACCTTTTTGAGTTGGAATTTCTCATCCCTGAAGCTATCCCTGAATTCATTTATTTGGTCTTCTACCTCTTTCTTAATGATCTTAGCCTGTTGGTCTCTAATTTCTGGCTTAACGTCACCTATGGTCTCCAGGCCCTCTCGTATCTCCTTTATTTGCTTCTCCACTTCTCTGCGTTCTTTGACCATATCCCCTTTAATTCCTTCAAGTTTTTTCTCCGTTTTCTCTTGATTCTTATTTAATATTATCAAGTCATTTTGGATCTGGCCTACTTCCTTATGAGTTTTTCCTATTTCGACCTTTAATGTTCCGATGGTTTCCTGAACCTCACTAATACCCTGACCTATTTCATCTATCTTATGGGTGTTATCCTTATTTTCGCCCTCTCGTTGTTTTCTTTCACTCTGGAGATGCCCCTCGTATACACCTAATCTTTGATCTATTTTCGTTTCGTACGTCTTCCAATTATCATCTACCTGCTTAGTAAAATGATCAATCTGATCTTTCATCTCCTTAACATCCTTTAGATTTTGATTCTTCATCTCAGTTACCTCAATCTGAACTACACCGATTTTGTTCTCGAGGGTCCCTACTTTCTCCTCAACCCCTTCAAATCTATCTCCTAGCTTATTCACGCTTTGTTTTATTTCATCCCGGGAACGTTCACAAATATCCTTGTTAGATTCTATCTGAGCTTTCAATTCTTTCTGCACACCTTGGATCTGGGTTACAAGTTTCTCCTCACATGCTTTTACATTTCCATCCATATTACTCAATTTAGTTTCCATGGAACTCAAACTTTTATTCAAAATTTCAAAATTTCCTTGACATGCTGTTTGGGATTCTAACATATTTGTGTTCATAGTATCTAATTGGGCTTGCAATCCTAAATGAAATTCTTCATTTTCCTTTTTAATCTTACTGGCGATTTCCCCTTTTAACTCAGTAAACTTATCCCCCAACTTAGTGTCAAACCCTTCATCAAGAATTTTAAATTTATTATCCATTGTCTCTTCTATTTCAGGCTTCAGTGCTCCATTGTTTGCTTTACTGTCGGCTCTTATAGACTTTAACGTCTCATCTTTTATAACTTCCAACTGTTGTTTAATGGTTTTCCCACTTTCTGTTTTCATCCTTTCTATCTCGGCCTTCAGTTCCTTATTCATTTCTATACCGTCGGCCTCGATAGCTTCTAATTTAATTCCCATATTATCACTATTAGTTTTTAGTGACTCTAAACTTTCATTTATGGATTCGAACACTTTGTTATTTTCATCCTTTTGGAGACCCAATGTATTGTCTATTGTTCCCAATTTATTGTTTATGGCCTCCAACTTCTCATTGCTATCGGCTTTGATAGCCTCCAAAAGCCGTTGCATCTCTTCACTTAATGCCATCTTATGAGAATACAGTGGGCCACAAATGCCACCACACTAGTACATGCTTGAGAGATGATACTCTGAATCAGTGTGTCCCAATTTCTTTAAAACTCTTACTTTGGTACGGGTATTCACTTACAACGTACCCTTTTGATACTTTTATTCAATCTCATAAAACCTTTATGGAAGTATTTAAAATTCAAAATTTCGAAAAACCATTTAAAAAAAAAAGATTTTTCGAGAAAACTCGGGTTTTCCCTAGGAAAACTCATCCCTGCGTACTGGGCGCCAAAATATGGTAAGGTTAGGGGGTTTGATAATATAATTCAGGGCTGCTCGGTATGAGTTTCTAGGGACCCATGCGGTCAGTTAAGATTTTACATTGTAGCTACACCTAATCATTACTTTACTTTACATGAAATGACCGTCTTAAGTGTTCCTCTAGTTATTAATCCAGCACATTACTTATACGACCCCCATGTGCCCTTTTAGAAGAAATATGCCAATCACAGTATACCAGCGTAGCTCAATTCGGAATTTCGGGGCCGCGGTAAGTTCCCCCACTCTGTGACTCACATATTTTGGATTAAATAGAGGATACACTTGCAAAAATAACAACAAAATCAACTCCTATTTTAAACACATTTAATTAATAAAATTAATGGCGCTACAAACACTTTAACAATTTAATTACTGACCCATAATCATCTACTTGTTCCAAATGAACAAGGAATCACAAATATAATAAAACAAATATTGTATTTAAAACATGTGGTTTCCACATAAACCAACAATTCCTACTTAGTCTCACTTCCATAAAGCATTAACAGTAAGTTTTATATAACTCTGAGCTCTTTTGGCTCCATGCATTTTCATAATAATGGTGTCATTCTTGTACACCTCAAACACTATCCTTTATATTTTCTTATTTCTCAAAAACAAATATATAATTACATTTTTAAAATCTATGTTAATTCTCTTAACTCAATATTTTGGGCATGTCCACACATTCAGTTGTTATCATCTCTCTTTATTTTCACAAATATATTAAGGTAATCAGGAAATCCATTGTGTACTCCAGAGCGTGAAGGTACTTGACACAGTCAAAAAACTATAGTTACTCCCGAAACCTAGCCGCCTTCAATCAACTCGTGGAATCCTATGTCCATACATTATTACACTAGGGATTGTTATTTATATCTTATGTCTTAATAGACCATTATCATATAAGAAACTACGATCTGAACAGGCAAACGAAAATATCAATCTACAAGGACCTCGGTTCAACGCCCGGGTCGTTAACAACTCTAAACACTCCTGGTGTATTCATTTCACTTTACAACATCTTACGAGACGGTTCTGGTCTCTCTCGCTTTAAGAGAGCTAGACACTTTTACTCGGGTGCGATTTATGACACGAAGGGTAACGGCGACCCCTTGACTAACCCCACGTTAGTAGCTTGTTTCCAAGGCTTTCAAAACAAACCTTCACATTATATCCAGTTCTGGGGAGAGGCCGGGCTTTTACTATTCCGTATTCATTCAAACAACTATTCTTTGGTTCAAAGACCACTTTCGTAACTTTGGCATTTATTAATTATGAGAGGGTCCTCATTGATTGGGAAGATTAATACACATACGACGACGAAGAATTAAGGGGCTTTATCATAAGAAGATTCTGCGTTCGAATCTCTTCACGTGCCTCGGGAACCATTCCCTTTACAGAGGACTTATACAAAATGCGATTTAGAGTCGGCCGTGGCCCATATGACATACGCTCAATAATACCATATATTAGCTCCCTTTTTTATACACACACAATGCCTCGTGATACTATGTCACAAATAGAGGACTTATACAATTATCAATTCACTGCAATCAACTACCCTCCATAAGTAATTTACCAAGTATTTTAACCACTACGCGTTCCTAGCGTGACATTTTAATATTATTTGCGCTCTTTATGCGCTATGCATTATTTTAAGACGAATTGTCTTCCCAAGAACTGATAAATCTCATTAATAACAATTCATATTGTTTTTATTCTCATATTAATCTTTTCATTGCCGATAAATCGCTCCCTTTTAAAATATTCCATTGAACATCCAATCTTACACATACATTAAGGCTTAACGCTCTTATGTTCATATCAATTTATTTGACCTTTATTTAATATTTCCATATTTAATTATTATTATTATCTTTATTCTTCACACAAGCTCAAAAGCTATTTCTTTCATATTTCAACTTTACTTTATTTGAATATCTTTCATGATAATTAGTGATATTTCGCTTGCTCTTATGACATTTGTTAAATACATTAACCCTTTATTCACTTATTTCCTCTACGGGATTTATTCTTTACATAATCATTTACAATTTCTCAACATTTTTATTATTGTTCAGACCGCGTTCTTGCTTATTCAGTATTTCTCTATTAAAACACATCCCTTTTACTCAAAAACTCCGGTGGATTTGTACACAACCAATTTCTGACACCAAAATAGAATGAAATTTTGTACTCACATGTTTCTTAAGATCGTCCCATGATCTTTAATCTTGTGTGGTGCTTCATTTTTGGGCCCACTTTGAACTTTTTACTCCATATTAAAAGAATTCATCTTATGTATAAACACTTTTTGAAATATATTTAAAACACTTAACATTGACGACATTTTTATACACTGATGTGTCCTTTTTGAACACATAATAAACACTAAAAATATTAATTTAACACACAATCTTGATTATTTTACACTTCACAATTCTCGATCACTAGGCCGTATTTCTGAGCCTATCACACGTGATCTTCTTAAATTCCCGTTTCCAAGGGTGAAATCTATTCGATGTCGGCTTCCTATCCTGCAGAATGCGAAAGTCTCGAAACATCTACTGTTCCCTGGAATCCAAATTCTGCTACTCCTATCCTGGATGACCGGCTATTTATCTAGCTTGCACGGCTTCTTTGTAGATCTGTCTATCGATCCTAACGAAAGTCTATTTGGATCGAGGTCTCCTCAATGACCTATAGATTTAGTCTATAGCAGCTAGTACTTCTTGATTCTAGTATTTTTAGAATAGTTCGCCTGCTTTCTGGAGATAATGTTTATAGTCTCCTATCTTCTCTATTGGAACTGTTTTAGCACTCCTACGTTTCTGATATACGTTCCGAACCTTATTCTGTTCTTCCCTTTTTGGGTTCTTTAATTTAGATGGCAGTTCATCTTTCTGGTACGGTACTTCTGTACGTTATGATCTATTCGTCCGTCTATTTAACGACCTATCGCCTCTAAGTCCGACGTTCGCAACCTGCTCTGACTATATCTTACGAACTTTCACTTATAACTTGTATACAGTCGGGCCTAAATCCTGTAATTAGGATTTTCCTAATATTTCAATACGGCGATACTTTCAATTTCTTCTTGAACACTCCTTATGGAGGCAAGCGAGTCGTTAATACTGCGATGCCTATGGCTATCGGTTATTACTTCTGCGGTGTAACACAGCGTTTCTCCCCTCAAGGAGTACTGGTAGCTGTTTTCGATGTGACGCAGAGTTACGCCCTCACGGTTGTCTGAATATTGATGTAGCTTAGTGACGTGCCCTCAGGCCGTTTAAAACTGCATGTGCTGATATAACTTCACGTCCCCCTGGACGGATTCGTACTGCGTGATGCGTGGCAACTCCCCCTCGGGCTGTTCGAGACTGCATTCGGTGATGGATGTAGCGTCACGTCGCCTGGACGGACTAAAACTGCATGATTGGCTTGGTGAAGCCCGAAGCTTTATACTATTTTACTACAAAAAAATAAGACTCTAGCCTTTTCTGTGGTCAACTTCTAAAATAATGGTGCCACAAATATAAAAATTATACCTTCCGAAAGCTCGTCTTTTCAATGTCAAATAATCTCATTGCACCTAAGAATCGATCGTGCAATTCGGAGATATTAATTAATTTCTCGTCCTCAATTGTGTGGGTGTTGTATTTCTTTTGCTCTCTCCCCACCACACAGGCCGTTGTACTTCCCCGATGACGTCGTCTTACGTTAGCAGTTTTTTTCTGCGCAATTATTAAATGGTTTCTCTTTACTGAAAAATCTCTCATTCAAAATGATTCACTGTACTGTACTTGTTTACTCATTATTATGCTCGTAAACGTGTTAATTTTAATTATTCCTCTTCTGGCGCATAAGCGGTGTTGTCATTTTACAGCAACGTCAGCTTGATTTCCGATTCAGGCTTCCTTGTTTAATCCTGGGAAATTTCCACTCGGTTATTAATACTCGTGACTCGCTCCCTTCAGAATGTCAAGAGGGTGATATCATCCTCTTGAACACGCGGTCCACGTTAGTTGCACAACCTTATACTAGCCTCCTAGCTTGATCTTTCTTAAAGTTACATTAGAAACTGTACGCTTCTATGATTTCTCCCTCAAATGCATGGATTCGACCATCCATGGACCTGATGGCACATGGGTTCAATATGTCATAGCATTTTCTTGTTACCGTAAAAGTTCGTGCTGATTTTGTCTTTGTGTTTCGGATTGTAACTACAATGGTTGATCCGATATCCAATTTGAACTTTCAAATCATGTAATTCATGTCCAACATGTTGGATTTTGAGCGTATGCGCGAAGGTATCTTTACCTAATTGGTCAATGAATGAGCTCTGATTGGCTGGAGAAACTGTCTCATAATGAAAACCAATACTATAATAACCATCATTATGATACAGTTTTCGACATCGTCGAACATAAAAGAAATAACACAGCGTGCTTAACCAACGCACTTAAGAAATGATACGAGAAAATACACATATAAAAGTTGCCTAGCTAAAAAAATCGTGCGTTCAAGTTCGATCCTCTAAAACTAGCTCTACATACATCAAATGTAGCAATCAAGCACTAATACAAATGTATCACAACTCACATCTTATATTTTGTAATTGCAGGTTCGAAGCTTGGCTGGTGTCAGGGCTTTGCCTTCCTGAGTATTATACTCTGGCGTTGCCCCATCTTGACAGGACTAATGTCAGCTTCCCTAATCCATTAGTAAATTAGGCCATCTCGACTTTTCCTATAGTCGGTTGCAATACCATCGAGGGGAAGATACGATGCATGGGTCTCCGATTCGAACCATCTTTATTACACGTGTAGGGCATGACCAGGCGTATACCTGGTGCAAGTAGTAAGGTGCGCCTCTCAGCCATTTCCGAGAAATTAATTAATTGTAATTACAGTGTGGCGTCCATGTGCGTTGTACGCAAGCAAGAAACCTACGAGCGCGTGGTGCAGCGGTAAGAGCCCTGCTTCGTAAGCGCGGGTGGTGGATCGATTCCCGCCGGTGAGCCTTTGCAGTATGTTGTGTTTCCTTTTTTTGTTTGTTTGTTTGTAACCATTGGCAATTTCCAACCAATACGCATAGCATGGGTCACTGCTTATGGGGTACGGGGTGTTCTGATGGTTCACAGACGTGCAATGAACGGAACAGACTGGACCATAAATGTATACCGGTACTTAAAATAGAATACACCTGACCGTGTATAATGCCGATACTGTACATTAAGTAATGTCACAAACGTTGACCCCTATACGATGATTTTAGAATCTCTTTTCCCGCTCTCATAACACGCTATTACAATTGAATGCAAAATAAACATTATTCATGACACCTACATTTGTACGAATTGCCAATGTTTACAAAATCAACACAACACACTGCAAAAGCTCACGGGTGGGAATCGATCCTGCGATCCCGCGCTTACGAAGCAGGGCTCTTACCGCTGCATCACAAGCTCGTTGGCTTCTTGCTAACGTACAACGGACATAGACGCCGCGCTGTAATTGCAATTAATTAATTTCTCGGAAACAGCTGAGAAGCGCACTTTACTACTTGCACCTCATATACGCCTTGTCATGCGCTACACGTGTACTAAAGATGGTTCGAATCTGTGACCCACGCACCGTATCCTTCCCTTGTTAGTGGTAAAGATGTGTGCTCGTCCGCTAGTCATTCTCGATGATTTCGATGCACAGAAGTTAACATCAATGTGACTTGAAAAATAGCAAAACTGACGTTACATTTGAGGATTCTTATCAAATAAAGGTCATTCACCATCTGCTTTCACAGATTCTAAAAACGTCGCCTGTGCGACTTGCAACACTGTCCTGAGTTCGCAACCATGTGTGTGAAGAAATCAACTGATATCCCGGCAATCTCACACAAGAAAATGATGAAAATTATTTTTGCAGAGCTCAAACAGTTCGAGGATTAATGTTCTGTACTCCAATCACAGATTCTAGTCTTTTAAATCGTACACAGATTTTTACATGACGACCATTCGTCTTTCCAAAAACAGTCTCTGATTCAATGACACTTCAAAAATATGAATAATCACCAAAATTAAATTACCTTGGTTTTACTCACATGTATCACGCCTCCGGCGTTTATTCAACACTTAATTGACTCAATAAACGTGGAGTCTGGCAATAAAATATAGAATTTTTGTGTTTTTCTTTTTTTACCTAAATATGTTCATTCATATAAGTGCTTTCATAGTACAAAAGGATTTTGTGAAATTCCAAAGAGAAATGTAGAAAAAATATAATTAAATAATAGCCTGCAGCTGAGGAGTGGGCGTGGCATCATATGAAAAGCTGTCACAATGTTACTTGTTTGCTCTGAAAATATTATATGAATGAATGTAAGGAGTGATTTTGGACTTTGGTGCCATCTCTTGAACATTCCAGGTATTCCAGTGTTCTTTGAGATGCAGGTATATATTTATGCTCTGTGATCATAAGGTCTTTGAAGTCGTTTGTAAACAAATGAGTGTCAACATAATATAATCTGGTCAAAGTGCCCAAAGGATGTATTTGTATCGAAGCAAAATGTAGAACTAGCTGTGACAGAAGCTGTTTCACAGTTCAATCAAGGATGCTATCTGACAGAAGCAACAAGAACAACAGAGACCACTCCAATGTCAGCAATAAGGAAACGACTGAGCAAAGTTAGAGACGAGCGACGAAGGAAACAAACGGCAAAACGGTGCTTAGAATTCGGAAAACGAAGAAAATATTCATCAAGGTTGACGGCCATACACACTGAGGAAGCTCGAAAGAGAAAAGAAGGAACAATATACAGCCCAGGTGGATTTTAGAGCAAGGATCGGCGGACGATTGTGTTGTGGAACTTTGACTGCGTTTATCTTTAATTTTTGAAATTGAATATTTAAATATAACTTTTCCCAGTAAATATTTTCTGAATTTGATGAAATTTTTGGAGCTAACCCCTACTAACATTGCTAACAGTCTTGAGAATCATTTTTTTTAGGTATTTAGAAACGAAAATATTGATAAGTATATGTTTTAATTATTTCGATGATAAGATTAAAAATTTTGAAAATTAATTTAAAGGTCACCACACAAGATACCCAAAAAACCTTATACAAAACTGTTTGGCTATATTATGAGATACAGTCTTCAATTTTCCAAGCACACTAAAGTAAATTTGTTATATAAAAGATGATTTCTGAAAATCTCTTAAAAATAAAATAAAAAATACTTTTCTCAAAAACGGTTCGATCAATTGAGTTGTAAGTTTCTAATTGTGTTTAATACTACTCACAAATTATATGTTTGAAATTTGAGACCAATTGATAAATTAGGGGAAAAGTTTCATTTTTTTACCATTAATTGACTCAATAAACGTTGATTCTTTCACGGATTCCCTGCGATTTACACGCCACGATTTTCCTAAGTGGAGCTGTATGTTAGTTCAAAGCAACGGCTTCCAAACGAGTCTCATGACATATCCATCTTCTGCCTCCAAGTGGGGTTCGACTCCGGAGTTAAGTGAAATATAATGAATTATGAATTCGCCTCGCTGAGATGTAATTTCTCTTTCATGATATTTCCAAAAATATTTGATGAATTTCTGCAGTCCTCAAAGTCATCTAAATATCCCAAATAATTATAAATAATTAATTTAAACGGATGAATTTCTGGGCCTTCTAGACTAGTTTACCCTGTGTTGCAAGCGTGTTGTTTATTCGCTATCGTTTTACCCTCCAGGGTTGGCTTTTCCCACGGACCAAGCGAGGGATCCCACCTCTTAGGCCAGTCATCTAAAACATTCTAGGTCGCAAAAAATTGCAAGGTTTAAATTTTTTGGTATGTTGTTAGGATAGATACCAATAGTGTAAAACCAAGTTTGCAACCTCGAAAGACCTGTGCTAACTTCGTGGTGCTCGAAAAACCTTGACATTTTCAGACGTTTTTCAGTTTTTGGCTTATAACTTCCAAAATATGCATTCTACGGCAAAGTCACCCATCACATTTTTAAAGCAGACAAAATTACCGACAATGTGAGCGCAACCCGAGCTCTGTATGCCTTATAGATCTCGAAATACAACACTTCGAAAATGGGCATTTTTTTCCAAAATGTTCGAAATTTGTAGTAAGCTAGTCTTTCGAACAAATTACCATCTAAAATACTCATTCTACGAGGAAAGTCATCAAAAGTAAAGTTGTAGAGAAGTTATTTAGTTTTAATTTAAGCATTAGCAAAACACTATAAGACCAATAGTTCTCTTATTATCAGGTAAAACACAAAAATAGGAAATTGGATTTTTCAAAAAAATGTAGCCTGAAGAATTGTAGGACATTTTTAGCCTATTTTCAATTTTGAAAAAATAGGCTTATGAGATCACCTTTTGTCCGTGTGTGTGTGCGCGTGTGTGTGTGTGTGTGTGTGAGGTGTGTGTGTGTCCCCCCCTAATAAAATCTAAACGGCTGGAGCGATTTTAATGGAACTTGGTAAGGTCATAGCACTATTCCCGGCGACCTCGACCGTGCCCTTCAAATTTTGTTACGTCTCACCAATCCAACATGGCGGCTGTGCGAAATATTTCACTAGCATTCAATATCTCCGAAACTATTACCGATATCGCCCTGAAATTGTGTACGGTGATAAAGGGCACTACTAGAAGTTCACATATGAGACTTTCAAAAACCTGGTGACTACAAAACCAACATGGCGGTCAAGCGAAGTTGAGACTTTTAAATAGACTTTCCTCGCGATTTAACTATCCAAACGTAATGAAACTTGGTACAGCAAATGTTTATACACATTGTAATGCACTGGAGTCTAATTTAGTTCAATTGTTTACATAACCTCAAAATGGCGGCTGTGCGAAATATTTCACTGACATTCTATATCTCCGAAACTATTACAGATATCACCCTGCAATTTTGTACGGTGATAAAGGGTACTGATACAAGTTTACCTATGTATATTTAATAAACCTGTAAAGTACAAAACGAACATGGCGACCAAGCGAATTTGAAATATTTTAATATACTTTTCTCGTGATTTAACTCTCTGAGCGCAGTGAAATGTGGTACAGTAAATGATTTTGCAGATTGTAATGCACTGCCATCTAATTTCATTCAATTGTTTACATAACCTCAAGATGGCGGCTGTGCGAAATTTTAAAATTACGTTTTTATTTCTTGTGTCGTAATCATGCGATCGAAGTGAAAGTTTGAATAATGAACCTAGGCAATAATTGTCCTTGAATGGTACATAACTATATGGCCTATACATATAACAACCATAAATGGCGAGCTTCCGAAATATTTAGACTGTTCTCAATATCTATGAATCTTTTGCAGCAACCAAACTGAATTTTTTTTATGTTCATAGAGACTATGAACATATGTTCAACTATAGGACTTTCATTAACCTGGTAAGCACAAATCCAACATGGCGGCGACGCGAAGTATAAATATTTAAATGGACGTTTCTCGCGAATTAACTATCCGAGTGCCGTGAAACGTTGCACATTAAATGCTTATACAAATGTTGATCCACTGGCATCTAATTTATTTCAATTGTTTGCATAATCACAAGATGGCTGCTGTGCGTAATTTTACAATCTCGTTTTTACTTCTTGTGTTCTAATCATGCGATTGAAGTTTGAATACCACACGTATACAGTAATCTTAATGTAATAGTACAAAAATAAAAATCCAACCTGGCGACCATCTGAAATATTTAGACGGTTCTCAATATCTACGAATCTGTTAGAGCAATTAAACTGAAATTTTGTATGTTGATAGAGGCAATTAACATGAGCAGGTTATATGAAAATAGGCTGTATAGTTCTTCACGGAACTACTTGTTAAAGGATAAGAAAGACATCAATCAGTGGAAAATTGTTTTTCATGCAAAATGAAATTGAATACAATTAATGATAATGAGTAATTTCTTATCAATATTGATGTCACAGTGGCGAAGTGATGGAGGGGCCTCAGCTAACACCTGCGACAGAAACACGCAACACGTTAATTACCTACTATTTATTAATAAATTACAACAAAAGGGTAGGTATGTGATGTTAGGCTTTTCTGCACTTAGCGAGACAATAGTATTCTTTTGGATGGCCCGGGTTCTTCATACGAATCTTCTTGGGGCTTCGGAGACTCCTGTGTATTTGGATCTGGATGTAAAAGGGGGTCGTCGAAGTCGTCTTCTTCGTCTGACTCAGTCATTTCTAGGGTAGGAGAATTAAGGCTGGTCTTCCCCCGACAAATTTTACAGAGAGCAGAGCATTTCAGCCCTGCTCCGCACTCTTTCAGGCACCTGTATGACAAGAATTTCAGCAGTTATAATATCTCCAGGTTATAACAGTTTCAAATGTTTTAATTCTAATAACGAAAACCTATGTCCTGCATTGGACATTGACTAGAACCGATCTAATACGAATGGATTACCTTACCTGCATGACAGGAGTTGAGCAGAGTTTGCGGCGCTGGTTCCTTGTGTGAGGTCACCGGTGTCAGCCCCTGCTGACTCCTTGTATATCCCCACTTGATGGGATCTTTCTCAACCCCCAACCACTGTTGCGCCTGGTGGTAGGTTCTTTAGGAATGTTGGGCAGCAGCCTCTTTGGTTGGGGGCAGACGAGCGAGGTTGACTTGAGCGCTGGCAGCAGATCGGACAAATATCCCGTAACCCAAGGCGTGGAGAGAATCGTCTTTTCCACCGCCATACAACGCCACGAGGCATTTGTTGCCAGCAGAGGCTGTCTCCTCATGGGTGGCGTTATTGTTCAAAAAAGTGGTAGCCGCGTCAAGATGGACGCTCAACATCTTCGTTCGCCCTTGCCCGAAAAGGGCAGAGGTGGTGTCGCATCCACTGAAGGCGCGGAGGAACAACTCTATTCCAGTGGTCGAGTGAGAGATCTCCTCGAATGAATGATGTTGACAAGAACTACTTGCAACCTGTTCCACCCCTGGCACTTTTCTGGAAGGAAACATTTTGTTTGTTGGCGCCCAATCCATTTAGGAGCACCGAGAGGTCGATATGCTCTCCAGCGATTATGACTTGCTCGTACTCCTCGCTCTTTTCCAATGCTGTCCTCACAATGAGGCAGTCGGCATCCTCTGGAGCTTGCTTTGTTTCGATCCCTTGTATATCCAGTCCAGTACACATTAAGTTGATCAAGCGCTGCTTGTTTTTTGGGTTGGACAAAATCTTTCCTTGGGGCAGTTCGATCAGTGTGGATTCTTAAAAAAAGATATCGCTGCACGCTGAGGCTGCATAACGTCGTAGCCGTTCTGCTGTTTTTGTGCTCTTAGCTGTCCCCTCTTCTGGGTAGCCATCGAATACTACTGAGACATTTTTTCCAAAATGGTTGGTCGTAGAGGTGATAAAAGTAGCTACAATTTCCCTCACTGAGCTGTTCCGTTGCCATATAACCTTATGGAGCACGTATCTTCCATCCACTACAACAAAAGTTCATAGTCCAACGGCGGCGTTTTCTGGGAGGGACGTAAAGGCAGAGTAGAACGATGATTTTGTTCCTTTTCACATACCCTGTTCGGAGAATAGAGCCATGCGATATGGGGCCAACTCGTATGTAAAGTGGTTTTGTAGGTCGGTCTCAGTCTGTTTTGTTATACACAGCCGTTGGAATATTGTGAGAGGGTCTATAGAAACCTGCTTGTTGTGCACCTTGACTGTGGCCGCTGCCAAGTTTCGTACTTTGTCTTTCCTTTTAAATTTAACATTTAATAATTATCACAAAATAGATTCGATTATAAACACTTTATTGCAATCAGCATAACATAAGTAAAAGTACAGCGTGTTTTACTCAGAGAGTAGGTGTAACATAGACTGCAATGGGCGGCCTTCTCGCTAAGAGCGATTTCTTCCAGGCACCCAACCCACAAAAAAAATTGCCATTAATAGATTAAAAAACTTTCTTCGGCTTTTCCCAATTAATTGGGGTCGTCGGAGCCAACCAGGCTCATTTTGGTTTTGCCCTGGGATTTAAGGCCGGATGCCCTTCCTGACACCACGGGATTTTTCAGTTGAAAATTCCAACCCGCTGTCATCGGGATTCAAACCACGGCCGTCCGGGTGAAAGACGAGCAGCTAAGCCACTCCACCATCACGCTCCCCATGACATTAATAGATAACTGTGCAATATTGATAACAATGTACATTCGAAGCCCTATCTTTTGAAATATCCGATTTCCTTATTTTGTTTTTACCTGATAACAAGAGAACTATTAGACTTACAGAGTTTTGCGTATGCTTAACGTAAAGGTAAATAACTGCTCTACAACTTTACTTCCCATGCTTTTCCTCGTAGAATGAGTATTTTAGACGGCACTTTGTTCGAAAGACTGGCATACTACAAATTTCAAACTTTTTGAAAAAAATGCCCATTTTCGAAGTGTTGTATTTCCAGATCTATAAGACATACAGAGCTGTAGTTCCACTCAAATTGTCGGTAACTTTGTCTTCTTTAAAAGATTAATGGGTGACTTTGCCATTGAATGCATATTTTGGAAGGTGTAAGCCAAAAACCGAAAAACGTCTGAAAATTTCGAGGTTTTTCGAGCACCACGAAGTTACTGTAGCACAGGTCTTTCGAGGTTGCAAACTTGGTTTTACACAATTGGTATCTATCCTAACAACATACAAAAAAATCAGAACCTTGCAATTTTTTGCGACCTAACGCGATTTTTGTGTCTACGGTGACTGGCCTATCTACCGCCACTGAGGGCAGTGTCCTGGAGCTTGCTGAGTCAGGGATACAACTGGGGTGTGTGACCAACACTACGCCCAGGCGGCCTCACCTGCAAAGTGAACAGGGGGCCTGATGAAGGAATGGGAAGAGTGGGACGGTTAGGCAAGGAAATGGGAAGGAGGCGGCCGTGGCCTCACAGTAGGAACCATCCTGGCATTTGCCCGAAGACGAAGTGGGAAACCACGGAAAACCACTTCGAGGATGGCTGAGGTGGGAATCGAACCCCATCTACTCATTTTGTCCACCCGAGGCTGAGTAGACCCCGTTCCAGTCCTCATACCACAGTTGCAAACGTCTAGAAAATTATATTGTGTTGAAAAGTGCACTCGCACTGCTTCTTGGATGTAAATTAAGGTTCGTGGCTATCGATCTCATTTGACTGCAACATCGACATGAGCATATCGGGCTCAATATAATGTATAACCCCGGTTGAATTAATTTCAATTATCTGCGTGTTTTATAGTACTATGGTTCATTCACTACACCTGTTTATTCACGGCTAAAACTTTCCGCACAGTACGGCATGTTCCCAAGATCGTCACCTTCTATATTATTATTATTATCATTTCTCTGGCATGTAGTGAGCCAGACTTTTAGAAGATGATATGTATTGTGCCAACGCCATGGATGGAAGCATTAAAATCATTTCTTGTTGACTACATTCTATTTTATTTATTTATCGTATGATGTTAACACAACACAATCACCTACATAAATACAGATTCATATAACACAGCAATAATACTAACAAATTATATAAATTATAAAGCAGATAAAAAAAAATATAAATCAACGTCCAACTCGTTGATCCATTTGACAGCCTCAGTTGTAGCAGAATGCAGGGCCTCCAGACTTCCTGGAAAAACTCGGAGAGGACATTCCAGTACTAAGTGCTCCATTGTCTGTGGAATGTCAGCGCAATCGCAATTCGGTGAGTCTTTCCAACCCCATTTGTGGAGAACAGAAGCACATCTTCCCAAGCCACATCTAATACGATTGAGTCTAGTCCAGGTATGTCTTGGGCAGATTGAAGCCAGCAAGTTTTATGTGAGGATCCTCAACGTTCACGATGCCTGGTGGTGTAGATGTTGTCCACTCAACCCGCCAATTTTCATTAGGTTTAAAATTTCTGCTTGTTAAATCCAAGGCAGTTTTCCATGCAGGTTTACGGGACTTCAATCTAGATGGGCCAAGATGTTTCATGTCTTCATGTATTGGGAGGACCTTGTTATTTTGCACTCTCGACCAAAGATGAACCAGATTTTTCTGCCTTCTGATATGAGGAGGTGCGATATAACTCAGCACTGGTAACCACTGGACTGGAGTAGGAAGTAGTGTTCCAGATACAATACGCATGCTCGGTCGGAGCTGAACATCCACCCGTTGAGTGTGGCAGCTATTAAGCCATACCCCAGAGCAAAACTCGGCTGAAGAATAGATTACTACATTCTATGAAGAGAAGTCATTAAGACTCCTTGTGCCAGACAGAGAAGTCACTAGCCTTGAAACGTTCGGAGACCTTTAAATTGGCTTCATTCAATGGGAATTAAGTTATCTCTTCTTTAGTATAGATATTTCTCTCAATAAAACCTAAAAAGAGATGAGCACATTCTGTGTTTCTTCAGTTATAAACCCTGTTAGTGAAGGATCCCATTATAAAATTATTTGTGTACCGGTTTCACTACTCTAAATAATCCTTACTCATTAGTTAAGAAGAAAACAAGTAGTTCCATGAAGAACTATAGAGTCTCCTTTTCTTAAAATTCAATATTCAACGCCTTACCGTGTTTCGTCAGCAGTTGGCAAAATAACGTCTTTTAAATAAATCTTGGAGCCGTCTGCAATACCTTCAAGCCTGCAAATAATCCATGTTGACTCAACTTTTTAGAAAACAAGTCGCCGCCCAATGATAGAGAAGAACCGGGTGAGTTAGCCGTAGTGGTTACGGCATGATTGATGGCAGTCGCTCACATCCGGGAAGCGAGGAGGTTCGAATCCCCCCGCCGGCAACTTTGAAGATGGTCTTCTGTGGTTTCCCATCTTCCTTCCAGGCAAATGCCGGGGTTGGTCCCTAACTATAGGCCACAGCCGCTACCTTCCAACTCCTCGTCCTTACATTCCAACTTCCCTCCTTCCCTCCCCAACGGTACTTGTAGCTCACCCATTGGGTGTCCGTCTCGAAACAGCTACAAAACTGGCGAGCCGAACATGTCCTCGGACACTCCCTGCACTCAAAGCCATACGCTAAAAAAATATATAGAGAAGAACGTTAAACGAACAATTTTGAGACACTTGTGTCTTGAATTTTCGGTGTTAAGATATTAGTGATCATTACATGTTTTATTAAATGACTCTAAGCAGGCCCCTATAATTGTTTGTTTAAAACCCAAACAGGGCTATTCGACGAAATTAACAGGTTAAAATCCTTTTTGTAGAAGTCTATAAATCTGGGGTCTACTAGTAAATAATATATTAACAGCTGAGTGAAGCTTACACCACCCACATGACTGGTGGGTAGGGTTGTAGTTAGAGAGTAACGATATGCATAATAACATTCCAGAAAGGATTTTCACGACCATTTCTCTTTCTGATTGTAAGGATGATTTATGGATATGTTGTTCATGAAGAGCTGAATTCATACAATTACAATGTGTAAAAATAAACTCATCTTAGTTCGCGATTTAATTTGAAATCTCAGGCAATTTGCCCTTTCTTTACTTCTATGATTTTAAGCTTGTGCTCAAGCGATGGCTGGCTCCTCGACACTTCTTTATCCTCTCTCTTCTGCTACACGCTTGTCCCTAGTTAAGCCACGTCGCATCTGCCTTAAGCCTCAGCGGGCCAAGTTTCATTTACTTTTTCTTGTGGTTCAGAGAGCTGGGCCGTCCTTCAGGTTCGCTAAATCCTTCTAACTTGCTCACGGTAGTGCTGTCATGTTTTTCTTAATAACTCCTGTGTTGCTATTTACGATATTTTTGTAAAGCTTCTGCCTGTAGATATGTGTGATACTTTTACTAGGCACTGCCACTATGCTTCATAGATTATAGGGATATATGATTTTCCTCCTTGCGATTTCATAGTGATAACGCAGAATTCATTTCAAGGGTTGACTCTAAGAACGTTCCAGTAGAGAAAACGTTCCGCTTCAGTGAAAAAGATTCTCCTTAAAGATTTGGTTTTTAAATACGAACTGCTACTGTCCGACAATTGATATCTACGTTATTCATTTTATCCATAATATGTTTTTTTTTGCCATCTTATTGAATTATTATCGTGTTGTAAACCATTATTCAATGTTACCCTAGTAATCGAAATGTAATGTTTATCAGTCGGTCTACACGATTGTACCGAATTATATTGGCTGGTACCCTAATCTTGAAAAAAGGAAAAAGAAACATAAATACAGTAGGGTGACCAGTTTCGATCGCCAATCGATCATCATCAGATCCATTAAACTTACAGTAGGCTATTAAATCCGTGTCTACAAGTGCAGTTCAGTTCAGTGCAGGCAGTCGGAGGTGACAGGTGGCTGCTACGTGGATACGGACCACAGATCGCTCAAACGACTAAGTGTCGGTTGGTTCCTCAGTTTAGGGGCTGCGACAACGCGGTAATGTAGCCCCGTGTACTTTGGGTGTGTGTAGAATCTGATTGATAACCGGTAATAATTGTGAAGACTGTATTAGTGTGTGTATTTGTTTTCAATTCAAGTCAGCACTGCAGACATTGATTTTTTTTCAAGTAGTTCCTACTTTTGCCGTCAAACGCCACCGTCTGCGACTACTAGTTCAGAACCTGGTTACCAGACGCCACCGCAGTCGGCTCCTGGCGACGAACGTGGCAACCTAAGAGCGTTTGTCAAATGTTTAACCTAACCTAATTTAGCTTCACACAGGCGTATGCCATAAATCTATGCCATGGGACCGCGGGCTCTTAAAATCCGACGACTTCGGCCGGGATTGAACCCGCGATCTTGGGTATAGAAGCTCAGCATGCTGCCAACTACGCCACCGAAGCCGGCACAGCTAAGTGCACGATCCACTCTAACCTGACCATTTAATAACAATCATATAATCACACGTGGATACAATCTTGAAGGCTAACGGTAGCGACATCACCAGTCTATAAATGTTTAGCACGTAGTTTTATCATAGCGTATAGAAGAGTTCCATACGCTATGGTTTTATCCTGCAGAAATTCCTTCTGTAGACTAAGTTTTAATTCTTCTAATGTCAAAGCACTCTTTCAACAAAAGAGAATCAGAGTGCTCTCCGACAATCCTCATGCTTACCAACTATCTTTGTTAATTCTCAAACGGGCGAGGAACTAAAAAGTATCTAATGAGCCTGTAATGAAGGAAATGTTCGCTTGGAGCGCTAATAGTCTCCTTGTTATCAGTCAACAAGAATAGCAACTGCATTCCAATTAAGAGACGAGACTGAAGTGTGCCAGAGCTGAAAGCAGCTCGAGAATGTTAGCTATTTTAACTTGAACAAACCGACTACCAAGCCACTCCATTAAAGCTGTATTTGGCGTGTGGCTTCTATACGGCGTCCATGTATTTAAAGGTGGAATTAATGCGTATGAAGTGTTCCTTAAACAGACTACCTTTGGATACAATGAATACTCATTATCTTAAACAATTTAGGGACTCGAGTGGCAGAAGTTTCGGAATAAGCCGATTGATTTCAAAAAATCCTGGAATATTATAAAAGATAGTAGCCTATACCTGCACAGTAAGTACGTCATGTGGTCAGTACTAATACTAGGCGTTAATCGTAGAATGGTAACCAGGAGTATGAATGACGTAGAGGATTTAGTGTAGTATGAGCCAGACTTGTGCGAGCACGAGTTTTCCTCCCCTTTCGCTTCTGATCTCTGTTAGGTAGTCAGCCCGGTGGTTGGTTAGATTTTCAAAAAGCGCCATCATATGTTATGCGGAAGAAACCCACAAAACCCAAGGCAGCATTATAATGAGGCGTACTAGGCAAGGTGAGGAGTGAGGCAGTTTGTCAATGCTTTCCTCGCCGAGTCAGAACAACAGCACTGACCCTATGTGTAGAGCTTTCACAGCATCCATAGACACTAGCCATGCTCTGAATGTCAGTAGCTTCCATATAATCACAGCCATGAATGAGACTGAGACATCGGTGAAAAGTCACATTTTACTCTAGCCTGTGCCAAAAGACATCATCATCATCATCTTGAGCAGTTTCCAACCGCTGGTCGGGTCTGCTTGGAACATAAGCCTCTCCATCGTTTCCTGTCCATCCACCATCTCTCGTCATTTACTGTGCCCCAGCACACTCCTCTTTCCTCCACACTCTTCTTAACTCCTTTTGCCCATCTGTCCCTTGGTCTTCCCCTTGGCCTCCTTCCTGTCATTTCCATTCCAAACATCTTCTTCGGTATCCTCTCCTCTTGCATCCACCTCACATGTCCATACCATTGTAGCCTAGATCGCTCTATTCTATTTTGCAATGGTTCTTCTCTTACCATCTCCCTGACTCTCTCATTCCTTACTCTGTCCATTCTTGTCACTCCTACCCTACTCCTCTGGAACATCATCTCCACTGCTCGTATTTTATTCTTGTCCCTTTCCTTCATCACCCATGTTTCTGAACCATATGTCAAAATTGGCACAAAGTAGGTCTTGTAGATGATTCCTTTACATTTTTTGTGGTACATCTTTATTCCATATCATCCCCCTAACACTCTTGAAAAATCCATCTGCGCACCTTCCCCTCTCATTTATTTCCATCCTATTGCCTCCCTTTTCTTCAATTATGCTTCCCAAGTACTTGAAGCATTCGACTCTCTGCAACTGCTGTCCTCCAAGTGTTATGCCCATATCCAGTCTGTTCTTCTTCCTCGTTGTGATGACCACTTCACTCTTTTGTGCTGAGAACTTCATCCCATATGATAACACTACCTTCTCCCACTCATCTAATTGCTCTTGTACTTCTTGCTCATCCTCTCCCCATACCAGAAGGTCATCAGCAAACAACATTGCCTTCATTTTCCTTTCCCCAATGCTATTTACCACTTTTCGTATGATTTCATCCATCACCACTATAAATAACAGGGGTGAGAGGGCACTTCCCTGTTTCAGACCACTCTCCAGTTGAAACCATTCCGTTCTCTCTCTTCCCACCTTTACACAGCTTTTGCTTCCCTCGTACATTGCTTTCACTCTTGCCACTGTCTCCTTGTTCACTGCTTTTGCTCTCATTGCTTCCCATACCTTGTTTCTATTAATACTATCATATGCTTTCTCAATATCCAAGAAGGTCATCACCAGATCTTTCCCATATTCATAATGGTGTTCTTGTAGCTGTCTTACTGCAAAGATGAGGTCAACTGTTGATCTTCCTGGCCTGAATCCATACTGTTCTTCCCTCAGCCCATCTTCAACTTCTGTCCGAATTCTTCTCTCCAGTACCTTCTCAAATATTTTGGCGCAGTGGCACATGAGTGTAATTCCTCTGTAGTTCTTGCATTCCTTCCTACTTCCTTTTTTAAATATGGGTATTATTATCCCTCTTTTCCAGTCTTCTGGTATTTTCTTCTCCCTCCATATCACTTTCATTACTCGAAAGAGCCACTGGGTTCCTATCACCCCTGCTGCTCTCACCATCTCCACACTCACTTCGTCTATTCCCGGTGCCTTTCCCCCTTTCATCTTCCTTAATGCTTCCTCCACTTCTTTCCATGTCAATTCCTTCTCTGAAATGTCTTGGTCACTGTCTGTTTCTTCCTCCACAATGTCCACTACGCTGGTTTTAGTTGGATTTAGGAGTTCCTTGAAGTATTCTCTCCAGATAACCTTTAGTTCTTCCATATTTTCGACCTCCTTTCCATTCCTGTCCACCATTCTGACATTTTCCCCTGTATCTCTTCTCTTTGCCTTTATCATTCCATACAACACTTTCTTACTGCCATCACAGTCCTCCTCCATCATTTCTGTCCATTTCTCCAGCCATTTCTTTTTCTCTTCCTTCACTACTTCTCCTGCTTCTTTCTTCCGCTCTTGGTATTCTTCTCTTGTTCTGCCTGTCCTCTGTTGGAACCATTTCCTGAATGCTTCATTTTTCTTTTTCACTGCTTCCTTAGTTCTGGGGTTCCACCATGGTGTTTCCTTCCACCTTTTCTTTCCACTAGTTCTGCCACACACGACTTCCGCTGCTTCTACCAACACGTCCTTGAACCTATTCCATTCTTCTTCACCTGTTTTCGGATCATCCTTCGGTAATTTGTTCCTCACTAATATCTGGAACTTCTCCTTATTTCCATCCTCCTTCAGCTTCCATGTCCTTATTCTTCTTTCTTGGTTCTCAGTTCTCCTCTTTTCCTTCAGTCCTCTCACCTTGGCGACCAGCAGACGGTGGTCACTGTCCAGGGCTTCTGAAGGTATTACCCTTATATCCGTGATACTCTTCTTTGTCTCCTTCCCGCATAGAATATAGTCCACCACTGATTTCCTAGTCAAATCCCTGCTGTACCAAGTAATTTTATGGCTCTCTCTCTTCTTGTACCATGTGTTTCCAACCATTAGCCCATTTATCTTGCACAGTTCCAATAATCTCTCTCCTTCCTTATTCATGTTTCCCCATCCTTCACCACCAATCACTTCCTCAAAACCTCTTCTATCAGTTCCGACATGGGCATTTAGGTCTCCCATGACTATCAGATCTCTCCCCGCTAACTGCTTCTGCAACTCCTCTTCAAACTCGTCCTTCTCGCCTTCTGTGCATCCCACCTGTGGTGCATAGACTTGCAGAATGTCCAGGTTTCTACCTTTCACTGTGATTCTGGCTCTAATTATTCTATCACTTACCCTCTTTACTTCCTCCCTCAGCCCTTCTCTCACCACCATTCCCACTCCATTTCTCTTCCCCTCCTCATTTCCTATCCAGTATAGCTGCAAGCCATTTCTCAGCTCTTTTCTTCCTTCCCCTCTCCATCTAGTCTCTGCCAGTCCGAGTACATCCAGTTTTCTCCTCTCCATCATATCCACAATCTCCTCCACTCTTCCCGTCAATGTTGTTATATTCAAAGTTCCGATTCGTAGTCCATTTCCATAGCCAGGTCTGCTTCCTTTAGATCTGTCCTTTCCGAGGCCCGTTCCCGTTTTAAAAGCAGTTTCATATCCACTACTGGCTTGCTAGGCCTAACGTAGCTTCACCATAACCCTGTGCCAAAAGACAAATACAAAAATACTGCATCCAACAAGAGGTGGTAAACAGGCCCCCGCTTCTGATGTAGGTAACCTGTATTGCCCTATCAGTTGTACGGGTGGATCCAAACGACTCGTGAGCTCCCCGGCTGCCTCTAGTCTGTACTTCTACATATGATCGTTCGCATTTTTGCTAGACAAGAAATCATACAATATAGCAGAACATAATATGAAGTATAACTTGTTTTTCTAGCTTCAGAACATAACGTAGTCTACTATTAATTATTTATTTATTTATTTATTTATTTATTTATTTAGATAGTCAGTTAGTTAGCGACTCAGTTAGTTACTTAGTAATTAGTTACTTAGTTATTTAGATACTTAGTTATTTAGTTGGTTACTTAGTTACTTAATTAGTTATTCAGTTACTTGATTAGTTACTTAGTTATTTAGTTTGTTGCTTAGTTACTTAGTTAGTTATTTAGTTACTTACTTAGTTATTTAGTTAGTTATTTAGTTACTTAGTTATTTGGTTACTTAGTTATTTAGTTAGTTACTTAGTTACTTAATTATTTGGTTACTTAGTTAGTTATTTAATTACTTAGTCATTCAGTCAGTTACTAAGTTAGATATTTAGTTACTTACCTGCTTAGTTATTCAGTTAGTTACTTAGATAGTTAATTAGGTAGATATTACTTATTTATTTATTTAGTTACTTAGTTACATAGTTATTTAGTTACTTCGTTAGTTATTTATTTACTTAGTTATTTAGTTAGATAACTACTTAATTAGTAATTCAGTTACTTGGTTAGTTATTTAGTTAGTTAGTTGCTTAGTTACTTAGTTACTGCTTAGTTACTTAGTTAGTTACTACATAACTATTTAGTTACTTAGTTACTTAGTTGTTATTTAGTTAGTAATTTAGTTAGTTACTTACTTGCTTAATTATTTAGTTAGTTATTTAGTTACTTGGTTGTTAGTTACTTACTTAGTTATTTACGTGCCTTTGAATATGTGTGTGATCATAATATTCCTAATTTTTGTAACTATTTTCAACCAAGAGTTCATCTTAACAAGAGGTCGCTCAGGGGCCTTTTTTCAAAATAAAATGTACTAAACACTCAACTATTCGTGATTGAAATGACCACGATGTCGAAGACCCTCATTGAAACACCAACAACAACAACACCAAGACATCTGCCATATTAGATCAGCTGGTAGAGCAATGGGGGGAAAATTTGGAGATCGTGGGTTCGACTCCCACGTGCCTCAGACATTTGAACTTTCTCCCATCTATAATGCATTTAGATTTTGTACAACACATGCTCTAATATCAATGCGGCAGAGTAAATCGAATTCCTGGAACTACTTCTTTATTAAACTATTGAAACTTATTGAAAGTTAAGTAAGAATTTAGATAACTTACCTTACGATGATGTTAAAACTCATTATTTTGAATCATGCTCGTGTACCGTTGCGATACAATTTGAATGTTTGTTTTATTAGCCCCTTCTGGCTTTCGCATTTAAATGTTATGCCCCACGGCCCCAAGACAGGGAGCATTGGTCACGGAGATGTTACCCGAGATGATTGTCTTAGCCGTTTCCCTGGGCGGTGTTTGATCTCTCGTCTCTGTTTTAACTCCTTTACTGGCCCTGCGAGAATGCTCCACGGGCTATCGCCCTGGCACTAAACCTACCTCGAGTATATTTCCTATGTTCCTTGCTATACAATCCCTGCTTTCACTGGCCAGACAAACCGCTGACATTCTCCAGTTACCGCATAGAATTGTTAAATTGTACGAAGTAAATATTTCTAATTGTATTTTGTCTATTTATAAATATCTTCTCTCAAGTTCATTTTTACACATAATCTGGTGAGTCCTTTTGATTAGTATTCATCCCGAATATCGAGTGTTTTATGACGTCTCACATCCACGAGGGGGTAGTTGCATGTTTGAAGATACTTTATTGGAATCCTGGTGTTGAGATTAGCCTATAGTTTTCCTTGCTAGAATTTAATATAGGTTTTGGTTTACTTTAGATTTATTCAGACATGTAGGAGAGTGTTAACAAAATACTCAGACACTTGCTTATAGTTACAACGGAAGAAGTTTCTTCCTTTGTTTGCTTTATTGTTAATCATCACCGATACATAATTCAAAAGAATAACGAAATTACAATATCTACGCAACTTCAAAGAATATGCTGACACAAACATAAGAATCCTATATTTACATACACATAATTAACATAGAGATATCGATCTCCACCCAACATTCCTTAATAACTCATGAAATATTTTGCATGATGGCATATCTTAAGTCCCTGAGCTTCTATCGCAAATTTAGGGTCAGGATAATAGTACAATTACGCATAGTACACCTGCTCGTAGCTTATTCGGCGAAACAGTAGGTCAGTATCCACCCCATAATTCCAAGATCACGGATTCATATCTCGGCCAAAGGAGTAGGATTTTGAAGAGTGGAAGTAATCTACGGAACAACGAGCCATACGATCCCAGTTCGTGAACGACCTCTTCTGTCACATGTGGCGATTAATCCGACAGTGGCCACTAGAACGAAAGTTACGTGAGTGGTAGCACGTTCAGAAAAAATACTATCACCATGATATGACTTGTTTCTTCTTCTTCTTTTCGTTTGGGCCTACTGAGGACCACGGGGCTCGTTTTGACTTCTTGTAAGGAATTTATGTTTCTTCTTAGCCCAGGGAGATTTCATCTTCTGGCTGTGTGTCTGCTTTCTTTCCTGTGTCCACTTCGGTCTGGTAGTCCCTGTACTCTTCCTGCTGGTGAGAGACACTGGAAAGACACCATGTTGAATCATCTGTCGGAATTGTGATCGATCCTGTATGTTTTTTGATGAAATTCCAAGTTGCTCTAGGTCTGACTTCACTGTGGTGATCCATTTGTTTTTGGACGCTTTCCCTCTTCCTGTCGTGGTGAAGATCTGGCTGGTAAGTCTATCTGGACCCATGCGTGTCAGATGTCCGTAGAAAGCTAATCGTCTCTTCCTCATGGATGTGACGATATCTTCTTGATGATCAATTGATCATAGAGCTCATTGTTGTGCCTGATCCTGTAAGTACCACACCCTTCCCTTATTGGTCCTAAAATCCTTCTATGTATTTTCCGTTTTTTTGAGCTCTAGTTTCCTCAGTGGGCTTTTACGGTTCATCAGGAGACACTCAGAGGCTTATAGAACGGAAGGTCTTACTACTGAGTTATAATGTAGAAGTTTAAGGTTCTTAGAGAGGCACTTGAATGTGCAGGTGCTCTTACAGGAGTGGTAGACCCTTTCCAGTTTCGTGAATCTAGTGTCTATTGCTAAGGTCTCACTCTCGTTTGCTGGCATCCACTCCCCTAGGTAATTCACTGCAGGAACTTTTTGAATTGCGGTGTCTTTCACAAGAATAATAGATGGGGCTCCCTTTATATTTGTCATGAACACTGTTTTTTGCATATGACTTGTTTATTTAATATATAGCAACTGATTTCATGCGCAAATGTATTTGCAGATTAAATTAACATCTCTCTATATATAAGAATGAAAGTTTGTCTGTTTTTTCTGAATTTCTACGGAAATTTGCGTTATTTACGCGTTTCAGAGTGTTTTATGACGGATGCGTGCGAAAATAAATTTTTTGTCTGTCTGTTAGTTTGTCTGTCTGTCTGTGGACATTTTTTGTGTCCTTATAACTCGAGAACGGCTGAGTGGATCAACGTAAAATTTGGTACAGATATCCTTCAGAGGCACGACACTAATCATTGATGTAACTCTTCTCTGTACCTCTCATAAAAGGGGGCCTACCCCCTTAAAATACTTGCTGAAATAGGCGTAGAAGGGCGAGACAAAGCTCATTTTCAGCCCCTCAATGTGAGAAACGAAACTCGGGGGCCCTAAAAACCACATTTTAAGGCCCTAAAACCAACAGTTTTTGAGATATTCCCAGAAAATTAATCTATATATTTAAAACACTAAGCTGTTTTTTGTACACACGAGATTGTGAAAACGACTTAACCGATTGGCTTCGTAAGACATTCTAACGAAAGCTCTTGGCATGCAGATTTGCAGAGTTTCTTTAAAAGGAAAATATATGTCACGGTATATTTTTAAATGATTAAAGAAATATGTAATATCTGACACTCCCGCGCATGCGCACAATGGCCTTTCTCAACAAGGAAAATGGCGATTCCGGTCGCGTCTAACTGAGATCTTTGTTTATGAGAATTAAAAAGGGTCTCCAATAATGTTAATTATGTTTTTACAATATGCATTGAATTAGAATTATATTAAATAAACCACGAATTGAAGTACTTAAACTGCAGGTTGAGCGTGTATACTGGTTAGATAGCTTAATATTGAAGCGGCCCACAGTTGTCTGGATGGTCAAGGGGATAAGGTTACTGCCTAGAAATATGTATTATGCATGATCGAGAGGGTTCGATTCCCACCTCGGATATGTTTTTTTTATTTTCGTTTTCTGCCTTCCTACGATTGGTATTACATTTTAAAAACATATTTCACTTTTATCATTCCCGTCAAGTAACGAATTCATTGTTGCCATCCTTTGCATGGTCGAGAGGGTTCGATTCCCACCTCGGATACGTTCTTTTATTTTCATTTTCTTCCTACCTACGGTTGGTATTACATTGTAGAGACATATTTCACTTTTTTCATTCCCGTAAACAAACGAATTCTCTGTTGCCATCCTTTGCATGGTCGAGAGGGTTCGATTCCCACCTCGGATACGTTCTTTTATTTTCATTTTCTTCCTTCCTACGATTGGTATTATATTGTAGAGACATATTACACTTTTTTCATTCCCGTAAAGTAACGAATTCTCTGTTGCCATCCTTTGCATGGTCGAGAGGGTTCGATTCCCATCTCGGATATGTTTTTTTTTTGTTTTCTTCCTTCCTACGATTGGTATTACATTGTAGATATGTATTTCACTTTTATCATTCCCGTAAAGTAACGAATTCTCTGTTGCCATCTATCTATCTTCTATATATTTAAAACAGTAAGGTGATTTTTGTTATCACGAGATAGAGAGAACGACAGAACCAATTTACTTCGTAGAGCACTCTAACGAAAGCTCTTGGCCTGTAGATTTGCAGAGTGTCTCTAAAATAAACAAATATAATACGGTATATTTTTAAATAAATATAGAAAATAGCAGAATTCTTTCCCCTCGCGCATGCGCACAATCCGCCTGGGCTCATGACAAAATGGCGGTGAGAAGTCCATTAAAATGTAAGTTATTTAATAAGCTTCCATGTAATTGAAAACATACATTAACCAAGTTCTGACAATACAATATAATAACAGTATGAACATATACGAATGTATATTGATTTTATTGATAATGAATTGGATTATTTCCTTCAGATAGAGGCTTTTGAAGATAGTCAATGGTTGCGTCTGCATCTAAATGTGAGTGCGCGAGTAGCTATTTGGTTAAGGCGATTGACTGTGGATCCTAGGATCGCAGGTTCGATCCCAACTCTCGCCGGTATTTTTTTTTTTTTTTTGCCACTGAAATATTGTTTTATCAAGGAGTATTAGTAAGGTTTTATGTCAGTTAAAGATACATATTTCTACACATTTTCTCAACACGTTTTATTTCCGTTTTACCATTGCATTACAGCATGTCCTCAATACGTCGTTTGAATATCTGCAATCAGTTCCAGTAACTGACAACAGATGGCAGTACCTCGCCAATATAGTTCCAGTAACTGAGAGCAGATTGCGTCGATATATTTAAAACACAAGGCATGGCCTTGATGGCGAGTTTTCGCGTGATAGTTAAATATTGTTTTATCAAGGATTATTAGTAACGTTTTATGTCAGTTAAAGATTCCTACATTCCCTCTCAATAAGTTTTATTTCCGTTTTACCATTGCATTACAGCATGTGGTCAAAAGAGCTAATATCTGCCATCAATTGCAGTAACTGACAAAAGATGGCAGTACCTCGCCCATATAGTTTCAGTAACTAACAACAGATGGCAGCACCATTGCATCGATATATTTAAAACACAAAACATGGCGCGTTTTCAAGTGATGGAGAGTTATAGAGGGGAATTTTTAAGAAGGGAAACTTTGAAAAACATTAACTGACAGTTGAGTGTGTAGGCTATGTTGTTTATGTACTTTAATATTGCAATTTCTTCCCAATGCTTCGGTGGTCAAGTTGGTAGCATCCTAGACTAAAAGTTATAAATTATGCGTCGTCGATATACTCTTAAATTATTAGTGAAAAGGTAGTTTTCCAGGCCCTGGCGCGTGTCCACAATTGCTTTCGCCATGAGAGACACTTGGCAAACATAATTCGTTTGAAGGGCTCCGACATCGTTGTCACTCAGCCCCATGTACTTTGGTGTGTAAGTGTAAAATTTTCTCTGATAATCCGTATTATTGTGATAGCTGCATTACTTTGTGTATTTGTAATTAAGGTGGGAAATGGCAAGGTGACGGCCGAGGCCTTAAGTTAGGAACCATCCCGGTATTTGCCTTGAGTGGAAGTGGGAAACCACGGAAAACCACATCTAAGATTGTCGAGGTGGGAATCAAACCTTCCTCTTCTTAGTTATACCTCTAGAGACTGAATGTGCCCCGTTTTTGCCCTCAGACCAGAATTAAATTTCTTGGCAGAGCAGGAAATGTAACCCGGGTCTCCGAGGCGATAGCCAAGAATGGGTGGGCTTCCATGTGTTAATACGATTTTTGACATGCACGGGACATAGAATTCTAAAACAGCCTCCATTAGGGTGACTGCCGAAGTGAGTATTGAGTATATGCCTAAGCTCATTCCAGTAGTTGGCGAAGTTATTCTATGTTCCCCTGCAAAATGTACTGCCATAAACTATAACAGGTGATGGAAATAGCTTATTTAGAGCAGTTTTGTACTGTTTATATCAAAATGAAGAACGTTATTCTGCGCTGCGTTTTCAAGCTATTGCCAAACATTTCGCTGGCAGGAACAATTATAAGGAATTTATTGTAAGCGATCAGTCTCATCGCATTCTCCTCACCAACCAACTTGAGTATAAGAGTCTCTGGACGGTCATGTTGAACTTCATTGTATAAGACAGTTGTTTAATGATTATTTGTTTAGAGTACTGAATCTAACTACGCAGTTGATTTCGGCAATGGAAGTATTTTTTGCCATTTAATATTTAGCGGCTCCGATATTGCAGGTCACTATAGTGTTATCGAATAATACGAAGCCACATTTAAAATCCAATATAAATAGGCCATTTCAGAAACAATTCCAGATGTTATGCAGTACAGTGAAAGGTCTTTGACGATCAAATGTAAACATTGTTCTACATTGTATTTCTCTTGCGTAAAATCTACGCGCGGTTACTTTGGCCTTTACTGTTGTGATGGTAAAATTGATCTGCTGAAATATAAAATATTTGCCAAGCTGCAACAATGCAATGATATTAATTTTAAAGTCTGTCTGTCTGTCTGTTAGGTAGTCAGCCCGAAGGCTGGTTGGATCCTCAAAAAGTACCGCCGTTACGTTATGTGAGTAGATACCCACAAAAACCCAAGGCAGCGCTATTTTGAGGCGTTCTAGGCAAGAAGAGGAGTGAGGTAGTTTGCCATTGCTTTCCTCACTGAGTCAGAACAGTAGTCCTAACCCTATGAGTTGAACCTTTCACAGCATTCACAGGCACTGACTGTGCCCCGAATGCCATTACTAAGCACCACCCATACCTCAGTAGCTTCCATATAATCACAGCCATGAGTGAGACTGAGACATCGGTGAAAAGCCACCTTTTACTCTAGCCTGTGCCAACTGACAAATGCAAAAGTACTGTATTCATCAAGAGATGGGGAACATTGAACTTATATCCAGTAGTTCAAACACATACATCAGCGTTAACATATTGGCGAACAGGTGTGCGAGTGTAAACTTTTCTCTGATAACCTGTGTTAATGTGATGGCTGTGTTGATGTGTGCATTTGTAATTAATGTGGGGAATGGGGAGTTAACGACCGAGGCTAAGTTAGGAACTATCCCGGTATTTGCCTGGAGTGGAAGTGGGAAACCACGGAAAACCAAATCCAAGATTGTTGAGATGGGAATCAAACTTTGCTCTTCTTAGTTTTGCCTCACGAGTGCGCCCCGTTCCAGTCCTCAGACCAGAATTAAATTTCTTGGCAGAGCGGGGATCGAACCTGGAATCCGGGGCAATAGCTCAGAATGTAGCCTTAAGAATGGGCTTCCCTGTGTTAATACGATCTTTGACAAGCACTGAACATATAATTCTAAAACTCCCTCCATTACTGTGGCTGGCGAAGTGAGTCTATGCTCATTCCAGTAGTGGCGAAGTGATTCTATGCTCCCTTGCATAATTTACTGTCATGGAAATACAAAGTATTGTACCTTCAACAGGTGATGGAAATTCATTATTTACAGCAATTTCATTCTGTTTATTTCAAAATGAAGATCGTCATCCTGAGTTGCGTTTGCAAGCAAATTGCAAAAATTGCAAGGATTTTATTATTGGCGATCAATCTCATCTCATTATCATCAGCAACCAACTTGAGAATGGAAGTATTCATTGTATATGTGAATATTATTGTTTATTGATTATTTGTTTAGAGTGCATAACAATGGGTCTAACCACGCAGTTGATTTTGGCAATGGAAGTAAGTTATTATTTGCCATTTAATATTTGGCGGCTAAGTTGATGCAGGCCACTATAGTTTTATATGAAATGACGTTAATTTGGGCAGAAATGCTGCTATAAATAAACCCATTTGACGAAATAGAACATTAGCCGCAAAAAAGTGGGAAATCGGAGAAAAATACGAAGCCACTTTTAAAATCCAATATAAATATGGCATTTCAAAAACAATTCCAGATACTATGCCGTTACAGTTTAGGGTCCTTGACGAACAAATGTAAACATTGTTCTGCACTGTATTTCTCTTGCGAGAAATCTACACTTGGTTACTTTGACCTTTGCTGTTGTAATGGTAAAATTAATCTGAATAAATATAAAATATTTGACAGGCTTTAACAATTATTTTTCACTGGAGATGATATCTCAAGGAATTCCAGAGGGACTAATCGGCAGTACAATGCTATGTCCTTCGTTTCATGGCGCAGCGGTCAAGCTGTATGCCTCTCACCAAGGCGGATCGGGTTCGATTCCCGGTCAATGCATGTGAGATTTTTGATGTGAAAGGCCATGTCCTGTGGTTCGGATTCCACGTTAAACGGAGGTCCCGTGGCTTATGATCGCGAGATTAACGGTCACGTTAAACTGCAAGCTTCCTTCCTTCCTTCGTTTCATTTGGTGCCAATGTTACTGTGCCACACGCACACGGTCCACATTGTTTTAAAATGTATGGAATTGCACATCATCGCATTTCTTCGTTATATTCCAAAAATATAAGCGATGGTTTGCGGCCAGTTGTATTAGACTCATCAGAGTTCTTGAATCCCTTGGAACTAAACGACTGGCCGCCACATATTCCAAACGCTTGGCCCGTTATGCTGCTTAGAAATCTGAACGGTTCCCAAGGACTCCTAAATGCAACCATATTGCTTGGATTTGGAAATAATAGGTGCAGTTAAAATTAGGCAGAGATGTCTAATCCTTCGACTTGATTTAACACCATCCGATAAAACACTATCATTTTCTTTTAAGAGGCAATATTTTCCAATTCATTTGGCATACTTTATCACAATCAATAAAGCTCAAGGGGAAACTCTGGAACGTATAGGCCTCAATTTGCCCCAACAATTTTTCAGTCATGGCCAGCAGTATTTTGCAATGTTGAGAGTGCAATCTTTTGACGCCCTCATAGTTTCAATAGAGTCAAAAAATAATCGTACAAAGAATGTACAGTAGGCTTATATAAGAAAATTCTTCAGTAAATATTTTTCTATTGACCGTCATGTTTTGACGGGTTTCAACTAGTATATATTTAAAACACTAAGGTATTTTTTGTGCACACGAGATTTTGAAAACGACTTAACCGATTGGCTTCGTATGGCATTCTAACGAAAGCTCTTGGCATGCAGATTTGCAGTGTGTCTTTAAAAGGAAAATACTGTATATGTTACGGTATATTTTTATATGTTTAAAGAAAAATGTAATATATGTGGCTATTGCGCGTTGCCACAATGGCGTTTCTTCATGAGAGAAATGGCGGATAAACGATCCACCGTATCGTAGTGTGATCTTTGTTTATGAGAATTGAAAAGGGAAATATCGCTTATGTTGTATCCCGATATATACTGGAATAGAATCATGAAATAAGGGACATATTGATGAACTATAACTGGCAGTTGAGTGCGTTTGTTGTTTACGTCACTTAATATTGCACTCTAATTTCGTTGTCTGGGTGGCTCAGCGGCTAACATTGTGGACAACGAAATTGATTATGCATCGTCGGAGGAGTTTGATTCCCACCTCAGACATGTAATTTTATTTCCCAATTATTCTATCTTGCAATTGGTATTACATTGTCTAAACATATGTTACGTTTATTATTCCCGTAAGGTAAGGAATTCTCCATGATTTACGTTGCCAGATACTTTTAAATTATTAAATAAAAATCGGCACAATCGCTTCGCCTTGAGAGAAAATTGTCGAACATAATCCATTTGATGGACTCAGACATCGTGGTCACTCAGCGCCGTCTACTTTGTTGTGTGAGTGTAAACCTTTCTCTGATAACCTGTGTTAATGTGATGGCTGTATTGATGTGTGCAATTGTAATTAGTATGGGGAATGGAGAGTTGACGACTGAGGCTTTAAGTTAGGAACTATCCCGGTATTTGCCTGGAGTGGAAGTGGGAAACCACGGAAAACCACATCCAAGATTGTTGAGATGGGAATCAAATTTTGCTCTTCTTAGGTTTGCCTCAAGAGTGCGCCCCGTTCCAGCCCTCAGACCAGAATTAAATTTCTTGGCAGAGCAGGGATCGAACCTGGAATCTGGGGCGATAGCTCAGAATGTAGCCTTAAGACTGGGCTTCCCTGTGTTAATACGATCTTTGAAAAACACTGAACATATAATTCTAAAACTCCCTCCATTACGGTGGCTGGCGAAGTGAGTCCATGCTCATTCCAGTAGAGGGGGGCGTGGTGGCTCAGTGGTCTAGCTGTATGCCTCTCACCAAGGTGGTCCGGGTTCGATTCCCGGTCAATGCATGTGAGATTTTCGAAGTGAAATGCCATGTCCCGTGGTTCGGATTCCACGTAAAAAGGAGGTCCCGTGGCTTATGATCTCAAGATTAACGGTCACGTTAAACTACAGGCTTCCTTCCTTCATTCCAGTAGTGGCGAAGTGATTCTATGCTCCCTTGCATAATTTACTGTCATGGAAATGCAAAGTATTGTACCTTCAACAGGTGATGGAAATTGATTATTTAGAGCAGTTTCATTCTGTTTATTTCAAAATGAAGTTCGTCATCCTGAGTTGCGTTTGCAAGCAAATTGCAAAAATTGCAAGGATTTTATTATTGGCGATCAGTCTCATCGCATTCTCATCAGCAACCAACTTGAGAATGGAAGTCTCTGAACTTAGTTGTATAAGTGAATATTATTGTTTATTGATTATTTTTTTAGAGTACATAACAATGAGTCTAACCACGCAGTTGATTTTGGCAATGGAAGTAAGTTATTGTTTGCTATTTAATATTTGGCTGCTGCGTTGATGCAGGCCACTATAGTATTATTTAATATGACGTTAATTTGGGGAGAAATGCTGCTATAAATAAAAAAAAGATACGAAGCCACTTTTAAACTCCAATATGAATACGGCATTTCAGATACAATTCCAGATACTATACCGTTACAGTGTAGGGTCCTTGACGAACAAATGTAAACATTGTTCTGCACTGTATTTCTCTTGAGAGAAATCTACACTTGGTTACTTTGACCTTTGCTGTTGTAGTGGTAAAATTAATCTGACTAAATATAAAATATTTGACATGCTGCAACAATTATTTTTCACTGGAGATGATATCTCAAGGAATTTCAGAGAGACTAATCGGCAGTACAATGCTATGTCCTTCGTTTCATTTGGTGCCAATGTTACTGTGCCACACCCATACGGTCCACATTGTTTTAAGATGTATGGAGGTGCACATCATCGCATTTCTTCGTTATATTCCAAAATTATATGTGACGGTTTGCGGCCAGTTTTATTAGACTCCTCAGGGTTCTTGAATTCCTTGGAACTAAATGACTTGCCTCCACATATTCCAAACGCTTGAACCGTTATGCTGCTTAGAAATCTGAACGTTTCCCAAGGGCTCCTAAATGCAACTATATTGCTTGGATTTGGAAATAATAAGTGCAGTTAAAATTAGGCAGAGAGGTCTAATCCTTCTACTTGATTTAACAGCATCCGATAAAACACTATCATTTTGTTTTAAGAGGCAATATTTTCCCATTTATTTGGCATACTCTGTCACAATCAATGAAGCTCAAGGGAAAACTCTGGAACGTATAGGTCTCAATTTGCCTCTTCAATTTTTCAGTCATGGCCAGCAGTATTTTGCAATGTTGAGAGTGCAATCTTTTGACGCCCTTATAGTTTCAATAGAGCCAAAAAATAATCGTACAAAGAATATACAGTAGGCCTACATAAGAAAATTCTTCAGTAAATATTTTTCTATTGACCGTCATTTTTGACGGGTTTCAACTAGTTTCATTTAATACAATAATGAAAGAAAGCTAGCCGGTAACCATGGCGACAGAAACTCACAGATCCATCTATTGCTGTAAGACGCAATGCAATTCCATTTATTAGCCTACTTCCGATTTTTGCAAAAAATGAAAGTAGACTTATGAGATCACTACAGGGCGAAAAAAAGTGTGTCTGTCTGTGTGTATGTGTGTGAGTGAGTCTGTGTGTGTGTGTGTTTGTGTGTGTGTGTGAGTGTGTGTACTCTGAATGTCTGTCCCCCCCTATCAATTCGAACACGGTAAGCGCAAATTGAACGAAATTTGGTACAAAGGTAGCACTAGCAAAGGACACCTCAGTGTCATGTTTTATATCGCCGCCATCTTGACGGAAACGTAATGGCGGCCACACAAATGTTCAAAGCTTAAATCAAATTACGACTAACCTAATCATCCGATATCTACCAAATTTTGCAACAACATACCTTTATGGGGGCAGCATCCTTTGACCAAACTAATAGGTCATCAGCCTAATAGTTTGCGGATGGCGGCCATCTTTGTGTGAAAATCGATTGCCCCTATTAATTCGAACACGGTGAAACCGAATGGAACGAAATTTGGTACAGAGGTAGTACTAGCAAAGGGCACCCCAGTGTCATGTTTTATGTCACCGCCATCTGGACGGAAACGTAATCTCGGCCACCCAAATGTTAAAGGCTAAAATGTAATTACGACCAACCTAATAATCTAGTCTCTACCAAATTTTGCAACAACAAATCTTTATGTGGGAAGCATATTCTGACCAAACTGCTAGATCATCAGCCCAATAATTTGCAGATGGTGGCCAAGTATGTGTGCAAATCGATTCCCCCTATCAATTCAAACACGGTGAAACCGAATTGAACGAAATTTGGTACAGAGGTAGCACTAGCAAAATGCACCTCAGTGTCATGTTTTATATCGGCGCCATCTTGACGGAAACGGAATGCTGGCCACCCAAATATTAAAAGCTTAAATCAAATTTCGACCATCCTAATGATTTGATCTCTACCGGATTTTGCAACAACATGCCTTTTTGTGGAAAGCATCTTATGACTGACTACAAGGTCATCAGCCCGATAATTTGCAAATAGCGGCCATGTATGTGTGCAAATCCATTCCCCAGATCAATTCAAACACGGTGAAACCGAATTGAATGAATTTTTTTTACAGATGTAGCACTAGCAAAGGGCACCTCATATTCATGTTTAATATCCCTATAGCACGTTGTATTTCAACAAGCTACTACAACCAACATTCAATTATACTCCTTGAAAAGGACAAAGAGTTATAACAATACCCATGCATTTAGGAGAAAGTAGGCTATATGTTCTTTGCTGAACATCTTGTTACATTACTGAGATAGTTAGCAAATGGCTAGAAGGTTATAACGGAACCAAATTAAGCTGTTAAATTCATCAATACATATAATGCGCTTAAGGGGGGTCAAGGGGTACTCTAGAATTTTTTCACGCGATTTACACTTGGTGGTGTGCTACGGAAGGTCTATTATATCCCTATCCCTATATTGTTATATTATTATAATTATTATTATTATTACACTACGGAAAGGAAGTCCCCAGAGGACTGGAAATAGGGAATGATTGTCCCGATCTTCAAGAAAGGTAGTAGAACAGAATGCTGAAACTATCGGGGAATAAAACTAATGAGTCATTGTGCAAAGATGTTTGAGAAAGTTTTGTAAAGACGAATTAGGACAGGGATAGAAGGAGGAATGAGGGAAGAACAACATGGCTACAGAGCAGGAAGGTCCACATTGGATTTGATTTTTGCTGTAAGGCAGTTACAAGAACAGCACTATGAGTATGGAACAGATCTACTGATGGCCTTCCTGGACATTGAGAAAGCATATGACAGTATATGCAGAAACAAAGTATAGAAGTCCCTGGAATATAGAGGAGTAGAAAAATGGACAATAAGGAGGATAAAGGAGATGTACAAGGGAAGCGTGAGCTGTGTGAAAGTGGGAGGAGAGAGATTGGACTGGGTGGAACAGAGAAACGGCATGAAACAAGGAAGTGCACTGGCACCGTTAATTTTTATTGTGGTGATGGATGACATAATGAGTGGCACAAGTAATAGGGGAAGGAAAGATGAAAGCAATGGTGTTAGCGGATGATTTGATGATTTGGGGAAACAAGGAGGAGGAGGTACAGGAACAGTTAGACGTGTGGGAAGGAATAATACAAGGATATGGGATGAAATTTAGCATAAATAAGAGTGGGATGGTGATTACAACAAGGAAGAAGGAAAGAACCACAACGGGAATAACAATTGGTGGGGAACAGCTGAAGAAAGTGGAGAGTTTCAAGTATCTGGGAAGCCTGATACAAGATAATGGAAGAAACGATAGAGAAAAAATGAGCGGGGGAGACAGGCAGAAGCATTCCGGAGGAGTGTGAGAAGCATGTTAAGGAGCAATGATGTCCATCAGAACAGAAAAAAGATCATATATCGGACGTACTATGCCCCTATCCTGACGTATGCCTCGGAGACCTGGGCTATGAAAGGAAGAGAGAAGAGCAAAATACAGGCCAGTGAGATGAGGTTATTGAGAAGCAGTATTGGAGCTACAAAGTACAAAGATGGACAGAATAAGAAATGAGAGGACCAGAGAATTAATAAAGGAGGAACCATTACGGGATGGTATAGAGAAATCTAGACTTAGATGGTATGGACATGTAAAACGAATGGAGGATAAGAGGATACCCAGGAGGATACACGAGACGAAGTGGGAAGGAAGGAGACCGAGAGGAAGACCGAGAGACAGGTGGCTGAAAGGGATGGAAGAATGCGTGAAGAAGAGAGGAGAAGACTGGACAGGGGTGGAGGCTGGGAGATGGTGGGAAGACAGAGGACGTTGGAGTGGCCTGTGTTCCAAACAGACCCGGCCAGTGGCTGGAAACTGTGCAAGAGGATGATGATGATGATACTACGGCCTACAACGACGAGACAAAGCTCATTTTCAGCCCTTTGATGTCAGAAAAAAACCTCGGGGCCCCTAAACAGCCGTAAAGGGTCCCCGAAAACTACATTTTAATGCTCTAAAACCAAGAGTTTCTGAGATATTCACAGAAAACTAATTTCATTTAATAAACTTATGTAGGAATGCAAGCCAGTAACCATGACAACAGTGTCTCAAACAGGTTCCAAGCCCCTAACCATTGCAACAGTAGCTCAATTGATTACGTCTGGTTATTAATTCCGACGACCGTTCGAAGAATGGGTACTTCTGCTAGTTTCCTATAAAGATGAAAGCATGTCACTAAATGTAAACACTTAGAACTAAGGTCTATTGAGCTTAAGTAAGAGGCAAGATGTTCTCGTTTCTTTTTATATAATGAAATACAATTAAAACCGTTTCATTGTTATTGCTAGCCGGAAATAATCTGGAACTGTTCTGTCGTAGCCCTATAACTCTTGGATATTGTATACATATTCACAGTTAGTGTCTCTATTGAACCCTTATTGATTTGCCGATCAATAAGTCTTCATGATTTTTATTATTATTATTACTGATATCCAGGCAGTGCATGTTGGAGATTGACAACGGAAAGCAGGTAGTGTGTCGCAATGCTTGCAACAGAGGTAGCGTGGTAGTTAATCCTGGGGATGACCGGCTAAGCCCAGTTCAAGGACAAATTCAGAGTGAACGCGCATCCAAGTTGGCGTCATTATGGGCGTGCCAGAGGTGAATTTCCAACCGATACACGATTGAATCATCGAATCAGGAGAGAGGACGCCTAAACCACGCGGAGATGTGCGTACCAAAAAAAAGGCGCTGAAAACACGTGTATGAAGAACCACCGATGCGATAGGATTCCGCATAAGTGCATTGAGACCTTTAAATAAAAAGAAGAAGTTTGATACGTCAGTCTGAACGAACATTTTATTGTGCTCTTGGGAGCAGAGTTCATGCCTAGCGGAGGGGAGATCTCTAGTTGAGATATGCGTTGCTCGGCATACGTAATGTGTGAGACTTGTTAAATGCCAGCTGCGTGGCGGACTAAGATTGTAATATTTTCTGTAAATTTTGTGTTATATATTTTTGTGTGATGTATATGTGCGTGTGAAGTAAGCAAATGCTTAGATAGGGCCAGTTCAACGTGGAGTAATCACCCAGGACTTTTGAGTGAAAGTCAGTAGCTCATAGCGATTCTAGCTAGGTAGAATATTAATTTTGAACATTTCTTTTCAAGAAGCCACGCCAAGATGTCTACAGCAAGGTCGATTGGTGGAATGATGTGCTACGCCTCTACCAGAATGTTGACGATGACGGAGTAGATTACCCGTGGGGGAATGCACTGGGATGGAGGTTGATTTTCTGCAAGCTGGACGGTGATGTACAAACCATTGATTTATTCAATATGTAGCTAGATTAGACGCGGGAACGTTGTAAATAATTTATTTATGGTTTTTCTTGTGTATTTAGAGTTCGTGCGCCGACACTGTTATCTGTTAAATGTACGTTGGCACGTAGCCAAAAATTTGTTTGATTGCATATTTTTTCTTATGAGTCATTATTAGTATACACGGCGCGTGCATTGGGATTTTATTCATGCGAATGCGAAATTCGTCATGGTCGATAAATGGTGCTTTTATTCAAATTCATTTTAAGTAGGAGAAAGGGGGTAAAAGTTGTTCGATGTTTTACGAACAGGTTTTTATTCATACTAGGGTTGCCGAGCGCAACAAGTTAAGATGTCACTGTAGAACACCTTAGTTCTATATTTTTGAGTTTTTTTAGATCCCTTTTCAGGTTCTTCAGTCACGGACTAGACTGGGAACGCAAGTCAGTGGAAATATTTATGTCTTTTATTTCAGGTTTCTGTCAAACCCATACGTGTGATTCTGGTGTGTGTATTGTGTCAAGGTGTGTGTATTGAGTCTTCGTGATGAGGGGTAGAATGTGTCTACTGCCCTCAAATTTTGATGGTATTTTTATGGAAAGGCAGAGCGCTCTTGGAGGCTACTGCACCTTGTCCTGTGCTGATTCTTGGATTTCCTTGGGAAATGCTAAGATATTTTTATTGGCACACACACGTTTATTATGTGCTATTGGGAGCACGCTTCTTCGAGACTCTAGCCATTGCTACGGCAGGTCGAGGTATATTGACACGTGGGTTGACAGATGTTGCAGATTCCACCTTGCGCCCGCCTATGTCTGGTAATTCATCGTTTAGGCAGTCCAGCTGACCGACTGACCCCTGTAAGCTATATGTAGCAAACCTGTTCTTTTAATGGTCATTGGATCATAATTTTAAATTTGGAGTTCGCAATGTCCGTTACGAATTACTGCATATCGTATGAAATGAAATATTTGTTTTATGATGTAAATGTTGGCTGTGAGCCTAGTGATTTCTGTGACTCATTTCATTTGCTTATATGCTAGATTGTTGTTTGTCGTGACACCGTTGGGTGTATTTCGTATTTTCAGGTAAAAATGGCAAGTGGCTATGTGTGTATTTTTCTTGATTGGTCACGTGTTGATTTACTTGTGTTGATTTAAAAAGTCCTAATTTTAGGCGTTAGTGTGGATTGCTACGGCAATTCTTTGATTCAAATTTCTTGCGGAAATTATTTTGTCTTATTCAGTGTAGGAAGTGTCGGATTTAGTTTAATTAGTGTTTAGTTGGTTCCCCGTGTCTGTCTAGCTCTAAGACAATGCAGATTCGTCCCCTGAAGGTTTACTGGATGGTAACGAATCTCGCATTAATTTGTACACATCGTAACGCATGTAGAAAAGCCGCACACGTACATGTCATTGCAGTAATTTGGGACATTTGGTCCAGATGTTTACGATCTCTCCTGAGGTCAGGCCTAGTTTGGCATTTTTATTAATTCAAGAGGGTGTCATTTGGGAGTCCTTGTGTTTTGTTGTAAATAGTGTAAATTTGTTGATCTGTTTATTAAATTCATATGTTTTAATCCTGGTATTCACTTTTTCTTGCATGCTATTTTGTTATTATGTTACCCTGCGTATTATAAGAAGCGCTTAACAACAACTTTACGAAATGGACTGTTACACCCACCGAAATTGAGTCTCATAGCTTCTTTGCAAGGATTCACTATATTGGCCCTCGATCTAACCACGTGGAGGTTCATCAAACCAAACAAAAATGTCACGACTTGAATGCATTGTCACACAATAAATGCACCAAACTTTGGTATAATTAGTTTCTTAGAATACTGTTACAACAATGAAAAGACATAGGATAGTAATACAGAAATATTAGTGCCTACGTTAGGCCAGAGCTCCACTGCCAGTTATTTGCTGCTTTTACGAGAAGTATTGTACTGCATATTTTCTTCTATATTTACTGCGTTTTTAAAGAACTGCCAAGACAAATGTTTTGGCTACACTGCAGTATGAAGTGGGAGCCGATCAAAACGAGATATAATTAATATTTTATTCATGGTTTATAATGATATTTATTGCAACCAATGGTCAAATACAATAATAATTAAAATTGCACACAATGAAGTCATGTACAGAATTCTGTTAATGTCACTGTTCTCTTGCTACAAACTTTTGCGTGATATCTTTCACATGACTTTCCACACAACTCACACCTACAGTTCTCGTCTGGGTTGTGGTATACCTTCTTGCAGCACAGCTTGAAATGAAAACCATGAACAGCGAAACGTGTCATGAAATGGCGAAGTTCATACATAGAATTGCTCCACTCTGAGGTCATCATGGCATCTGTTTGGTAGATCTCCATCCAGATGTTGGCTTTCTTCTCTTGAAGTTCTTGCAGTATTAACTGATATTGCTTTGTAGAAGGCAGTAACATTCTTATACGTAACTCTTCTATGTAAAATGGTTGTCTCGTTAGTTCATAGGTCGTCCTTGACGGTGCATTTTGTCCTAGACACAGAATCTTTTTCATGTATATTGCCTTGACCCTTTCTATCTGAGCAAGATCGTTTTTCGAGAGGTGCTCCCATATTAATTCTATTGCATGTGTCATGATTGGAGAAATTTTTATGTGAAAGAGTTCTAATGCAGTCTGTATGGAGAGTTGTCTTATTAGTTTTATCTCATTCATGGCTATAACCGCGGTAGCAGCTCTATCTTTTACATGTTTGGAGAAATTCCGTCCAGTCGTTTGGAGTATCAGGCCAAGATACTTGTAGGAGTTTACCCTTGTTAGCTCCACATTGCCATACATGATTTTTACTGATGCTGGTAACCTACCTCCATTCCTGAACGTCATGTGTACTGTCTTATGTGGATTAAGCTTGAGGTCATTTCTGTCTGCCCATCTTACAAGTTTATCGAACGCCTCTTGTAACATTTGCTGCGATATCGACGTTATTGCCATATCATCTGCGTACATATAAATGTTTACTCCTGGTGTTTCTATGGCATCGACAACATCTCGAACTGCGATATTGAACAGCAACGGACTTAATGGATCGCCCTGAAGGACTCCTGTTGTCTGAAGGATAGGCTCCGATCTTGTAAGATTGTTATCAATGATTACGTAATTTTTCATGAGTATTGTCGTTATTATCCTACTCAGATAATGGTCTCTTCCTATGATCGATTCCAACTTGCCTATTGTTTTTTCCCTGTCAACTGAATCAAACGCCTTAGCGTAGTCTATATATATCACATGTAGTTTACCTCTAGAAAATCTTAGCGCATCGCCAATATTATCTAATAGGCACTGAATAGCATGTATCGTTGACCGGCCTTTCCGGAAACCGAACTGTTCTTCAGGCAGTTCGCTGTCTATTAATTCTCTTAATCTTCCTGTCAGTATCTTTGACAATAGCTTAAGACCTGTATTTTCCAACGCTATACCACGATATGAATTGGGATCATCCATTTGACCCTTGCCTTTATATAGCATTTTCATTATGGAGTATCTCCATTTCTCTGGTATTGAGGCCTGCGCAAGACATTGATTGAGTAGTACTGTCCAAGCCTCTACCAACATAGGGCTACTTTCTTTGAGATGTTCATTACAGATCCCGTCCGGCCCACAGGCTTTTCCATTTTTTGTTTGTTGAATTACATCCTTGACTTCCTCACTGGTAATAGGTTTCATTACTGCTGGGTAGTCTACCATTGGAGCAGCGATTGGAGATGTGTCCGTTTCTGTAGTACAGCTTTAAAGTGTGTTGTCCATCTTTCCATGGGTATTTCTCTGGAGAATTTTGGTTTCCTTTGTTGAAGGACGCTGTATGGTTTTTCTTTTGCTTCTTCTATTAATGCTGCCTCTTGCACCTCCTGATATTTATCTCTTGTGTCCCGAATAAGATTCTTGTATATTCTCCGTTTATGTGCGTAGTCGTGTCTTGATTCTTCTGTGTTTGTTCTCAGGCATTCGTGTAAGGAGTTCAATGTTGATCTTCGTGCTTCATAACATATTGCATTGAACCACGGCTTGGATCTCCTCTTTGTCTGATTTACCGGTTCTATTGCAGATACTAAGATGTCCTCCAGATGTTGTAGTGTTTCATCCAGATTGCAGCTTGTTTGCTGTATGATCATCTGAATTTCTTGGCCTTTACTCCGTATATCCTCTCTATTTAGTTTCCTGGATAGTTTATTTGGCTCATTGATGAGTCTGCGCGGTCTGTTTTCCACGACAAAGGTTGTTTCTACTGAAAGATGTTTCCTTAGGGGTATATTTTTCTTTACTAGATGTTTTGATACTTTTATATCCTTGTAATTTGTGAACATAAGGTCAATGACACTTTGCCCATTATGACATATATATGTCGATTCCGTAATTCTGTTGATGAGTGAGAGGCCCTCCTCCTCTATGTATCTTAATACTGCTCTTGATTTGGATTCATTTTTATCCACTCTACAATTTAAATCTCCCGCTAATATAAGCGGTATTTCGGTGTCAATATCAGCTATTGTGTTGCTTAATTCATCTATTATATCAATTTCTGTCAGTTCCAGTTGGAAGTATGCTGCTAATAATATGAAATAATTCGTTTTCAAGGCTATGAGATGTTTTGTGCTCTTTATTACTTTGAACGGGCAGAAGGTGGGTTTAATCCAGCATGCAATGCCACCTTTAGGCCTCCCTCTTGGTCCCTGATCCGCCATTACTTGAGTACAATAGAAACCATTCGGTTGCCAATCGTCCGTAAGAAAGGTTTCTACCAAAATTACTACGTCATATTCATCTATGAATGTTATTGGACTACTGGTCATCACATTCTTTAGCCCTTCTATGTTCCATAGTAGAACCCTACATGTTGTTTCCTTTTTTGAGGGATATTCATTCGAGAAATGGCCTTTCGTCTCCTCGAAAAAAGCGGTGGAAACGAAAACGTCTAACGATTATTCCTATAGGCCAAAACTCGGCCACATTTACCCTTTCCAAGTAATTAAATGGTATTCCTACCTTGAAGGCTTTCGCGCTCCTATCTTTTGTTAGTTCTTCACATATGACATTTTCTTTAATTCCTTTTTTATTAAGGAATTTCTTTATCGCGTCGGGGTTTGTTTGAGGTTTTGTTCTTCCCACATATAACCATGCCATCTTGTCTGCTGGTTGTAAATCGTCGTCACTCGGTCCAGCGCCGGATATTGGCGCTTGCTGTCTTGCGGATTGCTTCCCTCTTCTATGTGTTACTTGTGTCCATTGCCCATCATTTACATCTGCTTCAAGTTCCTGCTCTTGAGCCTCCTCACTTCGTGAAGGTGGTTGTTCATCACATCCCAGATTGAGTTCCTCCCTTCGTTTTGTGGATACGGAATTCTCATGCTGTTGCGCTGCTTGTGATTGTGTTTGCTGTATTTCTTCCTTTATCAAGCTTTTTATGTTGGTCATGAAGGCTTTAATCATTTGATTTATGTTCTTTGTGACGTTAACTGTTATAATCTCTTCGATTCTGTGGAGATCTGGAGTTAGGCTGTGGGAGTTACCCGTTGTGCCGCTGGGTGTCGCGACCTGCCTGATCATGTCTATTGGTTCATCGATACTGTCGCTAAACAGCGCCATTTGTTTAGGTGTCATGATCCAGGGGGTGTCAACCAGATAGGGATTATTTGGTACCATCGGTATAGTAGCGCGGCCAGACGTAAGGAGCGGATTAAGCGCTGTATATCGTCTTGCCAACATATGCATGATACACGTTTTAATTGAATTGCAAATATATCCCTATATTTAGTCAATAAATATACACATAATTCCTAATTGACATTTCCTTGCAATTATCTTGCTCACCGACGATAATTACGGCACTTATCATTAAATAAACATTATTTCTACTGGGTTGGCGGCATTGACCAACATGGACGCTCTGTTTATGTCGTGCTTGCTGCGAACAATATTGGCCGTATATTAATATTTTATAATAAGCTAATGTTGTGTTCTTTCTCATCTTTCTTTCATCAAATCGTCTTCTTGGTAATGAGAAGTGAACAGTTCTTCTTCTGCTACGCCAAGTAAGTACGCTTATTTTAAGAGTTTAAGTGAAAACTTGTTTCTGTAGTGCCTGTGAAAAATATACCGTACCGGTAGCCTAGTTTTGAATTGATATTAGACGCAGTGTACAGGTGATATTCTACTTGACATATTAATTACACTTTCACTATTATTTATTCCACAGGTAGGCCTACCAAATTCTGTGAACAAACAAATCGTAAATTGCTGTTCTCGAAATAGCAGATGAATGTGGCAATTTGGCCTACTCTCCTGAGAAATGACCAGGTAAGACTCTATGTTACCGTAATGTTTTCAACTTGATTACATCTTGCAGAGATACATACAGTACCATGAGCCTATTGCATATGTGTACTCAAGTTCTTGAGGAGTGTTAATAATTCATTTTACATTGCGGTAGATTAAAAATGTCATGGCTCATGGCAACGTGTCTAAGCTTTAATATTTTCCCCTTCCTTGAATTTCAAATTATTGGTACCGTATTCAAAAAAGATCAGTTCTTGCACATGTTAGTTACTGGTACAGTGGCAAGTATTCAGTTGGTCGAATATGTAGTAATGCCATTACTGATGTAGAACTGTCATTACAGGTTCTAAAATCTTAACACACACTGGTCCTATGGGTGGCTGTGTGCTCTTGTTCTGTGGAGCAAAGTCCAACATTAAAATTTATTTCAGAGGTCTACATTTTGGTCCAAATATACAATTGAACGAAGCACCAAATGGTGAACGCATTTGTACTCTGAATTTGAAGCATATTAAGTTCATCAGAATGGTTTCATTTTATGCGTATGTTATTTTAGAATAGGCTATATTTATTTTTCTTCCCATCATTCCGTAATTATTTTTAGAAAATTCAGCAGCTACAGCACTGTATTCATGCGTTGCAAAACTATTTCTCCTCTGGCAGAGGATTAAGAATAGAATTAGAAACGATGAGACATCTTTCAGAAGGGTGATACCTGCAGAAGCAGTAACAAAACCACTCACCAGACACATCAAAAATCTAGAAGATATGCTGGAGTTACCCTTAATTGTTGTGTAATAGAAACACACGTGGATTAGTTACATTAATCGCAGAATTAAAATTTTAGTTATTTTCTGAAAGGTGAGAGAGGTAATCTTATGGGTTTCATCAATAATAGATGTCTATTACATTAATAAATAAGCTTGTGTGTCCAACTATAATAAATCCACATCAGTTTTGATGTGGTGTTAACTCATAAAACAGTGTAAAGAAGATAGGTTAATATGTTTATGTTCGACACTGGCGAAATGTAAATATTATGTCAGAAAACTGTACTATAATGAGGCTCATTATAGTACAAGTTTTCATTATGATACAGTTTCTCCCACCAATCAGATCTCAAGAAACAGTTGTGTGACCAATTAGGTGAGGATAGCATCGCACCTGCGCTCACTTCCATGGCCCCCTATTTTAAATTTCACTGCGTGGCGAGTGTCATAGTGAGGTATTCCAGGAGGCCATGGTCAAATACAAGGTATTCTCTGCATCCCATGCGCTCTGTTCAGTATATAAAACTGGTGAAATCTCGACAGATATTTATGAATATTTATGTTCGAACATAAAATAGTTATAATTATCGTCGAACATAAACAGTCGTATGCAACTCGTCTATAATTGTAATTAAGACACTCGTATGAAAATTATAAAACTCGTATCTTAATTATTGTCATTACAGGCTCGTTGCATAATGTACTATTAAGTTACAAGGTGCACATATAATAAGCCACTACAACAGAGATCTGAGTGAAATCACATGAAATTTTACTAACAAATAGGTGCAGGCTAGAACTATTACCACTGTGTTGTATTGTTTCTTCCAGTATCACAGTAAACAATTTGTTTTAAAGGACTCTTCACCTTGTATTATGTTATATCGTGGGATAGATAGATACAAGATAAATATAATTCATTTATTATATGCCAATGTAATGGTTGACATACCTATAGGTAGTATTTTATTCCTACACGTTACTTACAATATTTTTCAACACGTAGGATGCTAATGTCTAAGCCAGTCACAGCTCGTGCTCAGTAGCGGCTGGTGTAGAAAATTATTTGTGTGTAGAGATGGGCAGCAGTCAACTGAAAACAGTCGAATTAGTCGATAGTTAAAACAATCGACTTATTCAACTGCTTTTAAAAAACAGTCGAATGAATTCAACGACTACTCACCGTATCATAAACAAGTCGTTTGCAAACAACTGATCTCAAAACAATCGTTGGAAATCATTGGAATGAAACAAGTCGTTGGCAAACGACTAATTCCAAGCGAATGGAATCATTCGAATTGAAGTAGTCGTTGTAAACGACTGATCCCAAAGCAATCGTTGGAAATCATTGGAATGAAACAAGTCGTTGGCAAACGACTAATTCCAAGCGAATGGAATCATTCGAATTTAAGTAGTCGTTCTAATCAAACGACTTCTTCAGGATAACTTCATGCTATACAATTCATTGTGCTGTATGTTTATTGTAGAGCTTTAATTAATAAGTTAAGTATACCTGTAGGTGCCTATAGTTTTATACAGTTCGTTGATTCTTTCAATGAAATAGCCTAAATCCAGTTGTCCAAGTTATTGGAAATGTTAAGCATTCAACATTTAGGTTATGCTTGAACTCCCGGTTTTCTGGCCCATCATCCCAGGCAAGCCTCCAAGTCAGATGGATCATTTGGCTGTAATTTTGAATTAGAGTAAGGTTGTAGTATGCGTAGTCAGATTTAGACAATAGCCTACTCCATGAAGGGGTCATGGTTACGCCTTCTATGTTTGTTTATTGAATAGAGTAACTGAAATGAGGGATGTATACTGATTTTAAGATTTGTGGAATGAGTTTATGAATTTTTAATAGAATTTAATGAAGTCTTCAGTAAAGTTGAAGGAGACATGATCGTGTTTAGACAATAGCCTACTCCATGAAGGGGTCATGACTATGCTTTCTATGTCTGTTTAAGTTGTAGTGTGGCTGAAATGAGGGAGGTTTACTGATTTTGGTGTTTGTGGAGTAGTTTTTCCGTTTATAATTTAGGTTTTGTGAAGCTCGTTGCGGAGTTGTTTTATGGATTTATTGCTCTGCAAATGAAGTGTATTAGGGGGTTCTGGGTTTGGTTTAACTGTAGTTTACAGGGTTATGGCTGAGAGTTGTTGTAGCAGGCCTAACAACTGTGTCAGAGCAGTGGCGTGCTGTGTGGGAGGGGGGGTTAGTGGCAAAGACATGAGGGCAGGGATGGAAGAGTTTATGTGTTCCCTCACAGTTGGCGCATTTAGGCTTATCTCGAGGTACCGTACAGATAGAGTGGTGATGTAAATCTCCAGCGGGTACTGTGAGGACAGCTAGACGGCTGTAGGTGCCTATAGTTTTATACAGTTTCTTGTTCGTAGATTCTTTCAATGAAATAGCCTACGTCCAGTTGTCCAAATACAGGGTATTTCATATAAAGTAAGAACGCCAAGCGGCGGGTTTGTTATCCGCTAGTGTGGTGGCCTTGACCGAGCTTGTGGCGAAACGTGGCCCCCTGCTCTAAGCGTGTGTACAATCCTCTATGAAATATTACCTTATAAAAGTTGCTGGAAGTGTCGTCCTTCCTGGGTTATAGAGGCATTGTATCTGGAAACCACATTTTGGCTGACGAGAGTGATTCATGCCACTGTATTTTTTCTGATTTTTTATTTTGTGTTTTTTATTGAGACTGAACCAGTAGTGTCAAAGTTATTTACAATTACGTGAATCTGTGCTAGTGAAGGTGGCACTTCATCAGGAAATTGCTGAACAAATGCATCACGTACCCGCCGAGTCGAATCGTAATTAAAATAAATTTTACATACAAAAATACGATGTTGCAATGATAACTGTCTCAACATGTTAGCAGCTGTGGTTCAGACTGGCGACTGACAACACCTGCACGCTTATTGCAAGGTCAAGTTTGTACTATGCGCGCGCCTTCAATACTACAGCAGGGGGGCGTGGCGCGTCACAAGCTCGGCCAAGCCGGCTTCAGCAGCGAATGACAAAACCGCCGGTCGCCGTTCTTACTTTATATGAAAGACCCTGTATATATGTATGTCATTTCATTGGAAATGTTAAGCATTCAATATTTAGGTTATGTTTGAACTCCTTAACACAGTCTATACACTTTTAATGAGAATTGGGTGCATTCTTGAATTATTACACAACTTGAACATGGGCTTACCAATTATGGCTTAGAGTTCTATTTATTTTATGATTGAATTTCATTCATTTATTCTACAGCATGATAAATGAATTACAAGAAAATTATTATGAAATTCTCCCCATAGCGTGATGGTAATGATCGATGCAAACATAGAATAGATTTTCCAGGAAAATTAAATCAGAAAATATTTTATATTGGGATCCAATATTAATAGCATTTTAGCAAGTCGGAGGGTGTGTACGCTCAAATTGATTCTGGTTGTCAATTGGTTTGTAGAGATGGGCATCAGCAGTCGACTGACAAAAGTTAAAACCATCGACTTGTTTGACTGCTTTTAGAAAACAGTCGAATGAATTCAACGACTACTCACCGTAACATAAACAAGTCGTTTGCAAACGACTGAACTGATCCCAATTGTTTTAACATGCTCTGAGCGCTGGCATAGTTTTACGTTCTGGTCATAAATGGTTTGTATTCACGTGGTTGCCAACATCTCCACTGAAAGTTCGCTCTCGTTACTGTTCTAAAGTGCCCTATTGTCGTGTCTCGTGTGTATTTATTCTAGGCTGTCGTGTTCTTGTTCAAGTTGTATTTCAACTCTACACTCTTAGTACGGTATTTTCTGCAAAACAACTAAGAAATAAAAGGCACGTCACAATTTTGGCTATGGAATTGTTACCGGTACTTTCAGTTCTAGTAATTTAATTAAGTATTGCTCTATTGCTTCACTTATTCAGAGTACATACAGGTAATGTGTCCTATACCAATATCGGGGAACATTTACTCATTGCAACATTGGATATAATGGCTGCACTATACACAACGCCGCAACCTCCATTCGAAGCACAGTAAAAATAAATAACTTGGATCAATTTCAATTTCTTTTTAGTACATATTATTCTTAAAAATAAATGAGACCAACCAGGTGGTATAGTTCTTGGTTGACACTTCTGGGGTCCATGTTTGATTGCTGAATGTCAAGAAATCTAATTCTAGTCTGAGGGTAAGAACAGGGTACACACAGCCTAGTGAGGTAAACCGGGAAATGTTGGGTTTGATTCTCCGCTTAGCCACCCAGCAAGTGGTTTATCATGGGTTCCCACACATACAGATAACATACACATAACAGCAAATTCAAGTTCTCCATTTCAAGCATTACACATTTATTAAGTTAACTGTTTCAACATACAAACTTGCATGTGTTGTAGGAATTTGCGGTTCATCGGTGTCAGCCATGGCGTCAAGGAGGTAATAGGTCCATTATCATGTGCTGTAGCCTACCGTTATACCTTGGCAAGAAAGAAGAACATGCCTCAACACATACTTTTAAAAGGACCAGATTTGATTACTGTATTTTTGCTAAGTTTGATTTTGGCTCTCCCTGTTATTTTTTCTTAGTTGACAAACTTTTTAAATAAAACATGATGATTTCTAGCAGTATTGAGTGTGTTTCTTGTTTTTCATTGAAAGTCCTATTTCTCCTTTCCCTTTCACAGCATGTCATAGAATTTACTGTATTAGTGTGCCATGAAATTTGTTTATGTACATGTACTTACTGTATTTCACCCTTCAAAATTGGTGGACTGGATATATTTTAAAGGGAATATCAAATGAACTATTGTATATAAATTTTGTGATATCCAATTATTTTTCTGAAACTAATGAATTTGGCATTAATTACAATAACAATTTTAGTGTGATGAGGATCAGGTTACACCACCTATTTCCTTAGTATTCTCTCTTAAAATTTTCCTGTTATTGCGAACAGCATCAAGCATTTTAAGATATGAATATTCTCCCTTCCCAGTACTTTTCCTTTCTAGTTTAATCTCGGAACTAATCGGTTATAATTGGGCCTACAGTGGTTAATTGGAAGGGACCATTTTTTAAATTGAGTAAAAATGTGCTGCAGACCTTATAGTAGCCTAATTCTTGTCAATGCAATATGCTCCAATTGCAACTGAAAGAAATGTAAACATGTAAATTATTGATGAGGTCATGTCCTAAATGCTGTGATTGCTCATTTCAGAGTTCCGGAATTCACAATTTCCCACTTTGGTATTATTAAAAAAAACTGTTATTGCTATTTTGAATGTGATTTATTTCGTGTAGATCATATTATTATCTCCACACTTAAAAACGTGTGCTATAAGTATTGGGAAGATTGTGATTTTCGGAACATTGAAGTGGGCAGAGCAGTTAGGACGAGAATATTTAGCGGAACGAGGGGAAGGGGAGGGGTAGGCTACCCGCACGGCGGTGCTCAACTAGTACCGCGGTCATACACCAGGCAGCGCTGAAGTCTTAGGTGCCAAGAATTAGCATGGCTGTCGGCTATCTGTAGTAGTAGGTAATCTGTGTCATGATCTTCCTGTTCATGTCTGGTGGTTCTTCAATACTATCGCTAGACAGCGCCACTTGTCTCCCTGTGCAGCTCTCTGCACCTTCTGTTGTATCAATGACATGAAATTTGTTAACCTCATTCCCTGGGATTGTCAAATCTCTATTCTTATTGTTTCCTGAGTTCATAATGTTTTCCATCACATTAAAGTGTGTCTCTAATGTACTCACCGCATTTAACATTTCTTCCTTGTTATCTTTTTTAATATATCCGCCCATTTCAGCGATATTTCTTAATTTTTGCAGAGCACTCTTAACATGTTCATATGGTACTGCCGCCATCTTATATATCATGGTTTATGGCATATCATGAAAATGACAAGACTATAGCTCGGCAAGTTCAACTGAAGCCCTGAATGAGGGAAGGAGTGAGGGAGAGAAATCATGTGGTGGGTGGGGGAGAGAGTGACACTATTGGTAAATCATCCGCACGTGCGTGCTACCCCGCGCCAGATGGTTTCTGTGCAAGTCATGCCTTTCCGCGGCAGCAAATAGCAGTAGATCCAGCAACATTATGACTAGAGGGGTAAGGAGAAGCCTAGTAGTTCGCATATTTTCCGTCGCTTCAGATGAATTTGTCGCGCTGTATCCTTTCTTGTAACTGGTATTGTGTGTGTATTGTTGCTCATTCGACATAGAATGTTGCTTCAGAGAAAATGGTGGACATATACACAGTGAACTATGGCCAGTGGAGCCAGTACATGGACGGTAAACTACTGCAAGAAAATGGAACCCGACCTAGTCTCAGCAGTACAAACTTGAACCTGCCGCCACCATCCAAACTGTCACAGTAAAATACCGTACATGTAGCAGCATCCAGGGAAAAGCATGCTTCTCATTTTCATACGTACAGTACTGCTCACGAAAGCAGCAAATAACTGCCAGTGGAGCCCTGGCCTAAGTAGCGCGTGAAATAAATTGCTTGCTGCAGAGAGAAAGTCATAATTTCTTCCTCCCTGTATCTGTATCTTCACAAGGTCATGGAAGTGCATAACAATGCATCCGTCCTCCCTTCAAAACTGCTGTGGGAAGGTAAACCGACGCTTAAGGTCAAATTCACATTTCCAGGGATCTCCGGAACAACGCTCATAGTGCTGGCAGTGTCTTCGTGTCATGCAATGAAGCCATCCTAGCGTGTAAGAAAGGAGTGCCAAGCACGGCAGAGTGAAATTCCTGTCCAAATCAGGGTCCGATTTGGCTCTCGGGTTACTTATATCAATATAAAAATATCACACATTAAATTTAACTAGCTGAAGTACCCGTGCTTCGCTACGCGTCATAAATAAATTAAAATGTTAAGGTGACAGTTAAAACAGGAGATAGGCGAGGTGCTGCGCAGAGGGAGATTAAGGATGGAACATTTTGTACAACTACACCGCTCTGCGTTGACCGTGTTATATAGCATAAATTTAGGTTTTACTCGCTAACCGTTGGAGATACCTTTCGGATAGAAAATGTCATTTTAAACCTCGTATATGACATCAAAAGTTTGCTATTTCTTAGCGTTCTCTTTTTATTTGAAATGGAAATATGAAAGTTTGAAACCAAAGGGTGTAGTGACGTCACTAAAATGGTCGCCATCTTTAAATAGAGCAAAGTATTGAAATCAAAATTAACCTATATGTTAACCAGGTAAATCAGCTACTTCCATGTAAAATTCATGTAACTCGAACCAGTGGTACTTGCGTGATTGAGTAATACACAGACACACAACATTTCATTTTTAGCCTCGCTTCGCTCGCGTCATAGTCGTGTCATATTGTTATTGAACGAACTGCAGGTTTAACCCCGTTAACACCCCTTTAGAACCTGAATATCCAAAAATCCCTCCTTAGAATACGTTTTTGACACACAACAAATATATTCCCAAAATATCATTCTCCTAACTTTAATAGTTTTGGTTGGTCGATAAGAGTGAATATCCAAAAATCCTTCCTTAGAGGACGTTTTTCTTCCAGAATTTCACCCCTCCCCATAGGCCCCTTAAATTGGATTTATGAAGAAACGGTCGAACACCTATTTATTTTATTTATTTATTTATTTATTTATTTATTTTTAAGCTGATTGATTTCCTCCGAGTTTCAAACTCCTCGCCTATGTCGTTTAAGAAATACACGCTCCGTTAGGAATCTTTCAACCCCTACTTTTCATCCGTTTCACCTCATAATATACACTACATCGAAAAACCATTAGACGTGTGTCAGGTTATTTTTAATGATTAGTATATATGCCAAGTATCACATCCCCAAATGAAACCACTCGTGAGATATTGTTATTCAATGAATTGCACGTTTACCCCCTTAACACCTCTTTAGAACCTGAATATCCAAAACTCTTTCATTAGTGGAAGTTTTCGACATACAACGAACATATACCCAAAATTTCATGTTTCTAACTTCAATAATTTAGGCTGGGCGATGATGAGTGAGTCAGTCAGGACATTTTCTTTCATTTATTTTTGATAATTTCACCCCTCCCCATCAACCCCTTAAATTGGATTTATGAAATAAACGGTCGAACACCTATTTACTTATTTAAAGCTGTTTTCCCCCTGAGTTTGTTGAGTAAGTGAGTCAAACTGTTAGGACACATTCTTTCCTGTTTTTTTTTTCACCCCCAGAATTTCATCCCTCTCAAAGGGATCAAATTGGATTGATGAAAAAACGGCCAAACACCTATTTACTTGTATTTTAAGCTTTTTTTCCGCCGAATTTCAAACTTCTCGCCTATGTTGTTTCAGAGATACACGCTCCGTTAAGTTTCCCTCAACCCCTAATTTTCACACCTTTCACCTCATAATATACACCACATCGATAAACCCTTAGACATACGTCTGATTATTTTTAATGATAAGTTTATGTACCGAATATCACATCCCCAAAGAAACAACTCATGAGATATCGTTATTCAATGAAATGCACGTTTACCCCCTTAACACCTCTTTAAAACCCGAATAAACAAAAATCATTCCTTAGTTGACGTTTTCGACATACAGCGAACATATTCCCAAAATGTCTTGTTTCAAACTTCAATAGTTTTCGCTGGGCGTGATGAGTGAGTGAGTCAGACAGGACATTTTCTTTCAATTATTTTTACCAGAATTTCATCCCTCCCCATGGGCCCCTTAAATTGGATTTATGAAAAAACGGCCAAACACATATTTACGTATTTTTATGCTGATTTTTTCCGCTTAGTTTCAAACTCCTCGCCTATGTCGTTTAAGAGATACACGCTCCATTAGGAATCTTTCAATCCCCACTTTTCACCCCTTTCACCTCATAATATACACCACATCGAAAAACCCTCAGACACGTGTCTTCTTACTTTTAAATGATGAGTTTATATGCTGTGTATCACATCCCCCAATGAAACCAATCGGGAGATATTGTTATTCAATGAAATGCAGGTTTAACCCCCTTAAGACCACGTTAGAACCTTAATATCCGAAAATCCTCCCTCAGTAGACGGTTTTGACCTACAATGAACATATCCCCAAACTGTCATGTTTCTAACTTCAATAATTTTGGCTGGGCGACGATGATTGAGTGAGTGAGTGAGTGAGTGAGTCAGGACATTTTCTTTCAATTTTCTTTTTTCAGAATTCCACCCCTCCCCATGAACCCCTTAAATTTGATTTATGAAAAAAACTGTCGAACAGCTATTTACCTACTTTAAAGCAGTTTCTTTCCCCCTGAGTTTGATGAGTGAGTCAGTCAGTCAATCAGTTAGGACACTTTCTTTCCTGTCCCCCCCCCCCAGAATTTCACCCCTCCCCATGGGCCCCTTAAATTGGATTTAGGAAGAAACGGTCAAACACATATTTACTTATTTTTTATGCTGATTTTTTCCGCTGAGTTTCAAACTCCTCGCCTATGTCGTTTAAGAGATACACGCTCCGTGTATACACCACATCGAAAAACCCTCAGACAAGTGTCTTCTTATTAGCCTATTTTCAATTTTGAAAAAATAGGCTTATGAGATCACCTTTTGTCCGTGTGTGTGTGTGTGTGTGTGATTCGTGTGTGTGTCCCCCCCTAATAAAATCTAAACGGCAGGAGCGATTTCAATGAAACTCGGAAAGTTCATAGCACTATTCCCGGCGACCTCGACCGTGCCCTTCAAATTTTGTTACGACTCACCAATCCAACATGGCGGCTGTGCGAAATATTTCACCAGCATTCAATATCTCCGAAACTATTACCGATATTACCCTGACATTTTCTATGGTGATAGAGGGAACTACTATAAGTTCACTTATGTGACCTTTGAAAACCTGGTAACTACAAAACGAACATGGCGGCCAAGCGAATTTTCGACTTTTAAATAGACGTTTCTCGCGAATTGACCAACCAAACGCAATGAAACTTGGTACAGTATATGTTTATATACATTGTAATGCACCGACATATAACTTCGTTCAATTGTTTACATAATCACAAGATGGCGGATGTGCGAAATATTTCACCGGCATTCTATATCTCTGAAACTGTTAGCGGTATCTCCCTAAAATTTTGTACTGAGATAAAGGGCACTACTGGAAGTCCACCTATAAGATTTTCAAAAACCGGTTAACTACAACACGAACATGGCGGCCAAGCGAATTTGAACATTTTAAATAGACCTTTCTCGCGATTTAATGTTCCAAGCGCACTGAAACCTGGTATAGGAAATATTTATACACATTGTAATCCACTGGTATCTAATTTAGTTCAATTGTTTACATAACCTCAAGATGGCGGCAGTGCGAATTTTAAAATTAAGTTTTTATTTCTTGTGATGTAGTCATGCGATCGAAGTGAAAGTTCGAATAATGAACCTACGCAATAATTTTCCTTTAATGGTACATGACTCTATGGCCTAAACATTTAACAATCCAACATGGCGACCATCCGAAATATTTGGACGATACTGAATATCTACGAATCTATTTTAGCAATCAAACTGCATTTTTTAATGTTCATAGGGGCTATGAACTTAAGTTCACCTATAGGACTTTAAATAACCTGGTGATCACAAATCCAACATGGCGGTGACGCGAATTATAAATATTCACATGGACGTTTCTCGCAATTTAACCATCCGCGTGCAGTGAAACTTGGTACAGTAAATCTTTATCCGAATGTTAATCCACTGCCATCTAATTTATTTTAATTGTTTCCATAACCTCAAGATGGCAGCTGTGAAAAATTTTTAAATCTCCTCGTTTTTTCTTGTGTCCTAATTATGCGATTGAAGTTTGAATACTACACGTTCACAATAATCTGCATGTAACAGTACATAACTCTAGGACCTACATATATAAAATCCAACATGGCGACCATCCGAAATATTTAGTCGGTTCTCAATATCTACGAATCTATTACAGCAATCAAACTGAAATTGTGTATGTTAAATAGTGGCAATTAACATAAGTAGGATATATGAAAATAGGCTGTATAGTTCTTCACGGAACTACTTGTTTTTAATGATGAGTTTATATGCCGACTATCACATCCCCCAATGAAACCAATCGGGAGATATTGCTATTCAATTAAATGCAGGTCTACCCCCTTAAAACCCCTTTTAAACCTGAATATCCAAAAATCCTTTCTTGGTGGGCGTTTGTGGCCCGTAAGGAAGCGGCATACCAAATTTCATTCCAATCCGTTTGGTGGTTTCTGAGATTTCGTGATGAATGAATGAGTGAGTGAGTGGTATTTGACAAATATATAGTAGATAGTGTCAAATATTTGTTATGCTATACTCGGTTGACAGAGCTGTGTGAGCAGTTGAGTAACTAACGGGATTTCAAGTAAAGATCCTCATTTTCTATACCGGTAGTGCAGAGCGCAACTGGCATCCAGAAGGCCGCGTCTCGACTTGAGCTATGTTGCCATGGAAACTATCTGCCGTGCCATTCCTTCATGAGTATATTTTATTTTATGATTTGATTAGCCTGTGCTTGAGTGCAAAAGGGCCGAAATCAGATGAATGAGAAAGACTATCGAAAATGCATGTAGCCAGTGGTTTTTTCTGGGTCCTAAACTATGTGTATGCAAAATTTGGTTGAGATTGGTGGAACGGTGTAGATTTTTATACGGAACAGACAAACCCACATACATACAGACTTTCGGTGGCGTAGTCGGTAGCATGCTGAACTCCTGTGCCCAAGATAGCGGGTTCAAACCCGGCCGAAGTCGTCGGATTTTTTAAGAGCGTTAAAAATCCTTCAGTATGCCTTCCTTCGGAGGGGAAGTAATGCCGGCGGTCCCATGTCATAGATTTATGGCATGTGAAAGATCCTTTCACAGACTAAACTTGTGTAAAGCAAAATTTGTTAGGTTAGATTTCGTCAGAACGCTCTATCAAAGTTCCAACGTTCGCCACTAGGTATCATTGATGTCTGGTGGCGAAAGTTGGAACTACTTGAAATTGAACGGAACTGGTAGCTCACCCTTTAGGGTGTCCGCTGTAAGCAGCTACAGACTCAGGCGAGCTGAACTTGTCCTCGGACATTAAATAAATAAATAAATAAACTTTTATATATAAGATTTGTGGATGTATTTAACACTCCGAACACTTGAGCATATTTCAACATTAATATGAGCTTGCACGTAAAGTAAAAGAAATGGATTGTAGGGAACAATGAATCGACTATCGACTTCAATGTCAATGCCTCGAATTGTTTCTATAATAATCCGTCCGTTATTTCTTCTCCTATACGAAGGATAACCATTGGCATTATCTTTGGTCTCTTCCTGAAACTGTTTAGGGAAATCTTTCTTACATACGCCATCTTTCATACGGACTGAAGAAGGATTCAAAGATCCGCGAAGACCATGTACCATATGACGCCTTACCAACTCGTATATCGCTTCATCCTCGAGATCTGGTATTTCGGCTGACACCACACTGTCAATGTCAGAAATTTCTCGAAACTTACAATCTTCCGTTAATGTTAAGAGTAAATGGGTGTGCGGGAGACCTCGTTTTTGAAATTCCACTGTATATAGATATGCTTTTACCGAAAATTTCCTTAACATTAATCAATCGTAGCAATTCCTTTACTTTGCAATGGAAAACTCTCACTTCAATATCAGGCTTATTATTAGCCGTTTCCCAGAGATGAATGCTGTTAAGTATTTCTGACCAGCCCGCATTATAGGTGAACGTAATGAATACATCTGGCTTTCCAAACTTCCTCACTATCGCCATCGTATCCTGATAATTTTGCAATATTTTCCTTGGGCTACCTATAAAATAAGATGGCAAAACTACAATACGACCTACTCTGAGATTTTCATTTTCTGCTAGTACATGCAAGGCGTCTGCTAAACCGGCATATGTATCAACTCGTAACTTCGTTTGTTGATGACGTATATATTTTGACCGGTCACCTTCCATACGACAGTAGTAATCCACGAATAAATATCCATTTTGTAAACTTGAGCAGTGACAACTAACTCAACATGACCTCCATGAACACCATTCATAGACGTATACATTTTGTAATCATCGCTCGTATTGATAGCAGTTTTGTACATATCGCTGTTGCCAACAATAAACGAAGAATAATTATTCCACTTGTCTGTAACATGTTTTACAATTCGCTTTCTAACCTGTGTAAATAAACTCTGATTGTTGTACTCACAATATGCCAATGACCTGAACAGACAATTACCGTCACCTTTAATCTTTATAACATTTGTAATAGAGTGTCGCCTCTCATTCATCATAATATGATTAATTGTATTGATTGAGCACACAACTTATAAAGACGAATGATGAAACGAAAAGAAGACAGTTTGTAGCTGGTGAGACCAAAGACTATATAACAGAAAGATCGGATACACAATACAAAATGGCGGTTCCAACATTCGACTGTAGCAGCATCTTCGTGAAATTAGTTGTCTTTCGTATACAGTATTTGTTGTCATTCAAACAGATGTTGACATGACAGTGTAATTAGCAAAATGACTGCTGATTGTGCATGAGCATTTCAATCTCAAAGTAATCCATTCTTTGAGAAGTTTTAATAAAATTATGTGCACAGAATCCCCTTCTACTTATTGTATGGATACATGCGACATTAGCGTCCGAGTGGAGCAGGTAGAAGTTAACGATATAATGTATGGATACATGCGACATTAGCGCTCGAGTGGAGCAGGTAGAAGTTAACTATACCATGACGTAATTGGGGAACTCTCTGTTAATATCAATTTAGATTTAATATTGGGGCGGCGTTGAATATCATGATACAGTATTAGTCGTTGTCACCTAGCGACAATATGTCCGTCAAGTCATTCGATATTCCATTTCCGTGAGACCTTGAAGGAAATAATATTCGCAATTATTTTAATACTCGAATGATATAATCAAGTAAAGTGGGTATCAATCGACGGTGCTTGACGGGCATTACATTTTAAGACAACAAACGTCGTCGTAGCGCAAATACTTCCTGAGATATTTCAGTTTTAGTAAAGGGTGAATTTTTTTAAAACTATTTTAACATATAGGATAGGTATGATAGTCAACGTTCGGCATCTGCCGTAGCAAAATTATATCTATCACGAATGGACTTGTCATAGAACGAGCTCACTCAACGACTTATATCACATATTACATTTAGTTACGGAGTGTGTTTTTTAATCGTGTGCCCTATCGAATCTGACTATTAAATGTCAAAACTACTTAAATTCACCTTTCATTTGACGAAAATATGCTTGTCCGTCAACCGGATGTCTTAGGTTTGATTCAAGGCTTCATCATAGCAAATCAACTAGTTCCGTGAAGAAATAATATAGCCTATTTTCATATATTCTACTGGTCTTCTCGCTCTTTATTTACATGGATTCTCCATGTCATGGAGTAAATACATTAGATGTCCAGTTATCACGTACATTAGGGCAATTATAACAAATACAGAAATCAATATCGAAACAATTTAGTACTTTTCAACAATAAACACAGAAATACAATCTTAAGATAGAGGAATGGCCTTATGATGTTAGAGCTTGCCACAACTTAAAATTAAGCTGCCAACCTTGCTCAAGATAACTCACATTGGCACCCCTCAAACAAAAGAAAACGTGTTTCCGAAATCGTATGAGGAGGTGCTTTCTACAGTGCATGAATATAGCACTAATGAATTACGTGCCATAATATTAAATTTAGTTCATTGTACTGGTTCATTTTATCAACTATCTCAGTAGAATATGAGTAAGACAAGTAAAGTCTAATCTAAGACTACTTACGAATTCTGTAAATTCAGTCAAGTATGTTTATCCATATATAAATAGTTCAGTTCAGTTGACCACACTAATTTTATGAAGTTACAGTACATGGTAAGGATAAGTGGAATAACTATAGCCGTAATTTTAAGAGAAAGTATGCCGTATGTTCAGAACATATTTTAAAATATATAGCATTTTTGGCTTTTGGCCTTATCGCTTATGCAGTCAGTCACAGTTTGGATGTAGGTTATAATATAAGAAACACATTTTCATTCGCGCCAACGTTGTTCTGATAGGCTACAGGATGATTTGTCTTGATGATTTGATCAGAACAACTCAAATACTCATGACTGAGACCGGACTGAGCGGGCCCAAAGCTGGGTCCAGATCCTCGCACGCTCACCCTGAGTTACACCTGCAGGCTGGAGTACGGTTTGTTGTTGTTTTTTCATTTTGGGGGCTTTGCAACATCGTGGTCATGATGCCCCCTGCTTTTGAGTGTGTTCAAGTGTGTAATTTGTCTGATAACCTGTGTTAATGTGATGTCTGTATTAGTATTTGTATTGGTAATTGAGACAGGGTTTATGGAAGAAGGCGGCGAATACTTAATTTAGGGACCATCCCAGCATTTTCCCGGAGAAAAAATGGGCAAGCGGTGGAAACCCACTTCTAGGGTGGCTGTGGTAAAAATCGAACCCACTTCTGAGTTTTGCCTAAGGAGTCTGTTTGCACCCTGTTCCAGCTCTGAGACCACAATTACATTTCTTGGCAGAGTCGGGAATCGAACCCGGACCTGAGGGGTGTGTAGTATGGATTAGGAAGGTGCCTTGCGATATGCAACGTTGAAGTGTCCGAGTGTATTTCGTACAAAATCATTTTACCGTATCATGGAATCCTGGTTTTGAAATTATGTGAACCAATTTTCTCAAAACTTCACATATTTTACTTAGATCATTATGAAATACACATATTCAACATTTCACAAACGAATACGGGAGTCGGTATTCATTGATGTTATTACTTTAATGGAGAGCATAATTACGTTCAACTTTATGTGAGTGTGGATATTCCACTACTTACTATGCACTATTTTTGTCGTAGACCTGGACAATCCTAAATTCTGCGTAACCTCTAATATCACTTGTGAAAATCGAAACAAATAGGTAAATAAATAAATAAATAAATAAATAAATAAATAAATAAACAAATAAATTCCTAAATAAATAAATGAATGAATAGATAAAAAAAAGTCCTCTCGGCACGCCGGAAGGCGGAGGTAGATTTCACCGGACAAACTTGGGGATAGGCGAAAATAGGCAGAATATGCAGGCTTTCGTAGAAGGATCAGACCTCATTTATTGCGAGAAGGTATTTTATAATTGGAGCTTAATTAACTTTGTTTTTCGTCATTTTATGCTTATTTTAAACATTTTATTGTCTTATGGGAACGGTAACCTTCTTGTCATTTGGGGTCCATTTTTATACTTGTGGTCACACTGTCCTTATGCAAAGTTTCGACACTGATGTGTAACTATGTAACGGTCTGTTACTTCTTCACGCAAAATTATATCTTCCGCAGAGATTTTGGTTGGTTCCTCAGTTTAGGGGCTGCGACAACGCGGTCATGTAACCCCGTGTACTTAGGGATGGCTGTATTAGTCTGTAATTCAGGTAAGGACTGCAGACGGTCAATTTCAAGCAGTAGTTCCTAATGTTGCTACCAGGTACTACCGTCAACGACATCTACCTGTGAACTTGGCTACTAGATGCCACCGCAGCCAGAAACTCGCAACGAACGTTGGAACTTCCCCTCCAAAGGAAAGCATACTGAGGGATTATTAGCGCTCTTAGAAAATCCGACGACTTCGGCCGGCTTTGAACTCGCGACCTTGGGCATAGACATTCAGCATGCTTGCTACCAGTTACGTCACCGAAGCCGCTTTACACTTAGTCAGATGGAATTCTGAATATGATCTCGTGCAAGTGCGTTATCTTGGCAACGTCTGATGGCTCATCCCTCATCAATTTAGTAGTGTTGCCATGGCAACCACTGATAGCTCTTGGCATTTTCTTATAATTCTGAAATCATTTTTCTCATCCTTTGGCATAATGGTGGGTCATATCAAAAATTCTTTCAGACAAAATTTTAGGTTATTATTAGAGGAATATTGTCCATTTTGTACGGTTTTGATATTGTGCCTATTAAGAGAGATATGATTAATGTTTCCCGAAAAACCCACTTTTTCCCACCCCTTTGGTCAATGGTTGGTGCTATAAAAAAAACTCTTCAAACATAAATTTTTGGGCTTTATCAGACACATAGTATGAACGTTGAACGGATTCGATATTTCACATATTAAGAGAGTTATAGCAATATTTCACTTTTTCGAAAAAAAGCCCCCCATTTTCACCCCCTTCTACAGACTTAGCCCAGTAACGAACTCGACCGAGATTTTATAGGTATACATATTCGGTAAAAAGTGATTGGTGAAAAATTACGGCAGTTATCCTGTCCACAAGAAACTGATATATATACTGTATATATATACTTTTGAACTGACGGTGGTTTTGGGGTCTGGAGGATGTGAAACGCGAAGATATGTCGAAATTTTCCGGAAGTCGAAACATGGGACCCATTGCAATAGTTAGCTTTCTAATGAAATCTACCTCTGGTTGGTTCCTCAGTTTAGGGGCTGCGACAACGCGGTCATCTAACCCCGTGTACTTTGGGTGAGTGTAGAATCTGTCTGATAAACGGTGTGGATTGTAATGGCTGTAGTAGTCTTAATTCAGGTAAGGACTGCAGACGGTCAATTTCAAGCAGTAGTTCCTAATGTTGCTACCAGGTACTACCGTCAACGACACCTACCTGTGAACTTGGCTACTAGATGCCACCCCAACCAGCACCTCGCAACGAACGTTGGAACTTCCCCTCCAAAGGAAAGCATACTGAGGGATTTTAGCTCTCTTAGAAAATCCGACGACTTCGGCCGGCTTTGAAACCGCGACCTTGGGCATAGACATTCTGCATGCTACCAGTTACGTCACCGAAGCCGCTTCCCACTTAGACGAAAATACTGAATCTGATCTCGTGCAAGTGCGTTGTCATGGCAACGTCTTATGGCTCATCCCTCATCAATTTAGTAGTGTTGCCATGGCAACCTCTGATAGCTCTTGGCATTTTCTTATAATTCCGAAATCATTTTTCTCATCCCTTGGAATAATGGTGGGTCATATCAAAAATTCTTTCAGACAAAAGTTTTAGGTAATTATTAGGGGAATATTGTCCATTTCGTACGGTTTTGATATTGTGCCTATTAAGAGAGATATGATTAATGTTTCCCGAAAAATCCACTTTTTCCCACCCCTTTGGTCAATGGAGGGTGATATAAAAAAACTCTTCAAACATAAATTTTTGGGCTTTATCCGACACATAGTATGAACGTTGAACGGATTCGATATTTCACATATTAAGAGAGTTATAGCAATATTTCACTTTTTCGAAAAGAGCCCCCCCATTTTCACCCCCCCCCCCCCTCTACAGATTTAGCCCAGTAACGAACTCGACCGAGATTTTATAGGTATACATATTCGGTAAAAAGTGATTGGTGAAAAATTACGGCAGTTATCGTGTCCACAAGAAACTGATATATATACTTTTGAACTGACGGTGGTTTTGGGGTCTGGGGGATGTGAAACGCGAAGATATGTCGAAATTTTCCGGGAGTCGAAAAATGGGACCCATTGCAATAGTTAGCTTTCTAATGAAATCTACCTCTGGTTGGTTCCTCAGTTTAGGGGCTGCGACAACGGGGTCATCTAACCCCGTGTACTTTGGGTGAGTGTAGAATCTGTCTGATAAACGGTGTGAATTGTAATGGATGTATTAGTCTGTAATTCAGGCAAGGACTGCAGACGGTCAATTTCAAGCAGTAGTTCCTAATGTTGCTATCAGGTACTACCGTCAATGACACCTAGCTGTGAACTTGGCTACTAGATGCCACCCCAACCAGCAACTCGTAACGAACGTTGGAACTTCCCCTCCAAAGGAAAGCATACTGAGGGATTTTAGCGCTCTTAGAAAATCCGACGACTTCGGCTGGCTTTGAAACCGCGACCTTGGGCATAGACATTCTGCATGCTACCAGTTACGTCACCGAAGCCGCTTCCCACTTAGTCAGATGTCAAAGTCAACCCCTGGCACCATCCAGCCCATGACGGGCTAAGGCCGACCAAGCGACCGCTGCCCAGCCATTTGGCCTGCAGATATTGGGGTGACGCGTGATCAGCGCGTCGGGTCCCCTCGGCCGTTAATATTGGTATTCGTGATCGGGGTGCTGTCTCACTGTCAGACAGCTACTCAATTGTCCTCACGAGGCTGAGTGCACCCCGTTCCAACCCTCACGTCAGTTTTAAAATCCCTGACGGAGACGGGGATCGAACCCGGGGCCTCCGGGTGAGAGGCAGGCGCGCTACCCCAACACCACGGGGCCGGCTTAGTCAGATGGAAATACTGAATCTGATCTCGTTCAAGTGCGTTGTCATGGCAACGGCTCATCCCTCATCAATTTAGTAGTGTTGCCATGGCAACCTCTGATAGCTCTTGGCATTTTCTTATAATTCCGAAATTATTAGCCTACTTTTCACATTTTGCAAAAATGAGGAAAAAGTAGACTTATGAGATCGGGCAAATGTGTGTCTGTCTGTCTGTCTGTCTGTCTGTCTGTCCTTCTGTCTGTCTGTCTGGCTGTGTGTGTGTCCCCCCCTATCAACTCCTAAACGGCTGCAGCAATCGAAACAAAATTTGGTAGGAGTAAAGATCTATACCTGAATATCTCACGGCCATATTTGAAAATGATGTCAGTGCTACCAACTGCTAAAAAATCGCAATTGAAATTTGAGCTCCATGTTGGATATCTTGGAAAGTATGAATGGGAGCTATTTCAAAATTGGCACACGTACAGATCATAATATTTTAGTTTAATTTCCAGAAGGCTAAACATGGCAGTGTTGCCAAAATGACTATAAGCCTCCTGATACGTCCAATTTTTAAATGCATATAAGTTCTATACTATCAATTGGAATTCAACCAAATTTCGTATGTTGTATGTGTATATAACCAGATATGACTGAGCGTATTCTTCAGACCTACCAGGGCTGCCAACTGTTAATAAATGCTCCTAATTTATTTTATCCAAATACCAATATATCAGAAAGTATGCAAGCCGACAGCTTTAAACTATGCACACGTATAGTCCCTGACATTCTATATTAATTTGGAGTAACTTATATACGTCAGTGCTACCAACATGATTCTAAGCATGCTGACAGGTCCAACTTTCAATACATGTAACTTCCATACTATCATTTGGATTTCAACCAAATTTCGTATGTGCTATGTGTAACATAACAGATATGACTATGCGTATTCTAAGGAGCAACCAGTGCTGCCAACTGTTAATATGTGCTGTCCCTATTTTTGTTACCCTAATGTCAATATATCAGAAAGTATGCAAGCCAATAGCTCTAAACTTTGCACACGTATAGTACCTGGCATTCTAGACGAATTTGGAGTAACTAATATACGTCAGTGCTGCCAACATGATTCTAAGCCTGCTGATAGGTCCAATTTTAAAATGCATGTAACTTCTATACTAACTAATGGATTTCATTCAAAATTGGCACAACAATAGATCATATTATTTCAGATTATTTCTGACCAATACATGCATGACATTGTTGCCAACATGATTTTACGCGCGCTGTTAGATCCAATGTTTAACTGCATGTAACGTCCATGCTATTCATTGGACTTCAACCAAATTTTGTATTTTGTACCTTAAGAGACGGAACTAAGAATATATTCAGTCATCAGGGCTGCCAACTGTAGTGCTCTATTAGGATACATTATGCCAGGTATTCAGTATTTCGAACTAATTGGAAATTTCGATATTAGCAACTTAATTTCGTCATTATTCTAGATAGGTTCATATTCTGTAGAATAATCATTGGCATGAAAAGTAGGCTGTATAGTTCTTCACGGAACTTCTTGTTTTTCTCATCCCTTGGCGTAATGGTGGGTCATATCAAAAATTCTTTCAGACAAAAGTTTTAGGTAATTATTAGGGGAATATTGTCCATTTTGTACGATTTTGATATTGTGCCTATTAAGAGAGATATGATTAATGTTTCCAGAAAAACCCACTTTTTTCCACCCCTTTGGTCAATGGTTGGTGCTATCAAAATACTTATTTGACATAAATTGTTGGCACTTATCCGACACATATTATGAACTTTGAATGGATTCGATATTTCACGTATTAAGAGAGTTATAGCGAAATTTCAATTTTTCGAAAAAAAACCCCTATTTTCACCCCCTTCGACCGATTTTGCCCATTAACGAACTCAACCGAGATTTTATAGGGATACATATTATGTAAAAAATTCAAAGTGAGTGGTGCAAAATTACGGCAGTTATCGTGTCCACAAGAAACTGATATACATATATATATATATATATATACATATACTAGCAGGTACCCGCGGCTTCGCTCGCGTCATAGTCGTGTCATATTTTTGTTCAATGAAATGCAGGTTTAACCCCGTTAACACCCTTTTAGAACCTGAATATCCAAAAATCCCTCCTCAGTAGACGTTTTCGACACCCAACAAACATATCCCCAAAATATCATTCTTCTAACTTTAATAGTTTTGGTTGGTCGATGAGAGTGAATATCCAAAAATCCTTCCTTAGTGGACTTTTTCTTCCAGAATTTCATCCCTCCCCATGGGCCCCTTAAATTGGATTCATGAAAAAAAAAACGATCGACCATCTTTTTACTTATTTTTCAAGCTGATTCTTCCCCCTGAGTTTCATACTTTATGCCTCTGTCTTTTAAGAGATACTTGCTCCGTTAGGCATCCTTCAACCCCCACTTTTCACACATACACCTCATAATATACAGTTCATCGAAAAACCCTCAGACATGTGTCTTCTTATTCTTAATGATGAGTTTATATGCCGAGTATCGCATCCCCCAAGGAAACCAATCGGGAGACATTGCTATTCAATTAAATGCAGGTCTACCCCCCTTAACACCCCTTTAGAACCTGAATATCCAAAAATCCTCCCTTGGTGGACGTTTTCGACATACAACGAACACAACCCCAAAATTTCATGTTTCTAACTTCAATAATTTTGGCTGGGCGATGATGAGTGAGTGAGTAAGTCAGGACATTTTCTTTCATTTATTTTTCAAAATTTCACCCCTCTCATGAACCCCTTATATTGGATTTATGATTAAAAAAACGGTCGAAAACCTATTTACTTCTTTTTAAGCTTTTCTTCTCCCCCTGAGCTTGATGAGTGAGTGAGTTAATCAGTTAGAACACTATCTTTCCTGTTTTTCCCCCGGAATTTCACCCCTCTCCAAGGGCCCCTTCAATTGGATTTATGAAAAAACAGTCGAACACCTATTTACTTATATTTTAAGCTGTTTTTTCCGCTGAATGTCAAACTTCTCGCCTATGCCGTTTAAGAGATACACGCTCCGTTAAAAATCCTTCAACCCCCAATTTTCACCCCTTTCACCTCATAATATACACCACATCGATAAACCCTTAGACATATGTCTGCTTAATTTTAATGATTAGTTTATATGCCGAATATCACATCCCCAAAGAAACAACTCGTGAGATATCGTTAATCAATGAAATGCACGTTTACCCCCTTAACACCTCTTAAGAACCCGAATAAACAAAAATCCTTCATTAGTTGACGTTAGCGACATAGAGCGAAAATATTCCCAAAATTTAATTTTTCCTACTTCAATAGTTTTCGCTGGGCGATGATGAGTGAGTGAGTCAGTCAGGTCATTTTCTTTCAATTATTTTACCGGAATTTTACCCCCTCCCCATGCGCCCCATAAATTGGATTAATGAAGAAACGCTCGAACACCTATTAATTTATATTTGAAGCTGTCTTTTTCCTCTGAGTTTGATGAGTGAGTGAGTGAGTCAGTCAGTCAGGACACTTTCTCTCCTTTTTTTTCTAGAATTTCACCCCACCCCATTGGCCCCTTAAATTGAGTTTATGAAAAAACGGTCGAACACCGATGTACTTATTTTAAGCTGTCTTTTTTCGCAGAGTTTCAAACTTCTCGCGTATGTCGTTGAAGAGATACACGCTCCGTTAGGAATCCTTCAACCCTCACTTTTCACCCCTTTCACCTTATAATATACACCACATCGAATAACCCTTAGACACATTTCTGCTTATTTTTAATGATTAGTTTATATGCCGAGTATCACATCCTCAAATGCAACCACTCATGAGATATTGTTATTCAATAAAATGCAGGTTTAACCCCATTAAGACACCTTTAGAACCTGAATATCCGAAAATCCTCCCTTAGTGTACGGCTTTGACATACAACGAACATATCCCAAAAATGTCATGTTTCTAACTTCAATAATTTTGGCTGGACGATGAGTGAGTGAGTGAGTGAGTGAGTCTGGACATTTTCTTTCATTTTTTTTTTCAGAATTTGTCCCCTCACAATGAACCCCTGAAATTTGATTTATGAAAAATAAACTGTCAAACACTTATTTACTTATATTTAAGCAGTTTTCTCTCCCTGAGTTTGAAGAGTGAGTGAGTGAGTCAATCAGTTAGGACACTTTCTTTCCGGTCCCCCCCCCCCAGAATTTCATCCCTCCCCTTGAGCCCCGTAAATTGAATTTAAGAAAAAGAAAACGATCGAACATCTATTTACTTATCTTTTAAGCTGATTTTTTCCGCTGAGTTTAAAACTCCTCGCCTATGTCGTTTAAGAGATACACGCTCCGTTAGGAATCCTTCAACCCCCACTTTTCAACCCTTTCACCTCATAATATACACCACATCGAAAAACCCTCAGACACATGTCTTCTTATTTTGTATGTGTTCATATGCCGAGTAACACATCCCCCAATGAAACCAATCGGGAGTTATTGTTATTCAATGAAATGCAGGTTTAACCCCCTTAAGACCCCCTGAATATACGAAAATCCTCCCTTAGTGGACGGTTCCGACATACAATGATCATATTCCCCGAAATGTCATGTGTCTAACTTCAATAATTTTGGCTGGGCAATGGTGAGTGAGTCAGGACTTTTTCTCTCAATGTCCTTTTTTCAGAACTTCACCCCTCCCAAAGAACCCCTTAAATTGGGTTTATGAAAAAGACTGTCGAACACCTATTTACTTATTTTTAAGCATTTTTTTCCCCTGAGTTTGATGAGTGAGTCTGTCAGTCAATCAGTTAGGACACTTTCTTTCCTGTTTTTTCCCCCCCAGAATTTCACCCCTCCCTATTGGCCCCTTAAATTGGATTTATGAAAAAACGGTCAAACATCTATTTACTTATTTTTTAAGCTGATTATTTTCCACTGAGTTTCAAACTCCTCTCCTATGTCGTTTAAGAGATACACGCTCCGTTAGGAATCCTTCAACCCCCACTTTTCACCCCTTTCATTTCATAATATACATCACATCGAAAAACCCTCAGACACGTGTCTTCTTATTTTTAATGATGAGTGTATATGCCGAGTATCACATCTCCCAATGAAACTAATCGGGAGATATTGTTATTCAATGAAATGCAGTTCTATCCCCTTAACACCCCTTTAGAACCTGAACATCCAAAAATCCTTCCTTAGTGCGCGTTTTCGACTTACCACGAACATATCCCCAACATTTCATGATTCTAACTTCAATAGTTTTGGCTGGGCGATGATGAGTCAGTCAGTCAGTCAGGACACTTGTTTTTATATAAGATATATATATATATATATATATATATATATATATATATATATACATAAATTATGTATAAACTTTTGAACTGACGGTGGTTTTGGGGTCTGGGGGATGTGAAACGCGAAGATATGTCGAAATTTTCCGGAAGTCGAAACATGGGACCCATTGCAATAGATAGCTTTCTAATGAAATCTACCTAATACGAGCCTTACAGTAGTCGCATATGATGTGTAACATCTGACATAGAAGAAACCTCACGTGAAATTGTTGATACACCGGTATTTTATAGTATTATTGGCACAAATAGTCGCCTCCGTAGCGTAGCGGTCAACATGGTAAGCTCTTGCCCCGGAGGTCCTGGATTCGATTCCCGGCTCTGCCACGAAATTTGAAAAGTGGTACGAGGACTGGAACGGGGTCTACTCAGCCTCGGGTGGCCCAAATGAGTAGAGGAGGTTCGATTCCCCCTCCGCCATCCTCGAAGTGATTTTCCGTGGTTTCCCACTTCGTCTTCGGGCAAATGCCGGGATGGTACTGTCCCCGATAATCCGGATAGTAGGCTGTCAGAAATCCGCCCCCTCAATCGGATTGCCAATAATCGATTGCACCGGCACAACTACATCAATGAAAATGGCACTGACAGATACCACCGAGATTAGAGCACAGTAGTTAACATGAAATTATTGTGGAACACACCAAAATATACGGGGGTTCATACTTACCTTTTACTTACCTATTCAATTTAATCTCGGGTCTGGGTTTTCAACTGGATCACTTAATAGTATGCCCTCACAATAACCTCCACCACGATATTTAAAATGAACCAAGTCGAAGACCAGAACATTTAAACTGCACTATAATTTATTTCACATAAAGAAAAAAAAAATATTGTAACAAAATTTAACAACAAAATAGTTATGGCTGTCTGAAGCCATTGTCAATGCAACCATGTCCTCCTGTAGGACTGTAGACTTCACATACAAAAATTCAGCTTTCTCTAGCTCAAAAGAACGTAATAATAACAATGCACATTGGAATGGATAAGGGAGCTGGGACGAGACATATAGCATTTGTTTCCTTGTTCATGAACTTCATAATTTAGTTCATTGACATACATTTATTAATAACCGCAAGGCCGCTAAGTAGATGACCTTGACCTCCACCATTCAGTTATCTGGCCACCTGCAATACACCCTAAGCAGTGTTGCATGCTTGCTTCGTCAAATGGACGCAGCTGCCTAACCAGTGTCACCATATTGTACAATACCCAAGGGGTATGCACCCCTTAGAGATCATCCCCCCCATCATCTGTCTAAATCTCATAAAAGGCAACCCTTTAAAAGCCTACCCAATATCCATCAATACTATAAGGGCAGCTGGCTACTCCATAAAGCAGCTCAACCCTTGCGTAATTATGACACACAGCGACATACTACAAACTGGTTCAACTATGCCACAACGCGCTGACAGAACAGAGGCTAAAGGTATAAAAGGTGCCTTAAGTGGGTCACGAGAATCTCTCCATCACCAGTGCTTCGACGAGACAGCCGGAGGCTAACGACAGTGTCAACCGAGGTGAGTCAGTCAGTCAGTGTTCAGAATCCTATTTTTGTAACCTAACACCCACAGTTTGTACTCACATTATAACATCACAAGATCCCTTAAAAGGGACTAACAGTTACTCATTGCTGACCAATAAACACTTGGTCAGTCTCTTACACTTGCATTACTGATCTACACTCTTCTTCACGTCCCCACGTCCTTCCTTACTCCCGTCACAGTCAGGCGTGACACACCGTAGTAATAACGCCAACTCAGACGTCATTGTATTCCTCACAGCGGCTCGCGTGCTCAAATGAAGCGCGTGCCGAACCGCTGACACTAGCAAGGTGATTATATAATAAGTAGCCGGCTGGGCGACTAGTACACCGACCCGCGTGCTAAGGCTACATCCCTTAAACCACATTTACAGTCTTTATAGGAACGCCCCCTAGTTCCTAGCACACCACAACACACTACACTGGTCAGCTTGCCCTGTCAAGGGGAGCTACCCTTATTTAGGCACAAACTCATAAATTAGTACAGCAACTCTCCCTTTTAGATCCACCCCCAAATAAGGGATCTAAAACACTGGTGGAGGCGGGGTCCTACGCATAGAGAAAAGGGACTCAACCAACGAGCCCTCGTAGGTAAAACGACCCCTTCCGTACCGCAAAAAGCCAAGCAAATTAGTGAGGAAATTTTTCCCCCAGACAAAAAGCACCATTTTTTTTTGTGTGCTCCAAATTAGCTACACAGGGGAACTTCTTAATAAACCAACCCCCTAACCCCATACAGAATCAAAGAAATATAAGAATACACTGTCAAACACGTACAGACTTTTTTTTATTCTTATTGTAGGCCCATACACTGCAGTCAGAATGGCACCTCATGCAGAGATTGCAAGCCATAGAGGCAATAGGGGTACGCCAATATTATTAACATTATTGTTCAGATGCCAAGGGCACATACAAAGCCGGCAAACACAAATACGGGCACTCCAAACAAAAATCGGGGCAATACAGGGCAAACAGCCATACACCCCGTCAGAGGGTAGGACAGCGCGATTAAGATGCGCATATACCCTCTTGAATCACATACATGAACACCTCAATAGGTTCCATATACAAAGAAACAGAATATACCGACAATTAATCACCACACATGGTCCCGTAATAGATAATGCAACCCTCGAGAGAATGAGGGTGCACTACACAAGTTTACACGCCCAATACAGGGAGCTAATTCGCGTCCAAGCGCTTCTCCAACTAGCGGCCACAAAACAATACAGAGCACAGAAACATTAATACATTAATACAGTAATTTGCAAGCAGGCCATGAGCCTCAATAAGGCAGTACACCCAAATTTGGGACAAATACCGTGAGCTACAAGCCAATAAGGCCATTTTTGAGTTCATGGTAGGGCCATCAGCCCACCCGAGAGAGGACATAAGCGTGGATACGCTGACTCGACAATTTGCGAGGATGTCCCTCTCGCCACGTACTGCCACAGAATGGAAGGAGTTCGCCGTGGCCACAGTCAAGAAGACGGCCAGGTTAGGCTCCAACTTACTACAAAATAAACCTAACACAAACACACGTCCTTCAGCTCCGGATCGGAAGGCAATTTTGCCAAACCGAGGGGCAGAGCCTAGAACAATCCCCTCGGAACAGAGGGACGAGAGGGAGTTGAAGCCAGGGCCATTAAGCACACATGATATGACAGGGAAACAAAGGGACATAACCACGTCATGGGCTGACGACATAGAGCCCGCCCTACAGTACATAAAGCCTACATACACGTACACAGATAGGCTAACACATTGGCAGGTGTCGGCCGTGGCCACAGGCCGAAAAACGGTCAGACTACACGCCACCACATTGCTAGGCCGGACACAAGCCATTAAGCGACCTTTACCGCCAGTTCAAAGGGCAAATTTGCCAGAACAAAGGCGAACACCGGTATTAGGCCCTCAGGGTGCACGATATACGCACGAACATTTTGACCGGGCATTACCACACAGTACACGGGGATTAGGAAAGGTGTTCTCACCTACCCCACAAAACCACGCAGTCAAATATATCCACACTCCCGTAAAATCTACTAGGGCAGCGTCAAGCACAATTAGGCCCTCGAATACAGGTACATTTAAACCTATAGACACGCGCTACGGTGGAAGGAGGCCTAAGCTTACTTTGCTAGAAATTCCGCCGGAAGGTAGCAAAGGAACACCCCAGTGGATTCCAAAGGCCTATAATATCGTAACAGGGCAAAACCCTTCACCTTTCTGAGCACTGAAGCTCGAAAGACGATAACGACTTCCACCAAGGCCACAGAAATAAACTAACATCGCTAACACCAAAATTATAGGCCACATAAGTTCTTTCACACGGGGGCGATAGGAAAATGGTCCAACAAGTACATAATCAACATGAAATCGCATATTTTTCTTTCTTATTTTATGTATATACAGTGCAATATAGGCAAAGTAGAAGGAACAATTCTAAATCCTTCTTGTTTTTTTTTTTTCTCGGAACCATGGCATTTTTCTCTCAGGCCATCAATGGTTATTGGGCGAAGTGATTAACGCCATAACGTAAAGTCTCTAATATGCTAAGCCAAGTGGAAGCCAAACAGGCTTCAGGCCGAAAAGGAGATATTTTGAACACAACTTAAGCATAAAATCACAGCATAAAGCTTAAGTGAGTCTTTCTAAGTAGAAATGACTAAACGTTCTACGTTAGGGTTCCACAGTTTGATAGATTCTCCTGTTGCGGGCGAAAGCCGTAAGTGTGGCAAGAATTAAGAATCTCAAACTAGTTTCAAAAAAAAAAAAAAAAATTTTTGGAGGTGTGCTTTAACCAACTAAAAAGCCCAATTGCACACCGGGATGAGACACTGTCATTTTGGTGAGTTACAATTACTTTGATAGGCAGGTTTGACTCCCACAGTGCACTGGCTTTGCTCGTGACGTGGATACAAGGGTATCAGTTACGTCTGGCAATGGCCTTCCTAAGGTGTACTAGACAGTGTCGGTAGATTCCCCTGAGACGTAACCAGATTACGGTAGTACTCACGTTACCAAATTGGTAAATACTACACTCAGGTCCCAATCACCATTTTTTTTCAAACACATAGTGCTCACGACATAATTTTTAGAGACTAACGCCACCTACTATTATTTTCTTTCAATGTGCTCTCTTAATGCAGAGCGGGGCATAAATAATTTTTTTTTGTTTCACACATTTAGCCCAAGAAAGAAAAATGGCCAAATAAACTATATATATATTTTATACATAGGTATACATAACACAACACTCGGGGACACAAGTATAGTCAATGGAAGGTTCTTTTGCAGACGGCCAATGCATATGAGATTTCCGAAGTGAAATGCCATGGCCTGTGGTTTGGATTCCAAGTAGAACGGAAATCCCGTGGCACACGATCTCTAGAAATGGTCACGTTAAACCACAAAATTCCCCTCTTGCCTTTTTATAATGCGAAGAGCACTAACAGAAAAGCAGGCTGATTAAGAACACATGTTCGGATACACAGCGTTATCGAAACAAGTAAACAAGCGACCGCGCAAGACATTGCAACCCGACACCCTCATACTCAGCATTAAAGCAGACGTCAGTGATAAACTGCGAGCCTTACAGACGACAGTTCCCAAAGCACACTGCACGGAATCATTCATAGCCAACCTAAGAACCCTATATCTTCAAAATTTACACTACGAGGAGAGGGCAAAAATAAGCAAACTCCTCGCAGGAAGGTATACTAGGGGTTGCGCATAGAAAAACACACAGCCCATTTGCCATAGTGTAGGCGGCACAGAAATGGCCACCAAATCTTTACAGACAACCGGCTTCGAACCCATGTCCACACACAAAAACCTCGTACCGAAAACTAACTAAACAACGGTATTTTCGGTACGAGAAACACAAACAAAATACAGACAGAATGCCCGCAGAACATGGACAACGCAGACATATAACACAGAGGATTACATAGAACACGGGTTCGAACCCCAGAGAAAATTGCACGCCAGGGAAAAACAAGCAGACGGCCTTCCAATCACACCAAAATTGGCCCATATAACGGCTTAAGACAGATAATACTACATTCCTGCGGCCAAATGACAGGCATAAAATTCCAGAAATACACTTGACAGGGAAAATGGACTTTCCAGACAGAGACATATAAATTTCGTAAGACAACGGTCTTACGGAATAATGGCCACACAACGGCAATAGTAGCAGGGCGGATTACCACATCGGGCCGCCAGGAATTTAACACAATGACCACACTGGCATACGTGCAGAAAAACACGCAACAGTGGTTAACCTACATAAAATCCCGGCCTGAAGTTACACACACAAACTGATGACTTGCAGACTTAGCCACTTTGCAACACTGTCGATGACAAAACGCGATTGTGTAGTGGCAGTGACCATGAATAAACAAATGCAGAACAATCATAACACTATACATTTTTCAACACTGCGAAAGCATTTATCAACAAGCAGACGTCACAGACCAAAACTTGTCGCAGGCCCAGAGTAGCACGTTCGTAAAGACGTTGGCAGGCCACGGGCGCTTCCTACCCATACACAATATACACAGTAGGACTTAGCTCTACAGCAGACCAGGCGTCCGCGTGGTGTAGCGGAGCGTAGTCACACACACACACACAAACGCGCTCACCAATCAGGGGCGAACATAGGGACTTTGAGGAAACGGGACCTCCCCTTAACAACTTCTTTTTGCGACCCTAGTCCCGAAACAAATCATTCCAGGCGACTAGGACTTAGCCCTATAACGGACCAGAGTAGGTCGTGAAGCTTCGCTATCCCAAAGCGCGGATAGAAAACCAACATGGACCAAGGGAGGATGACAAGAGAACATGCTAACAGCGTCCCACTCTACTCCCTTCCCATAACCTTTTCACGTCCAGACATAAACAACGCAAACACATCTACACGACCATGAACAGATACACTACACTACAAAGTATACATAAGGGTTGGTAAACTTCATGTGTTTACAGAAAGGGCATGCTACGCCCTGAGCCCCACCGCTATCACCTGAATGAGAGGGGTGCATCGGCCAACAACAACTAAGCGTAATGCACATCTCCATCTGAGAGATGAGGCCATAAGTAATAAATACTAACCATTTTTTTTTTAAATTTAAATCATCCCGCATGAGAGGGAAATATATTAGTATTATGCCTCAACCTACACCTATCCATACATGAGTGCAAACGCCTCATATCCAGACGCATGCATGTACATCCCATCCATTCACCAGGGGATATTGATATCAGACCGGCATGGATTTTTATTTTATTTTTTGCAACCCCGGGAATTACCTGCCCCGTTCCACTCACTGTAGGAGCATCCCAGCACAAAAACCGGTTCCAGGCCGCCACTAACGCGGAATTCGGAAGTGCGCAACCTCCTCCTACCCTGCTTTAACCCACTCTACAGATAACTACCCCCAGATCACAATAACAGGGTACCTGACGCCACAGACCCTACTAACACCTCCATCAAGGTTAAAAAAGAGCATTATCGCTGGAGAAGCTGATATAGCACAGGTAGCCTAAAGTAGTCTACGTATGTAGAGGTTTTACCAGCCCACCACACTGGAAGTATTTTACATTTGACACTTTTTACACAGGTTACACCTATATTTAAAAAAAAAAGGGAATCTGAAACACCCTGGCTGATGATACCGGCGTTAGCCAAAGGTCAAAAGCACAACACTAGGGGCAGAGCTGGGGAAGGCGATGTGGACCCTTACCCCAGTCGGCTCATCAAATTACTGACGACTAGACCAAATAGACGAACCACGTAAGGTCAAAGCATTCGCGGCCTGGTCGGGCAAGCTCTGGAATCCTAGGTGCGCATAAACCGCCCCTGGGAGGAAGGGATGCTAAACCCACTTTGAGCCACGGTCGTCGAAGCCAAGACCTGCAGGGAGACTTTCTGAGAATGGCGGGAGAAATAGCTCACTCCGCGTCGGCCTCGGGAGCTATCCCTAGAGACGACCATATTATGACTAGACTGTTAGTTAAATTTACGTAAGTAAGACTTCCATGGCGGGAAGCAAAACTCCTGTGCGTTGGAGCATACTACGGCGGCCCATAGAGGCAAATTTATATATCAATGCGAAAATGCATACTACGGCGGCCCATAGAGGCAACTTTATATATCAATGCGAAAATGCATACTACGGCGGCCCATAGAGGCAAATATCACTGCGAAAGCAGATTGCGACGGCCGATTAAGGCGGAGAGGATATTATGCCATTGGACCACACTGTCCAATGCCCACATAAATGACGACGCATCGGGCAGTCAGAGTGCATTAAGAGATGGGGCATTGCGCGCCCCTCACAGGAGCCAAGTGGGCGGCTCACCTACGACTAATCGGAACGGCAAAACGAGCACGACAAGGAAGTTACAGCGGGCGGAACGGTTAGCTTAGTGGCACCGTAAGCCGCCCGCGGATAGATTAATCCTAGTAATAGACGTCGACACTAGACTTAAGGGGACGGAATCTAGCGACCCTAGAGACAACCGGTGTTTCTGGGGCTCGTGCGGGTGGTGATCTGGGGATTTAATTGCCCCAGGCGATCGTCCTAGGCCAAATTTAGTTATAGACGGTTGCATTTGACACGCAACCTAGGATTAAGCAAATTTAATGAACACTGTTGCAATTCAGCACAGCATCTTTCGGCCATAGATTAAGGCAACCCTCTCGGCTTAGATGTAGTTTTTTTTTATATATATACCATAAGTAGAATAAGTGGTATAAGAGAACGCCGTTCGGCGCCTGATGACCCACAAATCCGTCATCAGGGTAAGTCCGATAATTCATGATAAGTTATTATAATGTAGCATAGTCTTACATTTAAGACAATTTTTTTTAATATATATATTGAGGTAAAATTTCGGCGCCTGGCGGCCCAAATTCGTTGCCAGGGTAAGCCCAATACTACAACACATTAGGAAATGACGTCACGGCACCATATAGGGTAAGCCCGGCCATATATCGAGTAATAATAACCATGCCATTCTTTTCACAGGTAAAAAGGGGCTTCAGACTGTGGCAACGCTGCCACAGGAAGCGGCATATGGAATAGGGAATTTCAATGTTTTGTTAACCTCTCCATTTTTTTTTTGCAGGCATTGTCACCTAGAATATGACACGTGTAATTATGATTTTGCTGCCAGATAGCAGCAACATGCTATTTAATGCCCCCTTATTGTAGTATTATACCTGTGCATACTAACCTCCATTTAACATTCATTCTCACTTACACACTCACTACATTTTTTTTTACAGCTACACGTCAATAATCTGCACAGCGGGAATGATGCCTGTGGGGCATCAAGCTTGCTGGCAGATCTACATAAAACAAAAACACTTGAAGCGTCAAAATGCGACGCAGCTTACGGCGATGAGGGCGCAACCGGCATGTGGCGGCGACCCTCATGGCCAAGTGTGCAAGCATTCACCCACAGAGGATGCTTCACAGACTAGGTATTAAGAATACACTGCAAGCGGTACGACCACTCAACCGTGCCAAGAGGTGGCCGTATAGGATCAGCCGTGATACGGCAAGCGTACGTACAAGCAGGTAGCGTGCACGCGAGGATCCAAATAAAAACTAGAATTATAAGGGTTTAGCGCGCTTAAGTAGACATAAGGTCATTGTAGTTCATAATTTTAAAGAGTAAACTACATACATATTCATGCGCCCACGGGCAATTATTCCAATGGAAATTCCTAAATGTCAGCATCGCAACATAATATTTTTGTCTGTTTATCAAGTTCACGTGTACACGATGTCTATATTTTTGTTTTGTTTTGTTTCGTTTGCTAAGGTAACACGTAACCAATGTCTGTGAATTGTTTTTTTTCATTTTTCTCTCTTCTAACTTCCCCATTTGTCAGGGTGTTCCGTTTTTCCCACACAAATAAATACTTTTGAATATTTCCTTTAAATTATACCCTGGAACACCCATTTTCTTTCTATTCTCTCCTATCTTCTTTATTGCGGGGAGCACTTTTTCCCCAAGATAGGGCGGACGACGCAATCATCCGTTCGGCCCTGGGTTTTTCCTCCCTGCACAACTATGTAACCATGTATAACCATGTTTTTTTTTCTTTTTTATGCCGACAACGGCAATGGCGATTGTGCCTCAATAGCAATTATTTTCTTTATTCAACGATGTTAATGCACATTTCACCATGCAATGTAAAATTTATATACATATATATCTATGTACACCCCATAACCCTCCCCTCTGAACACGGGCTGACCGCACACCTACACTTCTGCACGACGACACCCGTTCCATACGACGACGCTTACGACGCCACCACCAGAAGAGACGAGGGGGATTCAAAAACTACTACGACAACATCCCAACCCCAAGTGCCCTTCCCGGTCGCGAGGACGCGACCAAATGGAGGAAGAGGCTTGTACAATACCCAAGGGGTATGCACCCCTTAGAGATCATCCCCCCCATCATCTGTCTAAATCTCATAAAAGGCAACCCTTTAAAAGCCTACCCAATATCCATCAATACTATAAGGGCAGCTGGCTACTCCATAAAGCAGCTCAACCCTTGCGTAATTATGACACACAGCGACATACTACAAACTGGTTCAACTATGCCACAACGCGCTGACAGAACAGAGGCTAAAGGTATAAAAGGTGCCTTAAGTGGGTCACGAGAATCTCTCCATCACCAGTGCTTCGACGAGACAGCCGGAGGCTAACGACAGTGTCAACCGAGGTGAGTCAGTCAGTCAGTGTTCAGAATCCTATTTTTGTAACCTAACACCCACAGTTTGTACTCACATTATAACATCACAAGATCCCTTAAAAGGGACTAACAGTTACTCATTGCTGACCAATAAACACTTGGTCAGTCTCTTACACTTGCATTACTGATCTACACTCTTCTTCACGTCCCCACGTCCTTCCTTACTCCCGTCACAGTCAGGCGTGACACACCGTAGTAATAACGCCAACTCAGACGTCATTGTATTCCTCACAGCGGCTCGCGTGCTCAAATGAAGCGCGTGCCGAACCGCTGACACTAGCAAGGTGATTATATAATAAGTAGCCGGCTGGGCGACTAGTACACCGACCCGCGTGCTAAGGCTACATCCCTTAAACCACATTTACAGTCTTTATAGGAACGCCCCCTAGTTCCTAGCACACCACAACACACTACACTGGTCAGCTTGCCCTGTCAAGGGGAGCTACCCTTATTTAGGCACAAACTCATAAATTAGTACAGCAACTCTCCCTTTTAGATCCACCCCCAAATAAGGGATCTAAAACAATATGCTGGCCAACGCAGAGTCTAGCTCTCATTCAAAACAATTTAAATGCTCACATCTCAACTCAAATATTATCACGCAAAATTTATGCAAGTTCCGTTCACATTGCATTGGATTACTCTGTTAATCTCAAATATTATTTAAATGTTTATTCCAATTATCGAACTAGCGTTGTTTAAATGTTAATAGCAAAACGCATAATGTTATATCATAGTGTTCAATAATTATTTATAACATTAAGATTGTCATTTAGACTTTCACGGCCCGTGTTATTATTCATAATGTTGAATTTTGGGCTTATGCCGTGTTTTATTATACTAATATTCGACGCGTTTCGAAAGAAACCATGTCTTTCATCGTCAGGAATAATCTGGAATACGACAATATTGCTAAGAGAAAGCAACGAAGAACATATAGAAGGTGCCCAAAGATGGTCGCCATTATAGCCCCATGTTAGGGACAACGGAAAGCAGCAGTGAATTACTTTCTCAGGGTTCTGATAATAGGTAGCCAGGATTCACTGAGATTGTAGCCGGTGTCGCGGTTGAAATTATCTGGGTGTTTACGTATTTCAACCGCCTCCCTGATGATTCTGGGACGATATTGCTTTATACGGGCAAGAACATCCACTCCTTGGAACATGACATCATGGCCAGGTGTTAAAGCATGATCGGCAACAGCTGATTTATCAGGTTGAATGAGCCTGATACATCTATTATGTTCCTTAATGCGAGTGCATATTGTTCTCGAAGTCTGCCCGATGTAAACCTTGCCACAAGTACAGGGAACTCTTTAGATACCCGGTTGTTGCAATTTAGGCAAACTGTCCTTAGTTGGTCGCAGGAGTTGCCTAATCTTAACAGAAGTTCCAAATACAGTCAGTATGTTGTACCGACGTAGGATTTTAGCAATACGATCCGTTGTGTTATGTATGTACGGAAGGTAAGCAGTTCCTCTTACATCTCTTTTCTCAACTGACGTCCTATTATTATTTGTTGGTTTCAGAACCGTAGAAATCAAAGCCTTGCTATAACCGTTGCTCTCAAAGGTGGTTCGCAGGGTGTTAATTTCTTCTTGTAAAGAAGACACTTCACAAATCCTCCTAGCCCTGGTAGTTAGAGTTGTAAGGATACCATGTTTCTGGGCAGGGTGATGGTTAGAACTTGCGTGGAGATATCTATTGGTGTGTGTTGGCTTACGAAAAACGCTGTGTCCTAAAGATCCATCCTCTTTCTTGGTGACGAGAACATCTAAAAAAGGTATTTTGTCGTCAGATTCCTTTTCCATGGTGAAACAAATAGAAGGGTGCTGGAGATTAAGGTGATCCAGGAAATGGCTAAGATTTTCCTCACCTTCCGTCCAAACAACGAACGTGTCATCGACATAACGCCACCAGATCTTCGGTTTGAAAGGAGCCGACGACAAAGCTTTCTCTTCAAAGTTCTCCATGAAGAAATTAGCCACAACAGGAGAGAGAGGACTACCCATGGCCACACCATCAGTCTGCTCATAAAAATTCCCATTCCATAGAAAGTAGGAGGAGGTCATGCAGTGATAAAAAAGTCTTGTGATGTCTTCAGGAAAAAAGCCATTAATGATAGACATAACACCATCAATAGGTACTCTCGTAAACAGAGACACCACGTCGAGACTCACTAGAATATCACCCGGCTGAAGTGTTATAGCTTTTAACTTTTCCACGAAGTGTGTGGAATCCTTAATGTACGAAGGCGTGTTACCCAGAAGCGGCTGAAGTAGTCTACCTAAGTATTTGGAAAGGGCATATGTAGGAGAACCAATCGTACTAACAATAGGTCTAAGAGGAACATCTTCCTTATGTATTTTAGGAAGATCATAGAGTCTCGGAGGAATAGCATCCCCTGGAAGGAGAGTCTTCGCTGCATCCGCTGGATTGCTTGATCAATTTGACGGTGACATTTGAGTAGCGAGTAGTAGGATCACGACTATTAATCCTATATACAGGATTATGATTCCAAGATCTCGTCTTTGTTATCAGATCCTGGAACCTGCGCCCTCGGAGAATAGAACAGCTTCCTCCTCCGGAAATCGCACTGCTCCGTGTAGACGATAGACATCCTTCTGGCAAAACTCTTCTTTGTGTGCTGGGAAAAACCCTTGCCCCTCTTGAAAGTTCCCTGAAGTTCTTGTAGAAATCAGCCATGAAGTTCATTGCAAATATTTCCGCAGAAATGTTCATAAATGAGGAGTATGAATTTATTTCCACTGCCATTTGATGTAATTCAGCGATGGATTACGATGCATGAGTGTAGCTGAATGTTCACTACATGCTCGTCTTTGTAGAATGACGATTATCGAAGCTCCATGTTGCTACTTCACACTACTGATGTATGTCCCAATTGCATTAAAGTTTTAGACTTCCATCTCCACTTCCATTATAATGTTAGTCGAAAGTACTGCCAGATTGTATAGTTCCATTGTAGAATGTAGCGTTGTATCACCAAATGTAATCTTCAGTATCACGGTTACAATACACGTGTCTGCCGTAGCGTAGAATGTGGTATTAAAAGTGCTTCTCAGGATTCGAGAAAAACACTTTTCTCTGCAGTCTTTAAATGCGAATATCTTCTGAAGTATTATAATGAAAATGTTCAACTTTCGCACACGCCTCAATATTGTAATGTACTATTGAATTAGTATAAATGCAGTAGCTAATTCTTGATAGATAAACTTGTAGAATCGTTTATGTGTGCGCTCCAACTTCGCCTAGTTTTAGTAACAGTAAAATTGCACTGCTGGATACCCAATACTGTTCGATGTGGTGGTCTCTGCCACGCTTGCTTATGACGATATGCTTGTTCTATCAGAACACGAAGTCAGACTAACAAGTCAGAATAAAACCACGAAGTGAGAGGATCCTCTCTGCTGTGAAAGGCCTTTTATCAACTTTGAAGGGGCGTATCCATCCCTACCATAGCATCTTCTTCCATCATTACTCGAAGTTCCAACTTTGGCTATTCTTGACGGATTTTCAGATTTCAAAAACATATAATAAATTTCTTCAAAATTCCATATCAATGCCATAACTGAAAATAGTTTTCCACAATTCTGCATGCCAAAAGTTATTAAATATGGTAGTTTCAGTAATCTCCGTCTCCCTTCAAGCTATCATTCATGGTTCGAGCCTCTCCTCCAATAGCGTAACTTCTTCCTCAGCACGTTTACTTGCTTCCCTGCGACTGCGTCGTAAATCTAAGATCCTTCTCGAACAAAATCGTGACGTCAGCAAGAATCTAAGCTCAGCCAGCCTACTTGCTCGAGCGTTGCGTCATCCACGCCTACGTCATGAATATACACGTCACAACTATGACGGCCATAACTTTATTCACATATGCCAATACAGCCACCGTGGTCTCAGTATAATTCAATTTACGGGGGCAGTACCTTCTTCAAGGCCACGGCCGCCTCCTTCGCTCTTCCTTGTCTATCCATCCTAACCATCCCTTACCTTCCCTCATGAGGCCCCTGTTCGCTTTGCAGGTGAGGCCGCCTGGGCGAGGTGCCAATCACACCTCACCAGTTGTATCCCTTCCGATTCGATGTTCCCCGCTCTAGGAGACTTCCCGTAGAGGCGTTAGTGGTGAGTTCCCTCGCTGAGTCCGTGGGTTCCACCAACCTGGAGGGTAAAAAAAAAAAAAATTGGCACAAATATTAATCTATTGTAAAAGGGAGTGTTTTACAGATATTGTAGTTTATAATACTGAACTAATTTTATTAGATGATTTGTAGCTTCCACCAGCACTAGCCTAAATAAAGAATACGATATGGATCAACTAGATTAATAGACGCGACACCGCTCATAAGCTTAAATTCCTTATAAACAGGTCCTCTCGATTCACAGACCAAAACGAATTTCATATGGATTCTGTTAAAATGAGTCATATTGATATGATAAATATCGTTTAAAATGATAATCTGGAAGCAAAAATATCTACTCCGCCCAGGATTCGAACCCAAGATCTCTAGATTCACAGTCATACGCAATAACACCACGTCTATTTCGACTACGCAAATATTGTGCACAAGATGGTGACTTATTTCCACGTTCCAATAATACTGCATTACGGAATTAAGTTTCATTCATATTTTGCTTGTTTCGATAATGTTCCTGAGTGACATTGAGTTTAAAATGCGTTATGCCAATGCAATGCCAACTACTTACAATGTTTGATATTAAGGCATTTCACCATTTAAATACTGATACGAAGACTTCGAACATGTACCATGTCATTTGTTTAAATCACTTGACACCAGAGTTCACATGAGCGTTTTCCGTTCAGTATGTCATATACATTCCACATGGCCGAGAGTGCGTCATGGTATCAATTTTCGACACCGCGCGCTGATTGTTTCTCTTACCAGTGCCAGCTGGATCGATCGATCGAGTTGGCAGTGCGTCTTATACTTCCGTTCGATCCACCACTGCCAGCTAGGGCACACTTCCATTCGATCGATCGAGCAGGCAGTGCATACTTCCGTTGTCCACCACTGCCAGCTAGTACACTTCCGTTTGATCGATCGAGCGGGCAGTGCATACTTCCGTTGTCCACCACTGCCAGCTAGTATACTTCCGTTTGATCGATCGAGCGGACATTGCATACTTCCGTTTGATCCACCACTGCCAGCTCGATCGTTCCGATCCACTTCTATCCCCAATTTTCAAAATCACTCCCACAAAACTATCCAGCAACCGAGCGGAAAGATGTTATACATCAATAAGTATTTAAGTGAAGAAATGAATGAATGAATGAATGAATGAATGAATGAATGAATGCATAATTAAATAAATAAATAGCATTATCATTTCCACGACGCGTTGATGACCATCTTCATGACTGATTTTCTCTGTAAAATACAAGATCATATAGCCGAAAACATCTCTTATCAATCCCGCAGGTACTTTAATCGTTAGTTAGTTAGTTACTTAGTTAGATAGTTATTGTTGTTTTAAGGGATGAAACAGCGAGGTCATCTTTATTAATTGTTATTTGGAGTATTCTTCGCATTACTCTTTTTTAGAATTTGTATTTTACTGATATTTGAAAAATTGTAGTAAATTTGTTTCATGGTCATTCATAGAATGATAAATCCTCATAACATTCCTAGGATTATTTTTGTCACTGTCTTTCCAAAATTTATGAACACCCCTTTATCATAGAATATGTCATTCCCTTTTGGGAACAAAGGGATCTGTTCGGACATCAACACCCTGTGTAACTATTCACCACACATACAGTGTTCCTACGGAATATCTAAACTAGGTTTATGTACATTCAAACACCGAGAGTGTGATGCAATCAACTGAGATGTCCTGTAAAGTAATAAAGGCTTCACCTGTGTTCTCACAATATCGTCGGTGACGGCGGAACAGAAACTCCGAACAGAGTTTTATGTATCGCTAACGAATTATTGCATATTTTTCACGTACTTCACATGATGCGACACACAGATATCCTACTGCAACGAACCATCTGTTATCTGACACAGCGCCTGTCAGGCTTTGACAATGAACAATGACGAACCTGTCATATTTGATGTATGTGCAATCGACTTTCGTTAAAGGAATTTAAAAGAGCGAAGGGTTTCCCATTATTTACACCTGGTAATGCTCAAAGTTACCTATTGATAAATACCTTTTTGGATACCGATTTCCAAGTGTTGGGATTGCTACTAAAATGTATTTTGAGTGCCTGTAAATATAGAACCTTCCTCGTGGAGAATTGTTCTGTCCCACTCGTCTCTATGCTTTATTTTGGATCACCCCACAGCGTAGTTGTGCGTGTTAATTCGTATACCACGACTGAGACGGAAAGCTGCAGCAAGTCCGGAGATCGGAGCTTCGAATCACAGCGCTGAGAGCGGCTATACTGAGTGTAGATTTTCCGCGGTTTTTCCACACTCCTTCCAGGCAAATGCCGGGATAGCATTATTTTAGTCCAGGGGCACCTAGCGCCTTTACTGACCCCAATAATTGCGGCGACATACACTGCTACTGACACCACAGAAACATAGGTTATCAGACAAGTTCAAAATACACACACCCAAGTACACGGGGCTGATGACCAAAGTTGTCTCAAGATACAGAGATGCCTCCCATACCATAACACTTGGACAACCGAATGATCATAATGTGAATTGACAGCAAGAACAAGACTGATTTCGGATTTTTCTCCATGTTGCCAGCACGTTGTTGTTAGGGTTTTTGCGACATCGTGGCCGTGTAGCCCCGTAATTTTGAGTGTGTGTAGAAGCTGTGTGATAACCTGTGTCACTGTGATGTCTGTACTACTGTGTGTATTGTCATCGAGGTAGGATTTGGGCAGGAAGCGGTCGTCGCCTTATATAAGGCATTTTTGACTGGCGTAGAAGTGGTAAAATACGGAAAATCACTTCATGGATGTCTGAGGTAGGAATCCCGACACTGATTAAACATTCGATTTCGGTCTGAGGGCTGGAAAGGAGTATACTCAGCCATGTGAGGCAAATCTGAGAAGAGATGGGTTCGATTCCCATCTCACCCGTCTTGGAAGTGGTTTTCCGTGGTTTCTCCCTTTTACTGCAGGTGGTTGCCGGGATTATACCTAATTTAAAGCCATGGCCTCCTCATAGACTATCCTAGTCCCGATCTCAAATACGCATACAACCTAATGGCCATAAAGCCCTTAAATGAATCAACAACAACACACTTTGAATTAATTGGGTTTGGTATTATAGTAATATTGCTACTTCCTTTTGCATTAGTCTGATCGTTGGCCGCGGTTTTGGACATCCATGAAATTCTCTCACTCAGCAATAATATTGCTACTTCCTTTTGCATTAGTCTGATCGTTGGCCGCGGTTTTAGACATCCATGAAATTCTCTCACTCAACAAATATTAAGCTACGTGTATATAGGGCGTTCAATGCATTATTTGATGAGATATTCTTCAAGATGCAGATTGGCCTTTACCAACGTCAACAGGGGAATGTTTGCTCAAATCCTAGTTGACCCTCAAGATTGTTCTGTATCCAAACATAACTATCAAGATGAGATTGGTTAAGCTCTCCCAACAGCCGATATGAATATACACTGCTGTGCAAAACTTAAGGGAACCGGACGTGTGAATCGATATAAAAATGTAGCTTCCGATGTTTTGTTACATATCTCAGAAACTACAATAGATATTTCCTTGAATATTTTTTCGGTATATTCAAAGTACATTAATAATTATTTATGGTAGAATTTGAAGCTTCTATGTTGAATATTTTGTGTCAGAGAGGGCATTACAAAAACAATCTTAAAAAAACTATATTGTTAAAAATTCCCTTAACTGATGTCCCTTTTTCTGAGCTAATACTCAAACCAGACCCAAAAAACATTGCATGCATAATATTTGAATCATTTTTGAGCCACTGAGGTTAAAGTATTGTCCTTTTGTATACAGGAGTTGAGTTTATTTTTTACATCCTAGTTGAATTCTGAGAAAATGGTACATGAAGTTTTAAAAAGTATGACTTACGGAAAACACAAAAAGAATGTTTGGCTAGTAGCTACAGTATAGCCTTAAAACATTATGTTTAAACCTAATTTTATTGCATGAAATATCACTTCAGCACAATAATTGATACACCAAATTCTTCAGGAAAGATGGGAGATTATTTTAAGTTAAAAATAAGTTATTTGACTTTTTTGAGCCTATCACACGTCCTGGTTCACTTAAGGACAAAACTGTTGCCAGTAACAAAGCTCGTTGAACCTCAAACCATACATGGGAAGATCTGCTGCAGTATGGTACAGAAAGCAACTGATAGGAATATTCGATGTGAGGAACAGAAATGCCACTTTTATACCGAGATGTCTCCCATACCATAACACTTGGACCACCGAATGATCATGTTCGACAATGCTCCTGGGTGCATTACGTGTTCCCACCTCTCGCCAGATGAGGGTACATCTCGAATCACTACCCAGACAGAATTTGCTCCCATCTGAGAAGAGCACTCGTTGGTCCAGACCTGATGCTCTTGGCACCATCGCAAACGGTGCCGCCGATGTGCGGGAGTCAACGGAGCAAGTCCGGTTTCTAGATACGTGTAGGCGACCATGGTACCGCACATCAAGTCATTTCCACCGAGGCGTTATGGTATGTGGCTTCATCCATCTCGCCCTTAAGTTTTGCACAGCTGTGTATTAGAAGAAATAAACTGAATGTTGGTTGAGGCTTTCATGGCCTATTTTATCAAATACCCAAAGTTAGCCTATGTATAAATCCACTAATGTACAGTAAATGAAGTTACAATAAATTCATACCATTAGTTATTTGTCAATAAAAACCTATTTGAATTAAATATGATTAATTTTGAATGTATACATTATTATTATTATTATTCTTTCGATTCGGCCATCTAAGGACCACGTCATTTCAACTGTTTCTTGTTACACCGAGCTTTAACATCCTCCCAGTACTTTCGCATTAGATCTCGATGCTGTTGTTTCCTTTCTGCAGTCCACTTCTTGCCAGTTGGAAGCTTTGGCTTTTCTTGAAAACATCGGTGTGCTGTTAGTTTTTGTTTAAGGTTGGCACGTTCCCAAATATCGTTGCCTGTAATTCCCACTTCTTGTAAATCTTTGTCCACCTCAGTGAACCAAGCTCCTTTGGTTTTCTTTTTGAGGAAGTAGGTGAACATTCTATTTGTCAATCGTGCTGGGTTCATTCTTGTTATATGACAGTAAAAGGCAATTCTCCGTTTCCTCATGGTATCAGTTATTTTTTCCACATGGGTGTAAAGTTCGTGGTTGTGCCGTCTCCTACATCCCCCATTTTCTTTTACCGGACCCAAGATTTTTCTTAGAATTTTTCTTTCTTTCACTTCCAGATTCTCTGTTAGTCCCTTGCGATGCATGCACGGCACTCTGCAGCATACAAAGCCTCTGGACGGATGACTGTTTGGTAGTGTCTTAACTTGGCATTTGTTGATATGGATTTCTTGTTGTAAATGGCCTTTGTTAGATTATATGCCATTTCCATTTTCCTGATTCGCGACTCGAAAGCTGCCTTCTCGGAGAAATTGGGGTCTATCCACTCACCCAAATATTAGAACGCTTTCGTTTGCTTGATTTTCCCCTGTCCTACATCCAGCTCTTTTGGCGCAAGCTTGATATTAGTGATGAATACTGTTTTTTTTTTCAAAGGAGATCTTAAGGCCCGTTTTTTCTGTTTGAATCTGGAGTTCATTAATTTGCGCTGCGGCTGCATCGAGGGAATCTGAAAAAATTGCGAGGTCATCTGCGAACGCTAGGCAGTCAACTATCAGGTTCTGTTTTTTGTAGCCCAATCTGACTTCATTTTTAGCCTACTTTCGATTTTTGCAAAAAATGAAAGTAGACTTATGAGATCACTACAGGGCGAAAAAATGTGTGTCTGTCTGTGTGTGTGTATGTGTGTGTGTCTGTGTGAATGTGTGTGAGTGTGTGTACTCTGAATGTCTGTCCCCCCCTATCAATTCGAACACGGTGAGCGCAAATTGAACGAAATTTGGTACAAAGGTAGCACTAGCAAAGATCACCTCAGTGTCATGTCTTATATCGCCGCCATCTTGACGGAAACGTAATGGCGGCCACACAAATGTTCAAAGCTTAAATCAATTTACGACTAACCTAATCATCCGATCTCTACCAAATTTTGCAAAAACATACCTTGATGGAGGGAGCATTCTTTGACAAACCTAATAGGTCATTAGCATAATAGTTTGCGGATGGCGGCCATCTTTGTGTCAAAATCGATTACCCCTATTAATTCGATCACGGTGAAACCGAATGGTATGAAATTTAGTACAGAGGTAGCACTAGCAAAGGGCACCCCAGTGTCATGTTTTATATCGCCGCCATCTTGACGGAAACGTAATGGCGGCCACCCAAATGTTCAAAGCTTAAATCAAATTACGACTAACCTAATCATCCGATCTCTACCAAATTTTTCAACAACATACCTTTATGAAAGGAGCATCCTTTGACAAATCTAATAGGTCATTAGCCAAATAGTTTGCGGATGGCGGCCATCCTTGTGTCAAAATCGATTACCCCTATTAATTCGAACACGGTGAAACCGAATGGAATGAAATTTGGTACAGAGGTAGCACTAGCAAAGGGCACCTCAGTGTCATGTTTTATATCACCGCCATCTTGACGGACACGTAATGGCGGCCACACAAATGTTCAAAGCTTAAATCAAATTACGACTAACCTAATCATCCGATCCCTACCAAATTTTGCAACAACATACCTTTATGGAGGAAGCATCCTTTGACAAATCTAATAGGTCATTAGCCTAATAGTTTGCGGATGGCGGCCATCTTTGTGTCAAAATCGATTACCCCTATTAATTCGAACACGGTGAAACGGAATGGAATGAAATTTGGTACAGAGGTAGCAGTAGCAAAGGGCACCTCAGTGTCATGTTTTATATCGCCGCCATCTTGACGGCAACGTAATGGGGGCCACACAAATATTCATAGCTTAAATCAAATTACGATTAACCTAATCATCCGATCTCTACCAAATTTTGCATCAACATACCATTATGGAGGGAGCATCCTTTGACAAATCTAATAGGTCATTAGCCTAATATTTTGCGGATGGCGGCCATCTTTGTGTCAAAATCGATTACCCCTATTAATTCGAACACGGTGAAACCGAATGGAACGAAATTTGGTACAGAGGTAGCACTAGAAAAGGCACCTCAGTGTCATGTTTTATATCACCGCCATCTTGACGGAAACGTAATCGCGGCCACCCAAATGTTAAAGGCTAAAATGTAATTACGACCAACCTAATAATCTAGTCTCTACCAAATTTTGCTACAACAAATCTTTATGTGGGAAGCATATTCTGACCAAACTGCTAGATCATCAGCCCAATAGTTTGCAGATGGTGGCCAAGTATGTGTGCAAATCGATTCCCCCTATCAATTCAAACACGGTGAAACCGAATTGAACGAAATTTGGTACAGAGGTAGCACTAGCAAAAGGCACCTCAGTGTCATGTTTTATATCGCCGCCATCTTGACGGAAACGGAATGACGGCCACCCAAATGTTCAAAGCTTAAATCAAATTTCGACCATCCTAATAATTTGATCTCTACCGGATTTTGCAACAACATGCCTTTTTGTGGAAAGCATCTTATGACTGACTACAAGGTCATCAGCCCAATAGTTTGCAAATAGCGGCCTTGTATGTGTGCAAATCCATTCCCCAGATCAATTCAAACACGGTGAAACTGAATTGAATGAATTATTTTTTACAGAGGTAGCACTAGCAAAGGGCACCTCATATTCATGTTTAATATCCCTACAGCACGTTGTATTTCAACAAGCTACTACAACCAACAGTCAATTATACTCCTTGAAAAGGACAAAGAGTTATAACAATACCCATGCATTTAGGAGGAAGTAGGCTATATGTTCTTTACTGAACATCTTGTCATACTTGTTAATGTTCATTACTTTTCGCCACTGCCGGATGACTTTTTCGAGCACACAGTTGAAGAGCAAAGGTGAAAGTCCATCTCCCTGTCTTACACCAGTCTTGATTTCGAAGGGCTCTGAAATTTTCCCCCTGAATTTCACTTTGGAAGCAGTGTTGGTTAAGGTTTTCTGAATAATTGCTTTTATTTTGTTGTCCAGTCCCAGTTCTTTTAGTATTTCAAATAGGGTGGTTGGATCGATAGAGTCATAAGCCTTTTTGAAGTCAATGAAGGTCACTACAAACTGTTTGTTTCTAAGCTTCAGATATGAAAGAACATATTTCAGGTTCAAAATCTGTTCGGCACATGATCGTCCCTTCCGAAATCCCCCTTGATATTCCCCTAATTGTGGATCCAACTGTTCTGCTCTAGTTTGAAGGGCTCTTGAAAGGATTTTGTATGTTATTGCAAGGAAGGAGATGCCACGGTAATTGTTCACATTCGTTCTATCACCTTTTTTGTGAAGAGGGTGAAGCAGAGCTGATGTCCAATCAATAAGGAGTTCCTCATTTTCCCATATCTCACTAATTCTTTCTCGTAGTTTCTTGATAGCTACGTAGCCAGAATGCTTCCATAATTCGGCGATTATTGAATCCTCGCCTGGTGCCTTATTGTTTTTAAGTGACTGAATGATCTGCATAACTTCTTCTTTGGTTGGTGGTGTAGAGTCCGGGTTTGTATTTGGATTGTCTTCAAATGTGAATGAGGATCCTGGGCTTTCAGAGTTGGGGAGAGTCTCAAAATAATTTGCCAGGATAGTGCAGTTGTCCTTGTCATTATAGGCAGTTTTTCCCTCATGATCTTTGAAGTGTAGGCTAGGTGGAGTGTATTTAGTGAGATTCTGTCTGAAAGTTCTGTAGAAATCTCGAGTATTGTATTCTTCTTCTTCTTCTTCCTCTTCTTCTTCTTCTTCTTCTTCTTCTTATTATTATTATTATTATTATTTGTTCAATTTTGGCCTACTTTGGACCACGGGAAACAATTCACTTGCTGATTAGTCCTTTTTTCTGCTCCCAGAAATTCTTCATCCTTTCACTGTGGATTCTCTTCCTTTCTTCCGACCAGATGATCTTGGCTCTTCTCCTCTGCTTTTCCTGGAACCCCTTGAATGCATCAATCGTAACTCGAAACACTTCTCAATTCCAGATCTCATTTGGACTGAACCCCCACTTGCTCCATATCCTTTCTTATTTCTTCTACCCATTTTGTAGTCGCTTTTATCTTGGTGATGTAATTTAAGATTTTCTTCGTTAGTCGTCTATCGCTCATTCTCATAAGGTGTGCATAGAACTTCAATCTTCTCTTCCGTATGGTATCTGTGATTTTTTCTGCTTCTCCGTAAAGATTTTTGTTTCGCCTCTTCCGCCATGTACCATCGTTTCTATTTTCAGGTCCTAAGATATTCCTCAAGATTTTTCTTTCTTTCTTCTCAAGTTCCTCTTATTCACCTCTCTTGTTCAGTATCAAGCATTCTGAACTATACAATCCCTCAGGCTTGGCAACCGTGGTATAGTGTCTAATCTTCGCTCTGTAATATATTGTTCTTTTGTTGTACCTATTCTGTACTAATTTATATGCTAATTGCATCTTTCTGATCCTCCCTTTGTTTGCTACATTATCCAGTCCATTAGGCTGGATCAATTCACCAACATATTTAAAATTATCCGACCTCTTGATCTTCCCATATTTTCTTTCTAAGTGCTTTTCGTTATCATTTTTGTATTCCATGTATTCTGTTTTTAGCCTATTTTCAATTTTGAAAAAATAGTCTTATGAGATCACCGTTTGTCCGTGTTTGTGTGCGTGTGTGATGGTGTGTGTGTGTGTGTCCCTAATGCCTTCTAAATGGCTCGAGCGATTTCAATGATACTCGGTAAGTTCATAGCATTATTCCTGCAGACCCCGACCGTGCCCTTCAAATTTTGTTACGTCTCACCATTCCAACATGGCGGCTGTGCGAAATATTTCACCAGCATCCAATATCTCCGAAACTCTTACCGATATCACCCTGGAATTCTTTACGGTGATAAAGGGAACTACTAGAAGTTCACCTATGTGATTTTTGAAGAACTGGTAACTACAAAACCAACATGGCGGCCAATCGAATTTGCCACTTTTAAATAGACGTTTCTCGCGATTTAACCAACCAAACGCAATAAAACTTGGTACAGTATATTTTTATACACATTGTAATGCACTGACATCTAACTTCGTTGAATTGTTTGCATAACCACAAGATGGCGCCTGTGCGAAATATTTCACCGGCATTCTTTATCTCTGAAACTATTAGCGGTATCATCCTGAAATTTTGTACGGAGATAAATGGCACTACTGGAAGTTCATATACGTAAAAGACTTTCAAAAACCGGTTAACTACAAAACGAACATGGCGGAAAAGGGAATTTGAAAATTTCAAATAGACATTTCTCGCTATTTAAAGTTTCAAACGCAATGAAACTTGGTACAGGAAATGTTTATACACATTGTAATGCACTGGTATCTAATTTAGTTCAATTGTTTGCATAACCTCAAGATGACGGCAGTTCAAATTTTAAAATTAAGTTTTTATTTATTGTGTCGTAATCATGCGATCGAAGTGAAAGTTTGAATAATGAACCTACGCAATAATTTTCCTTTAATGGTACATGACTCTGTCGCCTATACATTTAACAATCGAACATGGCGACCATCTGATATATTTAGATGGCTACAAATCTATTATAGCAATCAAACTGATTTTTAAATGTTCATAGAGGCTATGAACATAGGTTCAGCTATAGAACTTTCAATAACCTGGTGATCACAAATCCAACATGGCGGCGACGCGAAGTATAAATATTCAAATGGACGTTTCTCGCAATTTAACCATCCGAGTGCAGTGACACTACAGTAAACCCTTATACAAATGCTAATCCACTGGCATCTAATTTATTTCAATTGTTTCCATAACCACAAGATGGCAGCTGTGCGAAATTTTAAAATCTCGTTTTTACTTCTTGTGTCCTAATCATGCGATTGAAGTTTGAATGCTACACGTACACAATAATCTTCATATAACAGTACATAACTCTAAGACCTACATACTGTATATAATAATCCAACATGGCGACCATCTGAAATATTTAGTCGGTTCTCAATATCTACGAATCTATTACAGTAATCAAACTGAAATTTTGTATGTTGATAGTGGCAATTAACATAAGTAGGATATATGAAAATAGGCTGTATAGTTCTTCACGGAACTACTTGTTTCATACGAGATCCTGAGTCTCGTTTTACCTGCAATTTCGTGTAATTTTTCAAGCATTATTTTAATTTCTTCTTTATTTTCAGCTATCAATGCCACGCCACCCGCAAACGTTAAGCAATCAACCTTCACACCATGCTTCTTTGTACCTTCTAGCCCTTCTTCTCTCATGGCATTCCTCCATGTTCTCATTATATTTTTCAGGACAACGTTAAACAGAATCGGCGAAAGCCCATCTCCTTGTCTGTCTCCTGCCCGAATTTTAAAGGGCTCCGAGATTTCCCCCTGAAATTTAACTTTGGAATCAGCTTCTGTTAATTATAATCGCCCTTGTTTTGCTATCAACTCCAAATTCTTCCAAAACATTGAATAGGGTTTTACGGTCCATGGAGTCGTAGGATTTTTTGAAGTCAACAAACGCAACTACCATATTTATAATTCGTAAAGCTCCTACTCTCAAGATGCTTTTCAAACTAAAGAACTGCTACACACAAGATCTGCCCTTTCTAAAGCCTCCTTGATATTCGCCTATTTGATGTTCTACCTGAAATTCAACTATGAGTAATAGCGCCTTAGATAGTACTTTGTACAAGATTGCTAGCAAGTAAATTCCTCTGTAGTTGTTTGCATCGGTTCAGTCACCTTTCTTATGGAGTGGATGTATTAGGGTGCTATTCCAGTCATCTGGTATAATTTCACAAATGAGGCGTTGTAAGTTCTCCACAGCCGTATCTCCTCCAATTTTCCACATTTCAGCTACTATCCCATCTTCCCCTGGTGCTTTATTGTTTTTGAGATCTTTGATGATGTTTTTGATTTCTAAGAGGTTCGGTGGGTTGGACGGTGGATTTGTACTCGAAATCCAGTCATTCTCTTGGCTCCTCACAGTTTAGAAGTGTTTCAAAATAAATAGCCAAAATTTAACAATTCTCCTTGTTACTCACGGCCAATGTACCGTCCTCTTTTTTAAAGCAAAGGCATTGAGGTTGGTATTGTTGTAATTCATTCCTAAATGTCTAATAAAGTTCCCGGGTGTTATTTTTCATAAAATCTTCTTCAATATTTTCCAAACGGCTTCTGTCATACAGTCTCTTTTCTCCTCTGATGATCTTGGCAGTATCTTTCTTTGTTGCTTGAAGACATTGCAATGTTGTTCTGTACGGTTGGAGTGCCTTCTTATCCATGCCTTTAGTCTGATATCAAGAGCATCATCGCATCTTTTGTTCCACCATCTGTGTTTCCTTTTTCATTTCCATTGCCCTAAGTTTTCAGCCGCTCTTGTTAACGATTCTTTCATTTCTTTCCAATTGTTCATCTGTAACTTCGAAAGTTATTCTTGATACATATTTTTGTTTTGCTGGAGAATTTCTGTGTCAAACCTAGTTTTCCTTTGACATATGCGTCGTTGTCTATTCGGTTGAAATTTTACTTTGATTTCCGACAAGAAATGGTCAATGTTACAACTTTTTCGTACTTTGAAATTCAGAATCTCGCGACTGTTTCCAGTTGTAATTGCAACGTGATCAATTTGAAATTCGCCTAATAAATGATTTGGGGAGATCCAAGTCTTCTTTTTCATAGGGAGAGCTTTGAAATATGTAGTCATAAGTTTGAGATTGAATTGGTTACAAAAAGCGATTAACCTTTCTCCATTTTTATATGTTCTTTTATGGGCTGGATAATCTTCAACAATCTTGTTGTATTTCTTTTCCTATCTGGGCGTTGAAATCGCCCATCAATATTTTCACATTCTCATAGGGGATTTTATAAGTTTCATTTTCAAGTGTTTCCCAGAAGTCTTCTACTTTCTCCTGGTTCCTTCTGTTGTCTTGATTTATGGGAGCATGTGCATTGATGACCGTGTATCATTTGTTTCCAGATTTGAAGGATAAGAACGAGATTCTCTCTGACGGTGAACTGAAGTTAACTATCGAATTCACTATAGTTCTGTTGACCATGAAAGCTGTTCCTAATATTGGCAGTCTCCCTTTTGAAATGGTCTGACCTGGTTTGCCTTAATATATTCTAAAACCAGCCGACTCTATCGTATTTTCATCCAGATATCTTGTTTCTTGTACTGCCAGAATAAGTATGCTTCTTTTCTGCAAAATGGTAGTCTGTTGTTTCAACTTCCCTACTTGACGGAGAGTATTGATGTTTAATGTCCCCATCAGATTGTAACGTTAATTAGTGCCCCATGTTGGTAGCGAAATGAAACGTTTTTGCTAGCCCACACTGTTGGGTGAGAAATGTAACTGTTTACCTTTGCCTAAGCTATGTTGTTTTAATGGGCGCCAAGACCTCAATGCAATGTTGAAATCTAAATTTGTATTTAACAACGTCTAGCTCTGGCAGAACACATTCAAGACTCTATTCACTCAGATCGTGGTATGATTTGATCATTAACCCAACAAACAATTGTATCAGGAGAAGGAATTGGTCTATATCTATTGCTACCTACTGAAAGCAAAGATTGCATTGTAAAAGAAATGAATTTATTATATAAAACAAGTATAGCAAAATTAATAATAATAATAACTATAAAATTTAAATTGGAGCGTTGTGATTTTAATATTACCGATAGAAAATTACGTGAAAACGGAGTCTGATAAATTGATTTTACTCTTATTTCCAAGCTATGAAGTTACTGAATTATGAAATATAAAACAAAGAAAAATGAGAGATTGCGTATTTCTGCGTCATTAGCGCTTACCCCTGGAAATTGCCAAAGCATTTCCCTCGTTCTTGATGATGCTGTGTGCTTCCCACAGTCTCCTGGACGTCGTCATCTCCGTCGAAATTTGATGATATTCTGGTAGATTAGATAATTCTATGGTCCGTACATCGGACCCAAACTCTCGTAAAACCGCACTGGTTACGTTTTACAAAAGTTCGTCGCTAACTCCACTGAACATCGGAGCGTCACGCACTCGCGACCGTACTCTGCCAGTTCTGCACAGATTGTCCTCCTCCCACGGAACATCGGAGCGACTCCCGCGTATAACCATACTCCGCAAGTATTTCACAGATAGTCCTCGTCTCACGGCGCGTCGAACGATATATTCACCTGTCGGCTCCCCAACTCTTCAGCCGGCTTCAGCTTGCGTGGTCCTCACTGATTGGTTGAGCACGCCGCTAGTTCCCCTCCTCTGCCTCATTACACTCGGCGCGCGAGAGTTCCGTTTCGACAATTCGTCTTTTCTAGACCTTGCGACCCAAGATTGCGTCATGCTTCTCGACAGGAATCAGCTTGCATTTGAATTCCCTGTGAGTCATGTCTCTCAAATACCCTAACTGACAAAACTCCGTAAAATTCCGTAATCATATAATTTTCTATGATATCGTCGTTCGTAATAATTTGCTTGGTAGCGTTTTCTAAGACATAGAAAACCTATCTGTATGCTTATAATTTTTATAAAATGCTCCGAAAATATCTAAATAATAATTATAATAAATTAATAATAATAATAAATTAACATGAAAAATTATCTTGGCTGAACAATTTGCCGCGTAAATAAATATAGAATGGCTTCCTACTGACTTATGCCAGTTGCATAAAACCCCTCGAAAAACACGTTACATATTCGCCTCGGATCATCGGATGATTTACCGTGACGACGGTCCATTATCCGATTATCCCAGACACGTTAATAAACCCCATCCAAAAATACATATTACATAAATGAAATCACCCTAAATTACAGATATATACACTCATATTTTTTCTTCACGCACTTTGCGTCAAAGTTTGTTGTCACTAGGGATTGCACTTTGCAACCAGTCCAATGTTTTACGTATGGAGTAGTGTTCCACGGATATTTCCGCCTCTCAAATTTCTCTATGTTGGAGAAATAGACATAATTAATGTGTGAGCACTATGTATTTATGATGTCATATCACACGCATTGAAGGTGTTCTGATATATTTATATCACCATAGAACTTCCTAATTTCACTGGAGGTCCCCTCCTTATGGTGACATTTAATTCCACTTATCACTGAGCACACGATCACACTATTGTGGCAGCGCCTCGTGACCATAATACTTAATCTCTCTTTAAAGTAGATTAAATTAATATTGACTTCTGAAAAAAATACAGTAAATGCGCATTACATATAACACCAAATATTTCTGTGCCGTAATCGCCCTGTCTTGTTAAGTTCCCGTAGACCATATTCTACTTCATACTAGTTCTCAACACAGACCATTTCTCCTCACACAAATAATACCATTATACAAATTATCTTAAATTACACACTTACAAATCTTACATGGCGAGGCCGTAAACAGAAATCACGTGTGCTGATATGTATGAGTTTCATGAAGGACTGTCTCGCATTCTGATGGCCCATCTTTTATCTCGTGGACGCCTTAAGCTAACAAGCCCTATACAAGCGCTCCCCCATCTCTTGGAGATAAATGGGAACCCATCAGCGCTGCCAAAATGGCCTTGGTGCATCGAGACAATTTAGTGCTCAACAGCATCCGACAATCCCGTCATATTTCCCTGTACCTTAAAAACTCTCATTTACTTACATACTACCCCCCTGTGTGACTTCTGATACGCCTGCCTGGAAGACCATCTCCTCCCACGCACCAAATACCACACTTACTCATTTGATAGGCTGGCTCGCCAGCTAAACACACTCACTTTATGACACATATTTTCGTAGACTATGTATATTATACGTCCCGTATAATCTGTTTCCCTCACTATTCTCCAGCACATATGCTGTTTTCCCAATACGTTTGGAAACTATAAATGGGCCCTCGTCACCTGCTTCCAACCTTGCAAGTGGCTCCCTTTAAATGAACGTCATCACGTTGCTCCACTAGCATATATCTCAGTGTCTGTAACGATGCCCTGTTGCTACTGTCCACACATGCTAACCCTACTTTCCTCTGGTGTAACACCTCTACTCGACACTCTATGACCTAAAAATGTCACTTCTGACTGACAGAATGACGACTTAGACAGCTTCAAAGTGAACCCTGCCTGATCTAACTTCTGAAAAACTATATTTAAATGACGTAGATGCTCCTCAAAACTGCGTGAACTAATTACCATATCATCTATGTAAATGGTTACAAACTCTCCTGTGTCATCCCCTAATGCGATGTTTAAAGCCCTAATTAAAGCTGCTGAACTACTCTTTAACCCATAAGGTGTTCTACAAAATTGATAAAGGTTATATTTATGACTAAAAGCTGTAAATGGTCTATCTTCGTACATAAGTGGCACTTGCCAAAAACTGGAACTCAAATCTACACAAGTGAAATACTTCTTCCCCTCAAATGTTTGCATTAATTCCTCTATTGACATCGATTTCAGCTGATCTGAATTAATTCTACTGTTAACCAAACGAGCGTCTAAACAAATACGAACAGTGCCGTCGTTCTTGGGTACCGTTATCAAAGAATTAACATATGGACTGTTCGAGTGCTCAATAATCCCATCTTCAAGCATCTGGTTAATTTGTGCCTCAACTGCACTCTGATAAGCGAAAGGTACAGGATATCTATGTCCTGTGAATACTGACCTATCAATAACGTTCAATGAATGTGTATAGCAATTGGCCATACCAATGCGATCCTCAAAAACTCTCCTATTACACCATAACACATCATAGAGCCGAACACATTGTTCCACCTCTATATTTCCCTGAAATGCAGCCTCACGTAACGAGTCCTCTAGACTTCCGTTCGTAATCACACTGCCCACAAAACATGGAGAACCCCGCTCTACGGCTGGCGATATCTCATTTAAAGTACAAATCACACCTACAATACTACTCCTCTGAATATGGTCATTGAACGCTACTTCTACTTCAGAATCTCCCCATTTAAATTTCAAACTCCCTACATCATAACATAAGTTACCAGACACTCTACTTAGCCACTCTGAACCCAAGATAACACTGAATACTAAATTTGGAATTACAAGACAAATCTGCTTCTCTACATGATTATTAATTTTAATGTCTACTAAAACTTGCTTAGAAATTACTTTAGACCTCTTCCCAACAGCTGTGATAACAAAAGTGCTTTTAATTGGCATCTCCTCAAAATTTACTTCAGTTCCTTTCATTTTATCATAAAATGCACTACTTATGCAACTCTTCATACAACCACTATCAATTAAAACATCTGTGTACGCCTCGGACACGTTAAATTTAACTATGGGGCTCTTACTAACCACTTCCTGAATAATACCTTCATCATTTAGTTCATGTAATAATTCATTTCTTACATTTAGGTCATAGGGTTCCTGTATAATTGTATGGACAGGGCATGCTACAGACTGAGATTCTGACCTTACTTCGCAGCCTGGTTCGCGTTTAAAGAACCGCTACAGCTGGCCGTAGTACTACTAACTACTGAACTGGTCTGGATGTTCTGGGCTGTGTTGTTATTGTTTGGCTGTATATTACTACCACTAGGCTGTCCTCTTCCTTGACCCCTATTCTGGTTGTAATTATTGTCATTATAATTTCTCCCTTGATTTCCCCTGAAATCATTGTTTCTCCCTTGATTTCCCCTGTAATCATTGTTCCTCCCTTGATTTCCCCTGAAATCATTGTTCCTCCCTTGATACTGACTACCATAGCCATTTCCTCTGTTCTGATTTAGCTGATTATTATTATTTCTATTTTGAGCGTTGGCCCCTTCGCCACCGTTCCCTTGAACTTCCTGATGCCTGGCTTCATTAGGTCTATTATTATTATTACCCTGGTTCCGATTGAAATTGTCCTCATAACCCCCTCTCCCTAGTGCATCAAATGTGCTTAACAGATTTTCTACTTGTGATATAGTCTTTACATTCTGGATACAAGCAGCCTCCTTGATCCTATAGGGAAAGTGCCTAAGTAGCAACCTCACCACATCACTTTCCTCCTTCAAGCCATCCAGATATTTACACACTAATACCTGCCCTAAAAAGTATTCGGTCATGGTGGAGCTTCCTTTAGGGTTATATTTACCACACACTACTCCCTCACGATGCTGCGACTGAATAACCTCATTCCAGAACTTTTCACAGAATTTCATTTTAAAATCATTAATATCAGTAAACTTGTCTCTGTAGACAGCAAACCAATTCCTCGTTTCCCCCACAAACACTTGTTCTAAAATTTCAACTACCTGGCACCACTCAATACTACCATTTTCCAACCTTTCCCCGAATTTATTTTCTATAGTGTTCATGAACTCCATTGGGCACCCCTGTCGATTGCTGAACTTACCCAGTTCTACCTCCCTGTGTGTGCTATTCACAAAAACTGGCCTATTCTGACTATTTTCTTGCCTGATCCTAGCTTTTAATTTTAATTCTAATTCTGCGATTTTCTCCTCAGCCTTCCTCTCAATACTGTTTACTGTTAATTTAATGTTTCCTTCTGATTCTTCTACTTTATCATATAGCTTTGCTTGTTTCTCCTCAATCTTGCTAATGCTCTCCCTATTACTCTCTCTTAGATCATTTACTTCTGCAACTATTTGTGAGTGAACTTTCTCAATTCTACCCCCCAGCTGTTCCTTAACCTCTTTAGTAGCTACCTGAATTTTGTCAATTTCTCCCCCCAATTGCTTTTTGACCTGCTGTGTTTCCAGTTGCACTAGTTCTTTTAAATTTTCAGCCTGTGTACTGATTCTAATTTCCAACTCCTCCTGTACTTTTCCTAATTTTCTGTCTACATCTGCAATAATCTCTTTAGCCTTTTCTTCCGTCACCCCCCTGATCTCACCTCTAATCAGTTCAAATTTGTCACTCATTTCCTTACTGTTTTGTTCTAATCTGGCGTTTAAAGTTTCATTACTCTCTCTATTTTCCCTACTGTTTTGTTCTAATTTAGCATTTAAAGTTTCAGTACTCTCTCTATTTTCCTTACTGTTTTGTTCTAATCTGGCGTTTAAACTATCGCTCAATTCCCTATTACTCTCTTTATTTTCCCTACTGTTTTGTTCTAGTTTAGCGTTATTCTGTTCTAACTTTGCATTTAAAGCTTCTGTACTTTCTTTATTTTCCCTACTATTTTGTTCTAATTTAGCGTTATTCTGTTCTAACTTTGCATTTAAGGCATCACTACTAACTTTGTTCTGATACATAAACTCGAGAAGTAAAGTTTTTAATTCTGGTTGGCCGCCTACACTCCCTGTTTCAGTATCGGGATTTACCTCCGCTACCCCGGTACTACCATCACTCGACATACTGCTCGTATCATCACTCTCCCGTTGATGACCACTACGTAACCTCATCTGTCTTTCTTTCTCATCCCCCATAATGATATACACTGATACAGACAAATAACCCCCAAATACAGGCACAGAAATATATACCCTTCTCCTTCCACAAAAGTTATTAGGTTTTCATCCCCAAGTTGTCGGCGCCAAATGAAACGTTAATTAGTGCCCCATGTTGGTAGCGAAATGAAACGTTTTTGCTAGCCCACACTGTTGGGTGAGAAATGTAACTGTTTACCTTTGCCTAAGCTATGTTGTTTTAATGGGCGCCAAGACCTCAATGCAATGTTGAAATCTAAATTTGTATTTAACAACGTCTAGCTCTGGCAGAACACATTCAAGACTCTATTCACTCAGATCGTGGTATGATTTGATCATTAACCCAACAAACAATTGTATCAGGAGAAGGAATTGGTCTATATCTATTGCTACCTACTGAAAGCAAAGATTGCATTGTAAAAGAAATGAATTTATTATATAAAACAAGTATAGCAAAATTAATAATAATAATAACTATAAAATTTAAATTGGAGCGTTGTGATTTTAATATTACCGATAGAAAATTACGTGAAAACGGAGTCTGATAAATTGATTTTACTCTTATTTCCAAGCTATGAAGTTACTGAATTATGAAATATAAAACAAAGAAAAATGAGAGATTGCGTATTTCTGCGTCATTAGCGCTTACCCCTGGAAATTGCCAAAGCATTTCCCTCGTTCTTGATGATGCTGTGTGCTTCCCACAGTCTCCTGGACGTCGTCATCTCCGTCGAAATTTGATGATATTCTGGTAGATTAGATAATTCTATGGTCCGTACATCGGACCCAAACTCTCGTAAAACCGCACTGGTTACGTTTTACAAAAGTTCGTCGCTAACTCCACTGAACATCGGAGCGTCACGCACTCGCGACCGTACTCTGCCAGTTCTACACAGATTGTCCTCCTCCCACGGAACATCGGAGCGACTCCCGCGTATAACCATACTCCGCAAGTATTTCACAGATAGTCCTCGTCTCACGGCGCGTCGAACGATATATTCACCTGTCGGCTCCCCCACTCTTCAGCCGGCTTCAGCTTGCGTGGTCCTCACTGATTGGTTGAGCACGCCGCTAGTTCCCCTCCTCTGCCTCATTACACTCGGCGCGCGAGAGTTCCGTTTCGACAATTCGTCTTTTCTAGACCTTGCGACCCAAGATTGCGTCATGCTTCTCGACAGGAATCAGCTTGCATTTGAATTCCCTGTGAGTCATGTCTCTCAAATACCCTAACTGACAAAACTCCGTAAAATTCCGTAATCATATAATTTTCTATGATATCGTCGTTCGTAATAATTTGCTTGGTAGCGTTTTCTAAGACATAGAAAACCTATCTGTATGCTTATAATTTTTATAAAATGCTCCGAAAATATCTAAATAATAATTATAATAAATTAATAATAATAATAAATTAACATGAAAAATTATCTTGGCTGAACAATTTGCCGCGTAAATAAATATAGAATGGGTTCCTACTGACTTATGCCAGTTGCATAAAACCCCTCGAAAAACACGTTACAAGATGTTTTCGCTTAGGTCTTATCTTCTGTAAGGAGGTTCCAGGAAGCTCCGACTCTTCCTTACATGACGTTCCAGGCTCTCCGGATTCCAAAGGCCTAGTAGCACCACTATTCGTGGTGAGAGATTTCCGTTTCCGGCTGCCCCCTGGAGTAGTTTAATTCGAAGACGGTTTCATCATGTCAACTGTTGAAGTCATCGGGAAAGCAGGATATTCTGTTTTGCAGGGTAGGACTGAGGTTGTAAGCCCCAGAGCCCTTTTCTCTCAGGACCTTTGAGAATCCCTTCTCTACCCACAAAGCAGTGGTTTGCCTACTCATACGAAACCCCTGAGTAGAAGGTTGCCTCTTCCGCCATCTACACCGTGCCATCATTTCCGCTGTAGATATCGTTGAGGACTTCACCGTTACCCTGGCACGGGGCCCAGAACATGGTACTATCAGCCGGAGCCAGCTGACGAAAGGTTCTTTTGAGAGGTATTACTCCTCTATTATTATTATTATTATTATTATTATTATTATTATTGAAATGAAAATCCACAGCCTGCTTCCAGTCTCCGACCGGGTCAGGAATGGAATGAATGAAGCCCCCATCTAGCGGCGAGGATATGAACTGTGCCGGCTGCCGAAGCCTGTCACACTCCTCTGGGGCAATGATTAAATGAATGACAGATGAAATGAATTGATAATGGAGAGTGTTGCTGGAATGAAATTTTGACAGGGAAAGCCGGAGTACCCGGAGAAAAACCTGTCTGCCTCCGTTTTGTCCAGCACAGATCTCACATGGAGTGACCGGGATTTGAACCACGGATCCAGCGGTGAGAGGCCGGCGTGCTGCCGCCTAAGCCACGGAGGCTCTATTATTATTATTATTATTATTATTATTATTATTATTAAGGGTAGAAGACAGAATTATGACAGCATAGATTATAAATGTTCCAGGAAATGAAAGAATGGAAGGCCCAAGAAGACTCTCTGGGACTCTGAAGTATTAATACCCTTGTGGTTGGGTTGATCAAGGGAGACTGGCAATGATTTTTAGCCTACTTTCGATTTTTGAAAAAAATGAAAGTAGACTTATGAGATCACTACAGGGCGAAAAAAAGTGTGTCTGTCTGTGTGTGTGGATGTGTGTGAGTCTGTGTGTGTGTGTGTGTGTGAGTGTGTGGTACTCTGAATGTCTGTCCCCCCTATCAATTCGAACACGGTGAAACCGAATGGAATGAAATTTGGTACAAAGGTAGCACTAGCAAAGGACACCTCAGTGTCATGTTTTATATCGCCGCCATCTTGACGGAAACGTAATGGCGGCCACACAAATGTCCAAAGCTTAAATCAAATTACGACTAACCTAATCATCCGATCTCTACCAAATTTTGCAACAGCATACCTTTATGGGGGCAGCATCCTTTGACCAAACTAATAGGTCATCAGCCTAATAGTTTGCGGATGGCGGCCATCTTTGTGTGAAAATCGATTGCCCCTATCAATTCAAACACGGTGAAACCGAATGGAATGAAATTTGGTACAGAGGTAGCACTAGCAAAGGACACCTCAGTGTCATGTTTTATATCGCCGTCATCTTGACGGAAACGTAATGGCGGCCACACAAATGTTCAAAGCTTAAATCAAATTACGACTAACCTAATCATCCGATCTCTACCAAATTTTTCAACAACATACCTGTATGGGGGCAGCATCCTTTGACCAAACTAATAGGTCATTAGCCTAACAGTTTGCGGATGGCGGCCATCTTTGTGTGAAAATCGATTGCCCCTATTAATTCGAACACGGTGAAACCGAATGGAACGAAATTTGGTGCAGAGGTAGTACTAGCAAAGGGCACCCCAGTGTCATGTTTTATATCGCCGCCATCTTGACGGAAACGTAATGGCGGCCACACAAATGTTCAAAGCTTAAATCAAATTACGACTAACCTAATCATCCGATCTCTACCAAATTTTGCAACAACATACCTTTATGGAGGAAGCATCCTTTGACAAATCTAATAGGTCATTAGCCAAATAGTTTGCGGATGGCGGCCACCTTTGTGTCAAAATCGATTACCCCTATTAATTCGAACACGGTGAAACCGAATGGAATGAAATTTGGTACAGAGGTAGCACTAGCAAAGGGCACCCCAGTGTCATGTTTTATATCGCCGCCATCTTGACGGAATCGTATTGGCGGCCACCCAAATGTTCAAAGTTTAAATCAAATAACGACTAACCTAATCATCCGATCTCTACCAAATTTAGCAACAACATACCTTTATGAAGGGAGCATCCTTTGACAAATCTAGTAGGTCATTAGCCTGGTAGTTTGCAGATGGCGGCCATCTTTGTGTCAAAATCGATTACCCCTATTAATTCGAACACGGTGAAACCGAATGGAACGAAATTTGGTACAGAGGTAGCACTAGAAAAGGCCACCTCAGTGTCATGTTTTATATCACCGCCATCTTGACGGAAACGTAATCGCGGCCACCCAAATGTTAAAGGCTAAAATGTAATTACGACCAACCTAATAATCTAGTCTCTACCAAATTTTGCAACAACAAATCTTTATGTGGGAAGCATATTCTGACCAAACTGCTAGATCATCAGCCCAATAGTTTGCAGATGGTGGCCAAGTATGTGTGCAAATCGATTCCCCCTATCAATTCAAACACGGTGAAACCGAATTGAACGAAATTTGGTACAGAGGTAGCACTAGCAAAAGGCACCTCAGTGTCATGTTTTATATCGCCGCCATCTTGACGGAAACGGAATGACGGCCACCCAAATGTTAAAAGCTTAAATCAAATTTCGACCATCCTAATAATTTGATCTCTACCGGATTTTGCAACAACATGCCTTTTTGTGGAAAGCATCTTATGACTGACTACAAGGTCATCAGCCCAATAGTTTGCAAATAGCGACCATGTATGTGTGCAAATCCATTCCCCAGATCAATTCAATCACGGTGAAACCGAATTGAATGAATTTTTTTTACAGAGGTAGCACTAGCAAAGGGCACCTCATATTCATGTTTAATATCCCTATAGCACGTTGTATTTCAACAAGCTACTACAACCAACATTCAATTATACTCCTTTAAAAGGACAAAGAGTTATAACAATACCCATGCATTTAGGAGAAAGTAGGCTATATGTTCTTTACTGAACATCTTGTTTAAAGAAAGGAATTAACGAGTACAATAATGAAGTTATGACACTCATCTGGAATTGTTTACAGAACCACATTTCATAAGTTCTGAGCACCTGTGGAACGCTTGCGATGTACTGCACACATTAGCGAGCAATGCGAAGTGATTTAATCCCAGCTCTTCTGTAGAAGTACATAATTGATTTCAGATCTGATGAGAGCAGCGTGTTGATGACTCATGAAACATGGTCAAAATCAGGTGCCCAGTAGCGTTATCGCGCACGACCCAAAATGGGGAAAACTGGAAGCAGAAGATCAATGGTTCGAATGTCTGTTATGATAGGCAATAGCCGAGATGGGACCGGTACCAAACTCTACCCCAATCCCAGATCATATTGATTGCAGTTATACACTCTAATACAGTCACCACACAATCACAGGTTATCAGGCAAGAACCATTCAATTGAGGCTATTTGATAGTCTTCAAAACAGTAGTTTTTCATTCAGTTGGGACATCATTGTTATCAGCCCCGTGTACTTGGGTGTGTGCTGAACTAGCCTGAAGACCTGTATTTCTGTGATGAATGTAGTGGTGTGTGTGACTGTATTACGGACAGAGGTGGAGAAGGTGCCATGAGACTTCAAATAAAGTAATATCCTGCATTTACTAGGAAGGAGTGTGGGAAAACCCGTGGAGAAAACAGACTCAGGACAGCCGCTGTTGTGCTGGAATTCAAACCTCCGATCTCGGGTAATGCTGCAGCTGGCCATCGTGGTCGTGGTGAGCGATTCAACGTGCATGGTTACTCCGCGGGATATCTGAAAGTATTCTGACGCACATCCTCCATAGTGGCGGTTGTAAATCATAACCCTAAAATTTAAGATTTAATTAATATCTTCTAGATATTCCGGATTATTCCTACGCCTTTGTGAATCACACATAAGTAGCTAATAATCATCGTTAATATGTATTTAAATTAACAAAAGCACCTCTAGAAGTAAGAAAGTATTTCACTGCTTATACAGTATTAAGACTGCCATTTATTTACTTATTTATTTATTGTGGCGAAGTCTGTCTGTCTGAATGTCTGTCTGTCCTTCTGTCTGTCTGGCTGGCTGTGTGTGTGTGTCCCCCCCCCCCTATCAACTCGTAAACGGCTGCAGAAATCAAAACCAAATTTAGTATGAGTAAATATGTATACCGGAATAACTCACGTCCATATTTGAAAATGATGTCAGTGCCAACAACTGCTGAAAAAACGCACTAGAAATTTGAGCTCCATGTTGGATATCTTGGAAGGTATGCATGGGAGCTATTCCAATATTGGCACACATGTAGATAACACAATTTCAGTTAAATTTCCAGGAGGCCATACATGGCTTTGTTGCCAAAATAATTGTAAGCCTTCTGATAAGTCCAATATTTAAATGCCTATAACTTCTACACTATCAATTGGATTTCAACCAAATTTTGTACGTTATATGTGAACATAAACAGATATGACTGAGCCTATTCTTAAGAGCCACCAGGGCTGCCAACTGTTAATAATTGCTCTCTCTATTCTTTTAATCAAATACCAATATATCAGAAAGTATGCAAGCCGACAGCTTTAAACTATGGACACATATAGTACCTGACATTTTAGATTAATTTTGGAGTAACTTATATACTTCAGTTCTACCAACATGATTCTAAGCCTGCTGGTAGGGCCAATTTTTAAATACATGTAATTTCTTTAGTTGGATTTCAACCAAATTTCGTATGTGCTATGTGTAACATAACTGATATGACTATAAGTATTCTTAAGAGCAATCAGGGCTGCCAACTGTTAATAAAAGCTGTCTTTTTCAACCTAATATCAATATATCAGGAAGTATGCAAGCCAGCAGCCCTATACTTTGCACACGTATTGTGCCCAATTCTAGGAATGGCTATTCCAAGATTCAGACACCTAGGTATCAAGGGAAAGGCTACAGCCGCTTTTGAAAGTTGAGATATTTGAATATCGCTCTCCTTTCCTTCTAGATTGAAATGGAAACTTTATGCAGCCAAGAAGATGTTAAGTGACGTGGCAAATAGTAGCAGAGGTCGAGACTATTTGGTGATTAAATAGTTAGCCATGGAGTAGAGACTTGATACTTGGATCAGATTACTGGCACGGCCAAATGAAAGAGGATGCACTGAGTATCAAGTGAATCAGAACAGAGACACCGGAGATATGAGGATTTACAGATTTCAGCGTGATCCAGCGTGGAGCCAACCGTTTTGTATAAAAGCCGCTCGGCCCAAGCATAAGCAGCTCACTTCAAACCAAGCTCTTGTAGGACAAGGTGCTGCTGCTACGTCGATCCAAGGCACATGGTTGCTGAATCTACGCAGAAGATATCTTTGAATTGTGACAGTCACAAAAGTGCTACGATACGTGGGGAACGTAGTAAGTTTCTGGTAGAGGGAATCACTAAGGTGATTGTTATTTTCTACAGACATTGGTGAAACACTTTGTTTCTATATGGACATATGCTAGACTTTGTCTAGATATTATTTTGTCACAGTCCAGTAACAATAATTCAATACTTGGATATTTTAATCCAACTTGTCAGTTTCACAAATTGTAACTAAATAACCACTCAGATCTTTCAGGCCAGTCTATCACGGTGTTGTTCATTAGCCGACAAAGGGAAACTATATGTTGCTTCGCGCATGATAGATGGTGATAAACCATGCCCAGGGAACGATCTTCAGAACAGCCGTTGATTGTTTTAGACTATCAAGTGTTTTCCTGTACTGAAAAGATTACCGTGAGTTATGTTACAACTGACGCTTTTGAGAAGAGATCATTTGGATCTGACCCCATTTAAGCAAACTGCTACGGATTTAATTGAAGTCAGTATTAAAATGGATCAGCAGTTACTTCAAACTTCAAGAAATATTTCCACTACGTCGTGCTAGAAAGATTGTGGGTATATAATGGCGGCCGATACAAGGATTAATCGTGCGTGTCCAATAGGACATGTATCTGGATAAATCTGGTACAGACCAGGTTCACTACGCTTCAAGACCAACGAGAAATGTAAGCCACATTTGACTTTTATATTATGCCTAGTTAATTGGAACAAACTCATTTTCTGCAGATGACCAACACATTTATTTTTCTTCGTATTTAAATCTTGCATTGATTTACGCAAGACACATTAGGGTTATTCTGAGTATTTTCAGCACTCAGAACAGTTTAGGATCGATGACCGAGCATACCGAGCATTTATTTGAATGATCATTTTATTTGAGAATCACGGTAATCAGCCGATATAACTGTAGGAGTTAATATTTATTTTTGTTGAGGAATGGATATTTTATCCATATTCGAAGAGTCAAACATGTGGTTTTTCATATAAGGAAATAATAATTAAACATATTTAAGGAAATAATAACAATAATAATCCAATAATAATAATAGTAATTTTCATAATTTTTCTAATTAATTCTTGGATTTTACATTTTCTAATAATCACAGTCATTGAGAGAGAGCTTAAGGATTAGTTTAATCATTCCTAGTTTGGAACAGGTGATTTTCCGAAAGCTAGTGGATAGCACAAGCCCGAATTCCACCAACATTATAGTTCTGGTTGAACAGTTAATATTTGCATTGAGCAAAGTATATTTTTCAGATAACACGGAAAGGCATGAAACCGGAAGCCAATGATATTTGTATCAATTAGGATTTTTTTTTGTGTGTTTATATAAAATCATGACGTAGGCACACGTTCGAAAGTGAAATAGAGAATATCACAAGTGTAGTAACTTCACGGTTTGAACTGAATGGTAAAATAAAATAAACTTGTAAGTTTATAGATCTTCCTGTTTTGATAACAAGCAGAGGCTTGAATTATTGTATACATTTTGGGAAGAAAATTTATGTGTGTGGAGTAGTTGAAATGCCATTCCCAGGTGCGCATGTTTAAGTCGCAGGAATGAGGAGGTTTTTTTTTTGAGCATTAATCAAATAGCAGGTTCGATGGCTCAGGTTTATAGGTGGAGTATTGGAACCACACATTTCGTCGAATGAATGACCAAACCATCAGTAATTATTTCAAACTTGTTTACGTATTCCATTAATACTTTGGATTTGCTAGAACCCGGTTTTGTCATGATAAAATTTTATTCTTCTTCAGAGGAAGACCTTTGCGGTTGTTGTTGGGATATTGTGTTCTTACACAAATAATTGAATGGGCCACTGCCAATTAAAAAATAATTCTGTATCCACGAATTACTTAAAGGATGTTTTCAATCCTATTGTCATGAACTGAATTTATTATAAAGCTACAATTCTTATTTCCGCATTCTGTTCAAGAATTGCAAGTTGTGAAAGTTACTAAAATAGCAACAAATATAATATTTTTCTTAATAATAATTCCAAGTGGAAAATCGAATAGTTGAATGGTTCAACAATTTTTTTTGATCAAGCTGATGATTCAGAAATCATATTTCTTTGGAATTTGAAGTTCATAATCGAGTCACTTCTCGAAATGTTTAATTTTGGAAGAATAATAAATTTTGTTGTGCTTCGCACAGTTCTTCGATGCTATGCTCAAGGATCAAATACTTTTCAGATGTTGTTATTAATATGTGTACATAATTAGTGTTGGGTCAAAGATATTATTTTTGACAATATTTTTGTAACTGGAAAAATGAGTGGAAGTTAAAAATTCTATAAACAATTATAAACAGTGAGAATTTCTACGAGTGTTAATATCATGTTAGAAATTCAACCAGTGAACTACAATATTTCCAGTAAAGACAATTTAATTTGAACTGGATTTCATCGTAAATAATTGATATAATTTTGGAACACAGTCTACAGGACTGATAATCAGACTTGTGTCTCCAAAGACAATTGTTCAATGTGTTGGAAAATTTCTGTACATTGTGTAAATAGTAGTGTGTGCCGTCGCACTGGAATGATGTTACCTTGAGCATCATTTTGCAGTCAATTTTAAAATTTAGATTAAATGAGATAATTTTACATGTTGTGTTATGCCCAGTTTAATCTCCTTCTATCCTTATTGTTGCATTGAGCCAAAAATCAGTAAAGCATTTTTTTTATTTGATGTCGTTTTTTGCGATTAGCTTTAACCCATCTGGCGCCCCGGGATATTTTGATTCTCGTGCTGACTGATTCTTGGTAAAATGCATATGTGGTCGTGCGGACTCCGGTCTAAACGGGCACAGTATAGCACCTGACATTCTAGATTAATTTGGAATAATTACTATAAGTCAGTGCTGCCAACATGAGTGTATGCCTGCTGATAGGTCCAATTTTAAAATACATGTAACTTCTATACTAACAAATGGATTTCGTCCAAAATTGGCACAACAAGATATAATATTTCAGATTATGCTATTTCTGACCAGCACACGCATGACATTGTTGCCAACATGCTTTTACGCGTGCTGATAGATCCAATGTCTAACTGCATGTAACGTCCATTGGACTTCAACCAATTTTTTTATCTGTACCTTAAGAGATGGAACTAAGAATATATTCAGTCACCAGGGCTGCCAACTGTAATGCTCTATTAGGCTAAATTATAACAGGTATATTTCGAACTAATTAGACATTTCGATATTACCAACTTAATTTCGTCATTATTCTAGATAGGTTCATATACTGCAGATTAATCATTGGCATGAAACTTAATTTTAAGAAAAGTAGGCTCTTTAGTTCGTCACGGAACTTCTTATTTAAATTTAAAAAATGATACTCATTATTTACATTTTAGTAAAGGAAACGCATTATTTAAACTGTACTAAAGGATACTCAAAATTTAAATATTTACTGAACGATACTCGTTATTTTAATTATAAAAAAGGATACTCATTGCTTTAATTTTAGTAAAGGTTACTCATCATTCAACATTTACAAAAGAATGTTCGTTGTTTAAATGTTACTAGAGGATACTAATTATTTCAATTTTACTAAAGGAAACTAATTATTATAATTTTTCTAAAGGATGCTAATTATTATAATTTTACTAAAGGATACTCATCATTTGAATTATATCGAAGGGTATTCATTTAACTAAAGGATACACATTACTTAATTAAATGAAATGATACACATTACTTAAGTGTTTCTAAAGGATACTATAATTTAACATATAATTTGGGTTAAAATTGATCAGAAAGTAATGTCTTTCGAAATTACATTAATGTGAAATTATAACCACATTTTGTGAAAGTTAATAGTGAGATAAAAATGCACGAAGTAAACTATGTATTTATTTTAAATCCATTGTGTTAAAATAAGACAGAAGAAAATTTTTACAAGTTAACCCATTACTCCTAAAAATAAATAGAAATGTATACCAATGGAAAACCAGATTAATACAGAGAAAATATACAAAATCAACTCAAGTCTTGCTTCAATATCCACCACGGTGGGTAAATGCAAGCAATTTCATAAACCATTCACATTATTGAAGGAGCTGATTTATAGACATATTCGGTCTCACAATCTTAGCACTTGTTGACTTGACCTACGCGAGGGGAATGAAAGTGACGGGTGGACAAAGAGGTGCAGGAGGGATTACTTTTCGCATTCCAGACCGGTGGTTAAGCTCTCAAGGGTGTACAAACTCCTCACTTGAAGGTTTCATTACAGTAGAAACAATAAACAGCGTTATATTTGAAAAAGGGTCGATTTCGCATTTATATAGCTTTTTCGTATAACTTTCGAATTTGGAGTCAATTTCGAATTTTGTGGCTCCCCAAAACATATTAAAAGTGTTATACACCAGGTCGTGAAAACTGTAAATAGAAGTTTTAATAACAGTAAAAAAATGAGCATTCCGCGCTTGATCGCATTTGCAAAAACATACTACCTAGCCTATGGTCACATAGCTGTTCAAGTGTTCGCCATTGACTTGCTCGAACACTGTAAATGGCTAGCCACTATTGAAAGGCGTTGGTATAAACGTAGTACAACCACCTATTTTGGTCATGGGGTAGATGGGGCAGGACCCATAGGTCCTGGGTCCTATTCCTAACTCTGCCAAGAATTTAAATTCAAGTCTGGGAGTTCGAATGAGGTACACTCAGCCTCTTGAGTAAAAAGTAAGAAGAAATGGATAGGATATCCGTATCAGCTGTTCTATAAATGGTTTTCCGTGGTTCCTCAGTTCTACCGCAGATAAATGGTAACTTAAGACCACTGCCGCATCTTTTAAAATCTGAGCCTCTATTACAAATCCACACACTACTACATCCATCATAATGACACTGGTTAAAACATAGATTCCTTACAACCACGCCCACGTACACGGGCCTACATGACAACGTCGCTAACCCTCTAAATACATTAAGGGCCCTTGTTATAGAACGGAGCTTCGTAAAGGTCATGCGGAGGACAGGTCGCAAAGAGTCACCGTCAGATTTATAGCATAGTCTATAACGATCAACAGCGGGTCGGGAAGCAATGGATGCTGCCATTTATTACATACGCAGCTGGCAAGATACCTTAGTTGAGATAATTGAGATTTGTGGTGAGGTACTGTAGTCTATCTTGTGTCCCGTGACCATGGTTAGGTATAGAACAAAACATCGACATTTCCTAGTGGATAGCGTGTCGGTCTACTAAGCCCAAGATTGCAGCTTCGCTCCTGGTCGGGGTAAGTGATTTTTGAAAGGCGGAAAAAATACGACACGCATGTCATACGATGTTGGCATGTCAAAGAACCCATTTGAATTCAGTAGGCCGTGTTCATAATGGCAAAATTAATCTCGGGAGTTTCCACCAACACGAAGTTCCTCATTTCTCTACTAGAAAGCGCTATAGTGTTCAAGGAGCTTAGACATCTAACCTCCTTGACTTTCATACTGATTCAAGGAACAACGAAATTTGACATGCAAGCTAACCTCTGGGTGTCAAATTACAAAGCTTGCACCCGGCACCCGAGACCATACGATATTATTATTATTAATAATATTATTATTATTTATCTCAAGAAGAAGCCTTAAAGTAAAAGTTTAAGCGCCGTGCGATTTTTTAACTTGTGGAGGAACCTCAAACCGAAGGTAAACAGAAACAATCTGCGTACTCTGAAGGCTCTGGGGAACGAAATAATTGCACTGATACGAAATGTCAGTGAGTATGAATTACAGTGAGTGTACCAAACCTACCTACGTCAGTGCAACGCATGTCTAGAAGACGGAGGACAGCATTTCCAGCGACTACTCTAAAATTCATACAAGTACTGTAATTATAATTATTAAATACATTATTAAGTGTAAATGTGTTAAACTAGTTGGGCACTACGCTGCTGCTCGCTCCAATGCCTTGCTCGACACGATGCTTCACACAGTGCCCTGGCCATCACACGGCGCGTGCGAGGCTCCCTTATATAGGGAAGCCTCTCACTGTAAAATAACAACAACGTGAACACAGTCCAATGAGACGCGGACTTAACTCTTTCAATGTGTGTAGGAAAGCGCAAACAGGTTAAAGTGGACGTCTCATTGTTATCAGTCTGAAGTCCCGCTCGTCCCACGTAGGCCACACGGTCACAAAGGTCTGCTGAGTGCGGGGAAATCAGAGCGAGCAGTTTGTTGATACTTGACACCCCCGGCCCAAGTCCAGCAAATGAGATCACACAATCCCAATCGCGTGGGTTCACCAAGTGAGGACTCAGCTGGTTTGACGTGCATCCCCTTTTCAGTTCCTCTCCGAGAATAATTAATTACGTTGTTTTCTCAATTGAAACGTATCTTCAGGGGCAGATGACCTCGTAGTTCCGCCCCTTAAAACAACAATAACTAACTAACTAAACACTAAACATATCTTCGTATTCAATCTACTCTCTTGGTAGTAGCATTATACATTGAAATTCTTAAACAATCATTATTGATGGCAAGTATGATTCTTATGATTCTACTGTGGTCTCGGAATACGAATTGAGACTTGGAATCCTGAGGTCCTGGGTTTGATTCCAGGCTCTGCCCGGAATTTTAATTTTGGTCTAGGGGTTGTAACGGGGTACACTTAGCCTCGTGATACAAAACTGAGAGGAGATGGGCTCGATTCCCATCTCATCCATCCTAGAAATGGTTTTCCGTGGTTTCCTACTTCCACTCCAGGCAAATGCCAGGATGGTTCTAGCTTGAGACACGGCCACCTTCTTCCAAATAATAGCCTCAATTAAAAATACACACAATACTAAATCCATTACAATGACACAGGTTATCAGACAGATTCTACATACACTAAAGAGCATTCAAGAAAAGTTTCCGTTTAATAAAGAGTCCGTTTCCGTTGTAGACAGGTTTTACTGTAGGCTACATTGATAGGTGTGTGCAGGTTTGCTCACGCACTTTTCGTGGTCCTGGCATGAAATATTCGTTATAATTATGACATGTGTAAACGTATTAATTTTGCAGGAAGTTGAAATCTGTTGTCATTGTTATTGAATTAATACTCTGAGAGTGGTGATGTGCTGCCTCAGGAGCTGTAATCTTGTGATAACTTTGAGGGTATCGCTGTAACGATGAAGGCTCCTATTAGCGGTGAGTTATGATGTGTTGGCATGGAGCCTGCCTCCGGCGTAAGACGATGTAATCTTGGATCAGAACAGCTGAGCTATTGATCCAGCCCTGTCACTCACAGCCGTCAAGCGATAGATCATTGGGGTGGAGGCAAGGTTCAGGTGACAATTCCCGTTAGATTAGTGTTGGGTGCGCTTCTTTGTTACGAGGATGACTTTGGTTCTATTGGAATTGAGTGGAGCACTTCATTTCTTTTTAAAGAAATGTAGAACTTTTGAAAATCTCTGGCATTCCCATGTACAATTTATTAGTCTGCATAAACTGCATTAGGTCTGAAACACTTTTCTCTTTAAACTCCGAAGACGAATACATCACACTTAATTCAGTTTTTAAGCGAACAATGTCGAAAAATGACCCATAGGTCTTTTCTAGGGCAGTAACATCACTATCTGGAAACTTATTTCTGTGCTTCTCAAACAAATCACAATCCAGCAGCGAGAAGAACACAAACTTCTTTATGCATTTAAAACGCTCTCCTATTTGGACAAGTACATTGTCAATAATTTCATTGAATAGACGTTTGTATTTTGATTTTTCTGGTTCATCACTAATTGCACGCTTTTTAGAGCATGACGGTCCTCCATAAACATCGATTTCAGTATCAACATGTCCATACAAACTATCAAAATCTTCATCTCTCATAGACTGGATATTTAAAAAGAGCTCCTCAACCTTCTTGCCACAGTACTGTGTAAAACATTGAACACAGTATCGGAGAATGAAAAAATCTTGGAGAACACTGCCAGCAGAAATATAGTGTTGAACTTAAGTAAGAAGAACAAAAATCCTTGTGCTTTCAATGTAGTGTCTTCATCCCAGTCGTCTGAAGTTTCTTGTACATGTTGAAAGAAATTCACCAACATATCATAATATTCCTGCATAGTATTAATAAGACGTGAAGCGAAATTCCATCTCGTTGGTGCTACTGTTGGCAACTTCTTATGAACAAAATCTCGTAGAGCAGCTGTTCTCTTTGTAGACTTGGACAAAAATGCAGCAAGTCCTGACATTGTTTGGAAGAAAATTGTACATTCTTTGATTTTTGAAGCAGACTGCTGTAGTGTTAAATTCAATAGGTGGCTATAACAATGAACAAATGTTGCACATGGATACTGGTCTTGAACTAGTTTATTGAGCCCATTCACATGACCGGCTAAGACAGCAGCACCGTCATATGTTTGAGCCACAATCTTTTTCTCTCAACTGAACTCTTTTAAACTAGCACGGACATGATTAAGGAGGGCTCCAGCAGTGCGATCTTTACTTACGTCTGCAAACCCAAGAAACCTCTCTTGAATTTCACCACTTTCATCTACAAAACGGAGTAAAGTAGAGAGTTGTGACTTATTAATAATATCGGACGTTTCGTCCAACATTATTGCCACAAAATTTGCTTGTTCAAGCTCCTCCTTTATTGTTCTCACAATTAATGAACTTATTTCTGCTATTAAATCATTTTGGATTGCGGACGACGTTCCTCTAAAAATGGTGGAGTCTTTCATATGAGCTGCTAGAAGAGGATCATATTCACTTATAATTTGTAGAAGTTCGATGTAATTCCCCCTGTTTACGGAAGTTGCAGACTCGTCATGTCCGCGAAATGGTAGTTCCTGTTTTGCTAAAAAACACACTGCATCGATCAATCGTTTAAGTATGTCACGATTTTTCTTTACCTTTTCATTATGAAGTTGGTCACTGATGCGTTTCTGTTCATCCAGCTGGTGGTCGATCCTTGTACGCCCAAAGCTATTTAACTGATGTCTTGTAATGGACAGTGTCAAGGTGTTCAAATTGTCAAAGCCACTTTTACACCATACACCGTTATCAGCAGAAAATAGTACACACGGCCAGCACAACAGTTTATTCAGTTTCTTGGACCCTGTCAACCAGTGCGTATTATTATATTGAGATACAGAGAACGAACGTACATATTCTCTATTTTTCTCCCTGTGCTGTGTCTTTAAATCTGGCAGCGCCGGACAGGGCCTACCATTCTTAATAATTTCTGTTTTCCCTTGAATAGTCCTCCGAAAAAATGGATTTGATAACAAGCTGTCAATAATGCACGGTTCAGAACTCATTGCAGCACGTCAAATCATTCAGAATAGATAAACAGTAACTTAGAGTACACTCGTCACTGACACAACACAGTAGATCTGTAGCTCTGAGGCCAGAGCTTCCAACTGCACATGACAAGCGTGACAGCTTGCAAGCAGCCTTGGAGAGGAAACCTGCGCGCGCATACATTTCTCGCTGTATAGACAGCTCGGCTGAAGCTCCTACGACAAGAGCAAGCATCGCTGTACTCGCCAAGATATATGCAACATGTGATTTGTATAATGCAGATCTATTACAGATACGGTACATATTGTAATTTTGTTTGCCTTAGAAAAATATTACGCTTGCGCAGCAAGCGTAGCATGCTCGGAGAAATCGCCCCTGATCATTACAGACACTGAGAAATACGCTAGTGGAGCAACGTGATGACATTACGGATGTGTCATAAAGTAAGTGTGTTTAGCTGGCGAGCCAGCCTACCAAATGAGTAAGTGTGGTATTTGGTGCGGCGAAGATCTGGTCTTCCAGGCAGGCGTATTAGAAGTCACACAGGGGGGTAGTATGTAAGTAATTGAGAGTTTTTAAGGTACAGGGAAATATGACGGGATTGTCGGATGCTCTTGAGCACTAAAATGTCTCGATACACCAAGGCCAGAATTTGGTAGCGCTGGTGAATTCCCATTTGTCTCCTAGAGATGGGTGAGCGCTTGAACAGGGTATTTTTGCTTATGGCGTCCACGAGACAAATGATGGGCCACCAGAAGGCGAGACAGTCCTTCGTGAAACTCATACATAACAGCACACGTGATTTCTGTTTACGGCCTCGCTATGTAAGAGTTGTAAGTGTCTAATTTAAGGTAATTAATACAATTTGAGTGAGGAGAACTGGTCCGGGTAGCGAACTAGTATTAAGTAGAATTTGGTCTACGGGAACTTAAGAAGACAGGGCGATTACGGCACAGAAATATTTGGTGTTATATGTAATGCGCACTTACTGTTTTTTTTTTCAGAAGTCAATATTAATTTTGTCTAATATACAGAGAGATTAAGTATTATGGTCACGATGCGCTGCCACAATAGTGGGATCGTGTGCTCAGTGAGATCAGTGAGATTAAGTTTCACCAGAAGGAAGCGACCTCCAGTGATATTAGGAAGTTCTGTGGTGATATATATATATATCAGAACACCTTTGATGCGTGTGATGTGACATCATATATACACAGTGCTCACACGTTATTTATGTATATCTTTCCCAACATAGAGATATTTGAGAGGCGGAAATATCCGTGGAACATTAATCTAAATGAGAAACATTGGACTGGTTAAACAGGGCAATCCAAAATAACAACAGACTTTGACGCAAAGTGCGTAAAGAAAATTATGAGTGTATATATATGTAATTTAGGGTGATTTAATTTATGTCATATGTATTTTGGATGGGGATTTTATTAACGTGCCTGGGATAATCGCATGATGGACCGTCGTCACGGTAAATCATCCGATGATCCGAGGCGAATATGTAACGTGTTTTTCGAGGGTATTTTACGCCACTGACAGAAATCAGTAGGAAGCCATTCAATATTTATTTACGCGGCAAATTTTTAAGCCAAGAGAAGTTTCATGTAACTTATTATTATTATTATTATTAAGGTATTTTAGGAGCGTTTTTTTTATAAGATTATAAGTATACAGATAGGTTTTCGATGTTATAGAAAACATTATCAAGCGAATTATTACGAACAACATTATCGCGGAAAATTATATGATTACGGAATTTTACGGATTTTTGTCAGAGTTTGTTGAGAGAGAGATGAGTCACTGGGAATTCAGCTACAGGCTTAATCTTGTCGAGAAGCGTGACGCAAGCGGGGTTGCTGCTTCAAGAAAAGGCGAAATAGGCTGGACCGGTAATCGACATCATCCTCGCGCCGAGTGTAATGACCCTGAGGTGGGGAGTATCGCGTGGTAGCTCAGCCAATCAGTGGAGACCGGGCGACTTGAAGACGGCTCCAGAGAGGGGATGCGACGAGTGCATATATGGTTTGCGCGCCGAGGAGGCAAGGCGATTATCTTTGTAAAACTTGACCGTTGTGGTTGCACGTGTGGTTGGTTCCGGTGTGACCGGACCATAAGTTAACATTTCTACAAGTATCTCTTCAACTGAGGAAGAAGATGACGACGTCCAGAAGGCTATGGGAAGCTCTCTTCAACATCGAGTGCGAGGGAAATGCTACGGCAATTTCCAATGTTAAGCGCGAATGACTCAGAACTTTATAATCTCTCGTCTCTTTGTTTCATATTCAGTATTTCAGTAACTTCGTAGCTTGGGAATAACAGTAAAATCAGTAATTTATCCGACTCCGTTTTCACGTAATTCTCTAGCGGTAATATTCAAATCGCAACGCTCCAATTTAAATTTATTTATTTATTATTATTATTATTATTATTATTATTAATTTCGCCATACTTGTTTTTTATATAATAAATTCCTTTCTTTTAACCATGCAATCTTTGCTTTCAGTAGGTAGCATTAGATATAGACCAAATTCCTTCTCCTGATACAATTGTTAGTTCGGTTAATGATCAAATCATACCACGATCTGAGTGTAAAGATTCTTGAAGGTGTTCTACCAGAGCTAGGTGTTGTTAAATATAAATTTAGATTTCAACATAGCGTTGAGGTCTTGGCGCCCATTAATACAACATATCTTAGTCAGAGTAAATATTTCAAAGTTCAAGGCAGGGCTAGTAAAAGCGTTACACTTTTCACGCAACAGTGAGCCCTAGAGAAACCATTACACTACCATCAAGGCGATTAGCTCTTCTCTCCCGAAGATTAGTATCTTACTTTCAGGGAAATGTTAACACACACTCTTGTATTCCCCGTAATTTACCTACCAATAATTTCTAGGAATGTTGTGTATGCATTGTTTTCTTAAATTGTCGTGGTGGGGAAGGAGAAGCAAGCCACATTATCATTTCTTTCATAATACCGGTAGTTGCTATAAACAAACTTTTGACTTACCTGCGACCTGGGAACGAGGTTTCCTGAGGTAACAACATTTTATTACCATCCAGAAAACCTTGTATGAGTCGAAATAATAAGTGATATAGAGGTCCTAACTAAAACATAACCTTCTGTGTGATGACAAACATGCAACACAAAATTTGCGTATATACGATAACTTACAAAATGAACATTTGTTTCAGAAAATAAATAATCCTCATTCTGGGTGACGTAAGTAGAAGCGTTCTCAAGTATCACTTTTCACGCGGATACTCATTCATAAAAGATATAAACAACACAGCACAAAGCAAAATGGTCGCCATCTCTACCCCCTACCGATCAGCTGATCAATCGTTAAGAGTCGCTGCATGATGGCCTGTACATTACGATGGCAGTGTGTCAGGCATCCAAATGAATGAAAAAGAAGGAGTATGGGAACTGGAATTTATTTCAGTTGAAGGCGAAACTCAGAAGAGGAAATGCGAAAGTTCATAGATGGAAGGAAGGGTGAACTAATAAAATGGTATTGTTGTTCGGAATGTCACTTCTATATTTTTTTAACCTGACATAGGTCTAGGTCTAGGCCTAGTACAGTACGGTACCAATTCTATGGATGCTCTTCTCGTCAATATCCGCTTAAAATTTCGTATTTTATCCCTTATAGGCTCGAAGATTATGATGCCACATTAAATGCGGAAAATCGGCAGGTTAGGTGGGGGATATTTACGTCGTGAAAGTACCATGTGCAGTAGTATACAAGGATGTTAATGAAAGTACAGACTTTCCAACTGTGACAGCCCAATGTTTTTCAAGTTATTTAAAGTACTGTGAGCAACGTGATTCAGGTGAGGTGTGGGTAGTAATATGTATAAAGAGACGTACTTGTTGTGCTTGCGTTGGGCAGTGGAAGGATAATTTACTTTTTGAAAAAGGAAAGAGTTGCGTCAAAGTACAGAAAGAACGTGGTATACCATGTAGACTTGAAAGTAGCAGACTTCTTAATTGAGGAGTGCCAGTGTGAATTTACTGCTGGTATGGGACCATTTGCTCATTGCAAACATGTATGTACTACATTACATGCATTGTTGGATTTCAATACCAGCAAGACCTTCTTCTGCCAGGAAACCTGTACCAGCCAGCTACAATCATTCCACAACTGCAAAAAATTTAAAGCCTCCCCAATTAAGGCAAATGCACTAGTTTTAAAGACAGCCCAGGTCGAGTCATCTGTTCAAGATATAAGAAGTCATGATCCCCGGCCACACCAGTTCCGAAATACTTCTTCATACAATGAGTATTTCAGAAATTTATCCATAAACTTCACTGCAAATTACCCATCCCCAAATCCCATGCCAATCTTACAGTTGTATCCCTCTGCACATCTTAAAGCAGTTTATAATGATCATGATTATTTTGGATCTGGTGAGGAGAAATTCTGAACTCCTAGAAAGTTGAAAGATGTTTCTCTAGGGGATTGTACTGATGTGGAACGTAAAACTAAGGGACAGATTGCAAATCCACTTTGGTTCACAGAACGCTCCATCAGAATACCTAGTTCAAAGTTCAAACCTCATAATGTCAGTTTGTCACCTTACCGAGACGACTGACACAAACAATTTTTAGTACAAATAACATCAAGTCATGAATTGTGTACACCTGCTATTCTTCATGGAAGAAAGTATGAAGCTGTGGCAGTAAAAGCTTTTGAGGAACTTTATTCTATGAAGGTACATGAGTGTGGATTATTCATAAGCACAGAATATTCATACTTGTGTGTCTCACCTGACCGAGTTCAGGATGAGAATGAACTTCTTAAATCAAGGGCCCATACTCCTACAGAGATGAAATGGTTTCCTGTGAAACTGTAGAATACTTGTATCTTTTTGAAGTATCAGGAAACCTAGTTTTGAAAACTGATCACTCATACTACTATCAGATACAAGGTCAGATGTACTGTGCTGAAAGGAGTGTTTGCAGGCTTGTAATATACAACTTCAGGGACATGAAAGTTATCCTTGTTCATAGGAATGAAGAATGTATTAAACATAAGATTTCTTCACTGAAACTCTTTCACAATAACCATCACAAATCGTATATCATAAATAAGTTCCTATACTTAGGCAATAAATAAGAGATGAGTTAACATTGTGAAACACAAGGATTTTTTTGTAATCTTGCTACTGCAGCAGCATTTGCCTTGAGGGAAATCACTATTTAATATATTTCATTTATTTTGCTACATCATTTCTGTTCATAAACTTAATTCCTAAAATAATAAGCACCTGGGTTATATATCCTAAAAGGCTGTAAGCCTATAACTGATCAAGTATAATGGAAAATGCTACGCATCACTAGAAGTTATGTTTCTATAGCCATTGTATTTTAAAACTACAGTAACTTATTATGATATGTAATGAAACTGACTTCACTGCTACTAATCAAGCATCCTTCCCTACAATATTTCTTCTAAAATTGCAAAGCATATACCAAATAAATATGATTTCTGATGACAAGCTGGTATGTGAGGGACTCATTGGAGATTGCAGTATTTTATATGTTTACCCAAACCTATCAGTCTCAATATGTACCCTTTTACTGGCTATTTTGCTATATCTTCTTAAAGTTTCAATTGGAAGCCTGTTCATTTTCTAAAAAAATCTTGGGATGTTAACAGTGTCACCATGAGGAACAAGCATATCTTGTTTATCAAATCCCTTATCAGCCATAATGGAATCATCTAAGTGCAATTTTTTCAGAATGCCACTTCTTTCCATCATCTGTCTATCACTAGTTGCACCTCCATAGCATTGTGAAATATATGAAATATGCTCTTGAACCAATCAAAACCTTTACTGTGTTTCTATTTTTGTAGGAGGAGAATGTTGCTTGTTGAGCTGTTGGAAGAGATGGTTTTTAATGGGGCATTCAGTTGAGTCAATGATCTAGCGTGTGCTTGGATACTTAATTTTAAAATCAATTGGCATATGACACTTCACCAGCTGTTTTGAAGGCCATTTATCTATCTCTTGCCACTGGAGATACATGAATCTTATCCAAGTGTTAACAAGTAGTTCCGTGAAGAACTAAAGCCTAATTTCATATATCCTACTTATGTTAATTGCCACTACCAACATACAAAATTTCAGTATGATTGCTGTAATAGATTCGTAGATATTGGGAACCGACTAAATATGTCGGATGGTCGCCATGTTGAATTTTTAAATATGTAGGTCTTAGAGTTATGTACTGTTACATGAAGATTATTGAGTACGTGTGATATTTAGGCCTACACTTCAATCCCATGATTAGGATACAAGAAGTAAAAACGAGATTTTAAAATTTCGCACAGCTTCCATCTTGTGGTTATGGAAACAATTGAAATAAATTAGATGCCAGTGGATTAACATTTGTATAAGGATTTACTGTACCAAGTTTCACTGCACTCGGATGGTTATATAGCGAGAAACATCTATGTGAATATTTATAATTCGCGTCGCCGCCATGTTGGATTTGTGATCACCAGGTTATTGAAAGTCCTATAGGTGAACTTATGTTCAGAGCCCCTATGAACATTAAAAAATTCAGTTTGATTGCTGTAATAGATTCGTAGATATTGGGAACCGTCTAAATATTTCGGATGGTAGCCATGTTGGATTGTTATATGTATAGGCCATAGAGGCATGTACCATTAAAGGAAAATTATTGCGTAGGTTCATTATTCAAACTTTCACTTCAATCGCATGCTTACGACACAAGAAATAAAAACCTAACTTTAAAATTCGCACAGCCGCCATCTTGAGGTTATGTAAACAATTGAACTATATTAGATACCAGTGCATTACAATGTGTATAAACATTTTCTTTAGAAATTTTCATTGCGTTTGGATCATTAAATCGCGAGAAAAGTTTATTTAAAACTTTCAACTTCTTTGGCCGCCATGTTCGTTTTGTAGTTAACCAATTTTTCAAAGTCTCCCAGATGAACTTCCTGTAATGCTCTTTACCTCCGTACAAAATTTCAGGGTGATACCGGTAATAGTTTCAGATATATAGAATATTTCACACAGCCGCCAGGTTGAGGTTATGTAAACAATTGAACGAAGTTACATGTCGGTGCATTACAATGTATGTAAACATATACTGTTTGGTTGGTTAAATCGCGAGAAACATCTATTTAAAAGTCGCAACTTTGCTTGGGCGCCATGTTGGTTTTGTAGTTACCAGGTTTACAAAAGTCACATAGGTGAACGTCCAGTAGTTCCCTTTATCACAGTACAAAATTCCAGGGTGATATCGGTAATAGTTGCGGAGATATTGAATGCTGATGAAATATTTCGCACAGCCCCCATGTTGGATTGGTGAGATGTAACAAAATTTTAAGGGCACGGTCGGGGTCGTCCGGAATGGTGCTATGAACTTACTGAGTTTCATTGAAATCGCTCCAGCCGTTTAGATTTTATTAGAGGGGACACACACACACGAATCACACACATACGCACACACAGACACACGGACAAAAGGTGATCTCATAAGCCTATTTTTTTTCATAAATGAAAATAGGCTAAAAATGTTTGAGGCTTGGGAGACAGAAGTAGAAAACATGAAACTCACCTCTTTGTAGGGTAAATTCCTTCTTAGAATAATCATAGTCAAAAAGAATAAATCTAGAACTTCTACATCGGTAGGTGGTGGGCAATTTGTATGGTTAAGATGATATGATGCAGCTCCTAGGGAATAAAAAACATACATAAATTTCTCATAACTTTCTAACCCAGTGTAATAGTGCAGCATGTTGTTATTTCCTTGAAAATTATGTATACTATATGGGACAAATTTTCTTTTAGTTTGGGTGAAGTGAGATACTCCAGAAATTGAAATTTTTAACTGTAGGCCTATTTCTTCTGTCTGTGTTGCAGTAGCCTACTTGTATATGGTAGCCTTGCTGTATTTTGGTTACGGGGATGATCAGTAGTTGAAACCTCTAATTCTTCACAAATTGGAAAGAGACAAATTTTATCAATAACCTCCAAATCATTCAGGCTACTCGCAGGAGACACACATACACTGCCATCTTTGCCTCTTTGGATTAACAGTAGCTGTCTCCTGTCATGGAACTACATGTTTCTCCTCTTTACTAAAATCAGACCAGATAGGCCTTATGACAGCAAACTCTCAATTGAGTTGAGGCTCAGTCTCCATCACCTGAAGACTATGTCACTTATGTCTATCTTGAACCAAGTTATCCCTTTCAATGTAGCCTACACTATTACCGGTAACAAAAACATGACAAGGTATTTGATTTATATTTTTATCTTTTCCTTTAATGTTGGCTTGATTTGCATCATCAATAAAATTATGAAAGAATCAGCTAGAGAACTGATTAGACTTCCTAATGATTGTCCCAATGAAATTTTTTACGCCTCAGGACTATAATGGCTCAGCAGTGTATCTGGAAAGCCTCTATTAAACACATTAACATACGGTAGGCTACGTAGTATTTTACTTCACGTTAATGATGCTCATCTGCAGGCACCTTCCAGTAGAAAAAGCATCAGTACCATCTGAACTCAACAACATGCTAACCGAAGCCATTGGTTAGACTGGTAGAAGAATTCGGAAGGAGCTTAAAGATGATGCATTCAACACACTAATAGGCAAGAGGTCCGATCTGTGCTTAGATGTCCCTCAAATTAATTCTTGAGTGAGGAATAGAAAGGCTCTGAATGGACCACCGTTCTGAAGATATCTTAGTAGTTTGCAAAATACCAGGCAGGGTGAGGAACGTTTTGACGTCATCCCTGAGATGATTGTGGTGACCTGGTACTGTATCATCAACCCCTGCTAATTCATTCAACCCTGGAGAAAATTTATGGCACTATCTCAGCGAAGGTTCGTTCCATCATTATAACTTAGCCGTTTCATAATTTAGTTTACTATGCCTTTCAATACAAGCATTTACAAACTTTTAAAAAAGCAATTAGCTCCGTGAAAAACTAAATAGCCAATTTTCATAGTATATCCTACTTATGTTATTGCCTCCATCAATATACAAAATTTCAGTTTGATTGCTGTAATAGATTCGTAGATATTGAGAACCGTCTAAATATTTCGGAAAGTCGCCATGTTGGATGTTTATATAACTTATGTGTTAGATGGAGATTATTTTGTAGGTTTATTATTCAAACTTCAATCGCCTAATTAGACACACGAAATAAAAACGAGAATTTGAAATTTCACACAGCCGCCATCTTGAGGTTATGAAAATAATTGAAACAAATTGGATGTCAGTGCATTAAAATTTGTATAAGGATTTAAACTTACCGTACCAAATTTCACTACGCTCGGATGGTTAAATCGCGAGAAACGTCTATTTAAATATTTAAATTTCGCGTCACCGCCATGTTAGATTTGTGCTCACCAGGCTATTGAAAATCCCATTGGTGAACTTATGTTCATAGCCTTTATCAACATACAAAATATCAGTTGGATTGCTGTCATAGATTAGTAGGCAGATATTGAGAACCGTCTAAATATTTTGCATGGTCGCCATGTTGGTTTTTATATACGTAGGTCATAGAGTTCTATACTATTAGATGACGATTATTGTGTAGGTTTATTATTTAAACGTTGACTTTGATCGCATGATTATGACACAAGAAATAATACTTAATTTTAAAATTTACCACAGCCACCATCTTGAGGTTATGTAAACACTTGAACTAAATTAAATGTCAGTGCATTACAATGTGTATAAACATTTGCAGTACTGTGCCCGTCTGACAAGGTAGTCAGGGGATCATCTGTCGCAGATGACCTTACCTACTTCCTTATCCTCTGAACCCACACACTGAGAGGATCGAATGCGACCTCAGACTAGCTCCGCCACGAGACTGATAGCTCAAGGTGTGTCAGGTAAGTGAGGGGAAAAAGTCATAGACGAGGCCGAGGAAACACACCCCACAAAACATAAGCTAGAAATAAATAATCCAGATTTAGGTTAACTCGTTAATAATATAATTTATTTTAAATTCATTTTGGAGGGTTAAAATTTTAAATCCACCTGTTTTCAAGTTGTAAAGACAGTTCATTCAAGAAGCAGCAATGGAACGTAGATTAATTCAGGACGATGCTGAATGGCATCGTAGTCTACGTGAAGCGTCAGCCCGTGTGTAAGTCAACGTTTGAATAATGAACCTACGCAATTGACGTCAGAAAAGTTGGATGGCGCAGCCACGCGGTAGAATGTTGAAGCTGTAACAGTGACTGGTGAGCATGGTGAAGCATTGACGTCGTGATGGAAACAGAAAGGAATTTGTCAAATTCGAGGAGGTACTGCTGTGTATACGGTTGCAAATTGTGTAAGGCGGGTACGAAATCTCTTCACTACTTTCCTGTACAAAAAGTTCAGAGAGAAAGATGGGCTTCGGCGCTGTCCATTGGAAAACGTGTTACACGTTACATGACAGTGTGCAGTCTGCATTTTTGTGAAGACGACTCCTTTCCACAGCATAAGCAGCGGTACTGTAGATTATTGATAGTTATTGTCTCTAATTTGTATTCACAAGGATTTAGCTACATCAAAAATACTGATAAACTTGTAGCCTAATACGTCTGTGCCGTAGGCCTACATAGAATGTAATCCGCTCTTCGTAAACTTATTTTAGGGGTTTTTCCGATTGACATAGCCGAATGGTTAGAAAACTTAAGAAAAATGCCGTTAATAGCCTTAATTTGCCAGAGAATTCATATTCTTGCCCTTGAACAGCAAGTATGTAGGTCAATATTTGCAATATTGAAGTATGATTTGGCTTAAATTGTGTTTTTGGCTATGATCTCCTTACTGTTGAATTTAGTTGATTAATGTGTAAAATCTTAGTTTTAAGTACCGGTTTGGTGACCCATCATCCCAGGCAGGCCGGTAACATCCTACTCAGGCAGATAGGTCACTTAGCCGTAATTTGGAAGTTATAGTGATGTTAAGTATACCTGTATATATGCGGTAATGTAGCAGGAGACCTGATCGGCCTAGGCTATTCTAACTTTAATTAATTCCCATTTCAGGGTTTTTCAGTTTTGAGTGTGAATAGTTGGTTTGAAAGTTGTACAACAGTAAGGAGAGTATGTTTTCTATAGGTTTTATTGGGTATTATGGTTTATGTCGAACTGAGGAGTGAATTTGATTTGGCTTAAAGTGTAGTTTTTGATTTGTTCCGTTTGCTTATGACAAGTTCAAATGGGGACTCCAGCTTTGTTAAATATCTGTATTTTAAATATTTAATTAAATATATTGATAAAGAGGATGCCTTCATTTTAATTTGCCTGTGGCAAGAGATTAATAAATTTATATTCTTGCCTTTGAACAGCAAGTATGTAGGTCAATATTAGCAATATTGAAGTATGATTTGAGCATCCCAAGTAACGCTTCATTGAACCCAAAACATTAATGCAAATTCAGGGTTGCTGGATTCAATTTCGTCCTTTGTGTTATGTGAGATATATACTGTATATTGTGAAATTAATAAAAACATCGATACCGCTAGGCTCCCAAGTACAGGCTTTATATATGTAACAGCAGACAGTAAATTAACTATCTACATGTGGGTAATATTTTTAACTGGTAGTAATTAAGCACTGCATTTAAATTGATTATAAAAATATTTCTATCAATGAAAGAAAATATGTAGTATTTTGCCATCATAAATTAGAAGCCCTAACAAACGCACTCCCAATCACTGTCTTGCTTACTTCTCGTCACTATCTCGCCGCCATATTGGAATCAGATGACCGTAAGCTCCTCCCCCGTTTCGGACGTCATTAATCGTCATCTAATACTGCATAACTCTAATGGCCTACATATATAAAATTCCAACCTGGTGATCATCTGAAATATTTAGATGGTTCTCAATATCTACTAATCTATGGCAGCAATCAAACTGAAATTTTGTATATTGATAAAAGCTTTGAACACAAGTTCACCTATGGGACTTTCAATAACCTGCTGAATACAAATATAACATGGCGGCGACGCGAAATTAAAATTTTAAATGGACGTTTCTCACGACTTAACCATCCGAGCGCAGCGAAACTTGGTACGGTAAATGCTTATACAAATTTTAATCCACTGACATCTAATTTATTTCAATTGTTTTCATAACCACAAGATGGTTGCTGTGCGAAATTTTAAATTCTCGTTTGTATTCTCGTGTCGTAATCATGTTATCAAAGTGAACGTTTGAATACACCAACGCAATAATCTTCATTTAATAGTACATAACTCTATGGCATACATATATATACGAATCTATCAAACTGAAATTTTGTATGTTTATAGAGGCAATTAACAGAAGTAGGATATATGAAAATAGGCTTTTTAGTTCTCCACAGAACTACTTGTTAACATTTCAACTATCGATACGGATAACAAAAACATTTTGCTGTCATGGCAAATGAGTTTGCATTCCATAATTGATTACTATGAAACACTTACGGAACAAGGCGTTCAAAACAATCTACAAATGTGAATATAGTTAGTTATTGTTGTTTTAAGGGGCGGAACCACGAGGTAAAAATGTGAATATAATTAAACTTTAAAACATACAAATGTAACCCGCGGCGTGACCGCACTCTTTATAAAGGACACCACGGTCGTGAGGCCAGCTGTGGGAAGTTCAAGTCCTAGCACTGTCAGCAGCAATCCTGAGTGTGGTTTCTCCAGTCCACACTCCCTCCAGGAAAATGACGGGATAGCACTTCACTCCAAGTCCCGGGGTATCTACCTCATCCCAGTCCACAAGACAGCTACACACACTAATACAGTCATCACAGAAATACAGGCTACCTGACAAAGTTCTACACTCACCCAAGTACACGGGGCTATACGAACACGACGTCTTTTGTTATGGGAAAGTGGTTTTTTTCACGTTTTAATACAGCTTCCATGTGAAATACGATGACGAAACACTTTCGGAACGCCCCTCGTATAAATACATTTCATTATATCTATTTAAGGAAATACCTCATATGAACATTTGTACAGAAAACAGGTGAATAAGTATACCAAGGTGACTTCGAGTCAGAAATCCCTGAGGATGCCAGACGCAGTATTCAGTGAAACGTTCAGGATATCTGACCCCTTTGGACCAGAGACAACATCCAAATTACTGTATTCTTACTCCAACCGTAAAAGCTCCTGATGTGACATTTACATCAAAAATTTATGAAATTAAATATAATAAATTTAACCTAGATAAGGTTTTGGGCTGAGGGTCAATCATAAATTTGTGTAACAAGACAAAGACACAAAGCCATTTAGAAGTTATTAGTGGGGAGGGACACACACACATATATACACATCCACACACACGGACAAAAGGTGATCTCATAAGTCTATTTTTTCATAAATGAAAATAGGCTAAAAGCACAAGCATGATTCCATGTTTGTCGGTGTAGCGGAGGAACATTAATTAAATGTATTTTAATTTTTTTAATCGCTTATCCTCCAAGCTCGGTTTCACCCACCGATTCTCTGAGGGGCCATTCCTCTACCATCGTAAGACGGATTCGGGGAGCTAAACACACTCTATCAGCAGATACAATTGAGGCTGGTGACACGCCAATCGCCCGTGTGACTCTCACTTAGGTCTAATAATAAGGATCAGAGAAGGGATTTTAGAGTGGGTTAGGGCCAGCAATTTATATTTTCCAGTGCACATTGACTCAACCACGTGGTCGTTTCTGAATGATGATTTTTAGCATATTTTCAATTTTGAAAAAATAGGCTTATGAGATCACCTTTTGTCCGTGTGTGTGTGCGTGTGTGTGTGTGAGTGAGGTGTGTGTGTGTCCCCCTCTAATAAAATCTAAAGGGCTGGAGCGATTTCAATGAGACTCGGTAAGTTCACAGCACTACTCCGGGCGACCCCGACCGTGCCCTTCAAATTTTGTTTCGTCTCACCAATCCAACATGGCGGCTGTGCGAAATATTTCACCAGCATTCAATATCTCCGAAACTATTCCCGATATCACCTTGGAATTATTTACGGTGATAAAGGGAACTACTAGAAGTTCACCTACGTGTATTTTGAAAAACTGGTAACTACAAAACCAACATGGCGGCCACGCGACTTTGCGACTTTAAATAGACGTTTCTCGCGATTTAACCAACCAAAAGAAATAAAACTTGGTACAGTATATGTTTATACTCATTGTAATGCACCGACATCTAACTTCGTTCAATTGTTTACTTAACCACAAGATGGCGGATGTGCTAAATATTTCACCGGCATTCTATAACTCTGAAACTATTAGCGATATCACCCTGAAATTTTGTACGGAGATAAAGGGCACTACAGGAAGTTCATCTATAAGACTTTCAAAAACCGGTTAACTACAAAACGAACATGGCGGCCAGGCGAATTTGAAATTATTTTAGACCTTTCTCGCGATTTAATGTTCCAAACGCAATGAAATCTGGTACAGAAAATGTTTATACACACTGTAATGCACTGGTATCTAATTTAGTTCAATTGTTTACATAACCTCAAGATGGCGGCTGTGCGAATTTTAAAATGAAGTTTTTATTTCTTGTGTCGTAATCAAGCGATCGAAGTGAAAGTTTGAATAATGAACCTACGCAATAATTTCCCTTTAATGGTACATGAATCTATGGCCTATACATTTAACAATCCAACATGGCGACCATCCGAATTATTTAGACGGCTCTGAATATCTACGAATATATTATAGCAATCAAACTGATTTTTTTATGTTCATAGGGGCTATAAACATAAGCTCACCTATAGGACTTTAAATAACCTGGTGATCACGAATCCAACATGGTGGCGACGCGAATTATAAATATTCACATGGACGTTTCTCGCAATTTAACCATCCAAGTGAAGTGAAACTAGATACAGTAAATCCTTATACGAATGTTAATCCACTGGCATGTAATTTATTTCAATTGTTTCCATAACCACAAGATGGCAGCTGTGCGAAATTTTAAAATCTCCTTGTTATTTCTTGTGTCCTAATCATGCGATTGATGTTTGAATGCTACACTTACACAATAATCTTTATGTAACAGTACATAACTCTAGGACCTACATATATAAAATCCAACATGACGACCATCCGAAATATTTAGTCGGTTCTCAATATCTACGAATCTATTACAGCAATCAAACAGAATTTTTTTTATGTTGACAGTGGCAGTTAAAATAAGTAGGATATATGAAAATAGGCTGTATAGTTCTTCACGGAACTACTTGTTTGTTTTACCGTAATTTCTGTTTTTAATATAATTATTAGTTTTATTTAATTTCTTGTTTTGTTACATTTTGGTCTTTTCTAATTTAGGTGACCACCTCTAAATTTTAAATTCCATTCCAAATGTGTATAATTTAATATGTGTTAAGGGGAGCAGATGACCTCGTTTTTCCGCCCCTTAAAACAACAATAACTAACTAACTAACTAGAGAAGGGATTTTGAATGGTAATTGGTCATGGACCTGTTCAAAGGAACTATGCCGGTAATTGCCTGATAGTGAAAATGGGAAATCACAAAAATATTTTCAGGATGGCCGAGGTGGGATCGAAACATCGCTCTTCCAGCGAGGCACAAGGTAGTGCGTTAACGGTTTCGGCCATCGTGGCGGTAAAATAACAATAAAAAGTTAATTATTTATAGTATACGGAATTCCATATCCTATTTCATCCACTAATTAGATGTGTCTTGAAATCAATTCCTCTCTTGTTACAAAGTTAATCACTGTGAGAATAAATCACAGTGCGTGTTACAACCAGCTCGTGTAATTTCAGATTATCTAGGTGTGATTTTTCCGTGACGCAGAGCGAGCATCGAGAGCTCACAATGAGTTAACCGCGAATGGAAATTACAACCGCTTTGTACACAGTTGTCAATGTTTTAACGCTTGTAAACAAAAAAGTGTTATCTGTAGATGTGCGGTTAGTTTCATGCTGAAACGAGCAGTGGAATTGTGTGCTCCCAAATAGCAATCCAGGTTGCGAGAGAATAACGAGCGACAATTTAGAAATTGCTAAATGTTTTATAAAAGCGCTCATTAACTTGAACTATAAAACCAGAAGACTACACGAAGAAATTGTTATTAAGTCATATGAATAATTAATTATCCATTAAAGCCCATGGGCAAATTCCGCGGTGTCGGCGGGATTACAAGGTAATCGAAACTAGTACAATTAATTTGAATTCCTTTGTGTGTTAAAATACTTTTATGTTCGACCCTGGCTATTATGTGTCAGAAAACGGTATCATAATGATGGTCATTATAACACTATTTTCATTATGAAAAAGTTTCTCCCACCAATCAGAGCTCAAGAAACAGTTGTTTGACCAATTAGTTAAGGTTAGCATCGCACCTGCGTGGAGTTCCAAGGTCTTCTAAACTGCGTTGCCTAGTGTCATAGTGGGGTATCGAGAAGGCCATGGTCAAATACAAGGCATTCTCTGCGTCTCATGCGCTCTGTTCAGTACATAAAACTGGCGAAATCTCGACAGATATTTATGAATATTTATCTTCGAACATAAAATAGTTACAATAATTATCGTCGAACATAAACAGTCGTATGCAACTCGCCTATAATGGTAATTAAGACACTCGTATGGAAATTATAAAACTCGCATACGCTCGTTTTATAAATATACTCGTGTCTTAATTATAGCCATTATAGGCTCGTTGCATAATGTACTAATATCAATTCTAAATATTATGAATCAGCATTGTGCCCTTACTTATATACGGTAGTGCACAAGGCGTGAACCAAAGACTCGGGTCTTGAGAACCACATGTTATTGTTGGTAAGTAACGGTAACATAGTTATTATTGTTGTTAAGTAACGGTAACGTCGTTATTATTGTTGGTAAGTAACGGTAACAATATTATTCATGTTGGTAAGTAAAGGTAACATCGTTATTATTGTTGGTAAGTAACGGTAACATCGTTATTATTGTTGGTGAGTAACGGTAACATCGTTATTATTGTTGGTGAGTAACGGTAACATCGTATTATTGTCGGTAAGTAACGGTAACATCGTTATTATTGTTAGCAAGTAACGGTAACAACGTTATTATTGTTGGTAAGTAAAGGTAACACCGTTATTATTGTTGGTAAGTAACGGTAACATCGTTATTATTGTTGGTGAGTAACGGTAACATCGTTATTATTGTTGGTAAGTAACGGTAACATCGTTAATATTGTTGGTAAGTAACGGTAACATCGTTAATATTGTTGGTGAGTAACGGCAACATCGTTATCATTGTTGGTGAGTAACGGTAACATCGTTATTATTGATGGTGAGTAATGGTAACATCGTTAATGTTGTTGGTGAGTAACGGCAACATCGTTATTATTGTTGGTGAGTAATGGTAACATCGTTATTATTGTTGGTGAGTAACGGCAACATCGTTATTATTGTTGGTAAGTAAAGGTAACATCGTTATTATTGTTGGTGAGTAAAGGTAACAACGTTATTATTGTTGGTGAGTAATGGTAACATCGTTATTATTGATGGTGAGTAATGGTCACTGTAACGGAAACTCCGCTAATATAGTTGGTATATAGCAGTAACTTACCCTATCCCTGGTTAGAGAATACTGTACATGTTGATCGCAACAGGAAGCAAACTGGGCACCCCTGTGTTATACTAATACTTCCTTCTCGTGTTTTTGTTACAGCATTGCTATTTACCACACGCTCAACTCAGTTTCGAAGCAATTCAATTAGGAAAGTCTGGTAAAAGAAAAGTGAGAGCTAGTCACGGATAATAACTTAAGCACTTCTTATAAAGAAACTGTCCGCTGCAGACCACGGATCTTGTTAAATAAGGAACTAAGTTTTGAGGGAGCTAATTCAAAACTTCCCTACCCGTCATGAGCAGGAAGTCAACAACATTCGTGATCTCGTCTAGGTACATGACCTGAGTTAATATTAAATCTCCCGTGGGATTAAGCGTCTATGTTTAAATTGTCCTTGCATACTTCTAATGTTATTGAACGTCAGGCTCTTACAGTCTCCATTGTATCTTACTTTGTGGACTACAACTGCAAGGAGGAGATCAAGTCTGAAGATTGGAGGTTAGAATTCCTGCACTGACAAGGGCCATTCTTAAAACCTCTTCCTGTTTTTATCCACATCCCCTCCTGACAAATATCTTATTTCAGGTCCCGGGACATCTACTGTGATAGTAGATCCTTATGACTATAGATTTGGTTATGGTAATTTATACCTATAAGCCTCCTTTGTATGATATACCAAATTGAGAATGTGGCTATTGAGGTATAAAAGCAGTAATACACTTCTATTGACGTTTATTATAGCTTATAGGTATAAATAACCATAAACAAAACAGACAATCTGAATTGGGTGAATACAGATGGATGTTTTCAATTGAGAAACCTCTATCCATTAAATTTTGTGCAGAATGATTTAAACTTACGAATATTTACGAATCTTATGCATGATATTCAAATAAGTAGTTTTATTTTCAATTTAACCGATAATAATACTGAACATTGAAGATGGGTTGTCCCCTCTATTGTTTAACCTTGTTCTAGAAAAAGTAATTAGGACCTGGGAGAAATAAGTTTAAGGAATAACCCTTGCCAGACTACGAGATAACAACATTCATTTACGGTGTTTGGCCTTCGCTGATGATCTCGCAATCTTGTCCAATAACAGACAGGAAGCGATCGCCTCCACGAAAAAACTTCACGAAATTGCATCCAGAACAGGACTCCAGATCTCATACCAGAAAACGCATTACATGGATGGACTATCAATGACAACCAAATTTGGCGAAATATCTCAAGTGTCTAATTCCAAATATCTGGGAGAAGTCATCCAAGCTTCCGGACTTAATCGCGAAGCAAACAAAACTTACTGCAAACAGCTTACAGACTTACTTGGAACAGATATAATAAAAATCAATATCCAGAAATGCAAAATTACGGCATTACAACACTGTAATTGGGGGCAGATCATTAATTAAAGATGTGGAAAAGCAAGAAAGAAAACTCCTAAGGAAAAGTTTTGGACTAGCCTGTACAGAGGGAATCTGGATGAAAAGAAAATCCCAAGACTTATACCAGCACTCGGGGAAAATCTCAGGCACATTTAAAAAAAAACGATGGAAATTTTACGCGCATATCCTCAGGATGGACAATCAGAGACTGACCAAAAGAATTCTTCACCATTCCCTGTCTGTCTGTTAGATAGTCAGCCTGAAGGCTGGTTGGATCCTTAAAAAGCACCGCCGTTAGGTTATGTGGGGAAAAGAAGACTAAGTGCTGTAATATTAAGGACACAAATGGAAAGCCTCTAACAGATAGGGAAGAAAAGGTTGAGAGATGGAAAGCTTACATAGAGAGTTTGTATAAGGGAAAAGAGATTGAGAATCATGTAATGGAAAGGGAGGAGGAAATTGATGTGGATGCGAAAGGAAATTTAATATTGAGATCAGAATTTGATAAAGCTTTGGAAGACTTAAGCAGGAACAAAGCACCAGTCATAGATGATATACCGATTGAGTTGCTACGCTGCATAGGAGATGAAGGTCTGATCAGGTTATTTTACTTGGTGTGTAGGATTTATGAGACAGGTGAGGTACCCCACGATTTCAAGAAGAATGTAATCATCCCTATACCAAAGAAAGTGGTAGCTGACAGATGTGAAGATTACCGTACAATCAGCTTGATTACTCATGCTTCAACGATCCTGTCTAGAATAACTTACAAGAGGATTGAAAGCCAGATAGAAACGGAGTTGGGTGAAGACCAGTTTGGTTTCAGGAGAAATGTAGGAACAAGGGAAGCTGTACTAAGTCTTAGGCTGATTTTGGAAGGTAGAATAAGGAAAGATAAGAGAACGTTCATGGCTTTTGTAGACTTAGAAAAGGCTTTTGATAACGTTGATTGGACTAAATTGTTTGACATTTTCAAATCGATTGGAATAAAGTACAGGGGTAGGAGAGTTATATACAATCTATACAGAAACCAGACAGCAGTCATTCCAGTTGAAGGACATGAGAGAGAAGCTGGTATTCAGAAAGGTGTAAGGCAAGGCTGCAACTTATCACCCATACTTTTCAATCTTTACATTGAACAAGCAATGAAGGAAATTAGAGAAAAATATAAAGTGGGAGTGAAGATTCAAGGAGAAATAATTTCAACTCTGCGATTTGCTGATGACATCGTCATCTTGGCCGACATGCCTGAGGATTTGAATGAGTTTTTGAATGGTATGGACTCCGTCTTACGGAAAGAATTCATGATGAAAATTAATAAATGTAAAACAAAAATACTGGAATGCAGCCGAAATAAATCAGAAACCTCTATGGAGATCAAATTGGCAGGTGAAAAGCTGAAGAAAGTAGGAGACTTATGTTACTCAGGAAGCAGAATAACCAGTGATGGACGAAGCAAAGAGGATATAAAAAGTAAGTTGGCTCAGGCAAAGAAAGCATTTCTACAAAAAAGGAATCTGCTGACATCGAATATAGATTTAGGTATTAGGAAGTCATTTTTGAAATCCTTTGTCTGGAGCGTGGCGCTCTAAGGAAGTGAAACTTGGACTATTGGTGCAGCAGAAAAGAGGAGAATTGAATCATTTGAAATGTGGTGTTACAGGAGAATTATGAAGATCAGATGGGTAGATAGGGTTACAAACAAAGAGGTATTAAGACGAGTGGGAGAGAAGAGATGTTTCTGGCGACTGCTAATGAAGAGAAGAGATAGGTTGGTAGGACACATACTAAGACACCCAGGAATAGCAAGCTTAGTTATGGAGGGAAGGGTCGAGGACAAGAACTGTAGGGGTAGACCAAGGTTAGAATATGTTAAACAGATTGCCTCGGATGTAGGGTGTGGTAGCTATGTAGAGATGAAACGATTAGCTCAGGTCAGGGAGGCATGGAAAGCTGCATCAAACCAGTCAAAAGACTGAAGACTCAAACAACAACAACAACAGCCCACAAAAACCCAAGGCAGCGCTATATTGAGGCGTACAAGGCAAGATGAGGAGTGAGGTAGTTTGTCATTGCTTTCCTCACTGAGTCAGAACAGCAGTACTAACACTATGAATAGAACCTTTCACAGCATTCACAGGCACTGACTGTGCCCTGAATGTCATTACTAAGCACCACCCATAACTCAGTAGCTTCCATATAATCACAGCCATGTGTAAGACTGAGACATCGGTGAAAGTTAAAAACACCTGGCTGCTTGAAGTTGGAAAGGATCTTTAGGAAATAAGCATCACAGATAACATTGAACTAGACAGAGCTAAGTTCAGAGAATTAGTTGATAATCGCCGCTTTGCAGACCATCCAAGCACTATCACCAACAAAACCTGCTCAGAAGTTCGCAAGAAAAGCCGCAGCGAGAAGATGAAAAGATTTTGGGAGAAGAGAAATGCAAATCCATCAGTTAAATAAGTTCAATCGCGCTCCTTAGTCGAGCATGGCAAAGAAAGAAAAAAAGAAAGAAAGAAAGAAAGAAAGAAAGAAAAAATGTATTGAAGAACATTTTACACAAGCAGACATTATTTCATTAGTTTTAAATTTCAAATTTTTAATTAGCAACATTTTACAATATTTTTTAATTCTTATTAAATACACAATGTAACAGATCTGATTTAAAGAATACATTTTTTACCATGATTATAACCATTCTTCAATTAGTATCAAGATAGACTTTTTTTTAAATTCTAACACTAGCAGAAGTAGCCCTACCCGCTCTTCGAACGGTCTTCGGTATTAATAACCAGACGTTATCATTTGAGCTAATGTTGCAATGGTGAAGGGCTTGCCATTCCTTCATACGTTTATCAGAACTAAGTTAGTTTTCTGGGTATATCACAGACACTGGTAATTTCAGGGCCATAAAATGTGGTTTTAGGAGATTCTTTATAGACTCCCTAGCTTTGTGTCACACATTGAGAAGCGCAACATATGCTTTGGTCGCTTTTTTAGGAAAATTTTTATTCTTCGCCTATTTCAGCATGTATTTTGAAAAGTTTTCCCTATACCCATCCTTCTATGAGAAGTACGGTGAAGAGTTTTATAAATGATTGGTGAATTGACTCATGGTTACAATACCTAATTTTACGATGCTCCAAGCACCCGAACACGAGTTATAGGCGTACATAAACATTAAGATACACACATCAAAAAAAGTTTTGCATCACCTCGGTTCCAAGAGTTCCGGAACCTTTAAATACAAAGGGAATAGAGATCAACACAAACAACATTTCAGCTCGTTTTATTGCTCATGAGACCCACACATTGCATGTTGTACCATCATACAGCTAGACTTTCAGCATTTGTGGTCCAGATTGCAGTACACACCACTACCTCTAATACCCAGTAGCACGTCCTCTTGCATTGATGCATGCCTGTATTCGTCGTGGCATACTATCCACAAGTTCATCAAGACACTGTTGGTCCAAATTGTCCCACTCCTCAACGACAATTCGGCGTAAATCTCTCAGAGTGGTTGGTGGGTCAAGACGTCCATAAACAGCCCTTTTCAACATATCCCAGGCATGTTCGATAGGGTTCATGTCTGGCGAACATGCTGGCCACTGTAGTCGAGCGATGTCGTTATCTTGAAGGAACGCATTCACAAGATGTGCACGATGAGGTCGAGAATTGTCGTCCATGAAGACAAATGCCTCTCCAATATTCTGCCGATATGGTTGCACTATGGGTCGGAGGATGTCATTCAGGTATCGTAAAGCCGTTTCGGAGCCTTCCATGACCACCAGTGGCGTACGTCGGCCCCACATAATGCCACCCCAAAACATCAGGGAACCACCACCTTGCTGCACTCGCTGGACAGTGTGTCTAAGACGTTCAGCCTGACCAGGGTGCCTCCAAACACGTCTCCGACGATTGTCTGGTTGAAGGCATATGCGACACTCATCGGTGAAGTGAACGTGATGCCAATTCCGTGGGGTCCATTCAGCATGTTGTTGGGCCCATCTGTACCGCGCTGCATGGTGTCGGGGTTGCAAAGCTGGACCTCGCCATGGACGTCGGGAGTGAAGTTGCGCATCATGCAGCCTATTGCGCACAGTTTGAGTTGAAACACGACGTCCTGTGGCTGAACGAAACGCATTATTCAACATGGTGGCATTGCTGTCAGGGTTCCTCCGAGCGGCAATCCGTAAGTAGCGGTCATCCACTACAGTAGTAGCCCTTGGGCGGCCTGAGCGAGGCCTGTCATCGACAGTTCCTGTATCTCTGTACCTCCTCCATGTCCGAACAACATCGCTTTGGTTCACTCTGAGACGCCTGGAAACTTCCCTTGTTGAGAGCCCTTCTTGACACAAAGTAACAATGCGGACGCGATCGAACTGCGGTATTGACCTTCTAGGCATGGTAGAACTACAGACAACATGAGCAGCGTACCTTCGTCCTGGTGGAATGACTGGAACTGATCGGCTGTCGTACCCCCTCCGTCTAATAGGCCCTGCTCATGCATGGTTGTTTACATCTTTGAGCAGTTTTAGTGACATCTATGAACAGTCAAAGGGACTGTATCTTGGATAAAATATACACAGTCAACGTCTATATGCCGGAGATCTGGGAACCGAGGTGATGCAAAACTTTTTTTGATGTGTGTATATCAACCACACAGTGTCAAACAAAATCATCTTTACGACGAACCCGTTTGTCGACAAAAATATGGTTAGTTAAAATGTGCTCTCAAACTAAATTCACCTAACGTGTACTTACTGACGTGAAAATATTATTGAAAACCTTGTCGAAGAAACGCAATACATATCAAATAAAAACTGACCCTCACCGTTGTGGAAAGTCCCCATCCCCAGGAAGACCCCTTTAATAAATTATTAAGGCTTGTGGTGCACGAAAAATCAGGATTTTAGCCTCTATTGGCCCAAATTCCCGAAAGCTGTAAAAAACACTATTTCAATTCAGGAATTTTGAAATAATGCTGCTGTTTGGAGATATAATATACCTTCTGTACAACTTATCGCACGTGTAAGTCGCGTTTAAACATTCTAGGGTACCCCTTGACCCCCTTAAGCGCATTGATGAATTATACAGTCTATGTTTGTTTCCATGATAACCGTTTAGCCATTTGCAAACGTCGCAGAAATTGAATAAATTGAAATAGATGGAAAGTTGGATGTCACCTCTTGTGATACTGTTGTCATGGTTACCGGCTTGCATTACTTCATTAGTTTCTTCTTATTCTTCTCTTTTCGGATGGGCCAGCTAAGGACCACAACGTTCAACTTTTCAGCTTGGTGAGGGACTTGATATTTGTTCAATATTCGCGAATTCTCTGGCTATGTTTCTCCTGTCACTCTTTTGTCCAGATGATGCCGGTTTTCTTACATGGTGGTCTGTCCTGAAAACTCTTCTGTTTAAGTATCTTTCTGGGATGCGATCGCTTCTAATATAACTTTCCATTATCTTCAGTACTTGGATGTCCTTGTTAACTTCTGTTGGCCACGGTGTCACGCTCTGTCTATTCTCCCAGTAGTTGAGAAGCCGGTTGGTTAGTCTTGTTGGGTTCATCCTTGAGACATGTCCGTAGAAAGCCAGACGTCTCTTCCTGGCCACATCTATGATTTTCTCAGTATATCTATATAGCTCCTGATTTGGTGTTCTTCTGTACTCGTCGTTTATTTATTAGTTTATTAAATGAAATTAGTTTTCTGGGAACATCTCAGAAACGTGGTTTTTGAGCCTTAAAACGTAGTAAACTCCGAGCCACCGAGGGGCTGAAAATGAGTTTTTTTTGTCTCGTTCTTGTACGCCATATTATAATAATGATCATAATAATAAAATAGGGATAGGGATATAATAGACCTTCAGTGCCACACCCGCAAGTGTAAATCGCGTGAAAAAATTCACGAGTACCCCTTGACCCCTTAAGCGCATTATATACGTATTGATGAATTTTACAGCTTAAGTTGGTTCCGTGATAACCTTACTGCCGTTTGTGAACGTTCACAGTAATGGCATTGAGTCTTAGAAAAATAGATGGACTCCTGAGATTGTGTTACCATGGTTACCTACCGGCTTGCAGTATTTCATTAGATTATTAAATTAAATCAGTTTCCTGGGAATATCTCAAAAACTGTTGGTTTTAAGACTTTAAAATGTGTTTTTTCGGGGCCCGTAGGGTCTCCGAGTTTTGTTTCTCACATTGAGACGCTTAAAATGAGTTTTGTCTCGTCTTTCTATGCCAATTTCAGCATGCGTTTTGAGGGGGTAGGCCCTCTTTTATGAGAGGTACGGAGTAGAGTTACATCAATGATTACTTTCGTGCCTCTGATGGACATTTGTACCAAAATTTACGATGATCCACTCAGCCATTCTCGAGTGATGTACGTCCAAATTTGTACACAGACAGACAGACAGACAGACAGACAAAAATTTTGTTTTTGCGCGCAACCGTCATAAACCAGTCTGAAACGCGTTAATAACTCAAATTTCCATGGAAATTCAGAAAAAACAAACAAACTTGCATTTGTATATATAGAGAGATTCTAAACAGATTTCATTTTATATTTGGAAGGTTATTCAACGGATTCTATTTTTATAGTGAACATTTTTGTTTTAGTGCTTGATTTTTATTTATGGATTGTTAATGTTTTAGATTATATGATGCTCTTAGTTTAATGTTATTACAATTTGTTTTAGCTGGGGATGGTTCCAAGTTAACCGAAAATATGATTTTCAGTTTCGATATAGTATTGACATAGTTGGAATTGAACTATGAGACCTATTCATAGGTATTTTAATTAATTATTTAGTAGAATAAAAACCCCAGTAGAAAAACCAAGCCTCTATGAATTCAAGAATATGCAAAGTATACTGCTTCAAATACTGTAAGATAGCATTGATGACTGTTATCAGTGCTCTTGCTTCATTTACAATACAAGTCCTCTTTGGCAATCTGTCTTCCCCGTGTGCTAGTGTATTGCATTTCTCGAATAACCTATGTGCCTCCTCTTGTGATGGAACAGTGCATTTATTGGGGGCGGGGCTGATTTAGGTGCCTCGGGACACGTGAATGGGACATATTTGGCATTTAACAGGAATGAGTGAAAAACATAGGGGAAAACACATTTGGGAATTAACTACGGTTCTACCAAATAAATTCATAGCTTCGCTCTTCTGCAAATGGACTTTAAGGAAGTTCCACCGTTGATCTCAAAGTACTGTTGCGAACTGTTCCCTGAGAAATGTGTTGCGCGTGATAAACGAGAAATTACGACCTCTAAGAGAAAATTGAACGGCGTCTTGTGTTGAATGCGTCCAGAATTTATCACCTTACTCTCTCCGTGCCAACAGATGATAGCCAGCTCACTGGGAGAATATAAACAAACAGAAAAGGTTATAGAGAAGTATGACCTTTAAAAATCCAACAGTAAATAATACGAGATGGATGTGAAATCAATACCTAGAAGTTGTGTATGGAATTTCAAATCATGGATCGAACAAGCACACTGCTGGTTCACCATTTCCCAGAGCCCACATCAAACCAAGACATTGTATTTGTTTTCATGTTGTCGGGATGGGAAATTCTGGGTAACATGTATATGCATATACTGTAAAACAACTTATTCACTACAATGGCCCACCAGGTGCTCACACCTAGTGGGACGTGGGTTGGCGACCATGGGACCTCAACTGAGCCCGGCATTGCTTACACTTACTTTTCCAGGGCTCCTTGGTGTATTTCTCGAAATACACGGTCAGGCAGAGTTGGCTTTTGCTGCTCTTTATTCTTTTATATTAATTAATTTATTTAGGTTTACTTCCTGCAGACACCAACAGCGAACTTTTACATTGTGTTTGCCCCGTACACTTGCTTATGTTTGGTATAAGTTTGTTCCAGAGACGCATATCCTGCGGAATCAGCCTAGCCGCACTTTACAGCTACCTTCTGAAGTTCTTCGATCGCCTCAGGTCAAGAAGACTTCCTCATCAATCCGTCAGGCGTCGTGTTCGTCGCCAGCTTACTACCCCATGAAGAAGCTTTGCTTGCATGAGAAAATTTGTGTTTATAATGTTTCCCATGTTTCTATAAACTTATTTGTTTCCTTCCCCTACCCCCTTGCTCGCCTATATGACGTGTACGGTATCGTTCGCCTCTGTACACGCTGTTCCGCTATCGCTCTCACTCGAGCTTCAGTCGTCAAACCTATCGCTCGCCCTCACTTCTGCGTCAGACGTCAACCATACAGTTGGGGCTCTCTTACGAGCTTGTTTCCTGTGATCGAGAGACATTTTAAATCAGACGCCATGTCTGCCGTTTAATAAACGGTTTCAAGGAACCATCGCCTACTTTACAAAAATGAGCTAAGTACAAACTTCAATGTAATTGTTTTTAAAAGGGCAAAGTGCTTTTAATACAATTTTATCGGCAGTGTGAAAAATTGCAAACTATTGTGCAATAACCGTCTTCAAGATATTTTTTAGCCTACTTTTCACATTTTGCAAAAATGAGGAAAAAGTAGACTTATGAGATCGGGCAAATGTGTGTCTGTCTGTCTGTCTGTCTGTCTGTCCTTCTGTCTGTCTGTCTGTCTGGCTGTGTGTGTGTGTCCCCCTATCAACTCCTAAACGGCTGCAGCAATCGAAACAAAATTTGGTAGGAGTAAAGATCTATACCTGAATATCTCACGGCCATATTTGAAAATGATGTCAGTGCTACCAACTGCTAAAAAATCGCAATTGAAATTTGAGCTCCATGTTGGATATCTTGGAAAGTATGAATGGGAGCTATTTCAAAATTGGCACACGTACAGATCATAATATTTCAGTTTAATTTCCAGGAGGCCAAACATGGCAGTGTTGCCAAAATGACTATAAGCCTCCTGATACGTCCAATTTTTAAATGCATATAACTTCTACACTATCAATTGGAATTCAACCAAATTTCGTATGTTGTATGTGTACATAACCAGATATGACTGAGCGTATTCTTCAGACCTACCAGGGCTGCCAACTGTTAATAAATGCTCCTAATTTATTTTATCCAAATACCAATATATCAGAAAGTATGCAAGCCGACAGCTTTAAACTATGCACACGTATAGTACCTGACATTCTATATTAATTTGGAGTAACTTATATACGTCAGTGCTACCAACATGATTCTAAGCCTGCTGACAGGTCCAACTTTAAATACATGTAACTTCCATACTATCATTTGGATTTCAACCAAATTTCGTATGTGCTATGTGTACCATAACAGATATGACTATGCGTATTCTAAGGAGCAACCAGGGCTGCCAACTGTTAATATGTGCTGTCCCTATTTTTGTTACCCTAATATCAATATATCAGAAAGTATGCAAGCCAATAGCTCTAAACTTTGCACACGTATAGTACCTGGCATTCTAGACGAATTTGGAGTAACTAATATACGTCAGTGCTGCCAACATGATACTAAGCCTGCTGATAGGTCCAATTTTAAAATGCATGTAACTTCTATACTAACTAATGGATTTCATTCAAAATTAGCACAAAAATAGATCATATTATTTCAGATTATTTCTGACCAATACATGCATGACATTGTTGCCAACATGATTTTACGCACGCTGTTAGATCAAATGTTTAACTGCATGTAACGTCCATGCTATCCAGTGGACTTCAACCAAATTTTGTATTTAGTACCGTAAGAGACGGAACTAAGAATATATTCAGTCATCAGGGCTGCCAACTGTAGTGCTCTATTAGGATACATTATGCCAGGTATACAGTATTTCGAACTAATTGGAAATTTCGATATTAGCAACTTAATTTCGTCATTATTCTAGATAGGTTCATATTCTGTACAATAATCATTGGCATGAAAAGTAGGCTGTATAGTTCTTCACGGAACTTCTTGTTTTTTCTTGTCATGCTTTAACTATCTAAGCTGGCTTTATAAAGTGAAACCCAGTACTTCTTGTACTAAATGATTGGGATTACCTTTCCCCTACAAGGGATTTGATTCAAACTACCCACTGTCTATAAAAACTTAGCTCTTTCCTCCGTGGGGACCTCTCTTGCCCATTTAACTGTCATCATGGTTCTGGAACATTCCACATGAACCGATATTTCTACAAGTAAAGCAATTTAGTATTTTCCAATCAAATTGGGAATGCTTTTCCTCACTGAAGAATTAACGTCACATTTACTGTTGTTTAAAACCTAATTTGCCTTCCACCGTGGGAATTGTACCTCATCATTCAACCGCAACCTATAAACTTTTCAAATCAATAAACTTGTTCAAGCTAAAATTCAACTAGTAATCTCCACAACTACAATAACTTTACGTTTCATAAACTTTCTGTGCTGCAATAGTGAACTTTTCCTATTCATTAATAGACTTCAGTGCAAAACTGTGCCCGTTCAACTATCTTCCGCGCCGCGTTCGGTTGTGAAAATAAATTTGGCCAGGACGTTTTCCTAAACCTCCTATTTTCCTTCTCTCAAATACCTTTACTAACATAACTTAAATTAAAATTTTCATCTATCTAAAATACTATGAGGCTTCGCTTGCGAGCAAGCGCCCTCCCAAATTTGTTCGACTTAACATTGTAATTTCTGTTTCAAACAGCGGTAATTTCCGCTTTCTATTTTCTACTTTCTTTTTCTTTCTCCTGTACTATCAGGATTTAATATATTTGTCGTTAGCTTGTTGGCTTGCCAAAAGTGTAGTCAAATAGCGCTTGTAACTTACCTAATTTGTAAAAGTTATAATTACTGCATGATTCATTGTTTTAAGAGCTTTAAATATTGCAATTTTAAGCACAGTTTAAAAACCTTTGTAGAGGTTTAGTGCTTGTAACAAGTTCGAACTTCTACCCTATTGTTCATAGTAAACTTCTTATTACTAGGTCTGAGACCTTGGCATTTTACAATTAACCGTTGTTTTGAACTCAAATTAAATCTTAACTTATGCATTGTTAATTTTCTAAAGTTTATATTTATTGTTAATAAATTCTCTATTATTGTTTGCTTCATCTTTCTCACTAGGATCAAAGTTAGGCAGAACCCTCTTTACCATGATTCTTCCTTTAAGCTCAAGATATCTTTACGAAAAAAAAAAAAATCGAAATCAACAAAGTTCGTACTACTTGTTGCATTTAACTTAAAACTTCAAAGAACAACATTTTCAAAGTTTCTCTTAGTTGTCATAGCTAATTCTAACGAGACCTTAAGGCAAATATAGCTAGCTCTGCAAGCTTCATATTCGTCGAGATTCTCTCTCTGACTTATGGTTTGTTTTCAAAAGTCAAGTTTTTCCTCTGTCCTAAACTTTTAGTCGGCACTCTGTTGGGTAAAAGCTTAGCCTTTCTTAAGTGCAGCAATTGCTATTGTTATAAAAGTTGTCAAAGAAAACAGTAAAATTATTACTAAAAGCATTCATACTGCTTTATCGCTTCCCTCTCTGGGAGCATTGGGTTGGTCTAACGGAGATCCAACAGTGCCCAGAAATAAAATTAGTACACCAAATTGAAATCTTTCAAGCATTCTTGAATGCATCATAAAAATAACCTTTCTGAAGTGAAAATTAGTACGTTCTTTCCTTTTGGCTTACTTTGCCTTTCCAGACTGCCACCCTTCCCCATAGCACCGAAATACGGGCTCGGGAGGGAAAGTGCAATCGCCGAGCGCTTGCAGGCAACCTCAATTCACGTTACGCTCTCCGCTTGCCTGAAACAGGCCCCCGCTAAAGTTATGTTCCTCTTAAGATTTTTACAGTAAATTTTCGTTCCATTTTATTAATTTACTTCAATTTTTGTGGTGGATTCTCTTCCTATCTACCAATACTTTTCTCCAAACCGAAACCCATCTCCTTTTCTCTTTTATCATCATCCCTTAGGTAGGGTTAATCCTTAGCTAAAACCTACCCACTCCTCACTTTTATCTTTCCCCTCGACCTCCCTTGGCAAACTCTTGTTCTCCGACGGTATTAAGGTATACGAGGCCTAGGGAGTCTTTCATTATCCCGGCTTAATTGGCCCTTGGGTCATATTTCCTAATACCATCAGTGTTTGAGGGGTCATCCCTCATTTTTTTTCTTGTCGTGGTATCTCCTGACTTATGTTCAAGATCCTCATGGAGGCAGGGAGTTTACATCCCCACCACTTAACAGTGCTTCACTCCCAAGGACTCGCGACTGGAGAGTTCGAGTGTTGGTGACCCCGAGCGATTCCTGAGCTGGGTTCGCTTTTTCCTTTTTTCCACTGACTTTGGGACGGACCCTCTCCTCTATCTCTTTCCTATTTGCCTTGCATGGCTCTATTTCGTTCCAAGTCCCCCAATCCTCATCCTTTGTTAAGGGTATTTCTGTACCATGTCTTATTCCTGTTTTGCTTATTTCTTCGTCTAGTATAAAAGTTAGTTTTAAGCGAGCAGTTAGTTTTCAATTCATTATCATTTTTTCACTATCATCCAAAATATTAGGTGCCGATAATCTAGATGTTAGGCCCCTTAAAACGACAATAATCATCAACATCACAACAATGGACTACCTCGTGGTATGGTTGTTAGCACTCTTGATTCTTATTACCTCAAGTCTGGGTTTTATTTACGGCTCTGCTAGGAAATCTTCAATTGTGGTCTGAGGAGTTAGAAAGGAGTTCATGGAGGGATACGGAGAAGTTGTCTTTACATGCAGAGTGACATTGTAACATTTATTCCGTGGCGTAGCTGGCGTGTTAAATCGCACCCTCTCGATATGGAGCTGCAGCAAATCTGGTGACCGGAGGTTCGAGGACCAGAATGAATATCCTGAGTGTGGATTTACCCCAGGTTACTTCACATTTCCTCCAGGCAAAAGCCTGGATAGTACCTTGTTTCAAGTTCAGATTGAAGCTCACTTTTTTGTGAGTGTGGGGTGAGGTGGAGAACGAGGGAAATGGGCTCCCCTACACACAGACGTTGTGGCGGAGACATCTAGCGGGAATAACGTTTACTTGTACCGGTATATGTTTTATCTCTGACGAAAAGAGAACCTTTACGTGTATATATTTTATCTCTGACTCTTTCTTATTTTTTTAGTATTGTTGATCTGCTAGAGATAATCCCTCGCTGGTTCGTCTTCTGAAATGTGTATTTTATTCCCTCATAATAAAGGAGTCAAATAAATGTGAGTACAGCATCATTAAAACCACAGTGGTGACCCCGACGTGATATTTGAGTGAATGTTAAATTATCGTGTAATAAAATAACGAAATTGACCATGCCTCGCACAGACAACACACCAACCGATGCGACGCTATCAGGTATGCCTACATCTCATAACGAACCTGAAATTTCACGAGTGTCAATTAAAATCCCGCCAATTTGGCGTAAAAATGTTAAGGTTTGGCTACTGCAGATCGAGGCCCAATTTGCTACAGCTAACATCACACAAGAGCTTACGAAGTTCAACTATGTTATCGGCTCACTGGAGCCAGACGTTGCCGAACTTATAAGTGATTTGTTAGTAAGACCACGTTCGAATACGCCTTTCTTAGACCTGAAGGTCCGGTTAATTGCTGAATTTGAAGAATCAGAAGGACGGAAAGTGACGAAATTACTCACAGAGCTTGACTTAGGAGACAAAAAGCCAAGCCAGCTTTTACGAGAAATGCGCGCCCTTGCGGGGACACAGGTCAAGGATGATTTTCTACACTCAATCTTTCTGCAACGACTCCCAGTTAATTTAAGATCGATACTAGCATCCTGCAACGATACTCTAGACAACCTGGTCGCATTAGCTGATAGAATTTTAGATTTCTCAAACCCCTCGCAATTTCTATCGGTGATTCAATCTCGCCAACCCGCCGCAGAACCTCCTACGCAGCAGGTGGACAGGATTTTCAGACTACAGTCACAATTAGAACAACTTACATTACCTATAAACAGTCTGATTTCGAACCCACATACAACCCGTCATCGAACGAGAGCTCGATCTAGACCTAGATCACCTTATCGCCAATATAGACCATGATAGTTCATTATGTTGGTACCATTTCACATACCAAGACAAAGCTAGGAAGTGTGTCAACCCATGCTCATATAACACAGCCTCCTCTGCTTCGGGAAATGCTCAGGCCCCTCGCTAGACGCGGCACATAGTGATGTGGGCCAAGAGAATTCTCGCCGTGTATTTGTAACAGACCGTTCCTCTGGTACACGATTCTTGGTTGATACTGGAGCAGATGTGTCAGTCCTACCGCCCACTGCACATGACAGAAAGCAGACATGTAAACGCATACTTTATGCGGCTAACGGCACACCAATTAAAACCTACGGTGAGCGTTTAATGCAACTTAACCTCAATCTAAGACGTCCATTTTGCTGGCCATTCATCATCGCTGATGTCCAACACGCTATCATTGGTGCTGATTTCCTCAACAACTATGAACTGCTTATCGATGTCAAACATAAACGTCTTATCGATAGCACCACCAGTATGTCCACCTCTGCAGTGCCAGTTATCATTGGTGCTGATTTCCTCAACAACTATGAACTGCTTATCGATGTCAAACATAAACGTCTTATCGATAGCACCACCAGTATGTCCACCTCTGCAGTGCCAGTTAAACGTCTAATTTCAGAGAGCATCCATTTACTTGACCCTCAGAATAAGTATTCAGAACTATTGGGAAATTTTCCAAATATATTTCGTGACAACCCCAATTATTATGCACCCGATATCACATTCTTTCATACCATTTCAACGATAGGCCCTCCAGTTTCGGCCAAAGCTAGACGACAATCCCCAGATAAGCTAACACAAGCAAAGATGGAGTTTCAGAAAATGATAAATCTAGGTATATGTAGACTAGAGCCGGGCAAATTTGCTCTAGTTCCGATCGGGATCGTAAGTTTCCGCATGGCTAGTATCGCCCCCCACCAAGCGCACTCAAGGCCAGGTCTCTCCGCTGAACGAGAATCTTCAGTTTCAATAATACCGGTACTGAGTGGGAGTCTCGATAATACCGGAACTCCTCTTTTCTCGGCGTTATCGACAGTATCTGTTTAAAGGAAAAAGCAGACCCACTCACGCCGCGGCACGTGTCACTCAAGCCGCTGCACGTGTAAAGTCAAAGCCTTCTGTAATAACTCCGGAATGTAAACCATTCCTCGTTCTTACATTTGACAAATTTAAAGCAGTATGAAGTGATACACCCCAGGAAGATCACATTGAACTGAGTTCGCATCTGCCACCTCCCTACTACTCCTACCCTCAGTTACAAATATACACACACTACTACAGACACAATAATAACACAGGTTATTAGACAAAGTTGACACACAAGAACACAAAAATGATCACGATGTTGTAGCCCCTAAAGTAAAATAAACTCAAATAATTGGCGTAGCAGAGAAGAGCTACAAGAAAGTCTCTCGCGTATGACTCATGAATTTTTAGCCCTACTGACTAGCAATTTGCTTTAAAGAATACTTTCAATCTTCTTCTCCACCTTGTAACTGGTTGTTATTAGAGGCAACTATAGTGCAAAAATTGGCTGCGATGATGAAAATACACTTGGAATATATTACGCTGAAAAGTTTCAACTAATTTCATCTACTAAAAACTCTGATTTTTTGCTTGAAAACAATACCAGTTTGTGGCATGCGGTGTATTAATCATGTCAGTGCAAACACTTCACTGATTTGTCCATAAATGCCAATGATATGACAGTTTGAGTGAGAATAGTGCGACGGGAGTTGCACTGAGAACAACTCATTACCGCGGGAATGTCACTTCGTCCTATACTCCAAAGTCTCGTTCGATCACAAGGTAATATCGTTGCTCTCTCTACCCATGACGCAACGTGTGAGCACGTGCGTAGGAACGCGATTGTAATGGCGGTGATTTAAGCATATGGCAAAGCCATTATGACGAAAGATAAAATCATTCTTAATATTATTCTTGAAAGTGAACATTATTTTTTCGTATGCCCGACGACTAGAGAATATTATTCAAACTGGTAGGAGCATTTGAGAAGAGAGTCAGGTATTCAACGCAAAAGTTTTCACTGTGTATGTTTGTACCATTTTCCCTCGGTGTATAAGAGTCTCAGTGGCTGAATTGGTTACGCGCTGGACTACTGAATGGAAGGGCCGGGGCTCGATACTCGGTAGGGGAAGTAATTTTAATTTTTGTTTCGTTACGTTTTATTGTTTATGACGACCACTTTCCAGTATCTTACTACAAAAATCATACGACAGAACACAGTTGCATCACAGGGGCTTTAGTAATATAGCGAGTGCATGGATTTTCAGGTTTTATTATGAGAAAGTTTCATACGGTAGTGCTTGAATGTGGCACTACACGAAAAGATCTTAATATATAGCCTACACGTCAAATAGAATTTTCTTTTGCTGAAATTTAATGACCAAAAAATACCGACTGACGATCAAAATCTCCTTCCATATGTTATTAGGATGATATGCTCAGTATACCTTGGGTAGTCTGTTGATATCGTTGAAGTTGAGTGGATTCTTCCAATTCGCAGACTCCAGTCAACGGAATGAACAATTTCCATTGAATCTTTACACAAACAAGCCTCAGTGCCTTCAGGCAGCGCCATATTGCCCAAGCGAGAACGAGCGATAATGTCGAGAATAATCGTTATCGAGCCCACATTATCGGTAATACCAGTTCCGGAACCATCATTTCCGTTTTTTATTCTCGTCCAACGAGACCGATCGGAACTCAAGAGCTTTTTGCCCGGCTCTAATGTAGACCTTCCAAGAGCCCTTGGTCCAGCCCACTCCATTTAGTTCCTAAAAGTGATGGTTCCTGGCGACCTTGTGGAGACTACAGGGCCCTAAATGCAAAAACTATTCCAGACCGCTACCCTATTCCACATCTACAGGACTTCAACAGCCGCTTATGTGGCAAAACAGTTTTCTCCAAAATAGATTTGATTCGAGCTTTTCACCACATTCCAGTCGCTGAAGAGGATGTAGCTAAAACTGCTGTCATCACCCCTTTCGGCCTCTTTGAATTTCTTAAACTTCCATTTGGGCTTTGCAATGCAGCACAATCATTTCAAAGGTATATCGACGTCATCTTGAGAGATTTAGACTTTTTTTTCTGCTACCTTCATGACATTCTCATAGCGTCTGTCGATGAGCAGGAGCATGAGATTCACCTGAAATTGCTTCTGGAACACCTAGATAAATATTTTATCAATGTAAACCTGTCCAAATGTATTTTTGGGGTCTCTGAAATTTCCTTCATAGGGTACTCTGTTACGTCTACAAGAATCAAACCATTACCTGATCGAGTTGAAGCTATTCTTTCATATCCACAACCTAGTACAATCGTTGATCTAAGACGATTCCTGGGATTGGTAAACTTTTATCGTCGGTCACTTCCCAATGCGGCAAAGACCCAGCAGAGCCTCTTCAGGCTATTTAAGGACACACGCAAGCGTGACCGCAGGGCAGTTAAATGGACACCAGAGGCTGTTCAAGCTTTTAACAACCTCAAGAAACAAATTGCTGATGCTAACCTGCTTGCACATCCCTCAAGTGATCTACCATTGGCATTGACGGTTGACGCTTCCGACTTTTCGATTGGAGCCTCACTACATCAAATCCGTGATGGTACAGCAGAACCTCTTGCATTTTTCTCAAAGACTCTAAACGACACACAAAAAGGGCACATCACATATGATCGTGAGCTTCTCGCTGCCTATTCTGCAATAAAGTACTTCCGCCATTTATTGGAAGGTAGAAATTTTACACTTTTTATGTTCGACCCTCACTATTATGTGTCAGATAACTGTATCATAATGATGGTCATTATAACACTGTTTTCCATTATGATACAGTTTCTCCAGCCAATCAGAGCTCGTTCATTGACCAATTAGGTAACGATAACTTCGCGCATGTGCTCAAAATCCAACATGTCGGACATACACACAACATCGAACTATAATAAATTACCGACATGGAATACCCACCGTCCATATGTTCGCGTAAATAAACTGGCGAATATGAGACAAGAAATAGCACTGTACCTTAAAATCACCAACACTAATTTCTACACAGCGCATTGTCTTCAAATGACTGCGGTGACAATATTACTGAGGGACGGCTGATGTAAACATATGGTTGCATATGGCATTGCAACCACACAGAGCGCATGCGTCGGTTGTTCAAAGCTCTTGAAAGACAAAGATATAACACCCAACGCTCGCTCTGCGATCACAAAATTCCAGTAGCTGACTCTCAACAGATATTTATGAATATTTATGTTAAAACATATAATAAAGTTATAATTATCGTCGAACATAAACAGTCGTATGCAACTCGCCTATAATGGTAATTAAGACACTCGTATGGAAATTATAAAACTCGCATACGCTCGTTTTATAAAAAATACTCGTGTCTTAATTATAGCCATTATAGGCTCGTTGCATAATGTACTATTACAGACCACAAACCTCTAACGTTCGCATTTCAGCAGCGCCTAGATAAAGCATCTCCACGGCAACTCCGACAGTTGGATTTTATAGGCCAATTTACAACTGACTTGAAGTATCTTCCGGGAAAGGATAACATTCCAGCAGATTTTTTCTCCCGCATCTCATCTATCTTCATTACATCACAATTGTCATTTGATGATGTAGCTAAAGCACAGGCATCCGATGAAGACCTAAAATCTCTGCTACAATCAACTACCACATCTCTTCAATTCAAGACCATCAATTTACCATCCGGAGCAGAACTAGTCACTGATGTTTCAACAGGAGAGGTGCGGCCATATTTACCTATCCAATTCCGCAAGCTTGCATTTGAAATGCTTCATAATATGACGCACCAGGAATTAAAGCATCTACCACACTTCTACAGAAAAGATATGTATGGCCATCACTCAAGGCAGATGTCAAACTCTGGACAAGATGCTGCATAGCCTGCCAGCGCTCCAAGGTTACCAGACTTACCAACAGTGCAATTAATACATATGATCCAGTGGAACGACGCTTCTTTCACATACATGCGGATATTGTTGGCCCCCTTCCACCATTTGAAGGATATACATATATCCTTACAATCATCGATCGATTTTCAAGTTGGCCAGAGGCTATACCATTAAAGGACATAACAGCAGAATCAGTAGCTCATGCCATCCTATACTTTTGGATAGCTAGATTTGGTGTACCAGCCGTCATCACAACTGACCGTGGCAAGCAGTTTGACTGCTCGTTGTTCAGTCATCTGATGAAAATACTGGGCATACACCACATTAAAACGACAGCTTACCATCCTGCAGCAAAGGGGAAAATAGAACGTTGGCACCGCCAGCTCAAAGGCGCACTTCGGACTCAGTTAACCAACAGCTGGGTACCCCAACTTCCAACAGTCCTGCTAGGCCTCAGATCACTCATCATACCTCACCTAAATTCCTCCTCAGCTGCAGTCATTTATGGAGAGCCTATTCGCCTACCAGCAGATTTCTTTGAAGAAGCACCACCGACAGACCTTCCTGCTTTCGTCCTCAAGCTCAAACAGCATGTTCAATCCTTACGCCCAGTCCAACCAAAATATCATGCTGTTAAAAGAACATTTATACATCCTGAACTGTTGCATTCTTCTCATGTGTTCATTCGGCATGACTCTCATCGTAAACCCTTGCAGCCTATCTACGATGGACCATTCCGTGTAATATCTTGCTCCGACAAACACTTTGTGGTTATTACCAACCATGGTGAAGAGACTATTTGTATTGACTTAAACCAGCATTTCTACTAAATAGTGAATACACTGGCACAGCTACCACAACTTGTGCCAGTAGCCAACAGCAGATTCATAGGGACATCTGCATCCCACAGACTCAACTGAAAGAGTCCTACACCCGTTCTGGAAGAACTGTTCGATTCTCATCACGATATCTCTCCGTTGTCACTGGGGAGGGAGTATGTGGCGGAGACATCTAGCGGGAATAACGTTTACTTGTACCGGTATATGTTTTATCTCTGACGAAAGAGAACCTTTACGTGTATATATTTTATCTCTGACTCTTTCTTATTTTTTTAGTATTGTTGATCTGCTAGAGATAATCCCTCGCTAGTTCGTCTTCTAAAATGTGTATTTTATTCCCTCATAATAAAGGAGTCAAACAAATGTGAGTACAGATTCATTAAAACCACAACGTCATTCGTTGCTGTTGCAACCTGCTTAAGCTTACTATTCGGCAGAATATATCAGCACGTTGCGCACTCAGTAGGACGAGGAGACCCTGTACTCGGAAGTTATGGCGCCATGTTTTTGGAAAGGCAGATATCGCTGGCTCTCAGCCAGACAGTAAGGCGCCACGTTCGAGGCGTCTACATTCTCAGCCTAGCATACAAGTAAGCACCCATCGCTACGGAGAACCCATTCCCAATCTGAACTACTACAGTCACCACAGAAACACAGGTTATCAGATAAGTTGAACACACACCAAGGCTATTGGCCAAGACGTGCCAATTTCCTAAAACGGGCCAACTAACAACCACAATAACATTTATCATTTAGCTTAATAGACGCGGATGCGTGATAGCAAAGTGACTTCGCTGCTCGTCATATAATCGAACTGCCGGGAATCCAATCCTGGTGACAACAGGGTGGAATTAACACCTGAAATATCACGTGACGTCAGGAAAGACATTCGACCTTAAATCCTCGTCCAACGCTAAAATGAGCCTGGTTGGCTCCGCTGACCCGAATAGAATTGGAAGAAGTTGTAGTTATCTTGTTATTTACCTTAATATATTTCGTTCATTCCCTGCAACAGTGACATAACTCAAAATATTATGTTTGTGGGGAAACTGCATTTAAAGATCTAAAGGCATTCACTAAACTGTGGGTAATTTAAATAATGTGAAGGTTTTGACGCCATATTGAATTGGGGATTTATTATTTTGTTGTAACAGAGACAAACACAATTAAGTGTGTTCTCTTGATGTAATTGCAAGTTCTTCGGAAACTGACACAACGAATTATGTATTCTCACGTCACCAAGAATAACGATAGGGTAGGGTCGATTTAATCAATCGATAAATGTTTTCCAGCACTACATTGAGGTGAAAACTGAAAACTACACACATCTAGTTATGCTACTGTTGCAGTAATTGAGCGATATTTCCTATGATTATTTTTCATTGATAAGAAGCGAATCATGATGAAAATGTATCCGTCTTCTTTTTCTTCTTCTTCTTCTTCTTCTTCTTCTTCATTTCCCGGTTCCAGTGATCTGGGTCGGGGTGTGAATCAAGGACCTCCATACTTTTTTGTCTCTCCACCACTCTCGTCCCTCTTCCAAAACATCGTCCACTTTCACTCCTCTTTTCTCAACACTCTCCCTCACTGCATCCATCCACCTCATCCTCGGCCCTTCCCTGTGGCGCCTTCCCGTGACTTTCTCAGTAAATAATCGCTTCGGGACTCGGACTTCTCCCATTCGCATCATATGTCCATACCATTTTTATCTGTATTGATTTGAAATGTCGAAGTTCGATATTCAATGAAGATAAAAACACAAAGGATCCACCTATGTGTGTATGTGTACCCCTTATTCCCGTATCCAACGGGGTCGGGGATGAGATGTGATGAAATTCTATGTGGCGGATGGTTTTTACGGTCGAATGCCTTTCCTGTCGCCAACCTCATGAGAGGAGTTAGAGAGATGAAATGAATGAAGATGAATGAAACTGGGCAAGGAATTGGAAGGAAGCGGCCGTGGCCTGTCAGAAGGTACCGTCCTAGCATTCGCCTGGAGTTGAAAATGGAAAACCACCGAAAACCATTTCAAGGACGGCTGACGGTGGGGCTTGAACCCACGTCTACCGAGTCCGTAGAGAGCTTGGCCCCATGGCCTAGCGCTGCGCTTTTGTGAGCGTAGCTACCGCTGTCGGTAGAAAGGATTCACCTACAGTATATCAGTACTTAATTACAAATAATATATTTATAGCAAAGCCATCCTTACTTCCGACTTGACATTTCAGTGCTACGCTACACTTATCTAGTGGTCAGAATTGAAGTCACATAAACTAGCCAATCACAGGCAGCCATTCAAATCGATATACCACGACAAATCGAGTTCGTTCGCGATTTAGTGAACGAAACTTGGTTTGTCGTGAAATATCGATTTAAATGACTTGCCATGATTGGTTAGTTAAAGTGACTTCACTTCTGACCGCTAGATAAGTGTAGCGTAGCACTGAAATGTCAAGTCGGAAGTAACGATGGCTTTACTATACAGTATAGTAGACTATATTTCGGCCAACACTTTGGTCTTCTTCAGCTATCTTATTAGCCACAGTGTTAGCCGAAACATTATTATGGATATTTCTTTTATTTATAATGCATTATTAATATAGGTTGATACATTTAAATCCCTATTTACGGTGTTGATGATGATCGTGTGGCCTCCGGAGAGGCCGAGTGCATGTCTTTCTAGTTGACGCCCGTGAGTGACCTGCGCGTTGTAATGAGGATGAAGTGATGATGAAGAACTCACATACACCCAGTCCCCGAGCCACGGGAATTAACCCCAGGAGATTAGAATCCCTCCCTGATGGCTCAGCCGGGAATCGAACCCGGGGTACTTCGGGCCAAAGCCTAGCACGCTAACCATTTAGCAACGGAGCCGGATCCTATTTAAGGTAGAACTTCGATATGATTATTTTCGCTCTGTTTTATGGCAGGTGAGACCACACTCGACTGCCAGATTTGTCACAATTCCGTAAAAAGCTAATATGAAAATCAAATAAAAAGAGTTTAGAATCGTAAAATTCTGCAGGGGAATGCTGAGTAAATCCACTCTAATCCACAATTGAAGTTTGAAATAGCGTGATATTCCCGAGGCATACGACAGGAGTTCATTTTGAAGCGTATAAATGTGCTTGTGATCCTGTAGAAACTGCAACGACTAAGTTACAGCTCTTTTGCAGTAAAATTTACGGTGGCAATAAAATGTACAGGTATTGATGGAGGAGCCGTGTGGGACGTTCTGAATCAGCCCTACAGCCAGGTCTAGAATTGTATGCTTGCTTTCAAACCTTACTCCGGTTCGTGTAAACCTAGATAGTATAGTATTGCTGGATGAGTTTGCTGTATTTGGCTTCTAGTTTAACACACTTTCCAATCTTTACTGGAAACTAATAATTCCTTAAATCCACTCATAATGCATATCTTTATTGCCATGATCCAAAACTAAAAGATACTGAATAAGCAAGATGAAGGAAAGCGTCGTCATAAGAAAAATAAAATGCTCTTATTTCACGTTGTTGTAGTCTTCCTTTTGTATTCAGGCATCCCTGATCTCAAAATCAACAGACTTCGCTCAAGGGATTCTCCTCTCGCACTTAAAGACAGTCTCACTGGGGTTAACATCAGCGATATCTGGAAGAGAGAATGGCTCCAAATTGTCCCCATCAATATGCCAATTATTACCTTGTATCACTAAGATCGTCTCTGGCTTTGAACAACCTCGAAATATATGGTCATCTCTAAACCGACTGAGAACAGGTTTCGGAAGATGTGCAGATTCACGTTTTAAATGGGGAATGTTGGCTTCACCTGCATACGACTGCGGCGCAACAACGCAGACTATTCAACACTTCAGGGAAGACCACAGTGTCAGAGCATATTATAGAGGAGATAAAGGGAGGGATCCCTTTTGGCAACCCCGAATTCTATCGAATTCATACAAGCACTAGATGTTTGTTTGTGATTGTTTAGAAATTATTTTACTCTTTAAATGTACTTGAATGCCATACGCAAAGCAGGGGTGCCCAACCTTTTTTTAACTAAGGGCCACATTGTAAATATTTGGGGGAACTTTCGGGCCAATAACACTCCGGGGGGTTTGGGGGATATGGATTATTTTTTTAAATAGGTGCAATATGGTGAGTTTTGTGTCTGTCTGAGCTTAGTTTTCATAGTATTATTGTCGTTTTCTATATTTATTTATATTGGATAAAGACACACTAAAAATATATATATTTTTAATAAATCCCTTTAAAATAGAGGTATGATGATATTTAATCCACTCATACAGCATGAATGACAAAGAGTGAATATTTCTGTCAATTTGACACAATTATTAATCAAATTATGGAAATATAATATTCATGATAATTAAGTTTAGTGCGACGACAGGAAAAGCTTTGTACCTGTACTTAAATTTTTTCTCCATTTAGGGTCGAGCTTAGTTGTACCAATCATTAATAAGTATTTTAAGTGTTCATCAGTGAGTCAATGACCTTGGATAAGGGTGCGCACGCACTGTTTCGTCCAGTTTGCTTTAGTTGTTTCAAGGTTTTGGCGACACGGTGCGGACGCGGAGCGGTGGGCCGTAGGTTGGGCAATCCTGCGCTAAATCATACTAATATATAACAAGAAGTTCCCTGAAGAACTATACAGCCTACTTTTCATGCCAATGATTATTCTACAGTATATGAACCTATCTAGAATAATGACGAAATTAAGTTGGTAATATCGAAATATCTAATTAGTTCAAAATATACCTGGTATGATGTAGCATAATAGAGCACTACAGTTGGCAGCCCTGGTGACTGAATATATTCTTTGTTCCATCTCTTTAGGTACAGGATACAAAATTTGGTTGAAATCCAATGGACATTACATGCAGTTAGACACTGGATCTATCAGCACGCGTAAAAGCATGTTGCCAACAATACCATACGTGTGCTGGTCAGAAATAATCTAAAATATTATGATATCTTGTTGTGCCAATTTTGGATGAAATCCATTTGTTAGTATAGAAGTTACATGTATTTTAAAATTGGATATATCAGCAGGCATAGAATCATGTTGGCAGCACTGCCTTGTATTAATTACTCCAAATTAATCTAGAATGTCAGGTACTATACGTGTGCAAAGTATAGAGCTGTTGGCTTGCATACTTTCTGATATATTGATATTAGGGTTAAAAAAATATAGACAGCATGTATTAACAGTTGGCAGCCCTGATTGCTCTTAACAATACTTATAGTCATATCTGTTATGGTACACATAGCACATACGAAATTTGGTTGAAATACAACTGATAGTATAGAAGTTACATGTATTTAAAAATTGGTACTATCATTAGGCTTATAGTCATGTTGGTAGGACTGACGTATATAAGTTACTCCAAATTAATCTAAAATGTCAGAATAAACGTGTGCATAGTTTAAAGCTGTTGGCTTGCATACTTTCTGATATATTGGTATTTGGATAAAAAAAAATAGAGAGAGCAATTATTAACAGTTGGCAGCCCTGGTGGCTCGTATGAATACGCCTAATCATATCCGTTTATGTACAGATATGACATACAAAATTTGGTTGAAATCCAATTGATAGTGTAAAAGTTATATGCATTTAAACATTGGACCTATCAGGAGGCTTAAAATTATTTTGGTAACACTGTCATGTTTGGCCTCCTGGAAATTAAACTGAAATACACACATCAAAAAAAGTTTTGCATCACCTCGGTTCCCAGATCTCCGGCATATAGACGTTGACTGTGTATATTGTATCCAAGATACAGTCCCTTTGACTGTTCATAGATGTCACTAAAACTGCTCAAAGATGTAAACAACCATGCATGAGCAGGGCCTATTAGACGGAGGGGGTACGACAGCCGATCAGTTCCAGTCATTCCACCAGGACGAAGGTACGCTGCTCATGTTGTCTGTAGTTCTACCATGCCTAGAAGGTCAATACCGCAGTTCGATCGCGTCCGCATTGTTACTTTGTGTCAAGAAGGGCTCTCAACAAGGGAAGTTTCCAGGCGTCTCAGAGTGAACCAAAGCGATGTTGTTCGGACATGGAGGAGGTACAGAGATACAGGAACTGTCGATGACAGGCCTCGCTCAGGCCGCCCAAGGGCTACTACTGTAGTGGATGACCGCTACTTACGGATTGCCGCTCGGAGGAACCCTGACAGCAATGCCACCATGTTGAATAATGCGTTTCGTTCAGCCACAGGACGTCGTGTTTCAACTCAAACTGTGCGCAATAGGCTGCATGATGCGCAACTTCACTCCCGACGTCCATGGCGAGGTCCAGCTTTGCAACCCCGACACCATGCAGCGCGGTACAGATGGGCCCAACAACATGCTGAATGGATCCCACGGAATTGGCATCACGTTCTCTTCACCGATGAGTGTCGCATATGCCTTCAACCAGACAATCGTCGGAGACGTGTTTGGAGGCACCCTGGTCAGGCTGAACGTCTTAGACACACTGTCCAGCGAGTGCAGCAAGGTGGTGGTTCCCTGATGTTTTGGGGTGGCATTATGTGGGGCCGACGTACGCCACTGGTGGTCATGGAAGGCTCCGAAACGGCTTTACGATACCTGAATGACATCCTCCGACCCATAGTGCAACCATATCGGCAGAATATTGGAGAGGCATTTGTCTTCATGGACGACAATTCTCGACCTCATCGTGCACATCTTGTGAATGCGTTCCTTCAAGATAACGACATCGCTCGACTACAGTGGCCAGCATGTTCGCCAGACATGAACCCTATCGAACATGCCTGGGATATGTTGAAAAGGGCTGTTTATGGACGTCTTGACCCACCAACCACTCTGAGAGATTTACGCCGAATTGTCGTTGAGGAGTGGGACAATTTGGACCAACAGTGTCTTGATGAACTTGTGGATAGTATGCCACGACGAATACAGGCATGCATCAATGCAAGAGGACGTGCTACTGGGTATTAGAGGTAGTGGTGTGTACTGCAATCTGGACCACAAATGCTGAAAGTCTAGCTGTATGATGGTACAACATGCAATGTGTGGGTCTCATGAGCAATAAAACGAGCTGAAATGTTGTTTGTGTTGATCTCTATTCCCTTTGTATTTAAAGGTTCCGGAACTCTTGGAACCGAGGTGATGCAAAACTTTTTTTGATGTGTGTAGTATTATCTACATGTGTGCCAATTTTGGAATAGCTCCCATGTATACCTTGCAAGATATCCAACATGGAGCTCAAATTTCTAGTGCGTTTTTTCAGCAGTTGGTAGCACTGACATCATTTTCAAATATGGACGTGAGATATTCCGGTGCACATCTTTACTCATACTAAATTTGGTTTTGATTGCTGCAGCCGTTTAGGAGTTGATAGGGTGGGACACACACACAGCCAGACAGAAGGACAGACAGACAGACACACATTTGCCCGATCTCATAAGACTACTTTTTCCTCATTTTTGCAAAATGTGAAAAGTAGGCTAAAAATGAGATGGTGTGTGTCTGTCTTTCTGTCTGTCTGTCTGTCTGTTACCTAATAACGCAAGAACCACTGGTCTGATTTAAATGAAATTTTGCACGGATGTAGCTGAAATACCAGGTTTACATATAGGATACTTTTAATTTCGATATTTTGCACTATTAAGAAATGGCGACCATTTTAGTGACGTCACTACACCCTTTGGTTTCAAAATTTCATATTTCCATATCAAATAAAAAGAGAACGGTAGGAAATAGCAAACTTTCAATGGCACATATGAGCTTTGAAATTTAATTTCCTATCCGAAAGGTCCTTATCACGTTTCGTGTATCTCCAACGGTTAGCGAGTAAAACCTACTTTTGTGACGTCACTACACCCTTTGGTTTCAAAATTTCATATTTCCATTTCAAATAAAAAGAGAACGCTAAGAAATAGCAAACTTTTGATGGTATAAACGAGCTTTAGCATTTAATTTTCTATCCAAAAGGTTCTTATCACTTTTCGTGTATCTCCGACGGTTAGCGAGTATAACCTAAATTTGTGCAATAAAACACGGTCAACACCGAGCGGTGCAGTATATCTCTATATATATAACTAGAAAATTTGTCTGTTTTTTTTCTGAATTTCTACGGAAATTTGAGTTATTTACACGTTTCAGACTGTTTTATGATAGATGCGCGCGAAAATAATGTTTTGGTCTGTCTGTTTGTTTGATTGTCTGTGGACAAATTTGTTCCCTTATAACTCGAGAACGGCTGGGTGTATCAACGTAAAATTTGGTACAGATATCCATCAGATGCACGACACTAATCACTGATGTAACCCTTCTCCGTACCTCTCATAAAAGGGGGCCTACCCCCTTAAAATGCATGCTGAAATAGGAGTAGAAGGACGAGACAAAAATCATTTTCATCCCCTCGATGTGAGAGACAAAACTCGGGGGCCCTGAAGGGTCCCCGAAATCCACATTTTAAGGCCCTAAAACCAACCGTTTTTGAGATATTCCCAGAAAACTAATTTCATTTAATAAACTAATGAACGAATACAATCCGGTAACCATGGCAACAGATTCTCAAAGGTCCATCTATTGCTGTAAGACGCAATGCAATTCTATTAATTACATTGGTGTGAAAGTTTGCAAACGGCTAGAAGGTTATCACGGAACCAAATTAAGCTGTAGAATTCATAAATACGTATAATGCGCTTAAGGGGGTTAAGGGGTACAGTATAATTTTTTCACGCGATTTACACCTCCGGGTGTGGTACGGCAGGTCTATTATATTCCTATCCCTATATTAATTTTTATTATTATTATATTATGGCGTACAACGAGGAGACAAAGCCCCCTCGGTGCCAGAAACAAAACTTGGGGGCCCTAAAGGGTCCTCGAAAACTACATTATAAGGCCCTAAAACCAAAAGTATCTGAAATATTCCCAGAAAACTAATTTAATTTAACAAACTAATGAAGGAATGGAAATCGCTAACCATGACAACATTATCTCAAAGGGTGGCATCCAACTTTCCATCTATTTCTGTAAGAAGTAATGCCACTCTATTTATTACATGTCTGTGAAAGTTTGCAAATGGATATACGGTTATCACGGAACCAACGTAGACTGTATAATTCATCAATGCAATTAAAGGGGTCAAGGGGTAACCTAGATTTTTTTCATGCAATTTTCACGTGCGACATATAGTACAGAAGGACTATTATATTTGCAAAGTGAAATGCCATGCCCTGTGGTTCAGATTCCACGTAAAATGGAGGTCCCGTGGCTTATGATCTCGCGATTAATGGTACGTAAAACTACAATCATCCTTTATATCTCCAAACAGCAACATTATTTTCAAAAATTCCTGAATTGAATCAGCATTTTTTGCGGCTATTAGGAATTTGGGCCATTTGAGACTAAAGAACTTGAATTTTCATGCACCACAAGCCTTTATAATTTATGAAAGAGGTCTTCCTGTGTATGTGGACCTAACACAACGTAGAGGGTCATTTTTTAAGTGAGGTGTATTGCGTTTCGTCTACAAGTCTTCCAATTCTATTTCACGTCAAGAAGTACAAGTTAGGTGAATTTAGTTGGAGAGCAAATTTTAACTAATCTTTCTTTTGTCGACATACGGGTTCATCGTGAGGATGATTTTGTTTGATACTGTATGGCAGATATACCCATATTTGGATATCTGGGTGATATGTTGTAGACAATAGAATTGTCTGTCTGTCTTTCTGTGTATCTTTATGTACGCCTATGAATCGTGTTCGTAGGCGTGGCGCATCGTAAAATTAGATATGGTAAACATGAGTCAATACACCAATCATTTATAAAACTCCTCACCGTACTTTTCAAACAGTAGAAGGGTGGATATAGGGAAAAACTTCTCAAAATACATGCTAAAATAGGCGAAATATAAAAAATTATCCTAGAAGGACGATCAAAGCATATGTTGCGCTTCTCAATGTGAGACACAAAATTCGCGAGTCTATAAGGGGTCTCCGAAAACCACATTTTAAGGCCCTTAAATTAACAGTGTGTGTGGTATTCACTGAAACTAACTTCGTTCTGATAAACTTATGAAGGAATGAAAAACCGCTAACCATTGCAACAGTAGCTCAATTGATAATGTCTGGTGTTAATATATAACACCGTTCGAAGGACGGGTACTTCTGCTATACTAATATATAAAAATGAGATGGTGTGTGTCTGTCTTTCTGTCTGTCTGTGTGCTACTCAATAACGCAAGAACCACTGGTCCGATTTAAATGAAATTTTGCATGGATGTAGCTGATTTACCAGGTTTACATATAGGATACATTTTATTTCGATAATTTGCACTAATAAAAATGGCGACCATTTTAGTGACGTCACTACACACTTTAATCAAAACTTCATATTTCCTTATCAAATAAAAAGAGAACGCTAAGAAATAGCAAACTTTTGACGGTACATACGAGCTTCACTTTTCGTTTATCTCCAACGGTTAGCGAGTAAAACCCACATTTATGACGTCACTACACCCTTTGGTTTCAAAATTTGATATTTCCATTTCAAATAAAAAGAGAACGCTAAGAAATAGCAACCTTTTGATGGCATACATGAGCTTTAACATTCAATTTTCTATCCAAAAGGTCTTTAACAATTTTCGTGTATCTCCAACGGTTAGCGAGTAAATCCTAAATTTGTGCAATAAAACACGGTCAACACCGAGCCGTGCAGTATATCTCTACATATATAAATAGAAAATTTGTCTGGTTTTTTTCTGAATTTCTACGGAAATTTGAGTTATTTACACGTTTCAGACTGTTTTATGATAGATGCGGGCGAAAATAATGTTTTGGTCTGTCTGTCTGTTTGTTTGATTGTGGACAACTTTGTTCCCTTATAAATCGAGAACGGCTGGGTGTATCAACGCAAAATTTGGTACAGATATCCATCAGAGGCACGACACTAATCATTGATGTAACCCTTCTCCGTACCTATCATAAAAGGGGGCATACCCCCTTAAAATACATGCTGAAATAGGAGTAGAAGGACGAGACAAAGCCCATTTTCAGCCCCTCAAAGTGAGAGATAACATTCGGGGGCCCTAAAAACACATTTTAAGGTCCTACGTCCAACCGTTTTTGAGATATTCCCAGAAAACTAATTTAATTTAATAAACTACTGAACGAATGCAAGCCGATAACCATGGCAACAGATTCTCAGAGGTCCATCTATTGCTGTAAGACGCAATGCAATTCCATTAATTACATTAGTGTGAAAGTTTGCAAACAGCTAGATGGTTATTATGGAACCAAATTAAGCTGTAAATTTCATCAATATGTAAAATGCGCTTAAGGGGGTCAAGGGGTAGTCTAGAATTTTTTCACGCGATTTACACCTGCGGGTGTGGTGTGGCAGGTCTATTATATTCCTATCCCTATATTATATTATTATTAGTAGTATTATATTATGGCGTACAACGACGAGACAAAGCCCCTCGGTGCCAGAAATAAAACTCTAGGGTCCTCGAAAACTACATTATAAGGCTCTTAAACCAACAGTTTCTGAAACATTCCCAGAAAACTAATCTATATATTTAAAACAGTAAGGTGATTTTTGTTACCATGAGATTGAGAGAACGACAGAACCGATTTACTTCGTAGAGCACTCTAACGAAAGCTCTTGGCCTCTAGATTTGTAAAGTGTCTCTAAAATAAACAAATATATTACGGTATATTTTTGAATTAATATAGAAAATAGCAGAATTCTTTCCCCTCACGCATGCGCACAATCCGCCTGGGATCATGGCAAAATGGCGGAGAGAAGTCCATTAAAATGTAAGTTATTTAATAAGCTTCCATATAATTGAAAACATACATTAACCAAGTTCTGACAATAAAATATAATAACAGTATGAACGTATACGAATGTGCAACATTGATTTATTTGGATAATGAAATGGATTATTTCCTTCAGACAGCGGCTTTTGAAGATAATGAAAGGCTGCGTCTGCCAATAAAAAAGAGTGCGCGAGTAGCTATGTGGTTAAGGCGACTGATTGTGGTTTCAAGGTTCGCCGGTTCGTTCCCAGCCCTCGCCATTTTTTTTTTACCACTGAAATATTGTTTAATCAAGGAGTATTAGTAAGGTTTTATGTCTGTTAAAAATACATATTTCTACATTCCCTCTCAATACGTTTTATTTCCGTTTTACCATTGCATTACAGCATGTGATCAAAAGAGCAAACTGTTGTCCTCGGTACGCCGTTTAAATTTCTGCAATCAGTTCCTTGAACTGACAACAGATGGCAGTACATCGCCCATATAGTTCCAGTAACTGACAGCAGATGGCAGCACCATTGCATCGATATATTTAAAACACAAGACATGGCACGTTTTCACGTAATGGTGAATTATAAAGGAGGGGAATATTTAAGAAGGGAAATTTTGAGGAACATTAACCGACAGTTGAATGTGTAGGCTATGTTGTTTATGTACCTTAATATTGCATTTTTCTTCCCAAATGCTTCGGTGGTCAAGTTATTAGCGTCCTAGACTAAAAGTTATAATTATGCATCGTCGATATAGGCCTACTCTTAAATTATTAAAGAAAAAAGTAGTTTTCCAGGCACTCGCGCGTGTCCACAATTGCTTTCGCCATGAGAGACACTTGGTAAACATTATTCGTTTGAAGGGCTCCGACATCGTGGTCACTCAGCCCCGTGTACTTGGGTGTGTATGTGTGAAATTTTCTCTCATAACCTGTGTTATTGTGATGGCTGCATTACTGTGTGTATTTGTAATTAAGGTGGTAAATGGCAAGGAGACGGTCAAGGCCTTAAGTTAGGAACCATCCCGGTATTTGCCTTAAGTGGAAGTGGGAAACCACGGAAAACCACATCCAAGATTGTCGAGGTGGGAATTAAACCTTCCTCTTCTTAGTTATACCTCAAGAGACTGAATGTGCCCCGTTTTTGCCCTCAGACCAGAGTTAAATTTCTTGGCAGAGCAGGAAATGTAACCCGGGTCTCCGGGGCTATAGACAAGAATAGGTGGGCCTCCATGTGTTAATACGATTTTTGACATGCACGGGACATAGAATTCAAAAACTGCCTCCATTAGGGTGACTGCCGAAGTGAGTATTGAATATAGGCCTATGGTCGTTCCAGTAGTTGGCGAAGTGATTCTATGTTCCCTTGCAAAATGCACTGCCATAACCTATAACAGGTGATGGAAATTGCTTATTTAGAGCAGTTTCGTACTGTTTATAACAAAATGAAGAACGTCATTCTGAGCTGCGTTTTCAAGCTATTGCAAAAATTTCGCTGGCAGGAACAATTATAAGGAATTTATTTTAAGCGATCAGTCTCATCGCATTCTCCTCACCAACCAACTTGAGTATGAAAGTCTCTGGACGGTCATGTTGAACTTCATTGTATAAGACAATTGTTTAATGATTATTTGTTTAGAGTACTGAGTCTAACTACGCAGTTGATTTCGGTAATGGAAGTATTATTTGCCATTTAATATTTAGCGGCTCCGTTATTGCAGGACACTATAGTGTTATCGAATAATACGAAGCCACATTTAAAATCCAATATAAATAAGCCATTTCAGACACAATTCCAGATATTATGCAGTACAGTGTACTGTAAGGTCTTTGACGATCAAATGTAAACATTGTTCTACATTGTATTTCTCTTGCGTAAAATCTATGCGTGGTTACTTTGGTCTTTACTGCTGTGAGAGTAAAATTGATCTGCTGGAATATAACATATTTGCCAAGCTGCAACAATGTAATGATATTAATTTAAAAGTCATTGAACTTATATCCAGTAGTTCAAACACATACATCAGCGTTAACAGATTGGATACTGGAGATGAAAGCCAGCTACTTCATTTCCCTATTATTGAATTTTTCAATTCCTTGGAATTAAGTGATTCGCCTCCACATACTCCGAACGTTTGAGCCATAGTTATGCTCCTTAGAAATCTGAACGTTTCCCAAGGACTCATATATGGTAATATATTAATTGTAAGAAATATGTAAGAAATTGCTTGGATTCGGATATAATAGGTGCAGTAATATTAGGCAGAGAGCTCAAATCCTACGACTTGATTTAACACCTTCCGATAAAACACTTGCAGGTACAGTACATTTTCTTTTAATAGGCAACAATGTCCTATTAGCTCGGCCTACTTTATCACAATCAATCAAGCTCAAGGAGAAACTCTTGAACGTATTGGGCTATTTACTTCATCACGTTTTAAGTCACGACCAGCAGGATAGTGAAGGTACAAAAAAGGTCATGTATGGGATGGTAAAGAATAAGAGGCGGAAGGATCCTACGGATTATGTTAGAATGGTGAACAAAAGGGGACAAGAGATAGAAAATAGGGAAGAACTGAAGAAAATGTGGAAAGAATATTTTGAAGAACTCCTGAACCCAAATGGAAACCACGGCGAGGAGGAAGAAATCGGGGAAGAGGTTAAGTAGATGAACTGCAAACAGAAAAGGACTTAACTTGGAAAGAAGTGGAAGATGCAGTGAGGAAGATGAAAGGAGGGAAGGCACCGGGTGTGGATGAGTTGAGTGTGGAGATGGTGAGAGCATCAGGAGAGGTGGGGATACAATGGTTGTACCGAGTGATGAAGACAGCATGGAAGGAAGGGAAGACCCCAGAGGACAGGAAAAAGGGAATAATTGTCCCGATCTGCAAGAAAGGTAGTAGAACAGAATGCAGAAACTTTCGGGGAATAACACTGATGAGTCATTGTGCAAAGATGTTTGAGAAAGTTTTGGAAAGGAGAATTAGGACAAGGATAGAAGGAGGGATGAGGGAAGAACAACATGGCTTCAGAGCAGGAAGGTCCACAGTGGATTTGATTTTTGCTGTAAGGCAGTTACAAGAACAGCACTATGAGTATGGCCTTCCTGGACATTGAGAAAGCATATGACAGTATATGTAGAAACAAAGTATGGAAGTCCCTGGAGGATAGAGGAATAGAAATATGGACTATAAGGAGGATAAAGGAGATGTACAAGGGAAGCGTGAGCTGTGTGAAAGTGGGAGGAGAGAGATCGGACTGGTTGGAACAGAGAAACGGCCTGAAACAAGGAAGTGCACTGTCACCGTTACTTTTCATTGTGGTGATGGATGACATAATGACCCGAGTGGCACAAGTAATTGGGGAAGGAAAGATGAAAGCAATGGTGCTTGCAGATGATTTGATGATTTGGGGAAACAAGGAGGAGGAGGTACAGGAACAGTTGGACGTGTGGGAAGGAATAATACAAGGTTATGGGATGAAATTTAGCATAAATAAGAGTGAGATGGTGATCACAACAAGGAAGGAGGAAAGAACCACAACAGGAATAACAATTGGTGGGGAACAGCTGAGAAAGTGGAGAGTTTCATGTATCTGGGAAGCCTGATACAAGAGAATGGAAGAAACGATAGAGAAATAAATGAGCGGGGGAGACAGGTAGAAGCATTCCGGAGGAGTGTGAGAAGCATGTTATGGAGCAAGGATGTCCCTCAGAACAGCAAAAGGATCATATATCGGACGTACTATGTCCCTATCCTGACGTATGCCTCGGAGACCTGGGTTATGAAAGGAAGGGAGAAGAGCAAAATACAGGCCAGTGAGATGAGGTTCTTGAGAAGCAGTATTGGAGCTACAAAGAGGGACGGAATAAGAAATGAGAGGACCAGAGAATTAATGAAGGAGGAACCATTACAGGATGGTATAGAGAAATCTAGACTTAGATTGTATGGACATGTAAAACGAATGGAGGAGAAGAGGATACCCAGGAGGATACACGAGACGAAGTGGGAAGGAAAGAGACCAAGAGGGAGACCGAGAGACAGGTGGCTGAGGGTGGGTGGAAGAAAGCGTGAAGAAGAGAGGAGAAGACTGGACAAGGGTGGAGGCTGAGAGATGGTGGGAAGACAGAAGACGTTGGAGAGGCTTGTGTTCCAAACAGACCCGGCCAGTGGCTGGAAACTGTGCAAGATGATGATGACCTCATCACGTTTCCAGTCATGACCAGCAATATGTTGCAATGCTGAGAGTGCTATCTTTTGACGCCCTTAAAGTTGCAATAGTGCTAAAAAGTAATCGAACAAAGAATGTAACTTATATAAGAAGCTTCTTCAGTAAATTTGTTTTCCATTGTCCGTCATGTTTTGACGGGTTTCATCTAGTTAAATTTAATTTAACAAACTAATGAAGGAATGCAAATCCGTAACCATGACAACATTATCTCAAGGGGTGGCATCCAACTTTCCATCTATTTCAGTAAGAAGCAATTTATTACATTTATTACATTTCTGTGAAAGTTTGCAAATATAAGGTTATCACGGAATCAACGTAGACTGTATAATTCACCAATGCAATTAAGGGGGTCAAGGGGTAATCTAGGATTTTCTCATGCAATTTTCACGTGCGACATATAGTACAGAAGGTCTATTATATCTCCAAACAACAACATTATTTTCAAAAATTCCTGAATTGAATCAGCATTTTTTGCGGCTTTTAGGAATTTGGGCCATTTGAGACTAAAGAACCTGAATTTTCATGCACCACAAGCTTTTATAATTTATGAAAGAGGTCTTCCTGTGTATGGGGACCCAACACAACGTAGAGGGTCAATTTTTATGTGACGTGTATTGCGTTTCATCTACAAGACTTTCAATTATATTTCATGTCAGGAAGTACACGTTAGGTGACTTTAGTTTGAGAGCACATTTCAACTAATCTTTTTCCTTTTTTTTTTTTTTTTTTTTTTTTGCCGACATACGGGTTCATCGTAAGGATGATTTTCTTTGATACTGTGTGGTAGATATACCCATATTTGGATTTCTGGGTGTTATGTTGTAGGCAATAGAATTGTCTGTCTGTCTTTCTGTGTATCCTTATGTACGCCTATAACTCATGTTCGGATGCTTGGTGCATCGTAAAATTAGGTATGGTAAACATGAGTCAATACACCAATCTTTTGTAAAACTCTTCACCGTACTTTTCATACAGTAGAAGGGTGGATATAGGGAAAAACTTCTCAAAATACATGCTAAAATAGGCGAAATATAAAAATTATCCTAGAAGGACGACCAAAGCATATGTTGCACTTCTCAATGTGAGACAAAAAATTCGCGAGTCTATAAAGGATCTCCGAAAACCACATTATAAGGCCCTTAAATTAACAGTGTGTGTGATATTCCCAGAAAATTAACTTCGTTCTGATAAACTTATGAAGGAATTACAAGCTGCTAACCATTGCAACAGTAGCTCAATTGATAATGTCTGGTGCGTCTCTAAAAGCAACAGTACTTAAAAGGGATGTAACACCAATAACATTGTTATTATTATTATTATTATTATAATGTCTGGTGTTAACACCGAACACCGTTCGAAGAACGGGTACTTCTGCTAGTAATAAATAAAACCTTCCTTCAGATGCTACGAAGAGCAAGTAATGCCGTGTGGTAAACACGGCTATGTTCAAACTTACAGTATATTAAGACGCCTGTCAATACTTTAAGATCTAATGCATTGTAACATGATTTCGACCCATCATTGGTGTCATCGCCAGCTTAAATGTAAGGAAATACACTATTGCTATGAAATTTATAATTAAATGTTTACACATTATTAATCTTGAGTTTACATACTTTCCTATGTAAATAAGATAAGGGTATTTTGTAAAATCATTGTTAATCCATTCTAAGTATTTAATTTATAAGGTTTGTAATAATAGTGCATTTCCTTACATTTGAGCTGATGATTGAAACAAGGTATGTGATGAGGACAAGTTTGCTTGAGATCTCATCCTAGTGTTCGCCTGGAGTTGAATTTTGAATACCGTAGATAGGTACTTTTAGTATATCGCTTCTATTCTATTATTTATTCTCACGTGGCTGAGTGCGCACCATCCCAAGCATCAAAAAGGCTTTAAATATTAAAGCTCTCAATGAAAGAGCTGGCAATCGAACGAAAACTACTATAGTGCATTTATCCGTAAAGCTTTTACTGTGGAAGCAAATTCAGTAAGCAATCCTAAGACACGCCCTACTTGAGATAGACTTGAGTGAATCTATGCTAGACCACGAACCCTGCAAGATAGCTAAGTGCACCATGGGGAGCAACAATGAATACAGCGATCTCCACGAATTTGGTTATTCCTGGAGATCAATTCCATACTCAAGCAAAATACAAGTCACGTGCCAACAACCTCAATCCTGAGCCAAAATAAGGATATGTACACATTTAGAGCAGCACTCAGTAACACAGGCTGATCATCTAGATGTCTCAGGCTTATAAATGAAACCACAACAATAATAATAATAATGTTATTGGTTTTACGTCCCTTTTAACTACACTGGCTTTTAGAGACGCCGGGGTGCCGGAATTTTGCCCCGAAGGGGATCTTTAACGTGCCAGTAAATCTACTGACACGGCCCCCTCGCATTTGCGCACCCTCAAATGCCAGCTGACTGCGCCAGGTTTCGAACCTGCAACCTTGAGCTCAGCAAGCGAGAACGTTACCCCTGAGCCACGCAGCCAGACAACAACAATAATAACACACAGTTACAAGTACGAAGGGTCTTCAAGAAGTAAATTACACATGCTTTTGGCAGGCCAGGTAACTGTTATTGAATACTGCACTACACTACAAAGTAACACACATACAGGACACTATTTTACAACATAGTCATCAAGTATCTCTAATCAACGGTCGCAACGTTCCATCAATCGATAAATTTTGCGACGATAGAAATCCGATACTGCAGGCTATCTCGCACGATGGAATAAGCCCTGCCTATTGAGATGGGCATCTGCTGAGCAAGGTCTGAGATACGCACTCTGCGATTGCTGCGAATCATTGCCTGGACATTGCCGTCTGTGATCAATATTGATGTCCTTCCTTCACGTCTGTCCGGCCTGGGTCAAATTGTTGGTACCATTTCATTATGGTTAAACGCGACCTTGCATTTCGTCCATATACCGCCTGAATTTCACGGTGAACCTCTGTGTAATTTCGACGATTTGGCCATTCGAATCACACTGTTCCGTGTACTTCAACTTTGGAGTAACTTATGTTTCCAGTTGACGCAACATTGACACATACACGGTGATGCACCTCGTATCAGTACCGTAGCTGAACTGTCTACAGGAAGCCTGGAAGAAGAACTCTATTACAAGGCTTCATAACTTAACATAACGAAAATGGTTGTTTGGGTAGATTATATAACAAAATGGGTCTTGGTCACATTGTGGTCGTTACGTTTCATATCCGGACGTCATTTGTATCGCATGGTAACGTTATTGGGCCATATAACGTTATTCTGATATTGGTTATCGTAGAAACGAAATAGTATTGTCCGACAGAAATAACGTTATTTGAATTAGTCTCTCGAAAAATATCCCCTAATACCGTTATTCGGACTAATAACGTTCTTCGGATATCGGTTATTGTAGAAACGAAATACTAGTGCCCACCTGAAATAACGTAATCGGAATACATATCTCGAAAAAAATCTCCTAATATCGTTATTTGGACTGATAACGTTATTCGAATATCAGTTAACCAAGGAACGAAATGGTAGTGCCCGCCTGAAATAACGTTATCGGAATACATATCTCGAAAAATATTCCCCCAATACCGTTATTAGGATTAATAACGTTATTCGGATATTGGTTATCTCAGGAACGAAATGGTAGTGCTCACTAGAAATAACGTTATTTGAATAGATCTCTCCAAAAAAAATCCCCCAATACCGTTATTCAGACTAATAATGTTATTCGGATATCGGTTATCGCGGGAACGAAATGGTAGTGCTCACTATAAATAACGTTATTTGAATACATCTCTCGAACATTATTCCCCCAATACCGTTATTCGGATTAATAACGTTATTCGGATATCGGTTATCGCAGGAACGAAATGGTAGTGCTCACTAGAAATAACGTTATTTGAATATATCTATCGAAAAATATTTCCTCAATACCGTTATTCGGACTAATAACGTTATTCGCATATCGTTTATATATTACAAACGGCATCATCGATTGAGAATGGCACCATTTTGATACATTTTGCGTTGGAGAACTCCATAGAGTAGAAAGAGTGGAAGTGTCACTTTGCGACCTACGTCGTGTTAGGTTCTGACTTTAGCCGCGAGGTTAATAAATACTCGGAAGTGCTTATTGTGATAGGGTATTGTATTTTTAGCCTACTTTTCACATTTTGCAAAAATGAGGAAAAAGTAGACTTATGAGATCGATCTGAGCAAATGTCTGTCTGTCTGTCTGTCTGTGCATGTCCCCCCCCCCTTATCAACTCATAAACGGCTGAAGCAATCAAAACCAAATTCGGTATGAGTAAAGATCTATATCTGAATATCTCAAGGCCATGAAAATGAAGTCAGTGCTACCAACTGCTGAAAAACCGCAATTGAAATTTGAGCTCCATGTTGGATATCTTGGAAGGTATGCATGGGAGCTATTCCAAAATTGGCACATAATTATATAGATAATAATATTTCAGTTTAATTTCCAGGAGGCCATACATGACAGTGTTGGCAATATGATTCTAAGCATGCTGATAGGTCAAATTTTTAAATTAATAGAACTTCTACACTATCAATTGGATTTCAACCAAATTTCGTATGTAGTCTACTATGTGTACATAACCAGATATCACTATGCGTATTCTTAAGAGCAACCAGCTGCTGACAACTGTTGATAATTGCTGTCTCTACTTTTTTACCCTTATATTAATATATCAGAATGCATGCAAGCCAACAACTCTAAACTTTGCACACGCATAGTACCTGACATTCTAGATTAAATTGGAGTAACTAATATTATGCCAATGCCGCTAACATGATTCTAAGCCTGATGATAGGTTCAATTCTAAAATGCATGTAACTTCTATACATACAAATGGATTTCGTCCAAAATTGGCACAACAATAGATCATAATATGACAGATTATTTAGTTAGTCACGGAACTGCTTGTTGAACTTGCGAAAGTAGCGAATGTCCGGAAAAACACTCTTAAATGCGCTTTTGAAGAAAGGAACAACATACAGACACCACTTGAAATACATAGGCCTAGGTGGATAGCAAACGACCTGAAGCTTAATAAAGATCAAGTACTAGCGAATCAACTAGACAACGGGGAAAATTCAGTGTGCATTAAATTAGTGTACACCTTACTTTATGAAAACATATTATCTCGACATGAAGGTGTGAAATCCTTCCGGCTAGCTAGTGGTAACACCACAAAGATAACTATCACTGCTTCAGACTAACAAAACGTGTGCGTGTCTGTTTAATCTCCTCCCGAAGTCAACAATGAAAGGCTCTCCCGCGTGCTTTCTACGCATGGAGTTCTCAAGGACATACGAAACGAGTGCTGGAATGAAGTATACGAATTTTCTGCTGTAAGTAATGGCATACGTATTGTAACAATTGAACTTAAATACCCCATTCCATCATATTTGACGGTCAATGATTGTAAAGTTCTGTTAACATATGAAGGACAAGCTAAGTATTGCTTTTATTGTAAAGAAACCTCCCACTTACAAATAGACTGTCCGAACAGAAGGAATCGCCCGGTCAGACAACAAACCTACAGCACGGTGCTGGGCGAGTCAGATGGGAGTAGTAAGCTAAGCAACACTACCGACATAGAAACTGCAGTACCTTCCCCTGAATATCCAGCCATATCAGAGGCCTTTCATAACAGGCCCCATTCTACAAACACATATAACATTGCGGAAGTAACTCAACCATCAGATAACGTAGCTGAAACATCCCTGACTACTTGACATAGCAATGAAGAGGGAACTGTGAGGTCACGATCGGACAGCACGGGGAAGGGACACACCAGCAGGCAACACAGCAGTCTGTGCAGCAGCCAGATACTATTAAGACTAAATGTTCCGATTTTTAGTTTGTAATTCTGACACCACGTAGCAGCACCAAAGTGAGGCAATTTCTCTTGAATGGAAGCTCGTATTTGCGATGTCAAAACCACTATGTATACTAGAGTGCAATAGAATTGATATCAATTCAATGCATTTTCCAAAATGTGAAAAACAAAGACGTTACTAGCAGTTTTTTATATTTCTGCTTAAAATATGAAAAAAAAAACTGTTAATACGAAGACGGAGATTTATTTCCTGATTCCAAAGCATGTTTAGCCTACTTTTCACATTTTGCAAAAATGAGGAAAAAGTAGACTTATGAGATCGATCCGGGAAAATGTGTGTCTGTCTGTCTGGCTGTGTGTGTGTGTGTGTGTGTGTGTGTGTCCCCCCCCCATCAACTCCTAAACGGCTGCAGCAATCAAAACCAAATTTAGTATGAGTAAAGATGTGCACCGGAATATCTCACGTCCATATTTGAAAATGATGTCAGTGCTACCAACTGCTGAAAATACGCATTAGAAATTTGAGCTCCATGTTGGATATCTTGCAAGGTATGCATGGGAGCTATTCCAAAAGACACACATGTAGAAAAGACTATTTCAGTTTAATTTCCAGGAGGACAACTATGACAGTGTTGCCAAAATAATTTTAAGCCTTCTGATAGGTCCAATGTTTAAATGCATATAACTTCTACACTATCAATTGGATTTCAACCAAATTTTGTATGTAATATCTGTACATAAACAGATATGACTGAGGAAATTCTTAAGAGCCACCAGGGCTGCCAACTGTTAATAATTGCTCTCTCTATTTTTTATCCAAATACCAATATATCAGAAAGTATGCAAGCCAACAGCTTTAAACTATGCACACGTGTATTCTGACATTTTAGATTAATTTGGAGTAACTTATATACGTCAGTTCTACCAACATGATTATAAGCCTGCTGATAGTAGACATTTTTAAATACATGTAACTTCTATACTATCAGTTGGATTTCAACCAAATTTCGTATGTGCTATGTGTACCATAACAGATATAACTATAAGTATTGTTAAGAGCAATCAGGGCTGCCAACTGTTAATAAATGCTGTCTATATTTTTTACCCTAATATCAATATATCAGAAAGTATGCAAGCCAACAGCTCTATATTTTGCACACGTATAGCACCTGACATTCTAGATTAATTTGGAGTAATTAATACAAGGCAGTGCTGCCAACATGATTCTATGCCTGCTGATATGTCCAATTTTAAAATACATGTAACTTCTATACCAACAAATGGATTTCATCCAAAATTGGCACAACAAGATATCATAATATTTCAGATTATTTCTGACCAGCACACGCATGACATTGTTGGCAACATGCTTTTACGCGTGCTGATAGATCCAGTGTCTAACTGCATGTAACATCCATTGGACTTCAACCAAATTTTGTATTCTGTACTTTAAGCGATGGAACTAAGAATATATTCAGTCACCAGGGCTGCCAACTGTAGTGCTCTATTAGGCTACATTATACCAGGTATATTTTGAACGAATTAGATATTTCGATATTACTAACTTAATTTCGTCATTATTCTAGATAGGTTCATATTCTGTAGAATAATAATTGTCATGAAAAGTAGGCTGTATAGTTCTTCACGGAACTTCTTGTTCATAAATAAAATCGGGTAAATGGAATCGTCGGCATTAGTTTGGGAATTGTTTTGAAAAGGGTGGTAGGAGAAGCGGCGCGGCTACACAAGATTTCTAGCGCAAGGAAAATGATGAACACGCCGATTTGACGAATATTGTAGTTCGGCGAGTTACATGTACAAGTGCCTAGGCGTGGAACAATATCTGAGCAATAAAATTATAGTAATGTCACGCTTATGTAACGTTGACACAATGTGTTTATACAGATACTTTCTTACTTCCTCAAACATTCTTGTTCTTGTTGATAATAATACATTGTAGGGGCTTGGGACATCTTGGTCATCAGTCCCATGTAGTTGACTATGTGTGTTACTGTATTAGAGCCAAGGATGGGGCAGGTGCCCTGAGTCTTCAAGTAAGGTACTATCTCGGCATTTACCTGGAGGGAGCGTGGAAAACCCTGCGAAACACAAGATACAACTGAACTTCAGGTGCAACCATATTGGTAGGTTGATTGACAGGTGAACTAGTCTATGAGAGATGTTGGACTGATGACAGTTTCCTAGGAAAAAATCATAAAATAAGGAATTTCTGAATGGCAATAAACAACTGCTGTAAGAAACATTGTTTCAGTTCCTTACCGTTTATTTCGTTCAATACGCCAATACACAAGCTATGCTGGGACTTTTCTTCGTTTTCTGTGAGCGTACAAAGGAAGTGAATATTTATGCAGGACGCTTGCACCTAGAGAACATGCGCTTGACTGTCGTCAGTATCTATGGAGACCAATTTTCCATTTTCACAATGGCTACGTCTTACTTTTCCACACAACGCATTGTTTCCGTTTGAATTCGAACTCTCTTCTCTGAAAAAAATTGTAACTGAATAGTTCGTGGTCTTGTACTCTTACACTTATATATTAGAAGTTCAAAAAAAAAAAGACTAAACCCGTGGCGCGACAGCCGTTGAAGGGCCTAGTTCTACAAAGCAACCGCTGTTCAGCCATGTAGCTTGCAGATTGTGGGGTGACGTTTACTCATCCAACTTGTACAAATAAATTTAAAGTGAAATCAAAACTGCTCAGTACTTTACACATTCTCTAATGCAAGCGTAATTTCAAATATAAACTAGGGAAAAAATCTTATGTATGTGTAGAGGTTTTTCTTAGGGCCTGGCTTCCTTTTCTTGGTACAGTACTTACTGTCGACCAAAATATTATGTGCACTCGAGTTTGAAGGTTGTTTGTGAAGTAACCAATAGACCTATATAAAATCCACTAACATAATCATTTTCGTCGTTCTATTTTACGTTAGTTCATGTAGGTTTGGAATTTTTTATTTATATATTTTTTTATCGTAGTTGAAACACAAAAGGTGACCGTTTTTAAGCGTGTTTCAACCATGCGTCAAATTTAATAATTATTATCTCACAAACTCGTCATCAGATCGAATCCAAATTTTAGCACAATATACATTGGAATGTTGTATAACAGGTTTATTAATTTCAACATTTTGTGTGTTCAAGAACGAATTTTGTTATCATTTTTGTAAGGTAACTATTTCTCGGCTCGGGGTCGTTGTAAAATATAGTTCTTGGTTGCGTTGTAATCCTTATACATCAAAATGTTATGTTGTATGACTGTGAAATACATAATTAATTCACTTATTTTATATCGGTTTGTATTTATACGGGGAATTAAGACATGGTTCACCAGCTAGACGCTCCGGGATATTCTGTACAGCGTTGCTGATATGGAGCCCATTACTTCCGAGCGAAGCACGCCTTGACGCGTGATGGAGCCCATTTTGGCCACGCTGTACAGCTTTTACAGGAGCGGCCAACTGGTGAACCATGTCTTAATTCCCCATACAAATACAAACCGATATAAAATATGTGAATTAATTTACGTATTTCATAATCATACAGCATACCTTTTTGATGTATAAGGATTACAACGCGACCAAGAACTACATTTTCAAACCAACCCGAGCCGAGAAAAAGTTACCTTACCAAAATGATAACAACTTTGTTTTTGGCCATACAAAATTTTAAAATTAATGAACCAGTTATACAACATTCCAATGTATATTGTGTTAAACTTTGGATTCGATCTGTTGACGGGTTTGTGAGATAATAATTCTCAAATGTGACGCATGGTTGAAACACGCTTAAAAACGGGCAATTTTTGTGTTCCAACTGCGATAAGAAATATTACAATATATATAAAAAAAATCCAAAACAACATGAACTAACGTAAAACGGAACGTCGAAAATGATGATGTTATTGGATTTTATGTAGGTCTATTGGTTACTTCACAAACAACCTTCAATCTCCAGTACACATAATATTTTGGTCGATGGTAGTCGCAATTCCCCCTGGGATTTAGTGGTATGCCCTTGAATCAGGGCTGGCATGCGAAACGAAATGTATGGCTGTGGGGGCGAATATATTTGAATTTCGCCGTGAGCGCGATACTCGGGAGCGAAATGACAATGATTGTCGGCGGGAAATTAAATCGAAGCGAAACTTAATTCGAAGCGAAATGACAGAGTGAAATCAACGCGAAACTTAATAGCAACGCGAAATTACATACAATTGAATAAAATTTCACTCGTTACAATCTTTTAATTTCGCTCCCGGCGCGAAATACAATTCATTACAGACTTTTAATTTCACTCGCGGCGCAAAATAAAATTCGATACAGACTTTTAATTTCGTTTCCGGTGCGAAATAAAATTCGTTGCAATCTTTTAATTTCACTCCCGGCACGAAATACAATTATTACAGACTTTTAATGTTACTCGCGGCGCAAAATAAAATTCAATACAGACTTTTAATTTCGCTTCCGGTGCGAAATAAAATTCGTAACAGACTTTTAATTTCGCTCCCGGCGCAAAATAAAATTCGATACAGACTTTTAATTTCACTTCCGGCGCGAAATAAAATTCGTTGCAATCTTTTAATTTCACTCCCGGCACGAAATACAATTCATTACAGACTTTTAATTTTACTCAATTTTTACTTAATTTTATTCAATACAGACTTTTAATTTCGCTCCCGGCGCGAAATAAAACTCGGTTACAGACTTTTAATTTCGCTCCCTGCGCGAAATAAAATTCGTTACAGACTTTTAATTTCGCACCCGGCGTGAAATAAAATTCCCAAACGGTATTTAGTTTCGCCCTCCGATGTGAATTTAAAATGAATGGAACATTTCATTTCGTTGTAGAAATTAAAATGTATTCGTTTCGAGAGTGAAATTATGTTCGGAGCGATGTTCAAAGTCCTGACGTTGGCAGCAGTAGCAGTCTTATTACCGTTCACCGCCTGCACAATCTGCAGGGCAGCAACAGCAACGTGAGTCATTCAATGGTCATCACTCCAGTAGAGGAGAAAGTCAGTACTATGGCATCAACATCACCATCGTCGTTGACTGCACCTCGGACTCGTGGCTGGCCCTCCCTTACGTTCATAACGCAATGGGGCAACAAGTACCTTGACTTGTTCTATAGCGAACAAGAAGACGAATGTGCTGTGTGGACAGACATTCAAGATAAGTGACGAACTCCAATTACAATACAAATTGTCAGTTGTAACTCTTCAGTCAGTCAACACTAATTTGCCCAATAACTGGGAGGGGTACAATGTATATACAGGAATATGTAAATAACATTATATGTATTAGTTTATGGTCACGATTATAATGCAGCAAATTTAGTGATCTTAAATCTAATACAAGTATTTTTTCAGGAGTGTTACTTACATCTTATATACGTTGTACCCCACCCAGTTATCGGGTAAATTAATGTTGACTGACTGAAGAGTTACAAATAACAGAAAATCGTCTGTGGTAGTACCGCGGCGTATATGGAGTTCTGTTTCGGAGGCGGGTTACTCGAACAACAGGGTTGAGGGGTCATTCCTCTCATTACTACATTCTTTATTCTTACACTACCGGAAATTTCGGGGGGGGCTTGGCATTCCTTACTACTTCCTTCTTACCCTCAGCGCATTTATACTGACCATGGCACGAAAGCAAACCCCTGTGCCCCGTACAGTATTTCGTTTCACACTGCAATTAGTTTTGCGTCGCCTTTCACTATGTTATTGTGCTTAGAATTACATTTTGCTTCCATTTTAATTTTCGCGCTTACAATCAATATCATTTCGCTCCCGAATATCACGCTAATGGCAAAATTAAGATGTTAACGCGTCCACAACCATTTTGTTTCGCATGCCAGACCAGATTTAATTTCAGACATGAAATTATATGTTCCATGCATTTTAAATTCACGCCGGGGGCGAAACTAAATGCTGTTTGGGAATTTTGTGTCATTAAAATAAACCGTGGCACTACATCCCATGAAAGGCCTAGGCCTACCAAGCGACCGCTGCCCAGGCATCTGCAGATATTGATCAGCGCATCGGGTTCCCTCGGCCGTTAATCTTGGTTTTCGTGACTTTCAGACAGCTACTCTCGAGGCAGGGCACCCCGTTCCAACCCACACGTCCGTTTCTAAAATCACTAACGGAGCCGGGAATCGAACCCAGGGCCTCCAGGTGAGAAGCAGGCACGCAATCCCCAACACCCTGGGGCCAGCAATTTTTGTCATACCAGGAGCAAAATTAACAGTCGTTAAAAATGTTATTTCGCGCCGGGAGCAAAATTAAGAGACTGTAGCGGTTTTCATTTCATGCCAGGAGCAAAATGAAAAGTCTTGTATCGAATTTTATTTCAGGCCAGGAGCAAAATTAAAAGTCTGTAATGAATTTTATTTCGAGCCGGGAGCGAAATTGAAAGTCTGTAACGAATTTTATTTCGTGCCCGGAGTGAAATTGAAAGTCTATTTTTTTTATTTCGCGCCGGAAGCGAATTTAAAAGACTAACGGTTTATATTTTTCGCCAAGAGCGAAATGAAAAGTCTTTAATGAATTTTATTTCACGCCAGGAGCAAAGTTAAAAGTCTGTTAAGAATTCTGTTTGTAGCCGGGAGCGAAATTAAAAGTCTGTAACGGATTTTATTTCACGCTGGGAGCGAAATTTAAAGTCTGGTACGAATTTTATTTCGCACCGGGAGCGAAATTAAAAGTCAGTAATGCATTTTATTTCGCGCCGGAAGCGAAATTAAAAGACTAATGAATTTATTTCGCCTCTGCAGCGAAATTAAAATTCTATTACTAATTTTATTTTGCGCCAGGAGTGAAATTTTATTCCTTTGAACAATTTAATTTCGCGACGCTAATTTAAATTGATGATACATTTCGTTTTGCATGCCAGTCCTGCCTTGAATCGGTTTTGGTGGTGGCTCCATTTTCCACCTAAAATGTAAAACTAACTGCACTTGATGACCGTAATGCTCTCCATCAGTCGTACCTATATGTACATCGTACATGTATTTATGATCTACCAGAGATACTGTCCAAAAATAAATTGCCGAAAATAGAACACCTAACGAACACTAAAAATAATGGTGTTGCAGGTAAAATAAACTAAGTAAAAAGTAATTAAAGGGATCGATGAACTAAAAACAGGAAAAACAACATGGAAAATTAGAAGTCGTAAGTACAAACTGGTAAAATTTCAAAGGATCACTCAGAAATATCCAGAACTGAACAATAATTAAGAACTAGCCATCACAGTCACAGTCAATCGCAACATCGGACTAGATGCTCAGGAATCCCATACCATCAGGTAAGGGGTAAGGTCATCACTCTCTCACTTGACTTTCGCTCCCCTTTCCTGCTGCTGCGGTGGCCTTGGTTGAGCTTGTGGCGCGCCGTGGCCCCCCTGCTTTAAGCGTGTGTACAATCCTGTATGAGATATTACCTTATAAAAGATGCTGGAAGTGTCGTCCTTCCTGGGTTATACAGGCATTGTATCCGTTAACCACATTTTGGCTCACGCGAGTGAGTTCTACCACTGTAATGTTTCTGATTTTGTATTTTATGTTCTTTATTGAGCACTGAGTCAGTAGGCCTAGTGGCAAACTTATTTACAATTACGTGAATCTGTGCTAGTGAAGGTGACACTTCATCAGGAAATTGCTGGACTTACCCACCGGGCCGACTCGTACTTAAAATAAGTTTTACATACAAAAATACGATGTTGCAATGATAACTGTCTGAACATGTTACCATCTGAGGTTCAGACTGGCGACTCACCTGCACGCTTATTGCAAGGTCAAGTTTGTACTTCAATACTACAGCAGGAGGGCCGTGGGAAGCCAGAAACTCGGCCAAGCCCGCTGCAGTAGCGAATAACAAAACCGCCGCTCGTCGTTCTTACTTAATATGAAAGACCCGATATGTAGACCATAGAGTTATGTACTATTAGATGACTATTATTGTGTAGGTTCATTATTCAAACGTTGACTTCTATCGGATGATTGGGACACAAGAAATAAAAAAATAATTTTAAAATTTTGCACAGCTGTCATCTTGAGTGTATATAAACAATTTAACAAAATTAGATATCAGTTCATTACAATGTATATAAACAATTGCTGTACCAAATTTCACTGCGTTCGGATGGTTAAATCGCCAGAAAAGTCTATTTAAATGTTCAAATTCACTTGGCCACCATGTTCGTTTTGTAGTTAACAGGCTTATGAAAGTCACTTAAGTGACTTTTATCACCGTACAAAATTTCAGGGTGATATCGGTGACAGTTTCGGAGATATAGAATGCCTGTGAGATATTTCGCACAGCCACCATGTTGAATTGGTGAAACATAATAAGCTTTGAAGGGCACGATCGGGGTCGGCCAAAATAGTAGGCCTAGTATGACCTTACCGAATTTCATTGAAATCGCTCCAGCCGCTTAGATTTTATTATGTTGGGTGTGGGGGAAGAGGGGGAGGGGTGGGGATGCACACCAAGGCCCGTTGTAGGTGTGTGACGTCATGTCATGTCAGTAGGTAATCTGTGTCCTTGACTCTCCCCGCCTGCCGCCAGCTACGTGTGCGAGTGAGCTGTGTATAGTACAGGCCGGACGTTTGTTTTAGACGAGTGAAAAATCTTAATGGAAGCCTGGAGGCGAGTTACTACAGTACCTGTGTTGTTATCACCTGCCTCAAGCGGTCCGATGATTGACAACGCTCTTTCACACTACTCCTGAAGTACAGTCATTGGCAAATATAATGGTGTTCTGTTCGTAACTATGTAACTTGTACTTCCGCGTCACACAATACTTCGGCGTGGACTGTACTGTCTGCTAAGTCTGGAATTCCATTACATCAGGTCGGTGGTGACAAGTGTGAAGCGATAGGGTGAGAGAGTGAGTATGTGTAGGCTCACCCGCAGGCGTCATGGTCAAGGGCAATCGTCTAAAACAAACGTCCAGCCTGTATGTCGTGGTACCCTGCAAGCCAGGCAAGTGCTTTTAGGGCTATATGACCTAGCCTCACACTGTCAGCACTGTCTACGCTGGAACTCTCAGTTCAGGGGCGCGTGGCCAGCCTGTCGCAGCTGGATTTCTCGAAGTTGTTCTTCTCTTCTCTTCATATTATTATTATTATTATTATTATTATTATTATTAGACTATTATTATTGGCAATAAAATGTTATTGGATACTAATAGACTACGTCACATACTGTTCCCGAGTACATTGTAGATCAATTCTCTACTATTGAATGGATTCATTTGATAGCAAAATTATGCCATTTACACTTAAGTTAGGCATACCCAAACACGATAAGTTTTTAAAAAATGTTGATGTTGTTTCTTTCCCTTATTCGAAACGTACCACAAGCTTTCAATTCTCTTTGAAGCCTATCGTTAGCTCTAAACGACCTGTCTTGTTATGCCGATGGTTACTTCACATCTGATGGTGGGGTCAAGCATAAATCTTGTATCCTTCTTACAGCCAATAACAATTATTATTCTATTGTAATTTTGCTTCTAACACGAGGAAGACACGAAAACATGGATCGCGTAACATTTATGAAATGTTACAGATGCATCTTAGATCTATGTCGGCGATTCCCTTCTTAATTTTGGTGTTTGAACGGAGCTAGGTTATCAGACACTCCACAGTGGTTGCAGCATAGGGTCTCACACAAGAGCAACCTTTGCCTCCACCTTTGCTTGACTACTCCCTTTCATGTGTACTTCTGGATAAGTTGTTCTCCATAAAATATGGTGATTAGACACTTTCGCAATCAACCAGCAAGTTCATTTTGTTTTTTCCATACATCTGCTTCAGGCTTAATTCTCAAGTATTCCTTTGGTTCCTAACTAGTGAATCACCGTCTTCATCGTTACCACCATCTTCATCATCATCACCGTAATGAAAACCTCATTCGTTGTACAAACACAAATTACGCACCATGTCACCTTGCCTTCAAGCAATTCTTGCACTCTCTGTATATATGTGGCACGGTGTCCCTACATGATGATTACTATACTTTGGATGTTCATTCACTGAAAATTGCGAAATTAGCTTGGAGGTTTCCTATGCCCAGAACATAGAATGCTATGAAAATCAAATGTTCTTAAATACGATGTGTGGATTACATATAAATATGCAATTGGATTAACTCACGACGGCTACTTGTAGCATTGGCCTTTGAGAATATTTTACGGAAGCTATTCTAACAACTCTACGAGGTGAGTTTCTCTCCGAGTTCACAAGAATGTTCGAATTGCAGAATAAGAATGTAGAAAAAAAAGGAAAACTTGTGCTCACTGACCTGGTGCAAATCCTCAAAATGAACACCCCTTTGATGACTTAGATATCATCAATACCATTTCAGTACCTCAAACCGAAATTAAATTTCTTGGCAGGCCAGGGAATCAAACCCGGACCACCGGGGGGACAGCCAAGAATGTTAGCCGCTACACCACAAGGTGATCTCTTTCATTGTCAGCGCAATCTATTGCACGATGCCACGTTATTTCAGCACGAACTATAATAGTACACCTTTCTTCGTATTTTTGGCATTACATTGCCCCTGGTAAGTTAGAGAGATGGTTCGCATACCATAACCAAAGAGCCAAATATTTCCAAAAACCAACAAACAACCGAAAGAAATACCGACAAGCTGGTAGAAAGACAGACAACATATTTTGTAATTTTCAGAGCAAAATTGTTTTACAATGAAGAGAACTCTTGGTCTCCATACTGTTGAAATAATGAAAATTGTCCTAAAACTTCAAAAGTTAGAAGGATTTCATGTCAACTTGCTTATTTTGCCGTATATCTTATGTGTAGGTAAATTCCATGAGTTATTGTTTCAGGCGATGTTGAAAATACGAATAAAAGACATAAATTACCTCAGATTGCGACGGAATATCGTTCAGTTTAAAAACCTGATAAATTTACTAACGCACGTTTCTCGAATTCACATATCCCTGAACAGCACCAATCTAATCAGTTGGTGAATTCAGAATCTTGTTATTGAAATACTGTAGACTATAGCTTTATTGTCCTAATGTAGATTTTTTGTTCTACCCGTAATTATTTAGGTTGCTATGAGGAAGGGGATATGGTGAGACAGTTTCCTTGTGGGAATGATATTACAGATAGATGCCCTTCATGACGTCAATCTAATGAGAGGATTTAATGACAAATGAAATTAATGAGGCAAGGTATGAAATGGTTGTATGTGGTATTTCGAGTTCGGTGTAGTCTGACCATGCACGTTAGCGTGTGTAGCTACGTCGGCTGGTTTGTGACATTATATCAACAAATTTAAAAAATATATTTTAACACTCCTGATTCCATACTGGCCCTGTTACTGTCACATGCATGATTACCAATATGCTTGATTCCATTTTTAGGATTATTATATCTCGCTGCGCCTGCTACATCACCCAAAACGTAGGGGCAGATGACCTCGTAGTTCCGCCCCTTAAAACAACAATATCTAACCCAACAAGTAGTTCCGTGAAGAACTATACAGCCTATTTTCATGTATCCTACTTATGTTATTTGCCTCTATCAACATACAAAAGTTCAGTTTGATTGCTGTAATAGATTCGCAGATATTGAAAACCAGCTCAATATTGCGCATGGTCGCCATGTTGGATTTTTATATCTGTAGGTCTTAGAGTTATGTACTGTTACGTGAAGTGTATTGTGTACGTGTAGTATTCAAACTTCAATCGCATGATTAGGACACAAGAAGTAAAAACGAGGTTTTAAAATTTCGCACAGCTGCCATCTTGTGGTTATGGAAACAAATAAAAAAATTAGATGCCAGTGGATTAAAATTTGTAGAAGGATTTACTGTACCAAGTGTCACTGCACTCGGATGGTTAAATTACGAGAAACGACCATGTGAATATTTATACTCGCGTCGCCGCCATGTTGGATTTGTGATCACCAGGTTATTGAAAGTCCTAAAGGTGAACTTATGTTCATAGCCCCAATGAAGATTAAAAAATTTAGTTTGATTGCTGTAATAGATTCGTAGATATTGAGATCCATCTAAATATTTCGGATGGTCGCCATGTTGGATTGTTATATGTATAGGCCATAGAGTCACGTACCATTAAAGGAAAATTATTGCAAGGGTTCATTACTCAAACTCTCACTTCGATCGCATGATTACGACACAAGAAATAAAACTTAATTTTAAAATTCGCACATGAGCCATCTTGAGGTTATGTAAACAATTGAACTAAATTAGATACCAGTGCATTACAATGTGTATAAACATTTCCTGTACCAAGTTTCATAGCGTTTGGATCATTAAATTGCGAGAAAGGTCTATTTAAAATTTTCAAATTCGCTTGGCTGCCATATTCGTTTTGTAGTTAACCGGTTTTTGAAAGTCTTATAGATGAAATTCCAGTAGTGCCCTTTATCTCCGTACAAAATGTCAGGGTGATATCGCTAATAGTTTCAGAGATATAGAATGCCGGTGAAATATTTTGCTCAGCCGCCTTCTTGAGGTTATGTAAACAATTGAATGAAGTTAGATGTCGGTACATTACAATGTGTATAAACATATACTGTACCAAGTTTCATTGCGTTTGGTTGGTTAAATCGTGAGAAACGTCTATTTAAAAGTCGCAACTTCGCTTGGCTGCCATGTTGGTTCTGTAGTTATCAGATTTTCAAAAATCACATTGGTGAACTTCTAGTAATTCCCTTTATCACCGTGAAATATTCCAGGGTGATATCGGTAATAGTTTCGTAGATATCGAATGCTGGTGAAATATTTCGCACAGCCGCCATGTTGGATTGGTGGGATGTAACAAAATTTGAAGGGCACGGTCGGGGTGGTGTGGAACAGTGCTATGAACTTACCGAGTTTCATTGCAATCGCTCCAGCGGTTTAGAAGTTATTAGGGGGAGGGCACACACCATATCACACACACACGCGCACACAGAGACCGACACACTGACAAAAGGTGATCTCATTAGCTTATTTTTTCATAAATGAAAATAGGCTAAAAAGTATGCAACTTCTTGTATCCTTGTTGCAGATCTGGTTCATGTACGTCCAGATATCATGTTTTATACGTCTTCGGTGTGTTTCTTTAAGGTGTGACTTTCCCACTATGGTATGTTTGTGCTCCCCAGGCACAAAAGACGTTATGAGCACGGCAGACCACAAGCATATGACAAAATGTTGGCTCCAGTGCGCCTAGTGTCCAGGCTGCGCTCAGTACTAAACGTACCCCGTCAAATGGACAGTGCTTGTGCGACTAAGCGCTGCAGTGCTAGTGTGATGTCGTGCTGCACTGCTCAGAAATAAGCAGAATAGGGCTGCACTTCACCTGCTAGCACTGCTTCACCTTGCCCATTGCACGGCCCTGGTGCACACACACGGACAAAATGTGATCTCATAAGCCTATTTTTTTTAATAAATGGAAATCGGCTAAATACGAGATTTTAAAATTTCGCACAGGTGCCATCTTGTGGTTATGAAAACAATTCAGTTTGATTGCTGACATTGATTAGTTGACATTGAGAATCGTCTAAATATTTCTAAATATGTGTAGACCATTGAGCTACGTATGTACTATTAGATGACGATTATTGCGTACGGTAGGTTCATTGTTCAAACGTTGGCTACGATCGCATGATTAGGACACAAGAAATTAAAACTTAATTTTTAAATTTCACACAGGCACCATCTTGTGGTTATGTAAACAATTGAGCTGAATAAGATGTCAGTGCATTACAAGGTGTGTAACATTTGCTATACCATTTGACGGCGCTCGAATGGTTTAATCGCGAAAAAAAAAAAGATCTATTTTAATGTATCAACTTCGCTTGGCCCTCATGTTCGTTTGTTACTTAACAGGAATTTTGAGAGTCCCATCTAGTAGTTCATTTTATCACCGTACAAAATGTCAGGGTGATATCTGTAATAGTTTCGGAGATATGGAATGCCAGTGAAATATTTCGCACAGTCGCCATGTAGGATTGGTGAGCTGTAATAAAATTTGAAGATCACGGTCGGGGTTGGACAAAATAGTACTATGACTTGACCGAGTTTCATTGAAATCGCTCCAGCCGTTTATATTTTATTAGGGGGGACACACACATACGCACACACGCAGACTAAATGTGATGTCATAAGCCTATTTTATCATAAATGAAAATAATAAAGAAAGCTTTTCATTCGGTCTACGCGAGTTTCGTGTTGATCGACTGAATAGCTTTCTTCATTAGAAATAACCATCACTGAAAAATGGCTTCTATCACTACTAAATGAAAATAGGATACCAAGTAAACGAAAAGCAAGAGCGGGAGGTTTCATTTAGGAAAGAAATACTCTTATTGGTCACAAAGGAGTGAAAGTTTGGTGTGTAGGTTACACTCTGCCTTATATGGCAACATTGCGAGAAGGTGAGTTCGATTCCCATCTTAGCTATCTTAGAGTGTTTTTCTGGGGTTTCCCACTTCCACTCCAGGAAAATGCGTGGATAGTTCCTAAGTCAAGGCCATTGCCAACTCCAAAAATAACAAAGTTCATCAGACTTCAACTACATGGGACTGATGAACAATAGGCTATGTTCCAAACCCCTATATGAAGCAACAAGAAATATTTCGAATCAATGGGATGCATCGTATTGATTTTAGGAAACATGTTTCTAACGTAGGCTACAATATGACTGCGATCGAAACGAGCAAGGTGCCTTGCCCTGTCTGATGGGGCACGCGCTCAGATTGAAATCATTATGTTGATTATTATTGATATTTCAAGAAGTAATTATCCTATGTTTGAATAAATAATTGGCCTGGAATTACATATGGCCCAGCATCGTCAGTTCACGGTCACCTTCCATGCTTGTCCGGGAAGCGGGCAAGTAGACACTTCCATAACGTTATTGACGATATTCTTTTCTGAAATAACGGAATCAATTTCTCCGCTTAGAATAATGTTACTGATAGCGCATAGCTGGTAAAAATCGCCTGTATACCGTTATTAGACTAATAACGTTGTTGGTGGGTTCGCATTTCAAAATAACTGAATTAATTTTTCTGCCCTGAATAACGTTATTGATAGCGTATGGCTGGTAAAATTCGCTCGTATACCGTTACTAGACTTATAACGTTATTGGTGGGTTCGCATTTCTAAATAACGGAATTATTTTTCTGCCATGAATAACGTTATTGACAGCGCAAAGCTCGTAAATATCGCTCGTATACCGTTACAAAGCTTATAACGTTATTGGTGGGTTCACATTTCTAAATAACGGAATTAACTTTCTACCCTGAATAACGTTATTGATAGCGTATAACTCGTTAAAATCTCTCGTATACCGTTACTAGGCTTATAACGTTATTAGTAGGTTTGCATTTTGAAATAACCGAATCGATCACTCTGCCTGAATAACGTTATTGATGGCGCGCAGCGGGTCAAAATCGCTGTCATACCGTTACTAGACTTATAACGTTAATAACGGGAACGCATTTTAAAATAACGGAATCTTTTCCTCTGCTGGTTATAACGTTAATAGCGCAAACCAGGGAAAATTATAACCCCTTATTTCGTTGCCGCACTAAAAACGTTATTCACATACCATTTGTTTTGGGTACGGAAGCAGTAACGTAACAAAAATTAATTCGTTATTTCTGACAATTCTGTTACGTTATGAAGCCTTGCTCTATTATGACTATGCGCCACTCTTGTAGCGCAATGGTCTTAGCATGGAACGACATGTGTAACTTACTATTTGAAGGAGCCTCATATACAGTGAGTACCCTCCCTATCGAACGGAGTTTCACGGTGGCCGCGTGATGGCCGGGGCTCTGTGGCGTGTCGAGCAAATAACTGGTGATAGCAGCAGCGTAGCGCCCAACTAGCTTAGCACATTTACACATTTTAACGTATTAATAGCTTGCCACGGTGGGTGAGTGGATAGCGTGTCGGTCTACAAACCCCATGATTGCAGGTTCGCTCCTGTTCGTGGTAAGTGATTTTTGAAAGGTGACAAAAATACGACACGCATGTCATACGATGTTGGCATGTTAAAGAACCCATTTGAATTCAGTAGGCTGTGTTCATAATGACAAAATTAATCTCGGGAGTTTCCGCCAGCACAAGGTTCCTCATTTCTCTACTAGAAAGCGCTATCGTCTTCAAGGAGCTTAGATATCTAACCTCCTTAACTTTCATAGTGATTCAAGGAACAACGAAATTCCACATGCAAGCTACCCTCTGGGTGACAAATTACAAAGCCTGCAGCCAGCACCCGAGGCCATACGATATTATTATTATTATTATTATTATTATTATTATTATTATTATTATAACGTATTAATAATCATATTTACTTACATGAATTTAGGACTATTTGCTGGAAATGCTGTCCTTCATTTTCTAAACACACATTGCACCAACGTAGGAAGGTTTGGTACACTCGCTGTAATTAATCCTCACTGAAATTTCGTATCTGTTCAGTTATTTCGTTCTCGCGAGCCTACAGAGTACGCGGATTGTTTCTGCATATCTTATGTTTGAGGTTCACCCACAGGTATAAATCGCATGGCGCTGAAACATACGAACACATTTACTATGCGTTTTCTTGTTGGGAAGATAAATTTCCACTTGGAAAATTCGATGTTTTGTTCCATACCTAACCATGTTCACGGGACACGAGACAGAATACAATACTTTATCAAAAGTCTTAATTATCTCAATTAAGGTATCTTGCCAGCTGCGTATCTAATAAATGCAATGCCAGCATTCGGGGCTTCTCTTGTGTTATCGCTAAACCCTAGTCAAATGGCGGAGACGAATCACTCTCCGCCCACCCCGCGGGCAAGGAAAGCTCCGTTCTATAGGGAAGGCCCTCACTGTATTTAGATCTGTATTATCACATCAACATTGTTTCCATTGCTGTAATTACAAAAATTGAATCAAGAGTGATATTATATATATTATTATTTTGTGCACTTTAGAAGGACAAACATGTTTTATAAAATTTAACAATATTTAATATAAATAAAGACCATTGTCTGAATTGGAGAATAGCATAACGGCCACATGTATACAATGGACCATTGTTTATATTTATTCTCAATAGGATACAACAGAATTACACGGTATGTGACGAAGCAAGAGTTGAAAGAAAAAAATCCATTTAATACAGAATCACAGGCAAGAATGCTGATGTGGATTGTATCTGCAGCTATTATTGCCGGTGTATTGAATATTACATTCTTGAAAAATGGTAAGGGGCATATTCCCAATATAGATCACTATTACATTGGCAACATAATTTTTATTCGTTCTTTGTTTTCGTCCACCTATTGGTGTAGCGGCTAGCGTTCTTGGTTGACACCTCGTAGGTCCAGGTTTGATTTCTGGCTCTGCCTCTGAGGGCTGGAAAGGGGTGAGGCAAAACTGAGAATAGTTGGTTTCGATTCCTACCTCAGCCATCCTGGAAGTGGTTTTCCAAGGTTTTCCCACCTCTACTCCAGGAAAATGCGGAGATTGGTCCTAACTTGAGGCCATGGTCGCCTCCTTCCCAATCCTTACCTGAATTACATATACACACACTACTACAGACACCACAATAATACAGATTATCAGACAAATTCGACGCACACCCAAGTACCCGGGGCTGAATGACTACGATGCCCAAGCCCCTTAAATAAAACAATAACAATAACAACCACATTCATATTTGTGCTTTGACTCTGGCTGAGTCGTGCTAAAACACAGATCCCGTTATATCTATAGAATCAAGCAATGGTCGGGACACGACAGATGAAGGGCACTGGACGATCCCGCGCTGTTGGCTGGGAAAAGGGGAGGGGGTGAGGAAATGTGTTGGTTACCCTACCGCTCGTACACACCCGCTCAGTAATAAGGATCAAATGCCAATATGGTAGAGAAATATTATTTTCTTTTTGGATGTTATTCCAGTTGTTATAATACCAATCATAGCACCTGAATTTTACTTCTCGCCCCGTAATGAAGTGACTATCATTGCTGCCTGTCACCCTTGTAGTCCGGGTTCGATTTCTGACCCTGTCAAAAAATGTAATTCTAGTCTGAGAACTGGAACGGCTAACCTTCACTCTCATGAGGCAAAACTGAGAAGAGATGGCTTCGATTCACAACTCAGTCATCCTGGAAGGGGCTTCCCATGGTTTGCTCCTTCTGCTCCAGGCAAATGCGGGGATTGGTCCTAATTTCCGGCCATGGCCGCCTCCTTCCGAATTCTCACCTGAATTAAAAATGCACACACAACTATATACACCACACTATCGACGGTTATCAGACAAATTTCAAAAAGAGAGACCCAACTATACGAGGCTAAATGACCACGATGTTCAAACCCCCCAAATGAAACAACAACAACAACAACAATATACTAATAACAATTAAAATTGTAACATTTAGTTTGGTCAACACGAGCATTGAAAACGTATTGAAATTGTGAGACACCATAACCTCTGTGTTAAATGAGAGGAGGATGTTTTTGTTGAGTATCCCTTTAATGGAGATGAGTAGACTGGGTCAAGTCACTCCATGCACTCTCTAGCACTCTCAACACGTGCTCTTAGACAATGGCGCTTAGATGAGGGGAGCTTATAAAAATAGCTTCGTTCAAGAGCTTTGGTGGGTGGCACATCAGCTTTAACAGGAAGAGGGAACTTAAAACTTAAGACGATTGGCAGTGACCTAATTTAATATATGGAGGTGAGTGTCCATCCATATAGCACCCCTTCTGGCATGATGCTTAGAAATTCACTCCTGTGTCAGTAAACTGACGCTTTTCTACACCTTACGGGTGTTTTAATGGTACTTCATGTCTATGACAAAGGATTCTGAGGCAAGACACACCCGAAAATGGACTCGGAATTATCAACTTGCCATAGAAAAGCCCTGATAAGACGAGCTGTCTCACAGTATATATAATCCCTAAACGTCTGCCATACACCGGGTGAATCAGCTGCCCCTAATAACATTGTTTTATGCAGCTCAACTAACGCGTGTTGCTAAGAAGGTCGATATTAGTTAGTTAGTTATTGTTGTTTTAAGGGGCGGATCTACTAGGTCATCTGCCCCTAAGGTCCATATTTCTCCGCCTGAATCCCTTATGGTACAAATGCACTGCAAGCATATCCCTCGTATTAATCTGTAGTCACATCGAGAGGAAAAAAATAGTGTTCAGTATCGTTTTCGGGATATGCTTGCCGTGGATTAGTATCATACGGGATACGAGCCGAGAAATATCGACCATCCTTATAACACGTGTTAATAGGGCTGCATAAAACAATATTATTAGGGGTAGCTGATTCACCTGGTATCTTCTGTACTTAGAAATAAATATCGTTGACATTCAGAATTCCACATAAGGCGTCCTTTCTTGTGTGTCATATTTAGCATTTGCCCATTTTACCATTTGAAAGCTCTGTTTTCAAGATCAATTTGGAGTGAAACTAGCGTAGGTTTTTGTGCGTTTTGATGGTTCTGAAGGGTGAGGGGGAGGGGCAGGAGATGATGGCACATATATAAAGGAAAAGTGTAGGTTTCCGTGACCGTTTAATCTCACGATCATGAACCACGAGACCTCCATTTTACGTGGAATCCGAAATACAGGACGTGATATGTCACTTCAAAGATTGCATAAGCATTAACTTGACCACTGCTCCATCATATCCTTCGTTGACACAGAAGTAGAGGCAGCCTAAGAATAAACTAGGAACGTCAAGACACACTTATTTGATTAGAGCAATATTCTCCATTTTCATTGTATGTATTTGATAGTGTGCATCATATTTGTTTATGTCTTAATGTATATTTGGGCTGAGGAAGTACAGAAGACTGTACGAAAATTGTACCCAGTTGTATAAATAGATTATTAACATTGTATTGAAAAGACGGACATTATTAATAGTTTTATTAGTACACTTATTTGAACCAGAAATCGAAAACCAGCGTTCCTAATGTCCTCCATGTAAAGTATCACCAGAAAATCAACTCTCAAATTTAAGGTGAATTGTGATATTGTCAGTTAGTAAAGACTATGTGCAATCGAGAATACCCTAGAATATGGGTTGATAAAACAAATTTCAACTTAGTTCCGATTATTATTATTATTTATTTTGCGCATGCACTTACATATTCTCAGCATATTTGCTGGAAAGAAAACATTTACAATCCCAGATACCGTATATATCATAAGGAGCAAATTCTTGGTGACTGCATTCAGTAAGCTAGTTGCTTTACGGTTTTCCCCCACTCCTTCAGGCCTGATTGCCCAAGAACAGCCTTACTACGCGACACGTAGAAGTATGACAGTTTTCTGCATCAGTTTCAAAAGGCCTGGGTCTAATTTCAACGCAGTGAGTGATTCCTTTAAGTTGATGGGAATCACGCCAGTGCTGGAGATGATAATAGGACGTGTCCTGACTTGTGCCATGTGCCATTGCTTCCTTATCAGTTCTGAAAGCTCTGTGCATTTTTACAGCTTCTCAACATGCTTTGTTAGCATGTTGCCACTGTTTGGGATTGCCACATCCATGAAGGTAGTGTGCTTCATGCATCCGTCAACAAGAACCAAATCAGGTCTGTTGTGCACAGCTGACTGGTCTGTCAATTTGTCGATTTGGCCTACTATGGACCCCGTAAATAACTCCTCACGACATTCTTTTTCTTTGACGCCAACATTTATTCATAGTTTTGATTATAATTATCGTTACAATTATTATAATAATTGCTCTTACCTTTTTCTACTCTTTCTAATTTTCATATCCTAATGGAAGACAGGAATCACACATCTATTAGTTTCCAACGTGTCTTCATCCAGTGCTATTGAATATCATCAATATCAATACAATGTTATAAATAATTCACAAAGTATTGCAGCAGAACGAAGTAAATTTAATATTCACTCCATGCAGCGGAGTGTTTGAAGTGTAGCAAACATTTCAGGAGCACAGCATGAATATACAGTAGATGTTAGCCCATATTTCACCCGGAGCTTGTACATGATTAAGTGCGCATTGTGAGCGGAATATCGTTCTGTAATTTATACATCACACTACCTGGGTCACCCTTGTTATAATTTTATAGTCTAACTTGCTGTAACTCATAAAGTGTTTGTGTACGGAGAGTTGTCAACAGAGAATAGGCACCGAGCTGTGTAACCGTTCAGTGCAAATAACGCAACACTACTGCTAAGGGATGTTTCGGTTTGGAGATCAGAGGATCCAATCCCAGCACCGTCAGAAACCATCCCGGCTGAGGCGACATTACTGCTCTAAGAAGGAAGGAAGGAAGGAAGGAAGATTGTAGTTTAACGTGACCGTGAATCTTGTGATTATGAGCCACGGGACCTCCTTTTTACTTGGAATTTTACTTCGAAAATCTCACATGCATTGACCGGGAATCGAACCCAGACCGCCTTACTGCTCTAAGAAGATGAGATCGCCAGAAAGGGCATTTACATTTCCTAAACAATTGAAATTAATACAAAACGCGGCATAGGTTTTCCATACCCAAATATCGGCAACGTAAGTTGTAAGTTCCAAGGCCCCTAACCAATTCTTATACTCTAGTAATTATAATGGCATAAATTACTACTGTCAATAAAACAACACAGGTTATCATAAAAAACCATCCTACACGCAAACACAGATCGAACTGATGCCCGAAGATATCCCAAGCTCGTAAATAAAGCAACAACTAATCCTTCAGAGATAATTGATTGTAACGTGGATATTCGATAATAGCGTGCTATCGCCCATTATTAGCAGCAGCATTGCGGCATTGTTGTTGGCACTGCTTGCATTTCGCACATAAAAACGAGTACTTACGCGTAAAATTAAACAGCCCAGATTAACTATACCGGTTCTGTATATCTCCGCTAAATCAAATCTGCATGTGATGACCTACAACATAACATTCTGATAACTGCAATGTCAATTATTTTTAGAAATTGAACAACCTTCATCTCGGATTCTTTGAACGATTGAATTACAATACACGCCGTAGTGTTTAGCTCAAATTAAACATTTGTTTCGGCACGTCTTACTGCACTAGGATGAAATCCTCAGAATGGACAGATAAATTTTTAAAAATCGTGTGTCCACCATATTGTATTGTTGTTTATTACGATTCAGAAAATGTCAGTAAACTTGTCTCTCTTGTAGGTACCTAGAAATGGCAGTTCAATTTTGAAAATGTGTGCAGCTGCCATGGTGGTATATTGCTTGTCACTATTCCTAACCCAACTCTATCCACTGTCGACTAATGTGTAATGTTGATCTTTTATCTGTACGCAAAATATTTTTTGTGATACATTGGCACTTGATTCAATACACGAATTCACGAAACAATCCGTTTCGCGCCTTATTGAATAACTGACTGTAAAGTAGACCTAACATGCGCGCAAGAGGATGACGCTACAGTCGCGGTGAGTATTATAAATATGAAATATTTTGTTACTCCTAGCAGTGAAACATAATTCAGTTATATTTAACTGGAAAATGTCCAGTTTAGTAGATTTTTAGCCTATTTTCATTTTATGAAAAAATTGGCTTATGACCTCACCTTTTGTCTGTGTGTGTGTGTGTGTGTGTGTGTGCGTATGTGTGTGTGATGTGTGTGTGTGTGTGTGTGTGTCCCTAATAACTTCTAAACGGCTGGAGCTATTTCAGTGAAACTCGGTAAGGTCATAGCACCATTATGGCCGACCTCGACCGTGCCCTTCGAATATTTTTACGTCTCACGAATCCAACATGGCGGCTCTGCGAAATATTTCACCAGCATTCAATATCTCCGAAACAATTACCGATATCACCCTGAAATTTTGTACGGTGATAAAGGGAACTACTAGAATTTCACCCACGTGACTTTTGAAAACCTGGTAACTACAAAACCATCATGGCCGCCAAGCGAAGTTGCGACCTTCAATATACGTTTCTCGCGATTCATCAGACCAAACGCAATGAAACTTGGACAGTATATGTTCATACACATTGTAATGGCCCGACATCTAATTTCCTTCAATTGTTTACATAACCTCAAGACGGCGGCTGTGCAAAATATATCACCGGCATTCTATATCTCCGAAAATATTACTGATATCACCCTGAAATTTTGTACGGAAGTCCACCTATGAGACTTTCAAACATCTGTTAACTACAAAACGAACATGGCGGCCAAACGAAGTTGAAAGTTTAAATAGACTTTTCTCGCGATTTAACGATCCAAACGCAATGAAACTTGGTACAGCAAATGTTTATACACATTATAATGCACTGGTATGTAATTTAGTTCAATTGTTACCATAACCTCAAGATGGCGGTTGTGCGAATTTTAAAATTAAGCTTTATTTTTTGTGTCGTAATCATGCGATTGAAGTGAAAGTTTGAATAATGAACTTACGAAATAATTCTCCTTTAATGGTACATAATTCTATAGCCTATACATATAACAATCCAACATGGCGACCATCCGAATTATTTAGACGGTTCTCAATATCTACGAATCTATTACAGCAATCAATCTGAATTTTTTTAATGTTCATAGGGACTATGAACATAAGTTCACCTATAGGACTTTGGTTGGTTGGTTCTTAAGTTTAGAGGCTTGGACAACGCGTTCATGTAGCCCCGTGTACTTTGGGTGTGTGTAGAACCTACCTGATAACCGGTGTTAATTGTGATGGCTGTATTAGTGTGTGTTATCCCTTTTTTAATTCAAATAAGGACTGCAGACTTTTGAATTTTTCAAATAGTTCCTACTTTTGCCGCCAAACGCCATCGTCAACGACTACTATTTCAGAATATAGCTACCAGACGCCAGCGCAGTCGGCTCTTAGCAACGAACGTAGGAACCTAAGAGCGTTGTTTACATTCTTAAATTATACTATTTAGCTTCACACAGGTATAATTAATGGAAGGGTCTTTAATATGCCATAAATCTATGACATGAGACCGCCGGCTTTACTTCCCCACCGAAGGAAGTCATACTGAGGGATTTTAACGCTCTTAAACAATCCGACGACTTCGGCCGGAAATGAACCCGCGATCTTGGGCATAGAAGCTCAGCATGCTACCGACCTCGCCACCGAAGCCGCCTATAGGACTTTCAATAACCTGATGATCACAAATCCAACATGGCGGCGACGCGAAATATAAATATTTAAATTGAAGTTCCTCGCAATTTAACCATCTGAGTGCAGTGAAACTTGGTACAGTAAACGTTTATACAAATGTTAATCCACTGGCATCTAATTTATTTCAATTGTTTCCATAATCACAAGATGGCATCTGTGCGAAATTTTGAAATCACGTTTTTGCTTCTTTTGTCCTAATCATTCGATTGAAGTTTGAATATTAAACGTACACAATAATCTTCATGTAACAGTACATAACTCTAATTTAAGACCTACATATATAAAAATCCAACATGGCGACCATCCGAAATATTTAGTCGGTTCTCAATATCTACCAATCTATTATAGCAATCAAACTGAAATTTTGTATGTTGATAGAGACAATTAACATAAGTAGGATATATGAAAATAGGCTTTAGTTCTTCACGGAACTACTTGTTATGAAAGCCGGATCTAGATCCTATAGGCTTTCATATAGCCGTGGTAGGATTTTTCGAGATCTCGGAAACTAAGCGTCGCCCAGTGTTCAAACCTATACCAATCGAATCAGAGTCGTTTTTTTTTCTCCAAAAAAGTCTGTCTGTATGTACGTATGTACGTATGTGCGTGACGTTTTTGCGTTTAGCTAAGTACAGGTCACAATTTTCAAGATATCAAGCTGAAATTTGGTACGGTGAAAGGGTTGGGGCCTGTGAGGAATCCTGTTGTTGGGCGTTAAAATCGGTGCAGGGCCGGGAATTTCGTCCCTATTTTTGGAATCAATATATCTCGGAAACGGCTGGTCGTATCGAAAAACGTTAAATGTACAGGTGTAAGATCTCCGCGGTATGCAACTTTTTTACTCAAAACGATTTTTTGATATCTCTCACCGTTTTCTTTTTTGGGGGCCCTGAAAATGTCCATTGTGCGTGACATTTTTGGGTTTAGCGAAGTATAGGTCGCAATTTTCAAGATATCGAGCTGAAATTTGGAGAGATTAAAGAGTTGGACCATATGAGGAAACCTGTTGTCGGGCGTTAAAAACGGTGCAGGGCCGGATCTTTTTTGGGGGCCCTGCATTTCAAACTTTTTTTGGAATCGATATATCTCGGAAACGGTTGGTCGTATCGAAGAACGTTAAACGTACAGGTGTAAGATCTCCACGATATGCAACGTTTTTACTCAAAACAATTTTTTGATATCTCTCACCGTTTTCTTTTTTTGGGGCCCTGAAAATATGCATTGTGCGTGACATTTTTGTGTTTAGCAAAGTACAGGTCGTAATTTTCAAGATATCAAGCTGAAATTTGGTACGGTGAAAGAGTAAGGGTCTGTGACAAACCCTGTTGTTGGGCGTTAAAATCGGTGCAGGGCCGGACCTTTTTTGGGGAACTGAATTTCATCCCTTTTTTTTGGAATCGATATATCTCGGAAACGGTTGGTCGTATTGAAAAACGTTAAATGTACAGGTTTAAGATCTCCGCGGTATACATCGTTTTTATTCATTACGATTTTTTGATATCTCTCACCGTTTTCGGTTTTTGGGGCCCTGAAGATGTACGTATGTGCGTGACGTTTCTCCGTTTAGCAAAGTACAGGTAGCAAGTTTCAAGATATCGAACTGAAATTTGCTACGGTGAAAGGCTAGGGCCTGTGAGGATCCCCATTGATGGTCGTTAAAATCGGTCTAGGGCCGGCCCTTTTTTTGGGCCCCTGAATTTCATCCTTTTTTTTGGAATCGATATATCTCGAAAACGGTTTGTCGTATCGAAAAACGTTAAATGTACAGGTATACGATCTCCGGGATATGCACCTTTTTACTCATATCGATTTTTTGGATATCTCTCACCGTTTTCTTTTACTGGGGCCCTGAAGGTGTACGTATGTGCGTGACGTTTTTGCGTTTAGCAAAGTACAGGTCGCAATTTTCAAGATATCAGGCTGAAGTTTGGTACGGGGAAAGAGTTAGGGCATGTGAGGAACCCTATTATCGGGCGTTAAAATCGGCGCAGGGCCGGACCTTTTTTGGGGCCCTGATTATCATCCTTTTTTTTTTGGAATCGATATATCCCGGAAACGGTTGGTCGTATCGAAACAACTTAAATGTACAGGAGTAATATCCCAATTATTAGCAACCTTTTTACCCCTTATCACATTTTGATATATCTCACCGTTGTAATGTTATTAAATGCTTTTGGTTTTTGAAAAATTTGGGCCCAAATGTAGGCTATAAAATAATTTGTAAAAATTCAACTGATCGTCTCATTGAATTCTACGGAATATTATCTATAACATCCCGTTTTCACATTTTCAATAAGTTAAATAATGTATTTTCAGCTGTAATATATTTTCCATTTCCGAGGACGTCCGGCTTTCATAACCACGTGATGGTGTCAGCATTGCCTAGAATAACATTTTATTATTTTCCTACATTACCACACAATCGGGCCAAAGGCCCGAAATGCGAGGCATGAGACCTTGCTGCCAACGAAGTTGTTTGAGATTATTACCCCTTTTGCTCGCCGCTATCTTGCCGCACCTTCTCATCAAAAGCAGGTCGTGCTGCGTGGACTCCTACTTGTTATTGTTGTGCTCCTCTAGCAGAGGGTAAGTATTCTACGTCACATGTTTATAAGGGCACAGACAGGATTATCTCAGTACTGATGCCGTTTTTCTATTTATTTTTGCCAGATTGACTGTTGAGTGAATCGTTTGTGTCATGGAAATATTAAAAGACATTATAGATGTCAACGTATTACTACATGAGTATAGCCTACTTCTTACAGTGCCGGGGACAGACATAGTGATGCACATAGTCTCTCATGCAATCGGCTTCGGTTTGGTGCTTAACTGTATGTACAAAACTAAGTAAAATTGTACAATCTGGTGAGGAAATGTGCATTGAGAGAAAATCAATGTTGGTTGGTTCCTCAGTTTAGGGGCTGCGGCAACGCGGTCGTATAGACTCGTGCACTTTGGGTGTGTGTAGAATCTGTCTGATAACCAGTGTTAATTATGATGGCTGTATTAGTGTGTGCTATCTGTAATTTAGGTAAGGACTGCAGACAATCAATTTCAAGTAGCTCCTACTTTTTCAACCAAATTCTACCTCAATGACACCTAGTTGTGAACTTGGGTACTAGATGCCACCACAACTAGCACCTGGCGGCGAACGTTGGAACTAATAGAGCGTAAATCAAATCTAACCTACAAATCTTGCTTTACACGTAGTTAGTGGAAGGTTATTTTACTTGCCATAAATCTTTGGCCTGGGCCCACCGGCTTTACTTCCCCTCCGGAAGAAGGCATACTGAGGGATTTTTAACGCTCTTAAAAATCTGATGACTTCGGCTGGGTTTGAACCCGCGATAATTCCAATGACGGACAACCCAAATACCGATACAAAGGAAATATGTAGACGGGGACAAACACGCCTAATTGGGTGAAATCAAAACAGCGTGTGTTGGAAAATGTGACGTGGTGAACATGCGAAATACGGTGTTTATTGATATAGCTTACTGAAGTATGAGTATTCTTCAATCGAATCGTTTGAGTTGTTCGTAAGTGATCAGGTGATTAATTTTATAATTCAGTTCACTACCCAGTACTCTGTTGAGAAAGGTTATGTGTATTTACTATGGACAAAAATGAACTTCAATGAACGGTGGATTAAAAAATAACATGTCATGCGTGCCTACAGTATTAATGGACGAGTCAATGGTCCTCCATTTTGGAACACACGGCACCAAGCAACATATTCGCGATAAACATATCCATTTTGGCTATACAGCTGTCGACTTGTCTCCGGTATCTAATTCAAAGAGAACTTTACCAGGGAGTGACAGGAAGTGTTCAACAGTAGACAATTGCTACTCCTCTGTGTAACGTCCCAGATTTGAAGTATATTGTGGTACCTCTTTGCTATAGGCGCTGAAACCTCCCGTAGCATTATCCTCCCTATAGAGGTGCCTATAATTGGTTTTCATGGCACATTGGACAGCAGCAAATATTCTAAGTTTCTGTTGCGGGGTTTCGATCTTTTGTTTGCAAAGGGGTCTACTTTGGTACACCAGGGCGAATTCTCGTAACATAAATGCCAAAAGCTTAAAAATTTTCTAATGTTTCATTATTTTGTTGTTATTGAGTGCTTGTTATTACTTTGGAGCTTAGTACATCCCAGTAACTATCTGAAAATTCTTGGGTGCTTGTTAAATGTTCCTGTACTCCTTACTGGGACTAGAACTGGAAAGAATGCAGTAATGGACTGCATGCACCATTCTGACATTCATGGGAAACCGGGAAAACTACTTCAAGGTTCACATAGTGAGAATGAACTCACCTCCCTTGGAGGGGGGTGATTGTTGTTTAAACGTATAGAATATTGAGGTCATCTGTCCCTAACCCATCTTCCTTCCTACTTGATTCACGTTCTGATGGCTCTGCTTCACGTTCGTCTTGGGAGGAATATATCCCCCATCAGGGGATAGAAGCAAGGTAGTCTCACTGTCTTTACGACACCTAATGAAGATTGTGGTTTCGAAAACCACACTCCACTCTACTAGAGTGGTTTTGTTTGGGTTCCCCATATGCACTGCAAGAGTGGCTAATGTTGGGATGGTACATAGGCTTCTTCTTGTTGCTAGGCTCAATTACTGGACGCCACAAGACACTAGGCAACACGATATCACAAGCCTCAGATTAAAACAAGACAGTACCACCACACCCCATAAGAGTAAAGCGTGTGATTGTTGTGGACGCAGATGGGATCTGTGCTGGTATTTTAGAATCGGCCACTTCAGTAATGGGTCTTATGTGTGGTTTCCCAATAGTTGATTTCATTTTCCCTCAAACTCTTTACTAGCATGGCGTACAACACCACTTCTTTCAGCTATCGTATTGTATCTTCTTTCAAAGGATTGACCTAGATTTCCTGCACAGATAAAATTATGAACTCTTTTGTAAAAGCTCGTTGCTTTTCAACTTATAATAACCGATAGCAGAACTTTTGCCACAAAGTCGTACTTCAGTCATAATAAATCTTCTCAGAAGAACTTGTTTCTTTTCCACAACGATGCATAACACAGCGCTACTGGCCACAGTAGCTCACTGTATTGTACAGGTATTCTGGTAATCTCAGTGGCTAATTGATCCTAAACCCAGAGAACTGAAAGTGTTTAAAGGGACTACCAGAGTTCATGGGACCTGATTTTGACTTGCGTGAAGTACACTGATGAAGGAGAAGTCATGGAAGGTTACACTCAAACATACCTGATGAAAAGAGAAGAACGACATTTGAGGCCGTAGAGTGGTATTCATCGTGGTCCACAATTTAATCAAGTGCGTAGATCTTACAGGTTGACAACGTAACCTTATTCTGCCTGAAACGCTGAATTAAAAATTAGCCAATGACGAGAGTATTGTTGTGCGAGGTCGGGCCAATCAAACTTTTTTAAATTCACAAGTCTAAATTAACTAAAGTGATGCAAATTCCAGGCTTAGCCTACTTAAAGAATGGAAAAGTTGGTTTATGAGATCCTGGACCAGGGAGACTGTGGATTTGAATTCCACAGTTGACCATCAATGAACTTACTTTGTTGTATTTTCTATTTCAAACGCCGGCAATTGTATGGGAGGTGTATTTCGTATGTTAATCTGTGATTTATTGTAAGCAGCCAGTCAGTACCTCTCATTACGACTAACCACCTTCATCAGCAGATTCTGTCTCGGAATTCATTGAAAATTGAGCTTACGTTTTACAGTTAATCTTCCTGTATTCTTTTCTTCGGAGTTTGATTCATAAGTCAAAGGCGAATGTGTTTATGTATCCATGTATTGTAATCTTATACTCGCCGGGAAGACGTTCTCAAAGAACAGCTTTCTGGGTATATAGATATTCAACAGTATCAACAAGAGTCAATGGAGTCATAGGAATGTGAATCTTGAGGGTTGGTGAGGCTTCAATACGATTTTACATTTATGCGGGAATTATCTACACAAGTCAGTCAAAACACTAGGAAAACATATGCGCCTACATTCGAAATCACTAAATTCACTGGAAGGGACCAAATTTCAAACTTCGACATCTGTATACTCCATTCGCTGTCCATGGGTTCCATGGAAGGATCTGTCAGAATGAGACATTTGATGAGCCCAAAGACTCCTGCGTCTGCAAGAATTGCAATAATCCATGCCCCAAATACCACATAGTGGAATGTGTAAGCAGGTCACAATCTCTAATCGCAGAAATGACAGAGTGGGGAAAAACTTGTTTGTACACATTGTGTTTAATAAAATCATATATAAATTCACTTGGGAAATTGTGTCATTTATAAGAGCACACCGAGCTCAGTTGCCCTCTAGAATCAATTGCCCAATTTCTCTAACTTTCCTCAGAAACCTGTCTACACTGTAATGAAATATGATATAGTGGTTGAACTAATTCCACATTACACGCATTTCATAGACACCTGAACAAATGCAACTGCTTTTCACGTCCAGATGGTGAAGTACCGTCAAAATTACAAACGTTCTATTTCGTGCATTCCCAAGTCTAGTCCAGTTACTCCCAACAATGGATGTAGCATATTATATTCTTTCGTGTAGCACCGAGACATGATCATACTGAGATGCAGTTTCCAGGAGCAATCGTCTTATCTTTGTGGTGATGTTTCTTCTTGGGGGTTCTGGCTACGAGAGATGTAGGTTTAGTAGGTTGGAGCAGACAAACAAAGTTAGCATATACTGTACAGTGCATCTAAACTGCGTCCAATTCTACCCTCTCTACGAGCATCCAAAGAGAACAAGTGAACATGTTCATGTAATTCCACCACACATAGTCTCCATGTGACCTGATCAACATGGCTACAAGGTTTTAGCAGAATCAAGGAGTTAACAATCGTGAGAGTTCCTTGTAAGCAAATATCCTGGCTGAATAGTGTCAATAAAAAGGAAATAAGTTCATACTAAGGAGATGGATGATAGGGTGGCCTGGTTCTTTCAGACCCAGACACTAATTCCTCTAGGAGTACAAATGGGGCCTCGAACATCTAGCGGCATCACAGACTTGTCATTGGGGCAGCACGCCACCTCTTTTAAGAGGATGTGCAGTCGACGAAAGCACGAAGAAAATGTCCGACTACTTAGCAAGCTAGGGTCTTGATCGTCGTCGAAATTAAGTGGACGTATCACTCCACCGGCTGAAAATGGCCATGCACCACTACCCTCCTAATTAACTGTTAATACTTATAGTGTGCTGACCTGTTGAAACTTCCTGTGCTGAGCCAAATTAATCTGCAAATTCCATCCCTTCCATAAATATCTCTAAGTTTCTTCAGGCTTTAATGTCCTTGAAGCCACCCACCTAATAAACCGAGGAACATCAGCAGATCACTAGGTGGTATCGTTTAAGGCTAGAACTATTATACAGCTGAGCCCCACTCAGCCGATACAAACTGTGTTGCGAGACCTTGAATAATCCAGCCATCGCCTAGACCACTCCCTTCCCCCACACAAACGCTGCTTCGGTGGGCAAGAAGTGATAGCTTATTGGCCTAGAACTCCACCTCAGCTACGGAGACACGATATATGGACGACCGAGTACGTCTTTGAACCACTCACTAATTTATTTTCTTTCTTGACTTCAACAATGTCAGTACGAAGCTAAAAACCATTCAAAGAAAACATATGGTTGCTTTATTGATCGCCCGGTGTTATTTAACGGCTCACCTTTGACCTTGCACCTGACCTCGGCGACTATTGTAAAGTTGGCTTGTTTGCACGGATAACGACTTCGCCATTTACCACCAACTTTTCAACAGCTCATTTTTTACCTCCTGCTCTTATAATAACGGAGAATGACTTTGGCGCCATGCTCCGCACATCCCCGCTAAGGCGCGCCAGGACTTCGATCAGAAAGTTTACAGAAACGTGGGGAGGGGTGGCGTTGTTAGACCTTTGCCTTTCCAATACCCTCAATAATCACAACGCGACGAAAGTTCAGTCAATGAGTTTCAATACGCTTATTTTTCTTCCATTACGACGCGAGTCCAGTGAAATAATATTTAAATAACTGGCATAACAAACACAAATTATTTAACATTTCTTATCTGTATACATGAATGTAAATATAGGAGCAGAAAATTCTGGTTCCTGTCCTGAGGCCGTAAGTTTTATGCTTCAAGTATAACAACCATGGGTGAAATAATCGCCTCCTATTTCCTTGTTAGATCGATGATGATAATAACAATTATAATAGTAACAATAACAATATCTAACCTTTATACCCATGTTTTGTGCAATGGAAATATTCTCCAGCCATTGGCTGTATTAAATGTTGATAACAGTGTTTTGAAAGGTCAAGGATCATCATTCCTATCAGCAGCCAAATCCAGCTAGTTGATCAGAGACACCGTGAATAATAAACTTGGCAAGGAATTTGAAGAAGACAGCCATGGTCTAATAGAAGATACATTCCTAGCATTTTGAATATGGGAAAATCACAGAAACAATTTCAAGTTCGATTGACAAACTTTTAGTTTCGGACTCACTCATCTCAAAAGCCTCCTTATATTTTGTCTTCATTGGGTCGCTATAGACTATTAATGCGCGCAACGAAACCAGTTGGTCAATAATAATAATAATAATAATAATAATAATAATAATAATAATAATAATAATACATTTCAAGTAGCTACTTAGGAGAAGTAATTCAGCCATCAGGATTGAATCGTGAGGCAAACAAAGAGAAGATTTCAAATTCACAGAAGGCCGATAGAATCACCTTTATTAGATATAACAAGAAATCAATAAGGAACAATGCAAAATTACACCACAGTAATCAACCTGAACTATACCTCGGAAACGTTGATCATTGCAGGTTGATCTCTTATTAATGACATAGAGATACAAGAAAGGACAATATTGAGGAAAATTCTTGGTACACTCTGCTCAGAAGAAATCGGAATAAAATGGAAGTCTCAGGAACCTTATCAGCATGCTGAAAAGATCACTGACACCTTAAGAAAAAGGCGATTGAATTTCAACGGTTACATTCTCAGAATTAACAGTGGCAGGCTCACCAAAAGGATTCTCAACTTTGCTCTCTTGAAAGTAAGGAACAACTGGCTTATTGAAATAGAAAAAGATCTTAAAGAAATTTTACTAGATCGACTCCAGTTCAGAACATTAATCAACAAACATTTCTCAGAGAAAATTACTACCAGGACCAATAAATCAAGGATTGAAGAACGTAGGAAGGTTTTCAGTGCCCAGATGAAGAGATTTTGGGACAAGAAGAAAAAACATCCATAGCAAAATAGGTTCTACCGCAGTCCACAGATAGTCATGGCGATGTAAAAATAATAATAATAATTCTTCAGGAAGAGGAAGACGGAGCCGAAATGATTTCGGGAAGTGAGTTTGGACTTGGATCGGATGGGGGTGAAAGACGAAGACATAATGGACAGAGAGCGATTTAGACGACTGGTTAAGGAGTTTACAGGTTTCCAGGAGACTGGGGAGTTGTCAGTGAGGAAAGGAAGATCTTACACGGAGTAACAGAAGAAGGAAGTGCGAGAGAGGATGAAGAGATATTGGCAGAGAGTGAAGACAAAAAATAATGTAAAAACTGATGGTATATTGGCTTTCACGGCCAGTGAATTAAAACTCAGCAATTCTTCTAGATTTGTGCCGTGTCACAAACCTAGAAGAATTGCTGAGTTTTAATGTAAAAACTGTCAAACGAGGTCCATAGTTGGCCGTAACGAATAAATAAATAAATAAATAAATAAATAAATATGAGAAGCAATTTTTTCCATAAAATAAGGTTTTAAAGTAGCTACAACAAACACCGTACCACACTTAGTATATGAACCAACTAGGAGCCGCATCCAGGTGAATTCGTAATCTTTGTCTATATCTTTAGGTTATGGTAAAACAAGTTTAGACTTCGGCAGTGAACCGGACCTATAGATTTAGAATTAATTAGGGCAAGGCTTGAGTAAGCTTTTAAACTACCAGCTATTCTGTTAATTCCCAATAACAGGTCCGTTTGGTGCCTATCGATGTTTTCCGGATAGCCAGTTGGTAAATGAGGTGACGAACACTACTCAAGCGAAGGGATGAGAAGAAAGTCGTAACAGATTAGGCCGGTGCTATAAGAGATCGACGGTATACACGTCGATCTTGGCCAAATGCTGTGTTCCTAGAGATTTTCCATGTGATGCAGTTCATTGCAATCGTGAAATCGCAAAACAGCCCGTTATAGTCATTTACGAGACTGTATACTTTCATAAGAAGAGTATTTAACTCTAGGATGTAGGTCCCTATGAGTCACCTATTTAGGCTATTTTCATCATATAGATGAATATAGACTTATGAGATAGAATTTTGTCCGTGTGTGTGTGTGCGTAGCCCTAAATAACTTTTGATCGACTGAACTGATGTTAAAAAAGTTAGGTAGAAAGTTAGTTCCATCTTTGGACACCTAAATTTTCATCAATCTAACACGGCAGCCGCGCGATTCATTTCACTATTACCGGTATTCAATATCTTGGAATCCCTAAGAGTTATAAGCATGCATTATTTCACCATAAGAGATGACTATAAAGGTCTGGTTTCTCTACGGTGGGTGATTGGTTATCGTGTGGGGCTACCAACCCCAAGCTTGTAGGTTTGATCCTGGCCAAAATAAGCGATTTTTGAAAGGCGAAAAGGATGACGGAAATTTGTCATACGATGTTGGCATGTTAAAGAACCCATTTGAATTCAGTGGGCCGTGTTCATATTGGCAAAATTTATCTCGGGATTTTCCGCAAATACAAAAGTTCCTCTTTTCTCTACTAGAAAGCGCTATAGTGTCAAGGTGTTTAGTTATCTAACCTCCTTGACTTTCATAGCGTTCCAAAGAATAACAAAATTCGACATGCAAGCTGCCCTTTGGGCGCAAATAACAAAATCTTGCACCCGACAGCCGAGGCCATACGATATTAAATTAAACTACGGTGATGATCGCCGAGTGCACATCGCTGGCGATAATCCTTGATTTATCAATGTATGTATAAACAAATGGGGCTGGTTTTCCTAGCGATAATCGCCGTGATTGGTCATACTGTGCCCGTTTAGACCGAAGTCCGCACGACCACATATGCATTTTACCAATAATCAGTCAGCACGAGAGTCAAAATATCCCGGAGCGCCAGACGGGTTAAAGCAAATCGCAAAAACGACATCAAATTAAAAAAATGCTTTACTGATTTTTGGCTCAATGCAACAATAAGGATAGAAGGAGATTCAATTGGGTATAACACATCTGGTAAAATTATCTCAGTTTATTTTGAAGTTGAAATTGACTGCAAAGATGCTCAAAGCAGCATCATCCACGTGTGGCGATCCACACTCTTATTTACACAATATACAGAAATTTTCCAAACACATTTGACAATCTTTTTTTTTTTTTTGGAAAACACAAGTCTGATTAATAGTCCTGTAGACTGTGTTCCAAAATTATTTATGATTAATTCCAGTTCAAAGTTAATTGTCTCTACTGGAAATATCGTAGATCACTGTTTGAATATTTACATGATAGACTATTAACACTCGTAGAATAAATGTTCATAGAATTTTTAAACTTTCACTTATTTTTCCAGTTTTAAAAATATATCGTCGAAAATATTATTATCATTGAATCAACACACATTATTTACACATATTAATAACATCTGAAAAGTATTTGACCTTGAGCATAGCATCGAAGAACTGTGCGAAGCACAACAACAATTAATTGTTCTTCTGACATTAAACATTTCGAGAAGTGACTCGATTATGAACTTCAAGTTCCTAACAAAATACATGATTTCTGAATCATCAACTTGATCAATAAATTGTTGAACCATTCAACTATTCAATTTTCCACTTGGAATCATTATGAAAAAATATTTATATTTATGGCCATTTTTGTAATTTTCACAACTTGCAATTCTTCGACAGAATGCGGAAATAAGAATTGTAGCTTCATAATAAATTCATTTAGTTCATGGCACTAGGATTGAAAACATCCTTCAAATTATTCGTGGTTAAAGAATTATTTTTAATTGGCAGTGGCCCATTCTATTATTTGTGTAAGAACACAATATTCCAACAACAACGGCAAAGGTCTTCCTCTGAAGAAGAATAAACTACTATCATGACAAATCCGGGTTCTAGCAAAATCAAAGTCTAAATGGAATTCGTAAACAAGGTTGAAATAAGAACTGATGGTTTTAAGAAATAACCTTCGGGTCATTCATCCGACGAAATGTGTAGTTCCAATACTCCTACTATAAACCTGAGCCATCGAACCTGCTATTTGATTGATGCTCGAAAAAACCTCTTCATTCCTGCGACTTAAACATGCGCACCTGGGAATGGCAATTAAACTACTCCACACATATAAATTTTCTTCCCAAAATTTATACAATAAATCAAGCCTCTGCTTGTTATCAACACTGGAAGATTAATAAACTTACCAGTTTATTTTGTTTTACCATTCAGTTCAACCCGTGAATTTACCATACTTATGAAAATCTTTATTTCGCTTTCGAGTGTATTTACGTCATGATTTTATATAAATACAAAAATATCCTATTTGATACAAATATCATTTGCTTCCCGTTTCATGCCTCTCCGTGTTATCTGAAAAATATACTTTGCTCATAGCAAATATCAACTGTTCAACCAGAACTGACATGTTGGTTGAATGCGGGCTTGCGTTAACCACTCTCCTTCGGAAAATCTCCTGTTCCAAACTAGAAATGATTAAACTACTTCATAGGCTCTCTCTCAATACATATGATTATTATAAAATATAATATCCAAGAATTATTTAGAAAAATTATGAAAATTATTATTATTATTATTAGTGGATTATTATTATTATTATTATTATTATTTATATCATTTTAAATGTGTTTAATTATCATCTCATTATGTGAGAATCCACATGTTCGAACCATCGAATATGAAAAAAATATCCATTCCTCAACAAAAATAATTTAACTCAACCTTTACATCGACGGTTCTCCGTGGTTTCCCTAAAATATGAAAAATTCAAATAAATCTTCGAAATGCTCGGTCATCGATCCTAAACTGTTCTGAGTGTTGAAAATGCTCAGAATAACTCGAATAAGTCTTGCGTAAATCATTGCAAGCTTCAAATACGAAGAAAAATAATGTGTTGGTCATCTGCAGAAAAATAGTTTGTTCCAATAAGCTAGGCATAATATAATTCAAATGTGGCTTACATTTCTTGATGGTCTTGAAGTGTAGTAAACCTGGTCTGTACCAGATTTATCCATAGACATGCCCGATTGGACAAGCACGTATAATCCTTGTATCGGCCGCCATTATATACCCACAATTCGTCTAGTCAGACATAGTGGTAGTATCTTTTGACGTTTGAATTAACTGTTGTTCCATTTTAATATGGGCTTCTATCAAAGCCATAACAGGTTGTTTAAATGGGGTCAGATCTAAGTGATCTCTTCTTAGATATGTCAGTTGTAACATAACTCACGGTAATCTTATCAGTACAAGAAAAACACTGACAGTCTAAGCAATCAACGGCTGTTCTGAAGATCGTTCCCTGGGCATGATTTATCACCATCTACCATGCGCTAAGCAACTTGTAGTTTCCCTTGCGTAGACTAATGAACGCCACCGTTATAGACTAGTCTTCAGTGTACTGATAGATCGAAGTGGTTAACTAGTTACAAATATGAAAACTGACTGAAATGGATTTAAATATCCAAGTATTATGTTATTACTGGACTGTGACAAAGTACTAATTCTAGACAAAGTCTAGCATATGTCCATGTAGAAATATAAATATTTCCACCAATGTCTGTAGAAAAATCATTCACCTCAGTGATTCTCCTCGCCGTAAACTTACTAAGTTCCACCTCGTAGCGCAGCACTTTCGTGACTATCACGACTTTGAAAAGAACTTCTGCGTAGATCCGGCAACCATGTGCCTTGGCTCAGCGTCGCAGCAACTTGCTCGGCAAGTGCTTGTGTTGAAATGAGCTATCGATGCTTCGGCCAGCCGGCTTTTATTCAAAACTGTCAGGGTCACGCGTCATCACGCTGAAATCTAGAAATCCTCATATCTCTTGAATCCCTGGTCCGATTTACTTGATACTAATTGCATTCTCTTTCATTTGGCAGTGCCAGTAATCTGATCCCAGTCTCAAGTCTCTACTCCATAGTTAACTATTTAATCAATAAATAGCCTCTACCTCTGCTATTACTCGCTACGTCACTTGACATAGAAGTATCGGTAAATTCTTTCCAATTGCTTCGAGAAGCAATGGAGCGCGATATTCAAATATCTCAACTTTCAAAAGCGGCTACAGCCTTTCCCTTCATATCTAGGTGTCTGAATCTTGGAATACCCATTCCTAGAGTTGGGCACAATACTTCTATAAAATAATTATAAAAAGAATGTTTGAAGAAAAGTAAACTCTAGATAGAATGCATTTTGTCGACGTAAAACTGTCCACTCTAACCCCACATAGATCTTCAGCTAAGAAACATATCCATGTTAATACGGACCATACTTAAAATATATAATTCTTACTTCTTTATCCAATTTTTATTTTGAAGGAAATATGAATTGGAGCCAAGGATATATTCTCCTATTATTTGACTTTAAAACGTAACATTGCTCTGGTAGAGTTCATTTAATTTACTAGCTTACATGTTTTCTCAACATGTTACTGTAGCAGTCGAACGAATCAATCACCACTGCAGACTGCTGGTAACAGCTTCTACTGTGCGTCTTAAAGGTAAAGTGCTGCTATTTTACTTGTGCTTTGAAGTAGATAGTCTGAACAAGAAGCAAGAAGCTTCATCCACTTTATAGATGCATTTTATCCACGCTCACAGTGGTATTTCAGCTGATATATACTACTTTTAAGGTGAGTAATGATGTAGATTAAGCGCAGATTGAGGGGTGAGGGGCTGGCAAAGTGTAAGAGGGAAAGAAAAGACAATGACGATATATAGCGGATCACATATCAGCTGATTGATCCACATGAATGTAACTGAAAAGGAAGCTTGTAGTTTAACGTGACCGTTAATCTTGAGATCATGAGCCACGGGACCTCCTTTTTACGTGGAATCCGAACCACAGGACATGGCATTTCACTTCGAAAATCTCACATGCATTGACCGGGAATCGAACCCGGACCGCCTTAGTGAGAGGCATACAGCTAGACCGCTGAGCCACCACGCCCCCTACATGAATGTAACTGAGTGGCTCAGTGGAGTAAGAGCATAACTCAACAAGTAACGAAGCATATATTATTAGACATAATTCATGTAATTTAATGTATACTTGCACATAGAAAGATTATTTTGTTCTATAACCCCATAATACAATGATTAATTTTGTTTACCAGCTCTTGATGGATGCAGTATTTTTGCATTTGTCTTTTGGCACAGGCTAGACTAAAATGTGGGTTTTCACCGATGTCTCAGTGTCACTCATGGCTGTGATTATATGGAAGCTACTGAGGTATAAGTGGTGCTGAGTAATGGACTGTGAAAGGTTCTACTCATAGGGTTCGTACTGCTGTACCGACTCAGTGAGGAAAGCAATTGCAAACTACTTTACTCTTCTCATTGCTTAGTATGCCACTATACTGATCCCTTTGTTTTTTGTGGGTTTTAGCCAACATAACCGACAGTGGCACTATTTGAGGAACCAACCAGCCTCTGGGCTGACTGCCTACCAGATAGACAACTTTCTTATTATTTTCCTGTTTACATCTTATGATATACTATATACAGGGTGTAACAATAAAGGTACGACACAAAATGCAGGACGCATTCCTCACACGTAGACGAAGACATTATGTTATATGAACATGGGTCCGGTAACTCTTAGTTTCCATGTTATACCTCATTGTCTCCAACTCATTACGCATGGGAAACACACAAGAACAAAACGTTAGAATCGTGGGGAACATGCGCCCTTGGTTACGTCTGGTTACGTTTTCATTATCGTAGGTGCACCGCCAGTGGTTTGTTTTATATTGCCTCGTTGCCAAGCGACTTAGCAGATGTACCTTTAACTGTGTGACAAAACATGTACTTCATGCACGATGGAGCACCTCCTCATTTTAGTGTTAATATCCGTCGGCTTCTAAATAACAGATTTTGTGACAGACCGATAGGTAGAGGTGGACCAATTGCCTGGCCTCCACGCTCCCCGGACCGAAACCCACTGGACTTTTATTTGTGGGGACATTTGAAAGCTCTTGTGTATCGAACCCCGGTACCAGATGTTCAGAGACTGCGTGCCCGTATTATGGAAGGCTGCGAAACCATACACAATACTCCAGGGATACGTCAGCGCATCCGAGATTCACTACGCCGGCGGGTTGATGCATGCATCAATGCGCACGGAGGGAACATTTAACATTTCCTTTGAGAAAGAGTTGCATGTGGTATGCAGGTAAGTTCTGTTCTTGTGTATTTTTCATGATTTATGAGTTGGAGACAATGAGGTATAACATGGAAACGAAGCGTTTCCGGACCCATGTTCATATAACATAATTTCTTCGTCTACGTGTGAGCAATGCGTCCTGCATGTTGTTCCGTACCTTTTTGTTACACCCTGTATAGACTTATAGGAACACCATTTGTTCCGTGTGTGTTCCTGCAATTGGATTTGGTTGGCCAGAGCTAATTCAATGAAACTTGGTAAGGACTTACTACTACCTCCATTGACTAGGTCCATGTATTTCAAATTCTTTAGAGTGCTACCAATTCAACATGGCAGCTACGTGAAATTTCACCAGCTTTCAGTATATCCGGTATTATTTCAGCAATCAACCTAAACGTTTGTGAGGTGATAGAAGCAACTTTTATAAATTAAATGATGTGATTTTCAAAACCCTGATGGATGCAAAATCCACACGCTATCCACGCAATGTTCAAATTTGTAATCATCCGATCGCAGTGAAACGTGACACGGCTAATCCATATTTAAAGTTTAATATATTGGTGTCTAAGTGTTATGAGAAAATAAAGATGGTAGCTGCTCGAAATTTAAAAAACATATTTAATATCTCGTGTCCTAGTCACGTGATCGTAGTACTTTCTTGTGCCCTAACTTAGTCTTGCGTGATAAGTCGCTTACTAAGACTGAGTGGGTGCTGGAAGTCCTTTTCAAACCCTAGTTCTGGCAACGGCCATCCTGATTGTGGTTTTCCTCAGATTTTTCCACACTCCCTACAGGAAATTGCTGAGATGGTGCCTTATTTCAAGTGTAGAGGCACCTACTCTGATTTTAGACCATAATACAGTTACGCACTTTCGGGAATATCAGTAACTGTGGTTTGAGTCCTGAGGGTATCCTCATATTGAACTTTCACTCTTGAACCAAGAAGACAATTTGTATACACCCTGTGAGAAAAGACCTAAGGACAATTGCAGGGACACTACATGCTACACATCTAGTATTGGTCGGTGAATAATGCACAGAACAAGCATGTGTACGCTTAGAATAACTTACTGTCACCTTACGCGATGTTCTGTTGCAGTGAGTTCAATACTCCGCGCACTCAGGACATAAAGAGAGCGACTGAACTGTGTTTAGAGCAGGGACAATTAAGCTTATGAAATGTGTAACATCTAGTTAAATCTTCCTGTAACACTCAATTGAACCTTTCAGTATGAATCGTATATTTTACTCACATGAATTGTAACTAGCAAACATTTGAAATAACACGCTAATCTGCTAGATCACAGTGAACATATCCAACATTTGGGAGTCATTTAAGTTAGTGGTTGTAACATTCTACCTTCAGTATATCGCATTTATCGTTATTAGCAGTCACTGACGGGAGAAGTACGTTTGAATTTCACTTGAATGTTCAATCCTTACTAAGCAATGTAAAATCATGAAACGTGATGGACGAAATTTTATTGGCGGTTCTTCATTCAAAACCTTGAAATATAATGCATTTAGCAACCATGGCTCTACCGTGTTTGTCAAACCATCAGGCGCTCCAGACCATAAAACACACTTGGATTTTGACATGAAGATTTACGGACAAATAAACACACACTTTTTCAACGAAATATATATATAGCCATTATGCACTCTTTGGAAAATGAAAACGTCCTAAAGAGACATCCAACTCTTATGAAATTGGTTAGTACCGTAAAGAAAAGGGAATTATTAACTTGCCAGAACGATTAGCTAAGTTATTGTAGACCAAGGAATTCACAAATAGTATCGTCAGTATGTTAACAGGCCATATCAGCTGTAAAACAAATGACTTCTTATTGTAGAAATTATGCGTTAGAATGTAGGATATTCCACCTCAGGATTGTATACCAAATTGTGTATAATTCCCTAAGTTATGCATTCGGCTGGATGTATAAATGGCGTAGGAAGTGTTATTTTATCATGTATATAGATTGAATTTATAATATTGATTTGCGATGCATGTGTGACCGGCCATTATCCTGATCCACACCATTTCCGAGACATCTCGCTAGGAAAGAAAACATCAAAGATATGTAGGGTTTCATCACCAACAAACACGTAGTACCGTGAAGAACTATACAGCCTATTGTCATATATCCTAGTTATGTTAATTGCCTCTATCAACATTAAACATTTCAGTCTGGTTGCTGTAATAGATTCGTAGATATTGAGAACCGTCCAAATATTTTGGAGGGTCGCCATGTTGTATTTTTATTATATAAATCTTAGAGTTATGTACTATTGGTGATGATGATCAGGTGCCATCAAGTCAGCGTCGACTCCTAGCGACTGCATGGATGGACTGTCTCCATATGATTCGGTCTTCAGCCATATACTTCAGATCCTTCAGTGACATATTCATGTTGGATTTGATGGAGTCGATCCATCTCAATTCTGGCCGCCCTCGTCTCCGATACCCTTCCACCTTTCCAAGCATAATTGTCTTTTCCAATGTACTATTACATGAAGATTAATGTGTAGGTGTAGTATACAAACTTCAATCACATGATTAGGACACACGAAATAAAAAAGAGATCTTAAAATTTTGCACAGTTGCCAATTTCTTGTTGTGAAAACAATTGAAATGCATTAGATGCCAGTGGATTAAAATTTGTTTAAGCATTTACCGTACCACGTTTCACTGCGCTAGGAGGGTTAAACCGTGAGAAACGTCCATTTAAATATTTGTATTTCGCGACGCCGCCAGTTGGATTTGTGCCCACCAGGATTTTGAATGTCCCATAGGTGAACTTATATGATAGCCTTTATCAACATACAAAATTTTGGTTTGATTGCTGTCATAGATTAATAAATATTGAGAACCGTCTAAATATTTCGTATGGTCGCCATGTTGGATTTTTATATATGTAGGCCATAGAGTTATGTCCTATTAGACGACGATTATTGCGTAGGTTCATTATTCATACGTCGGTCCCGTAGTGTTGGGTAATGCGTCTGCCTCTCAACCGGAGGCCCCGGGTTCGATTCCCGACTCCGGGATTTTATAAACTGGCATGGGGGCTGGAACAGGGTCCACTCAGTCCTGTGAGGACAATTGAGTAGCTGTCTGACAGTGAGGCAGCGCTCAGGTCACGAAAACAAATATTACCGGCGGAGGGGACCCAACGCGTTGACCACGTGTCACCCCAATATCAGTAGGCCAAATGGCTGGGCAGCGGTCGCTTGGTAGGCCTAGGCCCTCATGGGCTGTAGTGCCAGTGGTTATTATATTATTATTCAAACGTTAACTTCGATCGGATGATTAATATACAAGAAATGAAAACTTAATTTTAAAATTTTGCACAGCCGCCATCTTGAGGTTATGTAAACAATTGAACTAATTAGATGGCAGTGCATTACAATGAGTATAAACATTAACTGTACCATATTTCACTGCACTCAGATGGTTACATCGCGAGAAAAGTCTATTAAAATGTTTCAACTTCGCTTGGCCACCATGTTCGTTTTATATTTTACAGGTTAATGAAAATTACTTAGATGAACTTTTAGTAGTGCCTTTTATCACCAAACAAAATTTTAGGGTGATATCAGTAATAGTTTCAGAGATAAAGAATGCCGGTGAAATATTTTGCTCAGCCACCATCTTAAGTTTATGTAAACATTTGAACTAAATTAGATGTCAGTGTATTGCAATGTCTATAAACATTTGCTGTACCAAGTTTCATTTCGTTTGAATGGTTAAATCACGATAAAAGTCTATATAAAAGTTTCAACTTTGCTTGGCCGGCCATGTTAGTTTTGTAGTCACCAGGTTTTTGAAAGTCTCCTAGATGAACTTCTAGTAGTGCCCTTTATCACCGTACAAACCCTCAGGGTGATATCAGTAATAGTTGCGGAGATATGGGAAACCGGTGAAATATTTCGCACAGCCGCCATGTTGGATTAAAACCTAAATCTAATCATTCTCATAATATTTCTCAAGAACATTTCCATACTGTTGTCCTTAATAAATTATATGAAACGAAATTAAAATATCCCTCAATAACCCCATAATCGTATCGTTCATCCGTTAAATATACTCAAAATCACACATTCCTGATTTCTTAGCATAATTATAATTTTCAACTTATCTTCAGTTCAATAATCAATATCTCAATTCACTATGAGAACAAACACAGCCTATAAAACTTGCTGACTTCAACAATTCTTAAAAGAAGATGGCTTAAATTAACCCAAGAGTAAATCATATGACAATCATTTAAAAACGAGTTGTCAAAGTGTTGACCATCAAATAGCGCAATTCGATTAAAACATATAAATACTATTTCAGTATCATAATCTTCACAAAATATGCCAGCCAATGCTGCAATATCAAATCGTGTTCAAAAATTCTTCATTTGCCATGTCGCGCGTTCCATATCCCCTTTATACTGTGTCAAGAAATTTACCATCATATTATTGTGCATTTTAATGTACCACCATTTCATTTGAGCTTAATTTCAAATTTATTTATTTATTTAGCGTATGATGAAAACAACCAATAAACTATTTACATATCCAGTGGAAGATAAGCAGAGAGTAAATACAAATTTTCATGTATATACAAAGCAATTTACGAAGCTTGAGAGAAAAAAATAACAGGAATAAAACAATATATTTATACATCACTATCTGGTGACAACTTTGACAGTTCAATTGTAAACATTGAGTGTGAGTGATGTACGTCTCACTAAATGTGAATGTCCAATTCCGCTACCCACTTCACTGCTTCCGGTGTTGCTGAGTTGAGGTCTTCCATGGTGCCAGAGAAAGCACGGAGTGGGCATTCCTGCACTACATGCTTCATTGTTTGGCGAACCTCCCCACAGTCACAATGGGGGGAAACTGACCAGCCCCATGTGTGTAAAGTAGATGCTGTTCTACCTACTCCACATTTAGTCTACTCCATGTGCAGCGTGGCAGATCGAAGCCTGCCAGTTTAGTAGATGGATTATTAATGTCCACTACTGCACGAGGTGGGGATAAAGACCACTCTGTTGAGCACTTAGAAGTGGAGTTGAAGGAGCCGTCTTCCAAGCAGGCTGACGAGACTTAAGGCGTGTGCATTTCTGTCTGATATCCTCATGAACAGGTAGATGTTCATTCTTCAACATTCTTGTCCACAGCTGAAAAAGGGCCTTCTGTCTCCTGATATGTGGAGGTACTATATTGATGAGTACCGGTAACCATTTGATCGGTGTAGCACGAAGTGTACAAATTTCCTCACAATTCAGAAAAAAATCATACAGCTTCACAAATATCTAGCAAGAAATTAAACTACTGAGGTCAAATTCTTACAATCTCAAAATTATTATAATAATTCAGTATACGAATCATTTAATTGATACGCATATCATATCTTTACTTCACAAAATACGAATATCTGTCCTATAAACTCCTCATTCATCCACATATTTAAATATCTGTCACATGAATCAACTCTCCCAAGGCTTTGTGATCGTTTCTATTCAAAAATAAAAATAATGAAAATCGTAACACTTCAGAAAATCGTGTTAACGTGTACTGTATACCAAATATTCTCAAAATTTTTTATTTGTTCAGACATATTGATGAATGATGTAAATTCCTCGTTGACACATTACAATTGCGTTGAGAATAATTACTTGTAATAGAAGTCGTATCTCTACCTTATTGAAGTCTCACTCGTATCTCACGAGAGGTGTTCAAATCTGACGTAGTGTGCGTCCTCGCTTAACCTAGACCATTTGTAGGCTAATTCACGATGTGGAACTGTCTCTATAATTTCGCCCACAAACTGTTCGATTCTCAAAATGCCCCTGCAAAGCAACGTGTTTTAATAGAAATGTATCGCTCTATTCTCATTCGTATATGAACTGTACTTAAAATCTGACGTTACGAATTTTATGAGCTCGTCCGAATTAATGAAGCGAACTGCACTAAATATACTCGTAACTTTCCACGAAGTAAATCGAATTGTCTCAGTTTGGCTAAGAAAACTGTAGATCGCAAGAATACGATGTGAACTGTATGAGCAGACATAAGCGAACTGTATAGGCTGTCTCAACTATATAAACAGTTTTAAATCACGACGCGAAGCGAACTCTCTGAGCTGAATTGATTGAATTGACTGCGTGTGTACTAGCACAGCGATAGGATTTGAATGTCATAACACAGCAAAGCGAACTCAAAGTGTTAGCCATCTTTCGTTGCAAAATTTTGCGTATTGTAGCTTAATACTTACGTAGCCCATACATATTCTCGTTTTTCTTTCCATAACGTTGTCGATCACTTGACTCTATTTCGTAAAGATCATTGGATGGATGTTCTGCCATGAAGGTGTCGCCATAATTATCTCTGCCTGACTACTACGTCGCAATCAGCTGACTCGCACACATTTCTACTCAATGTGGCTCACCCACTAGCGTTTTGATGACGTCATATTGAAAAGAATTATTTACGCAGCCTTCTGACTTGCTTCCGTAGCTCATCAATCCAAGTTAAATGTTGTGACTAATCATTCAGGACTGTTAGGCAACTCCTATGTTAACATGGAAATACTAACTGGAAATTAATGTGTGATAACCTGTGTTATTATGGTTTCTATACAACTTAATTTTCAATTTGATCCATTACTGGGAAGGACTTAACCGTGACCTATCCTGGCATCAGCCTAGAATGGAAAATCTTCGAAATTACTTAACAGTTTGACTGGTTTGGGATGTCAACACACCTCTACACAGTCGTTCTGGCAACGTTGATTTCGCCACGACACGGCCATCAGACCAGAATTACATTTCATGTTAAATCTGGGAATTGAATTGAGGACCATTGCCAGTGATATTTTCACAATCCCTGCCACTTATGCAACCGATGATGACGCTAAATTCTCCTTTGAATTCTACTTCAGATGTTAGGGATACATTGGGAGTTATTGAGTATGTGTTGGCTAAGTGTCAGGTTCCATTGTGCACTATATGGAGCAGTGACTGATCACACATTAGGGTGCTTCAATCAAGCCCTGTATTTGGAAGGTTGATGGCTGTATCTATTAATTGTCTACTCCAGAGGTCATCTGTAGCAGACTAGCGGGGAGAGTGATGGTCACATAAACTGCAGCTTTATCCTCCCGATATAATCCCTTTTGGAGGATGTTATTTATGTAATTTAACGTTGTAGCCATTTCGCTAATTTGAATGAACACCATTCGTATTCGCTTGTTGCGATGTATGGCTTCTAAAACATATGCGCTAACATCTGTAATTGAATGTGGAAACATATCCTATACAGTCAGACATAATACAAGCGATTAAAATCTGCACCAATAATATACATACAAGTATAAATATAGTGTGATCTGTGTGCCCCTGATAAACTCTAACCGACTGGAAGAACTTCAATAAATCTCGGAAAGAACATACTACTACTATGGTACTAAATTATGTAGCTTAATGTTTGTAGCCATGCACTTGACTTTTCTTAAAATAAATTTCCGTGACTCGATACATCATGCATGTTCTCAATCCGTACATTGGTCGGCAGCAATCCCCCTCTTCCATTCTTCCCTGTCGCCAGTTAGTCTCTTCATGTCTCTGTATGAATGGACATTAACATCTGTTATGATCTGCTTGATGTATTGCCGTCTCGGTCGCCCTCTTCCCCTCTTGCCCTGAATTTTGCCGTCTAACACAGTTACCATAAAGTCATTGTGGCGATAGAGATGTCCTATCAGTTGGTCTCGTCGTTTACGTATTGTTTTGAGAAATGCTCTCTTTTGATTAATGTTGTTGAGCACTTCATCATTCGTCACTCTTGCGGTCCATGGATTTTTTCCCATCCGCCGCCAACACCACATTTCAAAAGCTGCAAGTCTTCTTTTGTCAGCACATGCCATTGTCCAAGCTTCTGAGCCATACAAGGCTACACTCTACACATAATATTTTATAAATTTAGTCCTGGTCTCAATAGATATTCTTTGCTGTTAAATGCAATTTTGGCTTGGGCAATTCTAGCTTGAATATCAGTTGAACTTTTTCCAGTGGAAGTAATTTTACTCTCTAGATAGGTGAAAGTGTTAACTTGCTTAAGTGGAGCACAGAAAGATGTCATTTCGTGGGAGGAGTTATCATCACCGATACTGAAAGTTATATATTCTAGCACAATGTAATGGTGTTGTTGGAGACACGTCTTGTACCAATAGCTATTTAGTAGGCTACATCACATTTTCAATAAACGGGAATGGAATGTATAAGACCATTAGGATATATTATTAAAATAGGATACTTAGTTCTTCACGGAACTACTTGTTTGATTTTGCATTTTAAATTTACTCCTGTTTTCAGCGAATAATTTGGTGACGTTCTTTTCCGTACACCGTCATTTCTAAATATCCAGCGCTGGCTCTAAGTATCTTTGGAGAATAGAGAGTAGCCTAATATCTCCCTTAAGTCGGTCATACCTGTTAAATAAATTTTGAAAATAAGACTGATGTCAGTATTCTAATCCTAATTTCTTGCATCAGAGACTTTAGTTGGCTTTATACTGTGTAAAGGCCTCCGCAAGTCTACGATTCATTTCGACAAAGAGGGCAATGCAGAGTTTGTAATGTCGCCAATCATTTCCATTTTTTCAGTCTCTCTCTCTTTTTTTTTGCAACAAAGTAAGCTGCTTGCTGATCAGTTTTCACTAATAACATTGATCCCACAATGATCCGTATGGTATGCATAGCCTACTTTCTTTGAAATGTACTATTTCATCTGTATCTTCTGTTCCTATTGTGCAGTAATATTCAGCAAAATAATGGTCAATTTTCTGCATCGTATATCAATATCACACTGGAGAAAGTGTGACACGAGACTTTCACTTTGCTAAGTTATTTAAGAGAACGTACTATCATTCCTGTTTTTGTACTTGTAGCCTTGTTAGCTACTTTTATTCAATTTTAATATTTTATACACTTAGTGGCCAAAAGTCATGGGAAGCACTGGATATGATGTTAATAAAGAGTTGTTCCTCCGCAATACGGCAGCAATACGGCAAGGCATCGACTTGACAAGGAATGGGTTCCTGACTCCCAACATTCAACTGGGTGGTGATCCGACTCACAGTAGCCCTTCGATCGCTCCGTATGTTTCAGACTTTCTGCTCAGGCGCCGTGATGTTCGTTCCGTACGGCGGTTTACGCGGATGGTAACACATTATCTGCAATGTTGACGATCCACCCTCGACCCTGTTGACCGCGGAAACCCGATTTCGCATATAATCTCCGAAATGCTATGACCCATGCGCCGTGCACCATGTGTAAAGGAGTCTATAATTTGGAAGGAGGTGTCCGTGGACTTACATTAGGAACCAGCGTGGCATTTTACCAGGAGTAGAAATAGTAAACAACGGAAAAAAAGTTTTAAGAGAGATGAAGTAGTTTCGTACCCATTCCTCTTCAGGTTCGCATCATGAGGCTGAGTTTACCTCATTCCAACATTCAGAACTGAATTAAATTTCTTGGCAGAGCTGGGGATCGAATCCATAGCCTCTGGACTACAGAAGACGAAGAACGTGTTAGACACACATGCAAACTTCATGAAGTTAGTTCCTTTCTATTGCAGATACAAGCCCCTTTCTATGTTTGCTTGTTTCTTTTTTGTTTCTTTCTTTCTTTCTTTCTTTCTTTCTTTCTTTCTTTGTTTCTTTCATTCTTTGTTTCTTTCGTTTTTTATATTTCCTTCTTTCCTACATTCTTTCCTGTCTTCTTTGTTTCTTTCCTGCCTGCTTTCTTTCCTTTATTCCCGTTTTCTTTCCTTCTTTTTCTTTTTTTCCCTTTCTTTCTTTCTTTCTTTCTTTCTAGGGGCAGTTAACCTTTCTTTGTTTCTTTCATTCTTTCTTTCCTACTTAGTTTCTTTCATTGTTTCTTTCTTTCTTTCTTTCTTTCCTTCTTTCTTTCATTATTTACATCTTTGTTTGTTTCTTTCGTTCCTTCTTGCTGTCACGATTTCTTCGTTATTTCTTTCTTTCTTTCTTTCTTTCTTTCTTTCTTTCTTTCTTTGTTTCCTTCTTTGGTTGTTTGTTTCTTTATTTTTTTCCTTCTTGTTTCCTTTTTTTCATTCATAGTGAATTTTACTTTACTGTGGGGTAAATGCAGCCACTTTTGTTCATTGTCATGCCTTTAGATACTACCGCAGGACGTTAACGTTACTTCCTGGATACCATCTCATTACATGGTAGTATTAAGCGGGGATGCTGAGATTAGTTTAAAGCTTACACAGTGACGCGCCATTTTTTGTCCCGGCACAATGTCTTGCCTCCTGAACACAAGCTGCAGCATCCTGCACATTGACCTACTTAATCCTTCATGCAGAATAAAGGAAAATCCTATTTGATGTGGAGAATTTATATTCTTCTTAAATGGACTTGGTTTATATACTGTACATGTTGTTTGAGTCTTCAGTCTTTTGACTGGTTTGATGCAGCCCTCCATGCCTCCCTGTCCTGAGCTAATCGTTTCATCTCTACATAGTTACCACACCCTACATCCGAGGCAATCTGTTTAACATATTCTAACCTTGGTCTACCCCTACAGTTCTTGTCCTCGACCCTTCCTTCCATAACTAAGCTTGCTATTCCTGGGTGTCTTAGTATGTGTCCTACCAACCTATCTCTTCTCTTCATTAGCAGTCGCCAGAAACATCTCTCCTCTCCCACTCGTCTTAATACCTCTTTGTTTGTAACCCTATCTACCCATCTGATCTTCATCATTCTCCTGTAACACCACATTTCAAATGCTTCAATTCTCCTCTTTTCTGCTACACCAATAATCCAAGTTTCACTTCCATAGAGCGCCACGCTCCAGACAAAGGCTTTCAAAAATGACTTCCTAATACCTAAATCTATATTCGATGTCAGCAGATTCCTTTTTTGTAGAAATGCTTTCCTTGCCTGAGCCAACCTACTTTTTATATCCTCTTTGCTTCGTCCATCACTGGTTATTCTGCTTCCTAAGTAACAGAAGTCTCCTACTTCCTTCAGCTTTTCACCTGCCAATTTGATCTCCATAGAGGTTTCTGATTTATTTCGGCTGCATTCCAGTATTAGCCTACTTTCGATTTTTGCAAAAAATGAAAGTAGACTTATGAGAACAACACAGGGCGAAAAAAGTGTGTCTGTCTGTGTGTGTGTGTGTATGTGTGTGTGTGAGTCTGTGTGTGTGTCTGTGTGTGTGTGTGTGTGTCTGTGTGTGTGTGAGTGTGTGTACTCTGAATGTCTGTCCCCCCCCTATCAATTCCAACACGGTGAATGCGAATTGAACGAAATTTGGTACGAAGGTAGCACTAGCAAAGGACACCTCAGTGTCATGTTTTATATCGCCGCCATCTTGACAGAAACGTAATGGCGGCCACACAAATGTTCAAAGCTTAAATCAAATTACGACTAACCTAATCATCCGATCTCTACCAAATTTTGCAACAACATACCTTTATGGGGGGAGCATCCTCTGACCAAACTAATAAGTCATCAGCGTAATAGTTTGCGGATGGCGGCCATCTTTGTGTGAAAATCGATTCCCCCTATTAATTCGAACACGGTGCAACCGAATGGAACGAAATTTGGTACAGAGGTAGTACTAACAAAAGGCACCTCAGTGTCATGTTTTATATCGCCGCCATCTTGACGGAAACGTAATGGCGGCCACACAAATGTTCAAAGCTTAAATCAAATTACGACTAACCTAATCATCCGATCTCAACCAAATATTGCAACAACATACCTTTATGGGGGGGAGCATCCTTTGACCAAACTAATAGATCATCAGAGTAATAGTTTGCGGATGGCGGCCATCTTTGTGTGAAAATAGATTCCCCCTATTAATACGAACACGGTGCAACCGAATGGAACGAAATTTGGTACAGAGGTAGTACTAACAAAAGGCACCTCAGTGTCATGTTTTATATCGCCGCCATCTTGACGGAAACGTAATGGCGGCCACACAAATGTTCAAAGCTTAAATCAAATTACGATTAACCTAATCATCTGATCTCTACCAAACTCTGCAACAACATACCCTTATAGAAGAAGCATCCTTTGACCAAATGAATAGGTCATTAGCCTAATAGTTTGCGGATGGCGGCCATCTTTATGTCAAAATTGATTCCCCCTATTAATTCGAACACGGTGGAACCGAATGGAACGAAATTTGGTACAGAGGTAGCACTAGCAAAGGGCACCTCAGTGTCATGTTTTATATCGCCACCATCTTGACTGAAACGTAATGGCGGCCACACGAATGTTCAAAGCTTAAATCAAATTACGATTAACCTAATCATCCGATCTCTACCAAATTTTGCAACTACATACCTTTATGGAGGGAGCATCCTTTGACCAATCTAATAGGTCATTCGCCTAATAGTTTGCGGATGGCGGCCATCTTTGTGTCAAAATCGATTCTCCCTATTAATTCAAACACGGTGAAACCGAATGGAACGAAATTTGGTACAGAGATAGCACTAGCAAAGGGCATCTCAGTGTCATGATTTATATCGCCGCCATATTGACAGAAACGTAATGGCGGCCACACAAATGTTCAAAGCTTAAATCAAATTACGATTAGCCTAATCATGCAATCTCTAGCAAATTTAGCAACAACATACCTTTGTGGAGGGAGCATCGTTTGACCAAACTAATAGGTCATCAGCCTAATATTTTGCGGATGGCGGCCATCTTTGTGTGAAAATCGATTCCCCTTATCAATTCGAACACGGTGAAACCGAATGGAACGAAATTTGGTACAGAGGTAGCACTAGCAAAGGGCACCTCAGTGTCATGTTTTATATCACCGCTATCTTGACGGAAACGTAATCGCGGCCACCCAAATGTTAAAAGCTAAAATGTAATTACGACCAACCTAATAATCTAGTCTCTACCAAATTTTGCAACACCATATCTTTATGTGGGAAACATATTCAGACCAAACTGCAAGAACATCAGCCCAATAGTTTGCAGATGGTGGCCAAGTATGTGTGCAAATCGATTCCCCCTATCAATTCAAACACGGTGAAACCGAATTGAACGAAATTTGGTACAGAGGTAGCACTAGCAAAGGGCACCTCATATTCATGTTCAATATCCCTATAGCACGTTGTATTTCAACAAGCTACTACAACCAACATTCAATCATACTCCTTGAAAAGGACAAAGAGTTATAACAATACCCATTCATTTAGGAGAAAGTAGGCTATATGTTCTTTACTGAACATCTTGTTTTTGTTTTACATTTATTAATTTTCATCATGAATTCTTTCCGTAAGACGGAGTCCATACCATTCAAAAACTCATTCAAATCCTCAGGCTTGTCGGCCAAGATGACGATGTCATCAGCAAATCTCAGAGTTGAAATTATTTCTCCTTGAATCTTCACTCCCACTTTACATTTTTCTCTAATTTCCTTCATTGCTTGTTCAATGTAAAGATTGAAAAGTATGGGTGATAAGTTGCAGCCTTGCCTTACACCTTTCTGAATACCAGCTTCTCCCTCATGTCCTTCAACTCGAATGACTGCTGGCTGGTTTCTGTATAGATTGTATATCACCCTCCTATCCCTGTACTTTATTCCAATCGATTTCAAAATGTCAAACAATTTAGTCCAATCAACGTTATCAAAAGCCTTTTCTAAGTCTACAAAAGCCATGAACGTTCTCTTATCTTTCCTTATTCTACCTTCCAAAATCAGCCTAAGACTTAGTACAGCTTCCCTTGTTCCTACATTTCTCCTGAAACCAAACTGGTCTTCACCCAACTCCGTTTCTATCTGGCTTTCAATCCTCTTGTAAATTATTCTAGACAGGATCTTTGAAGCATGAGTAATCAAGCTGATTGTACGGTAATCTTCACATCTGTCAGCTCCCACTTTCTTTGGTATAGGGATGATTACATTCTTCTTGAAATCAGGGGGTACCTCACCTGTCTCATAAATCCTACACACCAAGTGAAATAACCTGATCAGACCTTCATCTCCTATGCAGCGTAGCAACTCAATCGGTATATCATCTATGCCTGGTGCTTTGTTCCTGCTTAAGTCTTCCAAAGCTCTATCAAATTCTCATCTCAATATTAAATCTCCTTTCGCATCCTCATCAATTTCCTCCTCCCTTTCCATTACATGATTCTCAATCTCCTTTCCCTTATACAAACTCTCTATGTAAGCTTTCCATCTCTCAACCTTTTCTTCCCTATCTGTTAGAGGCTTTCCATTTGTGTCCTTAATATTACAGCACTTAGTCTTCTTTTCCCCAAAAGTATTCTTAATCCTTCGATAAGCTGTGTCTACTTTTCCTAATTTCAGACAATTTTCTATACCTGCACATTTCTCTTTCAACCATTCTTCTTTCGCTTCCTTGCACTTCTTGTTAACCTCATTTCTCAGACGTCTGTATTCTGCTTTCCCCTTTTCATCTCTTACATTCTTGTGTTTCCGCCTTTCATCCATCAATTCTAGTATATCCTGAGTGATCCCCGGTTTTCTACCTATTCTTTCTTTCCTACCAATGTTTTCTTCTGCGGATTTTGTTATTTCATTCTTCAAAAGTGCCCATTCGTCTGCAATTGAAGTTTGTTTAGGGTTTTTCATTAGTCCTTCCTTTATACTCTTCTTGAATCTTTCGTTTACATCCTTCTCTTTCAGTCTGTCTATTGCCCACCTTTTTGGCTTTTGACTTTTCTTCAGTTTCTTCAACTTTAATCTGCATTTCATTACAACCAGATTGTGGTCAGAGTTTATGTCAGCACCAGGATATGTTTTACAATCCAAAATCTGGTTTCGAAACCTCTGCTTGACCATAATGAAGTCGATTTGGTAACGCCCTGTATCTCCTGGTCTCATCCATGTGTATATTCTTCTATTGTGGTTATTGAATAAGGTGTTAGCTATGACCAACTCATGCTCGGTGCAGAATTCTACCAGCCTGCTTCCTCGATCATTCCTTTCACCTAATCCGAAATCTCCTACTATCTTCCCTTCTCTCTCTTTTCCTACCACAGCATTCCAATCTCCCATTACTATAACATTTTCATCACCCTTGATATACCTCAGAATTTCGTCTATTTCTTCGTAGACCTTTTCAACATCCTCATCATCAGCTTGACTGGTAGGCTTATAGACTTGTACCACTGTGGTGCAGGTAGGTTAATATTGATTTTTGCTACAATAATCCGTTCACTATATTGCTCATAATATTCCACCCGCTGTCCAAGTTTCCTACTCAATATGAGGCCAACCCCTGCTTGGCCATTGTTTGATTTAGTGCTAATGACCCTATAGTCTCCTGACCAAAAGTCCTGTTCTTCCTGCCAGCGCATTTCACTAATCCCAACCAAATCCAACCTCAACCTATCCATTTCCCTTTCTAAGTTTTCTAACCTTCCACTTCCTAGCAGACTTCTAACATTCCACGCTCCAATCCGTAGAATGTCAGATTTCCTCTTTGTCACTTCTGTGATGTTAACCCCCTCTCGAGTAGTCCCCACCCGGAGATCCGAACGGGGGACTAGTTTACCTCCGGATTGAAATTTTACAAGGGAGGAGGCCATCATCACATGTAATTATGCATAGAGAGGTGCATACATACAGTACATATATTATATGTCACGTCACAATGTAGGAAATTTGGGATCAGGTGCTATGCCTTATTAATGAATTATTTAATACTACTACTACTAGTAATAATAATAATTATAATAACAAGATGTTCAGTAATGACCATAAAGCCTACTTTTTCCTAAATGCATGGGTATAGTTATAACTCTTTGTCGTTTTCAAGAAGTATAATTGAATGATATTATGCGTTGATTGATTGAATCTTCACCTGAATATGCACTAATGCAGCCATCACAGTAACACAGGTCATCAGACAAAATTTAACACTCAAACACTCTGATTTGATTTTCCTCAAAAAAGCTCCCACAGGTTCCGTTGCTAATGTCCCCTTTTGCCGACTGTCATTGGCATATCGCTCAAATTGTAGAGGACGAGGCGTAACTCTCGTTCCGCACTTTGCAATGCCTACCCGACAGGTTTCTACGGCCGCTCTGAGCGGTTATGGAACACACTGCCAGGCGATGCCAAGTATTTGCCTCTTCGGAAATTCAGGTCATACATACGAAAGTACATTGTTTAAATAAACGTCTGTATGAGTGATTGATTGTCTCGCTGACTGCGTGTCCAAATTAAATGGATGAATGTGTGGAGTGATTGAGAATATGAAAGTGCGCACTTCAGAAAGTGAGTGAATGGGATAACATTTGCTATATTATTTATCTTATTACTGGCAACCCGCGCCGGCTTCGCCCGGTATCTTGAACGGTTTACACAGCGTAAGCTTAAAAGACGCACGGACTGCAGGTCCCAGACGCAATTCAGAAAAGCCGAGGTGAACAGCGAAACCCCAACACATATACTCTTATCTGAATTATTAACTCGACACGACTTGAATGTTTGATGCTGGCCGAAGCTCTGGAGATAGGCTCGCTCGATATCTCTCAAACTCGCTCTGAAGCTAGTAGTTTAAATTTCCACTGAAAGGAGATTGTTGGAGGAAATGAAAACGTAAAAGCACTTATAGTGGGCCATGTATTTAAGATAGAGATAGGCTGTCGCGGACTGTTTTGTAGAACTTGTCACGCTCAACAATTCTTACACTCCTAGTAGCCTATATAACGGTTTACGGTTTTAACAATTTACCCAGCGTATGCTTAAAAGGTGCAGGGACGGCAGGTTTATCTTAGACTCGATTCAGAGAAATCGTTACTGCTGGCTTCCATTGGTCATAAATAAATGTATTTCTACAGAAACCTTCCTCCAGATATCCTTTAGAGAATGGTGAAAACCGCATCAAAATCCATCCAGTAGTTCTCGAGATTACCCGTTACATCCAAGAATCAGTGACATTGTTTTATACTATGTAGAGATTAATATTGTAAATTTTTTAAATACTGTAAATATATTTGTAAAACATGTAAATATTGCAAAAACAAAATGCAGATGTAAGTTGTGTCAGTGAAGCATAGAATATGTATGAGGGGCTTACCGTTTTTTCTAGGCCTCCCATACTTCCGGTATGATTTATGGTAAATAAATAATAATAATAATAATAATCCTCGTCAGCCGGCACAGTTCATATCCTCGCCGCTAGATAGGGGCTTCATTCATTCCATTCTTGACCCGGTCGGAGACTGGAAGCAGGCAGTGGATTTTTCAATAATAATAATAATAATAATAATATTAATAATAATAATAATAATAACTATCTTGTACTGTTCTTAATAAGAGATTATTGGGGATACGCTCCGCTACTATTCAGTGTGGAAGAAGCGCCGACGAGTCGCTCCCGAAGAGAGAGAGAGACAACTCTTACAGAGTCACATGTGGGAGGAGGATGGCCATAAAGATCAATGATGGGGACAAGCAATAAGCCTCACACTTGCCAAAACCGAGGCGCCGAAGTGCCTGCATTACACGTCGGGAGGGGGATTCTGGATTGTGAGTACCAGTCAGTCGTCCACTGTGCAGTAAAATATGAATCGAGTTGTTGGATTAATTTGATTAAATTTCGATTTTAGAATGATCACATATTTTCTTCCTTGTACAATATTTCCTCGTAATCTTCAACGAAACGCGCCTCTAATTGGAACACAACTATACGCATGCTCAAATAGGGACTGCGGTTTGTATATACAAAACAAAATTGTATGCATGATTGACAGGTTCGTATTTACAGGGGATAAACAGGGCAACTGCCCAGGACGCCAGCTTTTAGGGGAGGCAAAGTATCGGGAAAAATGTATATAACCACTTGGTCATTAAACGTCAAGTTTCTAAAATTTAAATCGCTCCCACTCAGGGGAATATTCGTTGTCGCACATTGGCAATGCTAATTATTTAAGGACGTCACAAAAAAAAGGATCGTCATAGGCATCTTGGTGTCCTTGCTGTTGAATCTGACTGGAAAGTGAAATTGGACTATGAAGAAATCCTAAACTTGTTTGCAAATGACAGGACAAGAAGGAGGCCCCTTGTTGTTAAATTTATTGGTGTTTTGACTATTTTCTGTGTATAACATCTGTTAAAATTTATTGTAAATTCAAGCAGTCTCTTATACTAATTTCCTTCCTATCAATGAATGTAAAACAATAATGGAATGCAGCCAAAAGGGATCAGAAACCCTTATTGACGTCAGATGTACAGGTGGAAAGCTAAAAGAAGTAGTAGACTTTTTCTACTTAGGAAACAAAATAACCGGTGATGGACGAAGCAAAGAGGATATAAAAAGTAGGTTGGCTCAGGTAAGGAAAGTGTTTCTGCAGAAAAGAAACTGTTGATATCAAATGTAGATTCAGGTATTAGAAAGTCATTTTTGAAATCATTTGTCTTGAGAGTGGCACTGTATGGAAGTGAAACTTGGACTGTTGGTGCAGCAGGAAAGTGGAGAATTGAAACATTAAATATGGAGATGAGAGTTTTTTCTGGCGACTGCTCATGAAGAGAAGAGATAGATTGGTAGGACACATACTACTAAAACACCCACTTCTCAGTTTTGCCTCATCCCGTTCCAGCCAACCCTCACACCAAAAAATGAATAAAATAAATATAGTAGAACTACAAGATTCCTTCGTTGTAGAGGCTAGCGTTCTTGGCCATCGTCCCGGAGGTCCGGTTTCGACTTCCGGCTCTGTCTAGGAATTTATTTCTCGAGTGAGGGCTGTAACGGATTACAGTCATCCTCGTGAGGCAAAACTGTGAAGAGGTGAGTTCAATTCCTATCTCAGCCATCCTGGAAGTGCTTTTTCTAGGTTTTCCACTTCTACTCCAGGCAAATGGTTGAATGGCTTGTAACTTAAGGCCACGCCAGCCTTCTTTCTCACCCTCATCTGATTCATAAATACACACTCCACTACAGATACCACAGGTTATCAGACACATTATACGCACACACACACACCAAAGCATTCGGGGTTGTGTGACCACGATGTTTAAAACTCTCAAATGAAACAAGAACAACAATACCAATAACAACTCAAAATGTTCAGATGGATGCTTACTATATTTAAAGATTTTTTTTGTTGTTAATTCATTTTAGGGACTTGGGACATCTTGGGCATCAGCCCCGAGTAGTTGTTGAACTTGTCTGACAAACTGTATTTATGTGATGACTATAGTAATGTGTGTAACTGTATTAGGGTCAGGGATGGGGTAGATGCCCCGGGACTAGGAGTAAGGCACTATACTGGAATTTGCCTGGAGGGAGTGTGGGAAAACACGGGGTAAATCCACAATGAGCATAGCGCTCCCAGCGCTGAGAATCGAACCTGTGGCCTCCGAACTTGCTGCAGCTACCCTCGTGGTCGTGGTGCACGATTCAACAAGCAGTAAAACTAAAGATGATAAATAACAGAGATGAAGCTACTCCCTGGTATCACAATTTGCAATTCGAACCTTGTAGAACTACTGTGCATTCACGGGAGTTTCCTTTCCATAAATCGACACGAAACATGTGAGTTTGTATGCGCTCCGTCAGTGACAGTAGTTTCACTCCTCACATCACTTGACGTCCAGTCAACAGGAAAATTGAATCGCGGAAAGATCCAGACAGAGCGCGTGCTTGCACGAACAACCGACGACAAGAGCTGAGAGACAAGACGAGACGTCGGCACCTTCCCTCCACCGAAATCTCGCCTGACATCTCATGATGGCTGTGGAACAGACGTTCTCAACCTTATTGAGACTGTAAGCACCACCTTCATGCCATACTAACTAACCGAGCACCATTAATTCAAATATAACAATAATACTTATTGATAATAGTCTAATAATAGTATTATTAATGATGCAACAAGCATGCTCCCCTCATTCCTTTTCCTATCTCTTTCTCCCTCCTCGCAGTGGTGAAGTTTCTGATGTGTAACATCTTTCCGCTCGGTTGCTGGATAGTTCTGTGGGAGTGATTTTGAAAATTGGGGACGAAAGTGAATCGGGCGGAAGTGGATCGAACGGAAGTAATCGGACGGAAGTGAAGACGCACTGCCAGAAAAATGGGACGGACGTGAATCGGGCGGAAGAGGATCGAACGGAAGTGGATGGGACGGAAGTGAAGACGGACTGCCAGCTGGATGTACAATTGAAAATGTGTGTATTGGAAACAAGGCAGTGTGTGCTCTGTAGCGCGAGAATGTTATGGCAATACAGTAGGCAGTGCATTTAGCAGGCACTGGTTTGACGAGCACAGTGGCAAATGTTTCACCGACTTTCATTTGTCATTGAGCAGTTTATGAAGCTTCACGTTCAAGGTTGAATATCACATGGGGTAGGATAAAGACGACAAATGACATTTAAGTAAGCGGCATTATTGTCAAGCTGTGGGTGAGTAGTCAAATATTAAATGAATAACAGAATGTTGTTATATGAGTGGAATAAAAGCTGTATTTTCATCATATGTGAGACTAGGTCATTTCACGATTGTAGGAAGCCATATTTTGATTGCTTACGACGAACTGTATGAGAGCCTTGTGAATAAATAATGTTATAGTTACTGAGGAATGTGCTCACAGTATTTGAGAGTACTGTCGACGTTGTGTGTCACTTTGTTATTATGAATTATTAATGTAAAAGGAAGGAAGGAAGCTTGTAGTTTTGCGTGTCCGTTAATCTCACGATCATTATCCACGGTACCTCTCTTTTACGTGGAATGCGAACCACAGGACATGGCATTTCAATTCGAAAATCTCACATGTATTGACCGGGAATATAACCCGGTCTACCTTGGTGAGAGACTAACAGCTTGACCGCTGCTCCACAAGTGTGACAGTAGCATATCTCCAATTCAATCTATACATTCATCATGGTACCAGTATGAAAATGGAGTGTAAATTAACATTTTAAGAATGTCCATGCTGTGTAGTATACGAGTAGGATAACATGTCAGATGTTACACATCATATGCGACTACTGTAAGGCTCGTATCTTTTTATTTTTTATTTTCCACTTTTTTTACTATACTTTTATTCGTTTTTCCATTTTTACCTCCGGTATTTATATTCACCTTAGGAGATTAAAATCCCCATGGCCCAGCCGGGAAACAAACTCGGGACCCTTCAGATCAAAGCCTAGGACGCTGACTAATTAGCCACAGAGCCCGACTACGTTCGTGCTTATTGTTGCAGGATGGAATCCTGGCGTAGTCAGTTGGCATTTACGGTGCTCAAATGTGAGGGAGCCGTATCAGCAGATTGACTGGCGCGTTAGAGATCCCTTTCGGGGCAAACTTCTGGCATCCCGGCATCTCGAAAAGCCATGGTAGTTGAAAGGGACCTAAACCCAGCAACATTATGATTAAACAAAAGTTTGATACTTTTCAGTCAGTCAACACGATTGCACCCAAATGAGATGGGTTATTCCCTATTCCTGAAAAAAAAAATACATGAGATTAATAAATATATAAATAATAATAAATACAGAATGAATGTATAAGGTGCGTTCAAGAAGTAACGAGCCGGAGGCATAATTACAGAAACCAGTACCTGTATGTTAGAAGTATTGGCCCTGGCTGTTGAGGCACTTGTCCCACTGTATACTAGGCGGTGAATGGCTGTCTCATAAATTCCCTGGGCTGCGATGTGAACCAGTTCCGCACGTACAGCTGGACGTCGGTGTCCGAGGTGAATCGTTGGCCCCTCCGAGCCCTTTTCAGGGGACCAAACATTGGCGTAATCACAGGGAGAGTGGCACTTTAAAAACTGACGTTTCGAAACAACTACTTGTCTCTTTATCAAGGTTTGTTAAGAAAGAAAGAAAGAAAGAGTAAACAATGGCATGTAGCCACCATAGATAAATGTATAAGATAGAACGACATGCCGAAACCAATAGTTACTCCATGACCCCCTAAGACCAAGAGGATTTTGGTAATGAAATTATAGAGGGCAGCCATGACTTACTCAAGGGATAACCATGACCTCTATTAAAGTTGTGTGGTTCTGCCTCACGAGACTGACTGTACCCCGCTTAAATTCTCAGACCAGAATTAAATTATGATTGAGGTGAGGATTACGTAGGAGGTGGCCGTGGCCTTAAGATAGGAACCATACAAGCATTTGCCAGGAATATAAGTAGAAAACCACACGAAAAAGACTTCCCCGATAGATAATGTGGAAACCGAACCTACCTTTCTCAGTTCTGTCTCACGAGTTTTAGTGTACCCCGTTCCAATCCTCAGGGCAGAATTGAATTTCTGGTTAGAACTAGGAATCAATTTTGGACCTCAGGGGTGACAGTAGAGAATGCTAACCACTACACCACAAGGTGGTCTGGTGATGCCGAGATTGAATTAAATAGTGATGTGTATGTTAGGCTATAATGCATAAGACTAGTGACATTCAGTAACGAAAAAAACTGCATTACACAGGATTAAACTTCTGGGTACCTGCTTCAGTGGCGTAGTTGGTAGGATGCTGAGCTTCTATGCCCAAAGTCACGGATTCAAACCCGGTCGAAAACGTCGGTTTTTTAAGAGCGTTAAAAATCCCTCAGTATGCTTTCCTTTGGAGGGGAAGTAAAGCCGGCGCGTCGGTCCCATGTCATTGATTTATGGCTTGATAAAGAACCTTCCACTTAATTACACTTGTGTGAAGCTAAATTATAGGTTAGATTGGACTAACACTTTTTAGGTTCCAACGTTCGTCGACGGGAGCCGACTGCGTTGGCATCTAGAAATCAAGTTCAGAACTAGTTGATCGTTGACGGTGGTGTTTGGTAGCAAAAGTTGGAACTACTTGACAATTAAATGTCTGCAGTCCTTATTTGAATTAAAAACAGATAACATACACTAATACAGCCATCACAATCAACACCGGTTATCAGACAGATTCTACACACACCCAAAGTACACGGGGCTACATGACCGCGTTGTCACAGCCCCTAAACTGAGGAACCAACCAAACAAACTTCTGGGTGGGCATTTTCGACAAGTGAATGGGGCCAAACTTCCGCCAATGCAATGATCCACAGCTTTATTATAAAAAGTACGGTATAATTCTTGTAGACCCTCTTAATGACGCTCCACTAGACGATGTTTGCCTTCCATCACGCTATCCACGCCATTAATCACGATAATGGAAAATGTCGGTTATAAAATGGCGACACACAGTCACTTTGTGAGAGATAACGACGACCTGTCAGAATGAAAGCCTGTTAATTCATTGCATTCATTCAGACTTTCTGATGGACCTAGTTGAAGTGGAGTGTGTTATGTCACATTACATAATAGCAATAGTGTGTTGAATGCTCGGAAATACGAAGTTTGTTCCCGGTACTTACGGCGTACTTACAGAAAGTGGTATTTCCCCAGGCGTTCTCAAACTTTCTCCACGAAAACTAGAAAAATACCTTTTCAGGATCTGGGGCGCGAGGGATCTTATTCGTCCCGTTGTTTCTTAAAAAGTTCTAATGTTCCTAAAACAATTATGGGGTTGGTAAAATGTCCCACTTTTTCTCGATCTCGAAAAGGGTTTTTCTTGTGAGTAACCTACTGAATACTGGACACAGACTACCACACGTTCGATCGCGGTTATCTCTCAGTGTCATCGTGTTTTTTAGCCTACAAGAATTATCAAAAATTAGACGTCTTATTGTATGAGACCACCCGAGCAGATGTGTGTGTATCTCCTTCTGTCTGTGTGTGTCTCCGATCAACTCATAACGGCTGCAGCTATCGAAACAAAATTTGGTAGTGGTAAAGACCTATACCAGGATGTCTCACGGTCATATTTTAAAATAACGTCAGTATTACCAATGGCCGAAAAAGGACAATTGAAATTCGAGCTCTCGTGCTCTCGGAAGATATGCGTGGGAATTGTACCAAAATTGGCACACATATAGATAATAATATTTCAGATTAATTTTCAGTAGCCCAGACATGACAGTGTTGTCAACATGACTCTACACCTGTTGACAGGTCCAATTTTTAAATGCATGTAACATCCATAGTATCGATTTGACTTCAACCAAATTTCGTAAGTGATTTGTGTATCGTAACAGATATGATGGATGTCTCAAAAGATATAACTCGACATATTTTGGAATCATCAAGGCAGCCAATTGTTCATAAATTTCTCCACAATTTTGAACACTATTATCAATGTATGACGGCAAACGGTTCAAAATTTGGCACATGTGTATAGACAATATTTTTTAATTCATTTCGAGCAACCCGTAAGTGACAGTGTTGCAAACATAATTCTACGCGTGCTGATAGGTCCGATGTTTAACTGCATCTAACTTTCATAACATTTAATAGATGACAAACGAATTTTATATATTGTGTGTATGCCGCAAGGGATATATGTGTGTGCATTTTCAGAGGCAGCAGATCTACCAACTTCCTAATAACTCTCTTTGAGCATTTGAGGCGTACTCTCTCAATATCTGAGAATCTATGGAAGGAAACTATTTCAAACAAACTAATGTGCTCTATTAGGCTACAACATTTCAGGTATATTTCGAACAAATTATACAAATTATGCCATTATTACGGTACTGAACTCGAATTCAGTACGACCTAAGGCATTGTTAGAGTCGAGGATCGAACCGACTTGCGCACCAAAATGATGCAAGAATTGAAAATTAGAAATGAAACAATATTTTATTCACATAATTATTTTATGAGGTGAACGGAAAATATTGATGAGTTTTTGGAAAAATTTGGAGCATTTTTGGAGAATTATATTTGGAAATATTTCAGTGAATATTATTTTAACCAAGGGAGAGTCCAATCTTCAGACACTGGACTATGACCAAGGCTTCAAGTTAGCAAGCATAGGACCGGTTTTTCTTGGCTGAATCGACAATAACACAATTGTGCACACGACACTCTGATAAGAGGCTAGAGCAATGATTTTTTCTTGATAACTCAGGAGCCAATCAGAATAAACCACAAAAATATTGAGGGAATCGCTATTATATTAAATTTCATTTTATAAAGCGATATAAGCACATCTACAGTTAGCGAAGACCAAATAAAATTTTCTTATCAAAAGAGAATTAGATAATTATGAATAGAAGAGAAGATATGAGCGAATTACAGTAATAGAGACTTTGTGTGAGGCTAGACCGCCATTTGAGACAGTCACAAGCGCGGCTATGAAGAGCGCAGAATTCATTCCTTCACTGCGACAAGTAGAGAGCAGACCTATGTCACTGAACGTCTGAGAAGAGCTCGCATGTATAAGCGAAGTACGGCAAGGAGATCAAGACTTCACCGGAGGGAGACGCCACACCAGCCGAGGAATAGCAGGAGATGACGGCAATAAATGAAAAGCAATAACTTGAAACCAGAATCGACAGTTTTATAATGCGTCGCACAGAAGAAGAAGCTTTCTTGATAAAACAATACAACTACTACAGCAATACAAGTAGCTCACTATACATCGACAGCTACTTAGAACAATTTATTATAAAACATATTTATCAAGCTATATGATGATGAAGACTACAAGTCAGGGGGCAAGTTCCCAATTCGACATTGTTAAGAAGATTGTAATGCAGCACTAAAAACCATGGAGGGAAGCTAATCTACATTCACGGAGTGGAAATTCAGAGTGGACCAGCCAGCATTTTTATAGCATGTAAATTATTTAATTAATAAACTTACAGGCACTGGTTAGTTTGCCTGCCCTTTTTATAGAAACTGATCATCTTTTCATTTCGCAATCGACATGCGGTAATACTGCTGGTTAGTTACTAGAACTCACTTAGTCTCAACTTCACCGTTCATGCTCTAGATCCGAGATTCTCGTCCTACCATCATGTTTAAGATGTTTGTTTGCTAGTAAATCTGTAACTAATTAGTAGTGCTATTGCATGATCGATATGTGCCGAGAGTTTCCTAGTTATCTACCTAGTAGGGAAGTGTTGATTTATCTGTCTGGGTATCAACGTCTTTTACAATCATTTCCAGCTCAGCGGTGGCTATGCGAGATTCAGGCACAGTACCAACTTAATCTCCTCATCATTCTATATAGGTCTATTGAGCCCGTTAGAGGAGGTATTCCGGGTACCATCCGCCGAAAAGATGGCACTTCGAAAGACCCCGTCCTTCGAACCCAAACTTCTGAGGATCGGGTGCATTTCTTTGTAGGCTTGCTCAGCACGAGGGGCTTGATCCAGGGGATCTGGGCCATTTAGCACGGAAACAGTCATAGACGCCCAAAGAAATACATCCGAAAAAACCAAAGCTAGCAATAAAAAGAGATCCAGTCTTAACCCTTAGCTACACGCATCTCTTTCACTAACATTCGTACACGCTAGCGGCACTCCATGCCGCAATATATTTTTTCGTTCTTTTTCGTAATTTAGTGACTTGCTAAACGGCTAAAATGGATTTGTATGGAGAATTATACTGAACCCATGAGAATACATTGAAAAAATCTTATCAGTATGTATGAAATTCTTATTAAAAATATATTATTGTGAGGGATGGGATAAGGGACATATTTACTAATGTAATAAAAAGTTCTTATCAACATTTATTGGACAACGGAGAAAAGATAATAATTTTCGCACTCAAAAGAGGTATTGAGAATTATTGGATTGAGATTGCCTTTTTTTTTTGTTTTTTTTTAGCGTATGGCTTTTAGTGCCGGGAGTGTCCGAGGACATGTTCGGCTCGCCAGTTTTGTAGCTGCTTCGAGACGGACACCCAACGGATGAGCTACAAGTACCGTTGGGGAGGGAAGTTGGAATGTAAGGACTCAGGAGTTGGAAGGTAGCGGCTGTGGCCTATAGTTAGGGACCAAACCCGGTATTTGCCTGGAAGGAAGATGGGAAACCACAGAAGACCATCTTCAAGGTTGCCGGCGGGGGGATTCGAACCTCCTCGCCTCCCGGATGTGAGCGACTGCCATCAGTCATGCCGTAACCACCACGGCTAACTCACCCGGTTGAGATTGCCCTATTTTTCAGGCTCATATTACAAGACATTGTATCTGATGCTCAACAAGCTCAAGAAATACACTAGAGTAAAAGAAAAACTGTTTGTCGGAATCATGTAGGCCTATACACTTAGATTCTTGGCTTGGAAAAGGACACTTTCTGCTAATTAACAGTACGAAATAATATACAGTGCCTAAATACACAAAATAACTCTGCTCTAGGACTTAAAAATCGAATAGATCCTCTTCATCCAATGACCCTTCTTGCTCATCAAGTTCTGGGAGCAACCTCTCAATCTCCTGTTTTTGACAGCCATGTCGAGACCTGTAAACAGAAGGCAAGCGTGCAGACTATGTGCTGACATCGATAATAATGATAGAAGCATAGAAAGAAACAACAAAGGTAAAATAAGTTAAATACTTACATTATTTCACAACGCCGATTCCAGCCAGTTGTTACACGCTAGTGGTACGGAATGCCGCATTCGCGCACCTCGCAACTTTGACAACCTGTCTCAGACTAACTGGGAACCAGACAGGCTCCGAACCTACCCCCTCCCCTGCAGCACATGTCGAACAAAGGATATAGTGGGCGATCTCACAGAACTCGTAAGTGTTTACCACGTCAAAAAAAAAAAAAATTGCAAAAAAAGCGGCACTCAGTGCCGCTTAGCGTGTATCTATGGGTTAAGTTAGATTCGTGCATGATTTATTCAAGTAAGACCCCTAATCTATTTCCGGGGGTCGAAATCGGCTAATCCGCTAATCTAATTACAATAATGAGTCGTCCCTAATTTGATGTTAAGGACCCCGCGAAATCCTAGTTAGATGAAAGAAATAGCAAAGCAAACTAGGCGCGTGGTACGTGAATAATTAACGCGTAGCAAATTTACAAATAAATGACTCGGCATAATTTACATTTAACAGCTAGCAAGTGCAATGCCTAGGTTAGGATGGTACCACGTCCACATTTAAATTACATTTAAATTTTATCTAATGCCTATGTGAACGAAAGTATTACGACGAGATGCGTCGTAAACGAATGCTTATTACCAAAGCTAATGATAGTTTGACCACTGACTATCAAAAACAAACAATTACATAACACTCTTATGCCTAATAGGAAACAATGGGATAAATACACTTGGGAATAAAGTAAACACTCTTATGCTAGCCTACCTTCGCGAATTGACATACTGTCTGTCGTCAATCGTCATCTCAAGCATGTAAGTTACGTTGGCAAAGCGCAATTACAATTGCGTCTTTCAAGCTTTAGGTCATGCGGGCCGCAAGTTCCTGACTATCCGTCCCGGAGATCCAATGTCGTCGATACAAGTAGTGTCAGCTCATTTAAAGTCATCTCCTACATGGAAATGAATTGAAGTCACGTTGTCGTTAAACAACAAGCAAATGGTTGTAAAGTTATAGCTGTAATTATTTAACAATAAATTAATCCGTTGGTTTAGGATAATTATGCTCTTGATTTATCAGAAGGTTTAAATGTTATTTAGTTAGTTGTATTAATGACACCAGTCGTAGGCTGCAATACGTGATCTCACTGGAGATTCACTCAAACACCTTGACTTCAACAAGTCATACAATAACACAGGTTAGCGCGTCTTACACCAACTGCGCGCGGCATCGGTCGTCTTAGCCTCAGCTTAAGAACGCCGGAATAAACTAAGGGTAAGGCGGACATTCATTCCGTCCTGCCAAATACCAAATAATGTGTCCACAGACACAACAATTACACTGGCTAGCCTAATTTAAACAAAGCTGGGTCAATGAACATGATATTTTAAACCTTTCTACAACACGCCAGATGAAGCAAAGTCATCGGCTCAAACATTTAAGGAATTCGCATAAGCGTGCGTTCCGTTACTCATAATAATAACAGGTGTTGACAGCTCCCAAAGCTGCTCTCAAAGCAAGGTTATTAATACTTGTGACCTTCAAAATTCCTAGGCTTGTGACATAAGTTAGCACACAAAAAGAAGTCAATAAAGTCGTCTTTCTCTTGTTTCTCGGGTAAACCGGTTATCAGCTGTGCGCGCAAGCAAGTCTCATCGCTTCGCGTCCAGCTCATAGCATAGCAAAGAATAGTGCTTTTAAAATGATCACTTATAATCCTGTATGAGCAAGAATTAAAGTACTGTAGTGCCCTACAGATTATCTAGCAATGTCTCATCACATCCCTAATATTGTTTCTTGGGATCACATTCCCTTCAAAAAGATATAATGTAAAATAATGTTCAAAGAGTAGAAATTGTAAGACATAACATTGTGCATTCTAATTGCACTGATATCCGAAGATATGTCACTCGTTCAATGTACATGTAGGATTTGATAAGTGTGGTTTGGCATTCTCCACAACAAAATTAAACATCTCACCTCTGCTGTGACGTTTTAAAATGATACGAAATCAGTTAGCTCCTCAGCCTAACAGTAAATGGGTTCGTTCCTCTCGAACTTCACGTGGTAAATAGTACACTATATTGATCAATAATTGGTATGACAAATTTTAAGAACATTAGGCTCTTTTTGTCGTCATGGAAGTATTTGTTTATTCTTCATACAGATATCGATATGATACAGATAGCGCCAAAGGTGTCTAAACCTCTGGTCACATGTGACTTACCACTTCTCAAACATCGACAAGTACACAGTTCTTGTACAGTACATGTAATATCGACTGTGAATTTACTTCAGCCGAACGTTCAACATAATATCCGTTTGCAAAGAAAGTACGTGAAATTTGAAAAACAATTCACATGCGGGGATGAAACTAAAATACTGTACAATTAGTAGGTACTTTAATTTAGCTATAATATTAACATTTTCGCTTTTTTGTGAGTCCCGCTTTTTCCACAGTATGTCCCATGTTTTTAGCAAGGTATTTTCAAATGTCCCAGTTTTTTAATCAAATAAAATGGGATACTTAACCGAAAACTTGACCATAATAATATTGCAGCTACACATACCACAATCACCCCCCGAAACACAAGTTGAGTCGTCCAGTTGCAAAACTCGTTTAATCCACTTGTGAATAACAATCATTTTCATGAGAAACGTTTCTCTGGACCTTGCCTCACGTATCGTTTGTGTTTGTTGTTTTCTCCTTTTTTTGTGCTTTGTGTTTTTGGTTTTTGGTTTTGTGATTGCTTTGTGCTTTTGCTTTTGAATTTTACTTTTTGCTTTTCTTTCTTGGTTATGTGTTTGTTTCCTGCTTTTACTTATTTTTGAATTTTGCTTTTTGCTTTGTGTTTCTTGTTTTTTGTTTTCTGAATTTGTTTTTGAATTTTGCTTTTCGGCTTCGTGTTTTTGTTTTAGGTTTTGTGTTTGTTTTCTGTAAAATCAAAATAAAACAAAATAAAATAAACAAAATAAACAAAACAAAATAAAAACAAAAAACAATTTAAAACAAAACAAAATTAAATTGAACAGAAGAAAACAAAATAAAATAAAGTAAAATAAAATAAAATAATTAAATAAATAATTTTACGAAATGATCCTTATCCATAAGTGGATTAAACGTGTTTTGCAACTGGACAACTCAGTTATGAGACTCACACCCAAGTAAACGGAGCTGATGCTCATTTTGCTGCACGCCTCGAAGTGAAGCAATAACAGTAACAAAATCCATCTTAGCAATTGTGAGCCAAGGGAGTATCAGTCATTTACAAGACTATAATATTGATTCTGGTAATATAGGTGTATGATACCACTGTTTCTGTAAAATCATATTATTTGTATTATCCGCAAGTTTTCGCTTGGATCCTCCTGTTCTAGACCAAGCAAGTGTTTTCCTGACCTCTAAATATGATCTAGTCACGTGATTCTCAGCGTCCATTTAAGCATGGATCTGATCGAGTCACTTAGTGGCTGGCCAACTTTCAGGCGCTGTGCGGCAGATTTTCGATTCGAGGCGAAGCAGAGTCTTGTGGTCAGAGGACGTCGTGACCTGGTGATACTTACTTGTGCTACGGTGACTACAAATGTATCAGCACGCCTCGTTGGGTAGTGGCTAGCTTTCTTGGTTATCACAGCGAGGCCCGGGTTCGATTCTCCGCTGTGTCAAGAAATTAAATACTAGTCTATGGGGTACACTCACCCTCTTGAGGAAAAATTGAGAAGGGATGGGTTCGATTCTCCCCTCAGCCATCCTAGAAGTGGTTTTTCATAGTAACACACTTCTACTCCTGGCAAATCCTGGGATAGTTCCTAAATTAAGGCCGCGGCCACCTCCTTTCCCAATCCTCACACTAATACAGCCACTGCAGTAACACAGGTTATCATACAAATTTCACACACCCGCGTACATGGGGATACATAACCATGATGTCTCAAAGCCCCTAAATTAATCAACAACAACAAATAAATTACTTAGGTTCTGGTAATTAAGATGGGAAATATCCAGGGAAACGTGACTCGACTGTTATTTAGATGTAAATTTCGAACAAAGGGACAGGTCATAGTAACAGATAAATCGATTCACAAACAATTCATTCCAAATGCATGTCCTCTGTTCTAAATCCAATTCTTCTCCTCCTCCCCCCCCCCCACTCCCCCGCCCCCCTCTCCCCCCCCTTAGGGGCTCACGATTAGTGGGATGTGGGTTGGTGACCACGGGACCCAAGCTTAGTCTGGCATTGCTTCCACTTTATTGTGCCAGGATCCTCACCGTTATCTTTCCTGTCGACCTCCCTTAGTCAACTCTTGTTCTATTCCGACCCCGACGGTATTAGGACATCTGTGACCTAGGGAGTCTGTAACCTGTTTTTCGAAGGGTATTTACGCCACTGACGTAAGTCAAATGGAAGCTATTTAATGTTTGTTTACGCGGCAACTTATTCAGCCAAGATAATTTTCATTTAACTAATTATTATTATTAATGTTTTTGGAGCTTTTTCTTAAAAGATTATAACTATACAGAAAAGTTTTCGATTTTATAGAAAACCCTATCAAGCGGATTATTCCGATCGACATTATCACAGTAAATTATTTGATCGCGGAGAGTTTCGAATTTTATTCAGTTAAGGGCTTATGGAGAGAGAGATGAGTCATCGGGAATTCTGCTACAGGAATAATCTTGTCGTGAAGCGATGATGCAACCGAGGAACATTTACAACTGGCTGTTTCAAGAAAAGGCGAGTTGGAATGGAACGGAAAATTTACAGTGTGCAAAGAACTTAATGACGGGAGTCTCGCGTGGGATCACAGCCAATCCGAGGAGACCGTACCAGAGGGAGGTGGTACACTGGAGGGGAACGGCCGGCGAGTGCATATAGTGAGCGCGCGCAGTGAAGAGGGAACAATTAACATTGTAAAACTTGTCCGAGGTGGACCCTCGTTTCGTAGGTTCCGTTGTGTTCGGACCGTAACTTGAACATTGTATTTTTGCATAGTCTACGGACTTCGTACTCGTGTTCGACGGCGAACATATCAGTACTGCTACTCTCAACTGACAAATTAGTCATGAGAAATACGTGAGCTCTTGTGAACAGGGAGTCAGCCCACCACTATCAAGCATTTAAATTCATCATTTTAACACCGATCTCCGCAAGAAACGAAGAAGATGGCGACGTCCAAGAGGCTGATGGAAGCTCTCTTGATTCATCACGTACGAGGGAAATGCTACTGCTATTTCCAATGGTAAGCGCGACTGACGCGGAACTACGTAATCTCTCTTTACATGGTCTCAGAATCAGAATTTCAGTAACTTCTTAGGTTGGAAATAATCATACATTCAATAATTCATCCGTCTCCAACGTCACGTAATTTTCCAGTGGAAAAATTAAAATCGTTATGCCCCATTTTAAATTATTATTATCATTATTAAAATTTGCCACTACTTGTTTATTTTATATATATATATAATAAATTCATTTCTTATACTATGCAATCTTTGCTTTCAGTAAGTAGCACTAGATATAGACCTAATTCTTTCTCCGGATACAATTGTTAGTTGGGTTAATGATCCAATCATACCACGGTCTGAGTGTCAAGATTCTTAAATATGTTCTGCCCGAGCTAGGTGTTTATAAATATAAATTTAGATTTCAACGTAGTGTTAAGGTCTTGGCGCCCATTAATACAACTTATCTTAGTCAGAATAAACGTTAATTAGTTACCCAACAGTGGGGACACTAGTAAAACAGTTACACGTGCCCGCAAAACGTGGGACTTGTTGTGGTTTAGCATCACTCACCCCAGTAAAAAGCGTTACATTTGTTGCCGGCACCGTGGGTCGAAAACCTAATAACATTTGTGGAAGGAGAAGGGTATATATTTCTGTGCCCGTATTTTGGGGGTCTTTTATTTGTCGGTGTGTATCAGCATGGGTAGTGTTTAGGAAGAGATGAAGTTGCGTAGTGGTCACCAGTTGGATAGTGAAGATACGAGCTGTATGTCTATTCTTGAGAATGAAAGCAGCACAGGGATGTCGGAGGTAAATCCCGATACTGAGGGGGGTAATCATAACGGTCAAGCAGGGTTAGAGAGTTTGCTTCTCCAGTTTATTCAACAAAATAAAATAAGTACAGACTCTTTAAATGCTAAACTTGAACAAAATAATGCTAAACTTAAACAAAACAGTAGGGAAAATAAAGAGAGTACAGGGGCTTTAAACGCTAAATTGGAACAGAGCAGTAAGGAAGTGAGCAATAAATTAATTGAGAAATTTGAAGAGAACAATCTAAAATTAGATAAGAAATTTGAGCAGATTAGCGGAGAAATCAGAGGGGTGATGGAAGAAAAAGCTAAAGAGATTATTGCAGATGTAACAGAAAATTAGGAAAAGTACAGGAGGAGCTGGAAAGTAGAATCAGTACACAGGCTGAAAATTTAAAAAACTAGTGCAACTTGAAACACAGCAGGTCAAAAAGCAATTGGGGGGAGAAATTGATAAAGTTCAGGTAGCAACTAAGGAGGTTAAAGAACAGCAGGGGGGTAGAATTTATAAAGTACATGCAGAAATAATTACTGAAGAGAATGATTTAAAGCAGAAGAATAATCAAAGTATTAGAATGATTGAGGAGAAACAGGCTAAATTAAGTGATAAAGTGGAAGCATCGGAAGGAAGCATTACGTTAACTGTAACTAACATTGAGAGAAAAGCTGAGGAGAAAATAGCTGAATTAGAATAAAAACTGAAAGCTAGAATTAGGCAGGAAAATAATCACAGTAGGCCAGTTTATATGAATAGCACACACAGGGAGATAAAGTTAGGGAAATTCAGCAATCGACAATGGTGTCCCATGGAATTTATGATCGCTATAGAAAACAAATTCAAGGAGTGTTTGGAAGATGGTAGTATTGAGTGGTGTCAGGTAGTTGAGATTTTAGAGCAGGCGTTTGTATGGGAGACGAGGAACTGGTTTGCTGTCTATAGAGACAATTTTGTGGATATTTCAGCTTTTAAAGTTAAATTTTGTGAGAAGTTTTGGAATGAGATTATTCTCAGCATCGTGAGGGAGTTGTGTGTGGGAAATATAACCCGAGAGGAAACTACACTATGACCGAGTACTTTAAGGACAGGTATTAACGTGTAAGTATCTGGATGGTTTGAAGGAGGAAAGTGATGTGGGCAGGCTATTACTTAGGCACTTTCCATATAGGATCAAGGAAGCTGCCTGTATCCAAAATGTAAAAACCTTTTTCTCAAGTGGAGACCTTATTAAGCAGATTCGATGCATTAGGAAGAGGTGGTTACGAGGAGAATTTCACTAGGAACCAAGGAAATAATAATAATAGGCCTAATGAAAATAGAAATCAGGAAGTTCAAGGGAACAGTGGCGAAGGGGCCAATGTCCAAAATAGGGGGAACCAGAATAATAATAACAACCAACAAAATCAGTACAGAGGAAATGGATATGGTACGCAGTACCAAGGTAGAAATAATGATTTCAGGGGAAATCAAGGCCGAAATAATGATTTCAGGGGTAATCAAGGGAGGAATTATAATAATAATAATTATAACCAGAACAGGGGTCAAGGAAGGGATCAGCCCAATGGTAATAACGAACAGAGAAATACCGTTAACACAGCCCAGAACAACCAGACCAGTGCAGTAGTGAGTAGTACTACACCATGCAGTAGCTGTACTTTAAACACGAACCAGGCTGCGATGTAAGGTCAGAATCTCAGTCTGTAACGTGCCCGGTCCATACGCTTATACAGGAACCCTATGACCTAAATGTAAGAAGAGAATTATTACGTGAACTAAATGATGAAGGTATTATTCAGGAAGTGGCTAGTAAGAGCCCCATTGTTAAATTTAACGTGTCCGAGGCGTACACGGATGTTTTAATTGATAGTGGTTGCATGAAGAGTTACATTTTACGATAAAATGAAAGGAACTGGAATAAATTTTGAAGAGATGCCAATTAAAAGCACTTTTGTTATTACAGCTATTGGGAAGAGGTCTAAGGTAATATCTAAGCAAGTTTTAGTAGACATTAAAATTAATAATCATGTAGAGAAGCAGATTTGTCTTGTAATTCCAAATTTAGTATTCAGTGTTATTTTGGGTTCAGATTGGCTAAGTAGAGTGTCTGGTAACGTATGTTATGAGGTAGGAAGTTTGAAATTTAATTGGAATGATTCTGAAGTAGAAGTAGCGTTCAACGACATTGTTCAGAGAAGTAGTGTTGTAGGTGTGAGTTGTACTTTGAATGAGATTTCGCCAGCCGTAGAGCGGGATTCTCCAAGTTTTGTGGGCAGTGTGATTACGAATGGTAGTCTAGAGGACTCATTACGTGATGCTGCATTTCAGGGAAATATGGAGGAAGAACAGTGTGTTCTCCTCTATGATGTGTTATTGTGTAATAGGAGAGTTTTTGAGGATCGCATTGGTAAGGCCAATTGCTATACGCATTCATTGAACGTTATTGATAGATCAGTATTCACAGGACTTAGATATCCTGTACCTTTTGCTTATCAGGGTGCAGTTGAGGCACAAATTAACCAGATGCTTGAAGATGGCATTATTGAGCATTCCAACAGTCCATATGTTAATTCTTTGATCACCGTGCCGAAGGGAGATGGCACAGTCCGTATTTGTTTAGACGCTCGTTTAGTTAACAGTAGAATCAGTTCAGACCAGCTGTAGTCCATGTCTATAGAGGAGTTGATGCAGACAATTGAGGGTAAGAAGTATTTCACTTGTGTAGATTTGAGTTCCAGTTTCTGGCAAGTGCCACTTATATATCAAGATTAGACCATTTACAGCTTTTAGTCATAAATATAACCTGTATCAATTTTGTAGAACACCTTATGATTTAAAGAGTAGTTCAGCTGCTTTAATCAGAGCATTAAACATCGCATTAGGGGATGACACAGGAGAGTTTGTAACCAATTACATTCATGATATGGTAATTAGTTCACGCAGTTTTGAGGAGTATATACGTCATTTAGATATTGTTTTTCAGAAGTTAGATCAGGCAGGGTTCTCTTTGAAACTGTCTAAGTCGTCATTCTGTCAGTCAGAAGTGACATTTTAGGTCATAGAGTGTCGAGTAGAGGTGTAACACCAGAGGAAAGTAGGGTTAATAAAATACTTAATGCAGAGGTGCCACAGAATGTTAAGCAGTTGAAAACATACCTGGGAATTTGCAACTTTTTCAGAATGTTCGTTCTTAAATACTCAGGGTTAGTAGAACCATTCAGGGAATTGCTTAAAAGTGGGACTCGGTGGAGATGGGAGCCCAAGCATGATCAGGCTTTTAGAGCGCTGAAGGAAGGTTTCGAGAAGGCTGTAGTGCTGAAATATCCTTTGAAAGATAAGGAATATGTGGTTATGACGGATGCTTCGCATATAGGTATTGCTGGAGTATTATGTCAGAGAGATGAAGAGGGTGATCTGTGCATTGTATCTTTAGCCTCGCGAGGACTTACTGCAGCAGAGAAAAGATACACTATTACTGAGTTAGAGCTTCTAGATATTGTTTTCAGTTTAGGGAAATTTAGAATGTATTTAGAAGGGGGAAAATTTGAGATCCATACAGATCACCATGCATTACTGTATATGAGGACTTGTAAACTCAGTTCTAACAGAGTTAGTAGATGGATTTTTGCACTGCAGGAATACGAATTCACAGTTAAATATATTAAAGGTAAAGATAACATTCTTGCAGATATGCTATCAAGGGACTCTAAGTTATGTAGGGATTATCCTGTTGTCAAAGCAGAGGACGGTATTTTATTATGTGCATGTGTGGACAGTAGCAACAGGGCATCGTTACAGACACTGAGAAACATGTTGGTAGAGCAAGGCGATGACGTTAATTTAAGGGAGCCACTGGCTATATTGGAGTCCGGTGAAGAAGAGTGTGTGAAAGTAGGGAGGTTCACGTACAAGATGCAGGATGGGCTTCTTGCACGGAAATGTAGGAAGAATCGCTGGGCAATATGTGTTCCTGCCACTTTACGGGAGGAACTAATTTGGTTCATTCTAAGGAACTAGGACACTTTGGTGCTACCAATGTCTTCTATGAAATTGGTCGTGACTTTATTTGGAATAAAATGGGAAGGGATGTTAGGAGGATTTTAGCTAAGTGTGACACCTGTCAAAGGAGCAAGTATCCAGTTAAATATTTAGTGGGGGAGAGATCTGCCGTTCTCACCAGTAGTCCCGGCGAACTACTGTGTGTGGATTTATTTGGCCCGATAGTTAAAGGACAGTACGGCTACGAGTACATTTTTATAGTTATTGATGCTTTTAGTAAGTATGTCAAGCTATATCCGCTAAGGAAAGCCACGGGACTAGCGTGTAGCCGTCTGATCATTAATAAGTATATACCTGAGTTTGGCCTTCTTCTCAGGATACTATCTGACAGTGGACCACAGTTTACTGCAAAGAAATGGAGAACCAGTATGCAGGAAGCTGGTATTTCACAAGTTCATTCCTCTGTAAGGTACCCTCAGGGTAATTCTGCAAAGCGTCCATTAAGGGAAGTGGCCCGTCTTTTTCGGACTCTAGTGCAGGACAAGCATTCGGCCTGGGTTGGACATCTTCCCAAAGTCAAGACTTGGCTGAATTCTGTCCAGCATGAGAGCACGAAATTGATGCCATACGAAGTTCACTTCGGAAAGAGACCACAAAATGGACTAGCGAGAGTATTGGGTTTAAATGAGGTAAAACAACCGGGGATGGATTACATTGTCCAGTTGGCGAAACAGAATTTATCTAAGTCAGCACAAAAGAGAATTCGCCAACAAAAAGAAACTAAATTTGACCGATTAGAGCCGGGAGACAGAGTCTTACTTAGAGTGCCGAAACAGTCGAATAAGCTAGAGAAAGTCCAAGTTCTTCTATCTCTACGAGGCCCCATTTATAGTTTGAAAACGTATTGGCAAACAGCATATGTGCTGGAGGATGGTAAGGAAAACAGATTATACGGGACGTATAATATACATAGTCTACGAAAATATGTGTGTTAAAGTGGGTGTGTTTAGCTGGAGAGCCAGCCTATCAAATGAGTAAGGGAGGTATTTGGTGCGTGGGAGATCTGGTCTTCCAGGCAGGCGTATCAGAGGTCACAAAGGGGGTAGAATATAAGAAATTGAGAGTTTTAAGGTACAGGGAAATATGAAGGGATTGTCGGATGCTGTTGAGCACTAAAATGTCTCGATACACCAAAGCCTGAATTTGGTAGCGCTGGCGAATTCCCATTTGTCTCCAGGAGATGGGTGAGCGCTTGTACAGGGCATGTTTGCTTAAGGCGTCCACGAGACAAAAGATGGGCCACCAGAATGCGAGACAGCCCTTCATGAAACTCATACATAACAGCACACGTGATTCCTGTTTACGGCCTCGCCATGTAAGATCTGTATGTGTGAATTTAAGGTAAATAGTACATAGGTATTATTTGAGGGTGGTGGCAACTCGGTCAGGATCGTGGAGAACTGGTCTGGGTTGTGCGCTGATGAAGGTGTGAGGCATGGTGGGTGATGAATTAGTATTAAGTAGAATATGGTCGACGGGAACTCAGTAAGACAGGGCAATTACGGCACAGAAATATTTGGTGTTATATGTAATGCGCACGTACTGATTTTATTTTCAGAAGTCAATAGTAATTTTATCTAATACACAGAGAGATTAAGTATTATGGTCACGATGCGCAGCCACAATAGTGTGATCGTGTGCTCGTGTGATCAGTGAAATTAAGTTACACCAGAAGAAAGTGACAACCATTGATGTCAGGAAGTTCTGTGGTGGTATATGTATCAGAACACCTTTGATGCGTGTGAAGTGACATCTTGTATACACAGTGCTCACACATTATTTATGTATATCTTTCCTAACATAGAGATATTTGAGAAGCGGGAATATCCGTGGAACATTTATTGGAATGAAAAAACATAGGACTGATTGCCTAGGGCAATCCAATACTACAACAGACTTTGACGCAAAGTGCGTAAAGAAAATTATGAGGGTATATATATAGTTATAGTCACGGTAAATCACTTGATGATCCGAGACGAAATGTAACCTGTCTTTCGAAGGGTATTTACGCCACTGACATAAGTCATATGGAAGCAATTTAATGTTTGTTTACGCGGCAACTTATTCAGCCAAGATAATTTACATTTAACTTATTATTATTAATGTTTTTTGAGCTTTTTCATTAAAGATTATAACTATACAGAAAGGTTTTCGATTTTATAGAAAACACTATCAAGCGGATTATTCCGATCGACATTACCACAGTAAATTATTTGATCGCGGAGATTTTCGAATTTTATTCAGTTAAGGGCTTATGGAGAGAGAGATGAGTCATCGGGAATTCGGCTACATGAATAATCTTGTCGTGAAGCGATGATGCAACCGAGGAACATTTACAACTGGCTGTTTCAAGAAAAGGCGAATTGGAGTGGAACGGAAAATTTACTGTGTGCAAAGAACTTAATGACGGGAGTCTCGCGTGGGGTCACAGCCAATCAGAGGAGACCGGACCAGAGGGAGGTGGTACACCGGAGGGGAACGGCCGGCGAGTGCATATAGTGAGCGCGCGCAGTGAAGAGGGGACCATTAACATTGTAAAACTTGTCCGAGGTGGACGCTCGTTTCGTAGGTTCCGTTGTGTTCGGACCGTAACTTGAACATTGTATTTTTGCATAGTCTACGGACTTCGTACTCGTGTTCGATGGCGAACATTTCAGTACTGCTACTCTCAACTGACAAATTAGTCATGAGAAATACGCGAGCTCTTGTGAAGAGGGAGTCAGCGTAAGTGGCTAACGGATTTTGGATCCACCACTATCAAGCATTTAAATTCATCATTTTAACTCCGATCTCCGCAAGAAACGAAGAAGATGGCGACGTCCAAGAGGCTGATGGAAGCTCTTTTGATTCATCACGTACGAGGGAAATGCTACTGCTATTTCCAATGGTAAGCGTGACTGACGCGGAACTACGTAATCTCTCTTTACATGGTCTCAGAATCAGAATTTCAGTAACTTCTTAGGTTGGAAATAATCATACATTCAATAATTCATCCGTCTCCAACGTCACGTAATTTTCCAGAGGTAAAATTAAAATCGTTATGCTCCATTTAAAATTATTATTATCATTATTCAAATTTGCCACAACTTGTTTATATATATATATATATATATATATATATATATATATATATATATATATAATAAATTCATTTCTTATACTATGCAATCTTTGCTTTCAGTAGGTAGCACTAGATATAGACCTAATTCCTTCTCCGGATACAATTTTTAGTTGGGTTAATGATCCAATCATACCACGGTCTGAGTGTCAAGATTCTTAAATGTGTTCTGCCCGAGCTAGGTGTTTATAAATATAAATTTAGAATTCAACGTAGTGTTGAGGTCTTGGCGCCCATTAATACAACTTATCTTAGTCAGAATAAACGTTAATTTGTCACCCAACAGTGGGGACACTAGTAAAACAGTTACACGTGCCCGCAAAACGTGGGACTTGTTGTGGTTTAGCATCACTCACCCCAGTAAAAAGCGTTACAAGACTTTCACTTTCCCGCCTTAATTGGCCCTTGTCTCATCTTTCCTGATCTCTCATTCTTCAAGGGGTCAGACCTCATGTTTGATTTTCCTGATTTCCCCTGCCTTCTGCTGACCACTTCTGGTGCTTCTTGGATAGTGCTACACCCTCAAGGGCTCATGGCTGGGGAGTTTGTTATTTGGCAACCCCGAGGGGTTCCTGAGAAGGGTCAAGCTTTCCCCCTTGTTCCACTACCATTGTGGCGGATCCTCTCCTCTTTCCCTTTCCTCTTTAACTTTCATGGCTCTCCTTCCTTCCAAGTCCCTCAATTCACATTCTTCGAGGGTTGAGGGCATTTCCTTTCCTCCTGTCTATTATTTACATGCTTCTCCTTTTTGTTTCTCATTTCCTCTTCTAGTTTGTAAGTTAGTTTTGTTGTAGGTTTCATTTGATCATTTTTCATTTTCACTGTCACCCAAACCATTAGGGGCCGATAACCTAGATGTCAGGCCCCTTTAAACAACTATTATCACCATCATCATCATCATCATCATCATCATCATCATCATCATCGTCATCTTTGTTCCTCAGTACAAGCCCTAGTCCTGGCATCGTCTATGACATGGCTATCCAGCTCAACTCCTCGTGCGTCGATTCGGAGTTGCTAGGCTGTGCTTCAGAGGAGTTGCTGCCCGATGTGAGAGAGGTAGCTATAGTATGGAGGGGAGGTGTGAGGAGTTTCCAGATTTATTTATTTAGCGTATGGTACAGAACTCATCACAATACATATTATAGTACAATGATATTAAAACAGGATTGGCTAACTTACTATTTACTAGGCTAAACTCAGATAAGGGTCACAATGTCAGATTTACATCCTTTATTTAGTCGATGAATTTCTCTGTAGCTATCAGGAACTCAACTGAAGCCCCAGGGAAGGCTGTTAGTGGACAATCTTGTGTAATATGCTGAATAGTTTGTCTATCAGCAACTCAGGTACGTTTCGGTGATGGAATTTTCCTCCACTTGTGAAGAGAGTCCGCGCATCTGCCACAGTTTGTACTAATTCTATTTAAGGTAGACCAAATTTTTCTGGGAAGTTCAAAACCCGGAGGCTTGGTTGTAATACATGGCATAGTTTGTTGTTCCGGTGTGGCAGAGATCGACCAGAACTGCTTCCAAAGGGCAGTCATGTTGAACCCACTTTCAACGAGCCTTCGTGCAGTAGTCAGAGGAGAGCGAAGTATCTTCCTACTAATATCACGAAGATCATGGTGCACGGGAAGATAAGGATTTTTGCAGACGGCACTATACACCTTCGTAAGTGCATGCACTCGTCTCATACTTGGAGGTGGAATGTGACTAAGCACTGGCTTGTCCCTGAAATGATGCGCATAGATTGGCTGAGTTTCCAGAGTGAACACCAGACAGGACAGTCAGGTGGTCGGGACAATATGCAGCCAAGCATTGAGCCGTTAGTGGGCACACCTGTTCAAAGGGCACAACCTGGTTAGTCCAGCTCATTTGTAATCACCGTATTTTACACCACTCAAAGTGTGTCTTCAAGAATATTGGAACTTCATGTTTCGAAATTAGATGGCCCAGAATTGAAATGATAGGGCTAATATTGACATTGGAAGCATGCTACCGTGAAAAACAATAATTAGTGTGATTTCACCCCCTGTTAGGTCTCATCAGACACCCTCGCTCAAGCTTCCTCACGGATCTTCATCTGCTCTGACTTGTTACCAGACAACTACCTTCATTAACTTTCACTGTTCTTAATGCTTTTATTTTCCTTAATTAGTCCTCTCCTCGGAGAAATAAGATTAAGGATGGAGAAAATGCGCTGTACTTATTCAGTGTCAGCAAGACAGAAACATTTTTTTTTACGAATTACAAATACCTAGCAGAGTGCGGCTTCGGTGACGTAGTCGGTAGCATGCTGAACTGCTATGCCCATGATCGTGGGTTAAAACCCGGCTGAAGTCGTCGGACCTTTAAGAGCGTTCAAATCCTTCAGTATGCCTTCCTTTGGAGGTGAAGTAAAGCTGGTGGGCCCATGTCATAGATTTATGGTTCGTAATGGAACCTACCACTGCAATTGTTATTGTGTCGCAAAATTTGTTGGTTGTATTTGGCTGGTTAGAAACGCTCTATCAAGTTCCAACATTCGCCGCTAGGTGTTAGTAGCAGTAGCATCTAGTAGCCAACGTTGGAACCACTTGAAATTGAACTTGTTAGGGCGGTAACGTTCTCGCCTGCTGGGCTCAAGGTTGCAGGATTGAATCCTGGCGCAGTCAGTTGGTATTTGAAGGTGCGCAAATATGAGGGAGCCTGTCAGTAGATTTACTGGCACGTTAAGGATCCCCTTCGGGGCAAAATTCTGACACCTCGGCGTCTCTAAAAACCACAGTAATTAATAGGGACGTAAAATAAATAACATTATTATTGAACTTGTTGGGAACCCTCGGGCGTTCAATCAAAAATACCCATCTATGGCTATTGACTGCAATTCATATATAATTAAAATACCTAGCAGAAACAAATGCCGTGAATGAATACACCATAGGTGTATTTGATTTATCTCATGGCTAAGAATATATTACTTGTTTGTTGCTGATTCATTTAGACGCTTTGTGGCATCTGGGACAAGTAGCCCCGAGTAGCCGGGTATGTGTGTGTGTAGAATCTGTTTGATAACTTGTGTCATTGTGATGACTGTAGTAGAATAACTGAGACTAGCATTAATAAGCAGATGACCGTGTTTGCCACTGAAAAAGACTTTAAAATATGTTTTCATTCAAATTATATTTAGTCCTCCCCACTGCAAGATATCTCAATGATATTTCATAATCAGAACTGAGGAACCTTAACAAACAAGGTAATGTAAATAAGACACCATATAATGATCGCGTGGTTGTTGCCACATGAAAGGTCACGTCTGAGGCTTTCCCACACCCAGTAATTTTTATATGTTTAGCCTACTTTCGATTTTTGCAAAAAATGAAAGTAGACTTATGAGATCTACACAGGGCCAAAAATTGTGTCTCGGTGTGTGTGTGTGTGAGTGTATGTGTGTACTCTGAATGTCTGCCCCTCCCCCTATCAATTCGAACACGGTGAAACCGAATTCAACGAAATTTGGTACAGAGGTAGAACTAGCAAAGGGCACCTCAGTGTCATGTTTTATATCGCCGCCATCTTGACCGAAACGTAATGGCGGCTATCCAAATGTCCCAAGCTTAAATCAAATTACGACTAACCTATCATTCGTACTAAAACAAATTTTGCAACAACCTATATTTATATGGCGAGCGTCTTTTGACTAAACTAAAAGGTCATCAGCTCAATGGTTTGCAGATGGCGGCCATGTATTGAACCCATGTAAATTGGTTCAAGCGTCGAATCCATAATTTATTGGCAAAAGAAGAGAGGAAATAATACAGTCTTTAGAAAAACTTGGAAAGATTTTAAGAAGTGGGCTGTTATAATGTGGCACAAGAATGGGTGACCACGAGTCATGCGGACGTGAGATCATGCTTGACGCATCGATAGGAGCTGGCTCATGATTATAAATAGAACGATAAAAACTTTCCACGACGAGTAAGAGAGAAGAGGTTTCGGAAATAGACCTTACTCAGCTAGAAAATGACAACCTCGCAATGGTGCAAGAAGAGAAATAATTAGAATTAAGCCATTTGCGAGCATTTAATTAATGAAAGAAACACATCATTGTTGATCATTCTGGAGTAGAGATTTTTGTGTGGGGAAAAAGTTTATAATATTTGCACAGGAAAGAACTGCAAACGTAGCATGACGTCGTCAGTAATTCCCCGAGACCAGAGTTGGTAGGGATGGAAAAATAAACCTCAACGCCCACATATCTGAGGAGACAAATTATTTAATATCTTGGAATTGTATGATCGATTTTCATGATCAAAGAAACCAGTTTACGTTTAGAACAAGAGCTTTCCAGAGATATATTTTTCAAAATTATATGACAATTACTTTAGAAGTTAGTGCTGGAGAAGACGCGGATTTTATCTTTTTGCCGCCGAATACGATATAAACCCTGGAGGTGCCAGGAGGAGCATGCAGTCTTTACCAGACCTTGAGAGGTCGTGTTACGCTGTATCACCAACGAGCACCCCGTATGGGAGTGGCCGTGCAGTATCATCATCAGTATAGCCGTGTGAAGACGCATTAGAATCCTAGTATAGGAATAATATCGGCAAGCTTCAGACTTTATATAGTTCACAAGTATAGTCAAAGTTAGACTGTGGACTTGAGAAATAACAGGCGATAGGTACTCGAATATAATAGTTCAGTTAACGAACCGACGCATCATAAGGTTTCGAAGTACCCAAGGAAAGTGAAATAAACAGTTCTATCTACGATAAGGAACCCGAGCAGGGTAGAACGAAATAATAACGCCTAGTGTTCCTGAAATCAAGGTGACTAGAGCGCAGGACGATAAAAATTAGGAATTGTAGTTCCAGGCTTTGTCTAGGTAGACAAATGAACAGTTAAACATTGGGGAGTACTCCAATAAGCTACGAATCAAGGTAACAGAAAGTACAAGGAAATTACTAGGTCATCGATAATCAGTTCGAGCGATCGAGATAGTAATACATCAAGGACAGACTTTTAGTAGACGAACAACTTAGCGTCTAGCAAGATACAACATCGTGCAGGAAAGTTATAGGAGCCGATAGTCAAATCCAGGATTAGAAGATCAGCCGTTCCAGTGAGGTTTAGTTCGATCGAGACTTTCCATCATCTCGTCAGATTAGGAAGCCGACGTGCTATAGTGCAACCCTTGGAAATGGGAAAGGAAAAGAAATCACGTGTGTAAGGCGAATAATTAACGCCCAAGTGATAAAAATTTTATGTAATGTAAATATAGTGAGATTTTTTAGTGTAATATTTTAGTGAATTGTATTGTGTTAAGTGAAAACGAATACAAAATGGTATTCGTTATGTTCCAAGTGATTAAGGTAAATATTTTATGTGGTGTTAAAAAAGTGTCATTGAGTGTAAATGTAACCATGAAAATGGCTTAAGAAAAAGTTGGTGGGCGAAAATGTTCCATCGCTGGAGAATTCGGTCGCTGTCCGTACCGTCATGTGAGTAACTATTTCATTATTATGTGTTTGGGAAGATTTGCGTATAATCCTCATGAGAGAAAGAGTAGGGATGTTTAATAACTGGTGAAAGAATGATTGCGCGATCTGAACGATTAATTTGTGAGAAATATAATAAATATGTGAAATATAAATGAATCCCTTGTGGAATGTATTCAGTAAAATATCAGTGTAATTGATAAATGATATAAATATGAGAAAGCAAGCGTAATAATAATAATAATAATTATACAAATTAATGAATATTGTGATAAATTTTATGATAGTAGTAGCTTCCGAGCTCCTTTAGATGAATTAATACATGTTATGAATACATGTTCTTTACGGTAAAAATGATTATTGTTAAGGGAAGGAGAGTAATATATTTTGAGATGTAGATCAAACGTTGATTTTGAATTTATTTAGTTCTTAGAAGGCAACTTGGCTAATTAATGTATGAGCGCCATGTAGCGCATTGAAGTAATTTATCACGCTAGGAATGCGTTGAAATGCTCGGTAAAAGTAATTATGAGGGACAGTTAGTCGTGGGGAGTGAACTATTATAAGCCCTCAAAGTTGTGATAGTGATCACGAGGCATTGTGTGATATATGTTAAAAGGGTGCTATTTATGTTGTATTATGAGCGCTGGTAAAAGGCGAGGCCTGCCTTAAGTCGCTAATGGTATAAGTCCTCCAAATTGGGATACTGCTCCCGAGGCATTTGAAAGGATCGAACTTAGCGTCGTCCGTGTTGAAGTCCCTTAAATATTGGTCATATTATTGAATTTTTCTTACCCCTCTAATGAGGACACTTCATAATTATTATATACCGAAGCTAAGAGAATAGGTCTGTTGAATCTAAATATGTTGTTGTATGAATTTGTATTAGAAGCCTTGTCATTCAGAGAATTGCATTTGAAACAGCTGTGTGGAAAGCTGATGTAGCCAGTCCCTTGTGAAATTGAGACTGTGAGCTCTCTTCTCTCCCTGCAATAAATCACGCCAAGTAGTTAAGATTAGACCCTTACCCTCTGGTAGTGCGGTAGGTTAGGACGGACTGTTTGAGTCATAATATACACAGAAGTGTTTAGAGATTGTTTGAACGACCCGGTCTTTGAACCGAGGTCCCTTTATATAAATTATTATCGCTTGCAGAGTTCAGATCGTTGCTTTCTTATAATATACTGGTCTTTTAAGACAAAAATGATAAATCGCTATCTTTATTGTTCAATAATTCAGTGATTCACGAGTTCTATTGAAGCCATTAGATTCCGGGAGTAATCTTAAGTTTGACTTGTTCAGTAGACTTCTGTAGCTCGGGAGTACGCAGATTTTTCCCAATCACGGTAGTGAGTTGTTGGCTTGAGAGAGAGGGATGGTAACATATGAGCATTGTGAAAGCCCAAAATTAATTGATAATTAGCCATACTTTGATAATTATGATTAAAAGATATACTCATGTAAATAGTTATTGATGTGTATAAAATTGATAGCACAGTGTATGTAAACATTACCGAGCCATTTGGAGCTCTTTATTTTAAAGAATTTGAATTGACACCGTATGGAAGTGAAACTAGTTGAAGTTTGTTGGTTTTTGGAAAACCAGTCATTATGATTTTGTAAATTGTTGGATATGAATTCCTTGTTCAATTTCGGACAAGTGTGAAGTGGAGTGTCAGTATTTTTATTTGTTTAATTTTTGTAGCGCCATATTTTTGGATAATTAAATGTTTTAATATTAGGATTTTATTTTTATTTTTGGAAGTGTATCCTTTGCTTAGTCCAAAGTGTGTAAGTCACAGAGTGGGAGAACAAACCATGAACCCCGATACTCCCGATTGAGCATTGCTGGCAAACTGTGATTTGCATATTTCATTGTTGAATGGGCACAGTATGTGTGCAAATCGATTCTCCCTATCAATTCAAACACGGTGAAACTGAATTGAACGAAATTTGGTACAGAGGTAGCGCTAGTAAAGAAACCCTCAGTGTCATGTTTTATATCGCCGCCATCTTAACGAAAACGTAATGGCAGCCACCCGAATGTTAAAAGCTTAAATCAAATTACGACCAACCAGTAGTGTATTTGTAACAGTTCAGATGCCTCCTCCTCCTCACCCTCCTCACAAGATGGCGGCGGTGCGATATCTCTCGAACGCATGGTCGGATTTCGACGAATGAGGCATCATTGAACTCGGACTGACACTCCCTTTCCAATGGACAACATATTTCCACACCAAAATAAACCCTACCCCTACTAGGGGGTGAAATTGTAATTTTTTAGAGAATCTCTCTTTCCAATTAAAACATGTGAGCGTTTGAATGCCAATACGGAATGAAACGTTGTTCTACATAAGGTGCATGTGTACGGTGGATAGCCACTATGAATTAACATGCTTGTTTTTGTTTTTTACGCATGCCCACTCATGGCTTTTGAAGAGGGTGGGGGAGTGGTTCCCTGTGGACGAGTCCTTGTTGACAGGTCATTGTTGACAAGTCATTGTTGACGGGTCCCTGTGGACTGGTCATTGTGGACGAGTCCTTGTGGACGAGTCCTTGTCCCTTTGGACTGATCCCTTTGGACCGGTCCCTTTGACCTGGTCCCTATGGACTGGCTCATGAATTTATTTAAATTATGTCAAAGGGTCTAACTACATTTGTGTGTGTTGAACTGACGTTGTTCACCACTAGTATAATGTGATAACGATATGAAAGTAAAGTGACGAAATACATGTGAACATACAAGGGATATAACTTGGTGGATGGATGTGTTCTAACGAGTCATTTGTAGTTGAAAGAGAATAATACATGTTCTTAAGATGTTAAAACTGAGGAGATGGTATGTGCAGTAAGACATCTTGTTATATTTCCTGTGTCATATTACAGACATGGCAGAGAGCGCACAGATCTGTTGCTATTACTAACGCTGCAGTAATTTGAAACCGCAAGTGTTTATTAAGACAAAGGGTGATGATCATGCAAAGTTAGCAGTTATTGGATATTACACAGGTGTTCCTTCCGGTGTCATGTTGCTGACATGGCAGAGAGCGCACACTGCTGTTGCTATGACTGACGCTGCAGTAATTTGAAACCTCAGGTGTTGATCAAGACAATGGGTGATGATTATGCAAAGTCAGCAGTCATTGGATACCACACAGGTGTTCCTAGTGTGCTTTGGACTCTCAGCTGTATTGGGAAAGGAATTGCAATGATCTGCAAAAAACTGCTGACACGAGCGATGAGAGTTTATATAAGAGGGGTGTCATAAATCTCCCTACTGTCAGTCTTTATTACTCGCTTTGAGTGAACAGTGCTCTATTACTGCTCAAGAGTTGTAAAAAAAAGCCGTTTTGGTAGAAAATCATTAAATTATTTTGCAAGGTAAGTACTTATTATTAATGAATTGTAGTCTTTTATTACTAATTGATGTTGAAGTTATAGATTGGAATGTATTTATTGATTGATTGACTGATTGATTAATTTGTTTACAGATAATTGGGTACCTGTAGGTTACCAGATTCCTACAATCTGTTCATTCAGTGGCAGCAGTTGATCAATTATAAAAAGGTAAGTGCCCCTCTAATAACTTTTAAACAGCTAGAGTATTATTTTCCAATATTCACCACTACATGTCAGTGAAAATGGTATATTTAGCAGTCAAAAGTTGGAACTACTTGACCATGATGTGTAAAGCTAAATTTGTAGGTTAGATTTTGATTACCACTCTATTAAGTCCGAATGTTCATTGCTAGGTGTAAGTGACAGAGGGAATATTTAAAGTCTTAACCTCAGTTCACTTAACTTTACCTAACTTAACCTTGTCATGTGACATGTTTTACAAGTTTAAACTTGTTTTAAGACTGACTATGACGTCACACTTAGGTCACTTAACTGACGATCGCTGGTTTCCAACATGTGACATGTTCTACAAGTTTAGACTTGTTTTAAGACTGGCTATGACGTCACACTTAGCTCACATAACTGGCGATCGCTGGTTTCTATCACGTGACATGTTCTACAAGTTTAGACTTGCTTTAAGATTGGTCATGACGTCACACATAGCTCACTTAACTGGCGATCACTGGTTTCTCCCACTCTATCAAGTTCCAATGTTCACCGCTAGGTGTCAGTGACAGTTAGAACTACATAAAGTTAGACTTGCTAGGAGTTCACAGATGATCGATTTAAATACCGTGCTATAACCATTGACTGGAATGTAATTAAACTATTTATATTGTACTTTTGTTTATCATTTATTAACATTTATGATTTCTTTCTATTATAGGAAATTTCGAAAGGGATCATCATGTTCAAGTGTGGTGACTGTAAGAAACAGTTCTCAAGACCTGACAACCTTCATCGACACGCAAATGTTAAACATGACATTAAAATGTTTGTGTGCAGTCATTGTGCTACCACATTTAACAGACAAGATAATCTTGCACGTCATGTAAATTTAATGCATGTTAGTTCAGCACCATTTTCATGTTCAGTTTGTGAACTTGGTTTTTCTGCTGTTAAGCGATATCAATCCCAAATGGTTGAAGTGCATGGTGAACAACAAGAATTAAAAAATGTAAAACCAACAACTAGCACGGAACCTTTAAATGAATGTGACGCTCAAAAGCGTAAACGTTCTCAAGATTGTGAAAATAGTTGTGCAACATAAAGAAAGAAGAATGGTGAACCTTCGATAACACATTGTGATGTATGTAATATAGATATACCTTCTTCATTCATTCATGGACATTTACGCAGTATTCATCATAAAAATAACGCTTGCCATGAAAGAAATTCTGGAAATGTTCAACAAATTGGTAGTGCATTTAAAAGTCGAATTGCTAGTTATAGACTTTATAGTAAATAAAAAACTCAAAGTATTGAATCATTTTTAAAAAATGTTCAACCCACTGTGTTTGGCTTAGTAGAAAATGTTTTATTAGAGCATAAAACAATTAAAATTAATTTTGAACTTTTTGGACTCTATGTAAAAACTGGGAGCGAAGGTGAAATTACGGATATCAAATCTTTTAATACAACAAACATAATTGTTAGCGAATCAACTAATATTAGTGATATATACCAAAATATTTCAAGTGCTATCATTGTGAAGAGTGAAGAGTTCCAGGAAAGGGAGTCAGGCTGGGCGTTAGTTGAAGTACTTTATTTAGAAACCAACATGAATAAATACAACCCCCTTCGAGCATCATCATACGTTGATTTGCCAGGATGGATCAAACGTAAGCACGCTTGTGTAAACGTTATGAATAATGATGACGCATGCTTTGCATGGGCTGTAACCTCAGCTCTCCATCCAGCAGTGAGGGACACGATGAGTACATCATCATATCCTCACTATTCTTCAGTGTTAGATTTAGAAAAAATGGAATTTCCTATGGCGATAGAAAACATTCAACGTTTTGAAGAGCTGAACAATGTAAGTATTAATGTTGATGGAATTGAAAATAAGAGAATAGTAGGTCCTCTATATTATACTCAGGAAAAAAAGGATATTCATGTAAATTTACTGTACATAACTAAAGGTGAAAACGCCCACTATTGTTGGATAAAACATTTAAGTAGACTTGTCAGTAGTCAGATAACAAAATGCGATGGTAAAAAGTGGTTGTGTGATGGTTGTTTGCTACATTTCAGAAAAGGGGATCAACTAACTCAACATCAAAAATGGGGGTGTAATCATGTGTGTACGGTATTACCGACTCCTAAAAATAACATTCTAAAATTTAAGGATTATGAGAAACAGCTTCGAGTACCATTTGTTATATATGCTGACTTCGAGGCTTTGCTAAAACTATTTAATACATGTTCATCGAATCCAGCCCAACCTTTCACCAACACTACTCACATTCATGAACCTTTTAGCTTTGCATATTATATTAAATGTAGTTATGATGACCCTTTAAATAAGTTTGAGCTCTATAGAGGACCTGATGCACCTAAAGTTTTTATGGAAAGGCTTGAGAAAGATGCCATCCGTATATCCTCTATTTTAAATACGATCATTCCAATGGAGCCACTAACTTCATCAGAGCAAATGAATTTTAAAACTGAAACTAATTGTTTTATATGTGGTGAATGTTTATATACAGATAGGGTTCGCGATCATGACCATTTAACAGGAAAATATCGTGGTGCTGCTCACCAAGAATGTAATTTAAATTATAGAGCAAGTAAATTCATTCCGGTCATTCTACATAACGGTAGCAAATACGATAACCACTTTATCGTTAAAGAATTTGGAGCTTCAGATGTGAAAATTGATGTGATTGCAAATAATAAGGAACAATACATATCGTTCACAAAATACATCAAAATTAGCAATAAAAAAAACCATTAAACTGCGATTTTTAGATTCATTCCACTTTATGCCGAGTAGTCTTGATAAGCTGGCTAGTAATTTAAAATCAAATCAGTTTCATGAAATTCAACGTGTCTTTCCTAAAGAAGATGATTTTAATTTGATTCGTCAAAAGGGTATAATCCCTTATGAATATATTAACTGTGTGGAACGTCTTGAGGAGTGTTCTTTACCACCGAAAGATGCATTTTACAGTTCCTTAAACACAAGTCATATCAGTTATCAGGAATATTTACATGCCAACGTGTATGGACACAGTTCGACATTCAAACTTTAGGAGAATTTTCAGACATATATTTGAAGACAGATGTGTTGTTATTAGCAGATGTTTTTGAAAATTTTCGGAATGTTTGTATGAAAACTTATGACCTTGATCCTTGTCAGTATTTCACTGCTCCTGGGTTAAGTTTAAGTTCAACGTTGAAAAAAACGAAAGTAAATTTAGAATTAATGACTGATATAGACATGATCAATTTTATAAAATCATCAATTCGAGGTGGATTAAGCCAATGTAGTGGACGGTACTCTAAAGCGAATAATAAATACATGCCTAGCTACAACCCTTGTGAAGAGTCAAAGTATATTGTCTACCTCGATGCAAATAACCAATATGGTTGGGCTATGAGTCAATATCTACCACTGAAAGATTTTCGCTGGCTGACACAACCTAAAATTGATGTCTTACATGTTGACACTCTTAATGATAACGACGATAAAGGGTATATTTTAGAGGTAAATCTTGAGTACCCTAAAGAGTTACATGATGATCATAATGATTTACCATTTTGTCCTGAGAATATGAAATCTCCATACATCACATCACGAACAAAAATGGTATTTGCTAATGTAAATGATAAATGTAAATATGTAATACATAATCAAAACTTGAAACAGTGTCTACAGCATGGATTGAAATTAACTAAAATTCATCGCGTATTGAAATTTCATCAGTCAGCATGGCTCAAACCGTATATTGATCTAAACAATAATTTAAGAACACAGTCAACAAACGCGTTTGAAAAAGATTTTTATAAACTCATGAATAATAGTGTTTTTGGAAAGACTATCGAGAATGTTGATAAACGAGTTGATGTAAAGCTGATAACAAAGTGGGAGAATGATGGTAAAAGGTATGGTGCGAGCAACATAATAAGCAAGCCTAACTTTCATAGCTGTTCAATTATTCACGAGGATTTAGTTGTAATACAAATGAATCGTCTTCAAGTAACTTACAACAAACCCATATATGTGGGTTACACCATTCTGGAATTATCAAAAACACTTATGTATGAATTTCACTATGATTATGTAAAGAAAAACTATCTTGATAATGCTAAATTACTCTACACAGACACAGATTCTTTTATTTATGAGTTTAAAACTGATGATTTTTACGAGGATATCAAAACTGAGCTAAATAGGTTTGATACAAGTGACTACCCCGAGGATAATATTTACCATTTACCTCTAGTAAACAAAAAGGTTCTTGGGAAATTTAAGGATGAATGTGCTGGTGTTATTATAGACACCTTTGTAGGCACAAAATATAAATCATACAGCTATATGACAATTGATGATGTAGTAGTAAAAAAATTAAAAGGAGTGAAAAAGAATGTTGTTAGTAAAGAGTTAGATATAAGTGATTATAAAAACTGTATAGTTAGTAACCCACCTGTATTATATAAGAAAATGCGTGTATTTAGAAGTAAAAATCATCAGCTACATACCAATTTGTTGAACAAATTTGCTTTAAGTAATGAAGACAACAAACGATTCATTATACCCAACACATTTGATACTCTTGCTTGGGGAAACAGTCGCATTGACGACTATTACTTTACTTAAGTCTAATGATCACTATATTGTAATATTTGTAGTGTGTTTTATATTGTAATATTTTTTGTAAAACTGTAAGTAGAATGTATAATGTTAGGCTACAGTACTTTAGTAAAAATAAGATAAGTAATACATTTTAGTGTAAAATGTTTGCTTTTGTATATTACGAAAAAGATTTTAAAAAATTTACAGAATGTGTGAACTAAACAAGGGGAATGTAAAAATGTAAAGTGGAAATTGTAAATATCCATGTGTGAAAAAGTGAAAGGGCTATCACCATTTTAAAATTAAAAAGACATTGCGATCTTGTAAACCTTGTTTTTTATTTCACAACAACAAAAAGGTACAGAATGTGTAAACTAAACAAGGGAATGTAAAAAATGAAAAGTGGAAATTGTAAATATTCATGTGTGAAAAAAATGAAATGGCTATCACCATTTTAAAAAATTAAAAGATATAGTGATTTGGTGAACCTTATTTATATTTCACCAAAAAAATGTACAGAATGTGTGAACTAAAGGAGGGGAATGTAAAAAAGATTCTATTCATTAGATTATTATTTGGCCAATTAAAAATATTATATTTGATGTACCTAATTTTGGTAAATGTTTTGAAATATTTAATTTTTTATAAGGCTTGATATCTGTTAATATCCAGTTAATATACAAAATCGTTCACCTACTGTGTAAATCAAAGCCTATACGACATATGTGGGCAGTTTAGTTGCTCTCTGTCTGCTACTTTCAGAGAAAAGTGTACCTAATGAGATTAAAACATACTCAAAAATTATTTTTCAGGTAAAATTTAAAATGCATTTTACATAAACTGGGCATTTGGATCTTACCAATATTCTTTCCCTGAGTTGAGGAGATATCACTAAATGCATGTGCAAAGTTTGAATGCTTTGAAATTAATGGTATAGAAGTAAGATGGCCTCAAAATTTATTGAAATATTGTGGTCAGTTCCAAGGCGAACTCTACACGGTGTCCTTATCATAATCCGTACATGGTTGCAATTCACTTAACACAGGGTCTTGAGTCCATGATTTTGGTACATGTTGCCAGATTTCTTTCACTGCATTTGCTGCGACGTAATAAATGAATGATTTTGGAAGAGCCAATAATTCTTCTTTAGTAAAACTGTCTAATTTCTTTTTGCACACGAAGAACTTTCCAATCGCTTTATCGGTAGCATCCCCTTTCTCCATGGTATCACGTTGATGTTTACACGTCACTTGTAGAAGTCTCACTGGTGGCATTCACAGGTAAACCTTTAGTTTTAATTTTATTTAACAACTCCCAGCAGGCATTGGTGGTTAGCCAATGAAACAATTGCCACACCTGTGCCAGAGCATTATGGGTAATATTGTCACAGGGGCAGCGGTCCATGAGTGTTTGCAGCGAGGGACAGCCCATGTCCATTAAATCAATACATTGACAGTAAGACGCCAAAAATGGTTGTAACCATTGACGTTTCTCACTACCTTTCACAAATACTACATGAGCTGAAGACAAGTGGGCTTTCATGACCATGTCTAGGTGCTTATATGAAATGGTTCCTTGCTTCCAGTCTAGTTGCATATGAGTTTCAATCCACTGGGTTTGTTTACGGTCTTTATCACACAACAAATCAAACGCATAAGGTGGTTTAAACACCAAATGGGTAGCTTGCGATATCCAAAAAGTGGAACAATCGATGATGGCCACTTCTTTAAATATAAATTTGTTATCTCCAATTTTAAACCCTTGACAGTCGACAATCAGTGTACGCAACATGTTCACTCTTGTCTGGATCAAGTCCAACTGACCACACACTGACAATTGTTCAGTAAGGTGTACCCATGTCATTTACTTACATTCCATTCTAATAAAAGAAAATAAAAACATCGAGTAGTCACTATAGAGGTTAGGATATGGCAGGGGGGGTATAAGAAATAATATAACAACAACAACCAATTTTGTATTACATTATTTTATTAGCATAACAAGTTTTACATTCCTTTTTCATTCTAGGATAGAGGCGGTACCATCTCATACAACAAAAAGGTATTTTATGTTTATAGTGTCCATAACACCGATGATATCCCAATGTCTCTAAACTGGATGTTTTTAACTGTGAGCTGCTCACTGAAGCACTGTTGACACCATAAAGTCCACACGCATCATAACTTTTTTCATCACTTTGAGGCACGAGTGAGGGGTAACTTGAATGACAGGGTATATTACCCACCTCCCTTCTGCATAGCTAGGGGCAGGCAGGTGACCAGCGCTGATGTTCCTGCATGGGTTCATCGCTCTCTTGCCATTGGTCTAAGATGATGGGACAAAACACACATTTCACTTCATCTCTTCTTTTTAAATAGTAGAATCCAGCGGCCGCTAAGGCTTGAGGGTTTATAAAACGCACCGGCCACGTTGCAAAGGTCTTGAAACGTTGTTCCTCAGATTTTAAATTCATGGATGTAACTTCTCTTGAGGCTTGAAAGCAAGACATGACTGAGCGGTTTGATGTGTGTTGGCCTGCTATTTATACACTTGTCACTTGGTTGGACAGTGGATAATAGTTGACTTGTTTGTGATGAATAATCAAACAGTAGGCCGTGGTATTGGCTGGAACATTGTCATGCGTTTCAAAATCTAGTCGAATGTCAATATTGGATGGTTAGACAGACTCTTCCAAGTAGGAACAGTCAAAGACAATCAGTGGCGCCCTTGTCTTAAAAGCTTGGGGTGACAACATTGGACAATTCTCTTTTTGATAATACGACCATCTAAATTTAGAAAACAAGTCGTACAGGGGGCCAAACTTATTTTTTGAAAAATCTAAATCCAACCCTTCATAGGGAAACACAGCACCGTTGAGGAAAAGACGTGCATTTCTCAATTGCAGGTGGTCAAATTGCGTGGCATCTTTGGTTTGTTGATACTTGCGATTCGTTTGAAAACCCACAATCATGTAGAGAGGTCTCTCTGTATAGCGGGCTGTTTTTATAGACCAACTGTGTGTGTTGGTGGTGGGCAATAACGGGTACTCATGGAGTGCCCAGCTTCTAAATTCCATGGGTAGAGGTATATCTCTCTTTACCATTTTGAGTATGTCCAGTTTTTTGCTATCGTTAAGGGTCACATGAGGCACTTTCCATAGCAAGCGTTGTAGTTGAATTTTTGAATCAATTCGGCTCCCTTGAGTGCATTATTATCACTCCTGTCTCTCACCAGATAAAGCACTTGCCTTGCGTTGACCACAATGCGCTGGTGATCTTCAGCAAAGCCTAAAATCAGTTTAAGAGGTAAATATCCAGTAAAGGTGCCATCGGTGTGTACCATCCAGTCATTGATCGAGTCAGGGCACCAACCCGCCTTGCAAAGTGTTTTAGCTTCTTCCTCACTATAAGAGGGATATAGTTTCATGACACTGGAAATACCCACATTTCGAGTGCTATCCACCACGATATCGTTAATCACATAACGCACTTCAGAAAACAGGAAGGCGAAAGCATGGTTGGCTAACTTGGATGTGGTGGGTGTAGAGCCATCGGCTTTGGTGAGCCGACCTTCAATCTGAATAACACTTTCATGTGGTAGAGTGTAAATATCTTGGTTGTTGATAACAAATTGAATTTCATCATTGTTATTGAGTCCAGGTGTTTGAGCTTGATAAGAATGGAGATCAATTCTTACCACTCCTGGTTGCTCCTCGATGTGGTTCGCTACCTCTAGGATGGAATTCATCGCGGGGGTTGATGTGGTAACCCAAATGCTGTAAAATCTGCTTGTTCTGAGATGTTAACGTGTATTCACGTGGTAAACAACTAACACCATTCCTAGACGGTGCTGTTGCTTTATATACAAACTTCATAGTGGTTTTAGCACCAACTTGTAAGTCACTGGTGTGGTAGAATCTAGATCAATGAGTTGTTGCTCTCTATTGATCAGTCTTAATGTTATATTACTAATACCATCGGCAGCCACAGAATGAAAAAGCACCACTGGAGGGTTTTCACGAATAATATAGCCATTGGGCGATGTTACAATAAAGTCATAAAGCGAATGCGACGGTTCTTGATTGGTGTACTCTTGACTAATAATATTACACGTCACCGACACATGATGGTTCTCAATGAATTTCACTTCATGGTCTGATTCATGTTTTTTGTTGGGCTCTAACACGCGTGGTTTAAATCCTAGTAATGGACCAATGGAATCGGGGTGTGTTTTAAAGTCAATTTTGAATGTAGAAAAAATACTGCAGCGATGAGTGTTGGTATTTCCTACAAGTTCAAACTTGCGCGTTCCACCGAGAAATGACATTAAACCATATTCATTGATCAACACCACATAAATGTGTTCATAAATGTCATCTATCGTGTATCCACCAGAGTTCAGGGTGAGCACAAAATCTTCATAGTAAAACTTGTTGTTCACATTTTCACGTATGTTGTATATTCGATTGTACGTTTCAAGAGAAACAAGTCCTAAACCATAGGGGTTTTCACTCAATTCGATAGGTGGGTAAAAGTCTAGGCTCACTTCAGGTCCACGTCCATGCAGTGTAAACGTCTTACTTTCCACCGACATACTGTTGACGTTTTTGCTTATGTTGCGTCTTATATAAAAAAAAATAAACACAAACGTCCACACTGTTGACTGTTAAACGTTTGCTCACGTTTCACATTATAATATATCTTGATCCTGTTTCTAAAATAGGCCACTAGTTCCGTGGGCGGGGGCAAATTCCCAAAACTGTCAAAGTACCATACAGTGGATCCCTCTTTGACATAAGCTACATAATGTGTTCCAGGTCCTCGGTGATCATCCAAATTGACAACAGCACATTCATGTTTCCAGGGTTGTGAGGGTAATTGGTTTCGCATAAACACACCTTGAAAATGAGAAAGCTTCAGTTGTTTAGCATAGCTTTCCACTTGCTGATGCGTCAGGGCATGTCTTGCTATGGCTGAGGTTAAAGATGTTTTTTTTTATTTCGAAAAGGTGAAATTCCAAATCCTTGTTGATAATAGGCTGGCTTCAAATTGACATTTCTAGCCCCCATAGCAATGGCCTCCACTGTTTCATTGTGTCGCTGACTTTCCTTGAGTTGTTGCTTGCCCTGTTGCACGGCTTTAATAGTTATTGCCACTGCACTGGCGCCACCTAAAACTGAACCTAGAGCAGCCAGACCAGCGAATAATGCAGGTAAAAATCCCGCTCGTTTGGGAACGGGAATCACTCGCCCTTGTTTTGAACTCTGTCGTTGACGTTTTGGAATAACATGTCTTTGTACTACTCGAAGAGCTTTCCTTATGGTCAACACATTATTTTCTCTTTTTTTCTTTCGCAAGAGCTTGTCCACGAATGTCTTAAGCCCAGGCTTTGCCAAGGACAGGGTCATATTTTTAGTCTTTCTCACCACATATCTTTGTTTCACCATGATGATAATGACCAACAACCTTTCACAAGAAAGTTTAAGTCTCAACTAACGTCAGATTGTTATTTCATGGTTGTATATTCCAATTCTACATAAAGTGAGAAATCATTTATGGTTTTTCCAGCTTGCTTTTCATCCACCTGAGATGAAAGGATAATTCGTCTCCTGCATTGACCATTTCATGGTTATGGACCAACATCCTATGACCATTTATCTCTATTTCTAAATGGTTCTCATCAGGTATGGCGTATTTGATGTGAATGGTTCCATTATAGTGTAATCGATAGTGGCTTAATCCCGAAGCAAGCACATAGGTCAAGTGCTGGTCATGAACTAGCGGTATATGGTTTCTCTCATTCACAGATTTTACATTTGTCAGATACACTAAAAATACACATGGGATAAATTTATAAAGCCTTTTCATTTCATAGGTCACGTATCGCTTGGTACAGACATCATCATCTTCTTGTGGGTCTTCCACGTGAATAATGCGGTGATGATTTGCGCTATAGCCATCCACTGTAAGCTGAGGCACTTTATTATAAAACTCATACACCTTGTTATCCACATATTTTTTGTAGTAACGTATGTAGACACTTGAGGATGTTTTACATGAGTTAACCGCTTTCCTTTAAAGTCATAATCGCCCTGTTTTGTGCGTGGCACTACAGATCTATCCACATAGTGTTTATTAGCAGGATCTGTTTCTTGTTTAGGATCATGTATGGGAACAGACCTAACTTTGACCATCAACGCACGTCCAAAGATATCCATCGTCAACCTGTAGTACGAGTCTACTGTTTCTATGACAAGGCTCGGTGCGATGTATATAGACAGCCTGCTAGCCTCTCTAAGCCTTAGTTGAAATGAAGATAATTAAGCAGCAAGAGTCATTCCCCGTGAGGGACATGGTTTCCCATCTCTGCCCTACATCACGTGAACAACGTTATGGTTCACTGTTTCCATCTTCCATTCGCTGCATCATTGTGGGACCTTCCGGCTGTGGAAAGACCAATCATTTGCTGACACTTATTACAGCGCCCAATGGTCTGTGTTTTCAAAATATTTATATTTTCGCAAAATCTCTCTACCAACCCCTCTACGTGTTTCTGGATCAAGTCATGTCTGGATTACAAAATGAGAATATGGGGTATTTTACATTTTCCACGCAAGAAAATGTTATTTCACCGAATGAGGTAAAGCCTGATTCACTCATGATTTTCGATGATGTATCCACTGAACGACAAGGTATCATTCAAAGCTATTTCAGCATGGGTCGACACAAATATATCGATTGCTTCTATCTTGGACAAACGTATTCTAAAATGTCCAAACAGTTGATTCGTGACAATGCCAATGTCTTTGTTTTATTTCGCCAGGACGAGAGGAACAGTCGTTACATTTATAATGAACATGTGAATACGGCTATGACCTTTCAAATGTTTACAGAATTGTGTGGCAAGTGCTGGAACACACAACGTCATGCCTGTTTAGTGATTGACAAACAAAGTGAACTCAACCAAGGGCGGTATAGCTTAGGGTTTGATCATTTTATTGCTATTTAAGGCACTGTATAATTCCCTCTCAAGTCATTTGTCATGACACCATGGCGTTAGCAGAGAGTCAATTGAAAAATCATATTATTAGAGCAAAAAATACTATTCGCCAAAAGTTTCGTCAATTGAAACGATCGCGTGCGGATCATGCTTTGTTTATTCAACAACATTTAGCACCTCCGCTAAAAGCTATGTTGAAACCCTCTTTCAAGCCATCTGAAACGCTACCTACCGTTTCACAAGCCACTCAGACGCACCATGAGGACCCTGAGAAAGAGGAAGAGGAACAGGAAGATTTAACTAGTGTTAGCGAGGTTGAGGATAATGAGGAACAAGTGTTTACGCCTCAAAAAAAGGCATCACCCCTTGCAGAGTTTTTAAGAAAAAGGAAATCCTTGACCATGGTCGAAACACCTTGCCCTTCTAGATCGTCTCCATTTTCACAACTCTTGGCCACCCCTCAACATCAAGCTCAACTGAAAAACATTTTAATAAAATATTATGGATCAACACTGGAACCCTATTTCACCAATCTATTTATTGGAAACACAGATACCACGTATGGTGTTCGCTATGAGGATGATAGTTTTAAAATTGGTGATTCATCGATTAAATTTAGTCGTACTAAAGCTGTCATTAAAAAGATCAACTATAAATTAACACCAGGACTGTTAAAGCTACTATTCTCTCGGACTCCCTCATCCCAAGATTATACGCCAGAGGACCTTGGTAAATATAAATCCATTTTATTGGATACCCATGTCCACAAAAGACAGTATGATCCCACTCAACAAGTGAATGCCAATATATCTCAAAAATATAAAACCATCATTGCAAAAATGTTCCCCACTAGTCAAAGTGGTCGTCGTAAAGTGTCCGCTTCAGGGGTGACATTTAAACCATTAAAACCCCTTGTGGATGTTACCTACTGGCACAATCCAAATAAACTCGTCCAACGACTACAGCTGTTGCATGCTTCACGTCAAGCCGGCCATACTGGTCACGATTGGGAAATTCAAGAAATTGAGGAAGAACTTCGAAATGCCAAAATTATTGTTTAAACCCTCACCCATTAAAATGGGTATTGCTCACGAGTTGCATCGTCCAGCTAGACGTCACTATCAGCGACTCAAGGTGATTTCACAGGGTGTGGATGAACTTTGGCAAGCAGACTTGGTTGAAATGATTCCCTATGCTAGCGTTAACGATGGTGTACGCTATATGTTGACGGTCATTGATGTTTATTCCAAAATGGCGTTTGTTGAACCTGTGCGTCGCAAGTCTAGTCCACTAGTTACCAAAGCCTTTCAACATATTATTCAACACTCCAAACGTCAACCTCAGCTGCTACAAACCGACCAGGGAAAATAATTTTTCAACAAGGATTTCTCCAGTTTTCTCAAATCTAAGGATATTCACCATTACACCACGTACAGCAATCTCAAAGCCAGCGTGGTCGAGCGGTTCAACCGAACATTGAAAACCCATATGTGGAAAGCATTTACCGCTCAGGGCACTTATCGCTGGTTGGACTTGTTACCTGAGCTAGTGTCACGTTACAACAACACCAAACACAGAACCATTGGGACCATGCCACGCCTCGTGACCAAAAATATTCAGCGATTGGATAAACTGTTTAACCCCATAAAAACAGCAGACCCTAAACGTCATCGCCTTAACATTGGGGACCATGTTCGTGTGAGCAAATTCAAGTGCGTCTTCGACAAGGGCTACACACCAAATTGGGGGACTGAACTATTTCGAATTCGTCAAGTCAACCTGAACACTCCAGTCACCTATTTACTCGAGGACCTCAACCATCAACCCATAAAAGGCAGGTTTTATCTTCAAGAACTTCAAAAGACAGCGTTTCCTAAACATTACCTTGTGGAAAAAGTGTTGAAACAAAAAGGAAATAAACTATATGTAAAATGGTTGGGATTTAGCTCAGCCTTTAATTCTTGGATTAATAAATTACATGTTGTGTGAACATGTGTGCCTTGTATTTATTTATTCACTCATGTTGTACTTAACCTACAGTCCTATGTACAGTCCTCAGCTCTACATGTATTATGAGCAATACATATTTCTTTCTCTCTTCATCTGTGTTCTCTCTTACACTAACCCCCCCCCCCTTCACCTCCCACCACTGTCAAAACAGGTTGTGACTTGTTTGCTCTTATCGTGCGCGTGAACACCTGTGTGTTAGATCATATTACACATGAACTCGCATTTTCTCACATATGAACTAAAACAGGATGTGACTTGTTTCACAAGGAGGACAGTAATAAGGTCATCTCACACGTGTTCACATGTATTTCGTCACTTTACTTTCATATCGTTATCACATTATACTAGTGGGGGTTGGTGAACAACGTCAGTTCAACACACACAAATGTTTTTAGACCCTTTGACATAATTTAAATAAATTCATGAGCCAGTCCATAGGGACCAGGTCAAAGGGACCGGTCCAAAGGGATCAGTCCGAAGGGACAAGGACTCGTCCACAAGGACTCGTCAACAATGACCAGTCCACAGGGACCCGTCAACAATGACTTGTCAACAATGACCTGTCAACAAGGACTCGTCCACAGGGAACCTCTCCCCCACCCTCTTCAAAAGCCATGAGTGGGCATGCGTAAAAACAAAAACAAGCATGTTAATTCATAGTGGCTATCCACCGTACACATGCACCTTATGTAGAACATCGTTTCATTCCGTATTGGCATTCAAACGCTCACATGTTGCAATTGGAAAGAGAGATTCTCTAAAAAATTACAATTTCACCCCCTAGTAGGGGTAGGGTTTATTTTGGTGCGGAAATATGTTGTCCATTGGAAAGGGAGTGTCAGTCCGAGTTCAATGACACCTAATTCGTCAAAATCCGACCATGCGTTCGAGAGATATCGCACCGCCGCCATCTTGTGAGGAGAGTGAGGAGGAGGAGGCATCTGAACTGTTACAAATACACTACTCCAACCTAATCATCTGATCTCTACCAAATTTTGCAACATTATACCTTTATGTAGGAAAATCTTTTATCCAAACTAAAAGGCCATCAGCCAAATACTTTGCGAATGGCGGCCATGTATGTGTACAAATCGATTCCCCCTATCTTTACGTACACGTTGAAACCGAATTGAACGAAATTTGGTACAGAGGTAGCACTAGAAAAGGGCACTCCAGTGTCATGTTTTATATCGCAGCCATCTTGACGAAAACGTAATGGCGACCACCCAAATGCTAAAAGCTTGAATCAAATTACGACCAACCTAATCATCTGATCTCTACCAAATTTTGCAACGATATACCTTTGTGTATACAGAATCGTTTGACCCAACTACGAGGTCATCAGCCCAATAATTTGCGGAGGGCGGCCATGTATGTGTCCAAATCGATTCCCCCTATCTTTTCAAACATGGTGAAACCGAATTGAACGAAATTAGGGTTAGAGGTAGCACTAGCAAACGGCACCTCAGTGTCATGTTTTATATCGCCGCCATCTTGACGAAAACGTAATGGTGGCCACCCAAATGCAAAAATCTGAAATCAAATTACGACCAACCTTATCATCTGATCTCTACCAAATTTTGAAACAACATACCATTATGTGTGAAGCGTTCTTTGACCATGCTACAAGGTCATGAGTACAATATTTTGGATATGGTGGCCATGTATGTGTGCAAATCGATTCCCCCTATCAATTCAAACACAGTGAAACCGAATTGAATGTTTTTTTTTTTACGGAGGTAGCACTAGCAAAGGGCACCTCATATTCATGTTTAATATCCGTATAGAACGTTGTATTTCAACAAGCTACTACAACCAACATTCAATTATACTCCTTGAAAAGGACAAAGGGTTATAACCATACCCATGCATTTAGGAGAAAGTAGGCTATACGTTCTATACTGAACCACTTGTTGTTATACGTATTTGCTTAAATGCATCTATTAATGATATGGTAGTTTTCACTGACACGTGCCTTATCACGCAATACGCACGCCAGTAGTTCACCAATTATTTACAGTTTTAGTTTCCAGCATAATATTCTAGTCTGAGAATTGTGACGCCATTCCGATACAAAAGTGGTCGCGTCATGAGTATTTCGCTCCCTTCAAATCCAATGCTTAAATCGGTTCCGTTGTTTGTTTATTTTGCTGTTTTTCCTTTCTTTTGTCATAAGGCACACCAAATTGTCCCAAATCATTTTCACCAATCGTATTTCATACTTGCATTAGTTCCTGTTCCACTTCGTCTATCCATTAACTGTTCTTGTGGATTAGGCTTAGTCACTGGATAACTACAAAATGTTCACAACGTAATAAATCACTAATGAAAGAACACCCTAACAATCAAAACCTTACACTGGAGATACATTGTCGTGTTTTAATAAAATAGTGACCTTAGTGTTCGCGTGCTGAGCAAATCTCTCACCGAACGCACTGCACAAATATAACTCCTCTGTAGAGAAGGGAAGACTCAAACTGCACATCCTGCATGGAAGATAAGGGATTGGAGGAGGTGGGTAACTGCGCACAAGAGTTTAGCAATGACAACACCTCATTTCGAGAAGTGAGGGATTCACTCACCACGTGACCACTGCCAGTTTAAAGCCCATTTCCTCTCGAAAATATCTGGAAGCATTTGTCTAGCACACGTTTCTCAGAAACTAGCAGTCAGAACCCAGAAAAATTCGTATTTAAGATTCTGAAGACCTAGTTTGACAAAATCGGTAAAATATTAAGTTACACTTCTCCTTGGATTTTAAAAATTAAATTATTATCACTAATGACATTCTTGGCAAACTGTGTAGAAAGTTTCGATTTTTTCTGGACGCTGTAATGAATGAATATAATCAAAATATCATTCACCGGTTGTATTTTACTTAAACTTCTTAATAAGAAAGAAAATATAAAAACTGTATCAGTTGCAACTTAATATAGACAAAAATAAATTGGAAAATACAAAAAATAAAACATGTCAACTAGGCACATACTGTACCTATGGTGTTTTATTTCCATAATCTTGTTGTTAATATAGAATAATATAAAATAACGGTACTTGTCATTTTCATCAGCAAACACTTCCCGGTGACAGGCGAACCCATCTCTTCTTAGTATTTCCCCACGATACTGATCGAACCCCCATCCGGCCCTCACACCAGAATTACAATTTCTTGGCAGAGCCGAGAATCGAACATGGACCTCCGGGGTGACAGCTAAGAAAGCTAGCTACTACACCACGAGGTGGTCCTTCGTTAACTCAAATATCCTAACGAGACAAAAAAAAAGTAGTCTAAAATAAATGAACAGTATATTAGTTGTGTAAGAATTGTGTTAGAACGTTTATAGCCAACTTCTAGGTATCTGAACATACTTTTAGGAATGTAAAGTTTTGAAGCCATAATTTACAGTGTTACCTAAAACTACCACAATACTTTGAGGAGGTGTCTCCCCTCCACCAAACCACTTGCGTAAACTGTAGACCACGTAACTACTTAACCTTACAAGGGCCAAGGTTTGGTTGTTACACAGAGGACCAGGGGGGGTTCTGAAGCCCATTCTAAAAATATGTCATAATTGCGGATTACATACTGTTATAAATCATGAAACACCATTTCATGAATAATTTTAAGGACAACTTCAGTATAAAATATTGAATTGAAATTAAATTCACCCAAATATTAATTACAAACACAAACATATTTCTAGTCAGTGTCAGTTTCATTTCAAGGCTCACATTGTAAACAGATTACAGTTTTCTTGTTATGTTTGCCACAAACATATTTCAAACACTTCACACAAACAACCTTGGACTTCCCTAATTTATCACGTGACGTGAGCATCCATAGTATTTATAAGTAGACAAATTGGTTCTCACTTGGACCAAGGGAGGGCCTCACAGGCCCATAGCGACTTTGTTTACTTTTCTAAGGTAAGGAAAATGCTTTAATAGTGCATTATAAAACAAGCCTATAATGGCAATAATTAAGACACGAGTATGTTTATGGAACGAGCGAAGCGAGTCTCATAATTTCCATACGAATGTCTCAATTATTGCCAATATAGGCGAGTTGCTTACGACTGTATATGTTCGACGATAATTATAACTATTTTATGTTCGAACATAAATATTCATAAATATCTATCGAGATTTCACTAGTTTTATGTAGTGAACAGAGCTCATGGGACGCAGAGAATACCCTGTATTCGACCTTGGCCTCCTCGAATACCTCACTATGACAGTAGCCACGCCGTGAAAATTAAAATAGGAGGCCGTGGAAGTCAGCGCAGGTGCGATGCTATCCTTACCTAATTGGTCACAGAACTGTTTCTTGAACTCTGATTGGTGGGAGAAACTGTATCATAATGAAAACTTGTACTATAGGCCTATTGAGCCTCATTATAGTACAGTTCTCTGACATATAATATTTACATTTCGCCATGGTCGATCATTAAAAAATTACGAGCCTTACGGTAGTCGCAAGTCGCCTCCATAGCGTAGCGGTCAGCATGGTTAGCTGCCGTCCCGGAGGTCCTGGGTTCGATTCCCGGCTCTGCCACGAAATTTGAAAAGTGGTACGAGGACTGGAACGGGGTTTACTCAGCCTCGGGTGGCCCAAATGAGTAGAGGGGATTCGATTCCCCCTCAGCCATCCTCGAAATGGTTTTCCGTGGTTTTACCACTTCGTCTTCGGGCAAATGCCGGGATGGTACCTTCTTCAAAGCCAGGGCCGCCTCCTTCCCTCTTCCTTGTCTATCCATCCTAACCATCCCTTACCTTCCCTCATGAGGCCCCTGTTCGCTTTGCAGGTGGGGCCGCCTGGGCGAGGTACCACTCCCACCTCACCAGTTGTATCCCTTCCGATTCGATGTTCCCAGCTCTAGGACACTGCCCGTAGTGGCGGTAGTGGTGAGTTCCCTCGCTGAGTCCGTGGGTTCCACCAACCTGGAGGGTAAACGACAAAAGAAGCAGTAGTCGCATATGATGTGTAACATCTGACATAGAAGAAACCTTACGTGAAATTGTTGATACACCGATATTTTATACTATTATTGGCACAAATATTAATCTATTGTAAAATGGAGCGTTTTACAGATATTGTAGTTTATAATACGGAACTCATTTTATTAGATGATTTGTAGCTTCCACCAGCACTAGCCTAAATAAAGAATACGATATGGATCAACTAGATTAATAGACGTGACACCGCTCATAACCTTAAACTCCTTATAAACAGGTCCTCTTCATTCACAGACCTACACGTAATTTCATATGGATTCTGTTAAAATGAGTCATATTGATATGATAAATATAGTTTAAAATGATAATCTGGTAGCAAAAATTTCTACCACGCCTGGGATTCGAACCCAAGATCTCTAGATTCACAGTCATAAGCACTAACCCCACGGCTATTTCGACTACGCAAATTTTGTGCACAAGATGGTGACTTATTTCCACGTTCCAATAATACTGCATTACGGAATTAAGTTTCATATATATGTTGCTTGTTTCGATAATGTTCCTGCGTGAAATTGAGATTAAAATGCCTTATGAATAGGCCCTCTTGTGAGTAAAGAGAATGTATTCATTAATAGTTCATGAAGGCTTGCTCAATTCTCGTATAACCACAACGATTATATTATATTGATGACTGCATTACCGTTATGTGGGTTACTATTTGAATAACCATTGTGCAGAAACACAATACCGGCAATGCCGACTACTTACAATGTTTGATATTTAGGCATTTTACCATTTAAATACTGATACGAAGACTTCGAACATGTACCATGTCATTTGTTTCAATCACTTGACACCAGAGTTCACATGAGCGTTTTCAGTTCATTATGTCATGGCTTTTCACCGATGTCTCAGTCTCACTCATGGCTGTGATTATATGGAAGCTACTGAGGTATGGGTGGTGCTTAGTAATGGCATTCAGGGCACAGTCAGTGCCTGTGAATGCTGTGAAAGGTTCTACTCATAGGGTTAGGAGTTCTGTTCTGACTCAGTGAGGAAAGCAATGGCAAACTACCACACTCCTCTTCTTGCCTACAACGCCTCAATATAGCGCTGCCTTGTTTTTTTTTTTGTGGGTATCTACTCACATAACGCAACGGCGGTGCTTTTTGAGGATCCAACCAGCCTTCGGGCTGACTACCTAACAGACAGACAACAGACATTCCACATGGCCGAGAATACGTCATGGTATCAATTTCCGACACCGCGCGCCCATTGTTTCTCGTACCACTGCCAGCTGGGTCTTACCACTGCCCGCTGGATCGATCGATCGAGTTGGCAGTGCATCATATACTTCCGTTCGTTCCACCACTGCCAGCTAGTACACTTCCATCCGATCGATCGAGCGGGCAATGCATACTTCCGTTTTCCACCACTGCCAGCTAGTACACTTCCGATCGATTGATCGAGCGGGCAGTGCATACTTCCGTTTTCCACCACTGCTAGCTAGTACACTTCCGTTCGATCGATCGAGCGGGCAGTGCATACTTCCGTTCGATCCACCACTGCCAGCTCGATCGTTCCGATCCACTTCCGTCCCCAATTTTCAAAATTACTCCCACAAAACTATCCAGCAACCGAGCGGAAAGATGTTACACATCAATAATTTTGTTTATTGTGATACTTAACTTATGACTCAAATATCAATATCAGTTATTTTCAACTTAAAACAATATATCCCATTATAAAAAGCAATTTATTCTGACTGTGGGTCTCCAACCCCCCCGGTCCTTGTACGGTTAAGAGTTAATCAAGGTTACTTCCTCTCGGATCAAGCCCTCACATTAGTTCTATATCCCTGCTGGAGCCGGAAATCACACTCGCAGCATCATACGTAAGACGAAAGCATGTTACCCGTACACCACGAGACGTTCGATACCAGATCAATGACGGAGGAAAGCAGAGGAATTTCGCAATGCACACACGCTGCAGGTCAATTTCAGTGTATATAGCCTATATACGAGATATTTGTTTTTGACGTTAGTGTTTTATCAGAACTCAATCGAGCGTTGTGGAGTTTGGCATTTGACCTTAACGATCTCTACTTACTGTGTATTATACACCCACTTGTATTTAGTTGAGTATTGCTGCAATAACAACACTAGCCCAAGGGTTGCTCCAATTCCCAGAGATGATTTTCTGTAGGAGTAGTCTTCTGCGTTTCAAGAGCCAACCTTACTAGATTCAGCTGCCTTCTATGGTCTCGAGGTACGTATTGACACTCCGGATGCAACGGTCCAGCATTCGATTTATGGCTCTGCCAATAAATCTAATTCCGGTCTGAGGATTGGAACGGGGTATTCTCAGACTCGTGAAGAGAGGGTACGATTTCCACCTCAGATGCCCTACAGTAGAAATGGTATTCCCTAGTTTCCCCCTTCTACACTAGGCAAATCTGGGGAAAGTTCCTAACTTATGTCCACTACCGTTCCCTTCCCTTGGCTCATGATCTTGAGATTAACGGTCACGTTAAACTACAAGCTTGCTTGCTTTTTGCTTCCTTCCTAATCCTAGCCACAATTATTAACACACACACTACATAATATCACAGGTTATCAGATATATTCCATACACTATAATGTCCCTATACTTTCCTATATTTAGAAAAATTCGAGAAAAAAAATGAAAAAGAAAATTAAACTTTAGCTCCAATTACACTTACAGTATTACGGAAACCACAAACAGATTATCAGACACTTACTGCTCGGTTCCAAGCTCTGAGAAACTTGCGGGGTGAGGTGACGTGGGAGGCAAGAAGAGAAGGGCCTGTCAACAGCTCGCAGTGTTATCTGGAATTCCTGTCTATTCCAATACCTCTAACATAGGGCCGTTGCCTAAACCACTGTGGGGTTGCGGATGAGTGAGTTACCGGCCAATGTATTCGGTTCTGTTACTACGCACGGACCGGGAACCCCCCCCCCCACATCAATCCTCATCGTCCACGATCCACATTCCCCTCAGATCCACGGAGCTTGGACTCGAGCAGTACACGAGGCTAACGATTGCGATGTCCCATGCCCTAAAACGAAACAATAAAAAGGACTGATGATACTACTTCATTTAAGAGTTGTTATTATTTTATTTAGGGGCTTGGACTTCGTGATCATTTCAGCCCCGTATACTTGGGTGTGTGTTGAATTTGTCTGATAGCCTGTGTTATTGCGGTATCGATAATAGTGTGTGTATTGAGGCGATGAGTGGTATACAGACAGCTGGGCCTTACGTTAGGAAGGATCCCAGCATTTGACTGGAGTAGAAGTGGGAAAACACGGAAAACCACTTCTAGGATGGCTGAGTGTATCCCGTTCCAGCTCTCATACCAATACTAAACGTCATTGCAGAGACGGGAATCAAACCCGGACCTTCGAGGCGACAGCCTAAAATACTAGCTGCTTTACCACAAGGTGGTCCATTTAAGAGTGTGGGGTGTCTTGCTCAACAGCCCAGTATGCTCGGGTGTATTGTTTGGATTTTATTTCGGATAACCAGTGTTTCAGAGGTGTGTTTTAAATGCAATTTATTATGGTCTAGGATACGGGTAGGAACTGGGAATAAGGTTCCATCTTTGCATTTGCGTGTACGGAGTGCACTACAAAATCAACGAATATTCATTCAGGATGGCCTCCGTCAGGGCGGGAATTCTAACCTCAGGCCTCCAAAATGGTAGCTCCACATTGCAGTCGTGGAACTAACATAATTAATCTAATATTCTCTTGTAAGCAATGGCCGATGATCTGAAAGCTAATAATAACAGCAGGGCTAGATTTGTGACGGTACGCACCGGTACGCCGTACCGAAACCTCTGATCGGGGGAAAAGTGGAATATATAACATAATTTTTAGAACTGGGGAACGTTAGTTGTAAGTCAATGTCAACTTGGTCTTTGACTGGATAATTATTTCAGAAAACTGTAAAGAGCAAAAATATAAAACAAAAAATAAATGATTGTGTGTATTTTCAAACCGAATGTATTTAATGTTTTAAATTACGTTAAAAGAATTGAAATAAAGTACATTGTTTGAATGGTAGCCTAGTAGGCCTACATTAAAATTTAATATGGGCCAACGGCTATGATAAGAAACAAGTAGTTCCGTGAAGAACTATACAGCCTATTTTCATATATCCTATTTATGTTACCTGCCACTATCAACATACAAAATTTCAGTTTGATTGCTGTAATAGATTCGTAGATATTGAGAACCGACTAAATATTTCGGATGGTTGCCATGTTGGATTTTATGTATGTAGGTCCTAGAGTTATGTACTGTTACATGAAGATTATAGTGTACGTGTAGCATTCAAATTTCAATCGCATGATTAGGACACAAGAAGTAACAAGGAAATTTAAAAATTTGGCACAGCTGCCATTTTGTGGTTATGGAAACAATAGAAATAAATTAGATGCCAGTGGATTAACATTAGTATAAAGATTTACTGTACCAAGTTTCACTGCACTCGGATGGCTAAATTGCGAGAAACGTCCATGTGAATATTTATAATTCGCATCGCCATCATGTTGGATTTGTGATCACCAGGTTATTTAAAGTCCAATAGGTGAACTTAAGTGCATAGCCCCTATGAACTTAAAAAAATTCAGTTTGATTGCTATAATAGATTCGTAGATATTCAGAGCCGTCTAAATATTTCGGATGGTCGCCATGTTGGATTGTTAAATGTATAGGCCATAGAGTCATGTACCATTAAAGGAAAATTATTACGTAGGTTCATTATTCAAACTTGCACTTCGATCGCATGATTACGACACAAGAAATAAAAACTTAATTTAAAAATTCGCACAGCCGCTATCTTGAGGTTATGTAAACAATTGAACTAAATTAGATACCAGTGCATTACAATGTGCATAAACATTTCCTGTACCAGATTTCATTGGGTTTGGAACAATAAATCGCGAGAAAGGGTCTATTTAAAATTTTCAAATTCGCTTGGCCGCCATGTTCGTTTTGTAATTAATTGGTTTATAGGTGAACTTCTAGTAGTGGCCTTTATCTCCGTATAAAATTTCAGGGTGATACAGCTAATAGTTTCAGAGATATAGAATGCCGGTGAAATATTTCGCTCATCCGCCATCTTATAGTTATATAAACAATTGAACCAAGTTAGATGCCGGTGCATTACAATGTGTATAAACATATACTGTACCATGTTTTATTGCGTTTGGTTGATTAAATCGCGAGAAACGTCTATTTAAAAGTCGCAAATTCGCGTGGCCGCCATGTTGGTTTTGTAGTTACCAGTTTTTCAAAAGTCACATAGGTGAACTACTAGTAGTACCCTTTATCACCATAAAAAATCCAGGGTGATATCGGGAATAGTTTCGGAGATATTGAATGCTGGTGAAATATTTCGCACAGCCGCCATGTTGGATTGGTGTGACCTAACAAAATTTGAAGGGCACGGTCGGGGTAGCCCGGAGTAGTGCTATGAACTTACCGAGTTTCATTGAAATCGCTCCAGCCGTATAGAAGTTATTGGGGGACACACACACACACACACACCTCTCTCTCTCACACACACACACACACGCACACACAGACACTCGGACAAAAGGTGATCTCATAAGCCTATTTTTTCAAAATTGAAAATAGGCTAAAAATATTGCTACAGCAGTCTCAATTTAAAATTGCAATCATAATTAGATTGCTATTTTGTCCACAGATTAATTTTTTAAGGTGTTCAGAAAAGCGTAAAAATATCGTTTTTAGAACTCTATATTTCAATATTCCATAAGGCCCTTCCCCCCCCCCCCCCCCCTCCGCCAGCACCCGGTAGCCCACAGTACCGTACCGGTTCCTCATGTTTTACAAATCAAGCACTGAATAACAGTATAACCTCACTATATATGAGTGGCTTCGGTGGCGTAGTTGGTAGAATGTTCAGCTTCTATGTCCAAGATAGCGGGTCCAAACCCGGCCAAAGTCGCTGGATTTTTAAGAGCGTTAAAAATACCTCAGTATACCTTCCTTTGTAGGGAAAGTAAAGCCAGAGAGCTCATATAATAGATTTATGGCATGTAAAGGAACCTTCGACTAACTACAATTGAGTGAAGCTAAATTTGTAGGTTAGATTTGATTTACGCTCTATCAGTTCCAATGTTCGCCACCAGGTGCTGCCTGAATGGCATCTAGTAGCCAATTCCGCTAGCTAGGTGTCGTGGACGGTAGCATTTGATAGCAAAAGTAGGAACTACTTGAAATTATTGTCCGCAGTTTGAACCACTTTCTTGGTTCATTTAACGTAACCTATTTATATATTATATTATTATTACTTGTATTGAAATTTTCTCGATGTAACATTTAAATTTACCACCCACCATGTAGCTTGGTGCGTGTCTAAACTTCACTTTTCTTTATTTCATTTACTATTGGTGCTCTTACCTATCAATTCTGTGATTGGTTACTTTTTTCCTTGTTGTCAAGCTGGCGCCAAACTCGGTGTCCATCTCGGCATTTCTCCGTCATCAGTTCATCAGACTAGACGAGCATTAGGTAATGTCCTCATTTTAATGTGGAAGGCACTCTGCCTATCCACATGTGTTGGCTTCTGTTTTTTCTTCCGTGTTCGTTCTGGAGTAAGTTCATACCGTATTTAAATTGACCTTCATTTTTAATTGCTTTTGTGCATCGTTCTATTTCGAGCTTCGGAATCCACGTCGCATCTTCGTGAGTTGCAGAAATGTTTAATTGTTTATTCTTTCTTATCTTCCGTCCCTCTCTTTCTCTTGAGTTGTTACACGGTTGTTAAGTTTGCCTGGTGGCTTTTCATTTTCGGCTGGGTGTCCTTATTTAGGTCATGAGGTCAGGGCCTGATTGAATAGTGTGATTCCTTCCGCTTTCAATCATGCATTTCCTGACGCTCATAAGACCATGTGATGTTTGGATTTTCGCCGTGCTTTTGAGTTTTTCATTATGGCCATGTCGAACGATTCTGTGTTCTACACGTTCTTTCTGGGTCGGAAACGAACCGGCAATCCACTTCCTTTGGGACCAGTAAAGCGACATTTGATCTATGTTGCATCGCGTAGCATCCTCAAGATTATATTTGTGTATCTCGTATTTATTGCGATTTGATTTACGTCCCCGTATCTTTGTTGTTTTCTCCCACTTAATGCGATATGGTTCCGAGGTAGTCCTTCTTTTATTTCTGTATTTAATTGTTTGCGGATTTGTAGCTATTTGCCTCATTACGGTATGTATCTCTCCTTCCACAACGGCACGTATTTATCTTAATTTGTCGTAACGTCATGTCTGTGTGTACCTTAGAGTCATTGCATCGCACGTGTAGTCTACTCATATCCTTACGTTCTGCTTTTCTGTGACTGTATGTCAGCCCACATTTTATTACAGTACTTCGGTATTTAATCATCAATTTCATATCTGCGTAGTTCTACCTGTTGTTTCAAACGCCCTTTTCATTTTAGTATGCACACGTTCCTCTCCGCATCGTGATTCATTGGAAATTCTTTCTGATTACATCCTCTCGGCCTGTTTCATATTCCTTCGATTCATTTGTAGTAGTAGTCTACCCTCCCGGTTACGTGATAGACCGAATGATGGCATGAGTTGTCTTGGGGTTTCAGCTGTGCTTATTTCCTTGCGAAATACGCACGTCCGCACCTCTGGAGAAGGTAGTTTATAATTTTCTCGGCCTAGCACATAACTTCCACTGCGTTTCTTATACTCTGCGAGAAGATCAATGATGTCCATCATCCAATGGGTAAGTATTCCCGCTTCATTAAAAAACTAGGTGGTGCAAGTTCTTTGAATTGAAACAGATAACACACGCTAATACAGCCATCACAATTAACACCTGTTATCAGACAGATTTATACACGCACACTAAGTACATGGGGCTACATGACCACGTTGTCGCAGCTCCTAAATTGAGGAACCAACCAACCTAACCTCACTATTTTGTGTTGACCGACTGAAAACTTGCAATATCAATTATCTTAACACACTCGACTACGCTGCTGGGAAATATATTAAATGGAGTTATGTAGAACATTAGCCACCTCGTTAAGATACGAACACGTATGTATTGGCAGAAATACCATATGATTTATATGGATAGTACAGGTGTTCATTACAGTGTAATACAACCCACGGTGCCACAAACTGGAAACAAGGGGGCTATTAGGAGGAAGCATGCTCATCTGTCATCGATGCATTTAACAAAGTAATTAATCTAATATTATCTTGTTATCAATCTCCGATGATCTGACAGCTAATAATGGCAGTATAACCTCCAATACAGCAGGTTTTGGTGAGCATCATGAAGCTCTCCTTTATTTCATGTTCCGCGGTGAATCCGTGCTCGTTAATTCGGGCAGCACAGCCGCGAGGGCAGCTGCAGCAAGCCCGTAGTTCGTACGTTTGAATCCTGGCACTGACAGTGGCTATCCTGAGTGTGTTATTTCCGTTTTTTCTTTCACACTCCCTCAAGGCAAATGCCGGGATAGTACCTTACTTCACGTCGCAAGACACCTACCCCCTCCATGCCCTTAATACAATTACACACACTACTACAGTCATCACAGCAATACAGGTTTACAGACAGGTTCAACACACACCCTGCTACACGGGGATGATGACCAAGATGTCCCAAGCCCATAAAAAACAATCATTTAATTCATAAGGCTGTAGTTATTTTAAAAGACAATTCAAATAATGGTTTAACAGAGTATTATTTTTTTAATAATAATAATAATAATAATAATAATGTTATTGGTTTTACGTCCCTTTTAACTACACTGGCTTTTAGAGACGCCGGGGTGCCGGAATTTTGCCCCGAAGGGGATCTTTAACGTGCCAGTAAAACTACGGACACGGCTCCCTCGCATTTGCACACCCTCAAATGCCAGCTGACTGCGCCAGGATACGAACCTGCAACCTTGGGCCCAGCAAGCGAGAACGTTACCCCTGAGCCACGCAGCCAGCCTATTTTTTATGTGTGTCTTAAAAGTCAAATTAGGACTTTGTAGTTTCAGAGCATTAGACAATTATTTGATTTCATTGGAGATTATTTCCGGCTTCTTGGCCAAGTGGATAGAGCACTAACCATTGTTTCAAGAAGCAGCGGATTCAATTCCAGACCGCGCCGTGAGAAATTACAATTTGTTGAGTTAATTCTCCAGCCTAAGGCACTGATGTTTTTGACCCCTTCATCGTACATTTCATGCTCATCACGACGCAAGTCGCAATGGGCGTTCAGGAAAGACTTGCACTGAGCTTCTCAGGAGGCCACAAGCCATATATTAATTATTTTACCTTGTATATAATGTTCTGTATTATCAACTCACTTAAAAACAAGTAGTTCCGTGAAGAACTATACAGCCTATTTTCATATATCCTACTCATGTTAATTGCCTCTATCAACATACAAAATTTAAGTTTGAAGGTTGTGATAGATTCGTAGATATTGTGAACCGTCTAAATATTTCAGATGGTCACCAGGTTGGATTTAATGTTCTGTTACATGAAGATTATTGTGTACATGTGGTATTCAAACTTCAATCGCATGATTAGAACACAAGATGTAAAAACGAGATTTAAAAATTTCACACAGCTGCCATCTTGTGGTTATGGAAACAATTGAAATAAAATAGATGCCAGTGGATTAACATTTGTATAAGCATATAACGTGCAAAGTTTCACTGCACTCGAATGGTTAAATCGCGAGAAACGTCAATTTAAATATTTATATATCGCGTCGCTGCCATGTTTGATTTGTGCTCACCAGGTTACTGAAAGTCCTATAGGTGAACTTATGTTCATAGCTTCTATGAACATAAAACATTTCAGCTTGATTGCTGTAAAATATTCGTAGATATTGAGAACCGTCTAAATATATCCGATGCTTGCCATTTTGGATTGTTATATGTATAGGCCATAGGGTTATGTACCATTAAAGGAAAATTATTCCATAGGTTCATTACCCAAACTTTCACTTCGATCGCATGATTACGACTCAAGAAATACAAACTTATTTTTAAAATTTCGCACAGCCGCCATCTTGAGGTTATGCAAACAATTGGACTAAATTAGATGCCAGTGAATTACAATATGTAGCCTATAATTATTTACTGTACCACATTTCACTGCGCTCAGAGAGTTAAATCACAAGAAAAGACTATTAAAATGTTTCAAATTCGCTTGCCCGCCATGATCGTTTTTTACTTTGCAGGTTTATGAAAGTTACAAAGATAAACTTTTACCAGTGCCCTTTATTAACGTACAAAATTTCAGGGTAATATCTGTAATAGTTTCGGAGATATGGAATGCCACTGAAATATTTCGCATAGCCGCCATTTGAGGTTATGTAAATAATTGAACTACATTAGACGCCAGTGCATTACAATTTGTGTAAACATTTGCTGTACCAAGTTTCATTACGTTTGGATGGTTAAATCACGAGAAAAGTCTATTTAAAAGTCTCAACTTCGCTTGGCCGCCATGTTGGTTTTGTAGTTACCAGGTTTCTGAAAGTTCCATAGGCGAACTTCTAGTAGTACCCTTTATCACCGTACACAATTTCAGGGTGATATCGGTAATAGTTTCGGAGATACAGAATGCTGGTGAGAAATTTCGCACAGCCGCCATGTTGGATTCGTGAGACACAATAAAATTTTAAGGGCACGGTCGAGGTAACCCAGAATGGTGCTTTAAACTCACCGAGTTTTATTGAAATCGCTCCATCCGTTTAGAAGTTATTAGGGACACACACACACACACACACACACGCACACACACACACACACACACAGACACACGGACAAAAGGTGATCTCATAAGCCTATTTTTTCAAAAATGAAAATACTGTAAGCTAATAATAAAGCTCCGGGCGAGGTTGGGATAATTGCAGAAATGTGGAAGCTTGTAGATGATGAATTTTTAATAGCGACGACAAATCTATTTCAGAAAATTTGGATTGAGGAAGCAATTCCAGAAGACTGGTTAATCGCCTCAATTCATCCACTACATAAAAATGGCTCAAAAATTGATGTCAATAGTTATAGGGGAATCTCATTGTTGTCTTCCAGATATAAAATATTTGCCAAATTATTTCTAAACACACTTGAACCACAGATCGAACCACAGCTTTGCGAGTTCCAAGGTGGTTTCAGAAGGAATAGATCGTGTGCAGAACAAATTCTTATTTTAAAATTCATATTAAAATATTACAACAACAGACCAAAGAATATCTTTATCTCATTCATTGATTTTCAGAAAGCGTATGATTCAGTGGATAGGGATACTGATTTTAACACATTGAAGGAATACCAAGTTGATCTAAAAAACATAAATGTAAATAAACTTACATTAACTAATACGATTTCCAGAGTCAAATTTTTAAATTAAGTTAGCAAGCCCTTCGAGTTAAAAACTGGGCTAAGACAAGGGGACAGTCTATCACCACTGCCTTTTAATTTGGTCTTGGATAAAGTCATGAGGAAGTTTTGGGAGAAGGACGATTCAAGTGATAAAATTGGTACAAAGAATAAAAACCTCAAAGCCAAAGGTTTAGAATTTGCTGACGACGTAGCGTTGTTTGCTGAATCAGAACAAGAAGCTATTAAACAAATTGATCAGTTAAAAGAAACGGCGGAAAAGCGGGCTTACAGAATTCGTTGGTAAAAACAGAGATGATGACAAGTGATCAGAAATACACTAAGAAAATGATAAAAACAAATTATGGGAGCATCAGGGTCACTGACCGATTTAAATATCTTGAAGAAATAATTAGTAGCAATGGGACGGAAAAATTGGCAATTGAGAACAAAAAAAGGGAAATTGGAAAGATTAAATTTTTGTACAAAAAATATATACAATAAAAAGAACCTGTCTATCAATGCAAAATTACGACATTTTAATACTGTTGTTAGATCAGTCATCTTGTACTGCATGGAAACTACAAATATAACCGGAATGGAGAATTTGCTCAAGATAGAAAGAAGAATTTATGAAGGATTTATGGTCCTAGGAAAACACAGGAACGTTATTGACTGAGATCCAATGCAGAAATTCATACTAAAATCGACAACCTTGAAGCTATGATCAGAAAAGGCGACTTCAGTTCTACGGACATATGGTCCGCATGGATTGCTCAAGGTTAAACAAACAAATTTTTGATAAAATCTGGAACTATAAAGGGCAAGGAGGCTATGTAAAACAAATGAATGAAGAACTTCAAAAATTCAAAATTACTGAAGAAGATTGTCCAAATCGAACAGAGTACAGAAAAAATGGCCTCAAAATACTTGTCGGGGAGAAGAAGAATCTCAACAGAGGAAAATGAACTGCTGAAAGAAGAACTGCGCAGTAGACAAGGATGAAGGACGTCTGGAAGAGAAAGAAGGAAACTAGACCTATAAAGAAGTGATATTTGCGTGGTCCTTGTTGGCCTGTCCGCGGTGTATATATATATATATATATATACAGTACTAGCAGAAGTACCCGTTCTTCGAACGGTGTTCGGTGTTAACACCAGATATTAACAATTGAGCTACTGTTGCAATGGATAGCGGTTTGTCATTCCTTCATAAGTTTATCGGAACGAAGTTAGTTTTCTGGGAATATCACACACACTGTTAATTTAAGGGCCTTAAAATGTGGTTTTCGGAGACCCTTTATAGACTCCCGAATTTTGTCTCTCACATTGAGAAGCGCAACATATGCTTTGTTCGTCCTTCTAGGATAATTTTTATATTTCGCCTATTTTAGCATGTATTTTGAGAAGACTATTCCCTGTATCCACCCTTCTACTGTATGAAAAGTACGGTGAAGGGTTTTATAAATGATTGGTGTATTGACTCTCATGGTTACCATACCTAATTTTACGATGCACCAAGCATCCGAACACGAGTTATAGGCGTACATAAAGATACACAGAAAGGCAGACAGACGTACAGACAATTCTATTGTCTACAACATAACACCCAGATATCCAAATATGGGTATATCTACCACACAGTATCAAACAAAATCATCCTTACGATGAGCCCGTATGTCGACATAAAAAAAAGATTAGTTAAAATGTGCTCTCAAACTAAATTCACCTAACGTGTACTTCCTGACGTGAAAAAGAATTGTAAGCCTTGTAGACGAAACGCAATACACGTCACATAAAAACTGACCCTCTCCGTTGTGTTAGGTCCCCATACACAGGAAGACCCCTTTCATAAATTATAAAGGCTTGTGTTGCAGGAAAATTTAGGTTCTTTAGTCTCAAATGGCCCAAATTCCTAAAAGCCACAGAAAATGCTGATTCAATTCAGGAATTTTTGAAAATAATGTTGCTGTTTGGAGATATAATAGACCTTCTATACTACAGTATATGTCGAACGTGCAAATAGCATGAAAAACGTCTAGGTTACCTCTTGACCACCTTAAGTGCATTGATGAATTATACAGTCTACGTTGGCTCCGAGATAACCTTATAGCTATTTGCAAACTTCCACAGAAATGTAATAAATGGAGTGACATTGCTTCTTACAGAAATAGGTGGAAAGTTGGATGCCACCCCTTGAGATAATGTTATGGTTACCGATTTGCATTCCTTCATTAGTTTGTTAAATTAAATTAATTTAAATTAGTTTTCTGGGAATATTTCAGAAAATTTTGGTTTTAGAGCCTTATAACGCAGTTTTCGAGGACCCTTTAGGGCCCCCGAGTTTTGTTTCCGGCATAGAGGGGCTATGTCTCGGCGTTGTACGACATAATATAATAGGCTACTACTACTACTACTAATAATAATAATATAATATAGGTATAGGAATATAATAGATCTGTCGTACCACACCCGCAGGTGTAAATCGCGTGAAAAATTCTTAGAGTGCCCCTTGACCCCCTCAAGCGCATTATACGTATTGATGAATTTTACAGCTTAATTTGGTTCCGTGATAACCTTCTAGCCGTTTGATAACTTTCACACTAATGTAATTAATGGAATTGCATTGCGTCTTACAGCAATAGATGGACCTCTGAGAATCTGTTGCCATGGTTCCCGGCTTGCATTCGTTCATTAGTTTATTAAATGAAATTAGTTTTCTGGGAATATCTCAAAAACTGTTGGATTTAGGGCCTTAAAATGTGGTTTTCGGGGATCCATTAGGGCCCCTGAGTTGAGGGGCTGAAAATGAGCTTTGTATCGTCCTTCTTCGCCTATTTCAGCATGTATTTTAAGGGGTAGGCCTCCTTTTATGAGAGGTATGGAGAATAGTTACATCAATGAGTAGTGCCGTGCCTCTGATGGATATCTGTACCAAATTTTACGTTGATACACCCAGCCGTTCTCGAGTTATAAGGGAACAAAATTGTCCACAGACAAACAGACAGACAGACAGACAAAAAATTATTTTCGCGCGCATCCATCATAAAACAGTCTGAAACGCGTAAATAACTCAAATTTCCGTAGAAATTCAGAAAAAACAGACCAACTTTCATTTTTATATATATATAGAGATATAGTGCACCGCTCGCTGTTGATCGTGTTTTTTGCACACATTTAGGTTTTCCTCGCTAACAGTTGGAGATTCACGAAAAGTGATAAGGACCTTTCGGATAGAAAATCAAATGTTAAAGCTCGTGTACGCCATCAAAAGTTTTCTATTTCTTAGCGTTCTCTTTTTATTTGAAACTAGCTGAAGTACCCGTCTTCGCTACGCGTCATAAATAAATTAAAATGTGAAGGTGACAGTTAAAACAGGGGATATGCGAGGTGCTGCGCAGAGGAAGAATAAGGATGGAACATTTTGTCCAACTACACCACTCGGCGTTGATCGTGTTTTATAGTGCAAATTTAGGTTTTACTCGCTAACCGTAGGAGATACCTTTCGGATAGGAAATGTAATTTTAAACCTCGTATTGAACCCGATGGGGTTATGCTGACTTATATCGAACGTGGATCTCAGAGACTGTGATCTCAGTATAAGGGTTCCACCAGGGAACGAACCCGAGGTCCGCTGAGGGAGTTTAAGTGTAAAAACCCCTAGAGAAAAGTGTATAGTTAATCACTGGTGTGATTTCAGCTGATAATGACATTATTTATTAAAATAATGCAGGGAAATTGAGCGGAATACAGCATTATTAGACTTCTTGGAGTAGGCTATACTGGACTTGGAACACAGTAAGTGCAGAGTTTGACGTTTTAGTAATTGGCCCAGAATTGTGGGAGGTGCCCCTTGGAGCCACGTCAATCTTGCTGACCTCGTTATGTCGTCTGGAAGAGGTTGGGGGCTTGCATAATGACACAGTTTTTCCCCGACTGAGAATAGGACGAAGGAGAGTGGGGAGAGATCCCGAGGAAAATCATTGATTACTCGTGATTGGAGTAACGCAATGACATGAGAGTGGCACACAGGTGAATCTTTAGCCAGGAGGCTAATTTTAGAGCCTTTAATCTGCGAAATTGACGCATATTTAATGTAGTGCGGAAGGATAGAAGACTATGGTTGTTCGCGGCTGGGTTTGACGAGGTCGCCAGGGATTCCCAGTGAAACAGCGTCCCCACGCTATGGAGAAAGGAATTAATATTAATTGATTGGCCGAGCGATTCTTCAGCACGCAGATAGTTATGGGATCAGTGAAGAAAAAGGAACCCGATGAGCATGGTTTCGAGACCTGAATCATGCTGGGAGAGGAGTCGAGATAGCGCGGGAAAATTTAGCTCTACTTTTCGTGTGAATCCAATATAAGGGAGTCGACCCTTGGCAGAGCACCTCGGTCTTACGTAGTTTACCCAGTTGGACACAGTTTGTCACGGAGAGTCGCAGACAGTCGTCGCTGCACATTTTTTTTTGTCAGAACACAGTTGTCAAGCAGTTGTTGAGGCGGAACGTATGGCGGTCCGGCCCAGGGAAGGACGCTCAAACAAAGACTTGTACATTTGAGGGAAACATTTAGTAAGCTTTTATTAATAATAGTCGTCGCTACATGTGTAGTCAGCAGTACGAACAATGGTGTGCTCACTTAGGAAGCAACGTGTGAGATAAGTTGCAGAACTATTGTAAATAATAATCTGTGTAAAGTTATGTACAGTGTTAAGCGCAATGTATCAAATATTGACTGATCATACATGTCTAATTACGCTGGAATGCGCTGGGAGAAACTGTACGAAGCATTTGGTAATGTCTTAAGAATACCAAATAGTAACACTCAGGACGGAAGTTAGCATATTTATGCAAATCAGGAAGCTTACCGTAGGAGTATGGATAAACTGTTGGTGAATTCCGAGGGCAATTGAACCAGACTTTCAATCAGGAGTTGGTAGGAGCACGGGAGATGCCGTCGACATCTGCAATTTTGATATCTTTGCTAGGGATTTCAACCAATGAAAAGTGTACAGAGTGACGTGTGTTATGTATAAATCATATGTGAAATGTCTTTTAAATTAATGGTTTAATAAGTGTTCTAAAGTGTCATGTGTTTTGGAAGCAATAGCTTCTTTATAGAAATGCAAAGTGTCGTGTGGTTAACGGAAGAAATGTATCATAAAATGTGTGTATTCAAGATGCAAATGTCGCACTAAATCTGCATATGGCAGGCGACCCGGAAGGATATGAGTGGTTGGAGCCACCATGATGAGCCGATATGTAAGTACCCCACAAATTATGTTTAAGTAGAGGTATAGGCCACTGCATGTCATGTGATTTCAGAGTTATAAAGATGCCAGTAAGAATCAGGTTAGGAGATAGACCCTCCAAGTTTAATCATTATTGTGTTGATTTTAATAGAGTTGAGATGTTATTTTGCATCAGTGAGTGGATTAATCGTTACCACTATTAATTAAAAATGGCAAAGCAGTTATGTAAATGAAACGAACACGGTTGTTCGATTTTTAAGATGATTAGATGTGTCGGATTTTGGTAATTTATGTCAGTGAGAATAATAATAATAATGTATAATAAAGGTATGAATGAACGCATCAGGTAAAAATGTTGTAAGCAAGAAATATTTACGATAAGGGCAAGACTTATCGATCTAAGCAGTAAGATTATACAGTAAGATTACGTTACGGGATTAAGAAAAGAGTTTTATATCAGAACATATTGTATTAATGGGAATATAATTATGCCAGGAAATGGAAGAGCTTTTAGTGAATTGAATTTGCAGCTTATGTAAAAGCTTATAGAGTAATTGATAGATTTCTCTTAATAATTATAGGATGAATATCATAGCATTAGGTAAGGGACCAGGTAATCTATTCTTCGTATGAAATCTCGTATGCCATGGGCATAATTCATTCATTCATTCATTCATTTATTTGCAATGGGGGTGTGTCCCCCGGTGGCAAATTGGATATACATAACAAATACATAATTATACATAACAATACATAATTATACATAACAATTCAATAACAATTATACAACAATTAAACTGGAGTATTTACACAAATAGTCAGTCTTTTCTTAAACACACCTATATGCTTGGGAAAAGGCTCTAAGACTGCGGCAGGTAGAGAGTTCCAGTTATCAATGGCACGGTTTACAAAATAATATTTACCATAATTTGTTCGCTGTGGTCGGCCCTTAACTTTGAAAGGATGATCGCTCCTACCCATGTAAGTGGGCTTTCCCAATCGTTTGCTAAGCTCACCCCATGCTGGTTGATTTGTATACGTGTTGTACATAGCGCAGAGTCTAGATTTCATCCTCCTAGCCTCCAGTGATTCCCACCCAAGTTTCTTTAACATACGGCTCACACTGCTCCTGGGATTAAAGTCACTGAGCACAAATCTAGCGGCCTTTCTTTGTACCATTTCCAACTCATTGATGAGCCCTACTTGATATGGATCCCAAACCGCCGAGGCATATTCCAGAATAGGTCTTACAAGTGACAAATAGGCTAATTCTTTAGCAGAGGTACTACTTCCTTTTAATACCCTCATTACAAAGTGCAGGGATTTGTAAGCTTTTGAAACTACACATCCTACATGACTACTCCATTTCATATCATTCCTTACGTGAACGCCCAAATATTTGCAAGAATCTTCTTCTACAAGTATTTCCGAGCCAATGTTATATTTAAAATCCTGCCTTCGCACTTTCCCTATTTTTAAGAGACTACATTTTCTTGTGTTTATTTTCATTTTATTTACAATCGCCCACTTATAGACCAGGTTCAGGTCCTCTTGCAGCACTGCATTGTCTTGTGAGTCATGTATCTTTCGATATATTACACAATCATCCGCAGACAATCGACAGTCACTGCGAATTCCATTTGGTAAGTCATTTATAAACGCCAAAAACAACAAAGTTCCGATTACGCTGCCCTGAGGGATACCCGACGTTACGGTAATTTCATCCGAGAATATGCCTTCGACTTTCACTTTCTGGGAACGACCCGTCAAAAATTCTTGGATCCATAAAATTACTCTTCTATCAATCTTCGTCGAAGCTAATTTATGGAGTAGCATGTCATGCGGCACGACATCAAATGCCTTCGCAAAATCTATAACCACGGCGTCGACTGAAACTCCACGGTCTAACGATTCGCTAATGTCTTGAAAAAGTGATAGCATCTGACTCTCGCATGAGTAACCTTTCCGAAATCCATGCTGCCTATCATTAAACCATGATAATGTTTCCCACTGTTCCCTCAAGTAGTCGCAAATGAGATGCTCCATCTGCTTACAAACGATGGACGTAAGGCTAACCGGCCTGTAGTTGCCCAATTCAAGTCTGCTCCCTCCCTTAAATATTGGGACTACCGTAGCTCTTTTCCAGTCATCTGGGATTTGCGCATTGTTTATGGACACATTAAATATCACCTCCAAGTATCGTGCCACGGCCCTACCTCCTAATTTAAGTACTTCACTAACAATATTATCAGGACCCTTTGATACATTGAAACGCAGTTTTTGTATTAGCTTTACAATTGCTGACTGGTTTATTTGGAACAGGGGAGCCCCTGATTCGTCGATAAGGTCCAACACACAGCTATTGGATTTATTGAACATACTACCGTAAAAGACATTTAATTCATTAGCAATGGCCTGTTTCTCAGTAATTAATTTACCGTCACCGGACATTATCATCAACAAATTATTTGAATTTCCCTTTCTTCTCCTAACATAACTGTAAAATTGTTTCCACCCACCCCCTCCCGAACCAAGTAAACCTTGCATATAACTGTCATGAGCAGCCCTCTTTTTTAAGACGAGCTCTCTTGATAAGGACTTAAATTTCAACATATACTTGTCACTATCATGTCTTTTATTGTATAATTTCCTAATTTTCCGTTTTAGTCTCCTAATTTCTCGTGTGTAATACTCAGGGTCTGGGTTTTGTTTCAGCAATTTAAATGGGACAAATTTATCAACAGCGCTATTTAAAATTTTCAAAAAGTTAGTCCACAGGATATTAATGTGATTTCCTTCCGTTGCCCATCCTACAAATAGCTCATTCAAATACCCCTGAAACTTGCCCTGATCCGCCCTGCGATACTGGAATATGATCTTTTTTGCTACATCAGAGTCTAATTTTGTAACGTCACCATATCTAATATTTAATTCAACCCCAGAATGGTCACTAATTCCTGGTACTTTCAGACAGTTAATATACAGCCCTACAGGCCTTACGAGATAAACATCTAAGGTATTATTGTCGCTAGTTGGGAAGTCAACTACTTGGGAAAATCCCCCCTCCCTTAAGAATTTATTTGCAGCGCTCTGAGCTTGACCACAGCTAGTTGACTCACCAGACCAGTCTACTTTGGGGAGGTTTAAATCTCCAGCAATTATTATGCTCTTTTTCATAGCATTACCCGTACAAGTTTTATCATACAGTGTTTCGAGGAGAGAAAAGTTATCTTTCGGTGCTCTATACGCCCCTATCACCTGAAGAGGGAATTTATTTCCTTTATCCGAAATTTGTACACATAACATTTCATGATCCATATCAGCCCACTTTAAGAAACTAGCTATATTTTTGCGCACACAAATAAATAGCCCACCACCTCGCTTCCCCCGATCCCTTCTGTACATTTCGTAGGTCCCTTGAATTATTTCGCTACTATTTATGTCCTCATATAACCAAGATTCAGTTGCAATGACAATGTCCGGAGAATACGTCTCTACAAGATTCCAAAATTCAATTAATTTATTTCCTAAACTCTGACAATTAACCTGCAGTAATCTTAGAGCCTTACCTCCGCAGCAAATATCTTGAAGTAGCTCCTTCTGTTCCCATCGGCTGGCAACCTCCGGACCTGCTCCTCCTCACAAAAGCCGGCACGAACCGATGACCCTGTCATGTAGGCTCCCCAGGTTGTAAGCGCCCCGTCGATTTAGATGCAGCCCGTCTCGGGCGAAGTCACGGCCACCAATCCAGCAGTCAGCTTCTACATACACTAATCCCAGTTGTGCACAAACCCAGTCCATGCGGTCATTTACAGTCTTAACTCGCCTTATCGGAACATCTCCCCGCCGAACAATGCCACTCATTATAATTTTTGCATTTCTAAACTTGCTTTTAGCTTTTCTGCCTAGTTCGTAGAGCTCCCCCATGATGTAATCAGCTGTAGCCCTCTTCTTCAAATCGTTCGTCCCAACATGGAGCAACAACACTTTAACTTTTTCACAGTCCTCTATATTTGCTTCTTCCACTTGTTGGGCAAGCTGGTCAATTTTAATCCCCGGATAACACCGCACTTTCGCACCTGATTTCCTCGAGATATTCGCACTCCATCGTATCATAGAATCACCCATTATGATAACGTCATCCTCAGTTTGCTCCTGCACGCCCTCTTCCACACTGATCCCAGTAGAAAGCCGTTCAGTCACATCCTTCACCGTTTCTTCTGATTCACGAAGCTTAGCTCTAAGTTCCTGTATTATTTGATTCCTTGCTTTGATTTGCACCCTCAAACAGTCCGGCGTATCACATACTTTACAAAACCAATTTCCGACATCACAATCCTCCTTCTTGACCTTAATACAGCCGAAGTGAAACCATTTCTCACATAGTCCACACACAACACCATTCTTCAATGTTTTACTGCACGTCGAACACTTTAAAACTGTCACTGGATCATTTGCCTGATTCACATTTGGAGTAGCAGGCCCTGGATTCACTTCCACTCCACCAATAACTAGCAATGCAGCTATCACTAGGGCTATGAACCACAAGTTGCTAGGTCCCGTACGCACACACAAACACCGGAAATCCCGACTACCCTTCTCATACCACAGTCCGATCCTCGCCCGATAACACTCCAGAGAACAACCCATTCGAGCACACCTGAGAGCTTGGGAAAAACACAACCTTTCACTTTGACTGCCAACTGCCAACTTTGTGCTTTGTACCAGAGTGTATTTAGTGAATGGACCCTAACTCTGATGATGGATATGGAATGTTCCGGGTTCGAATCCCGTGATAGGTGAGAGGCAAACGTTGGACACCTCTACACTCTATCTGATTCCCCGAGAACTTATTGTTGAGTGATTCGGCTCGTTGAAGCGAACCTCATTACGGCAGCATGTTATGACTGACCGCAGCATTTATTAAAGATACCGGTTACCTACTAGACCAATGTGTTATGAATCTCGTGCCTTCATGTTGAGATGGGCCTATTTGGTGCCAATTATTATTATCCTCAGGGTAGGAGTAAATGTTAAGCTCATCCAGTACCTGTTTGCATAATATTCAGTTTAAATCCATTGGGATATGTGTGTCACTAGGACCACGGTATTTGTCTGTTAAAATCGTATACTGCTTAGGGGAGGTATGACATATGGCATGAAACGAGGGTTGAGGCACTGTAGGACCTCCCTCCACTGCTATTGTGTACAGGCCGCTTTGAAGAGGGTCGGGACGGTCTAGCGAACCGTGAAAGAAAGTTTGAAAAGAACAGATTTTAGACCCTGTCAATGACATAAGATGAAACATTGTTATATTGAGTAATGAAGTCATGTGGTTTGAGAACACATTGATAATTATAGATCATCCTGATGGTTCATGATTTTAGCTATCTAACGAATGGTTGGATGTTGCATTTGTACTGTCACTGACATCTTTTTCAGAAGTTGGCTACTGGATGCCACAGGCTACGCGCGCAAGGGTAGTTTAATTGTACCATCCGACACAACAATAATTAACGTTTTTAAGATGAAATCACAGACGGCATGCAGTGGAACTATATAAATAGAGGAAGTGTAGGGGTAGCTTACATAATTATGGAGTTGCATGTAGACTGCTGTGCAACACCAGAATAGGCTAATGCATGTAAAGCATTTGGTGGGAAGAGAAAGATCAAAACACACACACGATACACATTATTGTCAAATTAAGACAAGGTTTAAGGAATAAATAATTTTGTAGAATTAATGAAGTCACATTGGATGACAGAAGAATTAAAGTACAGTTTGTTTCTGAAGTTGTATGTGCATCAGCGCACTATAGTATCATTGTAAAGTTGATATAAGGGTAAAGGTTTGAGTTATGATATGATTTTATTGTGATAATATTATGTTGATATTAGTGGATTGTGGAAGTAAATTTTATTTGATTTTGGTTCATGTTTGTGGGGATTGTTTTGTTTGTTTGAAGCCATGAATTTTATTACTGAATTAAAGTTTTAGAATAGAGTTGTGCCTTATCATTGTAGAGTTGATACCTTTTAGCCTCAATTCCAAAATATGCAACTGCTCAATGGGGAGACGGTACACGCCCGAGTCCTGACGCTAGCTGGAGGCGGAAGCATATTTTCCATCGAGATTACTCACATGGGTACAGTATATGCCATCAAATGTTTGCTATTTCTAAGCGTTCTCTTTTTATTTGAAATGGAAATATGAATGTTTGAAATCAAAGGGTGTAGTGACGTCACTAAAATGGTCGCCATCTTTAAATAGTGAAAAGTATTGAAATCAAAATTAACCTACATGTTAAACAGGTAAATCAGCTACTTCCATGTAAAATTCATGTAAATCAGACCAGTAGTACTTGCGTGATTGAGTAATACACAGGCATACACCATCTCATTTTTAACCTCGCTTCGCTCGCGTCATAGTCGTGTCATATTGTTATTCAATGAAATGCATGTTTAACCCCGTTAACACCCCTTGAGAACCTGAATACACAAAATCCCTCCTTAGTAGACGTTTTCGACACACAACAAACATATCCACAAAATATCATACTTCTAACTTTAACAGTTTTGGTTGGTCGATGTGAGCGAACATCCAAAAATCCTTCCTTAGTGGACGTTTTCTTCCAGAATTTCACCCCTCCCCATAGGCCCCTTAAATTGCATTTATGAAAAAACGGTCGAACACCTATTTATTTTATTTATTTATTTATTTTTAAGCTGATTGATTTCCTCCGACTTTCAAACTCCTCGCCTATGTCGTTTAAGAGATACACGCTCCGTTAGGAATCTTTCAACCCCCACTTTTCATCCCTTTCACCTCATAATATACACTACATCGAAAAACCATTAGACATGTGTCAGCTTATTTTTAATGATTAGAATATGTGCCAAGTATCACATCCCCAAATGAAACCACTCGTGAGATATTGTTATTCAACGAAATGCACGTTTACCCCCTTAACACCTCTTTAGAACGTGAATATCCAAAACCCTTTCCTTAGTGGACGTTTTCGACATACAGCGAACATATCCCCAAAATTTCATGTTCCTAATTTCAATAATTTTGGCTGGGCGATGATGAGTGAGTGAGTCAGTCAGGACATTTTCTTTCATTTATTTTTGATAATTTCACCCCTCCCCATGAACCCCTTAAATTGGATTTATGAAACAAACGGTCAAACACCTATTTACTTATTTAAAGCTGTTTTCCCCCTGAGTTTGATGAGTGAGTAAGTGAGTCAACCAATTAGGACACTTTCTTTCCTGTTCCCCCCCCCCCCCCCCTAGAATTTCACCCCTCTCCAAGGGCCCCTTAAATTGGATTTATGAAAAAACGGTCGAACACCTACTTACTTGTATTTTAAGCTGTTTATTCCCGCCAAATTTCAAACTCTCGCCTATGTCGTCTAAGAGATACACGCTCCGTTAAGAATCCCTCAACCCCCAATTTTCACTCCTTTCACCTCATAATATACACCACATCGATAAACCCTTAGACATATGTCTGATTATTTTTAATGATTAGTTTATATACCGAAAATCACATCCCCAAAAAAACAACTCATGAGATATCGTTATTCAATGAAATGCACGTTTACCACCTTAACACCTCTTTAAAACCCGAATAAACAAAAATCATTCCTTAGATGACGTTTTCGACATACAGCGAACATATTCCCAAAATTTCATGTTTCCAACTTTAATAGTTTTCGCTGGGCGTGATGAGTGACTGAGCCAGACAGGATATTTTCTTTCATTTATTTTTACCAGAAATTCACCCCTCCTCATTGGCCCCTTAAATTGGATTTATGAAAAAACGCTTGAACACCTATTAACTTATTTTTTAAGCTGTCTTTTTCTCCTGAGTTTGATGAGTGAGTGAGTTAGTCAGTTAGGACACTTACTCTCCTTTCTTCCCCCAGAATTTTACCCCACCCCATTGGCCCCTTAAATTAAATTATGAAAAAAAAACAGTCGAATACCGATTTACTTACTTTTTAAGCTGATTTTTTTTCGCTGAGTTTCAAATTTCTCGCCTATGTCGTTTAAGAGATAGGCCTACACGCTCCGTTAGGAATCCTTCAACCCCCACTTTTCACCCCTTTCACCTCATAATAATACACCACATCGAAAAACCCTTAGACACATGTCTGCTTATTTTTAATGATTAGTTTATATGCCGAGTATCACATACACAAATGAAACCACTTGTGAGATATTGTTATTCAATGAAATGCAGGATTAACCCCCTTAAGACCCCTTTAGGACCTGAATATCCAAAAAACCTCCCTTAGTGTACGGGTTTGACATACAAAGAACATATCCCCGAAATGTCATGTGTCCAACTTCAATATTTTTGGCTGGGCGATGATGAGTGAGTGAATGAGTCAGGACATTTTCTTTCAATTTTTTTCTTCAGAATTTCACCCCTCCCGATGAACCCCTTCAATTTGATTGAAAAAAAACTGTCGAAAAGCTATTTACTTACTTTAAAGCATTTTTTCCCCCTGAGTTTGATGAGTGAGTGAGTCAGTAAATCAGTTAGGACACTTTCTTTCGTGTCCCCCCCCCCAGAATTTCACCCCTCCCCATGGGCCCCTTAAATTGGATTTATGAAAAAACGGTCAAACACATATTTACTTATTTTTTATGCTGATTTTTTTTCGCTGAGTTTCAAACTCCTTGCCTATGTCGTTTAAGAGATAAACGCTCCGTTAGGAATCTTTCAATCCCCACTTTTCACCCCTTTCACATCATAAACACATCGAAAGACCCTCAGACACGTGTCTTGTTACTTTTTAATGATGAGTTTATATGCCGTGTATCACATCCCCCAATGAAACCAATCGGGAGATATTGTTATTCAATGAAATGCAGGTTTAACCCCCTTAAGACCCCTTTAGAACCTGAATATCCGAAAATCCTCCCTTATTAGACGGTTTTGACATACAATGAACATATCTCCAAACTGTCATGTTTCTAACTTCAATAATTTTGGCTGGGCGATGATGAGTGAGTGAGTCAGGACATTTTCTTACAATTTTCTTTTTTCAGAATTTCACCCCTCCCCATAAACCCCTTAAATTTGATTTATGAATAAATAAACCTTCGAACAGCTATTTACTTACTTTAAAGCAGTTTCCCCCCCCCCCTGAATTTGATGAGTGAGTGAGTCAGTCAATCAGTTAGGACACTTTCTTTCTGTTCCCCCCCCCGAATTTCATTTCTCCCCATGGGCCCCTTAAATTGGATTTATGAAAGAACGGTCAACACATATTTACTTCCTTTTTATGTTGATTTTTTTTCGCTGAGTTTCAAACTCCTCGCCTATGTCGTTTAAGAGATACACGCTCCGTTAGGAATCTTTCACTCCCCACTTTTCACCCCTTTCACCTCATAATATAGGCCTACACCACATCGAAAAACCCTCAGACACGTGTCTTCTTATTTTTAATGAGTTTATATGCCGAGTATCACATCCCCTGATGAAACCAATCGGGAGATATTGCTATTCAATGAAATGCAGGTCTACCCCCTTAACACCTTTTTAGAACCCGAATATCCAAAAATCCTCTCTTAGTGGGCATTTGCGGCCCTTGAGGAAGCTGCATACCAGATTTCATTCCAATCCGTTCGGTGGTTTCTGAGATTTCATGATGAATAAATGAGTGAATGAGTGAGTGGTATTTGACAAATATATAGTAGAAAGAAGATAGTGTCAAGTCTTTGTTATGCTAAACTCGGTTGACAGTGCTGTGTGAGCACTTGAGTAACAAACGGGATTTCAAGTAAAGATCCTCATTTTCTATACCTGTAGTGAAGAGCGCAATTGGCATCTAGTCGGCCGTGTCTCGACTTGAGCTATGTTGCCATGGAAACTATCTGCCTTGCCATTCCTTCATGAGTATATTTTATGATTTGATTAGCCTGTACTTGAGTGCAAAAGGGCCGAAATCGGAAGAATGAGAAAGACTATCGAAAATTCATGTAGCCAGCGGTTCCTTCTGGGTCCTAAACTATGTGTATGCAAAATATGGTTGAGATTGGTGGAACGGTGTAGATTTGTATACGGAACCAACCCACATACATACATACATACATACATACATACATACAGACTTTCACTTTTATATATTAGATGGAAATATGAAATTTTGAAACCAAAGGGTGTAGTGACGTCACAAATGTGGGTTTTACTCTCTAACCGTTGGAGATACAAGAACGGGATACGGACCTTTCGGATAGGAAATTAAATTTTAAAGCTCATATGTGCCATCAAAAGTTTGTTATTTCTTAGCGTTCTCTTTTTATTTGATATGCAAATATGAAATTTTGAAACCAATGGGTGTAGTGACGTCACTAAAATGGTCTCCATCTTTAAATAGTGCAAGGTGTCGAAAGTAAAAGTAGCCTATATGTTAACCAAGTAAATCAGCTACATCCATGTAAAATTTCATGTAAATTGGACCATTGGTTCTTGCGTGATTGAGTAACAGACAGGAACACAGAAACACTCCACCTCATTTTAGCCTACTTTCGATTTTTGCAAAAAATGAAAGTAGACTTATGAGATCAACACAGGGCGAAAAAAAGTGTGTCTGTCTGTGTGTGTGTGTGTGTATGTGTGTGTGTGAGTATGTGTGTGTGTGTGTGTGTGTGTGTGTGAGTGTGTGTACTCTGAATGTCTGTCCCCCCCTATCAATTCGAACACGGTGAACGTGAATTGAACGAAATTTGGTACAAAGGTAGTACTAGCAAAGGACACCTCAGTGTCATGTTTTATATCGCCGCCATCTTGACGGAAACGTAATGGCGGCCACACAAATGTTCAAAGCTATAATCAAGTTACGACTAATCTAATCATCCGATCTCTACCAAATTTTGCAACAACATACCTTTATGGAGGAAGCATCGTTTGACCAAATTAATAGGTCATTAGCCTAATAGTTTGCGGATGGCGGCCATCATTGTGTCAAAATCGATTCCCCCTATTAATTCAAACACGGTGACACCGAATGGAACGAAATTTGGTACAGAGGTAGCACTAGCAAAGGGCACCTCAGTGTCATGTTTTATATTGCCGCCATCTTGGCAGAAACGTAATGGTGGCCACAGAAATGTTCAAAGCTTAAATCAAATTACGATTAACCTAATCATCCGATCTCTACCAAATTTTGCAACAACATACCTTTATGGAGGGAGCATCCTTTGACCAAACTAATAGGTCATTAGCCTAATATTTTGCGGATGGCGGCCATCTTTGTGTCAAAATCGATTCCCCCTATCAATTCGAACACGGTGAAACCGAATGGAACGAAATTTGGTACAGAGGTAGCACTAGCAAAGGGCACCTCAGCGTCATATTTTATATCACCGCCATCTTGACGGAATCGTAATCGCGGCCACCCAAATGTTAAAAGCTAAAATGTAATTACGACCAACCTAATAATCTAGTCTCTACCAAATTTTGCAACAACATATCTTTATGTGGGAGGCATATTCTGACCAAACTGCAAGATCATCAGCCCAATAGTTTGCAGATGGTGGCCAAGTATGTGTGCAAATCGATTCCCCCTATCAATTCAAACACGGTGAATCCGAATTGAACGAAATTTGGTACAGAGGTAGCACTAGCACAGGGCACCTCAGTGTCATGTTTTATATCGCCGCCATCTTGACGGAAACGGAATAACGGCCACACAAATGTTAAAAGCTTAAATCGAATTACGACCATCCTAATAATTTGATGTCTACCAGATTTTGCAACAACATGCCTTTTTGTGGAATGCATCTTATGACTGACTACATGGTCATCAGCCCAATAGTTTGCAAATAGCGGCCATGTATGTGTGCAAATCCATTCCCCATATCAATTCAAACACGGTGAAACCGAATTGAATGAATATTTTTACAGAGGTAGCACTAGCAAAGGGCACCTCATATTCATGTTTAATATCCCTATAGCACGTTGTATTTCAACAAGCTACTACAACCAACATTCAATTATACTCCTTGAAAAGGATAAAAAGTTATAACAATACCCATGCATTTAGGAGAAAGTAGGCTATATGTTCTTTACTGAACATCTTGATTATATATTATAGTATGGATATTATAATGTTCTGTACACTCACTGAACTGAAATATCCTAACCTAACTGTGCAGTGGTGAGCTTTACAAACATGATGTTCGATAGTAGAAGTTTGTGTCTTTTTTAAATTAATTAATTTATTTATTTATTTATTTATTTTGTTCTTGTTATGAACATTACAGGATGTCCGAATTACAATGCTCGCATCTAGAATAAGATAGTATACAGCAAGGGAAAACATTACTCATAGACTACGTTTTGAAGAATTAAGGTCAGAAATTAAAAAGGGCATTAAATTATCTTATAAGAAATATATCCATAATATTTAAAAAAACATTAGCAGGGACTCAAAGAAATTTTGGACGTTTATTAAAAACAAGAAAAAAAATAGGAACTCATGCGACACTTTTAAATATAATAATGAAGAATTGGACAGGGGTGATTCCATTGTTAAAGGTTTCGCGTCATATTTCAAATCAGTGTATGACTCTCAGTCAGCCCAATACAACGTCCCAGCCTGCAATTCGAATACTCCCAACACCCTTCACATAAAACTTGTCTCAAAGGAAGAGATAGAAATGGCATTTAAAAAATTAAAACCTAAGTCGTCGGCTGGTCCTGATAATATTCCACCGTATGTAGTTAAGGGATGTGCTGAAAGCCTCAGGGACCCGTTACACTTTATATTTAACTTAGCAATACAAACTTGTACGTTCCCTGACGCCTGGAAAATCACTCGCGTCTGCCCTATACTAAAATCGGGAGACCCATCACTAATTAATAACTACCGTCCTATATCTATTTTATCCGCAGTAGCCAAGGTATTTGAATTCATATTGCACGGAAGAATATCAGTATTCCTCAGACCACTCGTAACAGATAACCAACATGGTTTCCTATCCAGGAAATCTACAGTGACGAATGCAATTAATTTTACTCAAATTATATCTAAAGAGTTAGATAAAGGAGGGCAGATGGATGTCATATTTACAGATTTCGAGAAAGCTTTCGACACAATAAATCACGATATCCTTCTTAAAAAATTATGTATTTTGGGATTTTCCCACCCATTACTAAAATTATTCATCTCCTATCTCAGAGACAGGAAACAATTTGTTTTGTTCCAGAAAATTGTCTCAAAGGAATACATAGCTCATTCCGGAATACCCCAAGGTTCGAACCTTGGAACTTTGATTTTTCTAGCAATGATAAATGATTTGCCACGATGTATACTGCACTCAAATAGTCTTTTATATGCAGATGACTTCAAAATTTTTAAATCAATTTCTTCCACTAATGACTGCACTCTACTACACAATGACCTAAATAATATACCCAAATGGAGTATAGAAAACAAATTATACTTAAACGTACCGAAGTGTGTTGTTATGACCTTTACACGTAAGAAGAACCCAATCACATTTGTTTATGGAATTGGACCTAAGTCATTGAAAACAGTAAGCGAGAAGAAAGATCTAGGGATTCTGTTTGACCGAGAGCTTTCTTTCACTTATCATGTGCAAAAGACGGTCGGGGATGCTTACCGCATGTTAGGGTTTATAATAAGAAACACTAAGCCATTCATTAGGACCAGTACCTGCATAAAACTTTATACTGCCATGGTGAGATCCAAGCTCGAGTACGCCAGCCAAGTATGGAGTCCCTGGCAGAAAACATGCATTAAGTCCATTGAGCAAGTTCAAAAGAAATTCCTCAGATATTTACACCTCAAAATAACGGGCAATTACCCACACATGGTACCCTACGGTGAACTTTTGTTGAATTTCGGCATGACTAGTTTGGAGTCTCGAAGGCAAGTGAATGATATGAAATTCCTTTATAAAGTCATTAACGGTCAAATTGATAACTCATTTTTCCTATCGCTCCTAAATTTCAACATCCCTCGCTTAACTACAAGATCAACCATAACATTCAAAACTGATATAACCAATACCACTTCACATAACAATTCACCTGTATGGAGGCTTTGCAGTATTTACAACGATGCGGTTCGTGTAAACTGGAAACTAGATTTCTGTCTCTCAATCAGACCGTTCTTGGAAATTATAACCCAGTCACTCTAATTCATACTTGAAATAAAATTATCACACATAACAGAATCAACAATGTATATATGTGGATAGGCCTGTTCCCTAGTTATTGATGTTACCTTTTAGTTTATTATGTAATAATTTCAAAACCTGTTTTTATATTTGGCATTAGATCATATTTAGATTTAGTTTTTATATTATCTTTTTACTACTATGCATTTTGATCTGTGTGAACTTCTTAGTTTTAAGAATTACATTAAGATATTAATACTTAATGCAGACATATCAGGAAATGTATCTTACTGTGTAGGTGCACTATTATTGGGGCGCACACTGAGCCCTGTTGTGTACCATCAACAAATAAATAAATAAATAAATAAACATATAAATAGGGCTATAAGGCAACGCTGCCCACTGCCACCTTATCTCTTTAACCTAATCATACAGAATGCAGTTAGAGAATTGAAAGAGAAAACAAAGGGGGTGAAGTTTAATGGTATACAGGTGCACAGTATCCGCTTTGCAGATGGAATTTCACTCTTGGTTAATTCTGAAAAGGATATGTGTAAGATGCTAAAAGTATTCAACAAATCCTTAGAGAACTCGAAACTTAAAATCAATGCTAAGAAAACAAAATGATGGTACTTGCAAAAAGGAGCCTACAACTAGAACAAACATAAAAGTGAATAACACTGCAAATGATCAAATCACAGAATTCCCATATTTAGCTAGTGTGACAACCTCTAATAACAAGTACCAGTCAGAAATCAGGAAAAGAATAGTGGTAGCAAACCAAGCCTTCCGAAATAAAAATAACTTATTGATGAATAATCACATCATTTTGAGGACTAGAAAGTCATTTTTCAACACCTTTGTTCGGAGTATCTTACTGTATGGATGCGAAACCTGGACATTAGGGAAACAAAACTTAAGGCTACGGAAATGTGGTTTTGGAAAAGAATGATAAGAGCAATGTTGGATGGACAGGAGAACTTAATGACTTGTTCTGCAGGACGTGAAGGAGGATCGATGTTTATTAAAAGCAATAAAGAAGAGGAAAACAAAGTTCCTTATATATGTACTCAGGCACGACTCTCTTAACCAAACCATTATTGAGGGCAAAGTATTGGGAAAGAAACCTAGGGGACGTCCAAGGATGTCGCACACCAAGGATCTCACATCCGTGAGCGGGTAGTTGCTCTCATTGAATAAGAAAGTTTAACGGTAACACAGTTAAGCCTCCGTGGCTAAGGCGGCAGCACGCCGGCCTCTCACCGCTGAGTCCGTGGTTCAAATACCGGTCACTCAATGTGAGATCTGTGCTGGACAGAACGGAGGCAGACAGGTTTTTCTCCGGGTACTCCGGTTTTCCCTGTCAAAATTTCATTCCAGCAACACTCTCCACTATCATTTCATTTCGTCTGTCATTCATTTAATCATTGCCCCAGAGGAGTGCGTCAGGCCTCGGCAGCCGGCACAGTTCATATCCTCGCCGCTAGATAGGGGCTTCATTCATTCCATTCCTGACCCGGTCGGAGACTGGAAGCAGGCTGTGGATTTTCATTTTTCAACGGTAACACAGGCTGGAGGACTCTCCGACATTCCACATGGCGCAGCGACACTTTAGATGAATCGTTTTCAGGAATCGGGAGATGTAAGCTGACTCGAGCTCGTATTGGGCCTCGAATCGGATATGGGATGATCACTTGTTCACTGAGTTACATACGACCCCGTTCATGAACGCCGTGCAGCTACGCTACAACTGCACGATGAATATGTATTGTGGAGACATGCACCGTGAAGAAGTCATACGACAAGCGTACTGTATTTCGAAAGTAGAATGAAATAGGTAACGTCCTATACAAAAAAGTCCTCTCGGCACGCCGGAAGGCGGAGGTAGATTTAACCGGACAAACTTGGGGATAGGCGAAAATAGGCAGAATATGCAGGTTTTCGTAGAAGGATCAGACCTAATTTATTGCGAGAAAGTATTTTATAATTGGAGTTAATTAACTTTGTTTTTCGTCATTTTATGCATATTTTAAACATTTTATTGTCTTATGGGGGCGGTAACCTTCTTGTTATTTGGGGTTCATTTTTATACTTGTGGTCACACTGTCCTTATGCAAGGTTTCGACACAGATGTGTAACTATCTAACGGTCTGTTACTTCTTCACGCAAAATCTTACCTCCCGCAGTGATGTTGGTTGGTTCCTCAGTTTAGGGGCTGCGACAACGTGGTCATGTAACTCCGTGTACTTTGGGTGAGTGTAGAAACTGTCTGATAAACGGTGTGAATTGTGATGGCTGTATTAGTCTGTAATTCAGGCAAGGACTGCAGACGGTCAATTTCAAGCAGTAGTTATTAATGTTGCTAACAAATACTACCGTCAACGACACCTAGCTGTGAATTTGGCTACTAGATGCCACCGCAATCAGCAAGTCACAACGAACGTTGGAACTTCCCCTCCAAAGGAAAGCATACTGAGGGATTTTTAGCGCTCTTAGAAAATGCGGCGTCTTCAGCCGGCTTTGAACCCGCGACCTTGGGCATAGAAGTTCAGCATGCTACCAGTTACGTCACCGAAGCCGCTTCACACTTAATCAGATGGAAATATGAATCTGATCTCTTGCAAGTGCGTTGTCATGGCAACGTCTGATGGCTCATCCCTCATCAGTTTAGTAGTGTTGCCATGGCAACCTCTGATAGCTCTTGGCATTTTCTTATAATTCCGAAATCATTTTTCTCATCCCTTGGCGTAATGGTGGGTCATATCAAAAAAAATACAGACAAAAGTGTTAGGTAATTATTAGGGGAATATTGTCCATTTTGTACAGTTTTGATATTGTGTCTATTAAGAGAGATATGATTAATGTTTACCGAAAAACCCACTTTTTCCACCCCCTTTGGTCAATGGTTGGTTCTATAAAAAAAACTCTTCAAACATAAATGTTTGGGCTTTATCCGACACATAGTATGAACTTTGAACGGATTCGATATTTCACATATTAAGAGAGTTATAGCAATATTTCACTTTTTCGAAAAAAAAAAACCATTTTCACCCCCTTCGACCGATTTAGCCCAGTAACGAAATCGACCGATATTTTATAGGTATACATATTCGGTAAAAAAATTCAAAGTGATTGGTGCAAAATTGCGGTAGTTTTCGTGTCCACAAGAAAGTGATATATATATATACATATACACCGCGGACAGGCCAACAAGGACCACGCAAATATCACTTCTTTGTAGGTCTAGTTTCCTTCTTTCTCTTCCAGAAGTCTTTCATCCTGGTCGACTGAGCAACTCTTCTTTCAGCAGTCCATTCTCCTCTGTTGAGATTTTTCTTCTCCCCGACAAGAATTTTGAGACCAAATTTTTTTTTCTGTACTCTATTCGATTTAGACAATCTTCTTCAGTAATTTTGAATTTTTGAAGTTCTTCTTTCATTTGTTTTACATAGCCTCCTTGTCCTTTATAGTTCCAGATTTTATCAAAAATGTGTTTGTTTAACCTTGAGCAATCCATGCGGACCATATGTCCTTAGAACTGAAGTCGCCGTTTTCTGATCATCACTTCAAGGTTGTCGATTTTACTATAAATTTCTGCATTCGATCTCAGTCTATAACCTTCCTGTGTTTTCCTAGGACCATAATCCTTCTTAAAATTCTTCTTTCTATCTTGAGCAAATTCTCCATTCCGGTTATATTTGTAGTTTCCATGCAGTACAAGATGACTGATCTAACAACAGTATTAAAATGTCGTAATTTTGCATTGATAGACAGGTTCTTTTTATTGTATATATTTTTTGTACAAAAATTTGATCTTTCCAATTTCCCTTTTTTGTTCTCGATTGCCAATTTATCCGTCCCATTGCTACTAATTATTTCTCCAAGATATTTAAATCGGTCAGTGACCCTGATGCTCCCATAATTTGTTTTTATCATTTTCTTAGTGTATTTCTGATCACTTGTCATCATCTCTATTTTTACCAACGAAATCTGTAAGCCCGCTTTTTCCGCCGTTTCTTTTAACTGATCAATTTGGTTAATAGCTTCTTGTTCTGATTCAGCAAACAACGCTACGTCGTCAGCAAATGCTAAACCTTTGACTTTGAGGTTCTTATTCTTTGTATCAATTTTAGCACTTGAATCGTTCTTCTCCCAAAACGTCCTCATGACTTTATCCAAGACCAAATTGAAAAGCAGTGGTGATAGACTGTCCGCTTGTCTTAGCCCAGTTTTTACCTCGAAGGGCTCGCTAACTACATTTAAAAATTTGACTCTGGAAATCGTATTAGTTAATGTAAGTTTTATTAAATTTATGTTTTTTTGATCAACTTGGTATTCCTTCAATGTGTCAAAAACAGTATCCCTATCCACTGAATCATACGCTTTCTGAAAATCAACGAATGAGATAAAGATATTCTTTGGCCTGTTGTTGTAATATTTTAATATCAATTTTAAACTAAGAATTTGTTCTGCACACGATCTATTCCTTCTGAAACCTCCTTGGAACTCGCCAAGCTGTGGTTCGATCTGTGGTTCAAGTCTGTTTAAAAGTAATTTGGCAAATATTTTATATGTGACAGACAACAATGAGATCCCCCTATAACTATTGACATCAATTTTTGAGCCTTTTTTATGTAGTGGATGAATTAAGGCGATTAACCAGTCTTCTGGAATTGCCTCCTCAATCCAAATTTTCTGGAATAGATTTGTCGTCGCTATTAAAAATTCATCATCTACAAGCTCCCACATTTCTGCAATTATTCCATCCTTGCCTGAGGCTTTATTATTTTTAAGTGAGTTGATAATACATTTAACTTCATTTACATCTGGGGGCGTAGAGTCAAAATTTTGAGTTGTTAATTTGAAAATCAACTTGTCTGTCGGTTTTGGACAATTTAACAACTTCTCAAAATACGCAGCCAAGATATCACAATTTTCCTTGTTGTTTAATGCTAGCGTACCATCTTCCCTTTTGAAATTTAAACTCGGCGCTGAATATCCAGTGATTTTATTCTTAAATGCTCTATAAAACAATCGGGTGTCATTTTTCTTAAAATTGTCGTCCATTTCCATTATTTGGTCCTTCATATATTTTCTTCGAATCGTTCTTAAAGTCTGGTGGGCCATTTTCCTTAATCTTTGTACTTCCTCTAAATTTTCTGGAGTCTTGTTCCCGTTCCACTTGTGCCAAGCACAATGTCTTTCTTTGATCACTCTTTCACATTGTTCATTCCACCAAGCATGTTTCCTATAAAAGTTCAACGGTGCAATTTCCTTAGCTGGTTCAAGAAGGTTATTAGTAACATCATTCCAATTGGTTGGTATTTTAAGTTTTCCTTGAAATTCTATCCTTTTTTCATTTGTAAGAACCTCTCTATTAATTTTTGGAATGTTAAATATATATATAGATAGATAGATACATACATACATACATATATACATATATCCATAAATTATATATAAACTTTTGAACTGACGGTGGTTTTGGGGTGTAGGGGATGTGAAACGCGAAGATATGTGGAAATTTTCCGGAAGTCGAAACATGGTACTGCACTCGAAATCATGTCTAGTGGAGAGGAGAAGACAGGAGGAGGTATGAACCAAAGACCACATCAGAAAAATGGCATATTTTAAAATAGGAATTTTCGACTAAATTAGCAGTCCAGATGGAAGAGAACGTTAATACAAGCATTTGGGAAAATTTTCGTCTGAAGAAATATTTTTATTTCATGTATAACGGAGATTTTAAGATTTGGTCAATTTTTAACCATCAGTGAATGATAGAGATGCTGTCTTGGAAGTCGACACTTTTAACGAGGTGCGCGGTGAGAAACCTGTTTTTGATGCGAGGGGAGAGAGAAGGTGGATTTGAGGTCAGACACACACCAGTATTAAGAGTGGGAGAAGCTAAGGCGTAGCAGAAGCGTGCCACTTTCAGGCAAGAACCAATTGGAAAATAGTTTGAATACTAAGGAAGGAACAAATATTACAATCTTTATTTTAATATTTTATAAGAGTGTTGCACATTGAATTCACCAGCAGAGAAAAAGAAATTTAATTGGCAAAACAGATTTGAAATTGAAAGACTGAGAGAGAAATTATGTATGAATTTGTTAATAATCATAGCGGTTGGAGGCTAGTTGATCAGATTTACGAGGGAAATCTAACCGAGGAGGCTAGGTGACGCTAGGATGCGAGGCTCTTTCTACATGAACCGTCGAGAAGACAAGGCGTAAACTTTACTGTATTTACTCTTCAGAAGTATTAGACAAAGGTTTTGTGAACTGGAGACTTCAAGATGAGACAAGCAGTAATGAAAACGAACAATTAATATAACAAGTCAACAGTATAGAGAAAAGTTATTCATCATATTCTAAAAGAAGAAATCTACCACGAGAGAAAATGCTGCAAGTTACAAACTGAACATCGAACACGTAACTACGCAGTACGAAAGTCTGAAGAAGGGAGACTTAAACCATTGGAAATTCAACAATCTAGACAAGAATGATTAAGAATTTAGGTCGAAGGGGAAGAACTACGACTACAAACAATTGCGCGGTGAGAATGATGTTTTAAATTCACCATGATGGGAAGATAGAACTATACTGAACCGGTGAGATTCAGAAATGACCAGGATGACATAGCAGTATGCATAGCGTACTGCAGACCACCGCAGTTTTCGCTAACATAACGTTGCAAGCTACTACAAGGGAATTTCACGACATGGAGGTGATTTTTCATGATGGAAAGAACTATGCAAACTACCGAATTTAAAGAACATCTAGATCTGAGAAGAAGAAGACGAGCAGATGCATGATGGAGACGACAAGGAACCCAGGACTGATGGACGCGGGGCCAGCAGAGCAGAGGCGAGGACGTGTCATCATCTTGCACGAGAGAAGTGGGTCACGAGCGGGAAACCAGTTGGTAACCTCTTCTGGAGACAGCACACCAGGTCGTTCAACTTTAATGCAGTCCACTCAAGGCCGAGGTGACATAACACAGCCAGACTGGAGCAGCACGCAGCATTCCAAAAACCACAAGGTAACGTTACGAGGACAGAGGAGTCATCAGGTCTGTCACCAACGATCTCAGAAAGAAGGTAGAAGAGTGCATTTTTCATATCTGTAGTTAGACTTTGTTTACATTATTCCAGAATATTGACCAACATATTTGCATCTATAACCTATGTTATTATTGTCTTGAGAGTTTTAGTAAATTTTAGTAATTGTGGTAGTTATTTTCATACGTCATTTGGACGTATTTAGAAGTCTTGATCGATGATGTTATACATCGTTAGTATTTTTCATTGTCATTTTTAGAGCGTTAAAATTTTACTGACGAACGATTTCGTTGCGTTTGCGAACGTATATTCCGTAGATTTGTTGTAACATTGGAGAACTCCGTAGACTTATTGTAACATTGGGGAACTTAGTAGATTTGATGATATATGAGAGAATTTTGTATATTTGTGGAAATATTGAAGAACGATAATATATTTGTATTGAAACAAGAGAAATGAAGCACAACATTGTGATAAATAAATCAGTAATGTATCAGAGAAAGAATATAGTCATGTGTTTGACGAAAGTAAATCGTTTATTACTTGAAGTGAAAAATGGAAGGACAGAGAATCCTCTAAGTGGAGAGTTTATTCATTTCAGAAACGAAATAAGAGGTATAGAACGATATAGTTAACAGAAGTATTCTATATTGGCATTGAGGTAACTTCTGTATGCAAGTAATGTAATGACATTGTAAAACCCAGAATTTTGACGTACGGAAAGGAACAGTATGCGATAGTTAAAGGCATAACTGAACGAGAAACGTTATTATAAAATTTTATGGATGTATATTTATCATGACACGACACTGTAAGATGGAAGGAGAGACATAAATATTTATTATGAATATAAACGTAAGAGGGAAGGTTATTGTTATTTTTATATCAGACACAAGCAGACTTGAAATTCAGAATTAAGCGATAAATTGTAACAAAGTAACATGTGAAGCGAAGGGAGGAAGTATGGATAGTATTTGGACATAGCAAGAGATGTATAATCGATAGAGGAGTTTGTAGGAAGGAGAGAGACGTATTCTTGAACGTTATTACAGTTGTAATTTCTAGTAGGAATACTAAATATCATACATTGATGAAAGTAGTTGATATGGAACGGTAGAGGTTTGTGAACGTGCTAAGAAAAGGAAGGTTGATGAAATGCATTTGTATTGATAAAGGCGTAACTAAAGACGCGATAATATGCAACGTGAGTAATTGAAGAAAGGTTTTGTAATATTTTGTGGTGAGCAAGAGAAGTCATATGTTGTATTTGGAGGAGATAGGAGTGTGGGAGTGAGGATTCATGCCACACACACTCGATTTTTGGTTGAAGAGCTTATCTGAACAGTCGTGCATTGTTAGTTTGTTTTATTATTAATTATTGATATACCAGAGTTGTAAACTAAAGTGATGAAATATTAACTTCACTGTTCGTATTTATGATTCACATGGAATTGACACACAAACACCTATTTTGACTAGTTTATTGTGTGAGATACGCAGAAAGTTGATGATACACGTAAAGAAAGATGATGAGACGGGAGGAAAGTGATGAGATGAACTCTAATGTATTAGAGACAGTTATTTTTATATCGTGCGGGACGCGATCATGTATAAAATGTAAATACGCTATTATTTTAATATTAATTATTGCTTTTATTATATTTAGGAACATAAGATTTAAATTTGAAGACTTTAACAATTGTATTATGTAGGGAGTATAATTGTTGCGATGAGCGTTAAAGCCTAATTCTAGTAAACAAGTAGGACAGACACTACTGTCATTAGTTAAACTATGTGTTTATTTAAATATTATTAAGCAAGAGATACTTGTTGAAATAGTATAAAGATGCAAGAAAGACACTTATTAAGCGCATCAGGCCTAAGTGAGGCACATATAATTATTTTATTCTTGGTGAAGGGAACACAATTTTTGTCATGTGATATTTTATCTAATATATAAAAGTGAAAGTCTGTATGTATGTATGTATGTATGTATGTATGTATATATGTTGGTTCCGTATACAAATCTACACAGTTCCACCAATCTCAACCATATTTTGCATACACATAGTTTAGGACCCAGAAGGAACCGCTGGCTACATGAATTTTCGATAGTCTTTCTCATTCTTCTGATTTCGGCCCTTTTTCACTCAAAAACAGGCTAATCAAATCATAAAATATACTCATGAAGGAATGGCAAGGCGGATAGTTTCCATGGCAACATAGCTCAAGTCCAGACACGGCCGACTTGATGCCAATTGCGCTCAGCACTACTGGTATAGAAAATGAGCATCTTTACTTGAAATCCCGTTAGTTACTCAACTGCTCACACAGCACTGTCAACCGAGTTTAGCATAACAAAGACTTGACAATAACTTCTTTCTACTATATATTTTTCAAATACCACACACTCACTCACTCACTCATTCATTTATTCATCACGAAATCTCCGAAACCACCGAACGGATTGGAATGAAATCTGGTATGCAGCTTCCTCAAGGGTCGCAAATGCCCACTAAGAGAGAAATTTTGGCTATTCAGGTTCTAAAGGGGTGTCAAGGGGGTAGACCTGCATTTAATTGAATAGCAATATCTCCCGATTGGTTTCATGGGGGGATGTGATACTCGGCATATAAACTCATCATTAAAAATAAGAAGACATGTGTCTGAGGGTTTTTCGATGTGGTGTATATTATGAGGTGAAAGGGGTGAAAAGTGGGGATTAAAAGATTCTTAACGGAGCGTGTGTCTCCTAAACGACATAGGCGAGGAGTTTGAAACACAGCGAAAAAAAATTCAACATAAAAAAGAAGTAAATATGTGTTTGACAGTTTTTTCATAAATCCAATTTAAGGGGCCCATGGGGAGAGATGAAATTCTGGGGGGGGGGGGGCAGGAAAGAAAGTGTCCTAACTGATTGACTGACTGGCTCACTCATCAAACTCAGGGGGAAAAACTGCTTTAAAGTAAGTAAATAGCTGTTCGACAGTTTTTTTTTTCATAAATCAAATTTAAGGGGTTCATGGGGAGGGGTGAAATTCTGAAAAAAGAAAATTGAAAGAAAATGTCCAGACTCACTCACTTACTCACTCACTCATCATCGCCTAGCCAACATTATTGAAGTTAGAAACATGACAGTTTGGGGATATGTTCATTGTATGTCAAAACCGTCTACTAAGGGAGGATTTTCGGATATTCAGGTTCTAAAGGGGTCTTAAGGGGATTAAACCTGCATTTCATTGATTAACAATATCTCCCGATTGGTTTCATTGGGGGATGTGATACACGGCATATAAACTTATCATTAAAAAGTAACAAGACACGTGTCTGAGGGTTTTTCGATGTGTTTATGAGGTTAAAGGGGTGAAAAGTGGGGATTGAAAGATTCCTAACGGAGCGTGTATCTCTTAAACGACATAGGCGAGGAGTTTGAAACTCAGCGGGAAAAAAATCAGCATAAAAATAAGTAAATATGTGTTTGACCGCTTTTCCATAAATCCAATTTAAGGGGCCCATGGGGAGGGGTGAAATTCGGGGGGGGGGGACAGGAAATAAAGTGTCCTAACTGATTGACTGACTGACTCACTCATCAAACTCAGGGGGGAAAAACTGCTTTAAAGTAAGTAAATAGCTTTTCGACAGTTTGTTTTTCAATCAAATTCAAGGGGTTCATCGGGAGGGGTGAAATTCTGAAGAAAAAAAATTGAAAGGAAATGTCCTGACTCATTCACTCACTCATCATCGCCCAGCCAAAACTATTGAAGTTGGAAACATGACATTTCGGGGATATGTTCGTTGTATGTCAAAACCGTACACTAAGGGAGGTTTTTTGGATATTCGGGTTCTAAAGGAGTCTTAAGGGGGTTAAACCTGCATTTCATTGAATATCAATATCTCACGAGTGGTTTCATTTGTGGATGTGATACTCGGCATAGAAACTAATCATTAAAAATACGCAGACATGTGTCTAAGCGTTTTTCGATGTGGTGTATTATTATGAGGTGAAAGGGCTGAAAAGTGGGGGTTGAAGGATTCCTAATGGAGCGTGTAGGCCGGCGAGAAATTTGAAAATCAGCGAAAAAAAATCAGCTTAAAAAGTAAGTAAATCGGTTTTCGACTGTTTTTTCATAAATTAATTTAAGGGGCCAATGGGGTGGGGTGAAATTCTGGGGGAAAAAATGAGAGAAAGTGTCCTAACCGACTGACTCAGGGGAAAAAGACAGCTTAGGAAATAAATTAATAGGTGTTCAAGCGTTTTTTAATCAATCCAATTTAAGGGGCCCATGGGGAGGGGTGAAATTCTGGTAAAATAAATGAAAGAAAATGACCTGTCTGACTCACTCACTCATCACGCCCAGCGAAAACTATTAAAGTTGGAAACATGAAATTTTGGGAATATGTTCGCTGTATGTCGAAAACGTTAACTAAGGAATGATTTTTGTTTATTCGGGTTTTAGAGACGTGTCAAGGGGGTAAACGTGCATTTCATTAAATAACGATATATCATGAGTTGTTTGTTTGGGGATGTGATATTCGGTATATAAACTAATCATTAAAATAATCTGACATATGTCTAAGGGTTTATCGATGTGGTGTATATTATGAGGTGAAAGGGGTGAAAATTGGGGGTTGAGGGATTCTAGACGGAGCGTGTATCTCTGAAACGACATAGGCGTGAAGTTTGAAATTCGGTGGGAAAAAACAGCTTAAAATACAAGTAAATAGGTGTTCGAACGTTTTTTCATAAATCCAATTTATAAATCCCCTTGGAGAGGGGTGAAATTATGGGAAAAAAACAGGAAAGAAAGTGTCCTAACTGATTGACTCACTTACTCACTCATCAAACTCAGGGGGAAAACAGCTTTAAATAAGTAAATAGGTGTTTGACCGTTTGTTTCATAAATCCAATTTAAGGGGTTCATGGGGACGGGTGAAATTATCAAAAATAAATGAAAGAAAATATCCTGACTGACTGACTCACTCATCATCGCCCAGCCAAAATTATTGAAGTTAGAAACATGAAATTTTGGGGATATGTTCGTTGTATGTCGAAACCGTCCACTAAGGAAAGAGTTTTGGATATTCAGGTTCTAAAGAGGTGTTAAGGGGGTAAACGTGCTTTCCATTGAATAACAATATCTCACGAGTGGTTTCAATTGGGGATGTGATACTTGGCACATATACTAATCATTAAAAATAAGCTGACACATCACTAATGGTTTTTCGATGTAGTGTATATTATGAGGTGAAAGGGATGAAAAGTGGGGGTTGAAAGATTTCTAACTGAGCATTTATCTCTTAAACGACATAGGGAGGAGTCTGAAACTCGGAGGAAATCTATCAGCTTAAAAATAAATAAATAAATGAATAAATAAATAAAATAAATAGGTGTTCGACCGTGTTTTCATAAATGCAATTTAAGGGGCATATGGGAAGGGGTGAACTTCTGGAAGAAAAACGTCCACTAAGGAAGGATTTTTGTATGTTTGCTCTCATCGACCAACCAAAACTATTAAAGTTAGAAGAATGATATTTTGGGGATATGTTTGTTTGTTGTGTGTCGAAAACCTCTACAAGGAGGGATTTTTGGGTATTCAGGTTCTAAAGGGGTGTTAACGGGGTTAAACCTGCATTTTATTGAAAAACAATATGATACGACTATGACGCGAGCGAAGCGAGGGTAAAATTGAGATGGTGTGTGTCTGTGTATTACTCAATCTCGCAAGTACCACTGGTCCGATTTACGTGAATTTTACATGGAAGTAGCTGATATACCTGGTTAACATATAGGTTACTTTTGATTTCAATACTTTGCACTATTTAAAATGGCGACCATTTTAGTGACGTCACTACACCCTTTGGTTTCAAACTTTCATATTTCCATTTCAAATAAAAAGAGAACGCTAAGAAATAACAAACTTTTGATGGCATATGCGAGGTTTAAAATTAAATTTTCTATCCGAAAGGTATCTGCAACTGTTAGCGAGTAAAACCTAAATTTGTGCTATAAAACACGGTCAACGCCGAGCGGTGTAGTTGGACAAAATGTTCCATCCTTAATCTCCCTCTGCGCAGCACCTCGCCTATCCCCTGTTTTACCTGTCACCTTCACATTTTAATTTATTTATGACGCGTAGCGAAGCACGGGTACTTCAGCTAGTCTTATATATAAAAGTGAAAGTCTGTATGTATGTATGTATGTATGTATGTATGTATGTATGTATGTATGTATGTATGTGGGTGGGTCTGTTCCGTATACAAATCTACACCGTTCCACCAATCTCAACCAAATTTTGCATACGCATAATTTAGGACCCAGAAGGAACCGCTGGCTACATGAATTTCGATAGTCTCTCATTCTTCTGATTTCGGCCCTTTTGCACTCAAGCACAGGCTAATCAAATCATAAAATATACTCATGAAGGAATGGCAAGGCAGATAGTTTCCATGGCAACATAGCTCAAGTCTAGACACGGCCGACTGGATGCCAGTTTTGCTCTGCACTACCGGTATAGAAAATAAGGATCTTTACTTGAAATCCCGTTAGTTACTCAACTGCTCACACAGCACTGTCAACCGAGTTTAGCATAACAAAGACTTGACCCTATCTACTTTGTCAAATACCAATCACTCACTCATTCTTTCATCACGAAATCTCTGAAACCACCGAACGGATTGGAATGAAATTTGGTATGCAGCTTCCTCAAGGGCCGCAAATGCCCTCTAAGAGAGGACTTTTGGATATTCAGGTTCTAAATGGGTGTTAAGGGGGTAGACCTGCATTTCATTGAATAACAATAACTCCCGATTGGTTTCATTTGGGGGATGTGATACTCGGGATATAAACTCATCATTAATAATAAAAAAGACATGTGTCTGAGGGTTTTTCGATGTGGTGTATATTATGAGGTGAAAGGGGTGAAAAGTGAGGATTGAAAGATTCCTAACGGAACGTGTATCTCTTAAACGACATAGGCGAGGAGTTTGAAACTCAGCGGAAAAAATCAGCATAAAAACTAAGTAAATATGTATTTCACAGATTTTCATAAATCCAATTTAAGGGGCCCATGGAGAGGGGTGAAATTCTGGGGGGGGGGGGAACAGGAAAGAAAGTGTCCTAACTGATTGACCGACTGACTCACTCATCAAACTCAGGGGGAAAAACTGCTTTAAAGAAAGTAAATAGATTTTCGGCAGTTTTTTTTGATCAATCAAATTGAAGGGGTTCATCGGGAGGGGTGAAATTCTGAAGAAAATAAAATTGAAAGAAAATGTCCTGACTCATTCACTCACTCATCATCGCCCAGCCAAAAATATTGAAGTTGGAAACATGGCATTTCGGGGATATGTTCGTTGTATGTCAAAACCGTACACTAAGGGAGGATTTTTGGATATTCAGGTTCTAAAGGGGTCTTAAGGGGGTTTAACCTGCATTTCATTGAATAACAATATCTCACGAGTGGTTCGATTTGTGAATGTGATACTCGGCATATAAACTAATCATTAAAAATAAGCAGACATGTGTCTAAGGGTTTTTCGATGTGGTGTATCATTATGAGGTGAAAGGGGTGAAAATTGGGGGGTTGAAGGATTCCTAACGGAGCGTGTAGGCCTATCTCTTAAACGACATAGGCGAGAAATTTGAAACTCAGCGAAAAAAATCAGCTTAAAAAGTAAGTAAATCAGTGTTCGAACGTTTTTCCATAAATTAATTTAAGGGGCCAATGGGGTGGGGTGAATTTCTGGGGGGAAAAGGGAGAGAAAGTGTCCTAACTGACTGACTATCTCACTCACTCATCAAACTCAGGGGAATAAGACAGCTTAAAAAATAAATTAATAGGTGTTCAAGTTTTTTTCATCAATCCAATTCAAGGGGCCCATGGGGAGGGGTGAAATTCTGGTAAAAATAATTGAAAGAAAATGTCTTGTCTGACTCACCCACTCATCACGCCCAGCGAAAACTATTAAAGTTGGAAACATGAAATTTTGGGAATATGTTCACTGTATGTCGAAAACGTCACCTAAGGAATGATTTTTGTTTATTCGGGTTTTAAAGAGGTGTTAAGGGGGTAAACGTGCATTTCATTGAATAACGATATCTCATGAGTTGTTTCTTTGGGGATGTGATATTCGGTATATAAACTTATCATTAAAAATAATCAGACATATATCTAAGGGTTTATCGATGTGGTGTATATTATGAGGTGAAAGGGATGATAAGTGGGGGTTGAAGGATTCCTAACGGAGCGTGTATCTCTTAAACGTTATAGGCGAAGAGTTTGAATCTCGGTGGAAATCAATCAGCTTAAATATAAATAAAAATAAATAAATAAATAAATAAATAGGTGTTCGACCGTTTTTTCTTAAATGCAATTTAAGGGGCCTATGGGGAGGGGCGAAATTCTGGAAGAAAAACGTCCACTAAGGAAGGATTTTTTGGATTTTCACTCTCATCGACCAACCAAAACTACTAAAGTTAGAAGAATGATATTTTGGGGATATGTTTGTTGTGTGTCGAAATCGTCTACTAAGGAGGGATTTTTGGATATTCAGGTTCTAAAGGGATGTTAACGGGGTTAAACCTGCATTTCATTGAATAACAATATCACACGACTATGACGCGAGCGAAGCGAGGCAAAAAATGAGATGGTGTGTGTCTGTGTATTACTCAATCACGCAAGTACCACTGGTCCGATTTACATGAATTTTACATGAAAGTAGCTGATTTACCTGGTTAACATATAGATTACTTTTGATTTCAATACTTTGCACTATTTAAAATGGCGACCATTTTAGTGACGTCACTACACCCTTTGGTTTCAAACTTTCATATTTCCATTTCAAATAAAAAGAAAACGCTAAGAAATAGCAAACTTTTGATGGCATATACGAGGTTTAAAATTACAATTTTCTATCCGAAAGGTATCTCCAACGGTTAGCGAGTAAAACCTAAATTTGTGCTATAAAACACGGTCAAGGCGGTGTAGTTGGATAAAATGTTCCATCCTTAATCTCCCTCTGCACAGCACCTCGCCTATCCCCTGTTTTAACTGTCACCTTCACATTTTAATTTATTTATGACACGTAGCGAAGCACGGGTACTTCAGCTAGTTATTAATAAATAGCAAGAACATTTTTATTGTTGCTGAGTTTTTTTATAACTGTTTCTTTGATTCAACGCTTAATTACACTAGAACGATACCGCTAGCTAGATGCACACAGATGATCGACGACTTATCCTAACGCCCGATAGCCGAGTTGCTCGTTAATGCTCGTTTCGCCGCAGTTTGTGAATATTATAATTTTTGTGAAATTTCATCGAGCACGTGGGTGATATTCTACTACACCACGCTGCCGAATATCATCATCAGACCACGAGGTCATGGAAATTGTATAAGTGCTGATTGATAACTATTGTGCCAGTGCAAAAGCGCTTCTGTAAATTACAGCATTATTAACAGTTTGTGCGTGAATTTCACCAAACGATTGCACCGATATTTACGTGAATGTGTTTTATAAAAGTAATAGGAATTGTGTGCAAAGGTACCGCACAGTATAAAGCCTGTGGCAGATATGAATTGGACAATTTTGAATGAATCTGCAATACTAGAAGCAGTGTTGAACACGTGTATCGGTGTAAGGCCTGTGGCAGATGTGAATTGGGCAATTTTGAATGAATCTGCAATACTAGAAGCAGTGTTGAATTTGGTAACCACAGTGATAATCATAAAATCTGTGCCACGTTAATATTTCATCGTACAACATGCATTTAAACATCAACCACGTGTACGCTATCTTCGACCCCGTACATGACATGCATGTAATGGCGTAAACACCCATGATGGAGGAGACGTCGAAGAAGAAATTCAACTCATGATGATGAACCTGTTGAACAAGGATCCAGCAGTCATGGCTGATTGCTGGACACCACTTTGGAACTAGGAGATTCCAGGAATGCCAGGAAAAGGGCAAGGACGAGGATGCCCTGTATATTTGATATTCCCTCCTGCCACGAGGAGTCGAAATTACCCCTCATATTATCGTGAAAATGAAGTGATGCGACGGTATTCCACAATGAGTTTTCTGTAATGTAATTTCTGTAAAGGGCCTTGTTCGCAATGGATTATTTTTAGTCATGTAGAAAACCGTACTCCGATAACAACCATATAGGTAGACGTCTGTAGACTTAGTTGTACTAATCAGTCTTATTTCAGTTATCTGAATGGTCAACAGAGAGTTAGACACCTAGTTGGCAAGTGTAATGCCAGGTGCACCAACGATTGTATAGTTGAAAAGCTTCAACATGAACCCATTCATATAGCAGAGCTCCAGGAGCTATATGTTTTGCCAGCAATAGCTGTGATTTTGTAGGACGACTAACGTCTGAATTTAACTTAGGGGACACCCTGTTTTTATGAATATTTAATTTTGTTATACCACATGTTATGGGCATATCAGTTGGTAGTTTGGAAATTTCGCTACCGCCCTTTTAAATGGATTAAGTTAAACCATTATTGTGGAGTTCTGAGACCACTACATTCCGAGTAGGAATGGAATTAATGTGTACGATGTAAAGTGTTAGGACCTTCATCGAACCCAGTACACATCTTTGTATCAGTTAGGACAGCCAAGAGTGCTAGTTGCTGTCACATGTTTGCTTTATTTTGTGTCGAGTAAAGACACACACCGTTATATATGAGGAGAATATTGTAAATAGTCTGTGAGTGACATATCTTCGGAGCAAACCAGTCTGGAAGAGTGGTATTCTCTGCACTGCCCGTTTCTTTGACATTTTGTACATTTTATATTTTTATAACCTGTGAGATACGTGTAGGAACACGGTAGTGTTATATGATAAATACTGTTTAATAATACCAGGACCACAAGGTAGGACTTGAGTGAGTGGAAACCCTGTGTATTTGATTTCATTGTTTTCCTAACATGCAAGCTTCCTTCTACACGCAGTAAATGTAACTTATAATCGATGTTCAGTGGTGACATTCGCCAAGGTTGACAAGTATAACCAGTTTGGGATTACCCATGATTCTGTGCGAGACAGACAGTTACACAATTGATTAATTCTTTCGACGTGATCTGGCGTCATATCCAAGTGGAATTACATTGAACTATGATAGGAATGCCGTTCTTAAGAGGGTCACAGCTGATGGCTTATAGTTTTGTTTACAAGTGACGCAATGCCACGAGATTGAGATCGCCATTTGTGGGTGACTGCATATTGAATGTTTATGATTCCACAAATATGATTAAAGGTGCATAATATCTCTTTGTAATGTTGACCAAAGCTGACACTGTATAAATTAGCCATTTGTGTATTTTTGTGCCGTGTTAGTGCACTGTTACCGGATGGATGAATATCCGCAACCATTATTATGCCAGACAGAATCGAGCCTTTGTTGCCAACTCTACTGATGAAGTTTGCGGGCTATGTAATACCACGTATTGTGTGTTAATGCATTTGAGCCGATTATTAGCTCATGAGGTTATGGTGACTATTAGAGTCATGCATTGTAAGGATCTCTGAGGGGACCTACAGTCTTAATGTTTAACCAGTGTCATTTGAGGCAAGTCACAACAACATTAAACCTTATTAGGGATTTAAACCTACAATCTAACCTGGAATTAAATCGTGAATCTATTTATTCTAAAACCACGTTTATAAATGATTGATAAATAACGTAATGCTCATCTAAACTTATGCCCATATTTGTACGTGCTGACTGACAGATGGATCGTCGCATTTCTGCTGAGAAATTACTTAGATAAAGCTGACATATTTTTATGACCGACGAAAATCATGGGAGACCAATGAGTTAGTAACTGGTGGACCGCATGACTGAAGTGATGTCAGACGTAGTTGTAACTACGCTTTCGCCAACATAATTACATGCTGTAGATGACAATTGAGGGCAAACAGCTCCTTGATTTGTGTAAGAAGGGTTTATGGATAATTACAAAGAAATTGTAGTGTCTATAATTATTATTTATGTGTGATATCCCTGTGTGTTCCCATAACTTGTTGTATTTTGATGTTGTATTAGTTAATGTTTTTTTAATGATCAGACATGGTTGTTGTCATAGCGTTTTATTAATTCTTGCTCACGGACGCCTCTCACCGTATTTTTCATTAATGTTAGGGTTTAGCTAGATGAATAAATGTAACCGTAAATACTGAAGTGGCATAATCATAACTTAGGCCTTGCGTTGCTTCTATGTTAAATGTAAATTCACTATTAGTCTTGTTTGTAGTTGCGTAGGGTCCCGTTACGTGCCACCTTCCCAAGTGTTGTTGTTGTTGTTGTTGTTGATTATCTTAACTGTAATTAGGAGGACTTTCGCGAGTGTTAACTTTATTTCAGTTAATGCATATTGTTATGTATTTGATAACATAACAACCCTGGTCGGCATCTCCTGTATTTACTGAGTTTTACCCGGTGCCTATACCATTCTTGTTATGTATTTGATAACATAACAATGTTAGAACGTGTTTGGGATTTAGTGGATTACCCTGGGCATCCTTAGCGTTTTACAGAGATTTACTAGGATGTTTTATGAAGAACTGCGGACCCATACTTACCAGACTTACCGGGAGAGCCTTAGCAAGCCAAACGCTTGCTGGTCGTCTTCAGGTGCTGCCTGACAGCATGGCGCAGCGGGAAACACTGGATCTTAACCTAACTACAAACTAAGGGGGTGGGCTTTTACGACTACCTACGTGAAATGAAAAGATAGAGCCTTTGGCTGTGAGAGACGGGTTTATTGTACTGATGGGTGGCGCTTAGGTCTAGATGAAAGGGGGGATGATTGTTAAGGGAAAAGGGATCTGACAGACATAACAAGACTCACCCTACCGATGACGCCGGACGTACATGATGTCGCGTTGGGGCTCGTCCGCCCGGAGGGCGACGCCTGCCGTAGCACTAACACTCGGCGTCGGTCCTCAGGATCGAGAAGTAAGAGAGCAAAAGAGACCCGCCGCGTGTGCGTTCTCTGTATTAGTAGACTTTCAAGTAGGTCGACCATGTCAGTTGTATGTGTGTTGCTACTATTGCATAAGCTTGCCGGCTTGCAGTACTTACGAATGTAGGTCGCTATTGGCCTGCCAGGTCCGTATGTCCTACAGCTCAACTTATTCCTTCCATTATACCTTCCATTTGCTAGGCATCGTTATAGACACAACCCTTAACGAGGGTTGATGTCTGCAACAAGACCTTGCTCGGTTTTAATTGTCGCCTCGACAATTGCAGTGGTCCCGCGGTGCTAAAGTAGATTTTTCTTCTTATTGCAGTTTTTTGTTTATCTTCTTTCCAATCTTCTTCTTCTACTTCTGTTTGCTCGTAGTAGGGTGGGTACGTGTGTCGGGCCAGGGGTTGGTTAGTGTGGCAGGGGTGGAATATGGTGTTATACAGTCATTTGATACTTCGTTACATATTGCTATGCGATGTTGACATGATCACTTTAAATTGTCTGTGATAATCTTGTTCATTTGACCTGATTGTATTGTTAAATGTATTGATCAATTAATGAGATAATTAAATAATTAATTATAGATCAAATTAAAAATTAATGACTCTCTGAGGTTCATTATGAAAGAAATTCACATTAAGACGTTTGGTGAAAAAAGATAAAAGAAATGATGTATAGCGTTCCCTAGAAAGTAAATGTTCGGCACTCGGTCGTTGAGTAAAGGCTATACAAAAGCGTATTCCGTGACGTCACATTCCGCGAGCGATGACCTATATACACTACTGGCACTAAGGCCAGTTGAATAGCACACAGCCTATCATAAATAGCGGGTAGCGATCCCTAGAGTAAACAGGCTCAACGCGACATATATACGAGACGTCCGAAGAGGTCTCAAGGGCGATGGCTCGGACGCAAACCCTTAAACAGCGCTGCGCTATATGTGCGCACAATGTATTGGCCACATGTACTTAATTTACATGCCATTTATTTCAGAAAAAGAGCTCCACCACTGCAGCTACGAGGGACACCAGATCTTCAGGATGACAGGTAAAGGTAAGGTGGACCACCGACGACGAACCCACACCCCATACAGATTATGCACACAGGGATGACAGACAGTTACACACATACACAAAGAAGGGTAGGATAATTAGGCTAAGATAGAAATCTAGCCGGGCATAGAATAAGAATAGAGTAAGGCGCCAAGTGCGACTAGAAGGTATATAAATGTATGAATGGCAACAATGCATTGTCCAATATAACCATACCCATGCGTTCTCTTCCAGGATTATAGAAGGAAAACATGAACAGCAGCATACCCACTAAAAAGATTTTTGTCTCACAGTAAATACCGGTATTTAATGAGTTTTAACCGGCGCGTCCACCAATTTGTTTAATCCCGGCGTTAGGGGATGGGATGAACAAGGGTGTGTTGATGTACAATTTAGGGGTGGTTTCCGAAAGGGTGCAAGTTTCCCGTAGTTGGGGGAAACTGCAGGTGTATGTGTCTGTAAAAGGATGTAATGTAATGGCGGTACGATTCTATGGGGGTGCGATTACTTGCCAAGGGATGTATGACTATGAGGGAGCTATTAGTTGAGAGTAGCGATTAATTATGAGCGAGTAGGAGCGAGCCTACTTGCAGAGTCGACAGCTTGGCCGCTGGCTGGCTGAACACTAAGTGAGCACCATGGAATACCTGACGCTGCATTTCCTAGTATTCACGATCAGGGGAAAATGGGGAAGGAACAGGTTGGGCGTACAGGTGCAAAGTCGGTGTGAAGTGATGTACAGAGTGTTGGTTTACTGATAAAGTAGTTATTTGATCAGTTGTGGTGATGTAGTGTCCCTTTTAGTGAAGGACAAATGTAGTACAAATTATAAGTGTAGGTGTGAAGGAAGGAATACAAGTCTGTAAGGAAATCTGAGCACACTCTCTCACCAGGCGATGATGCGTCGGAGCTTGATCTAGATGCACAGAGCCGTGGACCGCAACAGATATTGAGTCTTCGTGGGGCCTTCCTTTTAAGAGTTCTCGAGCTGCTGAGTCGGCGTGTCGTCATTGTTGATGCTCCAGATAGTCCTGACTGTAAATGTTTATGTGAGTGTCGTAAGCTTGGCTAACAGCGATGCTACTGCGCCTGCTTGTGTAAAGGAAATGTATTTGTTGAGGCTCATGACTTAGCCTTTAGGGGTAGTTTTCTCAGGGTGAAAGGGTGTGTTGATATTTGGATAGAAGTAGATCTTATGGTTTTGAGTCGATCGTGGAGATGTGTGGGTGGCTGTGCAGCCGTCTGTAGATTCAGGGGCGTATGTTTATAATCCCCTCTGGGTGCGTAGATGTCTCAGGTCCTAGGGTCGTATCGACCCTGGGGGCTGAACAATATTATTCACTGACCATGATTGTTTAATAGCTTTGCGGATTAGCCGATTTCTAACCCTCTAAAGTAGGATAGGGGTTTGATGATAGAAAATAAATGTTTCCACGAATGTTACATATGCATGGATTTGTTATTTATTAGCTTTGTGTGTTTGGTGTGTACTTCTTTGGGCGTCTTTGACATTTCTACTCCGTGTTGGGACCTGATCCCTAGAGTGCTTGATTCTCGTGCCGGCGCTAGCCCTAAAGAAGTGCATCCGATCCTCTCAGGTAGTGGGTTCGAAATATGAGGTTGTGTGGAATGCCATCTACGGTTTGGTGGTACCCCAGCAATCTCCTCTGACGGGCTCAATACTGTACATCCAAACTAAATCAAACAACCTGTGTGTGATATTCGTTGGTGTGTTATGGTTCCTTAGTTAAGACCATGGCCACCTCCTTCCCAATCCTATCCCAAATTTACAAACCCACACACAAGAACAACCATCACAATAACACAGTTTATCATACAAATTCCACCCACACACTCACTCAAAACAAGATATGAATGGGTTTTAATTTTTTGGTGTAGGCCTAAATTAAATAACGTTAATCCGAAAAATCAGGCTATAATTTTCCTTTTTACAATTTACTTTCGTTACATGTACGAGTACATACAACCAGCATGCTAAGTGATCTTCAGATAATTTACTTTATATCTCCCTGTCGTAAGTTGAGTAATATCTAGTTCATTCAGCGCTCTAGCACACTGTGTGTATAAATAAGAGAGCAAATACATCACCTCTGACCTGCTTTCCATGGTAACACGAGTTCGTTTTGGGAATTTATTATCCGATCTAAATCAAACAACCTGTGTGTGATGTTTGGTTGTTTTGTACTGTATCACATTCACGCTTTCATTGTTTTATGTAATTCCTTCCCTGCTTATTATCGTTGGTGGTGTGATGCTCTAATAAGCAATTTTTAACAATTTTCTATGCATGTGGACAATTCTATCACCACACATACATGAAACGTTTTCCGATTTTCTCGCAATAATTGAAGCACTTTATTACAGACTGTCATTAGCTGTAGTTTCTTTCAAAGAAAATAAATATCCTCTTGGAAGCCAATTTTCAGTGTTGCCTTAGTAATCGAAGTTTGATATTTTTCAATCGGTCAACACGATTGTACCCAATTGTAGAGGGTGTTCCATAATCCTGAAAGCGTAATACATGAGATTAATAAATACCATAAGAATGACCAGTTTCGATCGTCAAGCAATCATCATCAGATCTTTTAAACTTAAGCTATTGCCCAAAATTAGGGGTTATGGTATTTACAATATACAGTATACACATATTTAGTCAAGATTTGTTAGTTACTGTATAAGTGACTCTTTGTTAAGATATTGTTAGAGGTTTGTTTGCATAGTTTGATATCTGTGATTGTTATTAAATGGTCAGGTTGGAGTGGATTGTTAGCCGATTGAGCGATGTGTGGTCCGTTCCCGTGCAGCTACCAACAACACTGCCTGCACTGAACTGGGAGTTAACTAATTGCGCTAGTTTAATAACTATTGCAACTAAATAAGTGTACATTGTGAGGTTTGAAGCCATTTTTCAGTGTTGCCTATGTAAACAATAGTTTGGTGCTTTTCAGTCGGTCAACACGAATGTACCCAAAAAGAGCTGGGTTGAACATATTGAAAATACCAACACCCATACTTGTAGACATAGATTTAATAATAATAATAATAATGCTATTGGTTTTACGTCCCTATTAACCACTGCGGCTTTTTGAGACGCCGGGGTGCAGGAATTTTGCTCCGAAGGGGACCTTTAACGTGCTAGTAAATCTACTGACACGGCTCCCTCGCATGTGCGCACCCTCAAATGCCAGCTGATTCAATCCTCCAACCTTGGGAACAGCCGGCGAGAACGTTACCGCTGAGCCACGCAGCTTGTCTAGACATAGATTTAATAGCCTAAATGTTAAAGATCTGATGATGATCACTTGACGATCCAAATAGGTCATTCGAGTGTATTTATTAATCCCATGTTTTTTTTTAGAATTAGGGAACGCTCGTTGCAATTGGATACAGTCCTGTTGACCGACTGAAAAACATTAAATTCCGAAAATTATTAATGTCACTTGGCCCTCCCTTTGTATTTCATTGCCTTCACAGCAGAGGAGTAAATGTTACTGTTACAGTACTTGATCTCAAATAATAATAATAATAATAATAATAATAATAATAATAATAATAATAATAATAATAATAATTATTATTATTATTATTATTATTATTATTATTATTATTATTATTATTATTATTATTATTATAGACTACTCATGTTGCTGTTGTTGTTGGTTTTATGTCCCTTTTAACTACTACTTCAGAGACTCCGACGTGCCAGAATTTTGCCCCGTGCCAGTAACACCGGTAACCTCAGCCTCATGAGGCAAAACTGAAAAGAAGTTGGTTCGATTCCCACCACAGCCGTCCCGGAAGTTGTTTTCCATAGTTTCCTACTTCCACTCGAGGCAAATGCCGGGATGCTTCCTAACTTAAGGCCACGGCCACCTCCTCCTCAATCCGCACCTAATTACAAATACACACACTACTACTACAAACATCACAATTACACAGGTTATCAGACACATTCTAAACACACCCATACACACTGGATTAATTTTACGATGTTCAAGCCCCTAAAATTAAACAACAACACAACAACTTTCACTCTCAGGCTCTTAGTTCCTGTCAACTCTGAAATTGGTCACCCTGAAGAATTCTTTAACTGGGACCGTTTCGTTTTCCCCTTTTCTCCCTGATATTGAGATGGAATATTCCCATGTTTTCTTTGTTCTCTGCCTTTTGTTCAGTTCTACTACCTTAAAAGTCACTCATTCATTGAAGGTTGAGCGCATTTCTTTTCTCTCATTTATTTTCTTTACTTTTGATTTTTCTTTAAAAAAATTCTTGGAATAATTTATTTGTAAGTTCGTAAGTAGTTGTAGTGTACATGGTTGTAGTAGCAGTATCATTGTTATATTCATCCTCGTAATTAGGGCTGATAACCTTGGCGTTACGCTCATTAAAACAAGAATGATCATTATCAGCATCCATTTATGTCCAGAACCACTCAACCTATCGGTTTAAATTGTTGATCTTTTTACACCATTTAGGTTTTTGAAATCCATCTCGGAGTATATTCATTAAAAAGCATACAAACGTTGAACCCATAGGAATTGCTCTTACCACATAAAAACTTTTTTGTACACATATTAAACAGATAATCTATGTATTGATTTAATGATATTCACTCATCAACCCCATGTTCCTCTTGGCCCCGTCAGTCCATTAAACGTTAAAGACGCGTCTACATGGCAAGAGTCCGTTACCATGGCGACTAAGAGAAGAGTGGAGTAGTGGAGAGAGGCACTGCACGGCTTCAACTTAAGTCGCTCAGAATGGAAGTTGCAGGCTAAATAGTAAGTAGGTCTGCTAATAGATTCGAGCTTGCTACGCTAACACTTAATGTAAAGTTTACAGAAGTTCTTTAATTTAAAACTCGGCTGGCTTGTAATTACGATCTGGAGGCACAGAGTTCACATCTCATATATTCGCTTGTCGCAGAGGGTTAAAACTTTGGAATACGTTTAAGAGCTGTCCTACTTTGTGTGTTTCTTTCTTAGATTGCTTCTCCATCGCCCTTGTCCTCCAGTCTCATTGAAGGTCCTCTTAAAGTGCTCCGCAAATAGGTTTTGCTTTCCTAGTTTGTGGCCTAGTAAGTTACTTTATATAGATTGTTCCTTCCACCCTATCACAGAAGCAATCATTCGGCTAACCTCGCTTCTGCTTGTGGTGATCTCCCACTTGCAATCCATACCACGCTCGATTATTCAGATTACGACTACAATGGTAACTTACTTTTGACATTCCTGAATTTTCTCTCAATTCACTTTGGAGGATATCAGATTTATGGTAGGAAAGTTAGCCTACACTATTAAGAGGTTAAGTTTAAAGTTGATAGCTGAACATTATTGAAAATGAAAATCCACAGCCTGCTTCCAGTCTCCGACCGGGTCAGCGGCGAGGATATGAACTGTGCCGGCTGCCGAGGCCTGACGCACTCCTCTGGGGCAATGATTAAATGAATGACAGATGCAATGAAAGGATAGTGGAGAGTGTTGTTGGAATGAAATTTTGACAGGGAAAACCGGAGTACCCGGAGAAAAACCTGTCTGCCTCCGTTTTGTCCAGCACAGATCTCTAATGGCGTGACCGGGATTTGAACCACGGACCCAGCGGTGAGAGGCCGGCGTGCTGCCGCCTAAGCCACGGAGGCTTCCAGCTGAACATTTTTACTGATTAAAATTAACAGTTAAATATTTGATTAATTACTCGATATAAGTTTCAGTTAAACCAAAATAACTGATTAAACGTTGTTGTTGTTTATTTTAGTGGCCGCAACATCGTGGTTATAGCCCCGTGTATTTGTGTGTGTGTAATTTGTGATAACCTGTGGTATTGTGATGACTGTACTAGTGTGTGTGTTTGTAATTTGAGGGTAGGATTTGGAAGGAGGCAGCCGTGGCCTTAAGTTAGGAACCATCCCAGCATTTGCATGGAGTAGAAATGGGGAAAACCACTCCCAGGATGGCTGAGGTGGGAATCTCACGAGCTGAGTCCTGAGTGTACCCCGCTCCAGCCCTGTCACCAAAATTAAAAATTCTTGTCGGAGCTGGGAATCAAACCCGGATCTCCAGGACGACAGCTAAGAATGCTAGCCGCTTCACCACGAGGTTCTCAGCGAATAAACTTTAAAGTTAGACTTTTGAATAATTAATTTATTAAGGTTTAAAACAAAATAAGTCATTAAAGTTTAAAGTTAAAAATCATTTTTTTAAAATCCGGTAAGAATATAAGAAAAATATAATTTGTAAGCATTTCCTTAAATGCTGTAAAATAATTGCTGAGTGTAAAGACGAGTTCGTTAGTTACAGAAACATCAGTGTTTAAATCTAGGTAAAGAGTTTCACAAATTATACACTGCCAACAAGCACTAAAGCCAACACTCAACTTCCAAACAGTCAAAAGACTGCCTGACTCTAGTGTTAAACCCCCAGATGGGCCAATGAGTGTTAAAAATATCCAAATTTTTGTTACTTACTTGCCATTTCCATAACATTATAACTTAAGACTTGAAATGTCTGTGTTGTATCACCAACTAAATATATTTTATCAATTGATTGCAATTCAGCCTCTTCCCATCCCTGGTCTACCACGTAACCTACATTTATATAGTAGAATTTTGTTGCTTGAAGCATTCGTCTGACTGAATATGTGTACAACGTTTAGCATTGTTGTCTCAACGCTTGCAAAGATGTCCAGTTCACAACAAATGAAGGACGGTACTTATTGTTAGATTCAATACGCATAATATCTCGTACGCAGACGTTACTTTTCTATGGAAAAGGTGTGACTCTGTGTCAAGAAGCATTGAACGCATTGTGAATGAAGGCAGTGGAATGAATGGAGAACAACAAGATTGATTTAAAACATATTTACAAATGAGGATGGCATTATTGATCAGTCCCACAAGAAAATTAAACTTACCTCTTATTTCTGTAGATTTATATTAGGTTTATTTTAAATATGCACACCAAAGCAAACTTTTCCTCCAATGATTGTTGTGAAATTAAAGGAAAAACAGTGATGTTGGTCTGCAAAAGACCTCCAGAATTGTTTGGTCTTTAGTGGTCTGAAATGGCCCTAAATGTATAACACAATAACATATTATATTGAATTAGGACCATAAAAGGAGAGAACAACTTTGTAGTACTCTGCTCACGTCGTCCACCTCAAATCATAATTCTAGCGTTCTTGGCGATCACCGTGGGGGTCTGGATACGATTCCAGGCTCTGTCTTAAAATTTAATTCTGCTCTGAATGCTGAGACGGACTACACCCAGCATTGCAAAGCAGTACAAGCAGTAGTGAGAAGAGGTGATTTTTACTCCTACCACTGTCATCCTTAAAGTGGTTTTCCGCAGTATCCCACTTCTACTCCAGGCAAATAACATGAAATTGTGGGGTTTGAAGCCATTTGTTTCAGTGTTGACTTAGAAAACATGAGTTAAGTGCTTTTCAGTCGGTCAACACGAGTGTACCCAAAAGAGCTGGGTTGTGCCATAATCCTGAAATAAATTACATGCGATTAATACATACACTAGGATGACCAGTGTCAATTGCCAAGCGAAAATCATCAGATCCATTACACTTAGGCTATACAATCTAGGTTTGAAAAATACAGGTGAAAATATTTACAATATGTACAATTATTTGCAACTGTCAATGTATACTAAATGCAGTATATATGATGTTAGGTGAAATGCTAAATGGTGATAGATATCCGGAGTTTGTAATTTAGAGTGATTATATGGTTGTAAAAAGCAACTATGGTTAAAATGTAATATTACTGGCTACTACTTATCTGGTTGTCTTCCTTGCTGGAGCTGCGCGCAGTTTTCGTGTGCACTGTAACTCCAGGTGTGGTCGACTGAGAAGCCTGTTATTTCAACAACACGGGTTTTTCCCTTTTCTTCCCCCTGTTCATATGTGCTGTGCGGAGTCAGTGCGATGTGTTTATGTGGGGTGTTGCCAACCTAGGTCTTTCCAACGACAAAAACAACTCTGTAAAGAACACAACAGAACTAGTAACAGCATTGAGCACCCTACAAATGAAACCTAGCTTCAGGCTAGTATCCTTCGATGTAACTAACATGTACACCAATATTCCGATTATTGAAGCAATCAACACTATCGAAAACAACTTGAAATCCAACAATTCAGCAAAAGAAACTGAAAAGACTGTGAAATTACCGAGGGTCATTCTCAGCCAAAACGTGTTTCAATTCGACAATAAAATGTACACACAGAGAGAAGCCCTAGCGATGGGATTGCCAATTGCCACTAAGCGGGTTAATCGCTGACATCTTCATTAATGCACTAGAAAATGTGTTATGAGAAAATACTTCAACAAAGGGAATAGTAATATGGAAAATGTACGTAGATGATGTGATTTGCATCTTCGATACTGAACTAACAAGCGAAGAAACAATTCTCCGATCCATTAACAGCCTACACCACTCAATCAAATTCACTAAGGAATCCGAAACAGACCGAAAAATAAATTATCTCGACATAACTATGAACGTAAATACAACGAGCTCTCATATTCCATATTCCGGAAAGCCACACAAACGTCGCATGCAATCGACAATCAGTCTAATCACCCCAGTACGCACAAATTAGCGGGGTTCAATTCAATGGTGCACAGGGCTTTAAACAATCCCATGTCAAAAGACAACTATAATAAGGAAATAAGAACCATTAAACAAATAGTAAAGGAAACCAATTTCCCCAAGCAAAATAAACCAAATTATAACCAAACATAAAAATAAAAATAAATCGATTCCCAAACCGGACAGTAATGAGAAAAAATTTGCGCGTTTCAACTATGTGAATGCGAATACATATAAAATCACTAATCTATTCAAAAAGCAAGGCGTAAAAATAGCTTTCACAACGAAAAACACAACCGGTAGGCACCTACAAAATAGTAATCTAAATAAACGTGACTCGTATTCAAAGTCAGGGGTATATTCTAGAACGTGCCAAGACACCGGTTGTCAAGCTAATTACATCGGACAGTGTGGAAGACGAGTAGACACACGTTATTATTTAATCGAATAGCCCTTAATAGAGCACGTTAAATCAATACATCAAGTTTTGCTATATGATTTCTTCTTGGTCACCCGAAATTGCTTCATTATTTCAGATTGTTGTTGCCGGAGCTCCTCAATGTTGTGTAGCTGTTTCCTGCTTCTCTCTAGTTTTTCCTTGAAGGTGACTGTTTTAATTTTATTCCGAAAGAGTTGTCTATTAGGTATGTCTTCATTTTGTATATTGGCCTCTTTAAGGTCATTCAAGGTCTGTTGAAACCAAGCTGGCTGTATCTTAAGTTTCTTAATTTTATTGAAAATTTTCCTTGTCAATCTATCATCGTTCATTCTTTGTAAATGTCCAAAAAATGATAATCTTCTTCTTCGCATGGTAAGTAGCATGTTTTTACATGCTCATAAATTTCAACTTTTGGTCTAGGTCTGTTGTAATCTGCTCCTACTTTTCTAGGGCCAAGTATACTTCTAATTATTCTCCTTTCCATGACCATGATTTTGTTAATTTCGCCTTTATTCATTAATTTGAGCGTTTCAGAACCATATAAGGTCTCTGGTTTCACAACAGTATTATAATGTTTAATTTTAATAGAATTAGGTAATGCTTTTTTCTTATAAATGTTCCTGGTGAGCTGGAAAGCTATATTAATTTTCTTTGTTCTAACTGTTAGGCTGTTTTTCTCGTTATTATTTATTTTAATCCATTCACCGAGATATTTGATAGAATTCACTCTTTTGATTTCTTTTTGTTGAATACATAATTTATCAGGACGGTTTTTGACATTGGATATACATTCTGTCTTTGTGAAGGAAATTTGTAGACCTATTTTATTTGCTTGTTGTATTAAATTATCAATTTGTATTTTGGCATTTTCCGGTGTATCAGTAATTAGGGCAATGTCGTCAGCAAAAGCTAAACAATCTATATAGATGTTATCTCGTTGATATCCTAATTTAACCCCTTTGGTGTCTGTTTTCCTCCACTCTCAGATCACCTTCTCCAAAGCACAGTTAAAAAGTAATGGTGACAATCCATCACTTTGTCTGACTCCTATGTTTATTTCAAAATCCTTGGAGAACTCCCCACGAAATCGGACATTGGACGTGGTATTTGTTAGCGTATCCTGAATAATGTTAGTTGTTTTAGGATCCAAACCAAATTCTTTTAGAATGTTAATGAGAGATTCTCTGTCAATGGAATCATAGGCTTTTGCAAAATCTATAAAAGTAACTGTTGTGTCTTTATTTCTTAATTGTCTCATTTGCAAAATAGTTTTAAGATTCCATATCTGTTCAACACAAGATCTATGTTTACGAAATCCATTTTGATACTCTCCTATTTGTAAGTCTAATTGGGGTTCTGCACGATTGAGTAAAGCTTTGGAAATAATTTTTATAAGCTACTGACACAAGCGATATGCCTCTGTAATTATTCGGGTCCGATTTAGACCCCTTCTTGTAGATTGGGTGTATTATGGAGACTTTCCATTCCTCAGGAACTCTTTCATTTTCCCAGATCTTATCAATTATATCTTTAAATTGTATGATTATATCATCATTTAGGGCTTTCAGCAACTCTGCCCTAATCCCATCTTCACCAGCGGCTTTATTGCTTTTCAAGTTGTGTATAATTTCTTTAATTTCGTCCAAATCTGGTGCTATAGAATTTTCATTTTGAATGTTAGTAGTGTTGGTGATAAACTTGTCTTCTGGCTTATGACAATTGTGTAGGTATTCAAAATACTCTACCATTATTCTCTTGATTAGAATGTGATATTTGTTTTGTATTTGGATTTACAAGTAATAATGTGGGGGCTTCAAATTTATTCACCTGTTTTCTAAATAGCTGGTAGAAATTTCTCACACTGTTGTTTTTAAATTCATCCTCTATTTGTTGTAGTCCTTTCGGAAAGAACAATTTCCTTTCCCTTTTAAAAGTTTGAGTGGCTCTTCTTATTTGTTCTAATAAATTATCTCTGTTGTCTTGATTTTTGTTTGAATTCCAATTCTCCCACGGCTTTTGTCTTTCTTCTAGAACCTTATTACAGTGTTCATTCCACCAGATTTGTTTTTTCTTGTTTGTTGGAGGTGCTGTTTTAATTGCTGCTGTAATTATGACATTTTTCAAATAATTCCACGTATGAAAATTCTGTCGTTGAATCTCTGTTGTTATTTTATCTCTCTCCAATTTATTGGTATCATATTTAGGAATTTTTGAGTGTTTTTAAAATTTGCGGATGTCAGGTCTAATTTTAAATTTAGCTACCGAAATATAGTGATCAGATTCAATATTTGCAGACATTATTACTCGTACATTAATTATTTCTTTAGACGACTTCTTGCTTATTGCTATGTGATCAAGTTGTTTCTCCCCACATAGTGGGTTTGGCGATACCCATGGTTTGGTTTTCTTTCAAAAGACGTTGATTTAACTATTATATTTTGGTTAGCACAAAGTTCTATTAATCTTTCACCATTTTTATTTGTAGGCAAATGACCTCGGTGGTAACCCACTATTTTTTGGTATTTCCTCTCTTATCCTATTTGTGCGTTGAAATCACCCAATAAAATAATGGTATGATTCGCTGGTATTTTACTCAAATAATTATCAATTCTTTCCTAGTATTCGTCGACAATATGACTAGTTTTCTTCTTGTTTTTGTCATTCGTTGGGGCGTGTATATTTAAAAGAGTGTACACTTGTACATTTGTAGATTTAAATGTTAAAGAAGATGTCCTTTCATCGATTGGATCAAACTTCAATATTGAGTCTATTGTTTTCTTTGAAACTATGAATCCACTGCCAAATAAAGGTGTAACTTTTAATATCCCGCTAGTAGATTTACTCTTGTATATTCTCTAGCCATTTGATTCGAACGGCTCATTATCCACATATCGAGTTTCCTGTATGGCTGTTATCATGATGTTTTTTTTATCAAGAAAATCTGTAATTGTTTTCAATTTCCCCAATTTCATCAAAGTTTGAACATTTAAAGTTGCTATGAAATTTATTTGTTCGAAGCGAATCTTGTTTGTGTGACTTACAGGGTGCTCTGACTCACCCAAAACATTACACACCTTACGTTGTGATCCCCCAGAATCCGAATGATCACTGAGCATCGTACCGTTGGGTATGATGGTAGATTGTCTCCCTGGGGTAATTTTGTTACATAAGGTTTTCCTTTCCATATTGACTATATATTAGGAGATTAGCCGAGGCTAATTGGATTCACCTCTTACTTTTGAAGGTAAGATGTATAAAATGTGGTCGCACCTTACATGGTGAACAGACACCAGCCAGGAAGTCGCTCAATATGAGACAGACACTTATGGATTTTCTTCTGATATATGTATGCCATATACCTTTTACTCGTAATCTCCTGAGCACAAGGAGGTCTCTTCCGCCACTGACACAGTTCCGCAGTACATCTGCTTCACTATCAAAACCTAAGAGGACTTCACCGTAACCCTGCCAAGGGACCCTCACAAGGTACTACCAGCTGGGTCAACTGGACCTAGGTTTCTTAAAGAGATGTTACTCTTCTATCACTCACCACTTTGTCCTGGCTTGTGACAGGCAGAGCCTGTTATAAAGAACATAGGAATGCGATAAGATACGGAACACATTCAGCCGTATGCGAACATATGTGTGATGCGGGGCACAGCTTTACTAACATTGAGACGGACCTAAAATAATTCATCACGAAATGAAAGGCAGAGCTCTTGACATAAAGGAAGCAATCGAGATACACCTAGCCAAACGAAACAATCCCATCAACCTAAATGAACACACGTTCATGGAGAGCTCACCCTCTTCACGCTACTAAACAACACACCCTGTCGGAAACAAGACACAACTTAACAATACAGCCAAGCTAGATAACAAGGGGGTGGGGAAATTAGGGGGTTTTAATAAGTAAATGTTATCTGGATCAGGTGTACGATGTACTTTTCTTCTGCAATCAACCAAGGCCCGTATTCGCGGCAGTATTAAAGGTGCCGGGACGTCCTCATAAGACCGGGCAGCGCTTAGTTTGAAGGGCTTATGGTCCACGCGTGGCGGGGAATGTTCCACGGTCTTTGATAGTTGTAGACCCACCTCATTCAATAACATACATCTTATCTAGGTTGGCAACACCCCACATAAACACATCGCACTGACTCCGCACAGCACATATGAACAGGGGGAAGAAAAGGGAAAAACCCTTGTCTTTGAAATAACAGCCCCTCTCAGTCGACCACACCTGGAGTTACAGTGAACACGAAAACTTCGCGCAGCTCCAGCAAGGACGACGACCAGATAAGTAGTAGCCTGTAATATTACATTTTAACCATATTTGATTTTTACAACCATATAATCACTTCGAATTACAAACTCCGGATATCTATCACCATTTAGCATTTCACCTAACATCATATATACTGCACATAGCATACACTGACAGTTGCAGTACCAATACTGCAACTAAATAATTGTACATATTGTAAATATTTTCACCTGTGTCTTCAAATACAGATTTTATAGCCTAAGTGTAATGGATCTGATGATGATCGCTTGACGATCGAACTGATCATCCTAGTGTATGTATTAATCGCATGTAATTTATTTCAGGATTAGGGCATAACCCAGCTCTTTTGGGTACACTCATGTTGACCGACTGAAAAGCACCAAACTCTCGAATACCATGATTGTACCTAACTTAAGGCCACAGCCACCTCCCACCTAAATTCTACTCCAATTAAAAATACACACACAGTACAACCATCACAGGTTATTAGACATATTCCACATTCACACCCAAGTACACGAGGCTACATCACCACGATGTCGCAAAGCCCCAAAATGAATTACCCTCAACGACACCTCTGCAGACGGTCTCAAGAGGCGGAGCATTGAGTTTATTTCCCCCTCAATCTGAAGACGTCATGGAAATAAAATTATATTGACGATGACAGTTGTTTTAAGGAGCGGAACAGTGAGATCATTTCCCCTGAATATGAAGACGTAATGGGATAAAAATGAAGTTGAGTATGACTATTGTTTTAAAGGACGAACAGCGAGTTCATCTACTCCTCGTTACGGGAGGATAGGTCAAGTGACCTAGTCCAATCCATACCAGGCCCAGTTCCCGGTTTTGTGTCCTACTACATTTTTAACGCATATTTGTAGATGTTGATGTATGTGTGAAAAGAACTGGTCTATTTTACCGAATTACCAAAGAATTATGAGAAAATGCATCTACAATTTATTCCCCAGGGTCACAGGAATAAACCCTGTGTGTATCATTTCCATAGCAAGCAATGTGAGTGCCCACAATCCCTGCTACATATTCATATCTTTGAACTGCAGTGTAGCACGATACAGCGGCTTTCTACCGCTGTGCAATATTGTTAGCCCGGGTCTTACAGCTCTCCGGGATCGTGGGCAATATTATTATTATTATACTCACGGTTATTATGTGACTCAGGAATACACTACAATATCACTTTCTAATATTCTCATGGTTCTGTCACTTAAGCCACTTCTTCCTAATAACTATGTTTTACACACTTTATTTCAGCGGGTTGTATATAGGCTTCAAGACATTTGTAGACTTAGAAAAGGCTTTTGATAACGTTGATTGGAGTAAATTGTTTGGCTTTTTTTGAAAACGATTGGAATAAAGTATAGGGATAGTAAGGTGCTCTACAATCTATACAGAAACCAGACAGAAGTTATTTGAGCCGAAGGGCATGAAAGAGAAGCTGGTGTTCAGGAAGGTGTAAGGCAAGGCAGCAATTTATCGCCCATACTCTTCAATCTGTACATTGAACAAGTCTGTTAGGTAGTCAGCCTGAAGGCTGGTTGGATCCTCAAAGAGTACCGCCGTTAGGTTATGTGGGTAGATACCCACAAAAACCCAAGGCAGCGCTATATTGAGGCGTAATAGGCAAGATGAGGAGTGAGGTAGTTTGCCATTGCTTTCCTCACTGAGTCAGATCAGCAGTACTAACCCTATGAGTAGAACCTTTCACAGCATCCACAGGCACTGACTGTGCCCTGAATGTCATTACTAAGCATCACCCATACCTCAGTAGCTTCCATATAATCACAGCCATGAGTGAGACTGAGACATTTGTGAAAAGCCACATTCTAGTCTATCCTGTGCCAACAGACAAATGCAAATGTACTGCATTCATCAAGAGATGGCAAACAGGCCATACATTGAACAAGCAATGAAGGAAATTGGAGAAAAATTCAAAGTAGGTATAAAGATTCAAGGAGAAATAATTTCAACTCTGTGATTTGCTGATGACATCGTCATCTTAGCCGACACACCAGAGGAGTTGAATGAGATTGTAAATGGTATGGATTCTGCCTTGAGGAAAGAATTCATGATGAAAAACAAGTAGTTCCGTGAAGAACTACACAGCCTATTTTCATATATCCTACTTATGTTAACTGTCTCTATCAACATACAAAATTTCAGTTTCATTGCTGTAATAGATCCGTAGATATTGAGAACCATCTAATATTTCGGATGGTCGCCATGTTGGATATCTATATATGTACAGTAGGTCTTAGAGTTATGTACTATTACATGAAGATTATTGTGTACGTGTAGTATTCAAATTCAATCGCATGATTACGACACAAGAAGTAAAAACGAGATTTTGAAATTTCGCACAGCTGCCATCTTGTGGTTATGGAAACAATTGAAATAAATTAGATGCCAGTGGATTAACATTTGTATAACGATTAACTGTACCGAGTTTCACTGCATTCGGATGGTTAAATTGCTAGAAACGTCCATGTGAATATTTATAATTCGCGTCGCAGCCATGTTGGATTCGTGATCACCAGGTTATTTAAAGTCCTATAGGTGAACTTATATTCATAGCCCCTATGAACATAAAAACATTCAGTTTGATTGCTATAATACATTCGTAGATATTCAGAGCCTTCTAAATATTTCGGATTGTCACCATGTTGGATTGTTAAATGTATAGGCCATAGAGTCATGAACCATTAAAGGAAAATTATTGCGTTGGTTCGTTATTTAAACTTTCACTTCGATCACATGATTACGACACAAGAAATACAAAATTAATTTTAAAATTCGCCCAGCCGCCATCTTGAGGTTATGTAAACAATTGAACTAAATTAGATACCATTGCATTACAATGTGTATAAACATTTTCTGTACCAAGTTTCACTGCGTTTGGGTTATTAAATCGCGAGAAAAGTATATTTTAAACTTTCAACTTCGCATGGCCGCCATGTTCATTTTGTAGTTAACCGGGTTTTGAAAGTCTCATAGATGAACTTCCAGCAGTACCCTTTATCTCCGTACAAAATGCCAGGGTGATACCCCTAATAGTTTCAGAGATATAGAATGCCGGTGAAATATTTTGCACAGCCGCCATCTTGGGGTTATATAAACATTTGAACGAAGTTAGATGTCGGTGCATTACAATGTGTATAAACATATACTGTACCAAGTTGCATTGCGTTTGGTTGGTTAAATCGCGAGAAACGTCTATTTGAAAGTCGCTTGGCCGCCATGTTGGTTTTGTAGTTACCAGTTTTTCAAAAGTCACATAGGTGAACTTCTAGTTCCCTTTATCACCGTGCAAAATTCCAGGGTGATATCGGTAATAGTTTCGGGGATATTGAATGCTGGTGAAATATTTCGCACAGCCGCCATGTTGGATTGGTGAGACGTAGCAAAATTTGAAGGGTACGGTCGAGGTCGCACGGAATAGTGCTATGAACTTACCGAGTTTCATTGAAATCGCTCCAGCCGTTTAGATTTTATTAGGGGGGGACCCACACACAGCTCACACACACACACACACGCACACACACACACGCGCACATACACACGGACAAAAGGTGATCTCATAAGCCTATTTTTTTCAAAATTGAAAATAGGCTAATAATAAATGTAAAACAAACATATTGGAATGCAGTCGAAAGGCATCAGATATCCCTATGCACGTCGAATTGGCAAGTGAAAAGCTTAAGAAATTGGGAGACTTCTGTTACTTAGGAAGCAAAATAACCAGTGATGGACGAAGCAAAGAGGATATAAAAAGAATAGGTTAGCACAGGCAAGGACAGCATTTTACAGAAAAGGAATCTCTTGTCATCGAATATAGATTTAGGTTTTCGGAAGTTGTTTTTGAAAGCCTTTGTCTGGTGAGTGGCTCTCTATTGAAGTGAAACTTGGACTGTTGAAGTAGCAGAAAAGAGGGGAATAGACGCTTTTGAAATATTGGGTTAAAGGAGAATTATGAAGATCAGATGGGTAGATAGGGTTACAAACGAAGAGGTATTAAGACGATTGGGAAAATACAGATGTTTCTGACGACTGCTAGTGAAGAGAGGAGATTTGTTGGTAGGAAACATTCTAAGACACCCAGGAATAGCAAACTTAGTTATGGAAAGAGGGGTCGAGGATAAGAACTGTAGGGGTAGACCAAGGTTAGAATATGTTAAACAGCTTGCTTCGGATGTAGGGTGTGGTAGCTATGCAGTGATGAACCGATTAGCTCAGGACAGGGAAGCATGGAGGGCTGCATCAAACCAGTCAAAATGCCGAAGACTCAAACAACATATACAGGACTGGAGACACTCATATGTTCCTATTATCCAAAACCCGCCTTATGGAAACTGTGTACTCTTTGGCATGTGTAATGTAAGTTATACATTACCAGGCTTCTTTATACTAAATATTTTCTCGTTTTATGGTAAGGTCAAGCTTAAGATTTTTGTAACGTGAAAAACGTGACTTATTCTGAACTTGATGATAACCATCCAATGAGATTTTGAAGGTAAACAAGTAGTTCCGTGAGGAAATATACAGCCTATTTTCATATATCCTACTTATATTAATCGCCACTATCAACATACAAAATTTCAGTTTGATTGCTGTAGATTCGTAGATATTGAGAACCGACTAAATATTACGGATGGTCGCCATGTTGGATTTTATATATGTAGGTCCTAGAGTTATGTACTGTTACATGAAGATTATTGTGTACGTGTAGCATTCAAACTTCAATCGCATTATTAGGATACAAGAAGTAACAAAGAGATTTTAAAATTTCGCACAGCTACAATCTTGTGGTTATGCAAACAATTGATATAAATTAGATGCCAGTATATTAACATTCGTATAAGGATTTACTGTACCAAGTGTCACTGCACTCGGATGGTTACATTCCGAGAAACGTCCATGTGAATATTTATAATCTCGTCACCGCCATGTTGGATTTGTGACCACCAGGTTATTGAAAGTCATATAGGTGAACTTATGTTGATAGCCCCTATGAACATAAATAAACAGTTTGATTGCTATAATAGATTCGTAGATATTCAGAGCCGTCTAAATATTTCGGTTGGTCGCCATGTTGGATTGTTAAATGTATAGGTCATAGAGTCATGTACCATTAAAGGAAAATTATTGCGTAGGTTCATTATTCAAACTTTCACTACGATCGCATGATTACGACACAAGAAATAAAAACTTAATTTTAAAATTCGCACAGCCGCCATCTTGAGGTTATGTAAACAATAGAACTAGATACCAGTGTATTACAATGTGTGTAAACATTTCTTGTACCAAGTTTCCTTGCGTTTGGAACATTAAATCGCGAGGAATGTATATTTAAAATTTTCAAATTCGCTTGGCCGCCATGCTGTTTTGTAGTTAACCGTTTTTTGAAAGTCTTATAGATGAACTTCCAGTAGTGCCATTTATATCCGTACGAAATTTCAGGGTGATACCGTTAATAGTTTCAGAGATATAGAATGCCGGTGAAATATTTCGCACAGCCGCCATCATGTGGTTATGTAAACAATTGAACGAAGTTTGATATCGGTGTATTACAATGTGTATAAACATATACTGTACCAAGTTTTATTGCGTTTGGTTGGTTAAATCGCGAGAAACGTCTACTTAAAATCCACAACTTCGCTTGACCGCCATGTTGGTTTTGTAGTTACCAGTTTTTCAAAAGTCACATAGGTGATCTTCTAGTAGTTTCCTTTATCGCCGTAAAAAATCCAGGGTGATATCGGTAATAGTTTCGGAGATATTGAATGCTGGTGAAATAATTCGCACAGCCGCCGTGTTGGATTGGTGAGACGTAACAAAATTTGAAGGGCACGGTGGGGGTTGTCCAGAAAAGAGCTATGAACTTACCGAGTTTCATTGAAATCGCTCCAGCCGTTTAGAAGGTTTTAGGGGGGACACACACCATCACAGACACACGCACACACAGTCAGACACACGGACAAAAGGTGATCTCATAAGCCTATTTTTTCAAAATTGAAAATAGAATAAAAAATTAATAAAAATTGTCACAAATTTCAGAAATTTATTTACATTAGTTCATTCAGGAACACTTATCTCAGTTGTTTTAGAACCTCATGCTCCCCGAATTGTAACGCACACTGAGAACAAATAACTTCAGAATGTTAACATAGGCTATAGCAATTTCCATCAGATATATGGCAAGTCGAGAAAAAAAACTGGAATCCTGTAAAAAACATAATAATCAAAAATATGTAAATCAGCCTAGATGGGAGATTCTTTATTGAATTCTAACATTAATGAAAACAAGTAGTTCCGGGAAGAACAAAATAGCCTATTCACATAATATCCTACTGGTCTTACTTAGGACACGAGAAATGAAAACGAGATTTTTAAATATTGCATAACCACCATTTTTATGATCTCAAAAAATTCCATTGAAATGGACATCAGTGTATTAAGGCATGTATGAAGATATACCGTGCCAATTTTCACAGCGCTCGGATGCAAAGTCGCGAGAAAGAATATTTTAAATATTTAAATTTCGCGCCACTGCCATGTTGGTTTTGTGCGTCTTTATCAATAAAGACAATTTCAGTTTAATTGTTGTAATAGAATCATAGATATTGTGAGCCGCCTAAATATTTCGGATGGTCGCCATGTTAGTTTGTTAAATGTGTAGGCCATAGAGTTATGTACAATTAGATGCAGATTATTGCATAGGATCATTTTTATTCAAACTTTCACTTCTATCGCATGATTAGGACACAAGAAATAAAAACTCAATTTCGCACAGTCGCCATCTTGAACTAAGTTAAAATTCAGTGCATTACAATGTGTTTAAAAATTTTCTGTGCCAAGTTTCACTGCGCTCGTATGCTTAAATCTCGTGAAAAGGCTATTTAAATGTTTCAACTTCGCTTGGCCGCCGTGTTAGTTTTGTTCTTAACAAGGTTATGAAAGTCACACAGATGAACTTCTAGTCCTGCACTTTATCACTGTACAAAATTTTATGGTGATATCTGCTACTGTTTCGGACATATAGAATGCCAGTGAAATATTTCGCGCGTCCGGCATGTTGGATTGGTGAAACGTATTAACATTTTAAGGGCATGGTCGGGGTTGGACAAGGTATTAGTATACACTTACGGAGTTTCATTGAAATCGCTTCAGTCGTTTAGATTTTATTAGGGACACACACACACGGACAAAAGGTGATCTCATAAGGCTATATTTTAGCCTACCTTCGATTTTTGCAAAAAAAAATGAAAGTAAACTTATAAGATCTTTACGGGCCAAAAGTTGTCCGCCTGTCTGTGTGTGAGTGTGGATATCTGTCACCCCTTCCTCCTATCAATTCAAACACGGCGAAACCGAATTGAACGAAATTTGGTACAGAGGTAGCACTAGCAAAGGACACCTCAGTGTAAAGTTTTATATCGCCACTATCTTGACGGAAACATAATGCGGCCACCCAAATTTTCAAAGCTTAAATCAAATTACCACTAACCTGATCATCTGATCTCTACGAAATTTTTCAACAACATGCCTTCACGTTAGAAGCGTCTTTTGACCAAACTACAAGGTCATCTGCCAAATAGTTCGAATATGGCGGCCGTGTATGTGTGCAAATCAATCCCCCCTATCAATTCAAACACAACTAAATCAAATCGAACCACCTTTGGTACAGAGGTAGCACTAGCATGGGGGAACTCAGTGTCATGTTTCATATCGCCACCATCATAACAAAAAAGAAATGGCGCCCACCCAAATATTCTGAGCCTAAATCAAATTACGACTAACCTAATCATACGATCTCTACCAAATTTTGCAACAATATACCTAAATGTGGAAAACGTCTTTTGCCCGAACTACAGGGTCATTAGCCAAATAGTTTCAATATGGCGGATGTATGAATCATGCAAGCGTTATATAGCCTAACCGTAACTTACGATTCAACAAGGCCTGGCCTGACCAAATACGCTCATCGTACATATAATAAAAATTAGAGTGCCATATCCCCTGCAGGGACGCAGGCGACCTCAATTGGAGCTCTTGGCTTCGCCAAGGGATCACTACTCAGACGTCCAGAGCCGGAGTTTGCGTGTGGTAGGGTGGCCAATTCCGTTCCACTCCTCCTCCTGCCATAGCAACCAGCAGGTTCCCATTTCACATCACGAGGCTGGGAGACCCCGTACCAGACCATACCAAGACCTTTAAATTATTGGCAGAGGCGGGGATCGATCCCTGAACCTTGGGGGTGACACCCACTATGCTAGCCACTGCATCACGAGGTGGTCTCATCGTACACAGGGAGATTTAAACTGTCATCAAGGAGGTGACCGGTAGGATATTAGCAATTTAAAATAGAATATATAACCGTAGTAGTGACTAACAGTTCGGCCTGACCGTTCCATATCGTGCTTGTCCGTGCTGTCTTGTTGGGTCAAAATGGAGGCTATTGTTTGCTCGCAGATCCATATATTTCCGTAACTTCGTAAGTGTATATTCTTTTAGGAATGCACTGAACAAAGTAATACATATATAGTATCAAATGATTTATAGAAACGGCAGAAAACGCTAATGAAATCGTCGATTATAAGACAAAATATTATGGAGTTATACTAAACCAGTTGTTAACCTGTTTTTTTTTCGTGTAGCCTCCTGAGAGGCCGAGTGCAGGTCTTTCTAGTCGACGCCCGTGGGCGACTTGCGCGTCGGGATGAGAGATGAGATGAATGGATGAAAGTGGGCAAGGATGTGGAAGGAAGCGGCCGTGGACTGTCGGAAGGTACTGTCCCAGCATTTGCCTGGTGTTGAAAATGGGAAACCACGGAAAACCATTTCAAGGACAGCCGACGGTGGGGCTCAAACCCACGCGCCTACCGAGTCAGCAGAGAGCTTGGCCCCATGACCTAACGCCGCGCTTTAGCCAGCGTAACCACTACTGTCGGTGTTAACCTGGTGTTAGCATAGGGCGTGTGTGGCGTAGTGGTAGCGACCTATACTCACAGTCTACAGGTTCGTGGATTAAATCCCAGCAAGTTCAATTTTCTTACTTCGTCCCCCAGGGGCTCAAATCTAGTGGGACGTGGGTTGGCGACCACGGGACCCCAGCTGAGTCCGCCATTTCTTCCACTTACTTGTGCCAGGCTCCTCTCCGTCTTCTTTCCTGTCGACATCCCTTGGTCAACTCTTGTTCTTTTCCGACCCCGACGGTATTAGGTTATCCGAGGCCTAGGGAGTCTTTCACTTTGCCGTCTTAATTGGCCCTTGTCTCATCATTCCTGATCCCTCCTTCTTCGAGGGGTCAGACCTCTTGTTTTCTTTTCATTATAATTACTTTTCTCTTATAGATTGCCGCACTGTTTTTGTTAATTGGCTCCCCGAGTATCTCGATTCCATTTAGCGATTTTTTTGCATCTACAATCCATTTTGTGGGTGTTTTCAACCTACGTTGCATTTGGTAAGACTTTTCGCTCTAAATTGCATTTTTGCGAGTGTTTTCAACCTCAATTGCATTTTGTAAGGATTGACGATCTAAATTGCCTTATAGTAAGTCTTTCAATATAAGGGATGGAACTTTTCTGAGTATTTTGAATTTCAATTGCATTTTGTATTTTCAATCTAAACCACTTTTTGAAAGTATTTTCAATTTCAATTGCATTTTGTATGGTGGGCAATTTGCAAGTATTTTGATTCTCAATTGCATTTTGTGGGTGTTTTGAATGTAAATTACATTTTGAAGTATTTTCAATCTAAATTGCATTTTGTATGTATTGTCCATCCAAGTGAGTAGTTTGAATCTACCATGCATTTTGAAGGCATTTTCAAATTCAATTGCATTTTGTAAGTATTTTGAATTTCAATTGCACTTTGTGATTATTTGGAATCCGAAATGCGCATTTTCCAATCTAAAGTGCATTGTGTATTTTCAATTTCAATTGCATTTTGTATGTATTGTACAAGCCCGGGGGGCTGTACCACCTGGGAGCCACCCCCCATCTTTTACCAAAACCACCCCAACTGGCAACACCATAAGACCAGAACATTATCCATACACAGCAAGAGGCGGCCACCCAGCTCGGGAGGTTAGCCAACTACTTGGAACACATACATAAACATCTACATCAACAGCTATCTGGGGCAGCTACAGTGACGTAATGCTGACAATGCAGCACCTAAAGGTATAAGAGGTGGAGTCCTAACTGGAGCCATTTTCTGTTATACAGTGTGCGTCGCCAGCGGCCCTAGCCGACGTCTGTTCCAGTTTGATCATCAGGTGAGAGTCAGTAGTGCTCAGAATCCTTTATTTTGTGAACACCTACCCCTAATTTGTACACACCAATTGTATACTTGTCTACATTCCCCAAGTGGGACTTACCAATTTACATCTACTGACCAAATAAACACATGGTCAGTAAACCACACTTGCATTTACTAATTACACTCCTCTTCACGTCCTAATACCCCGCCTGACCTTCGTCACGATTGTCCGTGACCGTAGTAGCCAGTAATTGCTTGGTCAGATTCCATTGTGCTTCCCGCACGCGACTCGACTGCCTAGCATCGAGCCGCTGACAGTGCACGTTTGTTGTTCCGCCCAGCTGGCAGGCCAGTACAGTAGCCTGTATTTAGAGATCCATCCCCCAATAAACACTTGCGTCTTTGCAGGAACATCCCCTAGAGAGTAAACACTAAACAACACACTACACTAGTAAGCTTTTCCAGCTACGGGAAGCTACTCTCCTTTAGGAACAATCTTCCAAATTAGTACAGTAACACAAAGTGTGTTTTATCCCAAACTACCCCCCCCCCCCCAACCAAGGGATTAAAACATATTTGGTGGACGCACCGGGCAGGACGTCCCGTGCCCACATAAATGGATGACAGCGAGTCACCAGAGCTTAAATGGTCACGCACCGAGCGGCCAAAGATATTAAATAGGTATGCAGCGGGCTGCCGAAAAGGAGTTCCGTGGGCAACCCAGCAATGGAGAACAATGCCAATATAGGAGAAGAGGATTCCTGGACGCTACATTCCCGGATGATATTATTTTATCGGACGATTTTCCCTGAACGACGTCTCGTGGCCCACATAAATGGATGACAGCGAGTCACCAGAGCTTAAATGGTAACGCAGCGAGCGGCCAGAGATATTAAATAGGTATGCAGCGGGCTGCCAAGAGGGGTTTTCGTGGGCAAACCCACTGATAAATATATCAACAAATGGTACATAGAAAATGATGCCGACACAGGCCACCACTACAGCAATGAACAGGATAGCCGGGCAGGACGTTTGCTCTTCAGCAGCGCAACCGCCCGGGACTTTATTAATCACTATTTATAAATTACTTATAAATGTCGACAACTAGTATTAAGGGAGGGGAATCTAGAAGGGCTTTCGGGCCTGGTGGTTTTAGAGACAACCGGTGTTTCTAAAATACACACGGGTGGTGCCCTGAGGAGGTAAAACTGCCTCAGGCGATCGCTCCGATCAAAATTCTAGCATGTAAGGCAGTTGCATTTGGAACGCAACTTAGAATTAAGCAAATTTAAAAAGCGCTGTTGCTAAATATTAGCACAGCACATTTCGGCATTAGATAAAGGTTCACTCGGCATGTACATACAGCATATTCTTACATTTAAGTTCTAGGTAACATAACTTAAGGCATTTTTTTTTAAATTAAGGTAAAACGATTCGGCACCTGGTGACTAAACATCCGTTACCAGGGTAAGCCCGACAATACGTTAGGTTAAAATACATTACGATTAAGCCGTTCGGCACCTGGTGACTGGAAATTCGTCACCAGGGTAAGCCCGACAACATATTAATATAAATAGGACTAAGATTAAGCCGTTCGGCACCTGGTGACTAAAAATCCGTTACCAAGGTAAGCCCGACAACACTAGGCTAGGATAGGTTAACATAGGCTAACCTAGAAGTAAGTTAGACGTCAGTGGCGCCACACTTAGTTTTATAAATTGAGCGCTGCCAAGAAAAGGTCATATATAATGTATTGTAATGTATTGTCATGTATTGCTAACAACTAATCCGCTTTCCCAAACACAGGAAAGCCAGGGAGCAACGCGTCCACAGATATACACAACAGAAAAAGAGTTGCCATTAATACATATTTTACAGATAACAAGGAGCATGAGCATGTCTATTGTAAATATATTTCCCACACCAAATTACACATACCCTTATCTCTGTCACCCAAACACACTGCTCCTCATCTTTTTTCAGTCGCGCCAATAAGGTGACGGCGCCGCGATCAGCGACGTAAGGTGACGTGGGTCACCTAGCGACGCTGACGCAAACACATGTATGGATACGCTTCAATAATAAGCAATATACGGTCGCCAGGGGCGGTGCAGAGGTTGTGAGCACCTACACTCACTGCCAAGGTGAATTTTTCCACCCACGGGGAAAATTTGCGAAAGGTAAGGTTAACGGCATGACCACTAACCCACAGCCATAGGTGAGAGGCACCTACATCTCAGCGAATAGCAAGTGGAGGGAGAATGAGTGGACAGACGAGAGCGCTACAGAAGGCCTAGAGAATGAGACGAGGTACCAGGCTCATGAGCAAAGCGGTCTAGTAATAAGATTATTATTTTAAATTATATCATGATTGTAAAATAAAATGTAAACCCAAAGCGTACACAAATATATATTAATGCTCAAGTGTACGCCTACGCACATAAACTGCCAATATGTCACGCCATTCAACACTGCCATAATGTCAACACTGAATACACTGTTTTGTTTTTTCCTTTCTACACTACTAACGCCAAAATTTGTGAAGGTGTCCCGTTTCATCCCAAGAACAATAAACCATTATGATATATCCCTTTACCTTATACCCTGGGGCACCTGTTTTTTCTATTCTCTTCCATCTTTTAAACTATACACTGCAGGGAGCAATTTTTTTCTCCATACAGCGCCGGACGGCACAACCATCCGTCCAGCCATGGTTTTTTTCCTCCCTGGGTAATAACACCATATATATGTATAACGTCAAGACCATGCATTTTTTTGTACCTTATTATTACTATGTCAACTTTCAAAAATGAACTATGCCAAATTTACTATGTATAACATGTATAACCCAAAACCTACCCCTCTGAGCACACGCTGAACTCACATCAACACAACATCGACACAACTACACCAACACGGAAGAAAAGAAGAAGAAGTACAAGGAGCATTCAAGAACAAACCATCAGATCGACGCGCCCACTCTACTTCCAGTTCGCGGGGACGCGAACTAATCGATGAGGGGGTCTTGAACAGGCCCGGAGGGCTGTACCACCTGGGAGCCACCCCCCATCTTTTACCAAAACCACCCCAACTGGCAACACCATAAGACCAGAACATCTTATATATAAAAGTGAAAGTCTGTATGTATGTATGTGGGTGGGTGGGTTGGTTCCGTATACAAATCTACACCGTTCCACCAATCTCAACCAAATTTTGCATACACATCGTTTAGGACCCAGAAGGAACCGCTGGCCACATGAATTTTCGATAGTCTTTCTCATTCTTCTGATATCGGCCCTTTTGCACTCAAGCACAGGCTAATCAAATCATAAAATATACTCATGAACGAATGGCAAGATAGATAGTTTCCATGGCAACATAGCTCAAGTCGAGGCACGGCCGTCTGGATGCCAGTTGCGCTCTGCACTATCGGTATAGAAAATGAGGATCTTTACTTGAAATCCCGTTAGTTACTCACCTACTCACACAGCACTGTCAACCGAGTTTAGCATAACAAAGACTTGACACCATCTTCTACTATATATTTGTCAAATACCACTCACTCACTCACTCATTCATTCATCACGAAATCTCAGAAACCACCGAACGGATTGAAATGACATTTGGTATGCTGCTTCCTCAAGGGCCGCAAATGCCCACTAAGAGAGGATTTTTGTATATTCGGGTTCTAAAGGGGTGTTAAGGGGGTAGACCTGCATTTCATTGAATAGCAATATCTCCGGATTGGTTTCATTGGGGGATGTGATACTAGGCACATAAACTCACCATTAAAAATAAGAAGACACGAGTCTGAGGGTTTTTCGATGAGGCGTATATTATGAGGTGAAGGGGGTGAAAAGTGGGGAGTGAAAGATTCCTAACGGAGCGTGTATCTCTTAAACGACATAGGCGAGGAGTTTGAAACTCAGCGGAAAAAAATCAGCATAAAAATAAGTAAATATGTGTTTGCCCGTTTATTCATAAATCCAATTTAAGGGGCCCATGGAGAGGGGTGACATTCTGGGGGGGGGGGGGAGGAACAGGAAAGAAAGTGTCCTAACTGATTATCTGGATGACTCACTCATCAAACTCAGGGGGAAAAACTGCCTTAAATTAAGTAAATAGCTGTTCGACAGTTTTTTCCATAAATCAAATTTAAGGGGTTCATGGGGAGGGGTGAATTTCTGAAAAAAGAAAATTAAAAGAAAATGTCCTGACTAACTCACTCACTCACTCATCATCGCCCAGCCAAAATTATTGAAGTTAGAAACATGACAGTTTGGGGATATGTTCATTGTATGTCAAAACCGTCTAGTAAGGGAGGATTTTCGGATATTCAGGTTCTAAAGAGGTCTTAAGGGGGTTAAACCTGCATTTCATTGAATAACATAATCTCCCGATTGGTTTCATTGGGGGATGTGATACACGGCATATAAACTCATCATTAAAAAGTAAGAAGACACGTTTCTGAGGGTTTTTCGATGTGGTGTATATTATGAGGTGGAAGGGGTGAAAAGTAGGGATTGAAAGATTCCTAACGGAGCGTGCACCTCTTAAACGACATAGGCGAGGAGTTTGAAACTCAGCGGAATAAATCAGCATAAAATATAAGTAAATATATGTTTGACCGTTTTTTCATAAATCCAATTTAAGGGGCCCATGGGGAGGGGTGAAATTCTGGGGGAGAGGGGGAAACAGGAAAGAAAGTGTCCTAACTGTTTGACTGACTGGCTCACTCATCAAACTCAGGGGGGAAAACTGCTTTAAAAAAAGTAAGTAAGTAAGTAAGTAAGTAAATAGCTATTCGACAGTTTTTTTATCAATCAAATTGAAGGGGTTCACCGGGAGGGGTGAAATTCTGAAGAAAAACAAATGAAAGAAAATGTCCTGACTCATTCACTCACTCATCATCGCCCAGCCAAAAATATTGAAGTTGGAAACATGGCATTTTGGGGATATGTTCGTCGTATGTCAAAACCGTACACTAAGGGAGGATTTTTGGATATTCGGGCTCTAAAGGGGTCTTAAGGGGGTTAAACCTGTATTTCATTGAATAACAACATCTCACGAGTGGTTTCATTTGTGGATGTGTTACTCGGCATATAAACTAATCATTAAAAATAAGCAGACATGTGTCTAAGGGTTTTTCGATGTGGTGTATTAATATGAGGTGAAAGGGGTGAATAGTGGGGGTTGAAGGATTCCTAACGGAGCGTGTAGGCCTATACCTTAAACGACATAGGCGAGAAATTTGAAACCCAGCGAAAAAAATCAGCTAAATAAATAAGTAAATTGGTGTTCGACCGTTTTTTCATAAATTAATTTAAGGGGCCCATGGGGAGGGGTGAAATTCTGGTAAATATAATTGAAAGAAAATGTCCTGTCTGACTCACTCACTCATCACGCCCAGCGAAAACTATTAGAGTTGGAAAAATGAAATTCTGGGAATATGTTCGCTGTATATCGAAAACGTCAACTAAGGAATGTTTTTTGTTTATTCGGGTTTTAAAGAGATGATAAGGGGGTAAGCGTGCATTTCATTGAATAACGATATCTCATGAGTTGTTTCTTTGGGGATGTGATATTCGGTATATAAACTAATCATTAAAAATAATCAGACATATATCTAAGGGTTTATCGATATGGTGTTTTATGAGGTGAAAAGGATGAAAATTGGGGGTTGAGGGATTCATAACGGAGCGTGTATCTCTGAAACGACACAGGCGAGAAGATTGAAATTCGGCGGGGAAAAACAGCCTAAAATACAAGTAAATGAGTGTTCGACCGTTTTTTAATAAATCAAATTTAAGGGGCCCTTGGAGAGGGGTGAAATTCTGGGGGGAAAAGAACAGGAAAGAAAGTGTCCTAACTGATTGACTCACTTACTCACTCATCAAACTCAGGGGGAAAACAGCTTTAAATAAGTAAATAGGTGTTCGACCGTTTGTTTCATAAATCCAATTTAAGGGGTTCATGGAGAGGGGTAAAATTATCAAAAATAAATTAAAGAAAATGTCCTTACTGACTCACTCACTCATCATCGCCCAGCCAAAATTATTGAATTTATAAACATGACATTTTGGGGACATGTTCGTTGTATGTCGAAAACGTCCACTAAGGAAAGAGTTTTGGATATTCAGGTTCTAAAGTGGTGTTAAGGGTGTAAACGTGCATTTCATTGAATAACAATATCTCACGAGTGGTTTCATTTGGGGATGTGATACTTGGCATATACACCAATCATTAAAAATAAGCTGACACATGTCTAATGGTTTTTCGATGTAGTGTATATTATGAGGTGAAAGGGATGCAAAGTGGGGGTTGAAAGATTCCAAACGGAGCGTTTATCTCTTAAACGATATAGGCGAGGAGTTTGAAACTCTGGGGAAATCAATCATCTTAAAAATAAATAAATAAATAAATAAATAAAAAATAGATGTTCGATCGTTTTTTCATAAATGCAATTTAAGGGGCCTATGGGGAGGGGTGAAATTATGGAAGAAAAACGTCCACTAAGGAAGGATTTTTGGATGTTCACTCTCATCGACCAACCAAAACTATTAAAGTTAGAAGAATTATATTTTGGGGATATGTCTGTTGGGTGTCGAAAACGTCTACTAAGGAGGGATTTTTGGATATTCAGGTTCTAAAGGGGTGTTAACGGGGTTAAACCTGCATTTCATTGAATAACAATACGACACGACTATGACGCGAGCGAAGCGAGGCTAAACATGAGATGGTGTGTGTCTGTGTATTACTCAATCACGCAAGTTCCACTGGTCCGATTTACATGAATTTTGCATGGAAGTAGCTGATTTACCTGGTTTACATATAGGTTACTTTTGATTTGAATACTTTGCACTATTTAAAGATGGCGACCATTTTAGTGACGTCACTACACCCCTTGGTTTGAAACTTTCATATTTCCATTTCAAATAAAAAGAGGACGCTAAGAAATAGCAAACTTTTGATGGCATATACGAGGTTTAAAATTACATTTTCTATCCGAAAGGTATCTCCAACGGTTAGCGAGCAAAACCCAAAATTGTGCTATAAAACACGGTCAACGCCAAGCGGTGAAGTTGGACAAAATGTTCCATCCTTAATCTCCCTCTGCGCAGCACCTCGCCTATCCCCTGGTTTAATTGTCACCTGCACATTTTAATTTATTTATGACGCGTAGCGAAGCATGGGTACTTCAGCTAGTTATCCATACACAGCAAGAGGCGACCACCCAGCTCGGGAGGTTAGCCAACTACTTGCAACACATTCATAAACATCTACATCAACAGCTATCTGGGGCAGCTACAGTGACGTAATGCTGACCATGCAGCACCTAAAAGTATAAGAGGTGGAGTCCTAACTGGAGCCATTTTCTGTTATACAGTGTGCGTCGCCAGCGACCCTAGCCGACGTCTGTTCCAGTTTCATCATGAGGTGAGAGTCAGTAGTGCTCAGAATCCTTTATTTTGTGAACACCTACCCCTAATTTGTACACACCAATTGTATACTTGTCTACATTCCCCAAGTGGGACTTACCAATTTACATCTACTAACCAAATAAACACATGGTCAGTAAACCACACTTGCATTTACTAATTACACTCCTCTTCACGTCCTAATACCCCGCCTGACCTTCGTCACGATTGTCCGTGACCGTAGTAGCCAGTAATTGCTTGGTCAGATTCCATTGTGCTTCCCGCAAGCGACTCGACTGCCTAGCATCGAGCCGCTGACAGTGCACGTTTGTTGTTCCGCCCAGCTGGCAGGCCGGTACAGTAGCCTGTGTTTAGAGATCCATCCCCCAATAAACACTTGCATCTTTGCAGGAACATCCCCTAGAGAGTAAACACTAAACAGCACACTACACTAGTAAGCTTTTCCAGCTACGGGAAGCTACTCTCATATAGGAACAATCTTCCAAATTAGTACAGTAACACAAAGTGTGTTTTATCCCAAACTACCCCCCCCCCCCAACCAAGGGATTAAAACAGTATTTTGAACCTCAATTGCATTTTGTACGTATTTTCAATCCCATTTGCATTTTGTACGTATTTAGAATTTCACTTGAATTTTGTATGTATTTCGACTGAACATTGCATTTTGTACGTATTTTGAACCTAACCTACTGTACCCGTAAAAATCGAGAAGTTACTTGCTGATCATCCAAAGCAAAGCTGGATTGTAAAATAATGAAAGTTTCCGGCTAGTTGATCAATCACAATCACGCCAATAAGCTCTTCGGGATTATACACAGTAGTCTACGTGCGTCTTATTGATAAAACAAATTAGGTTTATTTGGTAGAGTGAGAAACTTACCTTAATCTCGGGGCTATGTAGGATAAATAAGGACATCCTATCTAAATTAGGCTGTTCCATAACACGTCTCAACTTATAGTATAAAATAAGGCACACGAAACAGAACGTAGAAAAATATAAATTTATTCATAAAAACTAATTTAACAATAAATAAAAAATAACACCCAAATATCCTTACTCATTTACGCCACTGAAGTTCTCATGACTCCACACATACACACTAACATTCCTGGTCACCATATGTAAAGACTCTGCCATTTACAAAAGCATAAAATAATAAAACAATTTATTTGAAATCTATCGAGTCTGGCATTCCATATAAAACGTTTAACATTCTTTACGCGTGCCATAGAGCGCGCACCTGACATGCCGTCTAGTGGTTTGTTATTGACATAGTCCACTACTACATCCATTCACAATACATACAAGTGAACTCCCCTCGATTATATAACAATCTGACCTTGGCAGATTAACGGGGACTGCTTGTCTTACACCTGTCGAACTTTCCTGTCCGTTTTGACACATGAAATACGTAAACTGGACTCAGTGAAAATATTACAATCTCCGTCATTTAAACGCTACAAAACTCCTCATAAAACAATCATTCTTATGACAAATACACACACTTTGTAACATCCACTTACGCCATTCATGACTGGCGAAGTTTCCATACGCTCACTTCAGTCATCGCTAACACAACTATCGTTCCAAACACATTTGCTCACTCGCATTATACATCTTTTAAAAACATACGATAAATTAAAAATTGTTACAAGTGAAACCCTTAATGAATTAATTATTTAAAATTAATGTACTGTATTTACACACATCTGTCATGTCATGTTGGCTGCTCTAACGATATCAACTCGTTTTTAATAGCTTCAGCTATTGCTTAAAATTCCTTCTACTTCATAAAACTGTGACATTTTTCACAATACTTTCTTCACTCAAAATTCTACACCGACAAGTCTATTAAGGTGTATTGTCACAATAGTTCTAATATGACCAATCAATTAAGATCATCCCATATGTTATTTCTCAGATCCAGGTTTAATCAAAGTTTTAATAAAAATATCAGTGAACAGAGGGTTTAACATCTTTTCCCATATAAATTTTCGCCCATTCTCACTCATGTTATTCCTCCTAAGTCGTGAGTACATACACCAGAGTTCTTGGTAACTCTATACAATGCAAAAATGCATCCGTCCTCCACCGGACAATAGTATAATGCAATTCATCTTTCAAATACGGCAATTCCCTCGTATCTTCAAACTATTTTCCACGCAGTCTCCTGTACTACTGTATACGGTAAAATAAACCCCTCGTATACTTGTTACACACAACTTACACCTTCAATACAATTGTTACACAATTCCTTCGTAGTACTTGTTTTACCTTGCATTCACTTTAGCCTTGACACACACAGCCGCTTCTCTTAATAACAGCTACAACTGTTCTCAATGCAATTCTTCCCTTCTCAAACGATCCTAGCAGAATAAATGAAGAACCTCCAAGGGTTTACTCATTGCTGTCACTTGAAATCAATCCCTAGTTACTTATACATTAAATAATTATACAACATAATGTTTCGCCATACGGATCAAGCTTTAAACTTACACGGCTGCAATGTTACGTCTACATAATGACGTAACATTACATGTTGTGTATTAATAACTACAAAGAGTTATTTAAGTGTCCAATGAAAATCAATCACGACTGAAAGAAGCTTTAGCTAACTTTCTATCGTCAGATGAACTCATCTTCCAAGAAGATATGTCTCAAATAATGTTTTAATTGACGAAATATCATAGCTTTCACACAATTAAAAAGGCTTGTCAATTCCGGAATATGTCTCCATTCTATACAAAGAATGTCAATGGATACTTGACTTCATATCGTAATCATAACGAATATTACTTGCCAGATCGACGAACTGTTCATAGTAATGGGTGATATTTCACAGTATATCACACGTAGTTTTCTTCTCCTAACTAGTGTTCTTCATACAATAAGAATGCCCAATTCATTTTACTCAAAAATGAATTTACTAAACTATCAAAGAAAAACTGTCTGAAATCTTGAATTAAAAATCGAAAATCGTCGAATATTAACTTCATAAAATGTTTCCAAGTGGAAAATAAATTCTCAAACAAATAGACTTCAGTTCAGAAACTGAATCATTAAAAATTTTCAAGTATAGATGACTAATGACCATCATCCTATACGATCTTGTAGAATAAACTTGATAAACATCGAAGTGAAAATACATGAATTAAATGTAGGGAAATGTTGCTCACAAATGCTGTCATAATACTCAAACTACTTAATAATGTAAAACAGTTCTACCTTTTCTTGTAGACACATGAAGTTCATATCAGTTATTCGAAAATACCTAGGTGTTTCATCTTCCCAAGTACGAATAGTCGAAACCAAATCCGTTCCATGCCAGTGGATAAACAGCGATATCAGGGATGGAAGGTTTTCCTCCCCGGCAAACACTCGTCTCCGCCGGACATCGAACCTCGTCCCTCAAACATAGAATCCAAGTCTCGAACAATCACCGGGCCTGGTCTCTGGTATCTTCTGTCTTCCCAATGACGACTCTTCATTTGCCGACATCATTCGAATGTTCCCCATCATTATCGAGCAACGAATTCGATATAGTGTCTTCGTTACAAATAAAATGTATAGGTTGTATGTTGAATCACTATCGTAGATGTTAATGTTCATTTGGTTTGTCAATGAAAGATTATAATTGCTCATAGTCGAGAATAAATGTACATGAAAATACATTAAATGTACTGGATGGAAATGTACATAATATTTAATGTTGTCTCGGCATTGTAGACATCCTAGATGTTATACATATTTCCGTCGTTAATTAACGTTGCTCCATGTTGTCAATCACAACTCTCTATCGGTATTCCCCAATCGCACAAAAGTCTTAGCCCATTATCTCAATCATCATCAATGCGTTATCTAATCATTCCTCTTGATAAATATTTGTAGCCATCATAATTTTCAAACAATACAAAGTCTCAATGTCCATATAATATCACTGTGCTACTCACGTATTTTCCGTAACGTGGACTTGAATATGCTGTAGTCTCGTCGCACTAAGTGTTTCTTCCTACTGAGATGCGCAACATTCTCTGACAGATATAAATCGTCCTAAAACTGTTTAATTACTCAAATTAATCACTTCAAATTTTCATACACCGTTGCTATGTATCTATATGTATAATTATACTGAATACAATTTCCTTTCACTAAAGTCGAATACTTGTTCGCTGTAGACTGATATAGCTTTCGCTCAACTTCACCTAGTTTGATAAGCGAGGCTTCCACTATATATTGGCCGTGATCGGCACTGTCCCTTCGAGTGGTGTCAGACCGTACTCGGCTGAATTCTATGGGAATGAGCTCTCTCGGATAACACGTCTTGACTTTCCAAAGTCTCCCAGAATAAGAACACTCCTTCTAGTCGTCCCCACTCCAGCTCGTCTTATTGTCGACGCCATTGTTATACCCGCATAGTTAATGGTGCACACTTGAAATACGCTTATTACAGTGAATGTCTTCCCTTTTGCGACTTCTAAAGTATTACTAATATCTTCTCTTAATTTTCTTGATAATTTCAATTAAATAAAAATGTTACATAGGGCTTAAATGGAATAGTTAATCACATTAACTAGGTAATATCCATATCTGCTTCCATAAACCCTCCTCTCATTGGCTGTGGGCATATATCCAATTATAGATTTTATAACAATAAATTGGTTATATTTCGCGGTATTATCTTTTTGCTAGGCACTTTTCAATGTTCCAGTATATTCTCGTAGGTCTCAAATCACGTGACTGGTTTCTCCCCTTGCCTGTGTTCGCTAACTGAACTCGCTTGAGCCAATTTCCAGGATTTATATTTCAAATTTAAACTGTATCATGGGGCTCGAAAAATATCATCATTTTCATTATGTAGCATTCAGATTTCGGGCGCACTACATTTTGTGCGTATTTTTAAATCTATTCCTTTTGTGAATATGTTCGTTCTAAATTCCCTTTTGTAAGTATTACCGCTCTCCATTGTGTGAGTATTTTCAATCTGAGTTCCTTTTTGAAGTATTTTTCTTCTCACTTAATTTTCGTTCTGGTTTCCACTTCATTGTCATTTTTCCTATCACCCAGACCATTAGGGGCCGATAACCTAGATGTTAGGCCTCTTAAAACAACAATTATCATCATCATTTCTTACTTCGTTTCATACTTTTTTTGTATTTATTGATTTATTACTACTCTCACGTTATAATGTTAAGCATATATAGTGCGTGCCTTCCGTCGGAGGTGAAGTAAAGCTGGTGGTCCCATGTGATAGATTTATGGCATGAAAAAGAACCTTCCACTAACTACACTTGTGTGAAGACAAAATTTGTATGTTAGAATTGATAACGCTATATTAGTTTCAACGTTCGGCGCCAGATGCTGACTGTGATGGCATCTCGTAGGCAAGTAGCTAGGTGTCGTGGATGGTTGCATTTGGTAGCAAAAGTAGGAACTACTTGAAATTATCGTCTGTAGTCCATACATGACTTAAAACAGATAACACACACCAATACAGCCATCACAATTGACACCGGTTATCAGACAGATTCTACACACACCCAAAGTACACAGGGCTACATGACTGAGTTGTCGCAGCCCCTAAACTAAGGAACCAACCATATATAGTGTGTATTTGCTATCGAAAATATTATGTACTTGCAGAAGTACCCGTTCTTCGAACGGTGTTCAGTGTTAACACCAGATATTATCAATTGAGCTACTGTTGCAATGGTTAGCGGTTTGTCATTCCTTCATAAGTTTATCAGAACGAAGTTAGTTTTCTGGGAATATCACACACACTGTTAATTTAAGGGACATAAAATGTGGTTTTCGGACACAATTTATAGACTCCCAAATTTTGATTATCACATTGGTAAGCGGAACATATGCTTTGGTCGTCCTTCTAGAATAAATTTTATATTTCGCCTATTTTAGCATGTATTTTGAGAAGTAATTCCCTATATCCACACTTCTGCTGTATGAAAAGTACGGTGAAGAGTTTTATAAATGACTAGCTGAAGTACCCGTGCATCGCTACGCGTCATAAATAAATTAAAATGTGAAGGTGACAGTTAAAACAGGGGATAGGCGAGGTGCTGCGCAGAGGGAGATTAAGGATGGAACATTTTGTCCAATTACACCGCTCGGCGTTGACCGTGTTCTATAGCACAAATTTAGGTTTTACTCGCTAACCGTTGGAGATACCTTTCGGATAGAAAATGTAATTTTAAACCTCGTATATGCCATCAAAAGTTTGCTTTTTCTTAGCGTTCTCATTTTATTTGAAATGGAAATATGAAAGTCTGAAACCAAAGGGTGCAGTGACGTCACTAAAATGGTCGCCATCTTTAAATAGTTTAAAGTATTGAAATCAAATGTAACCTATATGTTAACCAGGTAAATCAGCTACTTCCATGTAAAATTCATGTAAATCGGACCAGTGGTACTTGCGTGATTGAGTACTACACAGACACACACCATCCCATTTTTAGCCTCGCTTCGCTCGCGTCATAGTCGTGTCATATTGTTATTCAATTAAATGCAGGTTTAACCCCGTTAACACCCCTTTAGAACATGAATATCCAAAAATCCCTCCTTAGTAGACGTTTTCGACACACAACAAATATATCCCCAAAATAGCATTCTTCTAACTTTAATTGTTTTGGTTGGTCGATGAGAGTGAACATCCAAAATTCGTACACGCTCCGTTAGGAATCTTTCAGCGCCCACTTTTCATCCCTTTCACCTCATAATATACACTACATCGAAAAAACATTAGACATGTGTCAGCTTATTTTTAATGATTGGTGTATATGCCAAGTATCACATCCCCAAATGAAACCACTCGTGAGATATTGTTATTCAATGAAATGCACGTTTACACCCTTAACACCACTTTAGAACCTGAATATCCAAAACTCTTTCCTTAGTGGACGTTTTCGACATACAACGAACATGTCCCCAAAATGTCATGTTTATAAATTCAATAATTTTGGCTGGGCGATGATGAGTGAGTGAGTCAGTCAGGACATTTTCTTTAATTTATTTTTGATAATTTTACCCCTCTCCATGAACCCCTTAAATTGGATTTATGAAACAAACGGTCGAACACCTATTTACTTATTTAAAGCTGTTTTCCCCCTGAGTTTGATGAGTGAGTAAGTGAGTCAATCAGTTAGGACACTTTCTTTCCTGTTCTTTTCCCCCCAGAATTTCACCCCTCTCCAAGACCCCCTTAAATTTGATTTATTAAAAAACGGTCGAACACTCATTTACTTGTATTTTAGGCTGTTTTTCCCCGCCGAATTTCAATCTTCTCGCCTGTGTCGTTTCAGAGATACACGCTCCGTTATGAATCCCTCAACCCCCAATTTTCATCCTTTTCACCTCATAATACACCATATCGATAAACCCTTAGATATATGTCTGATTATTTTTAATGATTAGTTTATATACCGAACTAGCTGAAGTACCCGTGCTTCGCTACGCGTCATAAATAAATTAAAATGTGAAGGTGACAGTTAAAACAGGGGATAGGCGAGGTTCTGCGCAGAGGGAGATTAACATTTTGTCCAACTACACCGCTCGGCGTTGACCGTGTTTTATAGCACAAATTTAGGTTTTACTCGCTAACAGTTGCAGATACCTTTCGGATGGAAAATGTAATTTTAAACCTCGCATATGCCATCCAAAGTTTGCTATTTCTTAGCGTTCTCTTTTTATTTGAAATGGAAATATGAAAGTTTGAAACCAAAGGGTGTAGTGACGTCACTAAAATGGTCGCCATTTTTAATACTGCAAAGCATTGAAATCAAAAGTAACCTATATGTTAACCAGGTAAATCAGCTACTTCCATGTAAAATTCACGTAAATCGGACCAGTGGTACTTGCGAGATTGAGTAATACACAGACACACGCCATCTCAATTTTAGCCTCGCTTCGCTCGCGTCATAGTCGTATCATATTGTTTTTTGATGAAATGCAGGTTTAACCCCGTTAACACCCCTTTAGAACCTGAATACCCAAAAATCCCTCCTTAGTAGACGTTTTCGACACACAACAAACAAACATGTCCACAAAATATCATTCTTCTAACTTTAATAGTTTTGGATGGTCGATGAGAGCAAACATACAAAAATCCTTCCTTAGTGGACGTTTTTCTTCCAGAAGTTCACCCCTCCCCATATGCCCCTTAAATTGCATTTATGAAAACACGGTCGAACACCTATTTATTTTATTTATTTATTTATTTATTTATTTATTTATTTATTTATTTATTTATTTATTTATTTATTTATTTATTTATTTATTTATTTATTTTTAAGCTGATAGATTTCCTCCGAGTTTCAGACTCCTCCCTATGTCGTTTAAGACATACACGCTCAGTTAGGAATCTTTCAACCCCCACTTTTCATCCCTTTCACCTCATAATATACACTACATCGAAAAACCATTAGACATGTGTCAGCTTATTTTTAATGATTAGTATATGTGCCAAGTATCACATCCCCAAATGAAACCACTCGTGAGATATTGTTATTCAATGGAAAGCACGTTTACCCCCTTAACACCTCTTTAGAACCTGAATATCCAAAACTCTTTCCTTAGTGGACGTTTTCGACATACAACGAACATATCCCCAAAATTTCATGTTTCTAACTTCAATAAATTTGGCTGGGCGATGATGAGTGAGTGAGTCAGTCAGGATATTTTCTTTCATTTATTTTTGATAATTTCATCCGTCCCCATGAACCCCTTAAATTGGATTTATGAAACAAACGGTCAAACACCTATTTACTTATTTAAAGCTGTTTTCCCCCTGTTCCTGTTTCTTTTTCCATAATTTCACCCCTCTCCAAGGGCCCCTTAAATTGGATTTATGAAAAAACGTTTGAACACCTATTTACTTGTATTTTAAGCTGTTTTTCCCACCGAATTTCAAACTTCACGCCTATGTCGTTTCAGAGATACACGCTCCGTCAAGAATCCCTCAACCCCCAATTTTCACCCCTTTCACCTCATAATATACACCACATCGATAAACCCTTAGACATATGTCTGATTATTTTTAATGATTAGTTTATATACCGAATATCACATCCCCAAACAAACAACTCATGAGATATCGTTATTCAATGAAATGCACGTTTACCCCCTTGACACGCCTCTAAAACCCGTATAAACAAAAATCATTCCTTAGTTAACGTTTTCGACATACAGCGAACATATTCCCAAAATTTCATGTTTCCAACTTTAATAGTTTTCGCTGGGCGTGATGAGTGAGTGAGTCAGACAGGTCATTTTCTTTCATTTATTTTACCAGAATTTCACCCCACCCCATTGGCCCCTTAAATTAATGTATGAAAAAAAAACAGTCGAAAACCGATTTACTTACTTTTTAAGCTGATTTTTTTCGCTGAGTTTCAAATTTCTCGCCTATGTCGTTTAAGAGATAGGCCTACACGCTCCATTAGGAATCCTTCAACCCCCACTTTTCAGCCCTTTCACCTCATAATAATACACCACATCGAAAAACGCTTAGACACATGTCTGCGTATTTTTTAATGATTAGTTTATATGCCGAGTATCACATCCACAAATGAAACCACTCGTGAGATATTGATATTGAATGAAATGCATGTTTAACCCCCTTAAGACCCCTTTAGAACCCGAATATCCAAAAAACCTCCCTTAGTGTACGGTTTTGACATACAACGAACATATCCCCGAAATGTCATGTTTCCAACTTCAATATCTTTGGCTGGGCGATGATGAGTGAGTGAATGAGTCAGGACATTTCCTTTCAATTTTTTTTTCTTCTGAATTTCACCCCTCCCGATGAACCCCTTCAATTTGATTGAAAAACAAACTGTCGAAAAGCTATTTACTTACTTTAAAGCAGTTTTCCCCCTGAGTTTGATGAGTGAGTCAGTCAGGTAATCAGTTAGGACAATTTCTTTCCACTTTCTCTCATTTTTCCCCCCAGAATTTCACCCCACCCCATTGGCCCCTTAAATTGGATTTATGGAAAAGCGGTCAAACATATATTTACTTATTTTTATGCTGATTTTTTTCCGCTGAGTTTCAAACTCCTCGCCTATGTCGTTTAAGAGATACACGGAGCGTGTATCTCATCTTTCAATCCCCACTTTTCACCCCTTTAACCTCATAAACACATCGGAAAACCCTCAGACACGTGTCTTGTTACTTTTTAATGATACGTTTATATGCCGTGTATCACATCCCCCAATGAAACCAATCGGGAGATATTGTTATTCAATGAAATGCAGGTTTAATCCCCTTAAGACCCCTTTAGTCCTGAATATCCGAAAATCCGCCCTTAGTAGACGGTTTTGACATACAATGAACATATCCCCAAACTCTCATGGTTCTAACTTCAATAATTTTGGCTAGGCGATGATGAGTGAGTGAGTAAGTGAGTGAGTCTGGACATTTTCTTTCAATTTTCTTTTTTCAGAATTTCACCCCTCCCCATGAACCCCTTAAATTTGATTTATGAAAAAAAACTGTCGAACAGCTATTTACTTACTTTAAAGCAGTTTTTTCCCCATGACTTTGATGAGTGAGCCAGTCAGTCAATCAGTTAGGACACTTTCTTTCCTGTTCCCCCCCCCCCAGAATTTCATCTCTCCCCATGGGATTTATGAAAAAGCTGCCAACACATATTTACTTCTTTTTTATGTAGATTTTTTTCGCTGTGTTTCAAACTCCTCGCGTATGTCGTTTAAGATACACACGCTCCGTTAAGAATCTTTTAATCCCCACTTTTCACCCCTTTCACCTCATAATATACACCACATCGAAAAACCCTCAGACACATGTCTTCTTATTTTTAATGATGAGTTTATATGCCGAGTATCACATCCCCCCATGAAACCAATCGGGAGATATTGCTATTCAATTAAATGCAGGTCTACCCCCTTAACACCCCTTTAGAACCTGAATAGCCAAAATTTCTCTCTTAGTGGGCATTTGCGTCCCTTGAGGAAGCTGCATACCAGATTTCATTCCAATCCGTTCGGTGGTTTCTGAGATTTCGTGATGAATAAAAGAATGAGTGAGTGAGTGAGTGAGTGAGTGGTATTTGAAAAATATATAGTAGAAAGAAGATAGTGTCAAGTCTTTGTTATGCTAAACTCGGTTGACAGTGCTGTGTGAGCAGTTGAGTAACTAACGGGATTTCAAGTAAACATCCTCATTTTCTATACCGGTAGTTCTGAGCGCAATTGGCATCAAGTCGGCCGTGCCTGGACTTGAGCTATGTTGCCATGGAAACTATCTGCCTTGCCATTCCTTCATGAGTATATTTTATGATTTGATTAGCCTGTTTTTGAGTGAAAAAGGGCCGAAATCAGAAGAATGAGAAAGAATATCGAAAATTCATGTAGCCAGCGGTTCCTTCTGGGTCCTAAACTATGTGTATGCAAAATATGGTTGAGATTGGTGGAACGGTGTAGATTTGTATACGGAACCAACATATATACATACATACATACATACATACATACATACATACATACAGACTTTCACTTTTATATATTAGATATCACATCCCCAAAGAAACAACTCATGAGATATCGTTATTCAATGAAATGCACGTTTACCCCCTTACCACCTCATTAAAACCCGAATAAACAAAAATCATTCCTTAGATGACGTTTTCGACATGCAGCGAACATATTCCCAAAATTTCACGTTTCCAACTTTAATAGTTTTCGCTGGGCGTGATGAGCGAGTGAGTCAGACAGGACATTTTCTTTCAATTATTTTTACCAGAATTTCACCCCTCCCCATGGGCCCCTTAAATTGGATTGATGAAAAAACGCTTGAACACCTATTAATTATTTTTTAAGCTGTCTCTTTTCCCTGAGTTTGATGAGTGAGTGAGTTAGTCAGTCAGTTAGGACACTTTCTCTCCTTCCCCCCCCCCCCCCCCCCAGAATTTCACCCCACCCCATTGGCCCCTTATTTCAATTGATGAAAAAACGGTCGAACACCGATTTACTTACTTTTTAAGCTGATTTTTTTTCGCTGAGTTTCAAATTTCTCGCCTATATCGTTTAAGAGAGAGGCCTACACGCTCCGTTTGGAATCCTTCAACCCCCACTTTTAACCCTTTCACCTCATAATAATACACCACATCGAAAAACCCTTAGACACATGTCTGCTTATTTTTAGCTTATTTTCAATTTTGAAAGAATAGGCTTATGAGATCACTATTTGTCCGTGTGTGTGATTCGTGTGTGAGTGTGTGTGTCCCCCCCCCCAATAAAATCTAAACTGTTGGAGAGATTTCAATGAAACTCTGTAAGTTCATAGCTCTATTCCGGGCGACACACACCGTGCCCTTCAAATTTTGTTACGTCTCACCAATCCAACATGGCGGATGTGCGAAATATTTCAACAGCATTCAATATCTCCGAAACTATTACCGATATCACCCTGGAATTGTGTATGGTGATAAAGGGAAATACTAGAAATTCACTTATGTGTTCGTTGAAAACCTGGTATCTACAAAACCAACATGGCGGCCAAGCGAATTTGCGACTTTTAAATAGAGGTTTCTCGCGATTTAACCAACCAACCGCAATGAAACTCGGCACAGTATATATTTATATACATTGTAATGCACCGACATCTAACTTCGATCAATTGTTTACATAACCTCAAAATGGCGGCTGTGTGAAATATTTCACAGGCATTCAATATCTCCGAAACTTTTTATGATATCAACCTGAAATTTTGGACGGTGACAAAAAGCACTGCTACAAGTTTATCTATGTAACTTTCATAAACCTGTAAAGTACAAAACGAACATGGCGGCCAAGCGAATTTGAAACATTCTAATAAACTTTGTTTGTGATTTAACCATCTGAGCGCAGTGAAATGTGGTACAGTAAATGGTTATACATATTGTAATGCACTGGCATCTAATTTAGTTCAATTGTTTACATAACCTCAAGATGGCGGCTGTGCGAAATTTTAAAATTAAGTTTTTATTTCTTGTGCCGTAATCATGCAATCGAAGTGAAAGTTTGAATAATGAACCTAGGCAATAATTTTCCTTTAATGGTAAATAACTCTATGGCATATACATATAACAATCCAAAATGGCGAGCATCCGAAATATTTAGACGGTTCTCAATATCTACGAATCTTTTACAGCAATCAAACTGAATCTTTTAATGTTCATAGATGCTATTAACATATGTTCACCTATAGGACATTCAGTAACCTGGTGAGCACAACTCCAACATGGCGGCGACGGGAATTATAAATATTAAAATGGACGTTTCTCGCGATTTAACCATCTGAGTGCAGTGAAACTTTGCACGTTAATGCTTATACAGATGTTAATCCACTGTTATCTAATTTATTTCAATTGTTTTCATAACCACAAGATGGCAGCTGTGCGAAATTTTAAAATCTCGTTTTTACTTCTTGTGTCCTAATCATGCGATTGAAGTCTGAAAACCACACGTACACAATAATCTTCATGTAATAGTACATAAATAAAAATCCAACCTGGCTACCATCTGCAATATTTAGTCGGTTCTCAGTATCTACGAATCTAACATAGCAATCAAACTGAAATTTTGTATGTTGATAGAGGCAATTAATATGAGTAGGATATATGAAAATAGGCTGTATATTTCTTCACGGAAATACTTTTTCATGATTAGTTTATATGCCGAGGATCACATCCACAAATGAAACCACTCGTGAGATATTGTTATTCAATGAAATGCAGTTTTAACCCCCTTAAGACCCCTTTAGAACCTGAATATCCAAAAATCCTCCCTTAGTGTACGGTTTTGCCATACAACGAACATATCCCAAAAATACCATATATCCAACTTCAATATTTTTGGCTTGGCGATGATGAGTGGGTGAATGAGTCAGGACATTTTCTTTCATTTTTTTTTTTCTTCAGAATTTCACCCCTCCCGATGAACCCCTTCAATTTGATTGATCAAAAAACTGTTGAAAAGGTATTTACTTACTTTAAAGCAGTTTTTCCCCCTGAGTTTGATGAGAGAGTCTGTCAGTCAATCAGTTAGGACACTTTCTTTCCTGTTTCCCCCCCCCCCCCCAGAATTTCACCCCTCCCTATGGGCCCCTTAAATTGGATTTATGAAAAAACGGTCAAAAGCATATTTACTTATTTTTATGCTGATTTCTTCCGCTGAGTTTCAAACTCCTCGCCTACGTCGTTTAAGAGATACACGCTCGGTTAGGAATTTTTCAATCCCCAATTTTCACCCCTTTCACCTCATAATATACACCACATCGAAAAACCCTCAGACACGTGTCTTCTTACTTTTTAATGATGAGTTTATATGCCGTGTATCACATCCCCCAATGAAACCAATCGGGAGATATTGTTATTCAATGAAATGCAGGTTTAACCCCCTTAAGACCCCTTTAGAACCTGAATATCCGAAAATCCTCCCATAGTAGACGGTTTTGACATACAATGGACATGTCCCCAAACTGTCATGTTTCTAACTTCAATAATTTTGGCTGAGCGATGATGAGTGAGTGAGTGAGTCAGGACATTTCCTTTCAATTTTCTTTTTTCAGAATTTCACCCCTCCCCATGAATCCCTTATTTTGATTTATGAAAAAAAACTGTCGAACAGCTATTTACTTACTTTAAAGCAGTTCTTCCCTCTGAGTTTGATGAGTGAGTGAGTCAGTCAATCAGTTAGGGCACTTTTGTTCCTGTTCCCGCCCCCCCCCCAGAATTTCACCCCTCCCCATGGGCCCCTTATGAATTTATGAAAAAAACGGCCAAACACATATTTACTACTTTTTTATGTTGAATTTTTTTTTCGCTGAGTTTCAAACTCCTCGCCTATATCGTTTATGAGATACACGCTCTGTTAGGAATCCTTCAACCCCCAATTTTTTCGACCCTTTCACCTCATAATAATACACCACATCGAAAACCCTTAGACACATGTCTGCTTATTTTTAGCCTATTTTCAATTTGAAAGAATAGGCTTATGAGATCACCATTTGTCCGTGTGTGTGTCCCCCCCCCCCCAATAAAATCTAAACTGTTGGAGAGATTTCAATGAAACTCTGTAAGTTCATAGCTCTATTCCGGGCGACACACACCGTGCCCTTCAAATTTTGTTACGTCTCACCAATCCAACATGGCGGATGTGCGAAAATATTTCAACAGCATTCAATATCTCCGAAACTATTACCGATATCACCCTGGAATTGTGTATGGTGATAAAGGGAAATACTAAAAATTCACTTATGTGACCGTTGAAAACCTGGTATCTACAAAACCAACATGGCGGCCAAGCGAAATTGTGACTTTTAAATAGACGTTTCTCGCGATTTAACCAACCAACCGCAATGAAACTCGGCACAGTATATATTTATATACATTGTAATGCACCGACATCTAACTTCGTTCAATTGTTTACATAACCTCAAAATGGCGGCTGTGTGAAATATTTCACAGGCATTCAATATCTCCGAAACTTTTTATGATATCAACCTGAAATTTTGGACGGTGATAAAGAGCACTGCTACAAGTTTATCTATGTAACTTTCATAAACCTGTAAAGTACAAAACGAACATGGCGGCCAAGCGAATTTGAAACATTCTAATAAACTTTTTTTGTGATTTAACCATCTGAGCGCAGTGAAATGTGGTACAGTAAATGGTTATACATATTGTAATGCACTGGCATCTAATTTAGTTCAATTGTTTACATAACCTCAAGATGGCGGCTGTGCGAAATTTTAAAATTAAGTTTTTATTTCTTGTGCCGTAATCATGCAATCGAAGTGAAAGTTTGAATAATGAACCTAGGCAATAATTTTCCTTTAATGGTAAATAACTCTATGGCATATACATATAACAATCCAAAATGGCGAGCATCCGAAATATTTAGACGGTTCTCAATATCTACGAATCTTTTACAGCAATCAAACTGAATCTTTTAATGTTCATAGATGCTATTAACATATGTTCACCTATAGGACATTCAGTAACCTGGTGAGCACAACTCCAACATGGCGGCGACGGGAATTATAAATATTAAAATGGACGTTTCTCGCGATTTAACCATCTGAGTGCAGTGAAACTTTGCACGTTAATGCTTATACAGATGTTAATCCACTGTTATCTAATTTATTTCAATTGTTTTCATAACCACAAGATGGCAGCTGTGCGAAATTTTAAAATCTCGTTATTACTTCTTGTGTCCTAATCATGCGATTGAAGTCTGAAAACCACACGTACACAATAATCTTCATGTAATAGTACATAAATAAAAATCCAACCTGGCTACCATCTGCAATATTTAGTCGGTTCTCAGTATCTACGAATCTAACATAGCAATCAAACTGAAATTTTGTATGTTGATAGAGGCAATTAATATGAGTAGGATATATGAAAATAGGCTGTATATTTCTTCACGGAAATACTTGTTAATTATTAGTTTATATGCCGAGGATCACATCCACAAATGAAACCACTCGTGAGATATTGTTATTCAATGAAATGCAGTTTAACCCCCTTAAGACCCCTTTAGAACCTGAATATCCAAAAATCCTCCCTTAGTGTACGGTTTTGACATACAACGAACATATCCCAAAAATACCATATTTCCAACTTCAATATTTTTGGCTTGGCGATGATGAGTGGGTGAATGAGTCAGGACATTTTCTTTCATTTTTTTTTCTTCAGAATTTCACCCCTCCCGATGAACCCCTTCAATTTGATTGATCAAAAAAACTGTTGAAAAGGTATTTACTTACTTTAAAGCAGTTTTTCCCCCTGAGTTTGATGACTGAGTCTGTCAGTCAATCAGTTAGGACACTTTCTTTCCTGTTTCCCCCCCCCCCCCCAGAATTTCACCCCTCCCTATGGGCCCCTTAAATTGGATTTATGAAAAAAACGGTCAAAAGCATATTTACTTATTTTTATGCTGATTTCTTCCGCTGAGTTTAAAACTCCTCGCCTACGTCGTTTAAGAGATACACGCTCGGTTAGGAATTTTTCAATCCCCAATTTTCACCCCTTTCACCTCATAATATACACCACATCGAAAAACCCTCAGACACGTGTCTTCTTACTTTTTAATGATGAGTTTATATGCCGTGTATCACATCCCCCAATGAAACCAATCGGGAGATATTGTTATTCAATGAAATGCAGGTTTAACCCCCTTAAGACCCCTTTAGAACCTGAATATCCGAAAATCCTCCCGTAGTAGACGGTTTTGACATACAATGGACATATCCCCAAACTGTCATGTTGCTAACTTCAATAATTTTGGCTGAGCGATGATGAGTGAGTGAGTGAGTCAGGACATTTCCTTTCAATTTTCTTTTTTCAGAATTTCACCCCTCCCCATGAATCCCTTATTTTGATTTATGAAAAAAAACTGTCGAACAGCTATTTACTTACTTTAAAGCAGTTCTTCCCTCTGAGTTTGATGAGTGAGTGAGTCAGTCAATCAGTTAGGGCACTTTTGTTCCTGTTCCCCCCCCCCCGCCCAGAATTTCACCCCTCCCCATGGGCCCCTTATGAATTTATGAAAAAACGGCCAAACACATATTTACTACTTTTTTATGTTGATTTTTTTTTTCGCTGAGTTTCAAACTCCTCGCCTATATCGTTTATGAGATACACGCTCTGTTAGGAATCTTTCAATCCCCACTTTTCACCCCTTTCACCTCATAATATATACCACATCGAAAAACCCTCAGACATGTGTCTACTTATTTTTATTGATGTGTTTATATGCCGAGTATCACATCCCCCAATTAAACCAATCGGGAGATATTGCTATTGAATTAATAGCAGGTCTACCCCCTTAGCACCCCTTTAAAACCTGAATATCCAAAAATCCTCTCTTATTGGGCATTTGCGGCCCTTGAGGAAGCTGCATACCAAATTGCATTCCAATCCGCTCGGTGGTTTCTGATATTTCGTGATGAATGAATGAGTGAGTGAGTAGTATTTGACAAATCTATAGTGGATAGTCAAGTCTTTCTTATGCAAAACTCGGTTGACAGTGCTGTGTGAGCAGTTGAGTAACTAACGGGATTTCAAGTGAAGATCCTCATTTTCTATACCGGTAGTGCAGAGCGCAACTCGAATCCATTCGGCCGTGTCTCGACTTGAGCTATGTTGCCATGGAAACTATCTGCCTTGCCATTCCTTCATGAGTAGATTTTATGATTTGATTAGCCTGTGCTTGAGTGCAAAAGGATCGAAATCAGAAGAATGAGAAAGACTATCGAAAATTCATGTAGCCAGCGGTTCCTTCTGGGTCCTAAACTATGTGTATGCAAAATTTGGTTAAGATTGGTGGAACGGTGTAGATTTGTATACGGAACAGACCAACCCACCCACCCACATACATACATACGTACATACATACAGACTTTCACTTTTATATATAAGACTAGCTGAAGTACCCGTGCTTCGCTACGCGTCATAAATAAATTAAAATATGAAGGTGACAGTTAAAACAGGGGAGAGGCGAGGTGCTGCGCAGAGGGAGATTAAGGATGAAACATTTTGTCCAACTACACCGCTCGGCGTTGACCGTGTTTTATAGCACAAATTTAGGTTTTACTCGCTAACGGTTGGAGATACCTTTCGGATAGAAAATGTAATTTTTAAACTCGTATATACCTTCAAAAGTTTGCTATTTCTTAGCGTTCTCTTTGTATTTGAAATGGAAATATGAAAGTTTTAAACCAAAGGGTGTATTGAAGTCACTAAAATGGTCGCCATCTTTAAATAGTACAAAGTATTGAAATCAAAAGTAACCTATATGTTAACCAGGTAAATCAGCTACTTCCATGTAAAATTCATGTAAATCGGACCAGTGGTACTTGCGTGATTGAGTAATACATAGACGCACATCATCTCATTTTTAGCCTCGCTTCGCTCGCGTCATAGTCGTGTCATATTGTTATTCAATGAAATGCAGGTTTAACACCATTAACACCCCTTTAGAGCCTGAATATCCAAAAATCCCTCCTTGGTAGACGTTTTCGACACACAACAAACATATCCCCAAATATCATTCTTCTATCTTTAATCGTTTGGGTTGGTCGATGAGAGTGAACATCCAAAAATCCTTCCTTAGGGGACGTTTTTCTTCCAGAATTTCACCCCTCCCCATGGGCCCCTTAAATTGGATGTATGAAAAAACGGTCGAACACATATTTATTTTATTTATTTATTTATTTTTTCTTTCCTTATTTATTTATTTATTTTTAAGCTGATTGATTTCCTCCGAGTTTCAAACTCCTCGCCTATGTCGTTTAAGAGATACACGGTCCGTTAGGAATCTTTCAACCCCCACTTTTCATCCCTTTCACTTCATAATATACACTACATCGAAAAACCATTAGACATGTGTCAGCTTATTTTTAATGAATAGTATATATGCCAAGTATCACATCCCCGAATGAAACCACTCGTGAGATATTGTTATTCAATGAAATGCACGTTTACCCCCATTAAGACCCCTTTAGAACCTTAATATCCGAAAATCCTCCCTTAGTAGACTGTTTTGAAATACAATGAAAATATCCCCAAACTGTCATGTTTCTAACTTCAATAATTTTGGCTGGGCGATGATGAGTGTGTGAGTGAGTGAGTGAGTGAGTCAGAACATTTTCTTTCAATTTTCTTTTTTCAGAATTTCACCCCTCCCCATGACCCCCTTTAATTTGATTTATGAAAAAATCTGTCGAACAGTTATTTACGTACTTTAAAGCAGTTTTTCCCCCTGAGTTTGATGAGTGAGTCAGTCAGTCAATCAGATAGGACACTTTCTTTCCTGTTTCTCCCCTCCCCTCCAGAATTTCAACCCTCCCCATGGGCCCCTTAAATTGGATTTATGATAAAACTTTCAAACACATATTCACCTATTTTTATGCTGATTTTCTCCCGCTGAGTTTCAAACTCCTCGCCTATGTCGTTTAAGAGATACACGCTCCGTTGGGAATCTTTCAATGCCCACTTTTCACCCCTTTCACCTCATAATATACACCACATCGAAAAACCCTCCAACTCGTGTCTTCTTATTTTTAATGATGAGTTTATGTGCCGAGTATCACATCCCCCAATGAAACCAATCGGGAGATATTGCTGTTCAATGAAATGCAGGTCTACCCCCTTAACACCCCTTTAGAACCAGAATATCCAAGAATCCTCTCTTAGTGGGCATTTGCGGCCCTTGGGGAAGCTGCATACCAAATTTCATTCCAATCCGTTTGATGGTTTCTGAGATTTCGTGATGAATGAATGAGTGAGTGAGTGGTATTTGACAAATATATAGTAGAAGATAGTGTCAAGTCTTTGTTATGCTAAACTCGGTTGACAGTGCTGTGTGAGTAGTTGAGTAACTAACGTGATTTCAAGTAAAGATCCTCATTTTCTATACCGGTAGTGCAGAGCGCAAATGGCATCCAGTCGGCCGTTTCTCGACTAGAGCTATGTTGCCATGGAAACTATCCGCCTTGCCATTCTTTCATGAGTATATTTTTTTTTATGATTTGATTAGCATGTGCTGGAGTGCAAAAGGGTCGAAATCAGAAGAATGAGAAAGACTATCGAAAATTCATGTAGCCAGCGGTTCCTTCTGGGTCCTAAACTATGTGTATGTAAAATTCGGTTGAGATTGGTGTAACGGTGTAGATTTGTATACGGAACAGACCCACCCACATACATACCCACATACATACATACAGACTTTCACTTTTATATATAAGACTAGCTGAAGTACCCGTGCTTCGCTACGGGTCGTAAATAAATTAAAATGTGAAGGTGACAGTTAAAACAGGGGATAGGCGAGGTGCTGCGCAGAGGGAGATTAAGGATGGAACATTTTGTCCAACTACACCGCTCTGCCTTGACCGTGTTTTATAGCACACATTTAGGTTTTACTCGCTAACGGTTGGAGATACACTTCGGATAGAAAATGCAATTTTTAACCTCGTACATGCCATCAAAAGTTTGCTATTTCTTAGCGTTCTCTTTTTATTTGAAATGGAAATATGAAAGTTTAAAACCAAAGGGTAGAGTGACGTCACTAAAATGGTCGCCATCTTTAATTAGTGCAAAGTATTGAAATCAAAAGTAACCTGTATGTTAACAAGGTAAATCTGCTACTTCCATGTAAAATTCATGTAAATCGGACCAGTGGTACTTGCCTGATTGAGTAATACACAGACACACACCATCTCATTTTTAGTCTCGCTTCGCTCGCGTCATAGTCGTGTCATATTGTTATTCAATGAAATGCAGGATTAACCCCATTAACACCCCTTTAGAACCTGAATATCCAAAAATCCCTCCTTAGAGATGTTTTCGACACACGACAAACATATCCTCAAAATATCATTCTTCTAACATTAATAGTTTTGGTTGGTCGATGAGAGTGAACATCCAAAAATCCTTCCTTAGTGGACGTTTTTCTTCCAGAATTTCACCCCTCCCCATAGGCCCCTTAAATTGGATTTATGAAAAGACGGTCGAACACCTATTTATTTTATTTATTTATTTATTTATTTATTTATTTATTTATTTATTTATTTATTTATTTTAAGCTGATTGATTTCCTCCGAGTTTCAAACTCCTCGCCTATGTCGTGTAAGAGATACACGCTCCGTTAAGAATCTTTCAACCCCCACTTTTCATCCCTTTCACCTCATAATATACACTATATCGAAAAACCATTAGACATGTGTCAGCTTATTTTTAATGATTAGTATATATGCCAAGTAGCAATCCCCAAATGAAACCACTCGTGAGATATTGTTATTCAATGAAATGCACGCTTACCCCCTTAACACCTATTTAGAACCTGAATATTCAAAACTCTTACCTTAGTGGACGTTTTCGATATAAAACGAACATATCCCCAAAATTTCATGTTTCCAACTTCAATAATTTTGGCTGGGCGATGATGAGTGAGTGAGTCAGTCAGGACATTTTCTTTCATTTATATTTGATAATTTCACCCCTCCCCATGAACCCCTTAAATTGGATTTATGAAACAAACGGTCGAACACGTATTTACTTATTTAAAGCTGATTTCCCCCTGAGTTTGATGAGTGAGTAAGTGAGTCAATCAGTTAGGACACTTTCTTTCCTGTTTTATCCCCCCAGAATTTCACCCCTCTCCTAGGGCCCCTTAAATTGGATTTATGAAAAAGCGGTCGAACATATATTTACTTGTATTTTAAGCTGTTTTATCCCGCCGAATTTCAAACTTCTCGCCTATGTCGTTTAAGAGATACTCGCTCCGTTAAGAATCCCTCAATCCCCAATTTTCACCCCTTTCACCTCATAATATACACGACATCTTTAAATCTTTAGATATATGTCTGATTATTTTTAATGATTAGTTTATATACCGAATATCACATCCCCAAAGAAACAACTCATGAGATATCGTTATTCAATGAAATGCACGTTTACCCCCTTAACATCTCTTTAAAACCCGAATAAAGAAAAATCATTCCTTAGTTGACGTTTTGACATACAGCGAACATATTCCCAAAATTTCATTTTTCCAACATTAATAGTTTTCGCTGGGCGTGATGATTGAGTGAGTCAGACAGGACATTTTCTTTCAATTATTTTTACCAGAATTTCACCCCTCCCCATGGGCCCCTTAAATTGGATAGATGAAAAAACGCTTGAACACCTATTAACTTATTTTTTTAGCTGTCTTTTTCCCCTGAGTTTGATGAGTGAGTGAGTTAGTCAGTCAGTTAGGACACTTTCTCTCCTTCCCCCCCCCCCCCCCAGATTTTCACCCCACCCCATTGGTCCCTTAAATTAATTTATGAAAAAACGGTCAAACACCAATTTACTTAATATTTTAGCTGATTTTTTTCGCTGAGTTTCAAATTTCTCGCCTATGTCGTTTAAGAGAAAGGCCTACACGCTCCGTTAGGAATCCTTCAACCCCCAATTTTCACCCCTTTCACCTCATAATAATACACCACATCGAAAAATCCTTAGACACATGTCTGCTTATTTTTAATGATTAGTTTATATGCCGAGTATGACATCCACAAATGAAACCACTCGTGAGATATTGTTATTCAATGAAATGCAGGTTTAACCCCCATAAGACCCCTTTAGAGCCTGAATATCAAAAAATCTTCTCTTAGTGTACGGTTTTGAGATACAACGAACATATCCCCAGAATGCCATGGTTCCAACTTCAATATTTTTGACTGGGCGATCATGAGTGAATGAGTCAGGACATTTTCCTTCAGCATTTCATCCCTCCCGATGAACCCCTTCAATATGATTGATCAAAAAAACTGTCGAACAGCTATTAACTTACTTTAAAGCAGTCCCCCTCCTGAGTTTGATGAGTGAGTGAGTCAGTCAATCAGTTAGGACACTTTATTTCCTGTTCCACCTCCCCCCCCCCCCAGAATTTCACCCCTCCCCATGGGCCCCTTAAATTGGATTTATGAAAAAACGGTCAAACACATATTTACTTATTTTTTATGCTGATTTTTTCCGCTGAGTTTCATACTCCTCGCCTATGTCATTTAAGAGATACACGCTCCGTTAGGAATCTTTCAATTCTTACTTTTCACCCCTTTCACCTCATAATATACACCACATCGAAAACCCCTCAGAGACGTGTCTTCTTCCTTTTTAATGATGAGTTTTTATGTCGTGTATCATATCCCCCAATGAAACCAATCGGGAGATATTGTTATTCAATGGAATGCAGGTTTAACCCCCTTAAGACCCCTTCAGAACCTGAATATCCGAAAATCCTCCCTTAGTAGACGGTTTTGACATACAATGAACATATCCCCCAAACTGTCATGTTTCTAACTTCAATAGTTTTGGCTGGGCGATGATGAGTGTGTGAGTGAGTGAGTGAGTCAGGACATTATCTTTCAATTTTCTTTTTTCAGAATTTCACCCCTCCCCATGAACCCCTTAAATTTGATTTAATAAAAAAAACTGTCGAACAGCTATTTACTTACTTTAAAGCAGTTTTTACCCCTGAGTTTGATGAGTGAGTGAGTCAGTCAATCAGTTAGGACACTTTCTTCCTGTCCCCCCCCCAGAATTTCACCCCTCCCCATGGGCCCCTTAAATTGGATTTATGAATAAACGGTCAAACACATATTTACGTATTTTGTATGCTGATTGGTTTTCGCTGAGTTTCAAACTCCTCACCTATGTCGTTTAAGAGATACACGCTCCGTTAGGAATCTTTCAATCCCCACTTTTCACCCCTTTCACCTCATAATATACACCACATCCAAAAACCCTCAGACTCGTGTCTTCTTATTAGCCTACTTTCGATTTTTGCAAAAAATGAAAGTAGACTTATGAGATCAACACAGGGCGAAAAAAGTGTGTCTGTCTGTGTGTGTGTATGTGTGTGTGTGAGTCTGTGTGTGTGTGTGTATGTGTGTGTGTGAGTCTGTGTGTGTGTGTCTGTGTGTGTGTGAGTGTGTGTACTCTGAATGTCTGTCCCCCCCTATCAATTCGAACACGGTGAATGCGAATTGAACGAAATTTGGTACGAAGGCAGCACTAGCAAAGGACACATCAGTGTCATGTTTTATATCGCCGCCATCTTGACAGAAACGTAATGGCGGCCACACAAATGTTCAAAGCTTAAATCAAATTACGACTAACCTAATCATCCGATCTCTACCAAATTTTGCAACAGCATACCTTTATGAGGGGAGAATCCTTTGACCAAACCAATAGGTCATCAGCGTAATAGTTTGCGGATGGCGGCCATCTTTGTGTGAAAATCGATTCCCCCTATTAATTCGAACACGGTGCAACCGAATGGAACAAAATTTGGCACAGAGGTAGTACTAACAAAAGGAACCTCAGTGTCATGTTTTATATCGCCGCCATCTGGACTGAAACGTAATGGCGGCTACACAAATGTTCAAAGCTTAAATCAAATTACGACTAACCTGATCATCCGATCTCTAACAAATTTTGCAACAACATACCTTGGTTGGGGGAGCATCCTTTGACCAAACTAATAGGTCATCAGCGGAATAGTTTGCGGATGACGGCCATTTTTGTGTGAAAATCGATTCCCCCTATTAATTCGAACACGGTGCAACCGAATGGAACGAAATTTAGTACAGAGGTAGTACTAACAAAAGGCACCTCAGTGTCATGTTTTATATCGCCGCCATCTTGACAGAAACGTAATGGCGGCCACACAAATGTTCAAAGCTTAAATCAAATTACGACTAACCTAATCATCCGATCTCTACCAAATTTTGCAACAGCATACCTTTATGAGGGGAGAATCCTTTGACCAAACCAATAGGTCATCAGCGTAATAGTTTGCGGATGGCGGCCATCTTTGTCTGAAAATCGATTCCCCCTATTAATTCAAACACGGTGCAACCGAATGGAACAAAATTTGGCACAGAGGTAGTACTAACAAAAGGAACCTCAGTGTCATGTTTTATATCGCCGCCATCTTGACTGAAACGTAATGGCGGCTACACAAATGTTCAAAGCTTAAATCAAATTACGATTAGCCTAATCATCCGATCTCTACCAAATTTTGCAACTACATACCTTTATGGAGGGAGTGTCCTTTGACCAATCTAATAGGTCCTCAGCGTAATAGTTTGCGGATGGCGGCCATTTTTGTGTGAAAATCGATTCCCCCTATTAATTCGAACACGGTGCAACCGAATGGAACGAAATTTAGTACAGAGGTAGTACTAACAAAAGGCACCTCAGTGTCATGTTTTATATCGCCGCCATCTTGACGGAAACGTAATGGCGGCCACACAAATGTTCAAAGCTTAAATCAAATTACGATTAACCTAATCATCCGATCTCTACCAAACTTTGCAACAACATACCTTTATGGAGGGAGCATCCTTTGACCAATCTAATATGTTATTACCCTAATAGTTTGCGGATGGCGGCCATCTTTATGTCAAAATTGATTCCCCCTATTAATTCGAACAAGGTGGAACCGCATGGAACGAAATTTGGTACAGAGGTGGCACTAGCAAAGGGACACCTCAGTGTCATGTTTTATATCGCCGCCATATTGACTGAAACGTAATGGCGGCCTCACGAATGTTCAAAGCTTAAGTTAAATTACGACTAACATAACCATCTGATCTCTACCAAACTTTGCAACTACATACCATTATGGAGGGAGCATTCTTTGACCAATCTAATAGGTCATTAGCCTAATAGTTTGCGGATGGCGGCCATCTTTATGTCAAAATTGATTCCCCCTATTAATTCGAACACGGTGGAACCGAATGAACGAAATTTGGTACAGAGGTAGCACTAGCAAAGGGCACCTCAGTGTCATGTTTTATATCACCGCTATCTTGACGGGAACGTAATCGCGGCCACCCAAATTTAAAAGCTAAAATGTAATTACGACCAACCTAATAATCTAGTCTCTACCAAATTTTTCAACACCATATCTTTATGTGGGAAACATATTCTGACCAAACTGCAAGAACATCAGCCAATAGTTTGCAGATGGTGGCCAAGTATGTGTGCAAATCGATTCCCCCTATCAATTCAAACACGGTGAAACCGAATTGAACGAAATTTGGTACAGAGGTAGCACTAGCAAAGGACACCTCATATCCATGTTTAATATCCCTATAGCACGTTGTATTTCAACAAGCTACTACAACCAACATTCAATCATACTCCTTGAAAAGGACAAAGAGTTATAACAATACCCATGCATTTAGGAGAAAGTAGGCTATATGTTCTTTACTGAATATCTTGTTTTTTTTTAAGCTGATTGATTTCATCCGAGTTTCAAACACCTCACTTATGTCGTTTAAGAGATACACGCTCCGTTAGGAATCTTTCAAACCCCACTTTTCATCCCTTTCACCTTATAATATACACTACATCGAAAAACCATTAGACATGTGTCAGCTTATTTTAATGATTAGAATATATGCCAAGTATCACATCCCCAAATGAAACCACTCGTGAGATATTGTTATTCAATGAAATGCACTTTTACCCCTTGACACCTCTTTAGAACCTGAATATCCAAAACTCTTTCCTTAGTGGACGTTTTCGACATACAACGAACATATCCCCAAAATTTCATGTTCCTAACATCAATAATTTTGGCTGGGCGATGATGAGTGTGTCAGTCAGGACATTTTCTTTCAATTATTTTTGATAATTTCACCCCTCCCCATGAACCCCTTAAATTGGATTTATGAAACAAACGGTCGAACACCTATTTACTTATTTAAAGCTGTTTTCCCCCTGAGTTTGATGAGTGAGTAAGTGAGTCAATCAGTTAGGACACTTTCTTTCCTGTTTTTTTTTTTCCCCCAGAATTTCACCCCTCTCCAAGGGCCCCTTAAATTGGATTTATGACAAAACGGTCGAACACCTCTTTACTTGTATTTAAAGCTGTTTTTCCCGTCGAATTTCAAACTTCTCGCCTATGTCGTTTCAGAAATACACGCTCCGTTAAGAATCCTTCAACACCCAATTTTCACCCCTTTCACCTCATAATATGCACCACATCGATAAACCCTTAGACATATGTCTGATTATTTTTAATGATTAGTTTATATACCGAATAACACATCCCCAAAGAAACAACTCATGAGATATCGTTATTCAATGAAATGCACGTTTACCCCCTTAACACCTCTTTAAAACCCGAATAAACAAAAATCATTCCTTAGTTGTCGTTTTCGACATACAGCGAACATATTCCCAAAATTTCATGTATCCAACTTGAATAGTTTTCGTTGGGCGTGATGAGTGAGTGAGTCAGACAGGACATTTTCTTTCAATTATTTTTACCAGAATTTCACCCCTCCCCACGGGCCTCTTAAATTGGATTGATGAAAAAACGCTTGAACACCTATTAACTTGTTTTTAGCCTACTTTCGATTTTTGCAAAAAATGAAAGTAGACTTATGAGATCAACACAGGGCGAAAAAAGTGTGTCTGTCTGTGTGTGTGTATGTGTGTGTGTGAGTCTGTGTGTGTGTGTGTATGTGTGTGTGTGAGTCTGTGTGTGTGTGTGTGTCTGTGTGTGTGTGAGTGTGTGTACTCTGAATGTCTGTCCCCCCCTATCAATTCGAACACGGTGAATGCGAATTGAACGAAATTTGGTACAAAGGTAGCACTAGCAAAGGACACCTCAGTGTCATGTTTTATATCGCCGCCATCTTGACAGAAACGTAATGGCGGCCACACAAATGTTCAAAGCTTAAATCAAATTACGACTAACCTAATCATCCGATCTCTAACAAATTTTGCAACTACATACCTTGGTTGGGGGAGCATCCTTTGACCAAACTAATAGGTCATCAGCGGAATAGTTTGCGGATGGCGGCCATTTTTGTGTGAAAATCGATTCCCCCTATTAATTCGAACACGGTGCAACCGAATGGAACGAAATTTAGTACAGAGGTAGTACTAACAAAAGGCACCTCAGTGTCATGTTTTATATCGCCGCCATCTTGACAGAAACGTAATGGCGGCCACACAAATGTTCAAAGCTTAAGTTAAATTACGACTAACATAACCATCCGATCTCTACCAAACTTTGCAACAACATACCTTTATGGAGGGAGCATCCTTTGACCAATCTAATATGTTATTACCCTAATAGTTTGCGGATGGCGGCCATCTTTATGTCAAAATTGATTCCCCCTATTAATTCGAACAAGGTGGAACCGCATGGAACGAAATTTGGTACAGAGGTGGCACTAGCAAAGGGACACCTCAGTGTCATGTTTTATATCGCCGCCATATTGACTGAAACGTAATGGCGGCCTCACGAATGTTCAAAGCTTAAGTTAAATTACGACTAACATAACCATCTGATCTCTACCAAACTTTGCAACTACATACCATTATGGAGGGAGTATTCTTTGACCAATCTAATAGGTCATTAGCCTAATAGTTTGCGGATGGCGGCCATCTTTATGTCAAAATTGATTCCCCCTATTTATTCGAACACGGTGGAACCGAATGAACGAAATTTGGTACAGAGGTAGCACTAGCAAAGGGCACCTCAGTGTCATGTTTTATATCACCGCTATCTTGACGGAAACGTAATCGCGGCCACCCAAATGTTAAAAGCTAAAATGTAATTACGACCAACCTAATAATCTAGTCTCTACCAAATTTTTCAACACCATATCTTTATGTGGGAAACATATTCTGACCAAACTGCAAGAACATCAGCCAATAGTTTGCAGATGGTGGCCAAGTATGTGTGCAAATCGATTCCCCCTATCAATTCAAACACGGTGAAACCGAATTGAACGAAATTTGGTACAGAGGTAGCACTAGCAAAGGGCACCTCATATCCATGTTTAATATCCCTATAGCACGTTGTATTTCAACAAGCTACTACAACCAACATTCAATCATACTCCTTGAAAAGGACAAAGAGTTATAACAATACCCATGCATTTAGGAGAAAGTAGGCTATATGTTCTTTACTGAACATCTTGTTTTTTTTAACGATGAGTTTACGTGCCGAGTATCACATCCCCCAATGAAACCAATCGGGAGATATTGAAATTCAATGAAATGCAGGTCAACCCCCTTAACACCCCTTTAAAACCTGAATATCCAAAAATCCTATCTTACGGGGCATTTGCGGCCCTTTGGGAAGCTGCATACCAAATTTCATTCCAATCCGTCGGTGGTTTCTGAGATTTCGTGATGAATGAATGAGTGAGTGGTATTTCACAAATATATATAGTAGATGATAGTGTCAAGTCTTTGTTATGCTAAACTCGGTTGACAGTGCTGTGTGAGTAGTTGAGTAACTAACGGGATTTCAAGTAAAGATCCTCTTTTTCTATACCGGTAGTGCAGAGCAGAACTGGCATCCAGTTGGTCGTGTCTCGACTTTAGCTATGTTGCCATGGAAACTATCTATCTTGCCATTCCTTCATGAGTATATTTTATGATTTGATTAGCCTGTGCTTGAGTGCAAAAGGGCCGAAATCAGAAGAATGAGAAAGACTATCGAAAATTCATGTAGCCAGCGGTTCCTTCTGGATCCTAAACTGTATGTATGAAAAATTTGGTTGAGATTGGCGGAACGGTGTAGATTTGTATACGGAACAGACCCACATACATACCCACATACATACAGACTTTCACTTTTATATATAAGATTGGTGTATTGACTCGCATGGTTACCATACCTAATTTTACGATGCACCAAGCATCCGAACATGAGTTATAAGCGTACATAAAAGATACACAGAGAGACAGACAGACAATTCTATTGTCTACAACATATCACCCATATATCAAAATATGGGTATATCTACCACACTGTATCAAACAAAATCATCCTTACGATGAAGGAAGGAAAGAAATTGTAGTTTTACGTGACCGTGAATCTAGTGATTATGAGCAACGGGACCCCCTTTTTACTTGGAATCCGAACCACAGGACATGGCATTTCACTTCGAACATCTCACATGCATTGACCGGGAATCGAACCGGGGCCGCCTTGGTAAGAGGCATACAGCTAGACCGCTGAGCCACCACGCCCCCCTCCTTACGATGAACCCGTATGTCGACAAAAAAAAAAAAAGATTAGTTAAAATGTGCTCTCAAACTAAATTCACCTAACGTGTACTTCCTGACGTGAAATAGAATTGAAAGCCTTGTAGACGAAACGCAATACACGTCACATAAAAACTGACCTTCTACGTTGTGTTAGGTCCCCATACACAGGAAGACCCCTTTCATAAATTATAAAGGCTTATGGCGCATTAAAATTCAGGTTATTTAGCCTCAAATGGCCCAAATTCCTAAAAACCGCAAAAAATGCTGATTCAATTCAGGAATTTTTGAAAATAATGTTGCTGTCTGGAGATATAATAGACCTTCTATACTATATGTCGCACGTGAAAATTGCATGAAAAAATTCTAGGTTACCCCTTGACCCCCTTAATTGCATTGATGAAATATACATTCTACGTTGGTTCCGTGATAACCCTATAGCCATTTGCAAACTTTCACAGAAGTGTAATAAATGGAGTGACATTGCTTCTTACAGAAATAGATGGAAAGTTGGATGCCACCCCTTGAGATAATGTTGTCATGGTTACCGACTTGCATTCCTTCATTAGTTTGTTAAATTAAATTAAATTAGTTTTCTGGGAATATTTCAGAAACTGTTGGTTTTAGAGCCTTATAATGTAGTTTTTGGACACTTCAGGGCCCCCAAGTTTTGTTTCTGGCACCGAGGGGCTTTGTCTCGTCGTTGTATGCCATAATATAATAGGCTACTACTACTACTAATAATAATATAATATAGGGATAGGTATATAATAGACCTGCTGTACCACACCCGCAGGTGTAAATCGCGTGAAAAAAATCTCGAGTACCTCTTGACCCCCTTAATAGCATTATACGTATTGATGAATTTTACAGCTTAATTTGGTTCCGTGATAACCTTCTAGCCGATTGCAAACTTTCACACTAATAGTATTAATGGAATTGCATTGCCATGGTTACCGGCTTGCATTCGTTCCTTAGTTTATTAAATGAATGAAATTAGTTTTCTGGGAATATCTCAAAAAACGGTTGGTTTTAGGGCCTTGAAATGTGGTTTTCGGAGACCCTTTACGCCCCCGTGCTCTGTCTCTCACATTGAGGGGCTGAAAATGAGCTTTGTCTCGTCCTTCTACGCCTATTTCAGCATGTATTTTAAGGGGGTAGGCCCCTTTTATGAGAGCTATGGAGAAGAGTTACATCAATGATTAGTGTCATGCCTCTGATGGATATCTGTACAAAATATTACGTTGATACACCCAGCCGTTTTCGAGTTATAAGGGAACAAAGATGTCCACAGAGAAACAAACAAACAAACAAACAAACAGACAGACAGACAAAACATTATTTTCGCCTGCATTCATCATAAAACAGACTGAAACGCGTAAATAACTCAATTTTCCGTAGAAATTCAGAAAAAAACTTTCATTTTCATCCTATTTTCAATTTTGAAAAAATAGGCTCATGAGATCACCTTTTGTCCGTGTGTGTGTGCGTGTGTATGTGTGTGAGGTGTGTGTGTCCTCCTAATAACATCTAAACGGCTGGAGCGATTTCAATGAAACTCGGTAAGTTCATAGCACTATTCCGGGCGACCCCGACCGTGCCCTTCAAATTTTGATACGTCTCACCAATCCAACATGGCGGCTGTGTAAAATATTTTACCAGCATTCAATATTTCCGAAACTATTCCCGATATCACCCGTGAATTTATTACGGTGATAAAGGGAATTACTTGAGTTCACCTATGTGACCTTTGAAAAACTGGTAACTACAAAACCAACATGGCGGCCACGCGAATTTGCGAATTTTAAATAGACGTTTCTCGCGATTTAACCAACCAAACGCAATAAAACATGGTGCAGTATATGTTTATACACATTGTAATGAACCGACAACTAACTTCGTTCAATTGTTTACATAACCACAAGATGGCGGATGTGCGAAATATTTCACCGGCATTCTATATCTCTGAATCTATTAGCGATATCACCCTGAAATTTTGTACGGAGATAAAGGGCACTGCTGGAAGTTCATCTATAAGACTTTCAAAAACCGGTTAACTACCAAACAAACATGGCGGCCAAGCGAATTTGAAAATTTTAAATGGAACTTTCTCGCGATTTAATGTTCCAAGCGCAATGAAATCTGGTACAGGAAATGTTTATACACATTACATTGGTTAGTTCAATTGTTTACATAACCTCAAGATGGCGGCTGTGCGAATTTTAAAATTAAGTTTTTATTTCTTGTGTCGTAATCATGCGATCGAAGTGAGAGTTTGAATAATGAACCTACGCAATAATTTTGCTTTAATGGTACAGTACATGACTCTATGGCCTATACATTTACCAATCCAACATGGCGACCATCCGAATTATTTAGACGGCTCTGAATATCTACGAATCTGTTATAGCAATCAAACTGAATTTTCTTATGTTAATAGGGGCTATGAACTTAAGTTCACCTATAGGACTTTAAATAACCTGGTGATCATAAATCCAACATGGCGGTGACGCGAAGTATAAAAATTCATATGGACGTTTCTCGCAATTTAACCATCCGAGTGCAGTGAAACTTGGTACAGTAAATCCTTATGCGAATGTTAATCCACTGGCATGTAATTTATTTAATTTATTTCCATAACCACAAGATGGCAGCTGTGCGAAATTTTAAAATCTCCTTGTTACTTCTTGTGTCGTAATCATGCGATTGAAGTTTGAATGCTACACGTACACAATAATCTTCATGTAACAGTACATAATTCTAGGACCTACATATATAAAATCCAACATGGCGGCCATGCGAAATATTTAGTGGGTTCTCAATATCTACGAATCTATTACAGCAATCAAACGGAAATTTTGAATGTTGAGAGTGGCAGTTAACATAAGTAGGATATATGAAAATAGGCTGTATAGTTCTTCACGGAACTACTTGGTATATACAGTACAGAGAGATATACTGCAACGCTTGGTGTTGACCGTGTTTTATTGCACAAATGTAGGTTTTACTCGCTAACCGTTGGAGATACACGAAAAGTGATAAGGACCTATCCGATAAAGAATTAAATGTTAACGCTCGTGTATGCCATCAAAAGTTTGCTTTTTCTTAGCATTCTCTTTTTATTTTAAATTGAAATATGAAATTTTGTAACCAAAGGGTGTAGTGCCGTCACAAATGTGGGTTTTACTTGCTAGCCGTTGGAGATACACGAAAATGATAAGGAACTTTCGGATAGGAAATTAAATTGTAAAGGTCGTATGTTCCAGCAAAAGTTTGCTATTTCTTAGCGTTCTCTTTATATTTGATAAGGAAATATGAAATTATGAAACCAAAGGGTGTAGCGACGTCACTAAATTTGTCACCATTTTTAATAGTGCAAAATATCGAAATCAAAAGTATCCTATATGCAAACCTGGCAAATAGCTAATTCCATACAAAATTTCATTTATATCGGACCAGTGGTTCTTGCGTTATTGAGTAACACACAGACAGACACACACCATCTCATTTTTAGCCTACTTTCGATTTTTGCAAAAAATGAAAGTAGAATTATGAGATCAACACAGGGCGAAAAAAGTGTGTCTGTCTGTGTGTGTGTATGTGTTTGTGAGTCTGTGTGTGTGTGTGTGTGTGTGTGTATGTGTGTGTGAGAGTCTGTGTGTGTGTCTGTGTGTGTGTGAGTGTGTGTACTCTGAATGTCTGTCCCCCCCCCTATCAATTCGAACACGGTGAATGCGAATTGAACGAAATTTGGTACAAAGATAGCGCTAGCAAAGGACACCTCAGTGTCATGTTTTATATCGCCGCCATCTTGACTGAAACGTAATGGCGGACACACAAATGTTCCAAGCTTAAATCAAATTACGACTAACCTAATCATCCGATCTCTACTAAATTTTGCAACAACATACCTTTATGGGGGGAGCATCCTTTGACCAAACCAATAAGTCATCAGCGTAATAGTTTGCGGATGGCAGCCATCTTTGTGTGAAAATCGGTTCCCCCTATTAATTCGAACACGGTGCAACCGAATGGCACGAAATTTGGTACAGAGGTAGTACTAATAAAAGGAACCTCAGTGGCATGCTTTATATCGCCGCCATCTTGACGGAAACGTAATGGCGGCCACACAAATGTTCAAAGCTTAAATCAAATTACAACTAACCTAATCATCCGATCTCTACCACATTTTGCAACAACATACCTTTATGGAGGGAGCATCCTTTGACCAAATGAATAGGTCATTAGCCGAATAGTTTGCGGATGGCGGCCATCTTTGTGTGAAAATCAATTCCCCGTATTAATTCATACACGGTGAAACCGAATGGAACGAAATTTGGTACAGAGGTAGTACAAACAAAAGGCACCTCAGTGTCATGTTTTATATCGCCGCCATCTTGACGGAAACGTAATGGCGGTACACACAAATGTTCAAAGCTTAAATCAAATTACGATTAACCTAATCATCCGATCTCTACCAAATTTTGCAACAACATACCTTTTTGCTGGAAGCATCCTTTGACAAATCTAATACGTCATTAGCCTAATAGTTTGCGGATGGCGGCCATCTTTGTGTCAAAATCGATTACCCCTATTAATTCGAACACGGTGAAACCGAATGGAATGAAATTTGGTACAGAGGTAGCACTAGCAAAGGGCATCTCAGTGTCATGTTCTATATTGCCGCCATATTGACAGAAACGTAATGGCGGCCACACAAATGTTCAAAGCTTAAGTTAAATTACGACTAACATAACCATCCGATCCCTACCAAACTTTGCAACAACATTCCCTTATGGAGGGAGCATCCTTTGACCAATCTAATAGGTTATTAGCTAATTGTTTGCGGATGGCGGCCATCTTTATGCCAAAATTGATTCCCCCTGTTAATTCGAACACGGTGGAACCGAATAGAACGAAATTTGGTACAGAGGTAGCACTAGCAAAGGGCACCTCAGGGTCATGTTTTATATCCAGTTTTAACCAAGCAAGCAAGGTGAACAGACGTGCAGTGAAGTGTAAGGAAGAATGGGAATCGCTATTCAGCAGTACCGGGCGGTCATCGGCCGCTGGCAGGCTAGAGTGAAGTGCGATTTCGGTGTCGGGAAGGTGATAGCGGGCAACGTCACTGAACAGATGGGGGTTTTGGCGATGGGGATGGTAGCGCTGGTTGTGGCGACGCTACTATTAATTGGAGGAGTGGAGTCAAACCCAGGGCCTGGTCAGCTGGGATGGCAAGAAATGGAGAAAATAAGGGAAATTGTAAAGGAAGTGTCACAAAATGACCAGGTCCGGGACATTCTTCGTGAGCAATGTAAGGAATTCAAGGAGATGAAGACATGTATAAGAGAAGAGATGGGAATAGTGACAGAAAGGCTGGCCGAGAATAGTAGAGAGATAAAAGACCTGAGAGAAAAGGTGAAGATATTAGAGGTGGAGGTAAATGAATTAAGGAAGACCAAGCTGGATGAGAGAAAGAAAAACGTCTTCATTTACGGAATAAAGGAAGATGCCAAGGAAAGCACCGAGGATCTAACATCCAAGGTGCTCCGAGTGATTAGTGAAGGCATGCGGATAAACATTGGAGTCTCAGAGATTGACAATGTGACCAGGATAGGGCGAGGAAGGGGCACGAGGCCCGTGAAAGTGTCATTAGTTTCTTCGCTGATGGCTCACAGAATTCTGGCGAACACAAGGAACTTGAAAGGGGAGAGGATATGGATAAGGAGAGAAATGAGTAAAGAAGAGGCAAGCGAGCAACGGACCTTGCAGTTTCATTTAAGGAAGGCAAGGAGCTCTGGTCTCAAGGCTTATGTAAAAGGTAATAGACTGGCGGTTAGCGGCAACAACTGGGATCGGATTTGGACAGTGGCACAACTCCAGGATATGGAGAAGCAACAACAACAGGAGACAGTTAGACCTAGCAACCAGGTGGAAGCAGTTGTCGGGTCAGAGGAAAGTGCGGTGATGAGTCAACAGAGAGCAGCGACCTCCAAGTCCAACACGGAAGTGGCGCGAGCAGGAACGACTAACGTCAGCGCCAGGATCACCGGACAAGTGCGTGGTTTGCAGAAAGGTGAGACTGGCAAACAACGAGTTACTAGTCTAAAAGAACTTTGGGGCAAGAAAACCTTGGCAGAGCAGTTTAATGTGGAGAAGGAGGTCATTTCTTCTCCAGGTGGTAGTATACTAGAGTTAGAGAAAGCTAGAGTTACTAGAAGTAAAGCTACCGCCAGCGAGGAGGGTAGGAGTAAAAAATAACTAAACTGGAATATTGCTAGCGTAAATATAGAGGGTTTTTTAAATAAGAGAGGCAACGATGTAGTTTTGACCCTAATAGAAGATATGCAGATTGTAGGATTTGTTGAGAGTTGGCTCCCTGTAGGTTGCGAGGTTAAATTAGATGGCTTCAGTATATATACAAAACCTAAGATTAGGAAAGCTCGCACCGGTAGGTTCCCAGGGGGTATTGTTGTTTTAATTAAAGAAGAGGTGAGGGAATTATCAGAATTTATTAGTTCAGAACTGGAAGAAGTAGTATGGGTAAAAGCTGATATTAGGGGGAGGGGGAAAGGAACGGTATGTTTCGGCTTTGTCTACAACCCTCCGGAGAATTCCCCGTATGCAAGAGAAAGCTTTTTCGATGAGTTAGCTATTGAAATAAACAGAATTCAAAATATATATGAAGAGGCAGAGATTGTGCTGTTAGGGGACTTCAATGCGAGGGTTGCAGACAGAAAGCCCCTTTACAGCAAGGGGGTTGCCGAGGCCGTATGTGGTGATAGGCACAGCAAAGACAAGGAATGTAACAAGAACGGAGAAAAGATTTTGGAACTATGTGGTGCAGAAGAGCTATATATATTAAATGGTGTCTGTGTGGGGGATGAAGAAGGTAACCTGACGTATATAACAGAGATTGGAGGAAGTGTAATAGATTTAGCAATATGCTCTAGAGGAGCACTAGCCCTAATTAAGAGGTTCACTGTTGAAGAATGGGGGGAATCACATCACCTACCAATTGTCGTCAACATGCAGGGAGCGGTGACAAAATCAAAAGGGAACCCACAAGTTAAAGCTATAGAGAGAAAAGTGAATAGATTCAGATGGAGGGAGGAAAACTGCAGAGAGTTCCAGAACTACTTCCAGGGAGAAAATTTTGAGCTGATAAAGGTAGGAATAAGTTTAATGATCAGTAATGATGAAATTGAAGGGGTAATACGTATGATTGAGAATGCAATTATGATGGCAGGGCGGAAAATGCTCGTGAAGGCTAGGGGAAAATTAGGGAGTATTAAAGGATGGTACGATGAATCTTGTAGAAGGAAGAAAACCGAAGTTATTAGGGCACTGAAGTTATACAAGAGAGGAGGGGATGATACGATGAGAGTAGAATTTTGTCGTCTAAGGAAAGAATATAGGGAACTGCTCAGTAAAATGAAAGATGAATGGCAGGGTAAAGAAGCAACAGCACTAAATAAGGATTCTAAAGCTAACGACTGTAGCAAAGTGTGGAGCAGGATAAAGTCTTACTGTAGGGGGAGCAGAAGTGGTGGGGGGAGCTCTATAAGCGATGAAATATGGATTGCATATTATGAGAACCTGTTAAATGCTGAAGATAATTGGAGGAAGAGGGATGAGTTTGGCGTCCCGAGGGGGCTGGGGGTCACTCTGCCTATGCTGGACCAAGTCATATCGATAGAGGAAATTAAGGAAGTAATGACAAAAAGTAAAGGAGGGAAGTCAGGTGCTATTTCGGGGATAACAAATGAATTTTGGCAAGAGTTGAGTAGCAATAGGTTCATGATGGACAGCTTGGTAAAAATCTTTAACAAAATCTTTGACGGAGGTAGATTTCCAAGGGCGTGGCAGGAGGGGATAATTTGTCCAATATATAAGAGGCGTGGGGACAAACTAGACCCAGGCAACTATAGAGGCATAACTTTGCTTGATAATTTGAGCAAAATGTACACCGGGGTCTTATCCAAGCGGTCAATAGCATGGGCAGAGGGCTGTTCGGTGTTCTCGAGACTCCAGACAGGATTCAGAAAAGGAATGAGGACCAGTGACAATATAATGGTGGTTAAAACGGTGATGGACAAGTACATAAGAAGGAAAAGAGGTAAGCTGTATATCACAGCTATTGATTTGGAGAAGGCGTTTGATTCAGTGAGCAGGAGAGCTGTCATGGCTAAACTGGGAAAAATCGGGGTGTCACATAAAATGATACGAGCAATTGAGAATGTGTATTCCGAAGTGAAATGTGCAATTAAAACTAAAGATGATGTAATTGTAGGAGAGATAACGTCTAATATAGGTCTAAAACAGGGATGCAAATTATCCCCGGTGCTTTTTTTGCTATTTATCAACGATATTTTCGAGTCAAAGGGCTTTGAGCAACGGTCCAACCCTTGCTTGGACAATTATGATATCCCGGGCCTAGCTTTCGCTGATGACATCCTTCTGCTTGCTCTAACACCCTATAATATGCAATATAGTATTGACGAGATTGTGAGATACTGTGAGGACTGGAACTTAAAAATTAACCCGAGTAAGACCAAAGTTATGGTCTGCAAAAAGGGAGTTAAACTGGCTAAGAATGAAAAGTGGGTCATGTATGGGTCTCAGTTAGAGACGGTGAAAAAACTTGAGTATCTAGGGATGATAATGGCGAGTAATGGTAAATGGACCGAACAAATTAAAAGGGCAAAATCGAAAGGGCTAGCGGCATTGGCGAATGTTAAAGTGTTAGAGCGTAGGTTACCGAATCTTGACTACAAAGTGTATAAGAATGTGTTCAACGCACTCATCGTTTCAAGAGCACTATATGGAGTGGAAGTATGGGGTTTAGAGGAAGGAACGAAAACCCTGGACAGTATTGTAAGTAGGTTTGCCAAGATAATTTTGGGGCTACCTAGTTGCACGGCGAATTGCGGAGCGAGAATGTTGTGTGAGGATGTAAGCATTAGACAACATATCATAAAAAGGGTCATAAAGTCTTGGATTCGTTTAAAAGCGGGTGGAGGGGGGGAAATGCTTAAGGTAGCCTACCTGCACCAAATGAAGCATCAGCAAGAGGGCTACTGGGTGGACGGGGTAAGAAGTGTACTGGAAAGATTAGGAATGGGCTATCTATGGGATAGGGACTTACAAAGAGAGGAAGGTAGGGTGTGTAAAAAAGTGTGCAGAAGGGTTAATGACGTAGAGTTGCAGGTGCTAAGGGAAGAGTGCGCCAGTAGGAGAACCTTAACGGAGTTCTGCGAAATAAGGAACTTTATGAGCATAAAGCCTCAATGCCTAATGAAAAGAGAAATGAGAGGGATAATTTGGTGGTTAATGGGGGTGTATAAGAACAAAGCGTTGAGAGAAGTAGGAAAAGAGGACATTTGCCTGTTTTGTGGGAAGGTTATGGGTACGGCGCACCTGATCAGGGAATGCAAGGAAGTTAAAATGATAAGAGCAAGGTTTGTAGACAAAGCAGATATAAACAGAATAGAAAATGAAAATGAGTATCACACTTTAATTAAATTACTAAAAAGGGAATGGGGGAAAGCAGGCCAATTAGCAAAATATTTTAATACCATCAGGGCAATGTGGAATAAGAAAGCGTCGGATGAGATTCAGAACAAAGATGCATGTAAATTAAGCATTCAAGTACAGGAGATGGCTTCCTAAGCTATAAATCTTGTTAAAGCCTAGGAGAGCCTATCTGTACATATTGCTGTCTGTAGATTTTTCCTGTAAATTTATGTTATCTATGTGTTTATTGTCTGTAGGTCACGATATGACTCTCTGAGTTAAAGTGACAATTAACAAGTAGACTTGGTTTAAATAAATAAATAAATAAATAAATGTTTTATATCGCCGCCATCTTGACTGAAACGTAATGGCGGCCACACGAATGTTCAAAGCTTAAATCAAATTACGATTAACCTAATCATCCGATCTCTACCAAATTTTGCAACAACATACCCTTGTAGAGGAAGCATCCTTTGACCAAATGAATATGTCATTAGCCTAATAGTTTGCGGATGGCGGCCATCTTTGTGGGAAAACCAATTCCCCCTATTAATTCAAACACGGTGCAACCGAATGGAACGAAGTTTGGTACAGAGGTAGTACTAACAAAAGGCACCTCAGTGTCATGTTTTATATTGCCGCCATATGGACAGAAACGTAATGGCGGCCACACAAATGTTCAAAGCTTAAGTTAAATTACGACTAACATAACCGTCCGATCTCTACCAAACTTTGCAACAACATACCTTAATGGAAGGCGCATCTTTTGACCAATCTAATAGGTTATTAGCGTAATAGTGTGCGGATGGCGGCCATCTTTATGTCAAAATTGATTCCCCCTATTTATTCGAACACGGTGGAACCGAATGAACGAAATTTGGTACAAAGGTAGTACTAACAAAAGGCACCTCAGTGTCATGTTTTATATCGCCGCCATCTTGGCCGTAATGGCGGCCACACAAATGTTCAAAGCTTAAATCAAATTACGACTAACCTAATCATCCGATCTCTACCAAATTTTGCAACAACATACCTTTATGGGGGGCATCCTTTGACCAAACTAATAGGTCATCAGCGTAATATTTTGCGGATGGCGGCCATCTTTGTGTGAAAATCGATTCCCCCTATTAATTCGAACACGGTGCAACCGAATGGAACAAAATTTGGTACAGGGGTATTACTAACAAAAGGCACCTCAATGTCATGTTTTATATCGCCGCCATCTTGACGGAAACGTAATGGTGGCCACACAAATGTTCAATGCTTAAATCAAATTACGATTAACCTAATCATCCGATCTGTACCAAATTTTGCAACGACATACCCTAATAGAGGAAGCATCCTTTGACCAAACGAATATGTCATTAGCCTAATAGTTTGCGGATGGCGGCCATATTTATGTCAAAATTGATTCCCCCTATTAATTCGAACACGGTGGAACCGAATGAACGAAATTTGGTACAGAGGTAGCACTAGCAAAGGGCACCTCAGTGCCATGATTTATATCACCGCTATCTTGACGGAAACGTAATCGCGGCCACCCAAATGTTAAAAGCTAAAATGTAATTACGACCAACCTAATAATCTAGTCTCTACCAAATTTTGCAACTACATACCTTTATTGAGGGAGCATCCTTTGACCGATCTAATAGGTCATTCGCCTAATAGTTTGCGGATAGCGGCCATCTTTATGTCAAAATTGATTCTCCCTATTAAATCGAACACGGTGGAACCGAATGGAACGAAATTTGGTACAGAGGTAGCACTAGCAAAGGGCACCTCAGTGTCATGTTTTATATCGCCGCCATCTTGACTGAAACGTAATGGCGGACACACGAATGTTCAAAGCTTAAATCAAATTACGATTAACCTAATCATCCGATCTCTGCCAAATTTTGCAACTACATACCTTTATGGAGGGGGCATCCTTTGACCAATCTAATAGGTCATTCGCCTAATAGTTTGTGGATGGCGGCCATCTTTGTGTCAGAATCGATTCCCCCTATTAATTCAAACACGGTGAAACCGAATGGAACGAAATTTGGTACAGAGATAGCCCTAGCAAAGGGCATCTCAGTGTCATGATTAATATCGCCGCCATATTGACAGAAACGTAATGGCGGCCACACAAATGTTTAAAGCTTAAATCAAATTACGACTAACATAATCATCCGATCTCTACCAAATTTTGCAACTACATACCTTTATGGAGGGAGCATCCTTTGACCGATCTAATAGGTCATTAGCCTAATAGTTTGCGGATGGCGGCCATCTTATATCAAAATTGATTTCCCCTATTTATTCGAACACGGTGGAACCGAATGAACGAAATTTGGTACAGAGGTAGCACTAGCAAAGGGCACCTCAGTGTCATGTTTTATATCACCGCTATCTTGACGGAAACGTAATCGCGGCCACCCAAATGTTAAAAGCTAAAATGTAATTACGACCAACCTAATAATCTAGTCTCTACCAAATTTTGCAATACCATATCTTTATGTGGGAAACATATGCTGACCAAACTGCAAGAACATCAGCCCAATAGTTTGCAGATGGTGGCCAAGTATGTGTGCAAATCGATTCCCCCTATCAATTCAAACACGGTGAAACCGAATTGAACGAAATTTGGTACAGAGGTAGCACTAGCAAAGGGCACCTCATATCCATGTTTAATATCCATATAGCACGTTGTATTTCAACAAGCTACTACAACCAACATTCATTCATACTCCTTGAAAAGGACAAAGAGTTATAACAATACCCACGCATTTAGGAGAAAGTAGGCTATATGTTCTTTACTGAACATCTTGTTCTATATTTGTATGATATACTTATAATTCCACATAATTCAACACTCAACTTCAGGGATTAATGTTCGATTTACTTGATCCATGGTAGATTCTATTGTTGTTGTTTTTGTTGTTGATTAGGGGTTTTGCGGCATCATGGTCTTGTAGCCCCGTGTAATTGGATGTGTGTAGAAGTTGTCTGATAACCTGTGCCACTGTGATATACCAGGCTCACTAGTGTGTGTACTCTTATTCGAGGAAGGATTTGGATAGTAAGCTGTTGTTTCATTTGAGATGCATCGACATCAATGTAATTTTCCCCGTGTACTTGGGTGAGTGTTGAATTTTGTCTGAAAACCTGCTTTATTAGGTTGGCTGTATTAGTGTGTGTATATATAATTCAAGTGAAGATTTAATCAATCAACGTATACTATCCATATAGCACGTTGTATTTCAACAAGCTACTAAAACCAACATTCAATCCTATTCCTTGATATGGACAAAGAGTTATAACTACACCCATGCATTTAGGAAAAGAGTCTATATGTTCTTTACTGCACATCTTGTTACATAAATGGAATAGGCTAAAAATGCGGTCATCAGGCAAGTCATAATCAAGGTGAAATATGGCAGGAAAATGAAATACACTCTAGACCTCGGATGCCTTAATAGACTACTGTCGTGTTCGGAAGAGAACAAGTGATGACCAAGGGAGGTTGATAGGAAATATAAATGCGAGGAGCCCGACACAAGTGAAATCATTCTGTGCTCTGCTGGGTCTCATGATCACCAACCCACGTCCAACGGGTTGTGATGGAATTATCACTCAAACGACCTTTGATCATGTACGGTGCTAGTTATTGTCTATATTAGAACATTCGATGTACAGTAGTTACTATTCATTTGTCTAGCTAAAGATCTCATGATAGCCCTGAATGAATTAGAGCGTGACAGACGCGTACCATTGGATTTAATCACAATTACCTACATTACATCCTATTTTGACAGGTCACCCAATAGATCTAAATGAACAGGACTGAGCATTTGATCAACTGAGTAGCTTTGTAGCCGAAGAAACAAGATTTACTTTCAGGACTTGAAGGGGTTAACTGTCAATTCCATGAGGAGTCACTCTGAGAAAGGCAGTGTGACACCTGATAACTTCCAGCAGAGAACCTATTCGCTTCTAGACGGGGAGTTAATATTTTATGTTCCATTTTTGTTACATGTAAGATTTCTACTGCAGCTGTCCAGGCATCCATTCATGTGACAAGGTCGAACTGTCTATGATTAGCCCCGAAGAGCCTGTTCTTGACCTTCGTAACTCCATGTTCAACAAGCTGTCGGAGAGTTTACTGTTGTTTTGAATACGTTTTTCACATTACAAGCTACCCCGTGACGTATCCATGCTAATTAAATCGTGCACCAAGAACTTAAGGGCAGCTACAACAGCCCAAAGTTCTGAAGTTCGAATCTTTGGCGATGACAGCTGAGTGAAGTTTTTCTCCGGATTTTTCTACACTCCCTCCAGGAATATACCGGGATATTTCAAGTCCTGATGTACCTACCTCATCAGGGGGCGTGGTGGTGAAGTGGTTAGGCTGTTTATGACTCTCACCAATGTAGATTGGGTTCAATTTCCGGTCAATTCATGTGAGATTTTCGAAGTGAAATGCCATGTCCTGTGGTTCGGATTCCACATTAAAAACGAGGTCTCGTAGCTCATGATCGCAAGATTTACGATAACGTAAAATTAAAAACTTCCATTTTTCACCTACCTCATCCCTGTTCCTAATATAGCTACACACATTACTACAGTAATCACATCAATACAGGTAATCAGACAAATTAAACACACAGCCAACTACAAGGATTGATTACCAAGATGTCCCATGCCCCTAAGAGTGAATTTACATCAACATCAACGCAATACTTTTTGGATTTTTTTAAATCTTCTGTATAAACATTGATCGAACGGACACTGCAAGTTACCTTATTCTTAGAATTAATCTGAGAGTAAATTTAAAATATTACTCTTATTATGGAAATGTTTAGACAAATGTTATTTATATTGACAATCAAGTAAATAAGACCTCTAAATGGGTTTAATTGCAGCCTGTAATGAAACCTTGGCCAGTAGATCTTTGTTGTCTATGCATGTTTTGTTCGACCAGAATTTCATTTCGTGTAATCTAAAGGCATTGGCGATAATCACTTGTATGGTGCCTGTAGTAGTGTGTGTAGCTGTATTTAGGGACAGAAGTGGAGTAGATGCCTCAGGACGTGAAACAAGGAACTATCCCGCCAATAGCCTGGAGGGAGTAGGAAAATATCTGGGGAAACCCACACTCAGGACAGCTGCTGTCAGTACCGGGATTCAAACCAACGACCCGGGACTTTCTTCAGTTGTCCGTGCGGTCGTGGTCAGATTCTAAACATATCATACTCGTCGGATATGCTAGAGAAAGCAACAATAAGAAAAACAGACACAATTTCAAAGAAGTACGACTTAACTGATATCGTCTTTAATTCTTACTAGAGATGGGACTACAGACCTTTTCACCATCGTTCGTTGGAATAAACAATCGACTGATCAGTCGATCGATTTCATGAAGCAGCTTTGCAGGTAAACATGTTTTTTAAGGTATTAGACTGAAAGTAGTCATTTCAATGCTAGCTTCTGCTTCCGTAGTCAAAATACTTGATTGGCAGTGAGCTGTTTCCCTATTAAAGGTGTATTTCACATTGAAAATAATTGTCATTTGTAGCTCTTCAGTCAGTCCTCCCGATGTTGCCCAATGAATGGGCGGGGTACAAGATACGAATATTAAAAGTTCTAAAATATACACTCCTGGAAAAAATTACATGTATTAGTTATCACTGTTAAATGGGAAAATTTAGGATTACGGGTTTCGACCCTCATGTGGCCATCATCAAATCCTCATCACTGTGTTGAGGTTTAAATTTTCACTACTACAAATGTTACTACTATTGTACAGTAGCTCTTATTAGGTGCATATATGCAATACAACTCGCAATTTGAATCTCGTTACACGTTAGGTTTTGTTTTGTCTTAAAGGTTTTGTAAATTACGAGAGTAAAGGTGTATATGCACGTATATACAATTTAGTATAACACACTGTAATAACAAAAATAAACTAACAAATTTAGCATGCACTAGAACAATCTAAATATAATGTTTACTTAACATAGTAAAGTACTCCTCACAGCACCGCTACTGGCGAGTTAGCTTTAGTTAGCATGATGTCCTGAGTGACATCTGTTATTGGAAGTTTCAACTAAGGTTGGAATGAATTATCGTTGTACGTGAACCAAACGGACTGAGGTTGGAATGCCTTATGAAAGGTGTATGTTATTATGGACTCTTGGAACTGTTTTCATTACTACCGTAGGCCATTTAAGCCGTCTGCCATAAAATGGACATATTCCCATTTGGATGCTACCCGGTCTATTAGACGGTAAAGGTCTCTACGAAACTACCTGAATGCTGATGATGATGATGATGATAATTGTTGTTTTAAGGGGCCTAACATATAGGTTATCGGCCCCTAAATACCTGAATGCAGTTCTAAGTTTGTTGAAAATAGACACTTAATGCATACTCATCTTATAACATATTTCCCAATTATTCCTTCCCTATGCAATCCTTGCCTCATTTTTTCTAGTGTGTATTTATTTTATTTTAGCAGCGCAAAAAGTGGTGACCAAATCTCTACATTGAAAAGAAGATTATAGATGCACAATAATCCATATTGTAGGTACGCCAACTAGAAGCCAGGGCAGTTAGTCTTATATGGACTACTTGTGCACATACTGTGGTCTGCCAACGTGTCTTATCAGAATCACGGGACTGTTGATAACACATCGCCCTAACATCATTTGGTATAAATGGAAACTCAGCTGGAAATTAAAATTAGGACACCCGTGCTCCGAGACTGAACTACTAAGCTTTAATTTTGTGGTAGCCTACCGATACACTTATGGGTCTAGCCGCGCACAGCTGAGACAAATATTATGGCAAGAAAGGTTCCACACCTCTCCGATGGAGACACGTACAAGTCGATAAGGAATATCAAGTCTAAACGTAGCATCCAAGTGTTCTAATATACACTGCATATTATATAGAGATGATTTTCCTCTTTAAACGGTCTGTCTACAATTATCCTAAACGTTGTTAAGTTCAAACATAGGCCTATCCGAAATGCTAATTTTCGGTAACGTTTGTATCGGCATGATAACCGGATATATTTCGATGAAAAAATCTACTAACGAGAGATTTTATTATGATATAGAACACTTTAAATCATACTTAACATACAAGAATAAATCTTTTCAATAAATAGACCAAACAATTACTGTAATGTTGCATGAAGTCATCCAAAAGAATTAGTCTTGTGTTTGAAACGATTACTTGAAATCCACGTACGTCAACGATTCGTTGAGGAATTAAACCTTTTCAAATAATTTGCTTACATTGTGGCAAGTAGTCGTTCAATTTAGTTGACAATTTTCTACAAGTAGTCGAATAAATCGATGGATTTTATAATTGACTAATTCACCTGCTTTCACTCAACTGATATAACATTCTCTACTGATGTCCAAATATTATGCAAACAGTTGCCTTTCTGAAACACATTTTCATTTTCAGATGCATTATATTATATTATATTCCTACTACTCTATTTGTAAGCTGTACATTGTAACTGCATCATAAAACTATTTGAAAACAATATTCACCAAGGAAGCCTCCGTGGCTTAGGCAGCAGCATGCCGGCCTCTCACCGCTGAGTCCGTGGTTCAAATCCCGGTCACTCCATGTGAGATCTGTGCTGGACAGAACGGAGGCAGACAGGTTTTTCTCCGGGTACTCCGGTTTTCCCTGTCAAAATTTCATTCCAGCAACACTCTCCACTATCATTTCATTTCATCTGTCATTCATTTAATCATTGCCCCAGAGGAGTGCGTCAGGCCTCGGCAGCCGGCACAGTTCATATCCTCGCCGCTAGATAGGGGCTTCATTCATTCCATTCCTGACCCGGTCGGAGACTGGAAGCAGGCTGTAGATTTTCATTCATTCACCAAGGAAATCAAACAATATTTTTATTGTTCTTGTGGACGAAGAGCTACGCTGAATTTTGACAAGAAGAAGAAGAAGGCTTCAAGGAAATGGACACATCACTCTTCCCTTACCCCATAAACCATTACCAGCTGTAAACGTCATACTTCCCACAGAAGAGTTTCTCTCATAATGTATTCTATAGACTCCGAGCGGTCGATAAACTTCGAGGAAATCAAGTATAACCTCAATAACGGGAAATAGGACGCGATAGCAATAATGAAAGAGTTCTCGTTGTAAACACTTTACATCTCTCTTCCAATTATAAACACATAATGAGAAACCTGTTAAAGATCTGTGTCGCAGGGAAGTAAAAAAGTTCTAAAGCTTCTCATTGTGCTTCAACAAGCCGCACCCGGAAATAAGTTATTGTCAGTCCTCTTTCGAACAGACAATGACTTCATAGAAATGACTTTAGCGTATAGCTCTCCTTAAAGTGGTTTGTTTCTAGGGTAAGGCTCGAATATGGGATCGCATTCCACGCGGTCACGTTAATTAGCCGACCACACCACCATTGTCTACCCCCGGCAACAGGTTATTTCCAAGTCTTAAATTAGATGAAGAAGGCACATCAGGGCTATTTACTGAGATGTGATCTCGTTAGGAGACAATAACAATATGATAATGTTAATAATAATACTAATGTTATTGGCTTTACGTCCCTTTTAACTACTGCAGCTTTTAGAGACACCGCTTGGTCTTCCAATGGCGTTGTCCATCAGCGACATCAGTATGATCCCAGTGGAAGAGTTAATGATAGGCAATACAGTGACAAAATCCTGTCGCCACATCTGTCGGATCTCTTCAGCCAGAGACATGTACTATCGGCTGCAAAAATAACGGGTCGTCTTGCCGTGCGGGAGTTGAGTTTTCGAGCCATCAGTTGGCATCACTAGGGGCGTTCTCAGGAGGGGAATGCTGAGAGCCGTGATTGGGCACCTGTCCTTGTGGGCAAAGGAGGAGAGGAGGGGCACAGATAGAGGAGCGCAGCGCCAACTTTGATTTTCTTTAGTTTCGCGCTTGGAAGAATGTTACAGATGAGAATTGAAATGTCAAGTAACCCATTAATTGTTAAGTCTCGTTATAAAGGCACTGTTGAGTTTTACTGTGTATGAAATTTTTTGAGAATCGAGTTTTCACAGTTAGGGACTAAACGCATTTTAATAAGAAGAAAAAGAAGGAAATCGCAAACGTCCTAAACTAGTTATATTTCTAAGCATTTTTCTTACTAAGATATACGTTTTGAAAAGAAAAAGACAAACTAAAGAGCATAAAAACCTTAGTAATTTTAAATCACTCACGTTAGTTAGGTAGTTAGTTAGTTAGTAATTGTTGTTTTAAGGAGTGGAACTACGAGGTCATCTGCCCCTAAGCACTCACGTTAACAGGGGGTTTGTTACATCAAATAACTGAACTTGAAGCGATGCTTGTGTAGCAGAGAATCTTTAAAAATGATTTAACATACCGTAAGCTTCTGATTCATTCATCATGGATAAAATCAGAGGAGGCAATTGTTAGCAGCAAAATCTTTTTTATTATTCAACATCAATAAAATAATAAGCAACAGAAAAAAACATCAATAAAATATTAAGCAACAGAAAAAACATCAAGAAAATATTAAGCAACCGAAAAAAAACTCATTAACTTTATTCCCCCATCAGTTTTTATAATTAATAATGACAAATCACAACCTAAATCAACCGAAACCACAGCCTCACTCTCATTTCTTGTTGTCTTAAACTAAGACATTTTCTTTGTCGCTTCATAAGATGCTTTTTAGTGTCTCAAAATCTTAAATCTTAAATTAAATATCTCAAAAGTAAGACAGAATTTCAATATGTGTCCGAAATCATTTTTATCAAGACACTAAAAAACATATTGTGCGAAGCGACAAAGAAAGTGTTTTAATTTAGCCAAAAGAAATGACAGTGCTTTGTAGAAAATAGACGTCTATTCGTCTTATAGACGTCTAAGTTTTACATTTTCAGCAAAAATTAATTATTTCTACCATGTTTGAAAAATAAATATTTAATAGCCTAGGTTATAAGGTAACATAGCTTATTTTAACCATCGAAACATCTAATTTTCAGATAACTCTACCCTGCAAAATGGCATTGGATTAGGCTTATGAATCGGGTTATGACACGTCATTCTGCGATGTGAAGACTTTTTAATAATATAAAAGTTTACGACATGTTGCCACATAGCCTAACCGAGGGTGAGTTAAGTTATTTTCTGAAATTTTGAAAAGCTATTGCTACTTTGCCAGAAATGTAAAATTTAGCCGTCTCTTAGACATTTATTTTCATAGGAAATTTAGTAACAAAACTTAACACTGGTCATACCAGGCAATCACAGATTACAACTTATGTCAGTCAACATTTTTTAAAATGAGTAATTACTTCAACACAAAATGTTAGTCAAATTTAAACTTCAAGTTTTCCTTCAATGCGTAGCCTAAATAATTTCAACCGAAAAAGTCAGTGAAATTTAAACTTAAAGCGTTTTTTCTATGAGTGAAGTATTTCAACCAAAAATGTCAGTCACATTTAAACTTAAAGCGTTTTTTCAATGAGCAAATTATTTCAACCAAAAATGTCAGTCAAATTTGAACATAAAGCGTTTTTCCAATGAGTAAATAATTTCAACCAAAAATGTCAGTCTAATTTAAACTTAAAGCGTTTCTTCAATGTGTAAATAATTTCAACCGAAAATTTCAGTCAAATTTAAACTTAGAGCGTTCTTTCAATTAGTGAATTATTTCAACCAAAAATGTCAGTCACATTTCAACTTAAAGCGTTTTTTCAATAAGTGAATTATTTCAACCAAAAATTTCAGTGAAATTTAAACGTAAAGCTTTTTTCCACTGACATGTGAGTAAATAAATCCAACCAAACATGTCAGTAAACAAAAAAAAACAAAAAAACTTCCAGCTTTTTCTTCCTTACAAATGATGCGCGTTGAGTGCACTCAGAAACGCGTCATATCACCATTTGAGAGGGCTATTTCACGCAACCGATTTGGCATCGACGCTACTAGGCGTTGGCACACTTCAGGTATATTCCGCAAATCGTCCCACACAGCAATGACGTGTTCTTCAAGATGCGCTACGTTGCGCTCAGCGCCATTTTCCCATTCGAGAACCGTGTGAGCCCACAGATTTTCCATGGGGTTTCCGTCTGGAAATTTCCTTGGCCAGTTGATTTGAATGATGTTCGGATGTTTATCAAACCAATCCTGCGTAATTGCTGCATCGTGGATAGGTGCATGATCATGGACGAAGTTAATTTCCTCGTCAGGAGGAACCAGGGTGTTTACATATGGAAGAAGATGAGTCTCTAAAATTGCCACGTAAAGCGCTGCATTAAGTCGCCCAGGAGCTGGCACGATTGGTCCTACGCCGGCAGCAGACATTGCGCCCCAAAAATTAGCAGTAACGTGCCCGGATGATCTCTTACGCACAATATGCTCTGCCTGGAACCTGCAAAGTAAATAACCGAATTAAGTTCTAGTCTGTTTCAGGTAGTTTTAAATACTTAATACCGTTTGGAGTTTTCCTTCTTGCCTTGTATTTAGTGGGCGCCATAACACCACACGCCCATTGATGTCACTTCTGTAACTTTTCTCGTCGCTGAAGATTGTCAAGTCCCAAAAGGCTTGCGGCGTATCCTGATGATTCATGGCAAAGGCTAGGCGATGTTCCTTGTGCTCTTCACTTAAATGCAGCTTGTTGGCTGGTCGCCTGCATTCGAGTCCGGCTTCATGGAGCCGTCTTCGAACGGTATCCACAGAGCAATTTACTCCCTGCAAATCAAAAGAGTCAAAATAACGGACAGTTGCTATGGTGAGAAACTAAATTGGAAAATCAATCAGGACTAGATTAATAATCTCCGCAGAATCCTCATTTTTTCTCACGCCAGTTTATTTTTTGAAAAAAAAAACTAAGGTCATTTAGTTTCTACCCTATTGGAAGATTTTAGACCTTAGAATTATTTTAGCTCATAATAAAATACAAACTAGAGCAAATGAGAGGCAGACAAGCTAGAACAAGTTACTGAATCGGCTTTGGGTTATAAAAATGTCAGTTTTCAGGGATTGATTAGAAATGGCATCAAATCGTTTCGGTGGTTACTGGTCTGCGCGCAAAATTTAAAAAAATGAACTTATCCTCAGTTAACCTCAGCTAACCGAACCTACCCTAACCAAAATCAGAGTTCATGTGATGAATAACAATATAAGACTCATTTTATTTATTTATTCATTTCTTTCTTTCTTTATTTATTTATATATGTATTTATTTATTTCGCCAAACTGGCCTCAAAATTAACAAAATATCTTACTGGTATAATTTTCAAATCTATACTGGTAATAAAACCCGGCAAAAAAATCATTTTTGAAGAGCATGTGTTAGACCCGAGACATAATTGCAGCTTGACGAACATAATCTAAGTAGAATTGAAGTGTTTATTTTGAAGACGAAGTAAATATACAAAAGTGATAATACCCTAAACATGTCTATCGTAATTAAAAACAGCTTCTTAGGTGCAGTTAAGAGTTCAATCAAGGATTCCGTGAAATTAAAACACTCGGGCAATCAAATAACGTCTGTTCAAACAGACCTATTTTACTGCCCATTTCAATAAGTGAAACTTCTAGACAAATTGAGTTATAGGCTACTCACCTCGACGGCGATTCCAACAGCACCACGTTTTGATAATGGGCTGATTATAGCCTGGTTGACCATTTCCAGATCTTGTTGTAACGTTGTAATTCGTGGTCGGCTTGGCCGAGGTCGATCCATTAACCGCTGCCCAGCCTCGTGCCGACCAATCCATCTCTGGACATTGCTTTTGGAAACCCCAAGTTGACGTGCAATTTCTGTTATTCCGACGCCAGCTTCATAGAGCCCAACCATCTGACCCCTTCTAACCAAGCGGTCGTTCATATTAAAGGTCACGGCCACAAAATCGAAGTTCGCTCTCGTGTTACTGAGACACTGTCAACCTCTTGCCATTAACAGGTGAATCCACACCCCCCACCCTCTCCACCATTACCTACAAGGACAGCTGCCCAATCACGGCTCCCAGCCTTCCCCTCCCGAGATAACACCAAGTGATAGCAACCTGATGGCACGAAAACTCAACTCCCGCACGGAAAGACGGCCCGTTATTTTTGCAGCCGATTGTACGTATTTGGTCACTTTCTCAGCATAATTGTGTTGAATATTACGCGAGTTAGTGACTGCGATGTCTATTAGAAGAGTTCTTTTCTGCACTTCATCAATAAGAATAATGTCTGGCCTGTTTGCTGATTAAGGTCTATCTGTAATCACTGGTCTGTCCCAGAGTAGCTTGTGTGTATCGTTCTCCAGAACACCATCGGGAATATAGTGACAGTAAGGCAGAACATTGTTACTTAAGCAGTGTTTCTTTACCAGGTTCAGGTGGATTATCTCGGCTACTTGGTTATGCCTCTTCAAGTAATACGTAGATGATTTTGTTATATAGCCCCCTGTGATATACTGGATGGTCTCCGGTTCGCGATTATTATTATGGTTATTATTATTCTAAATAGTTTGACATTTTGAAATCGATTGGAATAAAGTACAGGGATAGGAGGGTGATATACAATCTATACAGAAACCAGACAGCAGTCATTCGAGTTGAAGGACATGAGAGAGAAGCTGGTATTCAGAAAGGTGTAAGGCAAGGCTGCAACTTATCACCCATACTTTTCAATCTTTACATTGAACAAGCAATGAAGGAAGTTAGAGAAAAAATTAAAGTGGGAGTGAAGATTCAAGGAGAAATAATTTCAACTCTGAGATTTGCTGATGACAATAGTCATCTTGGCCGACAAGCCTGAGGATTTGAATGAGTTTTTGAATGGTATGGACTCCGTCTTACGGAAAGAATTCATGATGAAAATTAATAAATGTAAAACAAAAATACTGGAATGCAGCCGAAATAAATCAGAAACCTCTATGGAGATCAAATTGACAGGTGAAATGCTGAAGGAAGTAGGAGACTTCTGTTACTTAGGAAGCAGAATAACCAGTGATGGACGAAGCAAAGAGGATATAAAAAGTAGGTTGGCTCAGGCAAAGAAAGCATTTCTACAAAAAAGGAATCTGCTGACATCAAATATAGATTTAGGTAATAGGAAGTTATTTTTGAAAGCCTTTGTCTGGAGCGTGGCGCTCTATGGAAGTGAAACTTGGACTATTGGTGCAGCAGAAAAGAGGAGAATAGAAGCATTTGAAATGTGGTGTTACAGGAGAATGATGAAGATTAGATGGGTAGATAGGGTTACAAACAAAGAGGTATTAAGACGAGTGGGAGAGGAGAGATGTTTCTGGCGACTGCTAATGAAGAGAAGAGATAGGTTGGTAGGACACATACTAAGACACCCAGGAATAGCAAGCTTAGTTATGGAAGGAAGGGTCGAGGACAAGAACTGTAGGGGTAGACCAAGGTTAGAATATGTTAAACAGATTGCCTCAGAGGTAGGGTGTGGTAGCTATGTAGAGATGAAACGATTAGCTCAGGACAGGGAGGCATGGAGGGCTGCATCAAACCAGTCAAAAGACTGAAGACTCAAACAACAACATTCTAATGCCAACCAATTGAGTCGGGGTTTCGATCCTACAGCAATATGTACAGAAGGCAAATATGAGCAGCTAACTCACCACGCAATACACAAATTTTGTACATTTTGATGTACTATGTTAGTTCATAACGATATGACAACCATGTTTTGGTGTTCAGTTACATTACGTAGCCTAAGTCTCTATACAAACGCAGTGCATACACGAGTAGTTCCTGGTCATATGTCTTATCACCACTGCCAGTCGGCGAACTACGAAGTTAACATGCACCAGGGTCTCCACTCGTTACTCAGTTGAATCAAGCTCGTCGAGCGGAAGACTGCGTATATTTTCCGCTCTAGAACTCTTGACAGTATGATTGCTGCACTGTGGAAATAAGACGAGCATTGCAAGCTGTAAACAACCCCGGACCTTTGTTCAAAAGGAAATGTACTCCCATGTCAGGAGCAACTCTTGAATGTGATCCGCAAAATTATTGTCATTGTAGAGAGAATGTCCATCCACCCCGTGGTGTAGTGGCTAGCATACTTGGCTGTCACCTCAGAGGCCTGGGTTCGAATCCCATCTCAGCCAAGAAATTTAATAATGGCTGAACGTTGGAACGGGGTTTACTCAGCCTCTTGAGGTAGAACTCGAAGAAGTGGGCTTTATTCCCAGCTCAGCCATCTTAGAAAAGATTTTCCGTGTTTCCCACTTCTGCTGGCACTGCCGAGATGCTTCCTAACTAAGTTTCATGGCCACATCCTTCCCAACACTAACCAAGTAAGTACACACACCGTTACAGATGACACAGGTTATTAGACAACTTCTAGACACACGGGGCTAAAATGACCACGCTAACCAAGTTTTGTTTTAATTGCGCAGTTACATTCTGGCCAATTCTTTGTTTCGTTTTATTAGACCGCCCACGACCAACGTGTCATTTGAAAGTTTTGAGTCCATGTTATTTCCCTTTGGGCATATGGCGTCACACGTAAATTCCTACCCTATCACTAACTTTCGTTAATGTAGCTCTAAAATATAAACTATTATTTAATTTTGATTAATGAAATTTCAGGAAGGCCGCCACGCGCTATAATCTTTGTGGCAAAATATATTTCTTACTAACGCTACTGAGGCCTCTCATAAAATACTCCTCTCCTTCCATGTTTCGTCTTAATTGTGCAACTATTTCCCGAGTTACAATATTTTAATTATACGCCTAGCCACCATCTTGAAACAATGGAGTCACTGTATGCTTGCTTTGGACTTTCGAAGTGACATACAATAGAAGGTTCTACTTTGTTGCAAAATAAGAGATTCCAAGATTCTGAAAGTTATTAATTTATTTTGAAATCTCAAGATGGCTACTGTGCGCTATATTCAGTATGATAATCTTCTGATTGACACAAGTGTGAACCCTTGTATGATACTCATATTTTGCCAAGGTTCGTCTAATTAAGCAGTTACATTCTGAGTTGTCGACTTTAACGGTCTAATATTTCACACATCCACCATCGTGAATACATGGAGTCTCTGTTAAGTGTATTATAACTGGCCTGATATGCCCTGTCAATTACGTGTAGATATTCCCAGAAGTGTATGTTATTGTTTTCAAAATTCAACCTGGCTGTTGGTATCAAGAAACATATTATTAACAGTTCCCGTGGTATTATCGGCAAATGTGTTTATAATGATGCAGTTTTATAGCTTGCAAATACAACAGTTACCGCATGATATAATACTTATGATTACGAAAATGAACCACATAATACCACGTTTAGTTTCGTATTAATCGTTTGTAAAGTACGAGTTCAAAATACTCTGTAAAATGGATTCATTTTCCAAAAGTAACGGTATCTTTAAAGGAGATATTTAAAAAAATGAAAATTGAGTGAAGCATATCCAAAACTTGATTTACACAACCATACTGAGCACAAATGGAATACAGTTATTAGGTCGTGTATTGTACAATGCATACAAAGTATTAACGTGCATACGTTTTGGGCCTGGGCTCTATCCGTGATTAGCGAGGACAAAAAACAGACACGGATATCCGGTGGTTACTACAGCAACAAGTCTTCGTCGTCTAGACCTGTATATTCTATATCAATAGAGACATCTACAGTATATGTACCACAGAATTCACTATAACACAGGTCATCAGATAAAATCCTACACACACCAAAGCACACGGGGATGCATGATCACGATGTCGTAAATACATTTAATGAGTCAAGTACATCAACATCTGTATGTTGCCCTAAGACACGGCGTGCCTAAGAGCATCTTGATGATTTCATCCGTTCTGTCAATTTCGACCATTGGCGATTCAATGGATCATCACTAAGGCTCGAATTTTTAGGTAAATAAATATTTTTTTAATGTAAATCCATCTTTTAAACATTTTGTCTATAAATACATAAATTCTTGCTTTTCACTTATTAGCACATACAAATACTTAAAATTTACATTTATTAACATCAGTATGCTTGATCTTTCAGTTTATTGCATTTGTGTTCTGTGTTACTTCAACGGGGAAGAACCTGTGAGCTATCTAATCTTCATGCAGAGCGTATGTCAGCTTGCATCTGTGTTTTTCTTTTCTTGTCGCCCCGTCCCACTCACTGTGGAAGCCGGGGAACGCCTAAAATAAAAGCAACTACAAGTTATCGTCCGCAGCAGTATGTTGCAGAATTTAAGGATAATTTTACTTCTGATGGGGGCGTTCTGTTCTGCTAACCATGTGGGAAGGCAATCAAGGCTGGACAGCGATCTCAAGTTACACCACACCTCGAGGGCAAGAAACATATTGCCGCAGTTTCGCGCCTTCAGGAGAAGTGTTTCGCGATAATCGTCTGTCATTTGTGATGGACAACCAAAAGATGTATCTCGTTGTGTATTGTAATTCTTCAGGAGTCAGTGAGACATAACATAAATTGTATTCGTGAATACTGCATATTTTTCATATTGCCTTTAATAAACTAAATTATAATTAAATGTTTTTACTTTTTTGTCACCTATTTCAGAAATATTTAATACATAAAAATAAATATTTTCCCGATTTTTAGCGCCTAAAAATCCGAGCCCTAATCATCACTCTCTAAGTTGTCCTGTGCCACATTGCATCATTTAGTTGTTCTAGGCCAGGGTGAGGTTGGAGTCTGTTTTAATGGTGTCTAACCAACGTGACCTCTGGCGACCTGTTCTTCTTGTATCGCTGATCATTACTAGCAAGATTGCTTTCTACAGTGCATTTAATCGCATAACGTGGCCAAAGTATGCTAACCGCAACTTCATAATCTTGCCGACCAATGACATACGGGTCTTGATGCACTTTAATACTGCCTTATTGGTGACTTTTGCAGTCGATGGTATTCGTAAGAGTCTACGCCAACACCAGAGCTCAAAAGCATCGATCTTCTTCTCGTTTGCCTGTTTCAGCGTCCAGCTCTCACATCCATACAATTATGAACGGTGGGAATATAATCACATTGACTAATCTGTATCTTACTAACTACTATTATTTAATGTTAGCTCGCCTATCGGTTGCGAGAAAGTACGGACGCGTAGTGTTGGTCTAAAAGACGCTTGAAGAAAAGTTAAAATTTTGAAAGACTGTTTCTTGATATTTTGTCCTTTCAATACGTAGCCTACAATACAGGAATAAGTAGTTCCTCATTATTCAAACAATTTAAGGTGGTATGAAAAGCATAGAATATATCCGACCCCAAAATACACACCTACCTCACAAATATTGAATAATTTCAATTTTCCTTTCAAGAAGATGGGGAGCGTGATGGCGCAGTGGCTTAGCTGCTCGTATTTCACCCGCACGGCCATTGTTCGAATCCCGGTGACAGCGGGGTGGAATTTTCACCTGAAAAATCACGTAGGGCCAGGAAGGGTATCCGGCTTTAAATCCCCGGCCAAAACCAAATTGAGACTGGTTGACTCCACCGACCCCAATTAATTGGTAAAAGCCGAAGATTTTTTTCCTTTCAAGAAGATGTGGTAACATTAGTTATGATGATGATGATAATAGTTGTTTTAAAGGGCCTAACATCTAGGTTATTGGCCCCTTATGGGTTGCATGATCGTGAAAATGAATGGTAATAGCATGAAACATACAACTAGAATTAACTACTGATTTAACTAACTTATTAGAAGAAGTGAATAAATAGAAAAGGAAAAGAGAGATAATCGATAGGTGGAAAAGAAATGCCCCCAACCCATGAAGAATGAGGATTGAGGGACTTGGAAGGAAGGAGAGCCATGAAAGGCAGATAGGAAAAAGGGAAAAGGGAGAGGGTCCACACCAAAGTCAGTGGAAACAGGGGACAAAATGGACCCAGCTCAGGAATTCGGCGGGTTTGCCACCTCTCATACTCACCAGTCGTGAGCCCTTGAGGCTGTAGCACTATCCAGGATGCACCAACAGTGCTGGGGCTACGTGCACCCTGCCTCCTCAAGGGCCTTGAGCAGAAGGCAGGAGATATCATGAAAAGAAAAAGAAGGCTAATTCCTCGGAGAATGAGGGTATCAGGAACGATGAGACCAGGGCCAATGAAGGCGGGAAATTGAAAGACTCCCTAGGCCTCAGACCCTAATACCGTCGGGTTCGGAAGAGAACAAGTGTTGACCAAGGGAGGCCGACAGGAAAGATAACTGAAAGGAGCCTGGCATCGGTAAGTGGATGCAATGCCAGTCTCAACTGGGGTCCCGTGGTCGCCAACCCACATCCCACAAGTTGTGAGCCCCAGGGAGGAACATTAGTTATTACGGCTTCATATCGAAAAGTATGAATAAATGTATTTGAGCACTGCTATACGACGTCTTACTGACCTCATTACATAATAAGATTCTTTAGGGGTTTTGCTACATAGTTGTCATGTAGGCCGCCTGGGACTGTAGAATTTCTCTCATAAACTGTGTCACTGTGATATGTGTACTAGTGTGTGTGTTTGTAATTGAGGTAGGATTTTGATAGGAGGCAGCTGTGGCCCTACAATCCCGGCATTTGCCTGGAGTAGAAAAAATAAATAAAAAACACTTCCAGGATGGCTGAGGTAGGAATAGAACCCGCCTCGTCTCAGTTTGGACTGACGAGGCTGAGTTTATCCCGTCTCAGCCCTCAGACCAGAATTAATCTTCTTGGCAGAACCGGAAATTGACCCCGGGCACCCACGGAAATAGCCAAGAACGCTAGCCACTATACACAGAGAGGTGGACGGTACGTAATAAACAAACACTATCTGGAGAGTAACTTTGAGACTAACGCCTCGAATTATGTATATTGCATTCCCTGTTTACTAAACCGTTGCATTCTATGCTACGTTATTGTACTGTACAGTTCATCTAAGTTTACAAAGAATTAATATTGCACTTGGAAGCAAAGAGAACTAGTTTATTAAATCAGTTATTGACGAAATCAGTGCACGCAGTGTAATGTATATTGCCAAGTATTTTTCTGTACTATATAAAGACGCCGTTCTAAAAATGGTTTCCCGTGGTTTCCTATATTCACCACCAGGCAAATGCTGAAATGGTTTCTTTCAACAGGTCCACGACCGACGTTCTCCCAAAATCGCTTCCTTGACCCTTCCTTAATTAGAACCAAGATAGCGGTCGATTGGGCGATCGGCCTGTCCCCATCCCCAGTTGTATGTGCTGACAAAGAGTGTCCAGCTCCAAGACACTGTCCTTGTGGCAGTAGAGGAATGATCCCTCGCCAAGTCTGTGGGTGAAGCCGAGCTGAGATGATAGTCTATTATAAACAAACAAACCTCGTAGTTCCGCCCTTTAAAACAACAATAACTAACTAACTAACTAACTAACTAACTAAAGACTCCATCCCAGCACGCTGGGCAAAATAGTTGTTAATTAATATATTTAAAAACACTTTGTTTATGCTATAGACATGCTATCACAGCTAACCTTCGAGTTTCATCACCGCATACCTTCCGTAACCAACCCACCTGTATTCTTCCCTTTTTAAAGCCATAATTCCCCTACATGTGACGCTTTTAGATGAGAACTCTTATCGCATCGACCGAGGCTACTTTTCTCTTTTCCCTTGTTTACTCCTCAGTACCGAGTCGAATAGGAGAAGAGAGAAGGAATGACTCTACAACTCCCTCCTCTTAAATAGCTCCTATTCAATTCCATTGCGCTGTTTTTCTTTCCAATGTTTCTGAAGGTCACATTTTAATTACAATGTCGGTTCTCCACTAAGTCCTTTCATTAAGAGGGCGCTAAAGTCAGCCGGCCGGCCGCTCGTGGCAGGCTCTGCTTATAGCATTGAGAGAGAGTTAAAATCGACGTTTTAAATAAGTCAATGGCTGAAATTAAACAAAACTTCACTTTCAAATCACGTAAATACCTTCAATAGCACTTATTAAACTTTTCAAATGAGATTTCATTGATAATAACATATTGTATCATTGAAACTGAAAAGCAATTTTCCCATAAGGCAAGGCCTATTTTTCACAGATTTTACTTCAGAAATTAAAAATCAATGTGACTGTCAAAAGTGATGAAAAGTTGCATGGCTGTAAAGGGTATTTGTTTAAGAATGCTTCTATAGAGATGAATCTTGCTTTCCTCCTGCGTGTTTCTATAAAAGAAGCAGTTTTTAATGTTTTACACTTTCAGTCGTAATGCCGCTGCCGTAGAAGTTTGCTACTTAGCCGCAAGAGCGCAGGCGTAATGGGTCGGTAATGCAGAGTGACAAGTTATTTCTAGCGCTGAGAACAAGACTTACAGCTGATGTATTGTATTCGTTGAATAGGATTCTACTGTGTTTACTTTCGTTTCTTAAACGAACTGTTAGTAGGTTCATTTTCTGTGTACAGTGTTATTAATTCAACGAGTTAAAGTGTAATTTATTGTGATGGGCAAAACTCGGATGCCTCTTTCTGCTTGGCGGAAGAAAAGAAGATTAAATCCAGTGCTACAACGATACAACGATGAAAGAAGGTAAGCAATATTGAATAATACCCTATATTATTCTTAAATAATTTTGTCCCATACACTACTTATTGGAAAATAAAGTACTGAATTTTTTAAACTATAATTTTGAACAAATTGATAAAACAGTGTTGTCATCTCATAATTATCAGGGCAGATGACCCCGCTATTCCGTCCTTTGAATTAATAATAACTAACTAAATAATTACATAATTATGAATTCATTTATTCGAGTTATCTTTTCAAGAACCCAGTAAAAATAAATCGAAGGTCGTAAGTATTCTATAAATTGTCATTCTAATAAATAATAAAATAATAATAATAACCTCTGGCACTACAGCCCATGAAGGGCCTAGGCCGACCAAGCCACCGCTGCCTGGCCATTTGGCCTGCAGATATTGGGGTCACGCGTGATCAGCGCATCGGGTCCCCTCAGCCGTTAATCTTGGTTTCCGTGATCGGGGCGCTGTCTCACTGTCAAAGAGCTACTCAATTGTCCTTACGAGGCTGAGTGCACCCCGTTCCTGCCCTCACGTCAGTTTCTAAAATCCCTGATGGAGCCGGGAATCGAACCCGGGGCCTCCGGGTGAGAGGCAGCCGCGTTCTACCCCAACACCATGGGGCCACCGTCATTCTAATAAATACAGTATTTATTGTTAAGTTTGTTTTCATTAATGAATATTAAGTTATAGTAAAAAATTGTTTAGTAACTGATGAAAACTGAGAAATTTAATGTTTGCCTTTCGTTTTGTAATTGTTTTTTGTGGTTTAATATTAACAGCAACAATTATTGCAGGTGTAGGTAGACAAAAATACTGTAGTTTTAGAAACAATTAGCTTAATGTAAATTAAGGACAAAATCGGGCTTAAAATACCTTATATAGGTTGTTGTTGTTTGAGTCTTCAGTCTTTTGACTGGTTTGATGCAGCTCTCCATGCCTCCCTGTCCTGAGCTAATCGTTTCATCTCTACATAGCTACCACACCCTACATCCGAGGCAATCTGTTTAACATATTCTAACCTTGGTCTACCCCTACAGTTCTTGTCCTCGTCCCTTCCTTCCATAACTAAGCTTGCTATTCCTGGGTGTCTTAGTATGTGTCCTACCAACCTATCTCTTCTCTTCATTAGCAGTCGCCAGAAACATCTCTCCTCTCCCACTCGTCTTAATACCTCTTTGTTTGTAACCCTATCTACCCATCTGATCTTCATCATTCTCCTGTAACACCACATTTCAAATGCTTCAATTCTCCTCTTTTCTGCTGCACCAATAGTCCAAGTTTCACTTCCATAGAGCGCCACGCTCCAGACAAAGGCTTTCAAAAATGACTTCCTAATACCTAAATCTATATTCGATGTCAGCAGATTCCTTTTTTGTAGAAATGCTTTTCTTGCCTGAGCCAACCTACTTTTTATATCCTCTTTGCTTCGTCCATCACTGGTTATTCTGCTTCCTAAGTAACAGAAATCTCCTACTTCCTTCAGCTTTTCACCTGCCAATTTGATCTCCATAGAGGTTTCTGATTTATTTCGGCTGCATTCCAGTATTTTTGTTTTACATTTATTAATTTTCATCATAAATTCTTTCCGTAAGACGGAGTCCATACCATTCAAAAACTCATTCAAATCCTCAGGCTTGTTGGCCAAGATGACGATGTCATCAGCAAATCTCAGAGTTGAAATTATTTCTCCTTGAATCTTCACTCCCACTTTAAATTTTTCTCTAATTTCCTTCATTGCTTGTTCAATGTAAAGATTGAAAAGTATGGGTGATAAGTTGCAGCCTTGCCTTACACCTTTCTGAATACCAGCTTCTCTCTCATGTCCTTCAACTCGAATGACTGCTGTCTGGTTTCTGTATAGATTGTATATCACCCTCCTATCTCTGTACTTTATTCCAATCGATTTCAAAATGTCAAACAATTTAGTCCAATCAACGTTATCAAAAGCCTTTTCTAAGTCTACAAAAGCCATGAACGTTCTCTTATCTTTCCTTATTCTACCTTCCAAAATCAGCCTAAGACTTAGTACAGCTTCCCTTGTTCCTACATTTCTCCTGAAACCAAACTGGTCTTCACCCAACTCCGTTTCTATCTGGCTCTCAATCCTCTTGTAAATTATTCTAGACAGGATCTTTGAAGCATGAGTAATTAAGCTGATTGTACGGTAATCTTCACATCTGTCAGCTCCCACTTTCTTTGGTATAGGGATGATTGCATCCTTATATAGGCTACACCGCTTTTCTTATAATATTTTACTTTTTCTGAAAATTTACTATCAATAAAATTTTAAATGCCTCAGACTAACTGGCTGCGTGGCTCAGCGAAGTGTTCGCCTGCTGTGCCCAAGGTTGCAGGATCAAATCCTGGCGTAGTCAGTTGGCATGCGAGGGCGCCATGTCAGTGGATTTACTGGCACATTAAAGATCCCCTTCGGGGTAAACTTCCGGCACCTAGGCGTCTTTTAAAAGCCGCAGTAGTTAAAAGGGATGTAACACCCATAACATAATTCAAATGCCTCAGAATGCACCATTTTGCCAATAATGTTTCAAATGTTATGGAAAGAGGGCTAAGCTACTTAACCGCGGGTATTCTTATGTCGTTTATTCTGGATCAGCTATTGTCTGTCAGTTAGTTGATATGCTAATTATTCCATTCATATTGACAGTAAAACTTTTAGTATAAAAATGCTGATTTTGTGTTTTTAATCTTTGCTTGATTTTCTTTACTGAGCCTTAGGCAATATGTAAAAAAATATTTTTTTATTGCGGAGAATTCCCTGAACACATCCATCTGACATGATCTAGGTCCGATATGCGTGTCATTATAGAGAGACAAATAATGATCAACAAATAATCCTAAATATACTCTGTAAAAACGACTTTTTCAGTACCAGTACTGGATGCTTTTTTTTTTTAGCAAGAAGAACGTTGATTTGATAGAGACACATGAGCCGGAAGCTGTACAAGAAAAACAAGAACAACCAGTATTTGGAAAGCCACAATGCGTCTCACTGAAACTTAGCGGGAGAAGAGTTGTAAATATTGTTGACTTTTTAGACCAGATCAAAGATATAGACAAACACAGCCCGTTTGGTTGCACTTTCGCCAATATGGAAGTGATTTCTGAAAAACGTCAAGGCTTAAAAAGTATTTTCGTTTTCATGTGTAACATGTGTGGTTTAAGAAAAACAGTTCATTCTGAAAAATCACATGACAACCTGATGGACGTCAACACTGCCAGTGTTTGTGGTACAGTTACTACAGGCGGTGGGCACGCACAAATGGAGGAGTTCTTGAGCGTACTTGACATCCCTCCTATGAGTCATGTCACATTCAAGAAGTACGAGGAGAAAGTGTCGGAGGGTTGGGCAGCTACTGCGGCGGCGGAGATGGAGGAAGCAGCGGTGGAAGAGGCACGGCTGGCGCTGGAGCTCGGCGAGGTAGATAAGGATGGCGTCCCGCTTATCACTGTGGTCGCTGACGGTGCCTGGTGCAAGAGGTCGTATCGCACCAACTACTCAGCTTTATCTGGCGTGGTAAGTTGTTATTAGTTACCGTACCGTACTGTATATGGCAAGAGACGTAGGCAAATCCTGAACCGAAGCATTTTAGTGGCGCTACATAGTTTGCTCTGTTCACTTTGTGTATCAACGGCCTAAGTAAGTAGCTTTTGATAAAAGTAGTATTTCTGTGATAGTAGAATTTTTTTGCGCGTCAAATTCAAGAGTAGCCTTACCTTGTCGGCGCGCAACTCAAACTTCGTCAGCGAGTTTCACAGCTAAAATTTACCAAAGTACGAGCTGGATTCCGCCAATTCGTACAACATTTATAATTTTAAATTTAAGTTCTTACTTTTCATTAGTGTTCGTATGTGATTTTACAAGAATTCCAAAAATAATGCTTCAACGGGAATAATAAGATTACATTTTGAAATAAGTAAAAATAAGAATTTTAGTGTGACTGTGTAACGGGTTAGCGGCTACACGAGAGGATCGATTTTGACGAAATTCAGCAAGTATGTCAGAAAAACGTCTAACTGTATCTCCAGACTTCTTCCCGTATCTTAGTTTTAGGGGTTTCTTCTGCCCAAATAATATTACGTTCATAAAAAAAGTTTTAGATGATTTTGATCTGAGTTGGACTGAAATAATCCGTATAGGCCTAATTCACTTTTATTTAATTTCTACCTAATTTGAAATATTAACTTACTGTGCATCATAATAACTATGCAGGTTATACTGTATTTATTTTTGTTTTTGTAGGCAGCTATCGTCGGTCACCGCACTCGGAAGGTGCTCTTCATCGGCGTAAAGAACAAGTATTGTACAACTTGCGCCCGCGCCGAGACAAAAGGAGAGGCGGCCAAGACACACACCTGCTATAAGAATTGGAACATGACTCAGAGCTCTACAAGTATGGAAGCTGCGATCATTTGCGAGGGCTTCCAGAGAAGTGAGGAAATGTACAACGTTAGGTATGCTAAGCTTATCGCAGATGGTGATAGCAGCGTGTACAAAAGAATTTTAGAGTCTAGGCCGTATAAATGTTTGACTGTTGAAAAGGTAGAGTGTAAGAACCATTTGCTAAGAAATATGTGCACTCGTTTGAGGAATATTGCCAATTCCAAAACTGAGAAACCTTCAGTCATGCTTCGCAAAAAAATTGGGAACAATTTGTTACGCTGCAGGGTTGCATTGACCAAAGCCACTGAGCACAGAATAAGAGAAGACCGGCTCATAAATGAAAAAAATGAAAACCTGAGGAAAGACATACTCAATATCCCTAGCCACGTGTTTGGTGAACACAAGGGGTGTGCAGAGAGGAGCTACTTCTGTGAGCTAGACACAACAACTGCTCCAGTCGATTCTAACCTTGTGCCTCAACTCGCTTCTGTTGGTCTGTACGCATTGATTTCGGATGTTTTCAGGGATGTTAGCCATCACAGCCGCAGCTTGCTCGCCGATGTAAATAGCAACTATGTTGAGCATTACAACTCCATAGTTGCTAAGTTCATTGGCGGGAAAAGAATAAATTTTGCATCGACCGGGTCATACCAGGGGCGCTGTTCTGCTGCTGTTGTTCAGCACAACTCCGGCATGGCCAATTACAAGCTTCACAAAACACTGTATAGTTCAAGTCCAGGATCGTTTGCGAAAGGCACAGAGGTAAAAAGAAAGAAGAAGGCTGATAGTCGGAAGAACCAAAAGAGATGTCGCAAGTCATTATTTAGTTCAATAATCAATGAAGAGAAGGATTATGGCCCAGCGGCACAAAGACCCGATATCGACGAAGAGGTGATGAAAAAGGAATCGGATGAGTTCCTGAAAAGTCTACACAGATCAAAGGAAGAATTTGAAAGAATTGAACGAGAAACAATTCAGCAAAGTGACTGTAACGAATGGCTAGAACTCGGCAGAAACATACTCACTGCGTCGAACTTTGGGCGAGTTTGTAAAATGAGAGCAACAACGGGGTGCGAAGCAAATCCTCTACACTGCATTTGATTGCGAGGCAATGGAGTATGGCCGAAGGAACGAGGAGTCAGCTCGCAACGAACTCGCTTTTTTGATTGACGAAAAAATAGAAAAATGTGGTCTCTTTATCGATAGAGAGTTTCCTTTTTTCGGAGCCAGTCCCGACGGGCTAGTCAATGATGATACAGTCATTGAAATAAAGTGCCCTTCGTCGGCTAAGGACTTTACTCCAGACGAAGCTATTAAGAAACGCAAGGTCACTTTTTGGGCAGTAAACAAGAAGGGAGACATCGGGGAAGTACAAAAAAATCACATATTCTATTTCCAAATACAAGGTCAACTTCAAGTGACAAAAAGGAAGTACTGCATTTTTGCCTTGTGGACCCCAAAAGGAATCAAAACAGCAAAAATAGAACGAGATGAGACCTTTTGGAAAAATGAAATGTTCCCAAAGTTACATAGGTTTTATATGGACTGCCTACTTCCAGAAATAGTTGACCCTAGACAAAGCCGCTCCATGCCTATAAGAAACCCTGCTTACATAGTGGGAGCCCAAAGGATGGCTGAGGAGAAGAAGGCTAACAAAACTGTAAATAAAATGTAATTTGTGTATGTAATTCACAACTATTTGTATGTAAAAGTTTGTAACCGATTTTCGGCCTCTTGTCTAAGATCGGAGTGTTTTTTAATGTAAATTATGAGTACAAACTACTTTTTAAGTTCTTTGTTAGTTTTATACATTTTTTAAGTGATTTAAATCATAGAATATGTTAGTTTTGTCACAATTATTGCATTATTATGCCGGCCCCGTGGTGTTGGGGTAGCGCGCCTGCCTCTCACCCGGAGGCCCCGGGTTCGATCCCCGGCTCCGTCAGGGATTTTAAAACTGACGTGAGGGTTGGAACGGGGTGCACTCAGCCTCGTGAGGACAACTGAGTAGCTGTCTGACAGTGAGACAGCGCCCCGATCACGAAAACCAAGATTAACGGCAGAGGGGACCCGACGCGCTGATCACGTGTCACCCCAATATCTGCAGGCCGAATGGCTGGGCAGCGGTCGCTTGGTGGGCCTTAGCCCGTCATGGGCTGTATAGTGCCAGGGGTTGACTATTGCATTATTATAATTGAACTTTAGGATGTCTTTGAATCTTTGCGTTTTGTAAGATATTGTTTCATGCAATTTGTAACGATCAGTATAAAAGTGTTTGTAACATCTTTGTAAATTACGAGTATAAGTTACTTTCCAAATTATTTTATGTTTATTTTGTCACGACAACGATTGCAATTACTATAAATTGATTTGGATTAATATGTCATTGTTTTGTTCAATATTATTTTGTGTAATTTGTAACTATTTGTATGTAAGTGTTAGTGATATTTTTGTAAATTGTGATAATCTGATACATTCAAAATTACTTATCCTATTTAAATTTTGTCAGCTAACAATCACCATTGTCATACTGTTCTTGATGTTTACTTTTTTGTAGTGCTATATTTTCATTCGTAATATTACGTCTTTTATTACGATATGTAAGACATTGCTTCATGTAATTTACAGTTTTTTGTATGTTTGTAGTCCCAACAGACCTTTGTTTGGTCATTGTGTACTAATGTTAGATTTTAGTAACGGTAAAGTCTATATACAGTTTTGTTAATAAACCTTTTTATCATACACTTATTAATGAAAAGTACAGGGTCCTTCTTTTTTTTCCGTCTGCAACTTAGTAGCGCAGCAATAAATCTCTCGGCAATGAGTCACCCGGCTACGCATGCATTTTTCCGCTGCGATGCTATCTCGCTAGACTGATAAAAGGAAGGCCCCGGTACAGAAATCTGATCTATTGTGATTTAGCATTTGTCCTACAATAATACTCAGGTAGTTTCATATACTTTAACTAATTCGAAACATACGGTATAAGATACGCGTAGCACTAGAAAATATCAGAAAACGCATGACGAGAAAGAATCACTTATTGTAAGGAGTGACATAATAGCGGCGAGAACTGTATTTTTAAGGATACCGGTACCGCAATGTACGAGATCGGCAAATCAGGGACATACTGTATTTATTACCTATCAAAACTATACAGGTCACAGCGACGTTTCCGGAGGACTGAACGTTCCATTGGTTAGGAAATACTGAAATATTGAAATACGAATTTGACTGAATTTTGAAAATAAGCAATACGTTTGAATTCTCACCAATCAAATTCTTGAAAGGAAAAGTGAGTAAACTTTAAAACAATGGTGATTCTTGAGCCGTTGTGGAACGAAAACGTTGGGTCCAATTTCAGTTATTTCTAAAGAACTGCTATTTACCTAGGTACATGGTCTATTGGCAGCAGGTGAAATTTCAAGCGTTACAATGCTAAAGGCAACTTGGAAAATGTAAGCACGCTACGCAAGTTAAAAGTACAAAATTCACGAATGAATGTAAAATGAGATTATGTCCCGGCAAAATGCCTGGTTGGTGGAAAATCAATATATTGAATAGCTTCCCTTTCCCACATAATTTCACATAACCAAATATTGAAATTTTAATTTATAAAAAAAATCATGAATATTATTAGAATTTCACGGAAAGAACTCAAATGTGGGGCGGCAGTCATTACCGTGGGCCCCATGATCGCTCTCTACCGTCACGGCCCTGCGTGGACATTGTGTAGTTTTGGTACAACCCTATTGTGGGCGCATGTGAAATCTTATGTTGCAAGAAAAAAACAATACGTTCCGAATAGCAGACGTTGGGAGAATTACGGACGAGGCGACGATTGACAGCATCACAACATCCGCCTGGGCAGGTTGCGTTAGTCCAACAGAAAGACTGGGGGAAGAAAATTGAGAAGTCGGCTGAGTGGAGGTTGAATGCTTACCGACTTGCTTCATAGCAATTAGCAACACTGTGGGAAGAGCAGTCTGGCGACATCGCAATGAGTGTCTCTGTCTCTTTAAGTGCAAAACGCTCTCTCTCTCACCTGCCACCTCACTCGCTCTCCTCTGTAGCATGGTCGGTAATGCAGATTACGAGAGAATAGCGCTTACCTCTCAGGTGGCCATTTCCGGAATTAAAAGTCGATTCGCGAGCCAAGTTTCGCTCCCTCTTAAACCTGGATGTTGTTTCATTTCGTTACTGCAAACTTAAGTTTTGTGTTTTATTTGACTATATTAGTGCTTTTTTACTACTGTTGATTAAAGAAAGGCAGTGGCAAAAAGGAAAACTAACTTAAAGCGAACAAACCGTATCTAGCACCATATCACTACCTGCAAAGGCACGCGTCACGACTGAAGTAGGAAGACAAATGGCAGTGTTTCGGACAAGTAAACGGTGCAAAAAGGAGTCATATTCTTTTCAAGTCCAAAGGTATTAGGGTTCGTTATTTGTGACCTAGGATATCATTCAGTATCTCATATTAGCAAACCTAGCTCCTGTGAATGTGATTCCAAAAAGGCTACAGAGGTGTGGAAACTTGACTTACTTGGACTTAGTTCCTCTTGTTCCGACCGGAACATAGGGCATCGGTGAAACGTCTCCATTGTGGTCTCCGATTGCCAGTGCTTTATCTTATTTTCAACTTTTCCCCGCTTCTAATGCCTCTTCTACGGTAGTCCTCTTCCAGGTCTTTATAGGACGACCTCTTTCCGTGGGTTCCATTCCAGTGCTGTTCGTTTTACGGATCCTGCTTGATTCCTATCCACCTCCATTTCCTTTTCTTAATTTCAACCTCCTCGAGTTGATTTGTTGTTTCCCAAAGCTCTTCATTGTATATAATTTCAAGTCTTCTGGTGTTTAAGGAATGGAATTAGACTAAAAAATCAGAAACATTGTTTTATTAAAAATAATTTTATTGACCAAATGGTTAAATATTTCATTGGTCTACTCAGTAATGATTTCTCTCCTATGGACTTACAACCTTCCCAATAAGGAACTGTGTCTGTATATTTGCAGAATTGGAGGTTCTGAGGGACACCTGAGATGGGTTTGTTTCCTCTTTTTTCATTCACTTTGGAATATACCTTCTAAAACAGGTGCCTTCAATCTATGGTTCACGAATCTTAAATTAGTTTAAGGGCGGCTCATCAGTAAAAAGATTTTAAATAATTCTGCTGTAAATGTACACGAGAACTAGAATTATGTAATCAAATTAAAACGCGGGATATTTTCTATTAGGAAGGTTTAGTGGAAATAATTTATTGACAGTTTCTTCAAGGGAAATATAATTAAGACTGTTGGTTTAACAACGGAAATAATTTCAGCAACTTGCACAATATTGTTACTAGATTAAATGTTGGTAACTGGCGTTGATTTTAATAATTTGCACACCTCTGTAATTCCATGCCTGTACGAACAGGTGACTTTATATTCAAAGGAAGTATAAGCTACATTTAAAATGTGCACTCCTGCTAATATTGACAAGGAGACGGCATTAGATCGATGTTTCGATTTGCAATGAAACACACGTGAAAAACATTGCATCGAAAACAGGAGACTTCTGTCTCGGTTTCTTTCCATGTTGACTCTACGACGGCTGCAATAAAACAATGAAGTTAACGAAGATTGATTATGCCCGGTATGCATGCAGTGTGTAGGCTTCGTACACTGATAAGTCCCGAGCAGTCGCACACCAACGAGGTTCTGGCTGCGTGACACAGTGCAGTGGTGACGATTTCGCCTGCTGTTCCCAAGGCTGCCGGATCGAATCCTCGTGCAGTCAGTTGGCCGTTGAGCGTACTTAAATGAGAAGAAGTCGTGTCAGTAGAGTATGACGGACTCCGTGGCTAATTGGTCAGCATTCTATGCCAACGGCTTGGCCGAAGGGATTTTAAACTCCTATTTAATTTCGCTTATCCGGGGACTGGATGTCTGTGACGCCATCAAAAACGAACTTCAGATAACAAAATATATAGGCTTAAGGGACAAACTTGTAAAAGTAGAAAAAAGGGTGATGTCAATCATGCCCAAGGAAGACATAAAACATTAAGATAATTATTTTTATTAATTATCTACTACGGTAGCTACAAGCACTAAGGCACGAGGCCATGAGGCCTGTATATTCCCAGACTAGGTATACAAGTTGTTTTGTACTCCACCGTCAGCCGTCTTTAAATGGCTTACCGTGGTTTACCCACTCTCAACCCAAGGCAAATACCAGGATAGTACCTTCTAACAGGCCATGACCGCTTCCTTCCAACTACCGTACAGTAATTTCATCTCTCATAAACTCCTCTCATGATTTTGGTGCCAGGAGGGAACATCTAAAGCAGGCGTTCACAACCTGGTGCTCTTTAAATAAAATTTGGTGCTCTTGTCCAACGAGTCAAGAAATCGCGAGCACAAGCTTCCCTGACATCCATTCTTCAATTTAAATTCTGTTGCACGAACCAGAATAGGCTGGGTGCTTTCATTACAAGTTTTGACAGTCGGATATTTTAACATTTTGTGAAATAGTATTTTTAATATACAGTACAATTAATTGGACATCCCTGTTTTATGACTAACACATAAAGTGGAAGACTAACTTTGGAAATTAGCAGAAGAATACAACTCGGGAATGCTTTCTACCAACAGGTACGGGGACTAGTATGGATCAAGGATATACCAATTAAAACTAAAGAAGTTATGTACAAAGCATATAATGACATATGCAGCAGAAAGTTGGACAATGACTAAGAGGGATGAGAGCAGAGTACAGGCATCTGAGATGAGATTCCTGACAAGTATGGTCCAGAAAATGAGGAGACACAGAGTGAGAAATGAAGATATACGGAAAGAACTGGGAGTACAAAAACTAAATGACAAACTTGAGCAAAACAGACTGAGATGGTTTGGGCATGTCAAACGGATGAATGAAGTAAGGCTACCAAGACGAGCACTGGAACGACGAATGACAGGGAAGAGAGGACGAGGAAGACCAAGAATGCGTTGGATGGGCTCGGTGAAGAATAGCATTAGAAAACGGAACCTGGATTGGAACACTGTGTCGGAAGAGGAAAGGTGGAACGACAGAACAAAGTGGAGAGGAACCATATTTGCCCCCACCCAGTGTCAACTGGAAAAGGGGAAATGAAGATGATGATGACGTAAATGTATCTTAATTGCATGAGTCATGTAAGCAGTAGCAGCATGCCTGGTGTGCAGTGAATCCCTAGCTATTTCAACACTTCTTAGGGGCAAAGAGATAAAGGAAAAGAAAATTATTAGAGGTTTTAAAGCGGGAATGAAATGTAACGCTCGTTTAAATGTAACTCAACTGATTTATTTAACACAAAATACATGAACTGTTTAAATGCGTTGTGCCGTGGACAGATCATAAAACGAACTGCTTAAAAGTTAGTTGAGGGCACCAGTTGCGCCTATCGATCAGGATGGAGGTCGATACCGGCAGGTGCCGATCTCACCAACACTTCCCCTCGACCAACAGCCGGAGTCATCCTGGTGCATGTGGTCTCAAGCAAGGCTTTGAGCACATTTCTCGTGCTTGGGCCTTGACAATCCTTTTGTCAATATGTAGGCAGGCATCTCATCCGTTGGAGTGTACTCCACCGAAACCACCTTTTTGGCCACGGCATCTCGGACGAAATGGTGCCTGGTGTCGATGTGCTTCGTCCGTGAATGAAACATAGGATTCGACGTCAGCTTCTGCGCACCTACATTGTCGTTCTTCACTGGGACAACATCTATCGGTTTTCCGAAGTCTTTCAGGAGGTTCCTCATGTGTAGAGCTTCCTTGGTTGCTTCTGTCAAGGCCATGTATTCGGCCTCCGTCGACGACAGCGCCACAGTAGGCTGCTTCCTGGACTCACAACTCACTGCAGGGCCGCCTAGTGTGAACGCGTATCCGGTGTACGATTTTCGATCCACCAGGCATCTTCCCCAGTCAGCGTCCACGTACATCACCGCTGGACCGCCGGATTTGGAGTACATGAGGCCGAGATCACGTGTGTTAGCGAGGTATCGCAAGACACGTTTTGCAGCCTTCCAGTGCTGCTGTCCGTGACAGTCGTTGATCTGAGAGAGAACTGACTGCATGGGATATGTCCGGTCTCGTTCCCACTGACAGGTACATTAGCGCTCCTATCAACTGTCGGTAGGGGACGTTCTTCGCTTGTTCGCCAGGGTTCACGTCTTCCTTCTGCAGCTTCGTACCTGGATCAATGTGAGTGCTGACAGGCCTGCACTCTTCCATTCCGAATCTCTCCAGGACCTCGTCTATGTATCCTTTCTGGCTGAGTTTCATCTGGTTGGCGCTCCTCTCGAACTCCAGCCCCAGACAATACCGCACGTCCCCCAAGTCCTTGATCTCGAACTTGGTATTCAGAAAGTCTCTCACCACGTCGATCCTCTTGTCGTCTCGAGCCATGATCATCATGTCGTCGACATAGATGATTATATAAACCCTATCTTCGACCGGTCCGATGTGGTACATGCATGGATCTGCATCCGAGCGAGTTGCCTTGAGATTTTTCATCTCTTCCTCGAGACGGTGATACCAAGCGCGTCCTGCCTGTCGCAGTCCGTACAACGCTTTGTTTAGTGAGCACACCATGTCACGATTGGTCAACTTCTCCAGCATCTCATCTGCGGTCTTTCGCACAGTCTCGTCAACCGACTCGTCTTGAACGGTATGGGCAAGAACGTCCTCGAAGTGGCCCGGGGCCTCCATGAAAATTTGCTCCTCGACTTCTCCGTTCAAGTACGCCGTCTTGACGTCTAGCTGTCGGATCTTTAGATTATCTTGTACAGCTAACGCCACCGCAGTCCTTATTGTGCTCAGCCTTGCGACTGGAGCGAATGTGTCGCGAAACTCTATTCCTGGTCTCTGCGTGAAACCCCTCGCTATCACGCGCGCCTTCCGCTTGCTGATAGTGCCGTCAGGGTTAAACTTATTCCGGAGAACGAATCTGCTGCCTATCACACGTTGCCCCTTGGGACGGTCGACCAGCTTCCACGTATTGTTCCGAATCAGTGAAACTGCTTCTTCTGACATTGCTTCGATCCACGCAGGTGAGTCATCTCCGGAGATAGCCTGGGTCACTGGGATTTCAGCGACGTTAGCCGCTTCCCCTGGTCAATCACCGTAGTCCTTGTGGGGTCGCCCAGATTTTCCAGTTCTAACCAAACGAGGCCGTCCGCCTCTTCTCCTAGATGATGCCGCTTGTTGCTAATCGGATTTGATCTCCGGTTCAACAAAGTAATCGTCGGCAGGAAAGCCTATGAAGCCATCGGGGAATTCCCATTCAGCAACATCAGGTTGGTTTTCTGCCAGAACTTCGTCTCGCGACACCAGCTCAAACTCCAATTCATGGATCGGATCCTCTGGTTCAATGCGTACTTTGTCCGGAGAGTCACGCGGGAACAGATCATCGACTGATTTCTTAGGCGCGGTCATCTCACGAAAAACAACGTCTCTCGTGATCTCGATCTTCTTCGTTTCAGGAATCCAGATACGGTAAGCCTTCGACTGCTCCGAATATCCAACAAAAATTCCCTCTTTTGAGCGAGGGCTAAACTTCCCCTTGTTTGGGGTCTTGTCCAGGCAGAACACCTTGCTCCCAAAGTCCTTGAAATAGTGTACAGTCGGAGTTCTATCGAACCAGCGCTCAAATGGAGTCTTCCCGTTTAGCTTTTTGGTTGGACATCGGTTCCTCAGATAATTTGCGGTGTTGATCGCCTCCGCCCAGAATGTCATCGGTAGGCCAGATTGCAGGAGTAAACATCGTGCTGCCTCTTCAAGTGTCCGATTTTTCCTCTCGGCCACACCATTTTGTTCAGGGGTATATGGTGTTGTGAGACGGCGCTCGATCCCCTCCGATTTCAAGAACTCGTCAAATTCCCTGTTGACATATTTACGTCTATTGTCGGACTGTACGTACTTTCAGACCGCGCTGCTTTTCGACGAAATCCTTGTACTCTCGGAACATTTGCAACGCCTCGGACTTCGTCTTCATAAACCGTACCTCTGTCCATCTCGAGTAGTCGTCCGTAAATGTGATCATGTACTTGGATCCACCGTTCGACACAACACCCACAGGGCCACAAACGTCTGTGTGAATAATATCGAGCTTACCGGTCACACGATTTGACTCTTTTGGGAAAGGTATTTGAGTCATTTTGCATTTCGTGCAAATGTCACACGTTAGATCTCCACATCTCCCTTTTAGTTGCACACCTCGAATGGATCCGCTCTTCACTGCCGTATCGAGATCACGAAATTTGACGTGACCCATCCTTCGATGCCACAACTGCGCCACATTCTCGTCGCGCTTGTCTTCTGACACTGCGTTTCGACATTTTTCCAGTCTGGTGCCCTGTACGTAGTACAGTTTGTCCTTGCGCTTTGCAACTAACCTCGTCAGTCCATTCTGGTCGAAAACTTCCGCCTTCTCTTTGCCAAAAACAACAGAGAAACCACGGTCTGTCATCTTCGAGACTGATAAGAGATTAGTGCGGATCTCAGGAACGTGTAAAATCGCATTGAGAGTAACGTTGCAAATTTTAACGTCTACACTTGTTTCAATTTTTGCAGTTCCTCGGGCCTTTATCTCTGCGGTTGCGCTGCTCGCTAACTTCAGCGTACCAGTCTCGCCCTTGTCCATCTCTGTAAACACAGTCGCATCACCGCACAGATGAGACGTGCAACCACTGTCGAGACACCACAGGTTTTCGACGCTGCTCGTCGCGATCTGGCACGTATCAGGTTCCTCAACTGATGAGAGTGACGCGTCCGACAGCTGATTTTTGTTGACCTTAACATTGCAGTCCACTGCCTTATGTCCCTTGATTCCGCACTTCGAGCATTTGAACGGAAACGATTTCTCCTTGTCACTCTTACCACCGGAGTAGCCGTGGTTTTTGTTTTGAGGCTTCGACTATGGTTTCCTTGAAGGACCTTTCTTCTTCACGTACATGGCGCCTTGATTTTCCATCGGTGTTGACGAGGCAACTCTGGCATCGTGTTCTTCGATTATCTTCGTACGTAGATTCTCAGGCTTCGATAGATCGTCCCGGCTCTCGATGGGAATTCTGAAATTTTCTAAACTTGCCGGCAAACTGTACAGCATCATGATGGTAAGTTGGTCTGGGTTAATAACTGCGTCCATGTCAGCCAACTTGTCGACACAGTCAAAGTAGTTGTTGAGGTGCTCACGTATGTCGCCACCTTCTGTCATCTTTTGCAAGGTTAGACTCTTCAACAACGTGACCTTGCGAGCCGGCCCCTTCGACTGAAACGTATCCTCAAGTTTCTGCCATTTCTCGCTTGATGACCTGCAGTTCTTCACCAACTTGAGCTGGCTTGGTCCGACGGATGGGATTAGGTCTGACATGGCCTTTTCATCCCTAGTCGTCCACTCGGTCACTTGGGCTGCATTGTCCTCACCCGGCTCGGATTTGACGATCTGGCGGTTGACATAATCCCACGCGTCATTATTTATCAGAATGGCGCGCATTTGCATTTTCCAGGTGTCGTAATTATCGCGCCCTAAGGCCTCTATGCGCACTACACCGTTTGAATTCATTGTCTCACTTCAATCGTGCCGCGTGTTAATGTCCAGAACACTCTCGATTGTTCACAATAAATTTGCTGTGCCGCGTGTTATTGTTTGAAACACTCACAACCGGCCATACACTTTGCGTCGCGTGCTATTGTCCGAAACACTCGCAAATTGGCCTACGGAATTTCGTGTCGTGCGCGTTTGTACACAACTCGCACGTTAAGCACGTTTTCTTGCGTCACGTGTTATAGTCCAAACACTCGCGATTGGCTTTTTCACTGTTCACTCACGATCAAGCACACAATATTCGAGAAGACGGCGTTTGTTCCTTCTCGCTTTGTCGATGTCCAGAAGTTTCTCGAGAGAGCAAGATGTCTGCCGATTCGACGCGTTCTTCTCTTTGTGTGTCCGCTTGATCCCACTGTTTCTAGTTTTCACTTAATTTAAATCTGTGCCAATCGTTCTGGGCCCATAACCTATTAGAGGTTTTAAAGTGGCAATGAAATGTAACGCTCGTTTAAATGTAACTCAACTGATTTATTTAACACAAAATATATGAATTGTTTAAATGCGTTGTGCCGTGAACAGATCATAAAACGAACTGTTTAAAAGTTAGTTGAGGGCGCTAGTTGCGCCTATCGATCAGGATGGAGGTCGATACCGGCAGGTGCCGATCTCACCAACATAAATGATGCTTGTTGCATTATTCTTTCTTTCTTTCTTTCTTTCTTTCTTTCTTTCTTTCCTTCTTTCTTCGAATGAGCCAACTATGGACTACGTAGGTTTACCAAAATGGTTTCAGCTTGATGAGTTGGGATTGGTTTCACGTTCTTAAGAGTCTTCTTCCTAGCCCACATCTCCTTCATTTTCTGAATTTGTAGTTGTTTAGCTGCTTTGGTCTCTACCCTTTCTTAAGTTTAATCTGTGGGTCTTCTTTTAACATTTTCCGGAAAACTTGTCTGTCTTGTATAAGGGATTCAGAGATGTTAAAAGGTTTGTAGATCTTGTTTAAATTGCTGGTACCACAGTGATGTTGTTTTCTTGCAGGAGCTGGCTCTGTTGATTACACTAGTCAATTCGATTTAATGGTGCTCGGGTACTTGGAATGGCATGAGGGTGGTGCTCACAGTCCTAAAAAGGTTGAGAATGCCTGATCTGAAGGTAAGTGGACTATCCAACTGAAGGCAATTTTCTATTCTTGAAGATCTTGCGGCGTAACGTAGCGTATTAAATCACGTACCATGCCCGCGATGGGCAGCTGCAGCAAGTCCGTAGATCAGAGGTTTGAATTCCGGCGCAGACAATAGCTATCCTGTATATCAGTGGTTTTCCCCGATCTTTTCCCACACTCCTTTCAGGTAATTTTATAATAACTGCGAACTCAAATCAAAATAGTCGCTAAATATCCGTCTAAATTTTTTAAATTTTTGCTGATATTTAAAGCCCAAACAGTCGCAAAATCCATGCCTAAACAACCGTATAATAACCTTTATAGTGCCAGGGACGGATATATCGGCCACATTATGCACACATTTTTTTAAAATATTAAATTCCCAGCCGCATAGTGCTATCATTATTGTAACCAAGGCAACGCGGGAATTAATCTCTCTATTGAATATATCGATGTTCCATGAATAATTCGATTCATAATACGTAATCTTTGAACATGCTGCAATCAGCTAACATTCCACGCTTATTATCATTTAAAGTCGTGTTTATTTACGTTCTTGCTCTGGACTAATTGAGATAGATCCTCTTTGAACGAAGAGGATATAAATAAGATTTTTATAAAGGATACTATTTAGGTTACGTAGGTTGTAAAAATTAGACTGTATGAAAATTTCAAATTTACATGTTGTAAAATGTAGGCTAAAGTGTTTTTAATGAAACAAATGGATCATGGAATTAATTATTTCGAATCTAATATGTTTAAAATAGATATACCTGCTACGAAAAAAGTATCAACAGATTATTTTTATCAAACATTTAACTTCACTAAGTTTGGATTGGGATTTGTTATTAACATAACCAGTCATAATAGCTTGGCATCGAAAGGGTTACATTTTAAAATGTATTATAATAAAAATTGGCAGCACTGAGTAGAATAAGAATATGCGTAGGATATGAAGAGGAAGGAGCTGCCATTTATTAGAAAGAAGAAGATTGGAGAGTGGCAGTGTTAAAGTCTCTGACATGAAGTGAAAAGAGGAATGAGGAAATAATACTATAAATAGAATGCCTCTGACAGTGCTGTGTGGAGGAGGAGACGTGTTGTCGATAGCGCTCTCTGCAGCATAAGAAATGAGCGTGTCTCCATCAATCAGACAACATTCGTTCTACGTGCATATGTTCCCGGAGGCTGTGAAATTCCATATTAGTAATATCCACATGGGATTTAATAGGTATATTTCTTAGAAATGCCAGATTAGTCCCAGGGCACTCACCCCATCCCTACATCCAACACACACCTGTACAGTCACCGCAGAAATACAGGTTATCAGACAAGTTCAAGACACTATCAAATACACAGAGCTGATAAGAAAGATGTCTCAAGAAATACATAAGGCTACAGATGAAGCAGTGAATTGGTTAAACTCGTTGGACATCCATTTGTAATGCTTGTATCTTCTTCCCTGTCAGAACTTTTGTACATTTTGTTTATACTAGCAATTAAGTTTTTCACCTTATTTGTAACATATGTATCCTTTATGCCATACCAAATAATAATAATAATTATTATTATTAATTTATTTAGAAGAGTACAGGAATAGTTCCTAACGAATTGTGAGTTAGTCAAACTCAATTTTTCACAGCTCATGTATGATTAGATCTCTTCCCCTTCAAGAATCCTGATCCTAAGTCACTAAAACATCAAAAAGCAATAACAGTCACCATTCTAGGTAATGTAAGATATTTACCGTATTGTATAATATATAACTCTTAGAATTACTACGCCAATCAATAAAGACTTAGAAAAATCAATTCAATTGTTGAACATCTATTCAATTGTTGTATATGTTTCGGTCTGCGGTGAGACCATCTTAAGCAATTCTCTTATATTGTACTGTAAGTAAATTATAAATACAGTAATTATAATAATAATGTTATTGGTTTTACGTCCCTTTTAAGTACTGTGGATTTTAGAGACGCTGGGTACCGGAATTTTGCCCCGAAGGGGATCTTTACTTTGGCAGTAAATCTACTGTCACGGCTCCCTTGCATTTGTGCACCCTCAAATGCCAACTGGCTACGCTAGGATTCAATCCTGCAACCTTGGGCACAGAAGACGAGAATGTTACCTCTGAGCCACGCAGCCAGTCTATAAAAATAATTAATTTAAACCTAAAAGTGTTAGTTAAAATGTAATAAAATGAATTATTTTATAAATAAATAACGTGGTGGTCTCTAAAGACACAATTCAGCTGTGATGCAACTTAATTATGCATTCAACTGGCCATTGGCTCTATGAAATATTGTTATTATTTTTGGGATTATTCTTATTCTCAGTAATCTTCTTTTTTCGTTTTGCCCACTTGCGGACCTCGTTTGAAGTTCTTGACGTGGGTTGATAGTATTTTCCTCTTATTGTCCTCATAAAATCTCCTCATGAACTCGCTATGCCCCTTCTTACGTTCTTCCGTCCATTCTTCTCAGTTTTGCCTCACGAGGCTGAGTTTACCCCGTTCAAGCCCTCAGACCAGAATTAAGTTTCTTGGCAGAGACGGGAATCGCACCCGGGCTTCCGCGGTGACATATGTTGGTAAAACGCCATATTCACGCAAAGAGTGATGTTTGTGCTTGACGAAGGGACTGAGTGGAAGAAAGGCAGGATGTGTATTTTCTTCACACGACTGCAGGTATTCATTTAAATTGGTAGTATAACGTTTGTAAATAATCTGTTCCATCTGAACCATAATCGATAGATATCCATTGGGATTCTCCAGAATGGGTAATATTTCAATAATCCTCCTAAACTACGATCCATGGCAAGCATTGGTACAATACGTATTATATTGTAGGCTATTGCATATCTTCTTCTTTTTTTAGGTTGGACAGGAAAGTCAAAAACAATACAAAAACACTTCGTTCCTCCATCACAGAGCTACTCATCTGCACGGTTGATCCAGCCCTCAGTGACAGGGCCGGGTACGCTCGATTAATATATCGCCCACTGCTGCAGAAAGCCACATTTCATTTCCCATTTTTTATGTATTTTGCTGTCATTTCTGTATTTCGTTCATATTCATGTGTAGTGCGCTCTCGAAACTGATGTTCAGCTGTTTGTTTATAACAGGCACATCCTCCACATTTTGGCGAGGTTTCCAATTTGTTCTACAAGTGCTTTGAAAGTGTTTCAGAGAACACATCCTCCTTTCAGCCCTGTTTCTGAACAACAACCATACCAGTGTGTTATCCAGGTACACCGGTTACGTGCTTGCCGAGGTGGGTGAGTGGTTAACAAGTCGGTCCACTAACCCCAAGCTTGCAGGTTCGCTCCACACCGTGGTAAGTGATTTTTGAAAGGCGGCAAAATTATGACACGCATTTCTGTGCCAATTCGGCATTCAAAACTCTGGGATTTGTTATTAGGACAACTAAAGAGTTTACGCTCATTAAAGCCGTCGATCATCTATTCAAAATCTTGGTCCGTAGCAAGTTAGAATATGCTTCAGTTATTTGGCATCCGTAATATAAATCACTGGAAGCGAGCCTCGAAAAAGTTCAAAAATGTTTTTAAGGTACTTATATTACAAAGACAACAATATATCTGTATTTAAAGCAAATAAATCATATACTCAACTACTGGATGAATTCAACTACATTAGCTTGGCAGCAAGGCGCGAAAACTTACAGCAGGTGTTTTTGTACAAAACAGTTATTGGAATGTTGGACAACAGTGGCTTCTTGCAGCAGATTCATTTCAATGCCAGAGCAGGAAATTGGCGAAATCGAGATCTCTTATCTTGCAAAATACCAAAAACAGTATATTATAAAAATTCACCATTATTAATAATGTTTTTGATGTGCAATAAACTTGCCTAAATCAGCAATAGTTTAGACTTCAGCTCTGCATTACCAGTATATACAGTATTAAGGTTTCAAGAGCTACAATTCTTACATTGTCAATGAATAAATTGTAAATGTTAGCAACTACCGGTGTGGAATGTAATCTGTAATTTTGTCTGTATGTGTAAATATGCATAGTACTTAAGTTATATCTGAGCTATAGTGTGACTTATGTACCATTGTCAAATATTCTTCTAAAACTTCTTTCCATTTTTGTTTGTAATATAGACCTAGTATGTATTTTTTCGTTTGTTAAATCTGTAACAATTCAATACCGTGCAATGTACGCCTTCTGTAATTGGAGCCTAAGCTCTGTTGAAGGTATAAATAAATAAATAAATTAGTAAATAAATACGATGTTGGCATGTCAAAGTACCCATTTGAATTTAATAAGCCGTGTTCATAATGGCAAAATAAATCTCGGGGGTTTCCGCCAACACATAGTTCCTCATTTCTCTACTAGAAAGCACTATAGTGTTCATGGAGCTTGGTTATCTAACCTCCTTGACTTTGAAGGAACAACGAAATTTGACATGCAAGCTACCCTCTGGTTGTCAAATAAGAAAGCTTGCACCCGGCGACCGAGGCCATACGATATTATTATTATTATTATTATTACCGGTTATATTTCAATAAATAACGTATGACTCAGCTATGTTTCTAGGTTTATGCCGTGTCTAGTGTGGGGTTTCGCCTAGCACAAGCTGGCTCATTAGCGGGGTTTTAGTGTCACACACAAGACACGGCATGAACCTAGAAAATGGCTGAGTTTTAGGTAGATTTCATTAGAAAGCTAACTATAGCAATGGGTACCATGTTTCGACTTCCGGAAAATGTCGACATATCTTCGCGTTTCACATCCCCCAGACCCCAAAACCACCGTCAGTTCAAAAGTTTATATATAATTTATGTATGTATAGGCCTATATGTATATATATATATATGCATATCAGTTTCTTGTGGACACGATAACTGTCGTAATTTTGCACCAATCTCTCTAAAGTTTTTACCGAATATGTATTCCTATAAAATCTCGGTAGAGTTCGTTACTGGGCTAAATCGGTCAAAGAGGGAGAAAATGGGGGGCTTTTTTCGAAAAAGTGAAATATTGCCATAACTCTCTTAATATGTGAAATATCGAATCCGTTCCAAGTTCATACTATGTGTCGGATAAAGCCCAAAAATTTATGTTTGAAGAGTTTTTTATAGCACCAACCAAAGGGGTGGGAAAAAGTGGGTTTTTCGGGAAACATTAATCATATCTCTCTTAATAGGCACAATATCAAAACCGTGCAAAATGGACAATATTCCCCTAATAATTACCTGAAATTTTTGTCTGAAAGAATTTTTGATATGACCCACCATTATGCCAAGGGATGAGAAAAATGATTTCGGAACTATAAGAAAATGCCAAGAGCTATCAGTGGTTGCCATGGCAACACTACTAAATTGATGAGGGATGAGCCATCAGACGTTGCCATGACGACGCACTTGCACGAGATCAGATTCAAATTTCCATCTGACTAAGTGTGAAGCGGCTTCGGTGACGTAACTGGTAGCATGCTGAACTTCTACGCCCAAGGTCGCTGGTTCAAAGCTGGCCAAAGTTTTCGGATTTTCTAAGAGCGCTAAAAATCCCTCACTATGCTTTCCTTTGGAGGGGAAGTTCCAACGTTAGTAGCGAGTTGCTGGTTGCTGTGGCATCTAGTAGCCAAGTTCACAGCTAGGTGTCGTTGACGGTAGTATCTGGTAGCAACATTAGGAACTACTGCTTGAAATTGACCGTCTGCAGTCCTTACCTGAATTACAGACTAATACAGCCATCACAATTCACACCGTTTATCAGACAGATTCTACACTCACCAAAAGTACACGGGGTTACATGACCGCGTTGTTGCAGCCCCTAAACTGAGGAACCAACCAAAATCTCCGCGTGAGATATAATTTTGCGTGAAGTAGTAACAGACCGTTACATAGTAGTTACACATCAGTGTCGAAACCTTGCATAAGGACAGTGTGACCACAAGTATAAAAATGGACTCCAAATGACAAGAAGGTTACCGTCATTATAAGACAATAAAATGTTTAAAATATGGATAAAATGACGAAAAACAAAGTTAATTAATCTCCAATTATAAAATACTTTCTCGCAATAAATGAGGTCTGATCCTTCAACGAAAACCTCCATATTCTGCCTATTTTCGCCTATCCCCAAGTTTGTCCGGTGAAATCTACCTCCGCCTTCCGGCGTGCCGAGAGGACTTTTAATTCCTTGGCCGTGAAAGCCAATATACCAACTTCTTTGGAAGCCTTTATAGGGAGGTGAAAGTCTGCTTGAGCTTTTATCTCTCACAGCAAAGAAGTGCAGGTGCGCTTCATAAGAAGGGAGGCAGCGCGCAGTTCGCTACTCCTGTGGGGGTCCGGACACGGACACCAAAAGCCCGCTGATGAGCCAGCTTGGTGTTCTAGGTGAAACCCCAAACAAGACACGAAATAAAACTAGAAAAATTGCTGAGTTTTAAATCCTTGGCCGTGATAGCCAATATACAAATACTGCTTTCTATCGTCATAGTCTATAGTCTCCAAACAGACTGATCACTTTCTGACAAAACCAAATGGTTCGTACCAATTATCTTACAGAAACTGAGAAGGATATTGTTGCATTTCTAGATAAGACTGAAATAAACAATCTCTTTGTTTATTCAATGATATACAGTACATAGATCAAACAAATACATCTACAATATTCAATATCTCATTAGTGTCATTTGTCTCGGAATAAACAATTATAATAGGCCCTCTTCTCTTGACGATCTGGTTCTATAGTTCATAATAACACCACAACTACAAATCCAAAGCCGCAGTAGCCATCTTGCACGTCATAGTAAAGCTTCTTTCCTTCTGCGTTTCAGCTTCAGACGCCATCTTGCATGTTACCTATATCAAGTCTGTTGCGCATCCATTATGATACCTTCTCCATAGTTTATTTTCTCCACGCTAACAAATCAGGGTGCAGATAATAGGATACTAATACAAGTACAACCATGAATTTTCTTAGGAATGTTCTTACAGATGTCCTTCATGTGTCCTAACCAGATATCAAGTTGTTAATTATTTTAAAGGGCTGTGCCATGCAGTCCCGTGGATTTGTGTGCATATGTGTGTAGAATTTGTCTGATAAACTGTGTCACTGTGAAGTCTGTACTAGTGTGTTTCTTTGCAATTGAGGTAGGATTTGGATAGGAAGCGGCTGTGGCCTCAGGTGAGGTGGTTATCGTACTCACATCATCTCAGTTTTCCCTCACGGGACTGAGTAGAACTTGTTCCAGCCCTCAGACCAGAATTAAATTTCTTAGCAGAGCCGGGAATCGAACTCAAACCTCCGTGGTGACAACCAAGAATGTTAGCTACTACGCAACGAGGTGGTCCCTCTAAATTCATACAAAACGAAGTTAGGTTGGGGAATATTGGGCTTGATGCTAATGGAGCTTAGAATATGTTGCTTGAGTCTTCAGCTGTTTGACTGGTTAGATGCAGCCTCCATGCCTCCCTGTCCTGAGCTAATCGTTTCATCTCTACATAGTTACCCCACCCTACATCCGAGGCAATCTGTTTAACATATTGTAACCTTGGTCTACCCCTACAGTTCTTGTCCTCGACCCTTCCTTCCATTACTAAGCTTGCTATTCCTGGGTGTCTTAGTATTTGTCCTACCAATCTATCTCTTCTCTTCATTAACAGTCGCCAGAAACATCTCTCCTCTTCCACTCGTCTTAATACCTCTTCGTTTGTCACCCTATCTACCCATCTGATCTTCATCATTTTCCTGTAACACCACATTTCAAACGCCTCAATTTTCTTCTTTTCTGCTGCACCAATAGTCGAAGTTTCACTTCCATAGAGTGTCACGCTCCAGACAAAGGCTTTCAAAAAAGACTTCCTAATACCTAAATCTATATTTGATGTCAACAGATTCCTTTTCTGTAGAAATGCTTTCCTTGCCTGAGCCAACCTACTTTTAGGTAGATTTCATTAGAAAGCTAACTATTGCAATGGGTCCCATGTTTCGACTTCCGGGAAAATTTCGACATATCTTCCTGTTTCACATCCCCCAGACCCCTAAACCACCATCAGTTCAAAAGTTTATATATAATTTATGTATGTATTGTACCCATGTGAATAATTTCCATAGAAAACATGCTTCTGCCTCCAGCTAGCATCAGTCCTCAGGCGTGTACCGTTCACCCACTGAGCAGTTGCATATTTTTGATCTGAGACTAAAAGGTATCAACTCTACAATAATAAGGCACAACTCTATTCTAAAGACTTTAATTGAGCTCTAAATCATGGCTTCGCACAGACAAAAACACAATCCCAACAATAAAACACAAAACAATGCAAAACTTATACCTTCAATCCACTATTATTCGCATTTTATCCTCGCAAATCCAAATGATTATTGATTCATTTACCATGAGATTAACATGAAATTCCTTCTCAAGTGCGCTGATGCACTGGTAAAATACACATACAACTGTACATACAATCTTACGTCACCTATTGTGACCACTTTGATTTCACAATCTAGTTGTTTATTCTCAACACATTTTACTTTACATTATGCGCACAATTATGTTCTGTATTTCTCTTCCCACCAAAATTCTCTACCATGCATTAACCAATTTATGAGTTGCACATCAGATTTACTTGCAACTCCACTGTTACTTGTAATTCTACCCCTTTATGTAGTTCCACTGTATGCCGTAATGAGTTCAATTTCATAATGATTCCGTTACCGCTGTGTCGGGTGGGATTTTATGCTACCCTTGCGTGGGCGTAGCGTGTGACATCTGGAATCCACCTTCGGAAATAGGTGACAATGTCAGTATAAAAATGCAACTCTTAACATCTCATAAGTTCGCCAAGTATTAAGATATCAGAATAATCCTTAAATATCAATGTGTTTCAAACCACACAAATTCATTATACAATACTAAAATAATTATTTTATAACAAACAGGGTTTCAAAGTCTTTCCACTCTAAATGTCACCCTCCAAGCCTGGGTAGTTTAAAGCCTCTTCCCCTGGCCCTTCCTGTATACAATGGGTCCGCAGTGGGCGGTAACACAACAATTGTTACCCCCTTCTTGCCCTTTTTCCTTTTATTTCCAAGCAGTAGCACGTGGCTTCAAATACAATAGTGCCATCTCAATGACCTGCACAACACATATGATCTAACTCAACTGTATGCAAGACGGAATATGGATTTGTTTAAGCATTTATTTCTATCCTTAGGATATCAATAGCTGGCCTCAACAGGTCCATTTACATTCATAAGAAGGAACGGGATTCATCAAACACATGTCGAATTGGGAGAGCCGGCATCTTTTTGTTAAAGAACACGGTCAGGCACCACTTCCTGCCGTCCAAATTCACTCCCAGGAGCTGAATTTATTCACAATAGCTAGTTCTCGGTCGATATCAGGTGTCATGCTGAGGTGTTCATTGTTATCCTCCCATGCACCACTGGATTCGAACCCGGAACATTTCATAGCAATACTCAGAGCTAGGGTTTCCTTCACTAAATACGCTCTGGCAACAATAATACCTCTGTATGCCCTTGGCTATACGAGATTTCACACGTCGATTAGACTACCTGGCTCCCATGACCATTGTGATATGATCCCGTCCTTTAATTAGTAAAATAATCTCTATCAATTACTCTTATAAGCTTATTCATCAAGCTGAGATTCAATTCACTATTTATTTATTTATTTATTTATCGTATGGCTTTTAGTGCCGGGAGTGTCCGAGGACATGTTCGGCTCGCCTGAGTCTGTAGCTGCTTCTAGCGGACACCCTAAAGGGCGAGCTACAAGTCCGTTCAATTTCAAGTAGTTCCATCTTTCGCCACCAGATATCAATGATACCTAGTGGTGAACGTTGGAACTTTGATAGAGCGTTCTGACGAAATCTAACCTAACAAATTTTGCTTTACACAAGTTTAGTCTGTGAAAGGATCTTTAACATGCCATAAATCTATGACATGGGACCGCCGGCTTTACTTCCCCTCCGAAGGAAGGCATACTGAAGGATTTTTAACGCTCTTAAAAAATCCGACGACTTCGGCCGGGTTTGAACCCGCTATCTTGGGCATAGCAGTTCAGCATGCTACCGACTACGCCACCGAAGCCGCTATTAAACCCTTCCAGTTCCTATTCTTGCATATTTCTTTATCCATTATAATAATATACTCTGATATTAAATTCCTTTGCTTAGCCCATCACGTAATACTACTGCTTGGATACACAAGTATTCCAACTTAACACATTTATTTTGTTTACAGCCATTCTCCCTGATGTGTATTCATTTATTCTCATTATTATTATTATTATTATTACTGACATAAATTTCCCCTATACCGACACAACGTAACCGTATTTATATAATCAATATCCGAACATCCGTGTTCGTTTCGTTAACTTTCCATTTAACTCGATTGCCATTTTTACATTAGTGGTAACGATCTATCGACTCAATGATGTACAAAGACATCTCAATTTGACTAAAATCAACACAACATTAATATCTGAAGGTTCTACCTCCCAAAATTGACTCTTATTGGCATATTCTACAATTTTGACATCACTCAACATACAGTGGACTACATTCACTACAAAATCATGGTTTTGGGTACTTACATTGGCTAATATGGTGGCTTCGACCATACATTTTCTCCCTTAATGCCTGCCATCATTTGCAAATTAGCAAGGCATTATTTCACTTTTCACACACATTTCACATAATTTTTGCATTACAAAACACACTGCACTTTGCTTCTCCATGTCGAAGCTGTCGCTTCCTTTTTCACAAAACACGTTATATCAATTATTACACTGGTAATTTTACATATATTTAAATGACCATCACTAAAATCACACGATCACTAAGTACATTTTTTAATGGTTGACTATTCCTTGCAGAATTTCATAAATGCAGGCGTTGAAGATCTGTCCTTCACGAATATCCCGCATCTCGTTCGAAAGTCTCGATACTCTGCCTGACGATTCCTAGCGGTCCCCAATCTGTCTATCAATTGCTATCCTTGGATGATTTCCCGATATAGCATAGATATGCTTCCACATCGTCCTGAGCATTAATTACAGTGGTATCCCTGCGAAATTTCATCACTCGTATAACAAAGTTTATACCTGCGCCGTTCGACATCCTATTATTATGTCTAACCAATAGCTTATATATTGCACTCGTCCATTGTACATTGTACTTGTACAATTACCACTTTCAATTGTCCTTCGGCCGAACTTACAGTCCCCCTGAATGATCTGCTTATAACAAAACATTGGACAGTTCCACTTACATTATTATGATACCACATAATATCTCCTCGTCATGAGGTACGATTTCCCTAATATGGCATTGTCTTAACTTGTACCCCACACGGTACATTTACTGCGTACTCAATAGTAGTCACTTGTACTGCCGACTATAAAAGTATGGCACGACTATCCTTATTAATTGTTCTTAATTAGTGCGATATACTGCATGTTGATTATGTTGATGAGCACTCAACATACTAAAGTGCGCGCGTCCCCCCCCCCCCCCCTCCTGGACTCCGGCAACGTGCGCTCCGCACTAGAGTATGGTTCAACTGACTTCGACTGCTTGCTCCACTGACCTTATATCTGTTTGGAGACGAAAAATAGGTCTAAAATTTCCTTGGAGCTTCATCTCCTCTATCCGTGCTTCTCTGGTCTTGAAGTAACGTTTTCCTGGTCTAGTTTGCCTCGCTGATCACATATCCGCCTGTGTGTCCGAGGATCGATCGGCCAATTAATTAATATTAATTGCCTCTGCCAGCTCGTCCCCACGCCTCGTCATTGGTTTTTCCCCGAAGACATGGTCAGATTCTGGCGCTGGCCTCATTCCCTCAGTGTCATTGCGCGTTACATTAAATCTGCCTCGATTTCAATGTTTGACGGCTTGACAATTAGCCTCATGGCAATACATTCACATAGGTGCAATCCTCATGTCTCTGAGTTACTCCATTCCCGAGTAATCATTAAATTATTCTGGCATCTTCTCACCCCACTGGACATCTCCTTATGTGTCGGGGATTCACTTGCCCATATATTACTGTCCTGCCTTGTCTCAAACAGCATAAATAGATCCTAGTGACTGGCATGGCTCCACGAAACCATGCCTTTATTCCAGGCTCATTTGCAATCTGTCAAGAGTTCCAACGCTCTGCACTAAGTCCAGGATTGTATGCCTCCTACAGCCCAATACTGCCGTATTCTGCTAATATTTTCTACATTATATTAACAAATAATGTCAGACGTTGTTCATATCACAACAGTGATTTAATGTGTCCTTTCTCTAGGGGTTTTTATACCTTAAAATCCCTCAAAAGATCTTTTGTTCGTTTCTTGCTGGTATCTCTAGTCTGTTCTCATTTATCCCAGAGGTCCAGGTTCGACAACAGTCAGCCTAATACCGTTGGGTTCAGTATATATATATGTATAGATATCAGTTTCTTGTGGACACGATAACTGCCGTAATTTTGCACCAATCACTTTGAATTTTTTACATAACATGTATCCCCTTAAAATATCGGTCGAGTTCGTTAATGGGCTAAATCGGTCAAAGGGGGTGAATATGGGAGACTTTTTTCGAAAAATTGAAATATCGCTATAACTCTCTTAATATCTGAAATATTGAATCCATTCCAAGTTCATACTATGTGTCGGATAAGGCCCTAAAATTTATGTTTGAAATGTTCTTTTATAGCACCAACCATTGACCAAAGGGGTGAGAAAAAGTGGGTTTTTCGGGAAACATTAATCATATCTCTGTTAATAGGCACAATATCAAAACCGTACAAAATGGACAATATTCCTCCAATAATTACCTAAACCTTTTGTCTGAAAGAATTTTCGATATGACCCACCATTACTCCACGGGGTGAGCAAAATGATTTAAATTATAAGAAAATGCCAAGTGCCAAGAGAGGTTGCCATGACAACATTACTTTTAATTGATAAGGGATGAGCCATCAGCAGTAGCTATGACAACGCCACTGCACCAGATCACATTCAGTTTTCCATCTGTCTGTGGGAAGCGACTTCGGTATCGGAACTGGAAGCATGCTGAACTTCTATGCCCAAGGTCGCGGGTTCAAACCCGTCGGAAGTCGTCGGATTTACTAAGAGCGCTAAAAAAAACCTGAGTATGCTTTCCTTCGGAGGGGAAGTTCCAACGTTCGTTGCGAGTTGAAGGTTCCGGTGGCATCTAGTAGCCAAGTTCACAGCTAGGTGTCGTTGATGGTAGTATTTTTAATTATGTAGCCTATAGGTAGATTTCATCAGAAAGCTAACTATTGCCATGGGTGCCATGTTTCGACATCCGGAAAATTTCGACATATCTTCGCGTTTCACATCCCCCAGACCCCCAAACCTCCATCAGTTCAAAAGTTTTTATATATATATATATATATATATATATATATATATATGCATATATATCAGTTTCTTGTGGACACGATAACTGCCGTAATTTTGCACTGATCACTTTGAATGTTTTACATAATATGTAACCCCTTAAAATATCGGTCGAGTTCGTTAATGGGCAAAATAGGTTGAAGGGGGTGAAAATGTTTTTTTTTTCTTCGAAAAAGTGAAATATCGCTATAACTCTCTTAATACGTGAAATATCGAATCCATTCAAAGGTCATAATATGTGTCGGATAAGTGCCAAAAATTTATGTTTGAAAAGTTTTTGATGGCACCGAACATTGACCAAAGGGGTGGAAAAAAGTGATTTTTTCGGGAAACATTAATCATATCTCTCTTAATAGGCACAATATCAAAACCGTACAAAATGGAAAATATTTCCCTAATAATTACCTAAAACTTCGCCTGAAAGAATTTTTGATCTGACCTATCATTACGCCAAGGGATGAGAAAAATGATTTCGGAATTAAAGAACATGCCAAGTGCCATCAGAGGTTACCATGGCAACGCTTCTAGCTATCAGAGGTTGCCAAGCCAACGCCATTGCACGAGATCACATTCATTTTTCCATCTGACTGTAGGAAGCGGCTAACTGGTAGCATGCTGAACTTATATGCCCAAGGTCACTGGTTCAAAGCCGGCCAATGCCGTCTGATTTTCTAAGAGCGCTAAAAACCCCTCAGCATGCTTTCCTTTGGAAGAGAAGTTCCAACGTTCGTTGCAAGTTGCTGGTTGAGGTGGCATCTAGTAGCCAAGTTCACAGCTAGGTGTCGTTGACGTTAGTATATGTTACAAAATTAGGAACTACTACTTAAAATTGACCGTCTGCAGACCTTACCTGAATTACAGACTAATACAGTCATCACAATTAACACCGTTTATCAGATTCTACACACACCTAATATACACGGGGTTACATGACCACGTTGTCGCAGCCCCTAAACTGAGGAACCAACACAAATCTCTGCGGGAAATAAAATTTTGCGTGAAGAAGTAACAGACTGTCAGATAATTACACATCACTTCCAAACCTTGCATAAGGACAGTGTGATAACAAGTATAAAAAGTCCTCTCGGCACGCCGGAAGGCGGAGGTAGATTTCATCGGGCAAACTTGGGGATAGGCGAAAATAGGCAGAATGTGTACGTTTTCGTAGAAGGATCAGACCTCATTTATTGCGAGAAAGTATTTTATAATTGGAGCTTAATTAACTTTGTTTTTCGTTATTTTATGCATATTTTAAACATTGTATTGTCTTATGGGGACGGTAACCTTCTTGTCATTTGGGGTACATTTTTATACTTGTGGTCACACTGTCCTTATGCAAGGTTTCGACACTGATGTGTAACTATGTAACGGTCTGTTACTTCTTCACGCAAAATTATATCTCCCGCAGAGATTTTGGTTGGTTCCTCAGTTTAGGGACTGCGACAACGCCGTCATGTAACCCCGTCTACTTTGGGTGAGTGTAGAATCTGTCTGATAAACAGTGTGAATTGTGATGGCTGTATTAGTCTGTAATTCAGGTAAGGACCACAGACGGTCAATTTCAAGCAGTACTTCCTAATGTTGCTACCATATACTACCGTCAACGACACCTAGCTGTGAACTTGGCTACGAGATGCCACCGCAACCAGCAACTCGCAACGAACGCTGGATCTTCCCCACCAAAGGAAAGCATACTGAGGGATTTTTAGCGCTCTTAGAAAATCCGACGACATCGGCCGGCTTTGAACCCGCGAACTCGGGCTTAGAAGTTCAGCATACTACCAGTTACGTCACCGAGGCCGCTTCTCACTTAGTCAGATGGAAAGCTGAGTGTTATCGCGTGGAAGTGCGTTGTCATGGCAACGTCTGATGGCTCATCCCTCATCAATTTAGTAGTGTTGTCATGGCAACCTCTGATAGCTCTTGGCATTTTCTTATTATTCCGAGGGGCGTGGTGGCTCAGCGGTCTAGCTGTATGCCTCTCCCCAAGGCGGACCGGGTTCGATTCCCGGTCAATGCATGTGAGATTTTCGATGCGAAATGCCATGTCCTGTGGTTCGGATTCCACGTAAAACGGAGGTCCCGTGGCTTATGATCGCGAGATTAACGGTCACGTTAAACTACAAGCTTCCTTTATTATTCCGAAATCATTTTTCTCATCCCTTGGCGTAATGGTGGGTCATATCAAAAATTCTTTCAGACAAAAGTTTTAGGTAATTATTAGGGGAATATTGTCCATTTTGTGCGGTTTTGAAATTGTGCCTATTAAGAGAGATATGATTAATGTTTCCCGAAAAACCCACTTTTTCCCACCCCTATGGTAAATGGTTGGTGCTATCAAAAAACTCTTCAAACATAAATTTTGGGCCTTATTCAACACATACTACCAGTATGAATAGATTCTATATTTCAAATATTAAGAGAGTTATGGCGATATTTCACTTTTTCGAAAAAAGAACCCCGTTTTCACCCCCGTCGACCGATTGTGCCCATTAACGAACTCGACCGATATTTTATAGGGATACATATTATGTAAAAAATTCAAATTGATTGGTGCAAAATTGCGGTAGTTATCGTGTCCACAAGAAAGTGATATATGTATATATATATATATACATATATATATAAACATATATATACATATATATACATATATATACATAAATTATATATAAACTTTTTAACTGATGGAGGTTTTGGGGTCTAGGGGATGTGAAACGTGAAGATATGTCGAAATTTTCCGGAAGTCGAAACATGGTACCCATTGCAATAGTTAGCTTTCTAATGAAATCTACCTAAAATGAACCCCAAATGACAAGAAGGTTGCCATCCCCATAAGACAATAAAATGATAAAAATATGCATACAAAAACGAAAAAAAAAGTTAATTAACCCTAAATGTAAAATACTTTCTTGCAATGAATGAGGTCTGATCCTCCTACGAAAACCTGCATATTTTGCCTATTATAGCCTATCCCCTAGTTTGCCCGGTGAAATAAACCTTCGCCTTCTGGCGTGCCAAGAGGACTTTTTATATCCTCCTTGCTTCGTGCATCACTGGTTATTTTGTTTCCTAAGTAACAGAAGTCTCCTACTTCCTTCAGCTTTTCACCCGCCAATTTGATGTCCATAGAGGTTTCTGATTTCTTTCGGCTGCATTCCAATATTTTTGTTTTACATTTATTTCAGTAGCGATTTAGTATTGGAGGCAAGATTCCTCAAATTGATGTATCTCCCGTCTAATACGCAGTAATTCACTTTGACACGGTATGCTGCATGCATTGTCTTCCAATTACCACACGTAATTGACGTGTACACATATCGATACACATTAGCGTCCATTGAAGACAATTGATCGAGTAGGGAAGGATGAACATCAGCCTGGCAGGTAATGGACTAAATTAGGTTCACAGAAATTTCTAATTGGTTTATTTAGTCGGCAAGTTCTTCAATTGATCTATCATAATCATATACGATATAAAACGCTAAGGTGTATGTTTCACAAAGCTCAAGCTTTTAAACCAGAGTTAGAAGGTCCGGTTTGTACCACAATCATCTAAATCGCCTCATTGTACAGGAAATATCTTGTATTTCCTGAAAAGTCAAAGGAAATATATTTCCTTGTTTATAAAGTGCGTTTATCCACATAACCAAACCGCCGAATAGACTGGACGTTTAAAGTCAAACCACTCTCAAATGAAAATGGATGTTTATGTATCTTATTGAATTGCATGGTTATTAATCATTTAGATACGACGTTCTTTCCCCCGAATTTGATGTTTAAAATGATCGGCAAACTTTTACCGCGTTGGAAGCGGTTCAGTGTTACCTTTGTGAATAAAATTTAAACACTTTTCAGTCAGTCAACACGATTGTACCTGAATTGTAATGGCTGTTAATCCTAAACGGTGAAAAAGACTACATGAGATTAATTAATACACTTGGATGACCTCTATCGATTGTCAAGTCATCATAGGATTCCTTACACTCTTTAATCTATGTCTACGAATATGTGGGTTAAGATATATACAATATGTACTGTACACTATTTTAGTTACTGAAGTTTGTTTTAAACATGCGTAACCTGTCAGGCTTTTCAGTATTATGTCAGTTTTTTATAATGTCCGTGGCTATTGTCCTTCTAGTGTACGTGTTTAGTGTGATAATCTGTAGGGGTTAGTAAATGGTCAGGTTGGTATTCTGACTTGGTTATTTGGGCGATGTGGTGCTCGTTCTCATTCAGCTCCCGTCACAATTCACTATCCGATGTGAAATCGGAAACCACATTACCGTATGCTATAAAATTGACACGTCACGCAAGTTTACAATAAACGTCTGTAACTAAAATAGTGTATATAAGTATAGAGAATGTCTCATAAGTAATGTCGTTTCTTAAAGAAAATTTTATTTGGAAAGTTTCTGACAAGAAATTTAACTATTCTTCTAAGTAGATTGTATGGTCTTGAGCCATCTTTCAGCGAGGTTTCTTATCCCGCAACGGTACCAGTCTCTGGGTTTTGATGCGAAGAATTCGGCGTGACCCACTCCCACAGCTTCAATGTTTTCGAAATTTCTTCCACGCTATAAATGGGCCATGGATCGAAAAAAGATGGTAATCTGAAGGCGGGAGATCAGGACTATATGTTGGAAGTGGTAGCAGTTTGACTCCTTCCAATTCCTGAATTTATGAGTTTAACTAATGCCGGGTATCTCTGACTCAAGTTTTCATGAACTCGTTCCAGTTGTTGAGATTAAAGATCCGCATTGACTGCACGCCCGTTGGAACAAACGGAACAAACTCCCAGTGAATAACTCCTTCAAAATTCCACCTCACACTCAACATCACTTTGGGGCCGAACCGATCCTTTTTAACGATGGAAGGAAGAAGGAAGATGGTAGTTTTATGTGACCGTTAATCTCGAGATCATGAGCCACGGGGTTTTTGCGATAACTTTGGCAGGTTAACGGGGACTGAGCCACTTTTTCGAGCCATCAGCGTCGTAGTAATTTTTCATTACATGTGACAATTATCTTGACATATCTACTATCCATGGGGTTACCAATAAGCTGACGACAGATTTCCACTCTACGTTGAGCCTGTTCAGGGGTCGATTCATGAGGTACGGCTTCCATGTTTCTTAATCTGGCGATGTATGGCAATCTTTTTAGCCTACTTTCGATTTTTGCAAAAAATGAAAGTAGACTTATGAGATCAACACAGGGCGAAAAAAGTGTTTCTGTCTGTGTGTGTGTATGTGTGTGTGTGAGTCTGTGTGTGTGTGTGTGTGTGAGTGTGTGTACTCTGAATGTCTGTCCCCCCCTATCAATTCGAACACGGTGAATGCGAATTGAACGAAATTTGGTACAAAGGTAGCACTAGCAAAGGACACCTCAGTGTCATGTTTTATATCGCCGCCATCTTTACTAAAACTGAATGGCGGCCACTCAAACGTTCAAAACGTAAAATCAAATAACGACTAACCAAATCATCCGATCTCTACCAAAATTGGTAACAACATACCTTCGTATAGGATGCGTCTTGTGACCAAACTACAAGGTCGTCCGCCATACCATTTCAGGATGGCGGCCGTGCGAATTATGCAAACTTTATAATCCATATCATGGGACCCACCAGTTCCGATTATCGAGCCGAGAATCGTTTTAACTGTTCTAAAGGAAGAGGCACGTTCGAAATTAAAAGTTTATTTTGTAATACTATAGTGCAGACGTGATTTTAAAAAGCTGAGCTGATTCACTAATAAGACAAGATGGCAGCGGATATCTTGTGCCTGACTTATATTTCACTAATTTGAGTATTGCATGCAATATAGCGTACTGTACAAAATAAATAAACTTTGTATGAAATGCTTTATATATAAACAATATACTCCAGTGATGAAATCGTTTAGTATAAATCATTATTTGCTAACAAGTTCTATGTAAGTCATTTTATATAGAACGATATTCGTTGACACAATTAGCTCAGTGGTAGAGCGTCAGCCTATCGCTCAAATGCCTATGGTTCAAACCCGATCAGAGCTAGGTTTTTTGTTTGAAATGTTATATGTTTATTGTTTTGTAATGACTCAGATGTTTTAAAATTAAGCGTTATATTGTGCATATTATGGTGTAAAATATATATTTAATTAAAACATAATTCGCCAGCAGATTTACTCGAGACATCTAGCTGCCAAAAAGGTAACTAGATTAACTTCCAGATTTTATTGAAAAGTTTCTTCTTCTGGCCGCTAGAATGCACTCGCTCTGTTAGGACACGGCCGACTGAATACGAGCTGCGCATTCAGTCGGCCGTGGTTAGGATTATATTGTTCGATATTTCACCACTAGATGGTACGACTAGTCTACGAGGGGCTCCATTGATTACTACACCATTGGCATTCTATGCGCATCGAATTTGAAGAATGACAAGATGATACTACGATACATTTTTACTTTTTATTTTAAAGGGTTTGTAACAGCCTATTTTGCGTTACTTGAAAATGTTATTTGAAGTAAAGAACAAAACGATTTCACATAGTAGGTGTTAGTTCAGGTTATTAATTACTACTTTTATTTGAGGCAAATAGCAATCGAAAATATCCACATAGTTTGTATACACACGTCTCTGTAGGGTCATGGAAAGATTTGTTAATTCAATTAGGGTTGTGAAAGCCATGCACAACCAGACGTGTAAATACATGCCTCAACTCAAAGTTGGATGTTGCCCACGGCAGGTCGTATATGTAATAATAATAATAATAATAATAATAATGTTATTGGTTTTACATCCCTTTTAACTACTGCTGCTTTTAGAGACACCGGGGTGCCGGAATTTTGGCCCGAAGGGGATCTTTAACGTGCCAGTAAATGTACTGACACGGCTTCCTCGCATTTGTGCACCCTCAAATGCCAGCTGACTGCGCCAGGATACGAACCTGCAACCTAGGGCCCAGCAAGCGAGAACGTTACCGCTGAGCCACGCAGCCAGTCCGGTCGATTATGTCTCCAGATCCATAACATTCTTGATATACTTCTTATCATTCTTTCTTCAATGATGGTAGCAGTTTTTATCTAGGTTGTGGCGTTTGGTAGAGGTAAATCGTTTCTAAGGTCTTCAACAAAGAATAGTTCTATTATACTCTTTGATAATAACGAGTTATAACTATACTCATACATTTAGGAGAAAGTAGGCTATATGTTCTTTACTGAACATCTTGTTTGATGATACATTCTCGCAATATACGCAATTATAGTCATGGACTCCTGTAAATAGTATTGGGGAAGCAAAGAAAACCAATTATCTTATTATATAATCTTATTATATAATACACTAAGGTGTATATTTCACAAAACTCAAGCTCCTAAATCAGAGGGAGTTAGAAGGTGTGGTTTGTAACACAATCTTCCAAATCGTCTCAATAGTACAGGAAAAATCTTGCATTTCTTGAACAGTCAACGGAAATATATGTATTTGTTTATAAAGTGCTTTTAAACAAATAAAAAAAGACGATAGCCCTGGTAAAACGGAGTCTCGTCCAGCCCGTATAGCACTAGCGCTGGGCGGGTAGTCTGTACACATGGGGCGCAAACAACCCATTATGCGAGAGTTCCAGCACGGGTCTGCTAGTATCTTATAATACACTAAACTTAAATGCAATATTACTTATAAGACATCGTAATATCTTAACTCACATATTCGTTGACATAGGTTAATGGTCTGAGTGAAAAAGATCCGATGATGGTCACTTGGCGATCGAAACTGATCATACGAGTGTATTAATGAATCTCATGTCATTTTTTCAGGTTAAGAGAATAACACCCATTACAATTTGGGTTGACCGACTGAAAAGCTTTCAATTTTTTTTAGAGGAGTTGTAATTATCTTGTATTTATACACAGGTATCAAGTATCCTTGTGATGATTGTCATCCTGGGCAAGCTGTGGATTATGTGATATGATATCCCCTTTAGTTCATAAGCAGTTGATTACCCTCGTGAAGCGATTTTCCACAAGTTTAAGAAATGTAATTTTAGAAAGTAGCGAGCGTTTTATGATTGAAATTTCCTGCCATCTCTGGTAGTTTCCAAGTCTCTCTCTCCCCCCTTGGGTGGTGTACTCCCTCGCCACCCCCATCCACATTTGAGCCTCTCCGCTCCTCTTCCTCAGCTCGCAAATTGGGCGTCATTTGCTAACCGCTTTCATAAATCCATGTAGACTCAACTGGTTCGCTGGTTAGAGGAAACGAAGGGTCACAAGTCGTCAGGGGATCGCTTCAAGCGTGTGTGCCAAGAAGTGAAATACAGTCGAATCTCTACACGATATTCATTGTGCTTATACATAATACATTCATGGCGCCCAGCTTCCGCCATTCAAATTTGGCTATAACTTTTTCATTTCTATTTTTTTTTCACTCGTATGCTACCATTTTCCCGTAGCAGTTCTTATTGACGTTAAGGAGGCAGATGCAGCAATTCTTAGTGCATCGTGCTTTAAAGAGAGATTTTACACGTGACCCTGAGGCGAAGAGTATTTCAAACCTGTAGTGGTTAAAATCTGTTATGAACAATTTATGTCCGCTAAGCCACGCACTTGCGACATGGATATGTTCATGGGCAGGGGTGAAACCAAAATTTGCGTGATACAAAATGTGTGACGGTCTACCGCGTGCCGTATCCCTAAGCGGGCGCACGCAGATATTACTCCCCGCATCTCATTGTTGCCTCTTTCTGGCGAGAACTAGGAGCACATAACACTTCGATAATTCATTGCACAGTTGTAGACTAACTTGTTCAGTGTGAACATGTCGTCCACTGAAAGTATGAGACGTTACTTGTTCTGAATTTGTACTTGTCACCGCAATTTGAATGCAATGTGTGTAAACAACGTCATAAAGAAACTGGTTTACAGACCTATCCTCATGCAAATTGTGAGTAGTGTAAACACGTGCTCGCCAGTAATATAACCTTGTTAGAAAGGTTAACAGGTATTCATCATCTAGATCTGAATAACATATCCATGATTTAATGTCCCTCAGTGTAGTGGAGTGATTTTTACTTTTTGTTTGACCTATACGGTTTTCATGTCTTACTGCGCTTTTTGACCTGAGAAATGAACGACCTACTGCTATTTGTTGAAACAAGGGTATTTCTGTGTGAGATAACATGGGTGGAGTTGGCAATTAACGAAAACACAGGAAATATCTATAATAATAATAATAATAATAATAATAATAATAATAATAATTATAATAATAATAAATAGAAGTAATGACAAATCCTGAGGAAGAACCTTGGAAGACGTGACCAGGAGACCGTATAAAAACGAACTCTTCCAGCACATTGAGAGGAAAACAGACACCACTCGGAAAAGGAGGATTCAATTTTACGACCACATAACACGCTTGAGCTCGCAGAGACAGACCAACAAGATATTTTCCTACTTTGTTAAGAAGAAAACCAAGCAACCCTAGCTCATCGATGTTGAAAATGACCTCCAGGAACGTGCACCTCTCCAGAGAAGACTTCGAGCATACAATAACTTCCCAAAAAGGCCAAAATTGAAAACCGGGAAGAAGTGGACTGATGAAAGAAAGGAGACTCACAGAACGCGAAAGCGAGAATATTGGGTAAGAGTTAAAACTCTAGGGTGCAAACGGTTGAAGTAACGTGGTCCACAGCAGGCCGAAACGAAGAAAGAAGGAGGAGTAATGGGTCAAACTAAATTAAATGCGAAGAGCTGCTTCAAGTATTCCCTACATATTTAGCTTCGCACAATGTCTCCTCTCTAGAGTTGGCCCACATAAATGTGGGTCAAAATTCCACCACAGATGTTTACCGTGTGATCCAGTGCAACCTTTGAGGTATATTTTTTAGCGATATTCGCAAGTTTGCTCTTACAATGTTCACTTTTGGATATCTACGGTACTCAATTGTAACTCAATGCAACAGCAATGAAGAACGGCTTAAATCTCAATTATCTCGTTCTTGATGATAATCGATATGCGCACAATATACAGTGTGGTCCACCCGCCCCTTATTATTTAGTTTTATGAAACCCAACTAACACTGCATTTCTCCCGATGGTCGATATTGCTCTGCCCTCTGACTGTGTGACAGCAATGTAATTGGGTCATGGGTCTAGCAAAGCAAAACCGACCTTAAACTTTTCCCCGCCAAATACTATGGCCCATTCTACTAACATATGACTTATTGCTCCTTGAAATAACACGCATAACACGTAATACGATCGAATTAATAGCTTACGCCACGTGATCTGTAATAGTAGAAAGTTAAATCAACACCATAAACCGTGATTGAAGACTTTGAAATGGACTTAAACGTTTGAGGTGGGACGGCTACAGTAACTAAAGCACGTTTAGCGTACAGTGTCGATCATGTGTTCGTGGCTGCGAGGGTTAAAGCCTGACCGTATGTGCTGGGCGCGAGCAGGTAGAATGCTGCATCGAATCCAGTAGCCGGCATACTTTTTTGATCGAAAGCCCACATTCCATTTTAGTCGGGATGTAACTACATTGCCACATTTATTGCCTTACGACGTATTTCTGTGAAGAGTACGTTGAATTTTGATGATTTATAAAGAAAATACGATCGAATTGGTACGATATGCCACGTGACCTGTAATGGCAGAAAATTTAAAAACTGGCATGAATATTAACATAACATATCGAAGTGTTGCTCCGGAGGTCCGGGTTCGATTCCCAGCTCTGCCAAGAAATGTAATACTTGTCTGAGGGCTGAAATAGGGTACACGTAGCCTCGTGAAACAAATATGAGAAGAAGTGGGTTTGATTCCCAACTCAGCCACCCTGGAAATGGTTTTCCGTGGTTTCCCACTTCTAGTCCGGTCAAATTCCGGGACGGATTCTATCTTAAGGCCACGGCCGCCTCCTTCCCAATCCTTAATTGCAAATATACACATCATTAAAGCCCGCAATAATTCAGGTTATCAAAAAATTCTACACACACACCCAAGTACACGGGCCTAAAGGACCGCGATGTTCTAGCCCCTCAAATGAAACAAAACAACAACATATCGAAGGATATTCAGATCGCCTGGGCTTGCATCGAAGTATACGTATTCCTTAGAAATTCCCATGGTATTATTAGCATACTTTCGATTTTTGCAAAAAATGAAAGTAAACTTATGAGATCTACACAGGGCCAAAAATTGTGTGTCTGTCTGAGTGTGTGTAACTGTGTGTCTGTGTGTGTGAGTGTGTGTACTCTGAATGTCTGCCCCTTCTATCAATTCGAACCCGGTGAAACCGAATTGAACGAAATTTGGTACAGAGGTAGCACTAGCGTAGAACACTTCAGTGTCATGTTTTATATCGCCACCATCTTGACGGAAACGTAATGGTGGCCACCCAAATGTTCAAAGCTTAAATCAAATTACGACTAACTTAATCATCCGATCCCTACTAAATTTTGCAACAACATATACTTGTATGGCGAGCGTCATTGTACTGAGCTACAAGGTCATCAGCCCATTAGATTGCAGATGACGGCCATGTATGTGTGAAAATCGATTCCTCCTATCTTTTCAAACACGGTGGAACCGAATGGAACGAAGTTTGGTACAGTGGTAGCACTAGCAAAGGCCACCTCAGTGTCTCGTTTTATATCGACGCCATCTTGACTGAAACGGAATGGCGGCCACCCAAATGTTAAAAGCTTAAATCAAATTACGACCAACCTAATCATTTGATCTCTACCAAATTTTTCAACAAAATACCTTTTTGTGCGAAGCATCTTTTGACTGAACTACAAGATCATCAGCCCAATTGTTTGCAGATAGCGGCCATGTATGTGTGCAAATCGATTCCCCACATCAAGTCAAACACGGTGAAACCGAATTGAATACAATTTTTTACAGAGGTAGCACTAGCAAAGGGCACATCATATTCATGTATAATATCCGTATAGCACGTTGTATTTCAAGAAGCTACTACAACCAACATTCAATTATACTCCTTGAAAAGGACAAAGAGTTATAACAATACCCATGCATTTAGGAGAAAGTAGGCAATACGTTCTATACCGTACATCTTGTTTTGTTATTAAATTTTAACAAAAAGTCATAGCATATCTTTAGGCCCGTATCACACGACACTCGCTGGCAAGGAAGCTGCTGTGATCGCTTGATACAAAATCCTGTATGATTCTGTTCTCTTCGTCAGTACACCTGCTTGTATGACCGAAGTGGATCACTCGCCAGCATTTTGTACGCTAAGTTGTATGAAATAATACCGAAGGGCTGTCGTTTTAGGGCATTATTTGCAGTTCTGTCGCCTTATTAACGTAAAGCGGTCGCGAAATTTGCCTTAAGTAAAATAGAAAACATGCCAAGTACTGAATGAATGCATTCCAATCAATATTTAAGACCTAACTGTAATAATTGATTATTTTACCATACGCGTTAATAAGAAGCGCAATAAAAACCTCCAGAGTGTGTTGGAAATGTGTGCAAGTGTTGTTGCGTCCGCTCGCTCTTTCGAAGATCCCGGGTTCAAGACTATCCAACAGCAGATTTTTAAAATTCTTCTTAACTATTTTATTATACCCTCCCTACCTCGTACGGCAAGATTTCAACTTGATTTGTTCACATTATCTACGAAGACGATAGGGAAAGTTATTTTCTTGTCTCATTTAAATGGCTATTTTCCCTAAATACTGTTCATAACCATGGATGGATACTATTCGTTATAATTATTATTTTTAGTAGATTTTACCCTCAAGGTTAGGTTTTCCCACGGACTCAGCGAGGGATCCCATCATTACTGCCTCTACGGGCAGTGTCCTGGAGCTTGAACCATCTCGTCTGGGGGATACAACTGGGGTGGTGGGATCAGCACCTCGCCCAGGCGGCTTCACCTGCAAAGCAAACAGGGTCCTCTTGAGGGATGGGAAGGGAGGGGCGGATCGGGAGGGATAGGCAAGGAAGAGGGAAGGAGGTGGCCGTGGCCGTACGGTAGGTAACATCCCGGCATTTGCCTGAAGGCGAAGTGGGAAACCATGGAAAACCACTTTTGAGTATGACTGAGGTGGGAATCGAACTCCCTCTACTCATTTGGACCACCCGATGCTGAGTAGACCCCGTCCCAGTCCTCATACCACTTTTAAAATTTCGTGGCAGAGCCGGGAATCGAACCCAGGACATCCGGGGTGGCAGCTAATCACGCTGACCACTACGTAACGGAGGCGACTCTATTTGTGATAATTAGAATTTTAATATTTATAATAATATGACTTCTTCTTCTTCTCCTCTTAGTCGTTTACCCTCCAGGTTGGTGGAACCCACGGACTCAGCGAGGGAACTCACCACTACCGCCTCTACGGGCAGTGTCCTAGAGCTGGGTACATCTAATCGGAGTGGATTCAACTGGTGAGGTGTGATTGGCACCTCGCCCAGGCGGCCTCACCTGCAAAGCGAACAGGGGCCTCATGAGGGAAGGTAATGGATGGTCAGGATGGATAGTCAATGATGAGGGAAGGAGGCAGCCGTGGCCTTGAAGAAGGTACCATCCCGGCATTTGCCCGAAGATGGAGTGGGAACACACGGAAAACCACTCGAGGATGGCTGAGGCGGGAATCGAACCCCCTCTACTCATTTGGAACACCCGAGGCTGAGTAGACCCCATTCCAGTCCTCATACCACTTTTCAAATTTCGTGGCAGAGCCGGGAATCGAACCCATGACCTCCGGGGTGGCAGATAACCATGCTGACCGCTACGCGACGGAGGCGACATAATAATAATAATAATATTATGACACGTTCTGTAATTACTGCCTTGCTGCGAAGCTCAGCGGTAACGTTCTCGCTTGCTGTGCCCAAGGTTGCAGGTTCGTATCCTGGCGCAGTCAGCTGGCATTTGTGGGTGCGCAAATACTAGGGAGCCGTGTCAGTAGATTTACTGGCACGTTGAAGATCCCCTACGGAGCAAAATTCCGGCACCCCGGCGTATCTAAAAGCCAGAGCAGTTAAAAGGGACGTAAAACCAATAATGATATAATTATCTGTATTTACTGTATGTTTAGGGCAGATGTCCTCGTAGTTCCGCCCCTTAAACCCTCACTAACTATTATTGTAAGTGTACAGCAAGCGCTTTTCGCACAGACGCCGTTGAAAGAAATTATAGTTTCGGTCTGGTGTATTTCGTCGTGAGCCTACCCACATAACAAATCTATTTGTTATGTGGGTCGTCTGAGTGAGTCGGAGTTTTCCTTTAAACAAAGGTGTCAAAATTTAGAACACTTGCTACGTTGAATATACAGGATACCTTGCTTTCGTTCTACAGATCATTATGTCGTCGTCCAATCTGGCTGCGTACCATCGGATAAGTACGGTGCTTTTGAGGACCAAATAAAAATCTCTCGTTGGAACAGATAGATATGCGGCCATAATACTCCCACAATAAACGACATTAAGCCAAAAAAAATGTACTAGTTCAAGGTTTGAACCTACTACAATGCGACTTCCTTGACGCTATTCTAGCCATTCTTGATTTAGCCACCATAGCTACTTTTTTTTTATTAGCTCATTACAGAATTACAGAATTTTCAGAGATGATAAATACCATACTATTACATCACAAGAAATCCAGATAGTGTCCATATTTATCGTACAATTGTCCACTTTCACTTAGCTTCCAACGCTCTTTCTGCAGGTGATACCGGAGATCCAGGAACGAGAAATGTTGATCATTGTCCATCACGAAGTGTACATATTGGCCCATTATCCACACAATGGCAGTCTGTTTAATTTGGGGGAAGACGGTCATCGACAAACGAATCAACTTCCTGTCATCAAGGTCATCCGTGGGCACATTTAATAGTTGACATACTTTTCCCTTACACCACAGCCACGTGGAGGCAACTCGCGTGCATGATGTGAAGCGGTGTATCGCCGTATCAGTTTGACCACATATAGTACACCATGGGTAAGCTTCAAGACGGATGGTATATCGCCGTAGAGCGGTTGGGATGAGATCGTTGAGGAAGATAAGAACCTGGGAGTGTACAGCAGAAGAAATGGTCATAGCCTCAAAATTTTTCCAAACAGTGGGCCAATGGACGTAGAGGGTGGTGGCCTCGATTCGCGGTTTGGAGTGTACCACTTGCCGCAACATGTTATAAATACTTTTCGTCGTTGGAACAGTCCCGGAAGGCATTTGGCGAACAGTTTCCAGAAGGTGCTGTTGATGGTCCCTAAATATCTTCGGCAAAGCTCTATCACAACCACGGGCTGTGTTTCGAATATCTTTGTATAGCGCTTTCGTAAAAGTGTCATGTTGGGAAAGAATGGTGAAATCGTTCTTGCAAAGGAGTGCACGGCATTTTATGCCATGAGCTGTTAGCCCTAGCCCGCCTTGCCGAGATGGGAGATACAACTGTTCCCGTTGTACTCGGAACAAAAATCCTTGCCATAAAAACCAACCTGTATATTTTGCCAATTGGCTCTCAAACATTTTGGGAAGTGGGAAAAGTTGTGCGACATACCATATTTTAGAGAGCGCAAACACGATGAGGATCATGACCCGTTGCACTATATTGAGGTTTCTTTGACCAAATTGGATCAGCACTCCCCTAACTTTGGCAAGGACCTTAGTCCAGTTTGCTTGCACTGTGTCCAGAAGCGATTGCTTCCAGGTAATGCCAAGAATTTTCACCTCATTTACTATCCGGAACCAGGGCTGTTGGGTAATCACTGAGTTAGTATTGAGCGGAAGCAAAGCAGTTTTCTGGGGGTTTGATTGTGCTCCAGAGGCGATATGGTAGAGCTGAAGGGCGCTATCGATGTGGGAGATGTCTTCATTATTGCGGATCAATATTGATACGTCATCAGCATAGGCGCACATTCCAAAAACATGTGTGGACAGTTTGTAACCCTGTAGCTTCACCTGGGTAGTCCGAATGAACGGTTCAAGGCCAATGACAAAAAGTAGCATGGAAAGGGGACATCCTTGCCTAACTGATCGTTGTATTGGAATCAGAGGGGAAAGAAAACCATTGACGAGCACTCGAGACGTAGCATTACAATTTATCATACGAATGTAGTCAATAAGGATTTCAGGAAATTCAAAGTTTTGCAAGACCATGTACAAGTATTCATGACTGATGCGGTCGAAAGCTTTATCAAGATCTAAGGTGAGAAAACTCATTGGCTCAGTGGGGAGCATTTCGGCTTTTAGGTGTAGGTCCCGTAGTATCGCTAAGTTTGTTAACAGAGTTCTTCCAGGAATACTGCAACATTGTTCATTACCAATGATATCATGTAGAACAGTCTTCAATCGGCATGCAAGTACTTTGGTAAGGACTTTATAATCACTGCAGAGCAGAGTAACTGGTCGGAAGTCACCAACTGCCATGGGAGAGGATGTTTTTGGTATGAGGACTATGGTACCTTCGTGATGTGATTGACAAAGAGCACGACGTTGGAGAATGGTACGCAGGACATGACAAAATTCTTTGCCAATGAGAGGCCAGAAGTGTTTATACATTTCATATGGCAGTCCATCAATGCCAGGTGAGCGGTTGTTTGGGAGTTACTTAACCACAGAGTGAATCTCTTCATCCGTAATATCCGCGCTGAGCAGAGTTTTGTTGTCCGGAGATAGTTGGGTACTGCAAAATGAAAGCAATAGGGTCACCTGCTGTGGATCAATTTCAGCCTTAGCGTAGAACCGTTGATAAAATAATGATATTTCACTACGTATAGCGTAAGGGGAGGTGACGACACTTCCAGTACTGGTGCGGAGGCGGTGGATATATTTACGTTGCCGCTCCCGTTGTCCTTTGGCGATATGGTATACACTTGCACTTTCGTCCGGGAGCACTGTACGATCTTTTAAAGCCACGTTTATATGAGCGAGCGTTCGTTGCTGTAGGGACAGGAGCTTGGTTTTAACTTCCCGAATCTGCTCATATATACGCTCCCCAGCATCAGATCTTTGCTGGAGCTGGCGAAGAACTAGATAGTAAAATTCAACTGTATCCCGTCTTTCCCGACCTCGTTGGTAGGATATGTTCTTAAAGACGCGGCGGATCCCTGGTTTAACTAAAATAACCCACAAGTCTAAGCAGTCGCGAAATTTGCATTTTTGTTGGACCCATCGAGTCCAGTGTTGTCTGAAAATATCTTGGCATTCCTCCTCCAGTAACAGCGAGCAATTCAGCTTCCAATAACCTCTTCCTATGTGAAATATGGGCTGGGGGTAAGAGATTGTACATACGACAGCATGATGGTTAGTGAAACTGGCAGGTATCACTTCATATCGTCTAGGCTGGATAAGTTCCTGTGAAAAGTAGATGCGGTCAATTCGTGATGAGGAGTTGTGACTTATACAGGTGTAATGGGGCAGGGGCACCCTTAAACTATCCACAGCATCAATGAGGTGTAGGGAGTTAAGAAGGGTCCTGAGAGCCGGGTTGATACCTTGGTATGAACTAGTGGAATCCTCTGGGCGTTGAATACAATTGAAATCCCCTGCAAGAATAAGTTTTTCCTTAACGTCGTGCAGATGAGGCAGTATACTCTGTTGAAAGAACATTTTCCGTTCCACACGTTTATTGGACCCGGATGGGGCATATACATTTATCAGGGTGGTATTGTTTATGTGTCCAGATATTATGCGTCCTGATGGATGGCATAGCACACCTTCGAGTGGGATATCATGTCGTATGAGGAATCCGGTCCCTCTATTCGTATTACCGGTATTGATGTATTGTTTGTAGAAGGCAGATATTGGCAAACAGGGTATAGCAACTTCTTGAATGAAGGCAATGTCAATGTCTGCATCTCGAAGGAATCTCTCCAACAGTTGAAATTTCAGAGGGCATTCTATTACATTGATATTCACAGTGGCCACAGTGAGAAATTGCGCCATTAAGAAAAGTATTAAAGCTGTGCTAGACATACTGTGCCCGTTTAGACCGGAGTCCGCACGACCACATATGCATTTTACCAATAATCAGTCAGCACGAGAGTCAAAATATCCCGGAGCGCCAGATGGGTTAAAGCAAATCGCAAAAACGACATCAAATTTATAAAAAAATGCTTTACTGATTTTTGGCTCAATGCAACAATAAGGATAGAAGGAGATTTAATTGGGTGAAACACATCTGGTAAAATTATCTCAGTTTATTTAAAGTTAAAATCTGACTGCAAGAATGCTCAAAGCAGCATCATCCACGTGTGGCGATCCACACTCTTATTTACACACAATATACAGAAATCTTCCAAACACATTTGACAATCTCTTTGGACACACAAGTCCGATTGATAGTCCTGTGGACTGTGTTCCAAAATTATTAACATTTAATTCCAGTTCAAAATGAATTGTCCATACTGGAAATAACGTAGATCACTGTTTGACTATTTACATGCTATTAACACTCGTAGAATAAATGTTTATAGAATTTCTTAAACTTTCACTTGTTTTCCACTTTCAAAAAATATCTCGTCGAAAATATTATTATCATCATTGAAGCAACACAAATTATGAACACATATTAATAACATTTGAAAAGTATTTGACCATTGAGCATAGCATCGAAGAACTGTGCGAAGCACAACAATAATTAATTGTTCTTCTGACATTAAACATTCGAGAAGTGACTCGATTATGAACTTCAAGTTCCAAACAAAATACATGATTTGTGAATCATTAACTTGATCAACAAATGGTTGAACCATTCAACTATTAGATTATCCACTTGGAATCATTATTACAAAAATATTTATGTTTATGGCCATTTCTAGTAACTTTTACAACTTGCAATTCTTCGACAGAATGCGGAAATTAGAATTGTAGCTTTATAATGAATTCATTTAGTTCATGGCACTAGGATTGAAAATATCCTTCAAATTATTCGTGGTTAAAGAATTATTTTTAATTGGCAGTGGCCCATTCTACTATTTGTGTAAGAACACATTATTATAACAACAACGGCAAAGGTCTTCCTCTGAAGAAGAATAAACTACTATCATGACAAATCCGGGTTCTAGCAAAATCAAAGTCTAAATGGAATTCGTAAACAAGGTTGAAATAAGAACTGATGGTTTCAAGGAAATAACCTTCGGGTTATTCATACGACGAAATGTGTGGCTCCAATACTCCTACTATAAACCTGAGCCATCGAACCTGCTATTTGATTGATGCTCGAAAAAACCTTCATTCCTGCGACTTAAACATGCGCACCTGGGAATGGCATTCAACTACTCCACACACATAAATTATCTTCCCAAAATTTATACAATAAATCAAGCCTCTGCTTGTTATCAACACTGGAAGATTAATAAACTTACAAGTTTATTTTATTTTACCATTCAGTTCAACCCGTGACTTTACCATACTTATGAAAAGCTTTATTTCACTTTCGAGTGTATTTACGTCATGATTTTATATAAATACAAAAATATCCTATTTGATACAAATATCATTTGCTTCCCGTTTCATGCCTCTCCGTGTTATATGAAAAATGTACTTTACTCAATGCAAATATCAACTGTTCAACCAGAACTGACATGTTGGTTGAATGCGGGCTTGCGCTAACCACTCTCCTTCGGAAAATCTCCTGTTCCAGACTAGAAATGTTTAAACTACTTCATAGGCTCTTTCTCAATACAAATGATTATTATAAAATATAATATCCAAGAATTATTTAGAAAAATTATGAAAATTATTATTATTATTATTAGTGGATTATTATTATTATTATTATTATTATTATTATTATAATCATTTCAAATATGTTTAATTATCATCTCATTATGTGAGAATCCACATGTTCGAACCTTCGAATATGGAAAAAATATCCATTCCTCAACAAAAATAAATTTAACTTTTACAGTTACATCGGCTGATTACCGTGATTTCCCAAAAATATGAAAAATTCAAATAAATCTTCGAAATGCTCGGTCATCGATCCTAAACTGTTCTGAGTGCTGAAAATGCTCAGAATAACTCTAATAAGTCTTGCGTAAATCATTACAAGCTTTAAATACGACGAAAAAAATGTGTTGGTCATCTGCAGAAAAATAGTTTGTTCCAATTAGCTAGGCATAATATAATTCAAATGTGGCTTACATTTCTTGATGGTCTTGAAGTGTAGTAAACCTGGTCTATACCAGATTTATCCATCGACATGCCCTATCGGACAAGCACGTATAATCCTTGTATCGGCCGCCATTGTAGACCCACAAATCGTCTAGTCAGACATAGTGGTAGTATCTTTCGACGTTTGAATAAACTGTGGTTCCATTTTAATATGAGCTTCTATCAAAGCCATAACAGTTTGTTGAAATAGGGTCAGATCTAAGTGATCTCTTCTTAAATATGTCAGTTGTAACATAACTCACTGTAATCTCATCAGTACAAGAAAAACATTGACAGTCTAAGCAGTTAACGGCTGTTCTGAAGATCGTTCCCTGGGCATGGTTTATTAAAATCACCATCTGCCATGCGCTAGACAACCTGCAGTTTCCCTTGCGTAGACTAATGAACGCCACCGTTATAGACTAGTCTTCAGTGTACTGACAGATCGAAGTGGTCAACTAGTTACAAAATATGAAAACTGACTTGCAAATGGATTTAAACATCCAAGTATTAAGTTACTAATGGACTGTGACAAAATACTATTTTCTAGACAGAGTCTAGCATATGTCCTTTTTGGAAATATGAATATTTCCACCAATGTCTGTAGAAAAACAATCACCTCAGTGATTCTCCTCACCAGAAACTTACTAAGTTCCAACTCGTTTGCGCAGCACTTCTCGTGACTATCACGATTTGAACAGAACTTCTGCGTAGATGCGGCAACCATGTGCCTTGGCTCAGCGTAGACGCAACTTGCTCTGCAAGTGCTTGTGATGAAGTGAGCTAACCATGCCTCCTCCAGCTGGCTTTTATTCAAAACGGTCAGGGTCACGCGTCATCGCCTGATATCTAGAAATCCTCATATCTCTTGAATCCCTGGTCCGATTTACTTGATACTAATTGCGTTCTCTTTCATTTGGCCGTGCCAGTAATCTGATCCCAGTCTCAAGTCTCTGCTCCATAGTTAACTATTTAATCAATAATTAGCCTCCACCTCTGCTATGACTCGCTACGTCATTTGCCATCCAACTATCGGTAAAATCCTTCGAAATGCTTCGAGAAGCAATGTAGCGCGATATTCAAATATCTGAACTTTCAAAAGCGGCTGCAGCCTTTCCCTTGATATCTAGGTGTCTGAAACTTGGAATACCCATTCCTAGAGTTGGGCACATCCACCCCACACCTAGCAAAAAATAAAAATTGAAAAAAAATTATTTTTCCTATCTACACATTAAATCATCTGGTTCTTGAATAATAGATCTTCAAATTCGATGTATTGTAAGTTCCCACGATGTTACCAGTTCATGTATTAGCTACTTCATAGCTTCCATTATTGTTTACTTCCACAATACGATAGGGTCCAGCGTAAAGGCTTGCAAATTTCGAGTACACTCGATTTTGCACGTCATAGGGTGTAGGTCTTTTCACTAACACAAGGGTTCCTACTCGCAAGGGTCTGCGAAAACGTTTTCCTCTCACTCTGCGCTCTCTCTTCTCAGCTTGACTCCTCAACTTGTCTAAAGCTAGAGTTTCCCTCATCTGACGACTTGGTACAATCTCAGGTGGAATAGAGATGATTCGATCCCATAATCGTGTTGGTTTAATTCCATGATGTAGCAACATAGGAATCTGTCCAGTACTCTCATGAATAGTAGAGTTGATGGATTCGGATGCTAAAGAAAGAACATCCATCCATTTCCAATGCTCATTTGGACAATAGAGGCGGCAAAATTTTGCTATCTCAGCCATCACGCGTTCCGCTGGATTGCTCTCTGGATGTCTAATAGAACAAAACAATTGTCTAATCCCAAGATTATTCATGATGGTTCGAAACTCCAATGATGTAAATTGAGGTCCACGATCTGATAAAAGGAATTCCGGTTTGCCTGCTTCCGGAATCACGCTGTCTCTAATTCTCTTCGCACAATACTTTGCGTTGGCCTTCTGAATTGGATGTAACATGGTGTATTTACTGAAAACATCCATAGTCACCAAAATATATCGGTTACCTCTTTTAGACTTTGGGAGAGGACCATATAAATCGGTCGCGAAGATTTCGCAAGGCTTAGAAGGAATAATAGGCCTTGGTAATTCTCTCAGTAATCTGGAATTATGTTTACTCCTTTGGCATAAGTCGCATTCTCGAATAGTGTTTCTGACAGTTTGTCGCATTCGCTCCCACGAAAATTTCTCTTGAATCATGTTGACTGTCTTATCTACTCCAGCATGACCTGCGATTCTATGTGCCATCCAAATAATGGGTTTTTGCAATCGTGGAGGTATCACTACTCTCAGCTTCGTATGGTCGGGATCTGCAAACTTGTAGATTAAACCATCTAACATCATAAAATCTCTTGAAATTCTTTCAGTTTCCACAAAATCATCATCATTGGGATCCATGTTTCCTTGTAGAAAACGAAAAATGTTCCTAAGACGTCGGTCTCTCCTCTGGGATAAATGCAATAACCTTAACCTTCTCAAGGTATCTTCATCTTCCTGCGTCAGGTTAACTTGAAAAACCTTAGATATAGACTCCACTGTTCTACTCAACAAATCAGCTCCAACGTTCAACTTTCCAGAAGTGTGTTCAATAACTAGGTAGAATTGCTGAATAAAAAGTGACCATCTAGTTATTCTATCGCTGGCAAAGTTTGTTCTCAAAATGAACTCCAATGCGTGGTGATCAGTTCTCACAATGACTGAATGTCCAATCAACATTTTCTTCCACGACACCAAAGCGAATATTACAGCAAGTGCTTCTAACTCTGTGGTGTAATAATTCCTCTCTGATGGACGAAGTTTCCTGCTAATGAACGCCAGGTAATGTCTCTTGTGGTCTTCATATTCTTGAAGTAGAATAGCTCCAATCCCTACGGTGGATGCATCAGATTCTATGATGAAATTCTTGGTAAAGTCAGGATACTCCAATTTCACACTGTTTACCAATAACCTCTTGGCATCTTGAAATGACTGTTCACAATCTTTATCCCATTTCCATTTATTTCCTTTCTTTAACAACTCCTGCAATGGCGCAACTGTCTTGGTGAAGTTCGGACAATGCCCTGCAAAGAATTGGCATGTCCCGAGAAAACTGCGGACATTCTTCACTCTAGTAGGTCTAGGGAAATTTGCAATTGCTTGTATCTTCGTCTCATTGGGACGGTATCCTTCTCCATCCAAAATGTCACCCAAAAATTTTATTTCCTTTCGAAAGAACTGACATTTTCGAAGGTTTACTTTGAAGTTCGCTTTTCTCAAATCTGCGAATAACATTTGAAGATGTAGCAAATGTTCCTCCTTAGTCTCGGACGCAATCAAGATATCATCAATATAACGAATTGCTATCTCTTTTACTTCAGGACTCAAATTTTGTTCCAGTGCTCTGATCAAAACGGATCCAGATGTTTTAACTCCAAATGGTAGACGGCGGAATACATATGTCTGCTGGTCAAACATAAATCCTGTAAACTTCTTAGAATCTGCACTAAGCCTAATATGATGGTAGGACGAAGTGAGATCAATATTAGAGAACCAGACCTTGCCTTGGAATTTCCTCAACAGTTCCCTAATGATTGGTGGTCTGTCATACTCTGGCAGTAATCTTGAATTCAAATTTCGCGCGTCTAAACATAGCCTCAGACTTCCATCTTGTTTAGACACTACTGCTAATGGATTGACATAAGATGTAGTATACTTTTCAATCACATTGTTGCTTTCCATTTCCTTGATAAGCACTTTTACTCTTTCTCGATGCTTTTCTTCTACTGGATACAATTTAGCATGAAAAGGTGCATCATCATTTACACGAATATGATATTCAAAATCCTTAATTTCACCAGGCTTAATGTCAAAAATATCTTGATACTCTTCCAAAATTTTCCCTAACTCTGGGGACTCCTTCTCAGTGTAGACTTCTCTTCCTTCAGCTTCATGAAAAATCAGAGACCATTGAGCATCTCCCTCGATGTCTTCCTCTTCTTTTCCCTCGAAGTTAATCTCTTCGGTATTCTTGAATCTAATCGTCTCTGTCTTCATATCTATCACTGCTTGGTATTTCTGAATGAAATCTGCTCCCAATATCATGTCGAAAGCCATGTCCTTCATTACAACAAATACATGTCGGAAATCATGTCCTCCAATCTTAATACATAAGTATAATTGTGTTTTACACAGAGATATTTTATTGGGTATTATTCCTTGGATCTTAATTCCTGATACTGGAATTTCCTCTAAATTCTCTTTGAGCTTCCACAGAATATAAAGCTTCTCACTCACCAGACAAAGCATAGCCCCAGTATCGATCAAAGTATCGACAGGCATACCGAATACTTCGCATGAAATGATCGGCATTCTAATTCTGGTACCCATTTCTTTTCGTTCGTCATTCTGTTGAATTAAGTCATCATCCTCTGCTTGCCATTTAATAATTCTGGAAGTGAAAGTGTTCAAAATTCTATCTTCTACTGTGAATTCGAAGTTTTTTTTTCATTACCATTCCCCCGGGATTGTTGTGTTCCCGATGGACCTGGATTATTGGGCCTCTGCTCCACAAATTGCAAGTTATCTTGGTGTCTTGCTTCCAAATTTTTCCTCGTCTCCTTGTTAAACTCTTCATTGGACTGACGAGTATCTACATTCCCTCTGTTGTTGTAGTTATTTCTACCATAGGATCTTCTTTCCTGGTACCTTCCTTGAGTATCACGTGGTCTTCTCCATCGAGTGTTGTATCGATTACCACCATCCGGTCTCACATATGGTTTGTAACTGTATCTGTTACTGTATTGGTTCCATCCTCTCTTATTCGGATCTTCCCTCGGCGATTTCTCTTCTCGCTCCTCTCGAATCTTTCGAGGTGTCTGAGAATAACTATCAGCCATAACAGCATACACAGCGTTGTTACACTTTACTCCCTTCTGATGGAAGAATTGAGCGTTTGTATGATCCAGCTTCTGTAATACTTCATCAAATTGTTCCATATTGTAGATATCAGCAGCGATCAAAGTCCTCTGGACGTCTGCTGGAAATTGACGTATCAATGCAGTAATCAACTCGTTATCTGGCATCGGCGGATCTAAATGTTGGAGTTTAGACAGCTGTCCAGAAAAGTACGTAGAGTATCGAGTAGGTTGTGACGTCGAGAATCTCTTCGAATATAACTCTGCTCTAACTTGCTGTTGGGTTTCAGGGGACCAAAACTTCTTCAATAGCCCACGAGAAAACTCCTCAAAAGTAGTTAGAGTGGATCTAAATGCTCTAAACCACAAAAGTGCAGGACCTTCCAAGAACTTCCCTATCACTCGGATCTGTCTTTCTTTAGGGATCTTAGAATCTTTCAGGTAATCACCTGCTTCTCTCAAAAATTCCACGGGTGTTACAGAATCTCGCCCTGAAAATTTAGAAGGCTTATCTTCTATATTCTTAAATACAGTTATGGGGTTGGATTGAAATACTGTCCTGACCTCATCCTGTCTATCAGTCTCTCTAGCTCCTCCTAGATTTATCTGTATCTGTTCCTTTCCCCTTACATTCGGCATTTTCAACAGATGATCAGACTGTTTCTCATCCTTTATTTGAGTTTTCATAGCCTCAAGTTCCTTCTGGTTTTCTTCTGCCATCTTCTTGATTGCTTCAGTCTCTTTACAATTGTCTTTAACATCAATGGATATCTGGTTCATAACAGCCTCATGACTTTTCAATGACCCTGTCATATCTGATATGTCCTTCTGAGTTGCTTGAATATCCTTGGCAATTACTTCAATATGGGATGACAAAGATTCCCTAATCTCCTTGATTCCCTCTTGATTCTCCAGCTTGAGTGTGTCTTTAATTTCATTGACAACTGTGGTCTTGATTTCAGTTTGCAATTCACTAATCACACCTTCTCTTATTTCTCCCATGACAAGTTCCTTGAATTGTTCCGTTAAACGTTGAACAACTAGAATTCCCATCTCGTTACTCTCCTTCTTCACTCTGACTTCCAGGTTGACCATGTCTTCACCAACTTTCCTAAGACCATGTTCTATCCTATCAGCTAAGCTTTGGGATCGAAGATCGGCATCGCGAAATTTATCGTCCATTAAACTAGCGTTAGTAGCTAATGAAGTTTCGAGCTCATGTGTTTTATCGCATAATTTATTCATTTTACTTTCAAGTGTCATTTTCAAAATTTCAGAATTCTCTTTAAATTTACTTTCCATTGAATTAAATTTACTATTCAAATTTTCTTTCAAATTACTTTTTAAAGAATCAGAATTTTCTTTAAGTTTATCATTCAAACTTTCTTTAAGTTTATTTTCTAAAGAATCAGAATTGTCATTAAGTTTATTTTCTAAAAAATCAGAATTTTCTTTAAGTTTTTCATCTAAACTTTCTTTCAAGTTATCTTTTAACCTACTTTCTAAAGAATCAGAATTTTCTTTAAGTTTCTTTTCCAAAGCCTCAGTATTTTCTTTCATAATGGCTGCTACACGCAGTCCAGCCTCTTTTGAACTCTCCTCCAAACTCCTCATCATCCTCATCATTTCTTCCATAATTTCAATTATTATTCAAAACTTAGGGGTATACAACAGTGGCAAACACAAGCTTATAACTAGAACAAGAAATATGAATAGCTAATTGGAACACTATAATAAAATGAGATTTGTCCCAATATCGACGTGATGGAAAAACAAAGTCTTTAATTTTACGAATTACATTTACCACAATATCACAAGAAAAAATATGCAAGTTCTCAAATATCCTCCACCTGGATTCTAATAATGTGTATGTCCAGTCATCGAACGTTTACTACTGAATTTACTTGACGCCCTAATGGTTAAGCCATTATCAAAAATAATCAAACCCATTCTAATTATTAACCAAGTTAAATTTTTAATTTTCCCCACTAATTGGGTTTCCTACTAATTTATTCATCCAAACCAGACATCTCTCAACTCCCAAAATATTTCTATAAAAATTATCACAATTTCAAATCGGCATGCGATTGACCATGTCTAAATCGGGACCCACGTTCGAAGTCATTTCTCTCTCTATCTTATTTTATGTGCCCGTTTAGACCGGAGTCCGCACGACCACATATGCATTTTACCAATAATCAGTCAGCACGAGAGTCAAAATATCCCGGAGCGCCAGATGGGTTAAAGCAAATCGCAAAAACGACATCAAATTTATAAAAAAAATGCTTTACTGATTTTGGCTCAATGCAACAATAAGGATAGAAGGAGATTTAATTGGGTGAAACACATCTGGTAAAATTATCTCAGTTTATTTAAAGTTAAAATCTGACTGCAAGAATGCTCAAAGCAGCATCATCCACGTGTGGCGATCCACACTCTTATTTACACACAATATACAGAAATCTTCCAAACACATTTGACAATCTCTTTGGACACACAAGTCCGATTGATAGTCCTGTGGACTGTGTTCCAAAATTATTAACATTTAATTCCAGTTCAAAATGAATTGTCCATACTGGAAATAACGTAGATCACTGTTTGACTATTTACATGATATTAACACTCGTAGAATAAATGTTTATAGAATTTCTTAAACTTTCACTTGTTTTCCAGTTTCAAAAAATATCTCGTCGAAAATATTATTATCATCATTGAAGCAACACAAATTATGAACACATATTAATAACATTTGAAAAGTATTTGACCATTGAGCATAGCATCGAAGAACTGTGCGAAGCACAACAATAATTAATTGTTCTTCTGACATTAAACATTCGAGAAGTGACTCGATTATGAACTTCAAGTTCCAAACAAAATACATGATTTCTGAATCATTAACTTGATCAACAAACGGTTGAACCATTCAACTATTAGATTATCCACTTGGAATCATTATTACAAAAATATTTATATTTATGGCCATTTCTAGTAACTTTTACAACTTGCAATTCTTCGACAGAATGCGGAAATTAGAATTGTAGCTTTATAATGAATTCATTTAGTTCATGGCACTAGGATTGAAAATATCCTTCAAATTATTCGTGGTTAAAGAATTATTTTTAATTGGCAGTGGCCCATTCTACTATTTGTGTAAGAACACATTATTATAACAACAACGGCAAAGGTCTTCCTCTGAAGAAGAATAAACTACTATCATGACAAATCCGGGTTCTAGCAAAATCAAAGTCTAAATGGAATTCGTAAACAAGATTGAAATAAGAACTGATGGTTTCAAGGAAATAACCTTCGGGTTATTCATACGACGAAATGTGTGGCTCCAATACTCCTACTATAAACCTGAGCCATCGAACCTGCTATTTGATTGATGCTCGAAAAAACCTTCATTCCTGCGACTTAAACATGCGCACCTGGGAATGGCATTCAACTACTCCACACACATAAATTATCTTCACAAAATTTATACAATAAATCAAGCCTCTGCTTGTTATCAACACTGGAAGATTAATAAACTTACAAGTTTATTTTATTTTACCACTCAGTTCAACCCGTGACTTTACCATACTTATGAAAAGCTTTATTTCACTTTTGAGTGGAATTTTATATAAATACAAAAATATCCTATTTGATACAAATATCATTTGCTTCTCGTTTCATGCCTCTCCGTGTTATATGAAAAATGTACTTTACTCAATGCAAATATCAACTGTTCAACCAGAACTGACATGTTGGTTGAATGCGGGCTTGCGCTAACCACTCTCCTTCGGAAAATCTCCTGTTCCAGACTAGAAATGTTTAAACTACTTCATAGGCTCTTTCTCAATACATATGATTATTATAAAATATAATATCCAAGAATTATTTAGAAAAATTATGAAAATTATTATTATTATTATTAGTGGATTATTATTATTATTATTATTATTATTATTATTATTATTATTATTATTATTATAATCATTTCAAATATGTTTAATTATCATCTCATTATGTGAGAATCCACATGTTCGAACCTTCGAATATGGAAAAAATATCCATTCCTCAACAAAAATAAATTTAACTTTTACAGTTACATCGGCTGATTACCGTGATTTCCCAAAAATATGAACAATTCAAATAAATCTTCGAAATGCTCGGTCATCGATCCTAAACTGTTCTGAGTGCTGAAAATGCTCAGAATAACTCTAATAAGTCTTGCGTAAATCATTACAAGCTTTAAATACGACGAAAAAAAATGTGTTGGTCATCTGCAGAAAAATAGTTTGTTCCAATTAGCTAGGCATAATATAATTCAAATGTGGCTTACATTTCTTGATGGTCTTGAAGTGTAGTAAACCTGGTCTATACCAGATTTATCCATCGACATGCCCTATCGGACAAGCACGTATAATCCTTGTATCGGCCGCCATTGTAGACCCACAAATCGTCTAGTCAGACATAGTGGTAGTATCTTTCGACGTTTGAATAAACTGTGGTTCCATTTTAATATGAGCTTCTATCAAAGCCATAACAGTTTGTTGAAATAGGGTCAGATCTAAGTGATCTCTTCTTAAATATGTCAGTTGTAACATAACTCACTGTAATCTCATCAGTACAAGAAAAACATTGACAGTCTAAGCAGTTAACGGCTGTTCTGAAGATCGTTCCCTGGGCATGGTTTATTAAAATCACCATCTGCCATGCGCTAGACAACCTGCAGTTTCCCTTGCGTAGACTAATGAACGCCACCGTTATAGACTAGTCTTCAGTGTACTGACAGATCGAAGTGGTCAACTAGTTACAAAATATGAAAACTGACTTGCAAATGGATTTAAACATCCAAGTATTAAGTTACTAATGGACTGTGACAAAATACTATTTTCTAGACAGAGTCTAGCATATGTCCTTTTTGGAAATATGAATATTTCCACCAATGTCTGTAGAAAAACAATCACCTCAGTGATTCTCCTCACCAGAAACTTACGAAGTTCCAACTCGTTTGCGCAGCACTTCTCGTGACTATCACGATTTGAACAGAACTTCTGCGTAGATGCGGCAACCATGTGCCTTGGCTCAGCGTAGACGCAACTTGCTCTGCAAGTGCTTGTGATGAAGTGAGCTAACCATGCCTGCTCCAGCTGGCTTTTATTCAAAACGGTCAGGGTCACGCGTCATCGCCTGATATCTAGAAATCCTCATATCTCTTGAATCCCTGGTCCGATTTACTTGATACTAATTGCGTTCTCTTTCATTTGGCCGTGCCAGTAATCTGATCCCAGTCTAAAGTCTCTGCTCCATAGTTAACTATTTAATCAATAATTAGCCTCCACCTCTGCTATGACTCGCTACGTCATTTGCCATCCAACTATCGGTAAAATCCTTCGAAATGCTTCGAGAAGCAATGTAGCGCGATATTCAAATATCTGAACTTTCAAAAGCGGCTACTGCCTTTCCCTTGATATCTAGGTGTCTGAAACTTGGAATACCCATTCCTAGAGTTGGGCACAATACTGGAAGGTGGACTCGAGAAAAAAGAAAAAAGACACAGGTGAGAAATATACTGGTGCACTATGTCAAATTAGGTTGAGATAGTTCCTTATGACTGCCATTCATAGGCCGGCTGTCAGCGTTTGAGAGCGTTCGTGGGTCCCTAGATGACGTAGAATGAATATTTTGTTTCTTTTTCACAGCTGTGGAAACGTTTGTGGAGCCAGTTTGATTCTTCGGGGCTGGTACGGCAATCGAGGCATTTGTTTTAATCTTCTTAGATACATTCTCGGATCCCCGATCAACCTGCTTAAGTGAGTCGGTAGATACCAGAGAAGGTGGTGGCAGTGAAGACAAAATTTCTGTGGCAGCCTGTAGTGACGGCATAGTGGGTTCTAAGGCTGCGATACAGGTTGCCGATAGCACAGGGGCACTCTGTGGCTCGTGGCTCTGGTCAGGGCAAGGTACCAGTTCTGCGTCATGTGAATCCGAGGCCACTTCTGGTGTTGTCCCAGCTGACTGATCAATAAGCATGTTTTCATATGACGTTTGCTGTGTCACTATTTCCGAGTATTGAACACGTCGTTGTTGTGTAGGAGTTATACCGAGGGGAATCATTTTCTTTGGGCAGTTGATACGTAGATGTGTGTTAGCATTGAAAATTAAACAGGTCTGTTTCTGTCCATTATACGTTATATAGCCAGAATGGCCACCAAAAGTCTCAGTGGAGGGGATATCTTGTTTGATGTCCATAGTGACTGCACGTATGCCATTATACACCGGGAACTGATAAGCAGAAGACCATTGTTCTTTCCTGACGTCACTCACAGTGCCATATTTCGACAGGACGGATTTGAAAATTTCAGGGGGGACTTCGAGTGGGACATTAAATATACGCACTGTGGTAAAATTGGAATCCGCTGTGGAGAGCTTAACATTTGCCATTTCGCCTGAGTCATACTGAAATTTAATAGGATCTGCAAAAGTATTTAACAATTTCTGATAAGTAGATATGCTGATTACCTTGATATACATGGTTTTTTCATGCGCATTTAACTGGATGGCTTCTACTTGGTCGACAGTCAACCGGAGAGTATCGCTAATCCAGCGGTGAATTTCTCCTGGTGCGGGGCGAGAACTCTGCCTGTTCCATTGGCAGCGTACGGTGTTTTTTCTCTGGTATCCGGACATGATTTTCAGCGGGGTTTTCTGGGTTTCTGGTTTTGTTGTCCTATCTGGAACACTACTTGAAAAAGTATTGTCCGAATGACACACGGAAGGTCAGTACACACGTGGAACTATCGGAAGCACCGGTATTAGGAAAAGTAACCTCTTCCATTGCGGTTACACCGCGCGCACACACGTACCTCACTCCCTCCTACTGAGAACCATGGTGTATTGCTGGCACTTATTGAATCTATTCGTAGACACTTCCTGTGCAAACGTAAGAAGGTGTTATTCGGAGCTCTGATCGTTTCAATCATGCATTATATTTGAGGTCATTGAAAGAACACTGCCACTATTGATTTCTACTATATTCGCGATGATGTACTCAACGGTAAAGTTTTACAATGGACGTAAAGGAGCAGGTACCAATGTTTTTAGGATGACTGTGATATACGCGTTAGTTGGGTTGCCTTCCTAAAAAAAAAATAAGGGGCTGGTGGACCACACTGTATATAGCATTAAGGACATTACAATGAGTTAGGTCAGTGCTGACGTTCCATTTAGCAAAGTGCTGAATATGATATGGCGAAGTGAAGTGCTCTGACGGACAGTTTATCCCATCCCAGTTCAATAGTCTGAAAGGATCACATTAACGTTGCGATCATTAAGGAAGTCTGGAACAAAGATGTATATCATTGCAGAATTCAAACAAGATGCTCAGTAATGAACTTGTAGCCTATTTTCTCATAAATGTATGGGAAAAATCATCACTCTTTGTCCTTATAAAGCAGCGAATGTTCTTATGATGAACGTTATGAGTCGTATATAAGACTCCCCATTTACTAAGTTTCGTTGTAATTTCGATTTTGCATCCAGATGAATTGATTGGTAGATTAGAAAAGTGCGGCCATTTACCACCTTGAATGTGTGTAAGCGTTTACCTTGCGCCTTCTGCAGCGAAGGCCTTTTATGTGAGACTGCATATTTGCTTCGTTTCGTTAATGTAACTGTAAAAAATAGAGGATTGTCGATATTAATGTCTTACACTATGTATATACAAGATGGCGGCTGAGTGCTATATTCAATGTGATGGTCTTTTCGCTAATGAAAACGAGGCATCTTATCTGTGCATCTATTTTACAAAGTTCCGTGTTAATTGAACAATTGGATTCTGAGTTATTATGTTTCTTTAAGTTTTAATTGTATGCTCAGTCACCATCTTGAATTTCTAGTGGGGGAGTTATTTTCCTTTAACATACAGAGCACATATACGCTTCCACTTTAAAGCTCACTTGAGATATTGTAACTCTAAAATATACATAGTTATTTGTTTTAAGATGTAATTATTTCAAGATGACCGTTGTGCATTATATTCAGTGTGATATTCCTATGATTAAAGATAGAGAGGTATTTCGAGTGGTACTCCTCTCTCACTAAATTTCGCTTTAATTTATCGTGAGTTAAATATATTCAAGTACCCCCTTGAGGTCAGAATTTTAGATATTAATTTTTTGTTTGTCGTTGGTTATCATGTTTTCTTCAACGTGTGAAAAATTTAAAATTATTGACCCCCCCCCCCCTTTTATTTAATATTATGTGTGTGGAGCCACTGAGCATCTGCCAACCATACCCGAGGAATATCTTTGGAAATGTCATCGAGAACTAGTACTTAGAAATGATACACTTATACCAATTGCGACATCATCTATTCTGACAAACATATTTTACAATAATAAAAAAACACATGCACATAACCTAATTAACATGCACTTTTAAAACTTAAGATGTGAAACTTAAACTTACATGCATTCCTGAAGTACCATTCTACATCGTCAAAACCCCAACATGCATCCTTTAAATAAATCAAAGTCTGTTTCATGCTCCATTGCTCGACAAATCCAACATGCAAATAGTCAAAATATATATAACGTACGTCTTCATGCAATTCGGCAGAACAACTTCAAACGTCCAACTAATATTCTTAAAAACGTCGTACAATCATATATAAATAATTATTTAAGGAGATCAGCATTCCATTTTACAGATTAAGACAAATATCTCGTAGCATACATAAGAGTTTCGATCCGCACATATTTAATGCAAATATTAAGAAGTCAACTTATTATAAATTCTCAAACAACTTCACACGACTTCGACATCATCATATAGGCTTCATAATTAAACATAAATCGTCGACTATCTTTAAATACGGACCACTCCAGAAAATACGTCTATCACGTCTTAATGGATCCCAAAATCTCTCTTAATTAAAAAAAACATCAGATCTCCAACCATAGTTGGACAATAATCATCTCCGCCCATCACATCAGACAAAACAGACATGAAAAACATCAAGGAATAACAAGGAGCATAGCTGATCCGAGATGCTCTTAACTAGCATCAGATATATCATAATCTCCCCAAATGAACAAACAGAAAAAATACAAACTTACCTCATACGACAACGACGAACAAACGACAACTTACAGAAACTACAAATAGAAGAAATAATAATTAAACAGAATATTCTCGGCATGTTCATCATCGGGGAAACCATGTTTCATCCGCAACCAATCAGAACATCTCGTGTCTGCCAATTCGCACTGATGCCATACACAAATAATTTAAATACTATCAAGTGAATCCCATACTAAATATTGACGTACTAGATAATCTAACGTAAGAGCAGACATAAGGCATAGAACGCAAAAGAAACCAAATACTTTCTAACTTTTGCTACATCTCGGTGCAATACATAATAAGGTCTGCACAAGTGTTTCCATTCAGTTGGCAAACACGATTCGTAGACAACTCTACACAAAGACAGTTGAGGAACGCAGCGCGCTAATTACAGGACGACGACAAATATCTTCTTTCTCTCTCAGAACTATGCTACCCTCTAGTGAGCATTAGTACAAATACATCTTTTCAAGCTGGAAGTAGCTGCCACCTAGTGAGAATCGACGTAACTTCAACTCACTGTCATCGCTTGAGACGAAATGCGTACTTTAGAAGAATACTGGGTACAAACGTGCCTAAAAGAAACGGCACAATCACCCCCTCCTGAAATTCGTCGATGGTTGAAGACCAAGACGACGTGACATGTGGAAAGAAAGTTCATGCACTCCATATAAATACTTCAGTATAAAGTTTCTCTAAAGCATGCATCAATTAGTTTGTTTAGAACAGACCCACTTCTTAAAGTTCACCTCTGATTCCAAAAAACCATAGTACACATGCTAGTCACTCCACCTTTTCCAAACAATAGGAGTCCATGTCACAACAGCGGAAGATACACATGCTTATACAAGTTCAACACATACTTCAGTATACAATACAATCAGGTAGCAATACAGAGTTTTCCACAATTATTTTTCAACGTCATCTTGATGTGCGCAGCAGAGTTCCAATCCAACAAGGGTCAAGTAGATCGTTTCAAATTCCATTCCAAGAAATCTTCACTCTCAGCCAGTAACCTCAATGTAGACAACACCACGTAGAAAATCGAGCTGTGAACAATCACATCTCCGAAAGCATTTTGTTTTGGATTCACTTGACATCTAACAAGTAAAATAACAAGAAACATGACCAAAAATTCACTAAATATGGCATCAGCTACGTTTTTCATTAAAATATTACCCCATGTTCAAGTTTCACACCTTTACAAAGCAAAAAATATAATTATTTAAACCATAAAGTTACAGCATTACAAATTAATCTCGATTGCTCGACAGGAAGAAAATAAATTTACAAAATCAATCCCATACTTCATATTTAAATTAGAAAATAACTAACTGAACAGAAAACTATCTCTCTTATTAACTCAATGAAGAAAAATAAAATAAAATATATTCTCAGTGAATGCAGGCATTTGTTCAACACAGTACCTCTGTTCCACATTACTAAGAAGACTAACGAGAAAACCAGAAAATCCTAAGAAATACAAGAAAAATATCATCCCAGAAACAACTCAACTACAAAAAATAACAGCCAAGAAATAAAACAAAGAACATACCGAAACCAAGTCCAACAATACCAGATTAAATGAGCCAACCACCCCAAAAAACACAAAACATTCATAACCTCCATTCATAACCACAAAATCCCACATAAAAATAGTCACACGTACCACCCACAAATTCCCAAAATTGCCAGAACATAATTAGAGCTCGTTAAAACATCGACATGTACAAACACATATATACCCTTAAAATAAACACTTCGACAACAACGACGACAACAACGACGACAACAACAACACCTGAAATCCATGTCATACTCGTTTGGCAATTCAATACGAGCATGATCTCCATCACCAAAAAAAAAAACTTAATACTACCTGAAATCCATGTCATACTCGTTTGGCAATTCAACACGAGCATGATTTCCATCCCAACACAAATATAAGTACTTACTTTCCAGTAATCATCCACCACAGGGATAAACACGGAACTTGTTTGTAAATACTTACCACAAAATGCATAATCGACTTCTGTCACCTAGAACGCAAGTCCCATACCTTGATATAATAGGATCATAAGTCGAAGATAGACATTCTAACGAAAACCCCAATTATATACTCGGCTATTCGTTTTAAATAATATTACAAATTAATAACAATAAAACCTAACCTTATTTCAAAACAAGAAAACAACCAACTCCCACCCAATAACAAAACAAAGCTAAATACTCACAATCACTCCAAAATACACAATTACACCAAAATCACAAACACAAACTCCCAGAGTCACTACACAATCAAGAAGAGAATGCATCACACGTGCAGACAAATACACACTCACAGCACGCACACAATATGCACACTAGAAGTACTGCAATTATCATACACAATTTTGAAGATATGCACCTCAGGACAGAAAATGCATCACACGTGCAGACAAAAAAAAACGTACCAACAGCATACACACAATATGCACACTAAAGTACAGTAAATTATCATACACAATTTTGAAGATTATGCACCTCAGAACAGAGAATGCATCACACGTGCAGACAAAAAACGTACCAACAGCATACACACACTATGTACACTAAAGTACAGTAAATTATCATACACAATTTTGAAGATTTGCACCTCAGGACAGAGAATGCATCACACGTGCAGACAAATACACACTCACAGCACGCACACAATATGCACACTAGAAGTAATGCAATTATCATACACAATTTTGAAGATATGCACCTCAGGACAGAGAATGCATCACACGTGCAGACAAAAAAACGTACCAACAGCATACACACAATATGCACACTAAAGTACAGTAAATTATCATACACAATTTTGAAGATATGCGCCTCAGGACAGAGAATGCATCACACTGCAGACAAAAAACGTACCAACAGCATACATACAATATGCACACTAAAGAACAGTAAATTATCATACACAATTTTGAAGATTATTACCAACAAAACGAGCAACTAATATTTCCTATACAGATCAGCATCACACCAACGACGTATATGATCATACGATCCACACAAGTCACACCTCTTACCTTTCTTAGTGATACCTCCTGTGTATCGCTGGATCTCACGCCCCTGACAAGCATCAGCTGGCACATAATCAGGAACAAAAGCAGACCTACCCTGTAATACATTTCCTACTAAAACATTTCCATCATTCATAGGACCTTGATGCTGGTTCCTCAACTGATCTGCTGCTCCCCACTGTAAAACGTTAGGCAAATAAACATAACCTAGAGGATATTGGGTAGTACTACGAGTTGGAACAGAATCATAAATTCGGACTGAATCAGCTTTCTTAACCTTTTCTGCTGTCAGAATCAGATCATTAAATTCAATGTAACTATTCGGTTTGGCTTGCATAGTTAATAATGAACGGTAAATGGGATTAATTCCTTCCACCAACGAAGCTACAATTTGTTCCTCAGACAGATGCACCGCGAAGATCTTAACATAGAGTTTGATGTCAAGAAAATATTCATTCAACGTTTCATTCATACGCTGCGGTCGATATACATACATACGATGCATGTCTGACAGAGCATAAGGAGTGAAAAAGAAATTCAATATGTCTTTATGAAACCATTCCAGAGAATTATGCTCATTCAAACAAACTAACAGTCTCTCCCGTAACATGCCCTCAGTACACCGAAACACAATCCTATAAATTTGCAATTCAGATAGACCGAACACAGTAGCACAATCCCTTATTTCTATCAATTTCCTTAAAAACTTGACCAAAATATCATTATCCGAACCGTTATACCGATTAAAATCCTTAAGTATCAAATTTAGAGGATTCTGTACTGTAGAAAACTTGATATTACAGTCTGACATGATATTAGTAGGCCAAACAACATTAGACGAGGCATCATTATTCAATCTAACACTCACATCATTGCTGCCAACCTCATTAAATGGTTGAAATGAACACCTATCTGTCTGTACAGACCTAGAACATTGTGAAGTAACTGACATTAAGTTATTCGAGACGTGACCCACACTTACATTAACATTGGACGCAGGTATCACGGTACAACTTTCATTAGCATTACCTGCTTGGTCATTAATACCTAAATTATCTGAGATCGAAATACCCTCTAGTGACATTACTGACGACACTGCTCGACTGACTACATCAGAATTATGCACAACTTGAGAACTATTCATGATCGATCCAATACTCTTCAACGATACAGATTCTAAATCATTAATAAGGTTATCCTCTACGCCCAATTCACACGAATTACAAGATTCAGCACTAACACTATCACAACACACGACAGCCTCCACAGGATTATCATTAGTCACACGAGGGAATAGCCTAGAGTATTGTTCGGCCAACTTACAACGCAGGTTAAATAATCTCTCAGAAAATTCAGCATCACTATTTGACCAGACCTTTACCAAATCATCTAAACGATTGATCCAATGTAACGAACGGTACCTGATTCTGTTCAACTTGGACGCACAAGTACTACCAACATCACTCGAAGAACAAATATTTAATAAATTGGAGACAGCAGGTACAATGATGAACTTACCTAGCATCCAATAAAAATGTCCTCAGTAGGTAAAATTATAGGGGCAGCTCTCAAGTCTTTCAATACATTCAAATCCAATCTCGGTGAAAAAATGGTACTTTTCCACGTATAATGACCTCATAGGAAACTTCATCTTTCTTTAAATAAGAGATAGCCTTCAAAGATCTCTCCTCCATTCAAATAAAACAGGAACATGAAACAAACAAGTACAATTTCATTAGAACATATATATAAGTGCACAGTCACCTCTTTATAGTTTAGGTTTGGTACCATTCCCAAATACAGCTTCAATGACACTTCCAAAATCAATTAATTGTGGTTTAAACACGAAACCACGCTCTCGATACAATTTGACCCCCCCCCCCCCCTTTTATTTAATATTATGTGTGTGGAGCCACTGAGCATCTGCCAACCATACCCGAGGAATATCTTTGGAAATGTCATCGAGAACTAGTACTTAGACATGATACACTTATACCAATTGCGACATCATCTATTCTGACAAACATATTTTACAATAATAAAAAAACACATGCACATAACCTAATTAACATGCACTTTTAAAACTTAAGATGTGAAACTTAAACTTACATGCATTCCTGAAGTACCATTCTACATCGTCAAAACCCCAACATGCATCCTTTAAATAAATCAAAGTCTGTTTCATGCTCCATTGCTCGACAAATCCAACATGCAAATAGTCAAAATATATATAACGTACGTCTTCATGCAATTCGGCAGAACAACTTCAAACGTCCAACTAATATTCTTAAAAACGTCGTACAATCATATATAAATAATTATTTAAGGAGATCAGCATTCCATTTTACAGATTAAGACAAATATCTCGTAGCATACATAAGAGTTTCGATCCGCACATATTTAATGCAAATATTAAGAAGTCAACTTATTATAAATTCTCAAACAACGTCACACGACTTCGACATCATCATATAGGCTTCATAATTAAACATAAATCGTCGACTATCTTTAAATACGGACCACTCCAGAAAATACGTCTATCACGTCTTAATGGATCCCAAAATCTCTCTTAATTAAAAAAAACATCAGATCTCCAACCATAGTTGGACAATAATCATCTCCGCCCATCACATCAGACAAAACAGACATGAAAAACATCAAGGAATAACAAGGAGCATAGCTGATCCGAGATGCTCTTAACTAGCATCAGATATATCATAATCTCCCCAAATGAACAAACAGAAAAAAATACAAACTTACCTCATACGACAACGACGAACAAACGACAACTTACAGAAACTACAAATAGAAGAAATAATAATTAAACAGAATATTCTCGGCATGTTCACCATCGGGGAAACCATGTTTCATCCGCAACCAATCAGAACATCTCGTGTCTGCCAATTCGCACTGATGCCATACACAAATAATTTAAATACTATCAAGTGAATCCCATACTAAATATTGACGTACTAGATAATCTAACGTAAGAGCAGACATAAGGCATAGAACGCAAAAGAAACCAAATACTTTCTAACTTTTGCTACATCTCGGTGCAATACATAATAAGGTCTGCACAAGTGTTTCCATTCAGTTGGCAAACACGATTCGTAGACAACTCTACACAAAGACAGTTGAGGAACGCAGCGCGCTAATTACAGGACGACGACAAATATCTTTCTCTCTTAGAACTATGCTACCCTCTAGTGAGCATTAGTACAAATACATCTTTTCAAGCTGGAAGGAGCTGCCACCTAGTGAGAATCGACGTAACTTCAACTCACTGTCATCGCTCGAGACGAAATGCGTACTTTAGAAGAATACTGGGTACAAACGTGCCTAAAAGAAACGGCACAATTATACTAACACTTAAAGTACATAAAAATAATTCAATATATATCAACGCGAAGGTACTTCCATTTCCACTAAAAACATCAAATGCTCTTTTCTACAACTTACATTTTTCAGTATTTATGTTCCATTTTCATGGAAACTACCACTTGCAAATGCATGACATTTTTAGGGCCTCTCCGTGACGTACCCATACTGATTTTTCTCTAGAATTAATTCAAACTGAATGCTAGTAACTGATTTATGGTTCATAAACCATTCCAAATTTTAGTTCAAAAGAGTACAAAATCTTAAAATATTTTCATAGATATGGTACTTATATCAAAGATTTTTGAGCATAGCACTTATTTAGAGGCTATAAGATAACAGCATGTAAACCAAAGGAATTCCTCCGTGTGTTACAGAGAAAAAGGAACATTTTGTTTTTATGTGTTTTATTTTTTGTTTTTAACAAATCTTAATAACTTATGCAATATGCTCTATTTTCAATATAGTTCTTATTTCCCTAAATTTTCATCGAGTTGTGTTTGAAAATGGAGCCACAGGAATTATTAATTAGATGCTTCTCGGGGTACATCCCTCCTTGAGAATACACCCAGCCGGCATCATGAACATAATATGGTGTCGTTATTCCTTTGACTTGGTCAGAGAAAGCCATTTACATTAGTATTAATTTTAAAGTTATAATTTCAGGATGGCCAAAACGCTCTATATTCAGTGTGATAAATCTATCCTGAAAGGTTACGTATTCCTTGCAAGATTAGGTCTTGATTTATTTCTGCTAGTCGATTGTTTTGGATTTTAAGGGATACTGCTAGTTTTTGTGTCAATCTACTGTTATCCATCCCGTAGAGGTAACTATAGGTGCGACTATCTGATAATGTCTATGATATTTTCTATAAGTTGATATATTTCTTTTTCTACAACTTCCCCTTTTAGTTTTTGGTCCTAATAATTATCTGAGGATTGTTTTAATCTTTCTTTCTTCCTTTCTTTCTTTCTTTCTTTCTTTCTTTCTTTGCATGTTTCATACGTTTGATCTGCTGCCCAATATGAGGCGTATTATTATTAGTATTATTATAATTATTACTAGCGGTCTCGTGCGAGAAATCTCGCATGTTCATAAACCAGACTTTCCCCAATAGGTCTATAATGAGAGACTTACGGAGAAAGGTTGTTTGTTAAGTTTTTATTTCAACCAAATGTTTATAGAACACTATTTACATTTCAGTTAGAATTCCAAGTTCAACGTTTCCTAACTTAAGAAGACATTCACTGAAAAATGGATCATCATAACACTCACCGGTTATTCGATATTAATGAAATTATACGATTTGAGTACACATTCCTTTGATTTACTGTGTCTGATATCCATGTAAAATGATGAAGGATAGACCTCAGAATGTTAGAATGACATGAAACAGGCGTCACAGCGGCCAAAATGTGAAGTAGACAACAATTATAGAGCGTATCTTCCTACAGCAACAGTATCTGCAAATCGCACACTTCGTAGAGTTTTTCAAAAGTCTTTTTTTAAGAAATTATAGATATTTATGAAATTAGAGTGCAATTCCTAACAGGTAATGTATATTCCCTTTGATTTGAATGCTCAATTTTCACGATCGGTCGCTTGTGAGCGCCGCAGGAGGGATCTATACTATTGAAATAATATATACTAGCATTACTCGTCGCGGCTTCGCCCGCGAATATTCTATTTGTAAAGGGTACACTTAGCAAAATCTCAATCATGAATGCTATGACTGATTTATCCTTGGTATGAATAATCAGACTTTATCAATTCAGCTACTGGTGCATTGGTTAGGGGTTTGTCATTCCTTCATAGGTATATCAGAGCGAAGTAAGTTTTCTGGGAATATCACAGACACTGTTAATTTAAGGGCCTTTAAATGTGGTTTTCGGAGACCCTTTATAGTCGGGTGAAAAAGACTTTCGTACCACACACACACGTGAAAATTGCGTGAAAAAATTCTAGAGTGCCCCTTGACCTCCTTAAGTGCATTATACTGTATGTATTGATGAATTTTACAGCTTAATTTGGTTCCGTGATAACCTTATAACCATCTGGAAACTTTCACAGTAATGTAATGATTGGAATTGCATTGCGTCTTACAGAAATAGATGGACCTGTGAGATTCTGTTACCATGGTTACCGTGTTGAATTCTTTCTTTATTTCATTATAAATATACATGTTTTAAAGTATCTGGAAAAAGAGGCGAGAAGGATAATAGAAGAAGCTGTCAGCGATCAATTTCTAGCATTGAACCCTAGGAAAACACAATGTAGTGGAAAAATAGATATGATTGAATGGGAAGAACACTTCAGGAACATACTAAACGTTGAAGAAGATCTCTGCAATCCCGTGATAGCTTTGTCAGGAACATACCAAAAATAAACTGACCCGTTCACAATGAAGGAAGTGCACGAAGCTATTATGTCACTAAAAACAGTAAGGCCTTTGGACCCGACGGTATATGCAATGGACATGTGAAAGACTCATCAGAGGTATTACTTTCAGTAATTTCGGACCTAATGAATATTTGTCTTCAGTTGGGTAACATCCCCTCAGCATGGAAAATTTCGACTATCAAAGTGATGTTTAAGGGGAAAGGTGACCAGACAGATCCGAACTCCTACAGAGGGATTTCTATAGAAAAGACCATGATGAAAATAATGACAAAGCTCCTTACGAAGAGGATCACAGAAAAAGTAGACCATAAACTTCCAGATGAACAGTTTGGATTTCGTAAAGGACGGTGTGCCTTTCATGCCATTACCAACTTACTCAATGACATTGAAGAAACACTACGACACCCAGGTGGAAAATTTCACGTTGTTTTTGTCGATTATGCAAAAGCTTTTGACATGTTAAGCAGGCCTTTAATACTCGCAAAACTGGAATCCCTGGTGGGTGGGGGTAATAAACTAACAAAACTGATAAGTAACATTCTGACGACAAATTTCGTACAAATAGATGACCGTGTCTCAACCTTGAATTTGATCATGCAAACCAATGGAGTACTTCAAGGAGACCCACTCAGCCCCCTCCTGTTCAACATAGCGACATATGATGTGGTGATGGCAACTAGGCAAGGAACAGCAAATCTTACAATATTGTTATACGCAGATGATATTGTCATTGGCTCGAGATCCATTATTGAAGTTCAAAAAGCCTTAGACAATCTAGATAGGTGGGCAAAGGACAACAAGATGATAATAAACACTGAGAAAACAGTGAAAATGACGTTTCGGAAAGGAGGCAGGAGGCTTCAGGAGACTGGATATACCTAGGAACGACTCCCCTTAAGTCAGTCAATACATTTAATTATCTAGGATTGATAATGCAAACAACAGCAAGAGCCTACAGAGTTCACATAAAGTCTCGAGCAATAGCCGCTACCAAAGCCACATATGACATCAAAACAATCACGAAGTTCTCTTTGGGAACTACTATGGCATTATTCGACGCGAAAATAACGCCCATCGCTACATATGGACTTGAAATCATATGGGAGAAATTATCCCTGGCAGACTTGAGGACGCTTGAATCAGTCAAATCGCGCTTCCTGAAGGCTACCCTGGGGATATCGAAATATACAAAATATGAACTCGCCAGGGAGACCTTCTTCATTGAGGACCTTCGGATGAAGAGAGGGCTACCATCCACAGACGCCTGGAAGAAACTAATGCAGGAAAGAATACAGAAAAGGGACGACATCTGGTTCGAGTTTTACACCACGGAGGCCATGATGACTAGGACATGGATGAACACAAATTAAGACTTGCGACACTTTGTCAATTCGATGGCGGTACATGGGTATCACCATTAAACTGTGTAATACCGAATACTTTCACGACCCTGATGAATCCTGCGTATGTAAATTATACGGGGTGCAATGTAGTAGATACCACGCAATTTCTTGTGCAAATCGGGGATCATCCATTGTGAAGTTTTGTGAATGACGGTTTGTTATCATCAATATGCACAATTTGTGCGATTTATCTTTAATAATAATGAAATGAAAATCCACAGCCTGCTTCCAGTCGCCGACCGGGTCAGGAATGGAATGAATGAAGCCCCCATCTAGCGGCGAGGATATGGACTGTGCCGGCTGCCGTGGCCTGACGCACTCCTCTGGGGCAATGATTAAATGAATGACAGATGAAATGAAATGATAGTGGAGAGTGTTGCTGGAATGAAATTTTTGACAGGGAAAACCGGAGTACCCGGAGAAAAACCTGTCTGCCTCCGTTTTGTCCAGCACAGATCTCACATGGAGTGACCGGGATTTGAACCACGGACCCAGCGGCGAGAGGCCGGCGTGCTGCCGCCTAAGCCACGGAGGCTTCTTTAATAGTAATAAAGTATTTAATTAATTGTGAGGCATTTAAAGAGTAAGTGAGAGCGTTTCGCTTACGCATTGGGTTATACTGAACCTGTAGGTACCCCATATGTGTAGGTTGGTGTTAATGGGACCTAATTTTCGGTACAAAATTGGAATGGGAACTTAGCAGAATAATATAGGGAGGGATGACGATTGTTCTGTGAATGCTGTAATATCATCCCAATTTACTCGAACGGTGACAGCATTAAGTGAAATTACAATCTGCCACCGCGCCTACTCCTGTATATCAAAGCGAATTTAATTCTGTCAGGATGGAGGACCTAAAGGTTACGCACCGTACAACGTAATTTATTTGAAATCCAATTTGCACGCAATTAGATGACCGTCACCCTTTGAGTGTTCTGTCAACATCCAGCCTTGATTCGCTGGTGTTCACTCGTCTGTACACCGTGTTCAGTATACACTGTCCAATTGTATACAACACTAGCAGAAATTATTCATGTATAATTCTATTCGATTGTGGCCAATGTATCCAAGCCCTAGATAACTTATTTCAACTACCTCTTATATGTTCAGTTTGGAGACCAGTTCATGTTATATTAAATATCCTAATTACAGTACAATCAGCATTGCTTCGAGGATATATGTGATTACTGTTTGAGGGGGAGGATCATAGAGGTCATCTGCGTATAAATGTTAACTTACTTTGATGTTGTTGTTGATGATTCATTTTAGAGGCTTTGTGACATTTCGTTTATGTAGTCGCGTGTGTGTGTGAATTTGCCTTATTTATTATTTATTAGTATCAGAAGCATTAATACTATAGGCTATATGTATACATTAAAACTCTTACTGGATTAAATACATCTTATGCAAAGTCACACTACACAAACAAGAGTCTATACTACTTTTGCCCAGAAGTTAGCGACATCCAGTGCATTTTCTCTCGCCTGAAGCAAATCTTGTACTGTGCATGTTTGAGGGCACCTGCTGCACTGCAACAAATGAGACGTAGTCTGGATTACACCACATTCACACAATGCGGACTCGATGTTGAAACCCTACTTCTGCAGGTTACTTTTACTTCTTGTCACGCCCGCCCGTAATCTGTTAAGTGATCTCCAGGTACTCCATTTCTCCATATGACCAGGTGTTAGTTCTTCACCATAGGTGTCAGCCATTCTTCGGAGCGATTGCAGCTCGCACGCCATAGATAGATTCGGGATTGCTGAGGTGTCCCCTTAAGAGCCTCGGTAGCTCTCAGGAAACGTTTCCTTGATTTGAGTCTTGAAGTAGCTGGTCTGTATCCATACAGAGGGTGCCTTATAACCTGTGTTATTTTTATGGCTGTATTTAACACTATGAATGGGGAAGGAGGCGGCCGAGGCCTTAATTTAAGCACAATCCAGTCATTTTTCTGGAATGAAAGTGGGAAACCACGGAAAATCACTTCTAGGAGTGCGGAGTGTGGGGGATCGAAATCACCTCTTCTCAGGTTTGCCTCACGATGCTGAGTGTACCTCGTTCCAATCCTCATACCAGAATTTAATTTATTGGTAGAGCTGGAAATTGAACCCGGAGCTCAAGGGTGACAGCCAAGAATGTTTGCCACTGCGTCACGAGATGGACTGTTACCTTACTATATACTAGACTACTACTGCTGACACTGTGTGTATGTCACTCGTCTACGATTCTGTAGAATGATTGGCCCAGTTGCTTGCATATGTAGCTACCTGGACGGTGGAATCAGAGGACACATGGATACAACTGTCATACTCTTCGTTCCGAACTCCGTTGGTCATCCCAATTCTTTTGCAACACCAACGCTTACCTTTCTGCACCAAAACTGTATATTTCCCTTCTTCAGAAATTAGGCTGCAATCTCAAGTGTTTTCATACTTAAATAATAATGAATTCCTGTAAATAGTATTCCATATAAAATTGTCCGCGTCGTGTCGCAGAGACTAGCAATCTTGGATGTCACCACAGAGTTCTCAATTCTATTCCAGGCTTTGCCAAGAAATGTAATTATTGTCTGAGAGCTGGAACAGAGTCTACTCAGTTCCGTGATGAAGAACTGAGAAGAGGTGAGTTGTATTCTTACCTCAATCATCCTACCAATGGTGTTCCGCGGTTTCGCACTTCTATTCCAGACGAGTGCCGGGAGGCATAATTTTTTTTTCAGCCCGAGCCTAGCCACAGTATGTAATTCCGAGCCTCTTATTGGCTGTTATGTCATGCCATTCTCCTGGTTCCGAATAGTGACGGTAGGTAGTAGCAGGGGTCACATCCGATCAAACATGGAGGAAGGTTATCGAGTGAGATGTGGATAATATTCGATGTTGAATTGTATTATTTGCGTGAAACAGGCATGAAACGTGCTTTAGAACAAGTTTAAAACAACCCACGCAGCAAATTAATGTGTTCCAATCAACATTTAAGGTCCAAGTGAAATCATTCGACATTTAACCACATGTATTAAAACCTATGATAATATACTTCCTTTACGAGCGGAAATGTGCACGAGTGGGCAGTTGGTCACTAGTCGTGGCCGAGTGAGGTGCGTGTGAGCGCTCTGTGTGACCGCATTGGAAGAGTGTACGTTTCCTATTACCGGTGCTTCCGATAGTTCCACGGGTGAACTGACCTTCCGTGTATCATTCGGACAATACTTTTTCAAGTAGTGTTCCAGATAGGACAACAAAACCAGGAAACCCAGAAAACCCCGCTGAAAATCATGTCCGGATACCAGAGCAAAAACACCGTACGCTGCCAATGGGACAGGCAGAGTTCTCGCGCCACACCAGGAGAAATTCACCGCTGGATTAGCGATACTCTCCGGTTGACTGTCGACCAAGTAGAAGCCATCCAGTTAAATGCGCAAGAAAAAACCATGTACATCAAGGTAATCAGCATATCTACTTATCAGAAATTGTTAAATACTTTTGCAGCTCCTATTAAATTTCAGTATGACTCAGGCGAAATGACTAATGTTAAGCTCTCCACAGCGGATTCCAATTTTACCACAGTGCGTATATTTAATGTCCCACTCGAAGTTCCTCCTGAAATTTTCAAATCCGTCCTGTCGAAATATGGCACTGTGAGTGACGTCAGGAAAGAACAATGGTCTTCTGCTTATCAGTTCCCGGTGTATAATGGAATACGCGCAGTCACTATGGAAATCAAACAAGATATCCCCTCCACTGAGACTTTTGGTGGCCATTCTGACTTCATATCTCATAATGGACAGAAACAGACCTGTTTAATTTGCAATGCTAACACACATCTACGTATCAACTGCCCACAGAAAATGATTCCCCTCGGTATAACTCCTACACAACAACGACGTGTCCAATACTCGGAAGTTGTGACACAGCAAACGTCACATGAAAACATGCTTATTGATCAGTCAGCTGGGACAACACCAGAAGTGGCCTCGAATACACATGACGCAGCACTGGTACCTTACACTGACCAGCTCAGCGAGCCACAGAGTGCCCCTGTGCTATCGGCAACCTGTATCGCAGCCTTAGAACCAATTATGCCGTCACTACAGGCTGCCACAGAAATTTTGTCTTCACTGCCCCCACCTTCTCTGGTACCTACCGACTCACTTAAGCAGGTTGATCGGGGATCCGAGAACGTATCTAAAAAGATTAAAACAAATGCCTCAATTGCCGTACCAGCCCAGAAGAATCAAACTGGCTCTACAAACGTTCCCGCAGCTGTGAAAAAGAAACAAAATCTTCATTCTACGTCATCTAGAGACCCACGAACGCTCTCAAACGCTGACAGCCGGCCTATGAATGGCAGTCATAAGGAACTATCTCAACCTAATTTGACATAGTGCACCAGGATAATTCTCACCTGTGTCTTCTTTCGAGTCCACCTTCCAGTATGTCTAGCACAGCTTTTATACTTCTCTTAATGGCGCAATTTCTCACTGTGGCCACTGTGAATATCAATGTAATAGAATGCCCTCTGAAATTTCAACTGTTAGAGAGATTACTTCGAGATGCAGACATTGACATTGCCTTCATTCAAGAAGTTGCTATACCGTGTTTACCCATATCTGCCTTCTACAAACAATACATCAATACCGGTAATACGAATAGAGGGACCGGATTCCTCATAAGACATGATATCCCACTCGAAGGTGTGCTATGTCATCCATCAGGACGCATAATATCTGGACACATAAACAATACCACCCTGATAAATGTATATGCCCCATCCGGGTCCAATAAACGTGTGGAACGGAAAATGTTCTTTCAACAGAGTATACTGCCTCATCTGCACGACGTTAAGGAAAAACTTATTCTTGCAGGGGATTTCAATTGTATTCAACGACCAGAGGATTCCACTAGTCCATACAAAGGTGTCAACCCGGCTCTCAGGTCCCTTCTTACCTCCCTACACGTCATTGATGCTGTGGATAGTTTAAGGGTGCCCCTGCCCCATTACACCTGTATAAGTCACAACTCCTCATCACGAATTGACCGCATCTACTTTTCACAGGAACTTATCCAGCCTAGACGATATGAAGTGATACATGTCAGTTTCACTAACCATCATGCTGTCGTATGTACAATCTCTTACCCCCATCCCATATTTCACTTAGGAAGAGGTTATTGGAAACTGAATTGCTCGCTGTTACTGGAGGAGGAATGCCAAGATATTTTCAGACAACACTGGACTCGATGGGTCCAACAAAAATGCAAATTTCGCGACTGCGCAGACTGGTGGGATATTTTAGTTAAACCAGGTATCCGCCGCATCTTTAAGAACATATCCTACCAACGAGGTCGGGAAAGACGGGATACAGTTGAATTTTACTATCGAGTTCTTCGCCAGCTCCAGCAAAGATCTGATGCTGGGGAGCGTATATATGACCAGATTCGTGAAGTTAAAACCAAGCTCCTGTCTCTACAGCAACGAACGCTCGCTCATATAAACGTGGCTTTAAAAGATCGTACAGTGCACCCAGACGAAAGTGCAAGTGTATACCATATCGCCAAAGGACAACGTGAGCGGCAACGTAAATATATCCACCGCCTCCGCACCAGTACTGGAAGTGTCGTCACCTCCCCTGACGCTATACGTAGTGAAATATCATTATTTTATCAACGGTTCTACGCTCAGGCTCCAATTGATCCACAGCAGGTGACCCTATTGCTTTCATCTTGCAGTACCCATCTATCTCCGGACAACAAAACTCGGCTCAGCGCGGATATTACGGATGAAGAGATTCACTCTGTGGTTAAGCACCTCCCAAACAACCGCTCACCTGGCATTGATGGACTGCCATATGAAATGTATAAACACTTCTGGCCTCTCATTGGCAAAGAATTTTGTCATGTCCTGCGTACCATTCTCCAACGTCGTGCTCTTTGTCAATCACATCACGAGGGTACCATAGTCCTCATACCAAAAACATCCTCTCCCATGGCAGTTGGTGACTTCCGACCAGTTACTCTGCTCTGCAGTGATTATAAAGTCCTTACCAAAGTACTTGCATGCCGATTGAAGACTGTTCTACATGATATCATTGGTGATGAACAATGTTGCAGTATTCCTGGAAGAACTCTGTTAACAAACTTAGCGATACTACGGGACCTACACCTAAAAGCCGACATGCTCCCCACTGAGCCAATGAGTTTTCTCACCTTGGATCTTGATAAAGCTTTCGATCGCATCAGTCATGAATACTTGTACATGGTCTTGCAGCACTTTGAATTTCCTGCAATCCTTATTGACTACATTCGTATGATAAATTGTAATGCTACGTCTCGAGTGCTCGTCAACGGTTTTCTTTCCCCTCTGATTCCAATACAACGATCAGTCAGGCAAGGATGTCCCCTCTCTATGCTACTTTTTGTCATTGGCTTTGAACCGTTCATTCGGACTACCCAGGTGAAGCTACAGGGTTACAAACTGTCCACACATGTTTTTGGCATGTGCGCCTATGCTGATGACGTATCAATATTGATCCGCAATAATGAAGACATCTCCCACATCGATAGCGTCCTTCAGCTCTACCATATCGCCTCTGGAGCACAATCGAACCCCCAGAAAACTGCTTTGCTTCCGCTCAATACTAACTCAGTGATTACCCAACAGCCCTGGTTCCGGATAGTAAATGAGGTGAAAATTCTTGGCATTACCTGGAAGCAATCGCTTCTGGACACAGTGCAAGCAAACTGGACTAAGGTCCTTGCCAAAGTTAGGGGAGTGCTGATCCAATTTGGTCAAAGAAACCTCAATATAGTGCAACGGGTCATAGTCCTCAACGTGTTTGCGCTCTCTAAAATATGGTATGTCGCACAACTTTTCCCACTTACCAAAATGTTTGAGAGCCAATTGGCAAAATATACAGGTTGGTTTATATGGCAAGGATTTTTGTTCCGAGTACAACGGGAACAGTTGTATCTCCCATCCCGGCAAGGCGGGCTAGGACTAACCGCTCATGGCATGAAATGCCGTGCACTCCTCTGCAAGAACGATATCACCATTCTTTCCCAACATGACACTTTTACGAAAGCGCTATACAAAGATATTCGAAACACAGCCCGTGGTTGTGAGAGAGCTTTGCCGAAGATATTTAGGGACCATCAACAGCACCTTCTGGAAACTGTTCGCCTAATGCCTTCAGGGACTGTTCCAACGACGAAAAGTATTTATAACATGTTGCGGCAAGTGGTACACTCCAAACCGCGAATCGAGGCCACCACCCTCTACGTCCACTGGCCCACTGTTTGGAAAATTTTTAGGGCTATGACCATTTCTTCTGCTGTACACTCCCGGGTTTTTATCTTCCTCAACGATCTCATCCCAACCGCTCTACGGCGATATACCATCCGTCTTGAAGCTTACCCATGGTGTACTATATGTGGTCAAACTGATACGGCGATACACCGCTTCACATCATGCACGCGAGTTGCCTCCACGTGGCTGTGGTGTAAGGGAAACGTATGTCAACTATTAAATGTGCCCACGGATGACCTTGATGACAGGAAGTTGATTCGCTTGTCGGTGACCGCCTTCCCCCAAATTAAACAGACTGCCATTGTGTGGATAATGGGCCAATATGTACACTTCGTGATGGACAATGATCAACATTCCTCGTTCCTGGATCTCAGGTATCACCTGCAGAAAGAGCGTTGGAAGCTTAGTGAAAGTGGACAATTGTACGATAAATATGGACACTATCTGGATTTTCTTGTGATGTAATAGTATGGTATTTATCATATCTGAAAAGTCTGTAATTCTGTAAAGAGCTAATTAAAAAAAAAGTGGTAACGTGCGAGCTTAGTAACTTTGAGTCCCGGGTTCAAGACTGCCCGAGGGCGGGAATTTTTATTTCTTTCGAATTATCTTATTATATCCTCCCTCCATTTTACTGCATGTTTTATGCCTTGCTTTATTGAAATTATCTGTATGGGTGATTGAAATAATAAACATTGTTAGACGGAAGGGTCGAGAACTGTACGGGTAGACCAAGGTTAGAATATGTCAAACAGATTGCCTCGGATGTAGGGTGTGGTAGCTATGTAGAGATGAAAAGATTAACTCAGGACAGGGAGACATGGACAGCTGCATCAAACCTGTCAAAAGACTGAAGACTCAAACACACAATCTCGCGATCATTAGACACGGAACCTCCAATTTAGTTAGAAACCAAAACCCAGAACGTGATTATTCCCTTCGTAAATCTCACGTGAATTGACCGGGAATCGAACCCTGTCCACCTTGGGGAGAGGCAAGCAGAAGTTGACGCTGATGTTGCTCTTGATAATTTGATCAAATTGGACATGGTGGTCAATGAGCCCTCCTACTTGTAAATAAATAAATAAATAAATAAATAAATACATTTCTCTGATAACCTGTGTTATTGTGGAGTATGTAGTATGGTATTTGATATTCAGGTGAGGATTCGCAAGGAGGCGGTCGTGGCATTGTTATGAACAATTTCGGCATTTGTCGGGAGTAGAAGTGGAAATCTATGGACAATCACTTCCAAGATCGCTGAGGTGGGAATCGAACTAACCTCTACTCAGGTTTGGCTCACGAGGCTGAATGTACCTCGTTGCAGTCCTCACACTAGAATTGAAATTTATCGGCAGAGCTGGGAATCGAACCCGGTCCACCTTGGTGAGGCAAGCAGCTTGACCACTGTAGAAGTCGACGCTGATGTTGCTCTTGTTCATTTGAGCAAATTGGACATGGTGGTCATTGAGCCCACCTACTTGTAAATAAATAAATAAATAAATAATAAATACATCGGCAGAGCTGGGAATCGATCCCGGACCTCTGGGGAGACAGCCAAGAACGCTAGCTGCGTTGAACAGCAAGCATAGGATTATAAATTGAAGTGAGAACATGGAAGAATTCCGCCTAACAATGTTTATTATTTCAATCACCCAGACAGATAATTGCAATAAAGCAAGGCATAAAACATGCAGTAAAAAGGAGGGAGGATATAATAAAATAATTCAAAAGAAGTAAAAATTTCTGCTCTCGGGCAGTCTTGAACCCAGGACTTAGAGTTACCAAGCTCGCACGTTACCACTCGTGCACATTTCCGCTCGTAACAGAAGTAGCCTATATTAATATAGGTCTTAATACATGTGGATAAAAGTTGAATTATTTCACTTGGACCTTAAATGTTGATTGGAACGCATTCATTTGCTGCGTGGGTTGTTTTAAACTTAATCTAAAGCAAGATTCATGCCTGTTTCACGCTAATAATGCAATTCAACATCGAATATTATCCACATCTCACTCGATAACTTTCCTCTATGTTTGATTGGATGTGACCCCTGCTACTACCTACCGTCTCTATTCGGAACCAGGAGAATGGCATGACCATGACATAACAGCCAATAAGAGGCTCAGAATTACATACTGTGGCTAGGCTCGGGCTGAAAAAAATTATGCTGCCGGGAGGGAACCTAATTTAATTTGAAGCCACGGTCGTCTCCTACCAAAATCCTAGCCTTAATTACAAATACACACACTACATAGTGGAAGCATCGCAATAACTCAGGTTGTCAGACGCTTGCCACGGTGGTTGTGTGGTTAACGTGTCTGTCTACTAACCCCAAACTTGCAGGTTGGCTCCTGGCCGTGATAAGTGATTTTTGAAAGGCGGCAAAAATTACGACACCCATGTCATACGATGTTGGCATGTCAAAGAACCCATTTGAATTCAGTAGACCGTGTTCATAATGGAAAAATTAATCTCGGGAGTTTCCGCCAACACAAAGTTCCTCAATTCTCTACTAGAAAGCGCTATAGTGTTCAAGGATCTTATCTAACCTCCTTGACTTTCATGGTGCTTCAAGGAACAACGAAATCTGACATGCAAGCTACCCTCTGGGTGTCAAATAAGAAAGCTTGCACCCAGCACCCGAGGCCATACGATATTATTATTATTATTATTATTATTATTATTATTATAATTATTATTAGGTTGTCAGACAGATTCCAAACACACCAAAGTACACAGGTTTACATGGCCATGATATTGGAAAGCCCTTAAAGCATCCTTTCGTGGCGTTGGATGGTAGATTCCTAACACACCAAAGTACACGGGTTTACATGACAATGATATTGGAAAGCCCTTAAAGCATCCTTTGGTGGCGTTTGGATTGTTGGTTGGATGGTTGGTTCCTCAATTTAGGGGCAGCGACATGGCGAGTATTTTGGATATGTGTAGATTCTGCCTGTAAACCGGTGTTAATTGTGATGGCTGTATTGGTGTGTGTTATCTGTAAATCAGGTAAGGACTGCAGACGATCAATTTCAAGTAGTTCCTACTCTTGCTACCAAATGCTACCGTCAACGACACCTAGCCGTGAACTTGGCTATTCGATGCCACCGCAACTGGCACCTGGCGACGGACGTTAGATTTTAATAGAGTGTTAATCAAATCCAACCTACAAATTTAGCTTCACACAATTGTAGTTAGTTGATGGTTCCTTTACATGCCATAAATCCATTACATGGGCCCGCCGGCTTTACTTCCCCTCCAAAGGAAGGCATACTGAGGGATTTTCACGCTCGTAAAAAATCTGACGACTTCATCCGGGTTTAGACCCGTGGTCTTGGGCATAGAAGCTCAGCAATCAGCATGCTACCAAATACGCCACCGAAGCCGCCTTTGGTTGCGTTTGCTGAACTTGTTCCACTTCTGCGCCCGTTTAACACTTTTCAATCCCCCAACACTTGGTAATGAAAGAATTGGAAGGGTTTCATCATATAAATATTTAGGATGTCAAATCAATGATAACTGGGACTTAAATCAAGAAATTCGCTGTAGAATTGAGCAGGCCAGAAGTTCTTTCATGAAAATGAGAAAAGTTTTGATCAGCCGCGATTTAAGTCTGTCATTACGCACCCGACTACTTCGATGCTACGTTTTTAGTGTACTGTTTTATGGAGTTGAATCATGGACACTTACCGAGGTTTTAAATAAGAAACTGACAGCATTTGAAATGTGGACGTATCGCAGGATTTTAAGGATATCATGGACAGCTAAAGTCACAAATTTGGAAGTACTGCGGCGTATGAACAAAGACTTGGAAATCCTCAGTATCATCAAAAGGAGAAAACTAGAATACTTTGGTCATTTTATGCGCAACAACAAATACCACCTCTTGCAATTAATTATCCAAGGGAAGATTGATGGCATTAGGGGTCCAGGACGCAGACTAATATCCTGGCTAAATAACTTAAGCCAGTGGTTTGGACTTAATACAGTGTCACTGTTTAGAACAGCTATGGACAAACAGCAGATCATGCTACTGATCGCCAATGTTCTTGGAGGACGAGGCACTTGAAGAGGAAGAAGAAGAATCCCCCATATGTGTGAGAAGTGTATAAATAATTAATCTATTTATTTCAGGCACTAGGTAATTAAATCAATTGTAACTCCTGGGGCAGAAGACCCCGCAGTTTCACCCCTTAAAACAATAGCAACTAACTAACTAATTGTAACTCCCCACCCTATCTTATAGGCTACACTCTTGTTGACCGACTGGAAGGCAATTCTGTTAATTATTAATTAACACTTTGTTGTTTCTGCATATTTTAGGGGTTGCAACATCACTCTTAAATACTCTCATGTATTTGTGTGTGTAATTGTGATGGCTGTATTAGTGTGTGTTTTTGTAATTCAGGCGTGGATTGGAATGGAGGCAGCGGTGGCATTAAGTTAGGTACCCTTCCAGCATTTGCCTGTACTGTACAAGTTGGTAAACCACGGAAAACCACATCATGGATGGTTGAGGTGGTAATCGAACCCTCCTCTTCTCAGTATTGATTCATGAGGGTGAGAATACCCCGTTTCAGCTCTCACATCAGAAATAAAATTTCTTGTAGAGCCGGGAATCGAACCCGTACCTCCGGGGTTACAGCCAAGAACTCTAGCCGCTATACCACAATTAATCATCTTTAAGAAATATAGCCCGTGTATTTGGTCGTGTTGGAGGGGACAGTGATTTTCTTCGTCTTCTCCATCATCATCATCATCATCATCATCATAATCTTGTTGTTGTTCTTGTAGTAAGGTGGCAGCACATTAAGATTATCTACCCATCTCCCGTACATTGACTCTAATGAACCAAGTATGGTAAAAATTAAGATCATCTTACCAGTCTCTTGGCAAATTGAGTGCCCTGTAAATGGAAGATTAGCTTCAGTTCCAAGAATGGAACTTCTTGAGACAACCGGAAGTGGACATTAGGACAATTAAGACAGGAGCCCGTAGACCACTGAATGGGTGGGGACGTGCTGAAGCGCCACACTGTCTCTGTAGTCACACATTTTGTCTCCTAGAGCGTGGAGATTAATCTGATAATTAGGGCGCGGATTTTTAGGTGCTAAAAATCGGGAAAATATTTATGTTTTATGTATTAAAATAACCAGCAATATGTGACAAAAAAGTAAAAATATTTAATTATCATTTAGTTTATTAATGTGATTATAAACAATATGCAGTACCCATGAATGCAATTTATGCTATGTCTCACTGACTGCTGAAGCATTCAATACACGAGATACATCTTGGGGTTGTCCAGCACAAATGACCGACGATTATCGCGACACACTTATTCTAAAGGCGCGAAACTGTGGCAATATGTTTCTTGCCCTTGAGGTGTTGTGTAACTTGAGATCGCTGTTCAGCCAAGATTGCTTTCCCACATGGTTGGCAGAACAGAACGCCCCCATCAGAGGTAAAATTATCTTTAAATTCTGCAACAGACGATAACTTGCAGTTGTTTTTATTTTAAGCATCGTAGAACTACCTTACACTTCACAGTGCCAGAAATGAACTGCATGTGAGTGACACTGGTTCCAGGTAGTTGGGGGTGGGGGAGGTCTAGCACGTGGTGCAATATGGCTACGGACAAGAAAATCCCTGGCTTCCACGGTGAGTGGCACGGGGCGACAAGTTAAGAATAACACAGTTGCAGGCTGACATACGCTCTGCATGAAGATTAGATAGCTCACAGTTTCTTCCCCGTTGAAGTAACACAGAACTAAAATGCAATACACTGAAAGATCTAGGCATACTGATTTTAAAATATGTGAATATTATGTCTTTTTATGTGCTAATAAGTGAAAAGCAAGAATTTATGTATTTATAGAAAAAATGCTTAAAATATGTATTTACATTTAAAAAAATATTTACCTAAAAATCCTAGCCATACTAATAATGATCTGTCGCTTGGACACTTGTCAACAGTCTAGTTTACGTTGAGGGCAAGGAGATAATTTAATCTCGAGACAAGCCTTCTCTATTTGCATTCTATGTTCATTACTCGTTATTCTTGCGTCACTGAGGGCTGTTGAGACGAACTTGAATAATGCATAAGTTCTTCGTACTCACTCCAGTGTCACCACGTCTACTTATTTACAAGGTAATTTCCTTCTTTTTATTTAAGTTTACTTTTCTACTTTAGAAGTCTACGAAACATAAGAAATATCCTTACTTTGTGAAATTTCCCTGTAAAGTGTTTTTGTTGTTCTTTTCCTTTTTTTTCTTTTTGGGAGGGAATTTTACATCTTGTAATCTTAGAATACGAAGCAATCAAATTGGGACTTTACCTTCCACTAATCCATGTATCTCCACGGCTGCACGGAGTTGACTGCCAATCAAATTGGGGCAAGGAATAACAGTTATTGTCATCGCGCCAGGAATTGGCAGTTCAACACGCTGCACAGTGGTCCTTTTTGCTTATCTGGCCGCGCAAAATTCCTTTGCATATGGAAAAGGTATATAAACCTTAAAATAACTGTTCAGAAGTATGTTAAACATTTTCCTTATTCTTATTTATAAGAATTAAGGTTAAACTAGTCTTAATAATAACAAAAATATTAATAATGTTCAACTGGATGAAGGCTTTCCTCAATGCGGCTGAGCGTAGGTGATCTTGTGACTACAGGTTTTTGAAAAATACTCCAGATTAAAAGAAATCAGCAACAATTTTTATGCTACGTTGGACTCCTACCTTCATTATTATTATTGATTTAAGCCCACTACGGAGCGCTTATGACTAGTTTTTCGATGCTCTTTTCCGTTCCCAATATCTCTTGAGCCCTGCTGATAATTTTTCCTTTCTCTCCTGCGAAAGGGGCTTCCGACATTTAGAGACTCTGGGTGGTGGGGTCCAAGATTCTACCATAGCACAAAATTTAGAACGATCTTCTACATCAAGGTCAGCAATTCCAGCCGAATCCAAGTCCTTTAGTACTTCATTAAGCCACAGGCTTCCAGTCTTGTAGCTTTTAACCAAGAAGAAGATCTTCTTAGTAAGCCTGTTGCTGTTCATTCGTTGTAGGTGCCCATAGAACTTTAGCCTCCTACGTCGCATACTGTTATTGGCTGATTCTAACTGTCGATACAGGTCAGAATTAGATTTCAAACGGTAGGTTCCATCTGGGAGCAATCTCGGGCCATGGATTTTCCTGAGGATACGCCTTTTGGCTTTCTCCAGGTCATCCATGGTGCCTTTCCTGTTCATCAAGAGGGTCTCCGCAGCATACAGAAACTGTGTTCTGACAGCAGTTCTGTAGTGACAGATCTTAGCATTCCTCGAAATGCATTTCTTGTTGTACAAATTGTGGGATAGTTGGTATGCTGCGTTGAGTTTGGTACGCCTTGCTAAGATGGAGGTGCCATCTCTATCATTGGGGTGGACCCATTCACAAAGATAACGAAAGCGATTGACTCTTCCAATCGTTCCATGTATGGTCGTTAAAAGGGGTGTTTCCGGAGTGCCGATTCTCAAAGTACTTGGTCTTATCGTAAGATATCTGTAATCCAGGTTTCACCGCTATCTCGTGCAGGGCTTGGACAGCTATGCCAGCATCCTTAGAGTTGTTGGCCAAGATTGCAATGTCATCTGCGAAGGCAAGGCACCTGATGTCGATTCTTCAGGTTCCAGCTCCAATGGCAACTGGTTTGATTCCTAGATTCCAAGCACCAGATTAAACAGAATGGGCTAGAGACCATCATCCTGTCGTACTCCGGGTTTGATCTTGAAACTCCGAGATAGTTCTCCTCTGAACTTCACTTAGAGGTTGTATCCGTGAGAGTCTGTTTGATGAGGGTGCGTGGGTTATAATCCACACCTCGTTCTTGGAGTATTGAGAACAGTGTCTGGTGGTCGATGGAATCATAAGCTTTCGCGAAGTCGACGAAAACCACAGTAATGTTCGTACTCCTTACTTGTTTTAGTTGGAGAATGGTTTTCAGATTGATGATCTGCTCGGTACAGGACCTCCTACCTTCATACAATCCACATATATTTTAATTGAACTATTACAGATATTACTGTATGCCACAATAGGCTAATTTTCATTTGAGAATGCACTACATTACAAAATAGTATTTGATGTGTAGGTACAGTAATAACAATTGAACCCTTTTAGTAACCATAATAAAATACTGTGCATGAATACACAAAACGTATTTAATCTCCCTTGTCCTCACAATCTCTCTATCTCTGGTCATCTCAGTAGTAAATTAAGTTGTCACTGAAATGCGATTTCATGAGTCAGGCGGAACACATGCCGTTCCTTCCATCTGGTTCTTATCACAGCTAAACGTGTGGTGCAACGAAGCACTTAAGAAGGGAAGGAATTAATTAACACAATATATGATCTTTCAGGGGTGTACAGAATTAAATCTATTCGATTAAAGAAACATTAGGGAAAAAAGTAATAATGTATGTTATACAAATATTGCACTACGTAATAAATAAAGTATTTTAAACCATACTAGTCCATTTCTCTACACTGTTTCTGATGCCGTATCTTGTAGTAAACATAGAACCTCAGAAGGAATTGGGTCGTTTGTCTTTTGTGGCTTTCTTCTCAGGCTACTTATTAGTGGATCAGATATCTTCCATTGTTTGCTTCCTTGAACATTTTCTCCTATTCCACAGACGGAAGAATTTGCTGTATTTATTAAGAGCCTCTTGAGCTTTTCTGAAAGTTGACCTATGGGGACGATGGACGATTTTATTATATGAGCGCCATGCAGTAAAACCTTATGAACACTCTGGGGCATATAGTACCATCTGTATTCTTTTACAAATAACTTTGCTGTATCCAAACTGTAGATTTCAAAGATGTCACCATTTACTTCATATCCAGAAGAAAGTGTTCTCAAGATTACTCCAAATCGCTTAATCAACTCTTCATTCACACCAGTAATATTGGAAACTAAAGATGGATTACTGAAAAATCTCCTAGCAGAATTTCCATCGTTAGTAGTGCCAACCCCTGGTTTCGGAATATCTAGTAAAAGGCCCATTTCTTTGCGGAACTTTTCTTAAATATTCTTTTTCCGAGCTTGTATTATTTCTTTGTGAGGTTTCTTTACCTGCCATACTTTTACCTCTAGTCTATAGGAAATATGGAGGATGCATTCAAGAAATTTTATCCAGGCATGAAGGCTTGAGTTTCCATCTGAGAGTGAAGATACCATTATTGGTATTTTACGTGCAAAATCCAAATCATTCGTCTGTTTTGGTGTAGCACCACACATGTAGCAATTTTTCAATGATGAATTATTTATATAACTGCATACGTTCCGTCAGCCATAGTCAAATGGAGCTGCGGTACAAATTTGACATTCTCCGATTGTATTTCAACACTAGTTGGTGCCAACTCTTTAATTTCCTGTTCAATTTTTTCGACTTCTTCACGAACAAATTCACAGGTTTCTTTTCTGAATATAATTTTTATGGGACGACACAACTTCACGGAAGAACGTGTGGATTTTTCCATAACACTAGTTCCTTTTCCGTCCCGTCATCTTCAACACCTACGCATTTCATTTCCAAAGGCACTAAAGATATAGTAAATAAAAAAGAGTCATCCCTTTCATCATTTTCCATAAAAATTTGTTTATAACGGCCCTTTCCTGATGCTCCATCACACCCCCACATAAACAAAACTGTTATATCTGAAATTAACCGTACTTGCTGTAGCACTTCATGTTGCACAAAAGCCAGCCTTTTAATAGTATGGTCAATCAAATCTTGCATCGGAATTTCTCCACTGTCTTCAGAGAGTTTTATATTTTGTGGATAACATTCCTTCTTCGCTTCGAGAAGTATGTTGTAAGTTGGGTATATATCAGCATTATGAGCTTTACTAATGTTGTGGATGGAGATGTACTGTTGTTTTGTTAACCTATTGTCCAAGTAAAGAGCCAACGCTTCGTTTACATTTATTTTTATAGGTGCATTTGCTGATGGTGAGGAGATGAATGACTTCACTTTTTTAGTTTTCCTCGGAGAAAATTCTGCAATTTTGCCAATAATTTCAGCAGTGTCTCTCCTCCCTTCTGAGCGTAGGCTCATTTGACTGGCTAGCGCAAGTTCCTCCCTGCTGTGGTTTTTTACTAGAGGTTGCAATTTCCTTCTTTTCGAAGATTCACTACAATCTACGAAGGATTTAGAAGGACGACCCATATTACTTGTGGAAGCTTCATACTGTATGCCCTCTCCATATAGTGCAATGTTCCCTTCCAGCCAATTTTTATTTTGCGACTGAAACTTGCTTAATATCCTATGACTTGCAACCCACGTTTTTCTTAATTGCGCGGAAAAATTGATAGTTTTCTTTCTAACAATATCTTTAACAGACTGTCCAAGGGTTTTCAGATTAGTATTGTCTACCAAATAGTTTAGCAAGACATCACTTTCTTTCACTTTCCCACTTGCATGGCGCCAAACATCGAAAAGATCTTTCCGCGAAATTCCTTCCGACTGCACTCAAAGGAGAAAAACAGCCAAAGTTGCAAAAAGTTGCAAGCAGTTTTTACACAGACAACACAATAGGGTATAGGCTATAGGCTAATGAAAATAATTTCACCAATCGTTGACAATTGCGAATTTTCGGGTCTAAAAACCCATAGAAGAAGGATAAAATATATTTTAAAAGTAACTATTTTCGAACGTTTATCACATAAACACAGCAATTTGTATACGACTTTGCAAATTTAATAAAGAAAGAGCATACCTTGGTCTGTCATATCCAGTGGCAAACGATGATGATAGCTCAACAAACACGTCTTTACAAGCACAAGATTAAAACACAAATAATTCGCCCCGCTTCCAGCTGAGGATGCGATAAGAAACATCCAACTTCAGCGGTCTCGCACTTAGCAGGGGGTGAACAAATATGACATATAGGCACAGTTCTGAGGTCATCGGACATTACTGATAATAAAAACGTCATAAATCATGAAAATACATAACTTTAATTTTTTTACATTTTGAGCGCCCAGATAGTGCAAAAGGACCACTGTGCGCTGTGGCGGGGTACGGGGGTTTCTTCAAGTACGCATGCGCGGCCCGCCTATTCCAAACCTAAATATATAGGCTCCCCGCATGCCCATGGTTGTTATCGCAGCAGCAGTCAGTGAAAGAAGGAATGTGCTGACTGAGGGCAGTAAGTAGTGAGCAACTGAATGCTTTTGGAATGCGTGATACGCAGTGAGCGGGAAGACATTTGCAGTTCAAACTCAACTGCCATCTCCTGGCGGGATATCAATCGAGTACATACGGTATGTGGTGAGGCTTCGAGGTCACGGTTCAGTATGAGTGGTGGGAAGCCGGAGCGCTGGAGAGGACATCCCTCTCAACTGACTGCGTGACCCAGCAGTAACGTTCTAGCCTGCTGTGCCCCAAGGTTGAAGGATTGAATCCTGGCGCAGTCAGTTGGCATTTGACGGTGCGCAAATCGAGGGAGCCGTGTCTGTAGATTTACAGGCACGTTAAAAATCCCTTTAAAAGCTACATTCCGACACCCTGGCGTCTGTAAAGGTCGCAGTAGATGTTGTTGTTGATTCATTTAGGGGTTTTGCGACATCGTGGTAAAGTAGTCCTGTGTGCTTGAGTGTGTGTGTATGGGAGGGATTTTTATGACAACCCGTGTTATTGTGATAGCTGTATTAGTCTGTGTGTTTGTAATAAAGATGAGGCTTAGGAAGGAGGTGGCCGCGGCCTTAAGACAGGAACCATCCCAGCATTCACCTGGAGTACAAGTCGGAATCCACGAAGAACCACCTACAAGATGACTGAGGAGAAAATAATATTTTTCAATACTAGACTGAGGTATAAACTGAAAAGGAACATAGGAGCAGATGACCTAACAGTTTATCCTCCTTAAAACAACAATAACTAACTAACTGAAAAGGCACAGCTTTCTAGTTATGCCACTGGTTCAGTAAATTAGCTATATTTCAAGTATCATAGACTCCAGTGAAAAATCCTATTGCCGAACTTTGAAGGAAAGTTTTAATCTTACTTGGAGCGTTTCAAAATCTATGGATGGTTACTTGTGCTTTTGTGGATTTCACCAAACGGTATATCATCTGCTCTTTGAACGCCCTGTTTTTGATGCATTAAATATCCACCGATAACACTTTTAGCCCATCTACTCACTCGTACTAACCTGAAAATTACATGGATTATTCATACAAATTTTAATTGGGCACATTAACGTGTTGACTGACTGAAGATCACTTGGTTTTTTAGATTGCGAAAGCAACACTGAAAAGATGGCTCATACAATGTCTATAAGATGAGATAAGTGTTCTAAGATGTGCATGCAAGGACTTTTGGGGCACCGTGTAGTGTCATACGTAATCTCAAGTGTCGCAGTTGTGCCGGTTAGCTAAGGCGAGGAGATAGACTACCGTTTAAAGTTGAACTTACTCCAGCGAACTAAAGTTTCTCCTCTAGTTGAATGCCCATCTCGTCTGTCGATATCCATTAATAACGTCGTGTTCTCTTTTCTGACAACCCGATCCAGTTTCCAGACAAAGTGGGTGTTGGCTGTCAAAATATCACACCATTTGTTTTTCTTGATCACAATGTTTTTGCTTTCGTAGAAACTGGATGCCAGTGGCCAATAAGGCGACATTATATTACAAGAGGTTTCTACTTATTCACTGATATTGTGCGACAAAAATCCCTTGTGGGTTCGATTTCGGCTCGGTCTAGGAAGTTATTGTTTCATTCTAAGAGCTTGGACATCGTGGCCATCAACCCCGTGCATGTGTGTGTGTGTGTATAGAATATGTCTCATAATCTGTGTTATTGTCGTGTCTGAAGTAGTATAGGCCTATGTACGTGGGAAGGAGTTGACCGTGGCTTGGAATTAAGAACCATCTCCACATTTGCCTGGAGTAGGAGCTGAAAAAAACGGAAAACAACATACCTTTCTCGACGGAGGAAAGAAAGCTGACTCATAGTCAAAAGATGAACGAGTACTGGAAGAGGAGAAAACAGAAGGCACAAGAGACGAGAAGCCCCGTGGTCCTCAGTAGGCCCAAACGACAAAGATAGAATAATAAATTGGACCACGTTAGGTAGATAATACAGTGAGATTCTTTTGCTGGAGCGGGACCGGCGGCCGACTGTCGGACGCGCGCGCCCTCCACCAGCCAAACGAGATCGGGCCGCAGGGTTGCGCGAGGCGCACATATAAGGAGATAACATAAACAACAGCTGCAAGATTTAATTAAAGAAGCACAGATGTTCTTTTTTATTTCATTGGAATCAGGATGACCTCACGTCACCAGTTAAAGGTTACAACTTATCTTTTCATAGAAGATGCTAAAAATGTTCTCCTTCAGCTGACAGACAGTAACTTTGGAAGTTACATCGTTACATAATGTAGCTACTCCTGTATCGGCCTGCGTGTTTACTGTAATTAATCGAAGCACGGACCTAAGCCCGTTTGATCTTCACACAGTGTACATATCAATTACCTGTACTCTAGTGGAGATTGAGAACAATATACGTCAGCAAATATCCCTCACAACAGAAGGGAAACACAATGTGTAAACGCAAATTTATTTACATGGTACAACGCCTGTCTGACAGGTGAAGGAGAACACTCGCAGCATCTCCTGCGGATAGTTAAGTTCCTTAATCATGATTGCCTGGTGAATTTTTCATTAATTAATGTACTTTGTTACGATTACCACCTGCGCGCTATCCGCGAGCCAACCTCGGTTGGCTGGCGGAAGGCGCTTGCGCCCGGCAGCCGGCCGCCGGCCCAGCTCCAGCAAAAGAATCAGTTGATTGAACTTCATATCTACAGGGAGTGGAAATTACCTAATACACTAGTTTATTTTAGCTAAACTAAATGTCTACCATTATTAAGTATAAACACACGCGCAGTGGTAAATTGCATCCCACTTAATTTCATTTGCTCACCATATCAGCAAATAACTTTGCAGCGTTCTGTCCTTTTACATTCTTTTCCACCTATAGTCCGTCTGTACTCTCAACTAATACCAACCGATTCTCAAGTGTCTATCGAAGGGTGTACGTTGTAGCTGCAAATTTTGCAAACTTTTACATTGATTAAGTTAGGCCTATACATATTTTACTAGAAAATATCTACTGGAAATATAATCAGCTCCTTATAGGCCTATTTAGTTACCGTGCATGTTATTTTGACTAACGTACGCACAGAAATCATTTTAATCGCATATTTAAAGCTTATAAAATATTTGATGAAAAAATAGGAAAAATATGACATAGTGTACCCTTGAGTACAAAGAATATGCAAATCATAGTCCGCCAGCTCAATCAGACTTTTGCGGAGCATAGAATGTTCTCCCACTGTATGATTTACACACTCCGGATCAAGCTCAGGATACACTCCAAAAATAAACATCAAAATCCAAATCCAAAATATATTTAATAAACTCAAAATTAGGCACTACAAATAAAACATAAAAACTGAAAAGAACATCTTCACACTTGTCCTAATAAGAACAAGGAATCACTAAATAACTATCTTACAAAAACACTAGTTTACGGTTCCATTGAACCTGACCAAAAATGTCATCTAGGTTTCACTTCCATATATCAATTAAATAAACTTCTTAAGCGAGCTCAAAAATGACTCGGTGTTTACTTTTACATATTATTTTCATAATTAAACACACACTATTTACTCCTTAATTGAGTATTACTTATTACTGAGTTACAATTACAATGGTACTGACAATTACCATTTATTTTGGCTCTCATGATATTCAAATTTACCATATCTCTCTTCAATACTACCAAATTACACTTGTGCAGGGAGAACCCGTGTATCTCGAGTTTTTGGAAACTACTGATTGAATCAAATCAAGATAAAATCCCAGTTATCCCAAATGTTTCCATTATAACTCGGGAACAATAGTACGGTCATGTAACAATAAAGAAGGGATTTTCATATTTGTCTCCATTGACAATTAAATCATTATGAAGAACGGATCTGAACTGTACAAGCAAGAATATTTAACATGAATGGATCTCAGTCCAACTACTGGGTCATCTTAAAACATTATTATTTACTTCCGTCTAGCACGGAAACCTACAATTCATACAAGACCTATCTCAACACGAGGGTCTGATAAAGTGTCACAGCACTCAGGCAATATTTACGACTTTGAAGGGGAGTGCACGGCGGTACATTCAACGAGTCTGCAGACAGCAGCTCTTCTTTAAAACTTGGGAAGGCAAGGCGATTAATTTATTCCAATACAATGCATTATGAGGTTCTTATAACCTATCCATCTGGCTCAGGCAAGAATATAATTATGGAGTTTTAGCATTGGCAGGTAAGATACTCAATAAAATCAACAATATATAAGGGGCTTTCGACGTCGCAGAACACGAGATCGTTCCTCGGCCAGCCTCTGGAACACATCCAAATTTGGAGGACTTAGGACCAACAGTAACAGGATCGATGGTATCAGACCAATCGTCCAACAATAGCGTCTTCTGGGTGACAATAATGCAAATCCCTGCGCTTATAATTCAATATAAATTAGCACCCTTTCGAAGTTTGCATACAGCAATACACACAAATAATCAATTACCGCGTCCAACTGTTCCCCATAATTACTTTGTCTAGCATATTTTCACTGCGTTACTAGCGTGATCATTACAATACATGCGCACCAAGGCGCTAATTACTTAAATATTGCTAAGTTGCCTTCCGAAGCAAGACTATTTAGGCTAATTCAAATTACTTAATTGATCTTCGTCCCAAAAATATAGCGTTTGCCTTTATTAAACAATTCTGACAATGTATTTAAGAACTCTAAATAGTTCAATAATCCTTTTATCATCATTACACGGAGCTTTAAGGCTTCCATCATTATCATATGAAAATTAATTTAACAATTATTTTATGAAGTTATTATTATTATTTTCTTGTTTGTATAAATCATAACATTATTCTGTCATTTACTAGTATTCCACTAAATACTTTTCACTGAGTATTAATTAACACATTTAACCTTCCAGCGGGCGCGCATACCTGGATCTCGCAGGCGGGCGCGCGGCGGCTAAATGGCCGCCCTTTGATTTAACATAGACAGCTCTCGATTTTCATACAATTAACCATCGGCAACTAAAATGAATGACTTCATATAGGCCTACATTTCCACAAAGCACACAATAAACTTTAATAAACAATAGTTGACAATATCCCCATAAAAAGACAGTGGCATGAATAATGTATAATACATTATAATATAGCCTATATATAGTTACTTGGCTTGAACTCAACTACACCATATCTTCTTCTTCCAAACTCTTGAGGCAAGCATCACAGGAAACTTCTTGCTGTGAATGCTTTTTGCAGACAAATCTTTCACATTTGTGGCACTGTAGACGAGTACAGTTGTTCTTTTTGGACCCGCAACGATAACAGATACATCGCGTTCTTGAAACACTTGCTGTACTTCCATTCGGTGCACTATTCCTGTTCTCTTCCATGAAAACATGCAAATCCTTTGGAAGAGACCAAATCGTTGCACGGTGTTTCAAGTTTTCCTCCATGAGTGCCATAGCCAATTTGAAAGTGTATTCTCTCCTAGAAGTTTTGTTGTCTGCGTTGTTTGCTTTATATATTATGCAAGAATTTATTCCAGCAATATCGAGGAAGGGATGAAACAGTACCATTGGCCACCTTTGTGTTTGTCTCGAAGTCGAGCACCGTGAAGTCATCAAGTCCACTGTATCGACCCCCCCCCCCCCCCCTTTGGTGGCATTGTAATCCATGAAGTGGAATGTTTTTCCAGATTCCTGATCAATTTCATTATCATCATGCATCGTGGATAGTACCAACACAACTTTCTTCCTTTTAGTAGCCACTGATACAAGGCTTTTATCATATTGGCATCCAAACTGGTATGTTCCGGGAACTAAATGCCTATTTTCAGCCACAAACTCGGGTGGAACCTCTCGTTTGTTCTTCTTCAGGGTGCCTACAAAGGTCTGTCCTTGTTCCAGTAGGTATTCGGCCAAAGGGTAACTACTGAAATAATTATCAGTAGTCACATTTCGGTTGGTGTTTTTTATTGGCTCACTCAATCTCGTTACCACATCAAAGGGCTTATTTGAAACTGCATAACGCCCCGGTTTCTGCGTCCCACAGTATACCTCCAAATTGTAAGTATAGAAAGTTCGGGAATCACACATAGCATAAATTTTGAGGCCATACTTGGCGGGCTTTTTGGCCATATACTGTATAAAACTACAGCGCCCACGAAATGCAACTAACATTTCATCTATGGTTACAAACTCACCAAGAGAATATGAACTCTGACAGTTTGCAACGAAGGTACTGAGAAATTCGCGAATAGCGGCTAGTTTGTCATTTTCCGCACGTTCAGTTCTAGTATTCACATCGTCAAATCGAAGACTTCTCAACAGTAATCGAAAGCGACGTTCACTGAAGTTAGCCCGCAGTATTACCATTCCGGTCCCGTTGGTAGTAAACAATTCCGATAAATTTGTGCGGTGTACTCGTTTCACGGCCTTCAAGAACAAGGCACCAAAAAGAGCTAAAATTTCCGATCTTGTTGTTTCTCTAAAATCTCTTTCCCGGCCTTCAGGATGTTGCAATTTTACCCTGTCAATAAACGTATTTGTGTGTCTAACAATTTCACCAGCCATATTTGAATTTATTATGGTGAGAAAACATTCTAGTTCAGTTTTATACTGGCGAGCTAGTCCTTTAGGACCAGGAAAAGTTTTTATCAAGTTCTTTGCCTTTGTTTCTGAACTCTTACCCATGGGTTTATTTCCCCATAATGTCTCACTATCTTTCCCAATGAAGAAACGTAGGGTGCTGTTATCACGGTCGTCATCACTTACATCATCAGTTCTGCCCATTTCAACTTCAGAGTCACTACTGTGACCGTCCATTTCGATAATTTCGGGTTCGAAATCAATATCATTATGATCGTCCCAAATATCTTCTCCTTCATTCGTTTCATCATCTTCTAATTCATCAAGTATTCGTAGAATAGAATCAGGATCATTGTATCGTGCCCTGAAACGCGAGTAATAATACACAACTGCGTCAATATGACGAATATGAAGAACAGGAGAAAGGAATGAATCTAACAGAAAACTAACCAAACTTCAAAATCTAAATGTGTTTGAACATTGTATGTACTGTATAAGAGAAAACGTTTCTCTCTCTCACACACACACACACATACACACAGACACGCGCCTACACACACACACACAAAAGAAATATATTTACTTACATGTCTCATTCAAGTGTGAGAGAATGGAACACAATCGGGCGCGTGGCGGTAAACTGGCCGCCTGACTCGAACGACAATGGCACGCACCACTTAGCAACTGAACAATGGCCGATTGGCGCCGACTCGAAAAATTACGGAAGCGCTGTCTCACGTCGAGATGAGTAATTAACGAATACCCGGAGGTCCCGCCTGGTAATTCGTCAATAAAGAGCACAATCTCGTGACTTTCTTCAAAAGGCGGCCAAATTGCCGCCCACGCGCCCGCTGGAAGGTTAAACACTGTTTTATACATCCCTGTTTCAAATTTGAGAATTATATCTCCATATTAATTCTTACACGAACTCTCCAGAACACCACATGTAATAAAATTTGGTACTCACATGATTGCTCAGATCAGCGACCTGGTCTCCAATGACGGTACATTTTGCCCACTCACTTGTATTTACACCATATTAACACCCATATTCACACACGTTAATATTTCTTCCAATTTACACAAATTACACACACTGGTTATCTTAATTTAAAAAAATGCACTCATGATATTTATTACCATTTAAAAATCACCAAAATATATTACTATACTCTAATTTTTGCAAAGATTATATTACACAAAGAAATTTCACTTTTCGGCACTTATATTTGCCTTACACAAGTGATCTCTTTCCTTTTCCCCCTCCAAGGTGTGCAAGTATTTAAGTCGACTTCCTGCTCCTACTCGGGGTGATTGAAAGTCTTGATCGCTCTTTCCCCCTACTGGTACGGCTGATTCTCCTATTCGGGCTATTTCAACTATCGGCACTCTTACAGTTACTGCACGATGTCGTATCTCGTTCAATGCGCAAATGTTCGTCTAGCAAATGTTTATAACTGACGTTCACTCCTAGATTCACGGCGTCTGCTACTACTGCGATCTAGTATTTGCTTCTCTTATGGTCCTCGTCTGGACTTTTATTTCTGACGAATATAATCTTTGCTTGTGGAATTTATTCCAAAGTCTTACTGCGTTTTTACTTAGCAAATGATGCCTCGAATATAGATTCCTAAAAATCTATCGTCACTTGCTCTAATCTCCTCAGTTCAGGAAAATTAGGGTTTATCCTACGTTTTACCCTAATTCGGTTACTTAACGTACTGGATAAAAAATATTTAGACTACACTACTCTATCGTTGTTTCGTATTACTTTGAGATTTTGCGATGCTTCTTCTTCGCTGATTTTATAAGGCTTAAGTGCCTTCGCCGGCCAAAGTATTTAAGGCCAAAGTATACTACCTTGCCTGAATCTGTAGATTAATTTTTAAAGTTCGAAGCTTGACAGTACTTTCCCTTCTGACAAGGATTGCGGCGCTTCAATTGCACGGCGACACTGTTGAATAATTACTGGAGCAGCAACTCCCCTTAGGAGTGCTATACGTCGGCGACACAGTAACGTCCCACGGACTGATGAAGACTGCATGAATTTTCTGGCGCTCACAGGGTTTATATTTGATTCTGCTACAAAAAGATCAGTTCCGCTTCTTCTCCAGATCTAACTTCTAAAGTAATCGTCACACGATTATTAAAAAAAAATACCTCCTGAATGCTCACAGCTTAAATGTCCAAAATATATCAAAATTTCTTAAAACCGATCGTAGGAACATAATATTATTAATTAAATTGAGCTCCTGAATTGCGTTGGTGGTACCTTCGTTTTTTCCACCACCACGAACTCCTGGCTTAGTGAATTCCCAATTGCGTAGCGCTGACATGACACTTCTATACGATGCAATTGTTTTTAACTTTTCTTGCTCTAAAATTCTATCTTCCAGGATAAACAACATTGGCGAAGCGATTCCTTCAGATTATTGCACGTAACTGGCTAATTTCAATTATTTCTCGAATTTCTTGGCCACACCTCCTCTACAGCGTTGGCATTTTATCGTTGACTATGGGGTTTATCCCAGGATCTTCTCTCCTTGTCTTGCGCGGAATATTCTGCTGGTCTATTTTAATCCGATGCGTAACTCGCTTCTCGTTGTGCTTGCAGATGATCTCATATCCAGCTGCCAGCTCTGTCTCCAAGTTGCATCACCCTTCCGTGCGTCATATACAGGCGAGTTTCATCTTAACCCTTCCGCAACCTTAAAAACTGTTCTAAAATCTGTAATATTTCCTCTTTTCCTTATGTAAAAGAGTATGGGTTCGGTACCTGTGCCAATCCACATGGACACAATAGGAACAAGATACATTCGTTTTGTGTTATAAAGCTAACAAAAGAAAACTCTGAGAGCGCGCGGTGGAGGAGATTGGTACCGCTGTATATTTTCTGTGGGGGTGATTTAGAAGAAATGAAACGGAAATGGGACGGAAATGCAACGGAATCAATGAGCGCGCGTGGTGGCGGAGATTGGTACCACAACGTTCTGTCGGCTATGTGGCTATGTGGAATATTGTATAAAGTTTACTTCAAGGTTTGGAGTCCCCATTAAAGATATTCCTATAATAAATAATCTTCAAATTGTTGTTTTTTTGGTGTCAGAATATTCATTATATCATATTTGCTGAAAACAATTATGTTTTCTTAAGTCTTCATACTTTTGCTGTATTCTTATTTAATGCAAGCACTCGAGATACTGTTGGCCAAAGTACAGCACTATGTGGAATGTATATCGCATACTTCAAGGTTTGTAGGCCCCATTACAGATATTCCTAAAATAAATCATCTTCAAGTTGTCGTTCTTTGGTGTGAAAATATTCAATATATCACATTTGCTGAAAGGATTTGGCACTGCAGTTTTACAAGTAGTTATTTCAATGACCAACAGAGTTCACTGTTAACAAGGGATTTTTGCTCCCGGCAGACACATAGTAGCATAACATGTCACATGTCACACATCATATGCGACTACTGTAAGGCTTGTGATTTTTTCTAACTTACAGCATAATATTACCAATCTGGAGGTGAAAAGCACCCTACGCGAGTGTTTTCGTCCTAAAATGTGATGAGCATTCTTAAGGATCAAGCGATAAATACCGAATTTACCAACAATAAATACCATATGGTTGTTTAGTTCCAACAACATGTATGCAGACACTTTGTTCAAATTGGAACATGTGCTACGATCTCGGAGGTTATGATTTATTTTATATATAAAAAAGATACGAGCCTTACAGTAGTCGCATATGATGTGTAACATCTGACATGTTATCCTACTGGTATATATATATATATATATATATATATATATATATATATATATATAAGGACAGACAGACACACATTTGCCCGATCTCATAAGTCTACTTTTTCCTCATTTTTGCAAAATGTGAAAAGTAGGCTAAAAATTAAGATACGAGCCTTGCAATAGTCGCATATGATGTGTAACATCTGACATGTTATCCTACTCGTATATTACACAGCTTGGACATTCTTAAAATGTTAATTTAGGCCCCATTTTCATACTGGTACTATGATGAATGTTTATATTGAATTGGAGATATGCTACTGTCACACTTGTGGCGCAGCGGTCAAGCTGTTAGTTTCTCACCAAGGTAGACCGGGTTTGATTCCCGGTCAATACATGTGAGATTTTCGAATTGAAATGCCATGTCCTGTGGTTCGCATTCCACGTAAAAGGGAGGTACCGTGGATCATGATTGTGAGATTAACGGTCACACAAAACTACAAGCTTCCTTCCTTCCTTAATAATTCATAATAACAAAGTGACACACAACGTCGACTGTACTCTCAAATAGTGTGAGCACACTCCTCAGTAACTATATCATTCATTATTCTCAAGACTCTCATACAATTCGTCGTAAACAATCAAAACATGCCTTCCTACAATCATGAAATGACCTAGACTCAGCTTTTATTCCACTCATATAACAACATTCTGTTATGCATTTAATATTTGACTAGCCTACTCAACCACAGCTTGACAATAATGCCGCTTACTTAAATGTCATTTGTCGTCTATGTCCTACCCCATGTGACGTTCAACCTTGAACGTGAAGCTTCATAAACTGCTCAATGACAAATGAAAGTCGGTGAAACATTTGCCACTGTGCTCGTCAAACTAGTGCCTGCTAAATGCACTGCCTACTGTATTACCATAATATTCTCGCGCTACAGAGCACACACTGCCTTGTTTCCATAACACATTTTCAATTATACTCTGAAAGATGTTCAATTTCCCTATTGACAGGTTCACTATATAACAAAGGAAACTGTTCCGCCTAGTCAATACATTTATTTACAAGTTATAAACTTGTTATTATATGGTACATGTTTCGGGGCCTCTAGTACTGGTCCCTTCTTCAGCCATAAATTAAGTTGCAAAATCCAGCATAATTAAAGATATCATAATTTAAAAAAAGATGAGTGAATGGATAAAATGAGGTGAAAAAGAACATATTAATCACGAGAAGTAACATGAGTGCGCATCAGTAAAAATTAATACCATTGGTAGTTGTAGGCTCTTGAGAATACACTTATATAGCACTGTTCTAATGTTTGTGCATGTGGAAATCACTTCACTTCACTTGGGATATATGGCCTGTTGTTTACAATGCTGTTGGCTGAAACTTACTGTTTCTGAGTTTATAGTCATGTATTACAGGGAAAAACACCGATTGTCATGTAATGAAATATATCATCATGATGAGGAGACGTCCAAGCATGGAAAAAACATACTTTACTTAGACCAACTAAAACAATTTTCTTTGTTGATCTAATACACCGAATCTCAAATTACTTCATGGCCCCATTATTGCTTCATCCAGTTGCTTAGATACCTTGGATCTAAGGCTTCTAGATTATATGCATTGCCTAGGTCATGAAGTATCTAAATTTGTAACCATTGCACTCTCATTATTAATATATTATTAAATTTAAGAAATAATGACAATAAAAATACTCATAAAATACAAAATGAGATTTAAATTAAATGAAGGTGAGGTAATATAATTTTATATTTTTGTGACCTGGAATTGTTATAAATGGAACATAGAAAGGTAGATGGAGTTTTAAGGGTGAGAGGATATGGAAGGGGGGGGGGGGGGGAAATATTAGGGGAGTTTGTGTTGGGGAATTCACGGTGGTTTGTTGTTGTCAACAATTTTATTCTTTATATATTCCGTTAGGGTGTTGTACAGGACGTTCGTTTCAACATTTATTTCATTAAGATTATGAAGAGGAGATAGTTTCTGTGCGGTGATAATTTCTATCGCTTCTAGTACATTCATAGTGGTCCCCTTTCCTGTAAAATGGAGGATTTCTAGGTCTTTATCGATGTTAGTGAATTTATGATGAGACTCCTCCATGTGTGTTGCCATTGCTGAGAATCTTCTGTATTTTGTGGCATTAAAATGTTCGTAGTATCTGATTGTGAATGCTCTACCGGTTTGTCCCAAATAATTCGCATCGCACTCGGGACAATTAAGTCTATAAATGCCTGATCTATGTAATTTGTCTATAGAATTTACTTTGTTCGAATTAAAGAAGAAATGGAAGAATTGCAGGTTTGGCATACTGGGGTCGATATGTTGATGACATTTTCATCATCATTGATAACACAATACAGAAAATTGACCAACTTGTAGAGAAACTTAACAGCATTGACAGCAATATACAGTTCGCTCCAGAATCTGCAGTCAATAACTCGATTAATTTTTTGGATACCACACTTTCCATAAAGAACAATAGACTTTCCTATAAAATTTTCAGAAAGCCTACGCAAACTCATACTACCATAAGCAATAGTTCTAATCATCCTGGCAACCACAAAAAGGCGGCCTTCTTCAGTATGATTCACAGAGCTTTCAACCTTCCCCTTTCAAAAAATGACCTCACCAGTGAAATAAAGACCATACGCCAAATAGTTAAATTAATGGTTTTAACTATCAATTCATCTCCAATATTATAAACAAAATAAGAAATTGACCTTCCACCCATTTAACACCAGAACATAAAGAAAAAAAATCCTCTCGGCACGCCGGAAGGCGGAGGTAGATTTCACCGGGCAAACTAGGGGATGGGCTATAATAGGCAAAATATGCAGGTTTTCGTAGGAGGATCAGACCTCATTTATTGCGAGAAAGTATTTTACAATTGGAGGTTAGTTAACATTTTTTTCGTCTTTCTATGCATATTATAAATATTTTACTGTCTTATGGGGATGGTAACCTTCTTGTCATTTGGGGTTCATTTTTATACTTGTGATCACACTGTCCTTATGCAAGGTTTGGAACTAATGTGCAACTATCTAACAGTCTGTTACTTCTTCACGCAAAATTTTATCTCCCACAGAGATGCTGGTTGGTTCCTCAGTTTAGGGGCTGCGACAAGGTGGTCATGTAACCCCGTGTACATTGGGTGAGTGTAGAATCTGTCTGATAAACGGTGTTATTTGTGATGACTGTATTAGTCTGTAATTCAGGTAAGGACTGCAGACGGTCAATTTTAAGTAGTTGTACCTAATTTTGTACCAAATACTAACGTCAACGACACCTAGCTGTGAACTTAGCTGCTAGATGCCACCGCAACCAGCAACTTGCAACGAACGTTGTAACTTCCCCTCCGAAGGAGAGCATGCTGACGGATTTTTAGCGCTCTTAGAAAATCCGGAGACTTTGGCCGGCTTTGAACCAGCGACCTTGGGCATAGAAGTTCAGCATGCTACCAGTTAGCCGCTTCCCTCATAGTCAGATGGAACAAGAAGTTCCGTGACGAACTAAAGAGCCTACTTTTCTTAAAATTAAGATTCATGCCATAGATTAATCTACAGTATATGAACCTATCTAGAATAATGACGAAATTAAGTGGGTAATATCGAAATGTCTTAATTAGTTCGAAATAAGGTATACTAGGCATAATGTAGCCTAATAGAGCAATACAGTTGGCAGCTCTGGTGACTGAATATATTCTTACTTCCATCTCCTAAGGTACAGAATACAAAATGTGGTTGAAGTCCGAAGGACGTTACATGGATTTAGACATTGGATCTATTAGTACACGTAAAAGCATGTTGGCAACAATGCCATGCGAGTGCTGGTCAGAAATAATCTGAAATATTATATCTTTTTGTGCCAATTTTGGATGAAATCCATTTGTTGGTATAGAAGTTACATGTATTTAAAAATTGGTCCTATCAGCAGGCTTAGAATCATGTTGGTAGAACTGACGTATATAAGTTACTCCAAATTAATGTAAAATGTCAGGTAATTTACGTGTGCATAGTTTAAAGCTGTCGGCTTGCATACTTTCTGATATATTTGGATACAAAATAGAGAGCAATTATTAACAGTTGGCAGCCCTGGTGGCTCTTAAGAATACACTCAGTCATATCTGTTTATGCACACATATTACATACAAAATTTGGTTGAAATCCAATTGATAGTGTAGAAGTTATATGCATTTAAAAATTGGACTTATCAGAAGGCTTAAAATTATTTTGGCAACGCTGTCATGTATGGCCACCTGGAAATTAAACTGAAATAGTATTATCTACATGTGTGCCAATTTTAGAATAGCTCCCATGTATACCTTCCAGGATATCAAACATGGAGCTCAAATTTCTAGTGTGTGTTTTTTAGCAGTTGGTAGCACTGGCATCTTTTTCAAATATGGGCCTGAGATATTCCGGTATACATCTTTACTCATACTAAATTTGCAGCCGTTTAGGAGTTGATATGGGGGGACACACACACACAGCCAGACAGACGGACAGACAGACAGAAGGACAGACACATTTTCCCGGATATATTTCATAAGTCTACTTTTTCCTCATTTTTGAAAAGTGTGAAAAGTAGGCTAACAAGAAGTTACCTGAAGAACTATACAGCCTACTTTTCATGCCAATGATTATTCTAGAGTATATGAACCTATCTAGAATAATGACGAAAAGCACTACAGTTGGCAGCCCTGGTGACAATATATTCTTAGTTCCACCTCTTAAGGTACAGAATACAAAATTTGGTTGAAGTCCAATGGACGTTACATGCAGTTAGACACTGGATCTATCAGTACGCGTAAAAGCATGTTGCAAACAATACCATGCGTGTGCTGGTCAGAAATAATCTGAATTATTATGATATCTTGTTGTGCCAATTTTGGATGAAATCCATTTGTTAGTATAGAAGTTACATGTATTTTAAAATTGGACATATCAGCAGGCATAGAATCATGTTGGCAGCACTGCCTTGTATTAATTACTCCAAATTAATCTAGAATGTCAGGAGCTATACGTGTGCAAAGTATAGAGCTGTTGGCTTGCATACTTTCTGATATATTGATATTAGGGTAAAAAGAATATAGACAGCATTTATTAACAGTTGGCAGCCCTGATTGCTCTTAACAATACTTATAGTCATATATGTTATGGTACACATATCACATACGAAATTTGGTTGAAATCCAACTGATAGTATAGAAGTTACATGTTTTAAAAAATTGGTACTATCACCAGGCTTATAATCATGTTGGTAGAACTGACGTATATAAGTTACTCTAAATTAATCTAAAATGTCAGAATATACGTGTGCATAGTTTAAAGCTGTTGGCATGCATACTTTCTGATATATTGGTATGTGGATAAAAAAATAGAGAGAGTAATTATTAACAGTTGGCAGCTCTGGTGGCTCTTAAGAATACGCTCAGTCATATCTGTTTACGTACAGATATTACATACAAAATTTGGTTGAAATCCAATTGATAGTGTAGAAGTTATATGCATTTAAACATTGGACCTATCAGAAGGCTTAAAATTATTTTGGCAACACTGTCATGGTTGGCCTCCTGGAAATTAAACTGAAATAGTATTATCTACATGTGTGCCAATTTTGGAATAGCTCCCATGCATACCTTACAAGATATCCAACATGGAGCTCAAATTTCTAGTGCGTTTTTTCTGCAGTTGGTAGCACTGACATAATTTTCAAATATGGACGTGAGCTATTCCGGTGCACATCTTTACTCATACTAAATTTGGTTTTGATTGCTGCAGCCGTTTAGGAGTTGATAGGGGGACACACACACACAGCCAGCCAGACAGACAGAAGGACAGACAGACAGACACACATTTTCCCGGATCGATCTCATAAGTCTACTTTTTCCTCATTTTTGCAAAATGTGAAAAGTAGGCTAATAATGAATGTGATCTCGTCAATGGCGTTGTCTTGGCAACCTCTGATAGATCATCCCACATCAATTTAAAAGCGTTGTTATGGTAACCTCTGATGGCACTTGACATTTTTTTTAAATTCCGAAATCATTTTTCTCATCCCTTGGCGTAATGGTGGGTCATATCAAAAATTCTTTCAGACAAAAGTTTTAGGTAATTATTAGGGGAATATTTTCCATTTTATACGGTTTTGATATTGTGCCTATTAAGAGAGATATGATTAATGTTTCCCGAAAATCCCACTTTTTTCCACCCCTTTGGTCAATGGTTGGTGCTATCAAAAAACTTATTTGACATAAATTTTTGGCACTTATCCGACACATATAATGAACTTTGAATGGATTCGATATTTCACGTATTAAGAGAGTTAAAGCGAAATTTCTTTTCTTCGAAAAAAGCCCCCCATTTTCACCCCCTTCGACCGATTTTGTCCATTAACGAACTCGACCGAGATTTTATAGAGATACATATTATGTAAAAAAATCAAAGTGATTGGTGCAAAATTACGGCAGTTATCGTGTCCACAAGAAACTGATATATATATATATATAAATAGATAGATAGATAGATAGATAGATAGATAGATAGATAGATAGATACATATATACATAAATAAAACTTTTGAACTGACGGTGGTTTTGGGGTCTGGGGGATGTGAAACGCGAAGATATGTCGAAATTTTCAGGAAGTCGAAACATGGTACCCATTGCAATAGTTAGCTTTCTAATGAAATCTACCTAAAACCTGTATACGCAGTTTTCACTTATTTTAATGCACGTACATACAGCATCTCTAACATATTCAAAAAACACGGTTTAAAAATGGCCTATAAAACATCCAACACCAATGCAAATTTTTTCTTTAATTCGAACAAAGTAAATTCTATAGACAAATTCCATAGATCAGGTATTTATAGACTTAATTGTCCCGAGTGCGATGCGAATTATTTGGGACAAACCGGTAGAGCATTCACAATCAGATACTACGAACATTTTAATGCCACAAAATACAGAAGATTCTCAGCAATGGCAACACACATGGAGGAGTCACATCATAAATTCACCAACATCGATAAAGACCTAGAAATCCTCCATTTTACAGAAAAGGGGACCACTATGAATGTACTAGAAGCGATAGAAATTAACACCGCACAGAAACTATCTCCTCTTCATAATCTTAATGAAATAAATGTTGAAACGAACATCCTGTACAACACCCTAACGGAATATATAAAGAATAAAATTGTTGACAACAACAAACCACCGTGAATTCCCCAACACAAACTCCCGTAATATTCCCCCCCCCCCCTTTCCATATCCTCTCACCCTTATAACCCCATCTACCTTTCGATGTTCCATTTATAACAATTCCAGGTCACAAAAATATAAAATTATATAACTCACCTTCATTTAATTTAAATCTCATTTTGTATTTTATGAGTATTTTTATTGTCATTATTATTTAAATTTAATAATATATTAATAATGAGAGTGCAATGGTTACAAATTTAGATACTTCATGACCTAGGCAATGCATATAATCTAGAAGCCTCAGATCAAAGGTATCTAAGTAACTGGATGAAGCAATAATGGGGCCATGAAGGAATTTGAGATTCTGTGAATTAGATCATCAAAGAACATTGTTTTAGTTGGTCTAAGTAAAGTATGTTTTTTCCATGCTTGGACGTCTCCTCATCATGATGATGTATTTCATTACATGACAATCGGTGTTTTTCCCTCTAATACAAGACTATAAACTCAGAGCCCCAGCTTGAACAGAAAGTTTCAGCCAACAGCATTGTAAACAACAGGCCATACATCCCAAGTGAAGTGAAGTGATTTCCACATGCACAAACATTAGAAGAGTGCTATATAAGTGTATTCTCAAGAACCTACAACTACCAATTGTATTACTTTTTACTGATGCGCACTCTTGTTACTTCTCATGATTAATATGTTCTTTTTCACCTCATTTCATCCATTCACTCATCTTTATTTAAATTATGATATCTTTAATTATGCTGGATTTTGCAACTTAATTTATGGCTGAAGAAGGGACCAGTACTAGAGACCCCGAAACATGTACCATATAATAACAAGTTTATAACTTGTAAATAAATGTATTGACTAGGCGGAACATTTTCAATTGTTATTGTAAAAGGGAGTGTTTTACAGATATTGTTGTTTATTATACGGAACTCATTTTATTAGATGATTTGTAGCTTCCACCAGCACTAGCCTAAATAACGAATACGATATGGAACAACTAGATTAATAGACGCGAAACCGCTCATAACCTTAAATTCCTTATAAACAGGTCCTCCTTCATTCACAGACCAACACGTAATTTCATATGGATTCTGTTAAAATGAGTCATATTGATATGATAAATATCGTTTAAAATGATAATCTGGTAGCTGGATCGATCGATCAAGCAGACAGTGCATACTTCCGTTTTCCACCACTGCCAGCTAGTACACTTCCATCCGATTGATCGAGCAGGCAGTGCATACTTCCGTTGTCAACCACTGCCAGCTAGTACACTTCCGTTTGATCGATAGAGCGGGCAGTGCATACTTCCGTTGTCCACCACTGCCAGCTAGTACACTTCCGTTTGATCGATCGAGCGGGCAGTGCAATACTTCCGTTGGATCCACCACTGCCAGCTCGATCGTTCCGATCCACTTCCGTCCCCAATTTTCAAAATCACTCCCACAAAACTATCCAGCAACCGAGCGGAAAGATGTTACACATCTACAAGGCCATGAATGGTTGATACGAAACTCATTTAAAAACTAATGTTGCAGACGTTGGTTGCGAATACAAGCCCCCTCTTCCAAGAAATTCACGAAACATTACTATTATGTGTATCGCTTGGAAATGCCTCTCAACTAGACGGTATATTCACAGATATTTATACTTTATCAATAGTTTGACAAGAAATTACATAAATGGTAACGTGAATTAGAAAGCAATAGGCCTGTGAATACGTGCTGGGCAGTGAGCACTGACAGGAATGGATAGCCTGAGGCGAGATCCTACCTAATGACCGTATATCAGTCAATGTGTCACTGCCATACATGTCACGTACTGGCCAGCTACTCCATCATTTTCTCTTTGCGTAGGCGGGAGAAAATTTCATTGCAGTTCGCAATAAAGAGGTCTGGGTTTCAACGTAATAGCAAGTAATGGACGGCAATCATATATTCAAGATAGTTACTACTGGACAGTGACGTACACTACTCATTCATTGAGTTATGAAAGTCTATCGCCTTGAAAGGATCAGGACAACAAAATGGCGTTTGCATCCGTACGCTCAGAGTAGTTTAAAATTTGATGATGATGATGATGATGATAATAATGATGATGATGATAATAATGATGATGATGATGATTATGGAAATTTTATTTTGCATGACAATACTCAACGGAGTTTTTACAACAATTAGATCCTGTTGTGTACATGGCGTATAAGCTGTTGTTGCAGATGATTCTGTAGGACCATTGGGACATCTTGACTATGTATCCCCATGTACTTTGGTGTGTGTAAAATTTGTCTGATAACTTGTGCTACTGTACTATGTTGTGTATTTGTAAATGAGGTAGGATTTAAGTAGGAACCGGCCGTGGCCTAAAGTTAAGTACCATCCCATCACTTGCCTGGAGTCGAAGTGGGAAACCACGGATAATCACTTCCAGGATGGCTGAGGTAGGAATCGAAATCCACCTATTCTCAGTTATGCTTCACGAGCCTGTGTGCACTCCGTTCCAGCCCTCAAACCAGAATTAAACTTCTTGACAAGGACGGGAATCGAACCCGAGCCTCCGTGGTGACAGCCAAATATGCTAGCCACTAATCTCACCTTAATGATAAGGGGGTGGGGGGAGTCTAGTGCTCGAATTAACATACAAAGTAACACTTACATGATTTAAAATTAGATTATCATTGGTTTTACGTCCCTTTAACTACTGGGGCTTAAAATTAGAAGGATATCCTACGCAGCGCCAAGTTCTCGCCTGTTTCATATTCTGCTTTAGATTAAAATTCCACAGCATTTTTGTTGTTCTTGTTAATTCATTTTATGACTTTGGGACATCTTGTTCATCAGCCCCGAAAAAGTTGGCGTGTGATCAATTATTATTATTATTATTATTATTATTATTATTATTATTATTATTATTATTATTATTTATTTACCATAAATCGTATAAGAACTATGGAAGGCCTGGTGAAAAAGGGCAAGCCCCACATACATATTTCATGCTTCACAGTCTCAGAACCTGCGTATCTTTATAACTTTAACTTGAATAAATTATTAGAGTCGGAAATGGGGTAAGTACCACGAGACTTGAAATAAGAAGCTATTTACCCGGAAGGATTGTGAAAAACCCTTATAGAGACTGTCAGTGTCGGATTCAAACCTCCGATATCCAACCATGCTGTAGTTCCCCATAATAGTCGTGTTGAGCGGGCTAGTTCTTTTTAAAATAAAAGTGGGGAACCACAGAAAACCACTTTGAGGGTGACTGAGGTGGGAATCAAACACAGCTCTTCCCAGTTCTGTCTCACGAGGCTGAGTGTAACCCGTCCCAGCCCTCAGACTAGAATTACATTTTTGGTAGAGTGAAAATCCAACCCAGGGTGGCATAGTGACCACGGAGGTCCGTGTTGGATTTCCACTCAGCCAAAATATGTAATTCTAGTCTGAGGGTTGAAACTCAGCCTCGTGAGGCATGTGGATATTTGAGGCCCATGCCAGTAAATTTATTGGCACGTTGAAGGGCCTCATCTGTGAAAAATCCCAATATTCCGTCGTCTCTAAAGCCGCAGCAGTTAAAAGGAATGTTAAAACCATAGAATTAATATACTTGGGTCACCGCACAGCTGTAAACAATGACATGAATTTTGTAGTTATATACGCCTTAAGTTTATTGGGATTGTAAAATATCCAACTTAGTAATGTACGAGTTGATATTGGACACCAATGCAGTGTTGGCCTAGCCTCACAAACAGTAAACTTGCCTTTCCGAATGAGTGCTCGTAGAATATGGCGCATCAATAGGCATCTTGGCGCCAGACGTTTGAGGTTAACATCCCCAGCTGAGAGTGAAAGTTAGTGGTTGGATATCGGTTTACATCTCGTATTAAGGACACTTACTCCGTAACGTAGTGGTCATCACTTCACTGCATTGATTTCTCGTTTAGGCTGCTGAATGGAATAGAAGGTGATTCGCATTCAGTGTGGCTCCTATATTTCAGTTCTGTTCATGAATAATTTAAATGTATTTCTAATAATTATACACTTCATTCATAGATGTCCGGGGAAGTTCATATCAGATTCAGTTTGGTGGTTTCTGTGGTAACATACTAACCTCGTTATTGGAGTAAATGAGAATATAAATTAATTGTTTATTTCAGAAACAGCATTTATCCAATCCATCACGTTTTCTAGCCAGGGTAAAAACATTCTGTAAGGCATAACTTAGTTTGGACACGACAGGTTTGTTTCTCTTTCTTTCCTTTTCTACTAATAAAAGCAGCAGATAAAGAAGTGGGAATCAAGGTCAATGGAGAACCAATAAGCACGCATTTTGTTTTGTTTTTTGTTTGTTTTGTTCTAGCGTATGGCTTTTAGTGCCGGTAGTGTCCGAAGGACACGTTCGGCTCGCCAGTTTGTGTAGCTGCTTCGAGGCGGACACCCAATGGGTGAGCTACAAGTACCGTCGCGTGTGGAGTGTTGTCTGGGGAGGAAAGTTTGAATGTAAGGACGAGGAGGTGGAAGGTAGCGGCTGTGGCCTATAATTAGGGACCAACCCCGGCATTTGCCTGGAAGAAAGATGGAAAACCACAGAAGACGATCTTCAAGGTTGCCGGTGGGGGAATTCGAACCTCCTCGCCTCCCGGATGTGAGCGACTGCCAGTAGTCATGCCGTAACGACCACGGCTAACTCACTCGGTAATAAGCTCGCTGAGACATGCAGATGGTACAGTACTTCTTGCGAGTAGTACTGAAATCCTACAACTATACTAACAAGTGAAATATCAGGTAAGACAGGTCAAAAGCTATCTTGAAACTTTGTGGACGCAATCGTTGTACTATAAGAGGACAATGTGTGGATAATCAGCTGCCAGATTGAACTGAAAGGCTCCGAAATCGTACCTGACATCCTGGTACGCAGGCATGACGGCTGGAGGAGCTGGACATCCCTGGCACTCGGAGTAGTCACGCGGCAGGGCGTATATGTTGACAGGAGTGTGCGGCTGCTTCCCACCGGCCTTGAGTGGCTGAGTCGTCAGGGCTGTCCGTTCCAACATGTACGGTACTCGCTACTTCCCATTCATTTACATGAGTGATTCGCCACATGATTTCGGAGCCTTGCAGTTCAATCTGGCAGCTGATTTCCGCACGTTGTCCTCTTTCGACGATTGCGTCCACAATGTTTCAAGATAGGTTTCGACCTGTCTTACCTGATACTTCCCTTGTTAGACAAGCTTAATATAGTTGAAGAAGTTTGGCTACAATTCCTTGATGCCAGCGAACTTCTTATTTAATGCCATTTAATGCCCAGGAACGCTGGGCAACATTAGAGGTTTATTGTGGAAATTAACAATTTAAAATTATAGTAGGACTACATGATGTATGTAATGCAACTATTCATAGCTGGCCCAACGTTGCAGGATTGAATCCTGGCACAGTCAGTTGGCATTTGAGGGTGCGCAAATGCGAGGGAGCCGTGTCAGTAGATTTACTGGCATGTTGAAGATACCCTTCGGGGCAACCTTCTGGCACTTTGAAGTCTCTAAAAACCACAAGTGTTAAAAGGGATCAAAAGTTTGGTGCTTTTCAGTCGGTCAACACGAATGTACCCAAATGTGTTGCGTTATACTCCAATCCTGAAAAAATCACATGAGACCAATAAATTCACTTGGATGACCAGTTTTGATCGTCAAGCGATCATCACCAGATCCACCACACCTAAGCTATAAAATCCATGTCTGAAAATACGGGTGAAAACATTTACAAATGTACACAAGTGTATTTGTTGGTCTCATGTGATTATTTCAGGGTTGGGGTATAACCCAACTCATTTGGGTACATTCGTTTAGACCGACTGAAAAGCACCAAACTTTTGTTCCCTTTTAACAATTGTGTTTTTTTTTTTACTAAGGCAACACTGAAAAATGACTTCAAACACCATAATGTTAAATGGGAAGTAAAACCAATAGCATTATTATCTTCATAGCTGATAACATTGATTCCTGAAAATAATCAATGACTTTATAGTTTCCCCCATAATTCCATGTGTCAAACTTCTTGTGACACTGCAGCGTATCCGTGGGCGTTAAATCTCCAAGTGCACGGGACTGATGATCAAGATGTCCTAAGCCCCTAAAATTAATTAACAGCAACAACGATATAATTTTTGTGAAGGGTGCAGTACTTCTGAACGAAGTTGGACGTGTCTTACCGTAAGGACGAATGTGTCAAATGTAATAGACTACGTATCTCATGATATGCGCAATTTACGATCATGCAACAAGAAGCGATGAAAATTATAAATATGAGATGGGGTTCACCTACCGTTATATCTACAATTTTACGGGCAACTGTGAATATTGCAATAATATTTAATGAAATGTGCAAGGAAACATCGCAAGAGTGAATCTCGATGAAACTTTGCACGAATGTTGCTCAGATAGCAATAAAAACATGTCGTAGTATTTTGTACACATTAATTTGGGCTTACCTCAGAGACGGTGAAATGAATGCTTTTGATTGCGGACGAGAGATTAGGCTTCTCATATCCTCTCCGACAAATCTCACCGTTTCATTAGCGTATCACCATAGACAGCCTCAAAGTCTCACGTCTATGTTCAGAGACCTATAGTTTCACCTCCCCAGGAATGACCCATGTGAACTTGGAGAATAACCCGGTCAAGTTAGACATGCAAGGTTACCAAAATTCGCAGAGAGCTGAAAATTTTTACTAATGGTCGAAACTGTGAAAAGTCCCCATCGGTCCGACAACGGCAAACAAAATTATTCAAGGTCAAAATACGCAAATATGGGTTTATTGCGATTTTCAACCAAACGGTAAGTTTTATCATAAAAATACATCCGGCCAAAATTATAGATCATACAATTATCTATAACAACTGTTTCAACACTTTTTAACCTAAGAGTCGCCGTTTTGGAGATATAACTATTCAAAAAGTTGAAAAAGTTGTATTCTTCATAATATGCACATGTTTCCACGCCACCTGTGAGGTAGTATACTTGGTGCATTTTTTTAACGTCGTTTCCCCGGTAGGCCTATTCCACTATCTATTGTGATCCTGTTTAATTCAATAATATTTAAAATAAAAAATGGTACTGAAAACGGTGTGAATTTTAAGAAATTGGGGGAAATTATTCGGAATCATCTAATATTTCTGCTTCCTCATGTTCTTATTCTTCTTTTTCTGATTGTTCTTCTTATTATTGTTCCTCCTCTTTTTGCTCTTCTTCCTCTTCCAGCTGGGTGCAGGTAAATTGTCCTAACAGCGATCAATCAGATGTCTCCTCGCTGATATCGTATGAACACTCTTCTGATGGCAAATCAACATTGGAGCATGACTGACCTTGACAATTACTGGTACATGCTAATGAACAAAAAAATCCAACTTTTTTGCAGCCGCCTTTAGCATTACATCCCTCTTTACAATTGAAAAAAAACTTTGTTGAGGAGTTTTTCTGGTGCAGGGGGGATTAAAGTCTGGATTGGTTCCAATGTATTGTCGATTAACTTCCAATATTAACTTCTGGGTCTAGTTGATTACCAAGCTACACTTGAACTTGATAATATAACCGAAATAGATGTTGATGAGCAGAAGCAGAGGTTGGAGGAAGACAAGCTACCGGTACTTGCACTTGTTTTTTCTTCCGACTGATGTTGATCTTTCCAAGGTTTAAAAAATAAATAATTTCTACTGTCGGAGTTCGAGCAGTAAGTAATATTAGTAAGCCAACGTCTTCGCCAACTACAATAGTTGTAGTCTATTTGTCAAGTTGAACCGTTCTATTGCTGTTTCAATTATCAGGACATCAGCAATTGTAAAGAGGGATGTAATGCTAAATGCGGCTGCAAGAAAGTGGGGATTATTTTGTTCATTAGCATGTACCAGTTGTCAAGGCCAGTCATGCTTCAATGTTCATTAGCATGTACCAGTTGTCAAGGCCAGTCATGCTTCAATGTTCATTAGCATGTACCAGTTGTCAAGGCCAGTCATGTTTCAATGTTCATTAGCATGTACCAGTTGTCAAGGCCAGTCATGTTTCAATGTTGATTTGCCATCAGAAGAGTGTTCATACGATATCATACGATTCATCGCTGTTGGCACAATTTACCTGCACACAGCAGGAGGGAGAAGAAGAAGAAGAAGAAGAAGAAGAAGAAGAGCAAGAATAAGAGGAATAAAAAGAAAAAGAAGAACAAGAACATGAGGAAGCAGAAATATTAGATGATTCCGAATAATTTCCCCCAATTTCTTAAAATTCACACCGCTTTCATCACGTCAAATATTTGAATCCTTATGCTGAGTTTATTCGTGTTTCTAATTTACATTTTATTTATTTTCGGTTTAGATACCTAAATGTTTTCTGACATCCTTTTAAATGCGCATTGCAAAATCAATATTATAGTAATAACTCAAGCATGATGCTTATCATCATCATCAACATCATCATTAGTTTCTGTTTAATTAATGTTTGTATTTCCCTAATAATTTCTTACTTGAGCAATAATTAATGAATTAACATAATTTTTCCTACGCCATGCTTGCCTGCCATTATATGTATTGTGGTTGGATCTGAAATGTATTCCTGTTAGATTTAAGTACCATTGCTAAGTTCTGCTAATATTCTAATAATGTTGTAAAATCTGGTTAGATGGAAGAGAGGGCCCAATGGCCCTAATCTTGCCAGACAAAATAAAGCTCTCTATCTATTTCCAATAGTACCATTTTTTATTATTAAATATTAATTAAACAGGATCACAATAGACAGTGGAATAGGCCCACCGGGGAAACTACGTTAAAAAACCGCGCCACCTCACAGGTGGCGTATTATGAAGAATAAAACTTTTCAACTTTTTGAATCGTTATATCTCAAAAACGGTGACTCTTAGGAGAAAAAGTGTTGAGTCATTTTGTATAGATAATTGCATGATCTACAATTTTAGTCTGATTTATTTTTATGATAAAACTTACCGTTTGGATGAAAAACGCAAAAAAAACAACCATATTTGCGAAATTTGACCTTGAATAATTTTGTTTGCCGTTGTCGGACCGATGGGAACTTTTCACATTTCATTTATAATGGTGTTTTGACCATTAGTACACATTTTCAGCTCTATGCGAATTTTGGTAACCTTACCCCTAGCTTTTGGGCTAACGTGACCGGGCTAGAAGGAATATCATCACAGATATTTTCGTGAGTTCGGACCAACATGTACCTTCTTCTTTTTCAGGTATCACATTAATGTAGTGCTGGAAAATATTCATTATCGATTGCTTAACTCGACCCTACTCAATCGTTGTTGTTGGTGACGCGCGAGACTGGATAATCCGTTGTGCTAGTTTCCGAAAATATTACAATTCCATCATGATACGAATTGCACCGGTGTCTGTTGCACTGATATGAAGTAAAGTAACAAATCTCCAATACAGTATGAGATTAAAACCTTGACAATATTTAAATAATCCACAATTTACTAAATGCCTTTAAATCTTCAAATACAGTTTCCCACAAGCATCGTATTTTGAATTATAAGAGCTGGCTGCGTGGCACAGCGGTAACGTTCTCGCCTGCTCAATGTTGAAGGATCGAATCCTGGCGCAGCCAGTAGGCATTTGAGGGTGGGCAAATGTGAGGGAGTCGTGTCAGTAGGTTACTGGCACGTTAAAGATCCCCTTCGTGACAAAATTCCGGCACTCCGGCGTCCCTAAAAGCTGCAGTAGTTAAAAACCAATAACGTTATTATTGAATTATGAGACTGCAGAAAATGAGCGATGTATGCAAAATTGTTAGGTTGTATCAAACAATAGACATACAATCATGATCGTTGTTGTTGTTGTTTGAGTCTTCCTAATACCTAAATCTATATTCGATATCAACAGATTCCTTTCCTGTAGAAATGCTTTCCTTCCCTGAGCTAACCTACTTTTTATATCCTCTTTGCTTTGTCCATCACTGGTTATTTTGCTTCCTAACTAACAGAATTCTCCTACTTCCTTTAGTTTTTCACCTGCCAATTTGATGTCCATAGAGGTTTCTAATTTATTTCGGCTGCATTCCAGTGTTTTTGTTTTACATTTATTCATTTTCATCATGAATTCTTTCCTCAAGACGGAGTCCATTCCATTCAAATTCTCAGGCGTGTCGGCCAAGATAACTATGTCATCGGCAAATCTCGGAGTTGAAATTATTTCTTCTTGAATCCTCACTCTCACTTTAAACTTTTCTCCAATTTCCTTCATTGCTTGCTCAATGTAAAGATTGAAAAGTATTGGTGATACGTTGCAGCCATGCCTTACACCTTTCTGAATATCAGCTTCTCTCTCATGTCCTTCAGGTCGAATGACTGCTGTCTGGTTTCTGTATGGATTGTAGATCACCCTCCTATCCCTGTACTTTATTCCAATCGTTTTCAAAATGCCAAACAATTTAGTCCATTCAACGTTATGAAAAGCCTTTTCTAAGTCTACAAATGCCATGAACGTTCTCTTATCTTTCCTTATTCTACCTTCCAAAATAAGCCTGAGACTTAGTACAGCTTCCCTTGTTCCTACATTTCTCCTAAAACCAAAATGGTCTTCACCCAACTCCGTTTCTATCTGGCTTTCCATCCAGTTGTAAATTATTCTATGCAGAATCTTTGAAGCATGAGTAATTAAGCTGATTGTACGGTAATCTTCACATCTGTCAGCTCCCAATTTATTCGGTATAGGGATGATAACATTCTCCTTGAAATCAGAGGGTACCTCACCTGTCTCATAAATGCTACACACCAAGTGAAATAACTTGATCAGACCTTCATCTCCTATGCAGCGTAGCAACTCAATCGGTATATCATCTATGCCTGGTGCTTTGTTCCTTCTTAAATCATCCAATGCTGTGTCAAATTCTAATCTCAATATTAAATCTCCTTTTGCATCCTCATCAATTTCCTCCTCCCTTTCCATTACATGATTCTCAATCTCCTTTCGCTTATACAAACACTCTATGTAAGCTTTCCATCTCTCAACCTTTTCTTTCCTATCTGTTAGAGGCTTTCCATTTGTGTCCTTAATATTACAGCACTTAGTCTTCTTTTCCCCAAAAGTATTCTTAATCCTTCGATAAGCTGTGTCTACTTTTCCTAATTTCAGACAATTTTCTATGCATGCACATTTCACTTTCAACCATTCTTCATTCGCTTCCTTACACTTCTTGTTAACCTCATTTCTCAGACGTCTGTATTCTGCTTTCCCTTTTTCATCGCTTACATTCTTGTGTTTCCTCCTTTCGTCCATTAATTCTAGTATATCCTGAGTGATCCACGGTTTTCTACCTATTCTTTCTTTCCTACCAATGTTTTCCTCTGCGGATTTTGTTATTTCATTTTTAAAAAGTGCCCATTCATCTGCAATTGAAGTTTGTTTAGGGATTTTCATTAGTCCTTCCTCTACACTCTCCTTGAATCTTTCGTTTACATCCTTCTCTTTCAGTCTGTCTATTGCCCACCCTTTTGCCTTTTGAGTTTTCTTCAGTTTCTTCAACTTTAATCTGCATTTCATACCAACCAGATTGTGGTCAGAGTTTATGTCAGCTCCGGGATATGTTTTACAATCCAAAATCTGGTTTCGATTAGGAACCAAAACATAAATATGCCCGAAAGATAAAAATTGGTATAATGTTAACATCGTATATCCCCTATGGCATTACGATCTTCTTCGTATCTTCCTTCCTGTGGTGTTGTCTCCGTTCAACAAAGGTTGGCGATCATCCTGGCAATGAGAGGTATCTTTTGCCGCACGAAATGAAGGACATGTATCCAGTTGATACCAATCGTGCGTGTTACGCAGCCAAAACAACCTTCATCGACCACATCTGCGTGTGCTATCACAAAATACTATACGTTATGCCACGCATAATACGTCCAGAGTGGGCCTACTCCAACTTCCGTTTCTTAATATTCATCAGAACGTTTACCTCTGTGCCCATACGATTCAAAATTTCAGTATTTGTAATCCTATCCACCCACGAGATAAAAAGCAAACGACGATATCACCACATTCCAAATGCCTCTAATCGCATGCGCAAGTTGGAAGTGAAAAAGGGTTTTGAAAAAGTACATAACATCGCAACATGCGAATCCTGAGCCCAATGTTGAGGTGTTCATTTGTTAATAAAGCCACAATTTGTTGAAGGTGATCCTTGCTTGCTCAATTTGAACAGAGACTTCTTGTGATAACTCCCATTCAGAATTTAGAAGGTATCCAAGGTACCTGTGAGATTTAACACATTCGATATTTGCAATAGCCAGTTAGGATTTACAGTATACTGATCAGATTCCCATTCATTAGAAACTGATTATAAGGATACCCTATTACCGTTTTGGCTTCATTTTAGAGAATTAGGTCATCTTGGTTGTCAGCCTTAGAATGTAAAGAGGTCGTAAAGAACGGAGAAAAGGAAAAGCCTATGAGCTTCAAATCCCATTTCGTCTTTTGCCTGTAACTTTTCTAAGCAAAGTAGACATCAGCTGATTTCTTGTTAAACTGTGTTACCTAGATATCTTTACGGGCCAAGTAACTTTGTCTTAGAAAGTTAAGTTTTGTGTTAGCAGCTCAGTCTCTGAGGGACTGGCTTTTATCTAGCCCGTAATGGAGTGCTATTTCTGTTGCGTGTTCTCATAACTCCATTTTACAGACACCGTATGACTAAAGCTAAAAGGACAGTATGTCACTGCTGTGAATGTAAGAAAACTTTTAAAAATACAAATACCTTCCTATGTTCACAGTGCTAATAGCCTACATCCAGTTGGCTCATAACTGTGTGCATACACTCACATGCTCCAGATGCCACATCATTGTTTCGTAAAGTTTGTACGTTTATATAGTACAACGAACATATCCCCAAAGTTTCAAGTTTCTAACTGCAATAGGTTTGACTGGGAGATGATGAGTGAATATCCAAAAATCCTTCCTTAGTGGACTTCTTTCCCCCAGAATTTCACCCCTCCAAATGGGCCCCTTAAATTGGATTTATAAAAAAATGGTCGACCACCTATTTACTTATTTTTCAAGCTGATTTTCCCCCTGAGATACATATTTGATGCCTCTGCCTTTTAAGAGATACTTGCTCCGTTAGGAATCCTACAACCCCCACTTTTCACACACACACCTCTTAATATACACTACATCGAAAACCCTCAGAAATGTGCCTTCTTATTCTTAATGATGAGTTTATATGCCGAGTATCGCATCCCTCAAGGAAACCAGTCGGGAGATATTGTTATTCAATAAAATGCAGTTTTAACCCCCTTAAGACCGCTTTAGAAACTGAATATCCGAAAATCCTTAGTGTACGGTGTTGACATATAACGAACATATCTCCAAGATGTCATGTTTCTAACTTCAATAATTTTGGCTGGGCGATGATGAGTGAGTGAGTGAGTGAGTTAGTGAGTCAAGACATTTTCTTTCAATTTTTTTTTTCTTTTTCAGAATTTCACCCCTCCCCATGAACCCCTTAAATTTTATTTATGAAAAAAAAAAATGTCGAACACTTATTTACTTATTTTTAAGCACTTTTCTCTCCCTGAGTTTGAAGAGTGAGTGAGTCAGCCAATCAGTTAGGACACTTTCTTTCCTGTCCCCCCCCCGCCAGGATCTCACCCCTCCCCATGGGCCCCTAAAAATTGGATTTCTGAAAAAACACTCGAACACCTATTTACTTATCTTTTAAGCTATTTTTTTCCGCTGAGTTTTAAACTCCTCGCCTATATCTAAGAGATACACACTCCGTTAAGAATCCTTCAACTCCCACTTTTCAATTTGTTGAATATACTGAACCCTTCAGAAAAGCAGTGTTTAATGTAAGAAATCTTAATCAAGGGGTCGCGCTCAGTTCCTATGTGATGTTTACGTTCGCCAAACAACATGCTATACTGAGGTAAGGGTCATAGGATTTAAAGTATAATTAAGAAAGAAAGGTGACAAGATGTAAAATAATAACATGATTTAATGACTAAAAGTGCATAAAAAAAGAAAATAAACAACAATAATAAAAATAAATCCTCCCTGAATTTTCCCATGACAGGAATATCTATCAATGATGAGGAGTCAGACGGATCTCCCCTTTATTAAAATGTGGATCCTAGTTCCACTAACTTACAATTTGGGTTTTATGTGCGCGTAATGACTAACTACGAGGAATGAGTACTTTGGATGACTGTTCGTTTACAGCGGGTTAACAGCCACGATGCTTACGAACAATCATCTCGTAAATCAACGTTTACGGATATGGAACATGACATTAATAAAAACCCTTATAAATGTAATGCTGACACACACCCTAAAATCTACTATTTACAGGAATCTCTCTCGAGACCCTCATTTAGCGCGATGACGCACTTGACTATGAGCTGCCAACACTGGCCAATTGCTCAATACACAAGCAAGGAAATACAGCATAGCACGTGACTCACGGGTCACTGAATGGAATATAAACATGGAATAAACCAACAACAACAAAAGCCTGACTGGCTGATATTACTTTATATGAACAAAACTGCATGTTAAGCTAACGCTTCGGAGATTATCGTGATTCGTAGGCAACTCCCATTTATTCGACAATTTTTATCATTGATCAGTTCTTAATTCTGTATTTCAAGTTATTACGGAGCCACACAGGCACTCTCCACTAATGACCTGGCTAGCAACCTTCAGTCCGTCTTGTGAAACAGCTCCCCTCTTCCTCAATTACCTGTCATTGTCCCAAGTCCAGTGTGTAAAAATACCTGACCAGCTGTGCCGTTATCTCAAGGAATCAACAGCAACAAATCTCAACTACCTCAACATATGGTCAGACATTACTCAAAATATCCACAATTGCCCTCGCAAGGTCACAATATGGATTTGGCACCAAGCTGCCAGAAATCAGTCTACGCTGAAATTCACGCTTGTAATGACCACAAATACACACACTCACACACATACTTCTGGGAATGACATTACGTTTTTCACACAGATCGGCTGAATGGTTGCTCACAAACAATTTAAAACAAATATTAAAACCTACGATAGAGCTGACTGCTCTTCGTCACAAATCACATTGCTCCAAAGGCAATGATCTCACTGAATCTGATCAATAATAAACCAAAAGAAATTAATTACCCTCCAATCTACTGTATAATTATATTACTTCAGTCCTACTTCTGAAACACAACATATCTCCGAGAGTCGTTTTTAACCGCATCGCGTAACATATGCAAACACGGTCGTCAACATAGCTACGTTAGTTAAAACAACAAACAAGAAAAGAACCTTCTAATAATAATATATGCGAGCTGTTGCCATGCAAAAGGTGTGTCAGACCACAACTAAATATACTACGTTAATCACACAAGCAAATTATTTACAAAACAAATATGTCCCATATACCATAAGCTAATTTATCAAATAATAAGAAAATTATTTTGTACTCAGCCTCGGTCAGCCACCCGTCAAAGAACATCCGCAGCCATCTCCCAACTGGATGCTTCTTATCTCATCTCAACCATCTTGGTGGAGTCTTGATAGTTCCAGGCTTCCTCCATGGTCAACGATGTCATCTCTCGTGCTGAATCAAAAATTAAATAATTATACACTTGATATCTGACTACTAAATTCGCCGTTCGGGTACTACTTTCCCCAAAACTGTCTGTTGGCGAGTTATCGATGCTACTGCCCCTACAAATATAGTACTGTGACTATCTAACACTGAATTTAACACTTTTAATAATAATTTCTGTGTCCTTTATGACACGCAAAAGTATAAATGTCTACGTCCTTAGACGCGCAAAAATGTAACAAGCTGTGTCCTCAGACAAACCAAAGTAATAAGCTCTGTCCTCAGACGAACCAAAATAATAAGCTCCCGTCCTCAGACGAACACAAGTAATAAGCAATGTCTTGGCTCTTCACGCCACTTATAAATGAACCGGCCTTAGGTACAGATAGAGGGGGAAATTTTATAAAAATTTCACAAAATGATAGTGATACAGGAATGAAATAAATATCACTGAACTCGAAAAATAGCGCAGGTCAAGAATATGCCCATCAATCCTAGAATCGATCGTAGAGATGTTGTCATATCATTTATCCATCAGAGGGAAAAGGGTTCACAACTCCTCCACTCACAAAATTTCGAACTTCGGAGAAAGTCGATAATTTAAAAAAAAAACTTCAGTAGGCCAAATTTTTTTATTTCGGAATCACCCCTTTTCTAATACTTAGTCTAGCCGCTCCTGTCTTGAGTGGCATTTACTCGTTTCACTTTCTGCTCGTAATGACCCTCTCAACTGCTTGCATGATGCGCTGGTCGCGCTCAGTTCCTATGTGATGTTTACGTTCGCCAAACAACATGCTCTACTGAGGTAAGGGTCATAGGATGCAAACTATAAATTAGAAAGAAAGGTGACAAGATGTAAAATAATAACATGATTTAATGACTAATAGTGCACAAAAAGAAATAAACAACAATAAAATATAAAACAATCCTCCCTGAATTTACCATGACAGGAATATCTATCAAATCTGAGGAGTCAGACGGATCTCCCCTTTATTTAAATATGTGGATCCTGGTTCCACTACCTTGCAATTTGGGTTTTATGTGCGCGTAATGACTAACTACGAGGAATGAGTACTTTGGATGACTGTTCGTTTACAACGGGTTAACAGCCACGATGCTTACGAACAATCATCTCGTAAATACACGTTTACGGATATGGAACATGACATTAATAAAAACCCTTAAAAAGTAATGCTGACACACGCACTAAATCTATTATTTACAGGAATCTCTCTCGGGACCCTCATTAGCGCGAAGACGCACTTGACTTTGAGCTGCCAACATTGGCCAAACTGCTCAACACAAACAAGGAAATACAGCATAGCATGTGACTCACGGGTCACTGAATGAAATATAAACATGGAATAAACCAACAACAACAAAAGCCTGACTGGCTGACATTACTTTATATGAACAAAACTGCATGTTAAGCTAACGCTTCGGAGATTATCGTAATTCGTAGGCAACTCCCATTTATTAAAACATTTTTTATCATTGATCAGTTCTTAATTCTGTATTTCAAGTTATTACTGAGCCACACAGGCACTCTCCACTAATGACCTGGCTGGCAACCTTCAGTCCGTCTTGTGAAACATCTCCCCTCTTCCTCAATTACCTGTCATCGACCCACTCCAGTGCATATAAATATAACTGACCAGCTGTGCCGTTATCTCAAGGGATCAACAGCAACAAACTCAACCACTATGGTCAGACATTAATCAAAATATCCAGAATTGCCCTCGCGAGGTCACAATATGGATTCGTCATCAAGCTGCCAGAAATCAGTCTACGCTGAAATTCCCGCTTGTAATGACACAAAATACACACACTCACATACACACATCTGGGAATGACAATACTTTTTCACACAGATCGGCTGAATGGATGCTCACAATTAAAAAAATATTAATACCTACGATAGAGCTGACTGCTCTTCGTCACAAATCACATTGCTCCAAAGGCAATAATCTCACTGAATCTGATCAATAATAAAACAAAAGAAAATCAATTACCCTCCAATCTACTGTATAATTATATTACTTCAGTCCTACTTCTGAAACACAACATATCTCCGAGAGACGTTTTTAACCGCATTGCGTAGCATATGCAAACACGGTCGTCTACATAGCTACGTTAGTTAAAACAACAAACAAGAAAAGAACCTTCTATTAATAACATATGCGAGCTGTTTCCATGCAAAAGGTGTGTCAGACCAAAACTAAATAGACTACGTTAATCACACAAGCAAATTATTTACAAAACAAAATATGTCCCATACACCATAAGTTAATTTATCAGATAATAATAAATATTATTCAGTACTCATCCTCAGTCAGCCACCCGTCAAAGAACATCCGCAGCCATCTCCCAACCGGATTCTTCTTATCTCATCTCAACCATCTTGACGGAGTCTTGATATTTCCAGGCTTCCTCCATGGTCAATGATGTCATCTCTCGTGCTGATTCAAAAATTAAATTATTATACACTTGATGTCTGACTACTAAATTCGCCGTTCGGGTACTTCTTTCCCCAAAACAGTCTGTTGGCGAATTATCGAAGATTCTGCCCCAACAAATATAGTACTGTGACTATCTAACACTGAATTTAACACTTTTAATAATAGTTGCTGTGTCCTTCATGACACGCAAAGTATAAATGTCAACGTCCTTAGACGCGCAAAGTATAAAAGCCTGTGTCCACTGACACACAAAATAACAGCCTCCGTCCTCAGACGAACCAAAGTAAAATATATGCCTCCCGTCCTCAGACGAAAACAAGTAATAAGCTGTGTCCTCGACACACCAAAGTAATAATAAGCAAAGTCTTGGCTCTTCACACCACTTATAAATGAACCAGCCCTAGGTGTAGATAGAGGGGGAAATTAGATAAAAATATCACAAAATAATAGTGATACAGGAATGAAATAAATATCACTGAACTCGAAAAATAGCGCAGGTCAAGAATATGCCCATTAATCCTAGAATCGATCGTAGAGATTTTGTCTAGGCGATCTCCCGCGTGAATGCTAGCCGAGCGTGCCCACGCTAGACCTGCCGCGCTAAATAAGCATTCTTCTCTCATTGGTTCCCACCTTTTCTGTAACTTGGCGGTTTTTATTCAGACCTTGGCTAGTAGGAGTGTCTAGCATGTACATCAGCCACTCACGTTACTGCATCATCTTTCTTCTAGGCGCGAATATTACAATGAACATACCAGAGCCGTGTCTCACTGCGCGTCGCTTCTATTTTGAGGTAGCCACCACCTGTCCTTCTGAATCATAGCTATGGTCATTCTTTTCACAATCCTAAGTATTTAGCCTTTTGTCAAACAGCTTCAGGTATGTCCCCACTGTCTCCAGCAACTGCTTGAAATTTCCTCATCTCCGTCTGGCTATTTTCATGATGCTTGTAGAAATATTTATTAATTGAAGAAATAAAACATCGAATCATTTATCCAACAGAGGATAAAGGGTTCACAACTCTCCCACTCACAAAATTTTGAACTTAGGAATAAAGTCGATAATTTTAAAAAAACTTCAGTAGGCCAAATTGTTTTATTTCGGAATCACCCCTTTTCTATTACTTGGTCTAGTCGCTCCTGTCTTGAATGGCATTTACTCGTTTCACATCCTGCTCATAATGACTCTCTCAACTGCTTGCGTGACGCGCTGGTGCCTCGGGCAACACTCTGCTCGCCTCGTTAATGTTTGTCAACACCAATTTCACTTCCTCCTTCACGTGCCGTACTCAACTGCTCCCCGTGCACTTTGTTGATAGTAGACGTCCATATATTCAAACTGCATCATTATTTCGGCGCTCCCATGGTTCACTTCTACGATACTTTTTTAAGTTGGCTGCGTTGTAAACCGACATTGTTCCAGTGCTTAACTCTTTCACCCTGTAAGCATTATTTCCAAGGTTCCTGACAATAGAATAGGGTCCTATGAACTTTTCGCAGAATTTGCTGAAGATTTTCTTTTCTGGATCCGATGTAGCGGGTCGTTTCACCAAAACAAGCTGGTTGATTTCAAGATCACTGTGAAACCTCTTATTTCTTACTCGCCGTAATCCGCGGTCTGCTTGTTTCCTCATGTAGGCTCTCGTCCTCTCAATTCGCACGTCAGGTGCTATCATTGGACCTTGTGGGCAGTTAATGATGCTTTTCCATGATCTCACTGGATACTCGTTTTTGTGTAGGACCATAGGGATCTGTCCTGTTGACTCGTGCCTGGTAGAATTCATGCATGTCTCTACATCCTTGATTTTATCCACCCATCTGTGATGTTCATTTGGAATGAAGATTCTCAAATATGATGTTACACATTTAATTGCTCTCTCACTTGGATTTGCTTGAGCATGTCGGATACTGCTTAAAATGTGTTTTATACCCATGTCCTCCATACCTTTCTTGAATTCGGCGCTTGTGAAATAACTGCCATGATCTGATAATATAAATTCTGGTTTTCCAAGGATTGGAATAACTCAATTCCGAATACGACTGAGTACCTGTTTTGAAGTAGTTTTCTGAATGGGGCATAATACGACAAACTTAGAGAATACATCAATGCACACTAGTAAGTGTCGGCAACCTCGCCTTCCCTTCGGGATTGGACCGAAACAGTCGAGTGCCAGTAGCTCTCATGGTTTCTGAGGTAGCAAAGGTCTAGGATACTGCCTCATTAAATAATTATTTGGCTTTGTCCTCTGACAAGGATCACAAGTCGTAATGACGTCACATATAGTTGTTCTCATACGTGGCCATGTAAATGTCTCTCCTATCGTCGCTTCGCACTTATCTACGCCCACGTGACCGTAACTTTCGTGCGTATGCCATGTCAGTCCTCGTTGTAAAGAAGCAGGTACTAATATGCGAAACTTGGTGTGGTCATTATCTACCCATTTGTGCAGCAAATTGTTGACATAAACATATCTTCCTTCTTTGGCTTTCGCTTCTCGAAATGCAGGTGTTCCTGTAGGTAGTTGCTTTCTGAAGTATTGAATTAATAGCATCATCCATGGTTCCGCTTCTTGTTCTCGCTGTATCTCACGTAACTCCTCCAAGAATTCCCGGTCCTTCGGTGTTAACTCCAAGTGTTGTACCATCGCTGTTTCTTCATTATCAGGCTCTGGGTTCCGGCTGAGTGCATCCGGAATCACGTTCATCTTCCCTGGGCAATGTTCAATCTCAATGCTAAACTGCTGAATATATATAGACCAACGTGTCACACGTTCGCTTGCCATCGACGTCTTAAACAAGAATGTTAGTGCCTTGTGATCAGTCCTGACAACAATAGGGTAGCCATAAATTATTCTTTTCCATTGTTGTAGCGCATGAAGTATGGCCAACAGCTCTAGTTCCGTTACAGTATAATTGCGCTCGTGCTTACGCAATATTCGGCTGACAAATGCCAAATATGTTTTATGCTGCAGGTTAGCTGGATCCTCTTGGTAGAGCATAGCACCTATACCAAATAGTGAAGCATCCGCTTGGATTATAAATTTGTGCTTGAAATCTGGATATCCTAATTTAATGCAGTTTTCCAATAGCTGTTTTGTTGCTTGGAATGCCTTCTCACACTCCGCATTCCATAACCATTTATTATTCTTCTTTAGCATTTCCTGCATAGGAGCTACAGTCTCCGTATAACCTGGACAGTTTTCCTTAAAGAATCCCGTTACGCCTAAGAAAGCCCGAATGTGCTTGACTCTCGTTGGTGTAGGGAAATTCTTTATCGCTTCGATCTTAGCTGGATTTGGCTTCACTCCCTCCTTGTCAATGATGTGACCCAAATATAAGATCTCGCTCTTGAAGAAATGCGATTTCTTCAGGTTTACTTTGAAATTTGATGCATTCAGGTTGCCTAATACTTTATCTAAATTTTCCATGTGAGTTTCAATGTTGTCGGATGCCAGCAAAATGTCATCAATGTAGCGTACCGTCATCTCCTTAACTTCCTCGGTTAGATTCCGGTCCAGGGCTCGGATTAAAGCACAGCCCGCCGTTTTGACTCCAAAGGGCATTCGAACGAAGCAAAACGTTTGGTTATCGAATAAGAAGCCAGTTAGAAGCTGTGACTTCTCATCCAATTCAATATGGTGGAACGAGCTTGTCAGATCAACAGATGAATAAATGCTTTTGTTTTTAAAGCCTTTTAGTACGTCTCTGATAATTGGCGCTCTGTCATACTCAGGAAAAATGAGTCTCGTGTTGAGATTTCTGGCATCTAAACAAAGTCTAATAGATCCATTTGGTTTTGTGACTGCCAAAATCGCATTTAGATAAGGTGTCGGTGTCTTCCTTATCACTCCAGCTTGTAACATCTCATCTATAATGACCTTAACTTGACAACGATATTTTTCAGGAATTGGATACAACCTACTTTTGAACGGTGACCAATCCTCGACTTGCATTGAATATTTGAAATTTAATATTTTCCCAGGTACTGTATCAAATACTGTTTTGTGCTTCCTTAAAATCTCTTCCAATTGCTTTCTGTGTTCACCCCCAAGTTGAATGTCATTGAGCCGCTCCTGTAGTAACTCTTCAAATTGTGCATCACTGTCGTCTCCTTCCGTTAATAAAGACCATATCTCCTGGGATTCACTCTCCTCGTCTAGTTCCACAACAGCTCCTTCTATGATGTTATCTTCTGCCTTCCGTACCTCCTCTTCCGTCTCTTCCGATATTGCTTCCAATGCCCAAGAATTTACATCTCTTCCGGTGGTGATTTCATCCATATGCAATCCCACATTCTTCAGCTGATCATACTCTCTAAAACTGACAGTATTCTTGTGCAAATCTATCACTGCTTGATAGTCACAAATAAAATTTGCATCAAGAATTATATTGAAATTCATCTTTGCCATGATAATGAATGTTTGCCCAAAAGTGTGTTCCAATATGTTCAGCTCTAAGTATGCCTGACGTTTACAAGTGACGGTGTGTTCAGGAATAACACCCCTCACTTTGAGCTGTGGTACGGGAATTACAGGAATATTTTGACTCCGTCCCAACTCTCGAACCAAGGCCTCCGATACCAGACTGATCTGCGACCCCGTATCCAATAAACATCTTATATTAATTCCACCAATCCTCGCGTAAATAATGGGTAACTGCCTAATTTCATCGTTCCGTGGTTTCACCGTCTCCTCCAGGCAGTCTTCTGGCAAAGCAATCCATTCTTGTATGTTCGCTACTATCCATCCCTCTTCAACTTCCGACTGTTGCGTTTGTAGACTGTCTTCTTTATCCAAATTTAGCATTTTTTTTAAGCTCCGGTGCGACTCCCATCATCCGTTTGTCGCCGATGCCCTTGATATTCCTCTTGTCTCAGTAGACTTCCAGCTTCCTCAGTATGTGTATCTGGATTCTTCATGTTCCCAATGGATTTTTCCCATCTTCCTAGCTCTCCACCTTGACTAGCGTGTAATTCCTCTAGGTAATTTTGTGATTGAGCGTGCCTATCATCCCAGTCATTTCGATAGTTACGCGCCTCTCCTTGATTTTGATCTCTCCTTCCTTTCCATCTTTGATTAGCATTGTAATCACCGTATCTTCCATAAGGCCTGTCATTTCTTCGATTTTCACGCCATTGCTGATATCCTCTCTGTTGATACCTATTGTTGCCTTGATATGACCTATTGTTATAGTTATTCTCGTTACGCTGGTATGGTCTGTTTTCTCCTTCTTCCTGGTTTCGCCTAGGTGTGGAAGTGCTTGTATTAGTGCCCTGCGTTTTAGTGTTTGCCTGTTTAGGTTTTATGACCTCTGTCGTATTGACTAACTCCAGCTGTCTTCCTTCTCTATAATGATTATGAGATGGTCTCATCTATCTGGCGTAATATCTGCTCTGCATGTATGGCCGTACTAACGTTCGCTGCGATTAGTACTTGCTGTACGTTGACTGGTAATTGCCGCGCTATTGTCATCACCAGATCCGCTTCATTTAAAGGGTAATCAAGGTCGCGAAATTTTAACATTTGCATGTTAAAGAAATCTGAGTATTTCGTTTGCTGGGTGGTTTGGTATTTTCTAGAGTAAAGCTCCATCCTTAGACTCTGTTGTATTGCTGGCGACCAATATTTGCGCAGAAACGCTAATTTGACATCTGACATGGTTCCAAATGTATATTTGAAGCTTAAAACCCCTGTAAGGACATTTCCCGATAGAAATCTCTCCATCATCCTCAATCTACGTGCTTCAGGTACCCCAGTGTCATTGTAATGATCTTCAATTTCTTTAATAAAAGCTTTAGGTGTCACCCCTGAATTCTCCGTGTATTTCTGCGGTTTATAATCGTTCGAGCGAATTACTTGGATAAGTTGTGTGGGCTGATGACCGTCTTGTGGCGTGGAGCTCCTTTCAATATTCTTGCGAAACCCCTCCGTGTTTGCTGTTAATGGGCTCTCTGTCTGAGCTTGACTCCCTGCTGTGCTGTCCTCCCCTGTGCTATTTGAGTCGTCCTGCTTATCTCTCATTGTTCCTGTTTTAAATATCGAGGATTTTTCTAATGACCTCAGTTCAGCTTTAATGATCCTGTCTGTTTGCTCTTTAAGTTTATTCTTAATTTCCTGCTCTAGTGCTTGAATACGAGTATGATTTTCGCCTACTGTTTTTAAGATGGTTGATCTTTCCTCTTTAGAATCGATATTCATTTTTCGCCAATCTTTCCTTATCTGCTCCTTAATCGTGCTTACTTTCTCTTCAATCTGGCTTTTAGTGTCATCCTGATTGCTTTCTATCTGGCTCAACCTTTCGTAGATGGTATTCTTTAATTGGCTCTGATCCGCTTCTAGGCTTTTCCATTGCTCCGCTGATTTTATTTCGAGACGGTCCATAACTTTATTTATGCCGGATATATTTTCATCTACCGCTGATAATTGTTGTTGAATGATTTTTCCGCTCTTTTCCATCTCCATAAATCGTCCTTCTAACTTCTCCTGAGCTATCTTTACCTCGCTTGTATTCATAGTGCACGCTATTTCAATTTGCTCTAATTTAGCTAACACCGTTTCATCCAGAATGCTAAGTTTTTGATCAAAAATACTTTCCATTTTCTTAATCTGGTCTAATTGCTTTTCATTATTTTTACTAACATCTAGGGCCAGTAATACCATCTGTTGATTAGTGTGATCTTTCATCTCTGTGGTTAACGAAGCTAATTGGTTCGTGTTTTTAACATTCTGTGCTTCTAACTGCGAATTTATAGTGTCATTAATTTCACTTTTTAATACTCTAGCTTGTTCCGCCTGATATTCATTTTGTTCAATCCTACTGTTATTTAATTGTGTCCGCAATGATTCACTTTGTTCGGATAATTTGTTTATAGACTCACTTTGTTCTAACAAACTATTGTTTATTTGTTCAGATAATTTCGCGTTTAATGCTTCACTTTGTTCTAACATACTAGTGTTTAATGATTCACTTTGTTCTGATAGTTAAGTGTTTATTTGTTCAGATAACTTTGTGTTTAGTGATTCACTTTGTTCTGATAGTTTAGTGTTTATTTGTTCAGATAATTTTGTGTTTAGTGATTCACTTTGTTCTGCCAATTTAGTGTCCAACAATTCCTGTGTTCTCCTAGCTGCACTCTCAATGATTTCTTGAATCTGTTCCACTGTTGCCATGTTATACACTTTATATGAGACATTAGGGAAATGGCATAAAGCAGTGCCCTTTGACACACACATAAAATCCAATGCACATATAATTCCTTTACCCTACTCAGTTCATTTATTTTTACATTTAATCCCACTAGTCGATTGCATCTCTGAGTGGTTCTAATTTTACTCAATTTAATTTAAACCCCAACACATATTCAGTCATTAAATTGTTATCCTGATCTGATATTAACACTGACTAATTAACAAAGTATTAATTGTCATTTAAGGCTACAGCCTCCTAACATTTTCATGAGTTTGACTTTCTAAACAAATCTAGTTTTAACTTTAATCATTGGGCGCCCGGTATCACGTATATTACCTTTTACTTTAATTCAATAGACAAAAACGTGAACCGTATTTTACATTGCAAACTCCTGATTTTAATTTATATTTCACACATTTGGCGGTATCCTCTTCGCCTCAATTACTTTTAATAAAATATCACTTTCCGGTGATTAAAATACTGTCATATCTGCCTGCACTTGCGGCATGTCAGTTTTACTCAAATACGCCACTTAAATGTGTTCCAGCAGCGAACCAGCAACAAAATTACACCTTCATTGTTGCGTCAGTTTGAAAACCCAACTACGCTTACATTGACATGTGCAATTTCTCTGCCGTTACACCACAGTGAACCGCCCCACGCTTGGCCGCGCCAGTTTACGCCCTATGAACCCTTCAGAAAAGCAGTGTTTAATATAAGAAATCTTAATCAAGGGGTCGCGCTCAGTTCCTATGTGATGTTTACGTTCGCCAAACAACATGCTCTACTGAGGTAAGGGTCATAGGATTTAAACTATAATTAAGGAAGAAAGGTGACAAGATGTAAAATAATAACATGATTTAATGACTAAAAGTGCATAAAAAAAGAAAATAAACAACAATAATAAAAATAAATCCTGTCTGAATTTTCCCATGACAGGAATATCTATCAATGCTGAGAGTCAGACGGATCTCCCCTTTATTAAAATGTGGATACTAGTTCCACTAACTTACAATTTGGGTTTTATGTGCGCCTAATGACTAACTACGAGGAATGAGTACTTTGGATGACTGTTCGTTTACAGCGGGTTAACAGCCACGATGCTTACGAACAATCATCTCGTAAATCAACGTTTACGGATATGGAACATGACATTAATAAAAACCCTTAAAAAGGTAATGCTGACACACACCCTAAAATCTACTATTTACAGGAATCTCTCTCGAGACCCTCATTTAGCGCGATGACGCACTTGACTATGAGCTGCCAACACTGGCCAATTGCTCAATACACAAGCAAGGAAATACAGCATAGCACGTGACTCACGGGTCACTGAATGGAATATAAACATGGAATAAACCAACAACAACAAAAGCCTGACTGGCTGATATTAATTTATATGAACAAAACTGCATGTTAAGATAACGCTTCGGAGATTATCGTGATTCGTAGGCAACTCCCATTTATTCGACAATTTTTATCATTGATCAGTTCTTAATTCTGTATTTCAAGTTAGTACGGAGCCACACAGGCACTCTCCACTAATGACCTGGCTAGCAACCTTCAGTCCGTCTTGTGAAACAGCTCCCCTCTTCCTCAATTACCTGTCATTGTCCCAAGTCTAGTGTGTAAAAATACCTGACCAGCTGTGCCGTTATCTCAAGGAATCAACAGCAACTAATCTCAACTACCTCAACATATGGTCAGACATTACTCAAAATATCCACAATTGCCCTCGCAAGGTCACAATATGGATTTGGCACCAAGCTGCCAAAAATCAGTCTACGCTGAAATTCCCGCTTGTAATGACCACAAATACACACACTCACACACACACTTCTGGGAATGACATTACGTTTTTCACACAGATCGGCTGAATGGATGCTCACAAACAATTTAAAACAAATATTAAAACCTACGATAGAGCTGACTGCTCTTCGTCACAAATCACATTGCTTCAAAGGCAATGATCTCACTGAATCTGATCAATAATAAACCAAAAGAAATTAATTACCCTCCAATCTACTGTATAATTATATTACTTCAGTCCTACTTCTGAAACACAACATATCTCCGAGAGTCGTTTTTAACCACATCGCGTAACATATGCAAACACGGTCGTCAACATAGCTACGTTAGTTAAAACAACAAACAAGAAAAGAACCTTCTAATAATAATATATGCGAGCTGTTTCCATGCAAAAGGTGTGTCAGCCAAAACTAAATATACTACGTTAATCACACAAGCAAATTATTTACAAAACAAATATGTCCCATATACCATAAGCTAATTTATCAAATAATAAGAAAATTATTTTGTACTCAGCCTCGGTCAGCCACCCGTCAAAGAACATCCGCAGCCATCTCCCAACTGGATGCTTCTTATCTCATCTCAACCATCTTGGCGGAGTCTTGATAGTTCCAGGCTTCCTCCATGGTCAACGATGTCATCTCTCGTGCTGAATCAAAAATTAAATAATTATACACTTGATATCTGACTACTAAATTCGCCGTTCGGGTACTACTTTCCCCAAAACTGTCTGTTGGCGAATTATCGATGCTACTGCCCCTACAAATATAGTACTGTGACTATCTAACACTGAATTTAACACTTTTAATAATAATTTCTGTGTCCTTCATGACACGCAAAAGTATAAATGTCTACGTCCTTAGACGCGCAAAAATGTAACAAGCTGTGTCCTCAGACAAACCAAAGTAATAAGCTCTGTCCTCAGACGAACCAAAATAATAAGCTCCCGTCCTCAGACGAACACAAGTAATAAGCAATGTCTTGGCTCTTCACGCCACTTATAAATGAACCGGCCCTAGGTACAGATAGAGGGGGAAATTTTATAAAAATTTCACAAAATGATAGTGATACAGGAATGAAATAAATATCACTGAACTCGAAAAATAGCGCAGGTCAAGAATATGCCCATCAATCCTAGAATCGATCGTAGAGATGTTGTCTAGCCGATCTCCCGCGTGAATGCTAGCCGTAGCGTACCCAAGCTAGACTTGCCGCGCTGGTAAGCATTCTTCTCCCATTGGTTCCACATTTTCTGTAACTTGGCGGTTTTTATCAGACCTTGGCCTAGTAGGAGTGTCTAGTATTTACATCAGCCACTCACGTTACTGCATCATATTTTTTCTCGGCGCGAATATTACAATGAACATACCAGAAGCATGTCTCACTGCGCGTCGCTTCTATTTTGAGGTGGCCACCACCTGTCCTTCTGAATCATTGCTATGGTCATTCTTTTCACAATCCTAAGTATTTAGCCTTTTTCAAACAGCTTCAGGAATGTCCCCACTGTCTCCAGCAAATGCTTGAAATTTCCTCATCTCCGTCTGGCTATTTTCATGATGCTGGTAGAAATATTTATTAATTGAAGAAATAAAACCTCGAATCATTTATCCATCAGAGGGAAAAGGGTACAATACTCGTACGCTACCTATTGTAAAATGGATTTACTAATTCGAAAACCTTCCCTGGCGTGTACACAACAACTCATCAAAGTTTCATCACAATCGAATGAATGGCATATGAACGCATACGGGATTTTGTATAAACAATTCACGCACCGTTACTCATTTGCTGAATCTACTTGTGCGCCACCCATTGAAAAACGGATTTACTAATTCATACACCTTCGCAGGACTGTACTCAACTCACCAAAGTTTTATCACAATCGGATGAATGGTATATGAACGCATACGGGACTTGGTTGAAACGATTCACGCGCTGTCGCTCATTAGTTGAATCTACTCGTGCGCTACCATATTGTAAAATGGATTTACAAAATCAGAAATCTTCGCGGGAGTGGAAACAGCATTTCACCAAATTGCATTGCAATCGCATGAATGGTATATGAACGCATAAGGAACTTTCTTTAAACGATACGCGTGCCGTTACTCTTTTGTTGAATCCACTCGTGCGCTAACTATTGTAAAAAGGATTTACTAAGTCAGAAACCTTTCCTGGAGGGTGCACAGCAATTCACCAAAGTTTCATAGCAATCGGATGAATGGTATATGAACGCATACGGGACTTTGTATAAACGATTCACGTGCCGTCGCTCATTTGTTGAATCTACTTGTGCGATACCTATTGTAAAGTGGATTTACTAAGCCAGAAACCTTCCTTGAAGTGTACACAACAACTCACCTAAGTTTAGTTGCTATCGGACGAATGGTATATGAACGCACACGGGACTATGTTGAAACACTTCGCGCGTCGTCGCTCATTTGTTTAATCTACTTGTGCGATACCTATTGTAAAGTGGATATAGTAAGCCAGAAACCTTCCCTGAAGTGTACACAACATCTCACCCAAGTTTCATTGCAATCAAACGAATAATATACGAACGCATACTGGACTTTGTTGAAACGCTTCGCGCGTCGTAGCCCATTTGATGAATCTACTCGTGCGCTACCTATTATAACACGGATTTACTAAGCCAGAAACCTTGCCTGTGGTGTACACAACCTCTCACCCCAGTTTCATCGCTATCGGACGAATGGTATGTGAACGCTTACAGGACTTTGTTGAAACGCTTCGCCCTTCGTCGCTTATTTATTGAATCTACTCGTGCGCTACCTATTGTTAAGTGGATTTACTAAGCCAGAAACATTCTCTGAAGTGTACACAACATCTCACCCAAGTTTCATCGCTATCAGACGAATAGTATATGAACACATACGGGATTTTGTTGAAACCCTACGCGCGTCGTCACCCATTTGTTGAATCTACTCGTGCGCTACCTATTATAACATTGATTTACTAAGCCAGAAACCTTGCCTGTAGTGTATACAACCTCTCACCCAAGTTTCATCGCTATCGGACGAATGGTATGTGAACGCATACAGGACTTTGTTGAAACGCTTCGCCCGTCGTCGCTCATTTGTTGAATCTACTCGTGCGCTACCTATTGTTAAGTGGATTTACTAAGCCAGAAACATTCTCTGAAGTGTACACAACATCTCACCCAAGTTTCATCGCTATCAGACGTATAGTATATGAACACATACGGGATTTTGTTGAAACCCTACGCGCGTCGTCGCCCATTTGTTGAATCTACCCGTGCGCTACCTATTATAACATTGATTTACTAAGCCAGAAACCTTGCCTGTAGTGTATACAACCTCTCACCCAAGTTTCATCGCTATCGGACGAATGATATGTGAACGCATACAGGACTTTGTTGAAACGCTTCGCCCGTCGTCGCTCATTTGTTGAATCTACTCGTGCGCTACCAATTCTTAAGTGGATTTACTCAGCCAGAAACCTTACCTGAAGTGTACAGAACATCCCACCCAAGTTTCATCGCAATGGGAAGAATGGTATATGAACGCATGTGGGACTTTCTTGAAACACACGCACGCCATTTTGTTGAAGCTACTCGCGCCATCTACTGTAAATTGGATTTACTACCCCTATACAAATTACGTTGAGTAACTAACGGGATTTTATGTTAATAGACTCATTTTCTATACCGATAGTGGAGAGTGCTACTCGCATCCAGTCGGCCGTGTCTCGTCAAGAGCTACTGTTGCCTGGAAACGACTTGCCTTAGTTGTCATTTGCGTTACGTTTTATAGTGACGTGTATTCTCTTTGACGTTTTATGTCACGTCACGGGATAAACAGTATCCTATGTCCGTCTCCTGGTTCTAAGCTACCTCCACACCAATTTTCAGCCAAATCGGTTCAGCCGTTCTTGAGTTATAAATAGTGTAACTAACACGACTTTCTTTTATATATATATATCTCTTACTAGGTGACCCGGCGAACTCTGTTCCGCCTTAGAGGCAATAAATAAGCAGATTTTCGATTTTATTAAGTTCAATTTTTTATTAGGAAATACAAATAAAAGAAATGAGTATTTTAATGATTCTTTATTGTTCATGTATTTTGGTGCATATGTTGCACTCTTCAGTTAAGTACCTTGTGATACACGACATTTTTTGTTTTATTATCAGGCGCAAGAACAAAATAATATGGCAGATGGTCTTCCGACCCATGAACATGCCACATATAATTGACCATGGGAAAAACATGGATATTCCAGATTCAAACCACAAACTTTCAAGAATTGGCCTTGTGATTTGTTAATGATCATGGCAAATGCAAGGTGGATCGGAAATTGAAGTCTTTTAAACTCAAACGGCATATCGGTTGGGATCCTTGGGATCCTCGGAATGAGAACTTCCTCACCTTTGAATTTTCCTTTGAGTATCGTCGCGTAAATCACATTGTTCATCAATTTACTTACCACCAAACACGTGCCGTTGCACAGTTTTGGTTGGTTTATGTTTCGAAGCATGATTACTACGAAGCCAACCTTTAGGCGTAAATTGTGCGGTGGTAAGACAGGCACATCCAAAGAGTTTAAAAATTCAATTGGATAGTTGGTGGCTTTGTCTTCATTTGCTTCACAGTCAATAGATTTGAATGAATGCATTGTTCCAATGATCTCATTCCTAATTATGTAGTTTAGGACATCTACAGCTTTATTCTTAGCCACTAAAATTGCTCGCTCACTCAACCATTCATTATTTTTGTAATTAGTAATGATGTTTAGGAATACTTTGTTGATAAGTTCGTCTTTCGATCAGACAAAGTTACAGAAATTATGAGGAGATGAAATCAATCCGCTCGATTCGTCGACAGGTACTCGACCATTACCGACAGTCAGCAATTGCTCAGAGAAATCTTCAACAGATGTATCATTAAGCAATGCAACTCTCATGTTTTTTGTTGTCAGCTGAAGTTTCTTCACATAGCACCATAGATTCGATGATTTGAGGCAAGCGTTTATTCGTCGGCAGCCGTTGATCTTGGAATTACTGGCAGTGTTTGGCGGAGATCGCCAGACAGTAAAAGCACTGCTCCTCCAAAACAACTGGAGTCATTGCGTAGATCTTTCAATGTTCGGTTAAGTGCTTCTAATGCACGTTTATGCGCCATTGTGCATTCGTCCCAGATGGTGATTTTTGATGCTGATAAAACTTTGGCCATTGCTGATTTTTTTTTTCAATATTACATGTTGGTTCTCCAATAGTTTGAAGATTTAACGGCAATTTTAATGCTGATTGAGCCGTACGACATCCTTCTAACAATGTGGCTGCTATTCCAGAAGAAGCAACTGCAACCGCAATGTCGGATTTCGCACGAACAGTGGCTAAAACTACTGACATGACCAGGGGCATCCAGGAAATATAAACCACAATTTCCATCATCAATTGCCTTCATTAATGTATTGTAAACTTCCTTTTGTTGGGGATTCAACAGGGGTACATTCGTTTGAACTACTAGATCTAATTCCTGGTGATCATATTCACGTTCCCGTTCCAATTCTTGATTAAATGCGTCATTCATTTCACGATTTGGCGCTGGCATTCCTAATGTGACTAATAAACTACCGCACATGAGGTAACACATGTCTTCGATCATGTGTCTCCTCATTCATCTCAAGATCGTGATTTCTGGAACTGACACGAATTTGATGTAAAATATCTTCTGACATATTATCCTTGACAGGTTAGATGGGTTCGATGGAAAGTATGTCGAAATGATGATAGCAAATAATGTGCGTATCTGACTTGGAGATGCGGAGATAATGGCTTCAACGATTGTCGTATCCCAATGAGTATCGTTTTCTAGTAAATTGATTTCTTCACATGCAACACGATATGTTGGGAATATTATACCATTAACAGTCCATAGTGTCTCAAATGACGTTGGCCCACGCACATTTACCAGCAACAACCGCAAATAGAAGCATTCATCATGCTTTGGATGAACTGTATTCATACGACCAAGAGCATCAGTAGAACGCACATCCGGATAACCAGGAACCGTATCGCCTTGCTTCCGTCGTTGAAAATTCTTCGATGAAGCATTCCAAGTGTAATAACGTGGCATCTCCGAGTACAGCAAGTTTCGTGCAAACGGATCGCTTTGGCAGATCGCAAAGAAACAGGCCAATGTTGTCGCTGGAGGTGTTTCAGCACGTTGAATAACATTCGAAGCCGTGAAATATACTCGTTGACTAATCTCCAGATGTACCGCCAAATGCACAACAGTAGGATGACGTTCGTGAATAGGGAATGCGAATATACGCCAAATCGCTTCATTACAGCTCACATAACGACCAACTTGATAGCGCGCAATTTCATCGTTGGTATTGGAGGATTGGATGCCAAAAACCACCATATCACTGCCATTCGTGACATATTTTCAAAAGCATTTTATGGACTTGACTGAATTGCAATACTCAACGTTGCAATGTGTCTTGATCGTTTTGGAAATAATTGGCGAATATGGAACAATCCAACTGTTGCCGACAACGAAATCCATTATTTTCACTTTTATTGTGATAGTTCGACCGTTATCATCGGGTGATCGACGCCGATACAGTGGATAACCATCGTTGCCAGTGACGGTCTCCGCCGTTAATTTCCGTGGATATCGTTTGGAACACTTTCCGTCGACCATGCAAGGTGATTGTGGATTGATGGCGCCTCACGGTCCATGAATCATAATATTTGTAATTACAACATCATGTAGGTCTGGATCGGCTTCGTGATCGGGAATCACGGCACATATGATATTATCTATTTGGTCTGGTTGAATTCTTTCCACTAACCAATTAAGAGTGTGTGCGTACGGCAGGCCTCGTTTTTGCCATTCGATTGAATACATCCAGCATCGAGTATCTCGAAAGACGCGTTGTTTAACAATGTAGTTCATCAGGTACTGCATTCTTTTGCCTGAATACACGTGCTGTGATGTCGTGTCGATCACTTGATGTTTGTCCGAGAAGAAGCAATTAAACCATTTCTATCCATTTTGGATTACAGGTAAAAGTAATAAAGAGATCTGGCCGACCGTAATGACGAACCTATGTCATTGCATCTTGCGCATATTTATGCATATGACGTGGACTACCTATGTACGTCGCCGGCAGAATAGTTAATCGACCAATATTAGCTGCATTTCCTTCAGTACGAATTGCATCACGTAAATGGATATACTCCTCAGAACGCAGTTTGGCTTGGTTCAACCTAATGAAAGTTAAACGCTCCGGTTCTATTTTGACGTACATGTCGACGCAATACTGCTGAAACAATCGATGAAACCGCAGCACGGGATTTCATGTTAAGAGCCTCATTTTCTATACCGGTAGTGGAGAGCGCTACTCGCATCCAGTCAGCCGTGTCTGGTCAAGAGCTATGTTGCCTGGAAACGACTTGCCTTAGCTGTCATTTGCGTTACGTTTTATAGTGACTTGTATTCTCTTTGACGTTTTATGTCACGTCACGTGATAAAAAAGAAGTATCCTATGCCCGTCTCCTGGTTCTAAGCTACCTCCACACCAATTTTCAGCCAAATCGGTTCAGCCGTTCTTGAGTTATAAATAGTGTAACTAACACGACTTTCTTTTATATACAGGGGGCTTCAAAAAATGTATACACACTTTGAACTTCATAGAAAATTTATTTACCGTTCTACAAAGTTAAATTTCAGGAAATTAGAAAGCTGAAAGTCCAATGTAAATGAAACATAAATAACAAATGTTAATACTGTTCAAATTGGCGACCTGCAGCATCAATACAATTCTGAGTACGAGTCACCACTGATTCTGTACATCGTATCAAAACGTCCAATGAGATTTCTCTACACACGGCTTGAATCTCATTCCAAAGAATGTCTAGGTTACGTGGTTTACGTTTGTACACCTCATCTTTTACTGTGCCCCATAAGAAGAAATCCAGTGGTGTAAGGTCTGGAGAGCGTGCTGGAAACTCGATTGGCCCCCTGCGTCCTATCCACTGGCCCGGCAAATTTTGATCCAGGTAAGCTCGTACGTACCTGTGATAGTGCGGCGGGGCACCATCTTGTTGAAAATAAAAATTATCATTACCGTATAATGCACGAATGGCAGGAAATATGGAATCAGCAAGCATTGTTAGGTAAGTTATACCAGTTACAGTGCCTTCAAATCGAAAAGGTCCAATGAGTCCCCTTGAAGACAAACCGCACCACACATTTACACCAGGCAAATTTAAAGCTTTTTCAATTGTAATGTGAGGATTTTCTTCACCCCAGTAAACACAATTGTGCCTATTGACAGTTCCAATAAGTTTGAATTGGGCTTCATCCGACCAAATGATGCTACCCATAAATCCCGGTTCACGTATCACCATCTCCTGAACCCATTCACAAAATTGCAACCTTCGATCTGGATCGTTGTCACTTAGCTGTTGCACCAGCCTTGGAATGTAAACACGATACTTGCCTCTCTTCAGAATGCTTAGCACGCTGCTAGCACTTACATCACTTTCACGTGCCCCTTGCCTTGAAGATTTGTTAGGAGAGCGTTGAAACAGTTCCAAGACAGCCGTTGATGACTCATCACTTGTAGCTGTTCGAGGTCGACCTGAATGACCTTTATGCACATCACACACTGTTCCATGAACTTCGAATTTGTCTCGTATGCGTGTAATTGTTAATCTTGAAGGTGGTTCTGTATCATACTCCCTTCTCGACTGTCTTTGAACTTCATTTACATTCTCAAACTTCCAGTACCACTTAATAACCTGCTTACGTTCTTCAAAACTCAAACGTACGTCCGCCATGTTGATATTACTAATTCCAACTGACAATATAACATAGAGGGACGATTATGCTGCCACCTGGCGAAAAATATAACATTAGCCATGTAGAGCGGGAAAACTACGATAGTTTAAAGTGTGTATACATTTTTTGAAGCACTCGTGTATATAGATTATTTGCTCCGTTTTTACTGATAACTTTGAAATTAAGGTATAAAACGAATCTTTCCACCTTAGTCAATACATAGTATTTAACAAGATGTTCAGTAAAGAACATATAGCCTACTTTCTCCTAAATGCATGGGTATTGTTATAACTCTTTGTCCTTTTCAAGGAGTATGATTGAATGTTGGTTGTAGTAGCGTGTTGAAATACAACGTGCTATAGGGATATCAAACATGAATATGAGGTGCCCTTTGCTAGTGCTACCTCTGTACCAAATTTCGTTCAATTCGGTTTCACCGTGTTTGAATTGATAGGGGGAACCGATTTGCACACCTACTTGGCCACCATCTGCAAACTATTGGGCTGATGTTCTTGCAGTTTGGTCTGAATATGTTTCCCACATAAAGATATGGTGTTGCAAAATTTGGTAGAGACTAGATTATTAGGTTGGTCGTAATTACATTTTAGCTTTTAACATTTGGGTGGCCGCGATTACGTTTCCGTCAAGATAGCGGTGATATAAAACATGACACTGAGGTGCCCTTTGCTAGTGCTACCTCTGTACCAAATTTCGTTCCATTCGGTTTCACCGTGTTCGAATTGATAAGGGGAATCGATTTTCACACAAAGATGGCCGCCATCCGCAAAATATTAGGCTGATGACCTATTAGTTTGGTCAAAGGATGCTCCCTCCATAAAGGTATGTTGTTGCTAAATTTGCTAGAGATCGGATGATTAGGCTAATCGTAATTTGATTTAAGCTTTGAACATTTGTGTGGCCGCCATTACGTTTCTGTCAATATGGCGGCGATATAAATCATGCCACTGAGATGCCCTTTGCTAGTGCTATCTCTGTACCAAATTTCGTTCCATTCGGTTTCACCGTGTTTGAATAAATAGGGAGAATCGATTTTGACACAAAGATGGCCGCCATCCGCAAACTATTAGGCAAATGACCTATTAGATTGGTCAAAGGATGCTCCCTCCATACAGGTATGTAGTTGCAAAATTTGGTAGAGATCGGATGATTAGGTTAATCGTAATTTGATTTAAGCTTTGAACATTCGTGTGGCCGCCATTATGTTTCAGTCAAGATGGTGGCGATATAAAACATGACACTGAGGTGCCCTTTGCTAGTGCTACCTCTATACCAAATTTCGTTCCATTCGGTTCGACCGTGTTCGAATTAATAGGGGGAATCCATTTTGACATAAAGATGGCCGCCACCCGCAAACTATTAGGCTAATAACCTATTAGATTGGTCAAAGGATGCTCCCTCCATAAAGGTATGCAGTTGCAAAATTTGGTAGAGATCGGATGATTAGGTTAATCGTAATTTGATTTAAGCTTTGAACATTCGTGTGGCCGCCATTACGTTTCTGTCAAGATGGCGGCGATATAAAACATGACACTGAGGTGCCCTTTGCTAGTGCTACCTCTGTACCAAATTTCGTTCCATTTGGTCTCACCGTGTTTGAATTAATAGGGGGAATTGATTTTCACACAAAGATGGCCGCCATCCGCAAACTATTAGGCTAATGACCTAGTTGTTTGGTCAAAGGATGCTTCCTCTATAAAGGTATGTTGTTGCAAAATTTGGTAGAGATCGGATGATTAGGTTAATCGTAATTTGATTTAAGCTTTGAACATTTGTGTGGCCGCCATTACGTTTCCGTCAAGATGGCGGCGATATAAAACATGACACTGAGGTGCCTTTTGTTAGTACTACCTCTGTACCAAATTTCGTTCCATTCGGTTGCACCGTGTTCGAATTAATTGGGGGAATCGATTTTCACACAAAGATGGCCGCCATCCGCAAACTATTACGCTGATGACTTGTTAGTTTGGTCAAAGGATGCTCCCCCCATAAAGGTATGTTGATGCAAAATTTGGTAGAGATCCGATGATTAGGTTAGTCGTAATTTGATTTAAGCTTTGAACATTTGTGTGGCCGCCATTACGTTTCCGTCAAGATGGCGGCGATATAAAACATGACACTGAGGTGTCCTTTGCTAGTGCTACCTTTGTACCAAATTTCGTTCAATTCGCATTCACCGTGTTCGAATTGATAGGGGGGGGGGACAGACATTCAGAGTACACACACTCACACACACACACACAGACACACAGACACACACACACACATACACACACACAGACAGACACACTTTTTTCGCCCTGTGTTGATCTCATAAGTCTACTTTCATTTTTTGCAAAAATCGAAAGTAGGCTAAAAATAAACTTGTACGTGGTTTGGTTTACATTGAATCCTTCCTCTGCTAATATTACAATTCTCATTGCAAGATTATTTCCAGATATACGTATATTCTAAATGTACATTGAAGTTAGATCAATCATTTCATCTTGAGACTTGTAAGTTAATAGGCGTCTTGGCGCCAGACGTTTGAGGTTAACATACCCAGCTGGAAGCGAGAGTTAGTTGTTAGATATCGGGTTACATCTCGTATTAAAGACAAGTGCAAGAACCCTCAAGAAGAAATGATTGATCTTTATAGCCGCCAACACGGGGACGAAACTCGATTTGTCATGATATATCGATTGAATGGCTGCTGTGATTGGCTAATTATTGTGATTTCTCTTATGATCGCTAGATAGCTCTAACGTAGCAGAGAAACGTCAAGTCGGGAGTAACGATGGCATCACTATATAGTAGTGACTGTAGTAGTGACCCCCCATAATTATTAGTGGTCTAAGATTGGATTATGTGCCCCAAGTTTCAAATTAAAGTAGGCTACAATAGTCCCCTGTATTTGGGTGTGTGTGGAATGTGTGTGATGACCTGTGTTATTGTGATGGCTGTACTAGTGTGTGTGTTCGTAAATTGAGAATATGATTCGGAAGGAGGCGGCCGTGACCTTAAGTTATTAACCGTCCCAGCATATCCCTTGAGTAGAATTGGGAAAACCACGAAGGCCACTTCCCGGATGACTTAGGTGTTAAACGAACCCTCCTCTTCTCACGAGTCTGAGTGTATCCCATTCCAGCCTTCACACCATAATTAAAGTTTCTTGGCAGAGCCGAGAATCAAACCCAAATGTCCGGGTTGACAGCCAAAAACTCTAGCCACTACATTCGAAAGTTAAATCTTGTATCTTAGTACTGCAGCTACCCATCACAATTGTGGAGTGTTACTTAACAGAGTAAATGAGTAGGCCTACTCGTTACTGGTCAAAGTGGTGAAGTCCTCTTACGCTTATCACCTTCTTGAAAGAGGTTTCCAATTCCAGGTTATAGCTTCTTCTAAACCACACCCGAACCCAGACCAGAGCTCTGCAATATAATAAATAGGAAGTAATTCGTAAAGCTTGTTTGCATATTAAATTAGGGAAGAAGTGAAAAGCTTAGTCCCATGGTAGTGGAGAATGGCGGAGACGCTGTTATCTGAAGTGCTCCAGTGCACGTGACTAGGGTACGTATGGGGTGACGAGCTTCAGATAAAGACGATAGCTGCGAGCTGTACGGTTTACGATCATTAGCGCCAACTCGGCGATGAACATGTTCCAATATAATGAATTATAACGTTAACCCATATTAGTTCGCCTTGTTTCGTAGTGGCCAGCATTCTTGGCAGTCTCCGCGAAAGACGCAGATGACCTCGTAGTTTCACCCCTTATAACAACAATAAATAACTAAGTCTCCGCGATGGCCCGGGTCAATTCCCGGCTCTACCAAGAAATGTCGAATTTCGACAGGAATTTATTTTGAATTTATTTGCATGAGCTATTTGTTTGTAAATATTGTCTGGCTGCGTGGCTCAGGGGTAACGTTCTCGCTTGCTGAGCCCAAGGTTGCAGGTTCGAAACCTGGCGCAGTCAGCTGGCATTTGAGGGTGCGCAAATGCGAGGGAGCCGTGTCAGTAGATTTACTGGCACGTTAAAGATCCCCTTCGGGGCAAAATTCTGGCACCCCGGCGTCTCTAAAAGCCAGTGTAGTTAAAAGGGACGTAAAACCAATAACATTATTATTATGTTTGTAAATATTAGAATCTGGGATCGAGAGTAGACTTCCGAATTCCTATTCCATTCCACTGTAAAGCGATTGAAGGCCGACCTATTGGACAGTTGACAGACGACAAGTGCTGGGAGCGCGGACACGCACACTGGGGTCATAAAGATTAAGAGGCGTTAAGGGTAGCGCTAAATCGCTCCCGAGGCAATCAATCCCCTACACGCGTACTGCTACAGTTCCATTGAATACTATCCGTTAAAGCTCTGTAACAGCACGTGCTACACAATGCTCATTAATACATTTCTGCCTGATGAATTAGCGACCAATGGCGTTGAGGTAAGAGGATAATAACTAAGTAACGTTAAAAGGAGCTTAGGACTTTCTTTTCAGTCACTCAGCGCGTTCTGGGAGCCAAATCATATCAATACTAGTCGACTCGAGCAAGTCTTTGACAGCGGCAATAGATCGATAGCAGAAATGTAATTTGACATTAAAAAAAAATGGAGCCAGCAGAGCCGTAGTAAGCGATCACGGGCCCTAGGACAAGCTCTTCCGAGCCCCTCCATTTTAATCAACTTGTGACATACTTTTGGAATTACAGCTTTAAGATTGCACATTTTAACCCCTTTTAAATAAATCCGTGGAATTTAGCTTGCTCAAATGAATATTCATTTCCTGTGTTTTTAGCCTACTTTTCACATTTTGCAAAAATGAGGAAAAAGTAGACTTATGAGATCGGGCAAATGTGTGTGTGTCTGTCTGTCTGTCTGTCTGTCTGTCTGTCTGTCCTTCTGTCTGTCTGTCTGTCTGGCTGTGTGTGTGTGTCCCCCTATCAACTCCTAAACGGCTGCAGCAATCAAAACCAAATTTAGTATGAGTAAATATGTGCACCGGAATAGCTCACGTCCATATTTGAAAATGATGTCAGTGCTACCAACTGCTGAAAAAACGCACTAGAAATTTGAGCTCCATGTTGGATATCTTGCAAGGTATGCATGGGAGCTATTCCAAAATTGACACACATATAGATAAGACTATTTCAGTTTAATTTCCAGGAGGCCAACCATGACAGTGTTGCCAAACTAATTTTAAGCCTTCTGATAGGTCCAATGTTTAAATGCATATAACTTCGACACTATCAATTGGATTTCAACCAAATTTTGTATGTAATATCTGTACATAAACAGATATGACTGAGCATATTCTTAAGGCCACCAGGGCTGCCAACTGTTAATAATTGCTCTCTCTATTTTTTTCATCCAAATACCTATATATCAGAAAGTATGCAAGCCAACAGCTTTAAACTACGCACACGTATATTCTGACATTTTAGATTAATTTGGAGTAACTTATATACGTCAGTTCTACCAACATGATTATAAACCTGCTGATAGTACCAATTATTAAATACACACAACTTCTATACTATCAGTTGGATTTCAACCAAATTTCGTATGTGCTATGTGTACCATAACAGATATTACTATTAGTATTGTTAAGAGCAATCAGGGCTGCCAACTGTTAATAAATGCTGTCTATATTTTTTTACCCTAATATCAATATATCAGAAAGTATGCAAGCCAACAGCTCTATACTTTGCACACGTATAGCACCTGACATTCTAGATTAATTTGGAGTAATTAATACAAGGCAGTGCTGCCAACATGATTCTATGCCTGCTGATATGTCCAATTTTAAAATACATGTAACTTCTATACTAACAAATGTATTTCATCCAAAATTGGCACAACAAGATATCATAATATTTCAGATTATTTCTGACCAGCACACGCATGACTTTGTTGGCAGCATGCTTTTACGCGTGCTGATAGATCCAATGTCTAACTGCATGTAACTTCCATTGGACTTCAACCAAATTTTGTATTCTGTACCTTAAGAGGTGGAACTAAGAATATATTTTCACCAGGGCTGCCAACTGTAGTGCTCTATTAGGCTACATTATACCAGGTATATTTTGAACTAATTAGATATTTCGATATTACCAACTTAATTTCGTCATTATTCTAGATAGGTTCATATTCTGTAGAATAATCATTGGCATGAAAAGTAGGCTGTATAGTTCTTCACGGAACTTATTGTTATTTATTGATGTGTAACATCTTTCCACTTGGTTGCTGGATATTTTTGTGGGAGTGATTTTGAAAAATGGGACGGAAGTGGATCGGACGGAAGTGTGTGAGACGCACTGCGATCCGATCCAGCTGGCAGTGGTACCATGTGGAATGTATATAACATACGGATTACTTCAAGGCTGGGAGGCGACATTACATATATCTCTACAATGAATCATCATCATGTTGTCGTTCTTTGGTGTAAAATATTCATTGAATCATATTTGCTGAAAACAATTATGTTTTATTAAGAGTCTGTTTTTCAATCTCTGGATAAAAGTGATGGGCATCCACTCGCCGAGTAACTTACCTCAATTCTTTCATACTAAACGGTAAACGCTCATGCGAACTCTGGTGTCAACTCATTGAAACACCAACCACATGTATTCGTATCAGTATTTAAATGATGACTAGAAGACCCGTGCTGCTCCGCAGCATTCACTTCAACAATCTTACAGTACTTCTGTCAATATGACATTTGCATGTCTTCATGCTAGTGACCTGAACAGACATTTACGTTACCGTCGCTTTTGGGTAAATGATGAAGTAGACTTATGGGATCAAATGTGTGGGTGTCTGCCTGTCCTCTGTGTGTGTGTCCCACTACTTACCCTGCGTTAGCTTAAAAGGCGCACGGACGTCAGGTTCCAGACGCAATTCTGAAAAGCCAAGGTGAACAACTAACTTCAAACAAATAAGCTATACTCTTCTCTGAAGAATTAACTCGACACGACTCGGCAGTTTGATGCTGGCTGAAGCTAGGGTGATAGGTCGCTTGCAAGCTCGCAAACTCACTCTGAAGCTAGTAATTTAAATTTCCACTGAATGGAGATTGCTGGAAGAAATGAAAAGGTAAAAACACTTAGTGTCGATGTGGGAGCTGTCGCGGACTTTCTTGCAGAACTTTCCATGCTGAACAATTCTCAGAGAATATCGATATTTTTAACGGTTTACCCAGTGTAAGCTTAAAAGACACATGGACGAAAGGTTTTTCTTCAACTCAATTCACTGAAATCGTAAATGCTCGGCTTATTTTGGTCATAAATAAAATAATGTTCTTCTGCCTAATCCTTCATCGAGAAATCCTTTACAGAATGGTGAAAACCGCATCAAAATCCATCAAGTTGCTCTCGAGATTACCCGTTACATCCAAGAATTGGGAACTTTGTTTTATAACAAGTAGATAGAGATATCCCCCCCGCCGGTACTGCCACCTTGAAGAAGGCAATTTTTATTGCCGGGTGTTTTGGGGGCTTGCGAGCTCAAATGATCTGCAGAGCTATGCCAGCGGGAGCTTAAGCTCCTGGTAGGGTCACCCAAGCTGGACAGGTCTAAAGTGATGAGCCAGACTAAGAGCGGTACCCTGGTCCTCCAGGTTGGGGGTTGGGCGTGGGGCTAACAACCCCACACTGTAAAACCTCAAAAGTTACGAAACTCTCAACGAAGCCTCGGAATTTGGACGGAATTAACGATGATGAACCTGGAAAATGTTTAAGGACAAGGAAAAAGGATATGACTTTGACAGTGGCAACATGGAACGTACGAACGATGTTGCAGATAGGAAAAATGGCAGAAGTAGCTGAGGAAGTTTTGAAGTATGGAATGGATATAGTAGCGATACAGGAAGTGAGATGGAGGGGAAACGGTAGGATTGACAAGAAGGACTATACAATGTTATACAGTGGTCCTGAAGTAAGAACTGGTCAGTGTGGAACAGGCTTTATAATTAGTTCAAAGATAAAAAGAAGTCTTCTTGGATTTGAGCCTCTAGGAGATAGAATGTGTAAAATGAGACTAAAGGGACGATTCAGGAATCTGACACTTATATCAGCGTATGCACCTACAGAAGACGATAGTGAAGAGAAGAAAAATGCATTCTATGACCAGTTGGAAAAGGAATGTAGTATGATACCAAAATATGATGTGATAATACTTCTTGGGGACTTCAATGCCAAAATAGGTAGAGAAGACTTCTTGCAGTATGTAGCAGGGAAACATTCTTTACATACTAATACTAGTGAAAATGGGAAGCTTCTATGCCAATTTGCAGAAAGTAATAGAATGGTAATCAAAAGTACTTGTTTTAAACATAAGGACATACACAAAGGAGCCTGGAAAATGCCAGGCACCGGAGTGGTAAACCAAATTGACCATGTCTTGATTTCAAGAAGACATGCATCTTCAATGATTGACGTCAGATCTGCAAGGGGCCCCAACTGTGATTCGGATCATTTTTTGGTGAAAGCTCTGTTTAGAGAACGAATTGCGAATGTAGAATGTGACAGAGGAATCAAGAGGATACAGTGGGACGTGGAAAAGTTTCAGCAAACACAAATTGTTAAGCAATATGAGGACACACTGAACAAGAAGTTGGAAGAGAGATTAAAGAATATGAATGAGGTTGACACTGTAGAGAGGAGATGGACTGGAATAAAGAAAGCATTGGAAGAGACTGTGAAAGAAACTATTGGGGAGAAGAAGAGGAACAGGAATGAAGAATGGTTTGATGATGAATGTAGGAAATATATAGAGCAGAAGAATGCAGACAGATTGATTATGATTCAAAGAGAGACAAGATGGAATTGTGAAAGATATAAAGAAAGTAGAAGAACAGCAAATAGAGTTCTGAAAAGGAAGAAGAGAATGTATCTAAGAAGACAAATGGAAAGAATTGAAGAATTGAACAGCCAGAATGAAAGTAAGAAATTGTACCAAGCAACGAAACGAATGACAAAGGAATTTCAACCACGGGAGAACTCGTGTAAAGATAAAGATGGAAAAGTAATTGGAGAGGAAGAGAGAGTTCTTGTAAGATGGGCGGAGCACTTTAAAGATACGTTAAATATAGAACGTAAGGACGAGATGAATGAGAGACAGATCTACATGAATGTAGAGCCACAGGTCACTAAACCATCCATAGATGAAGTTATGGAGGCAGTGAAGCGTCAACGAAATGGAAGAGCACCAGGAGAGGATCAGATCATAGCGGAGGTAATAAAGAATGGAGGACAATGGATAGTTAGGAACCTACATGAACTGATTGGGGAGATATGGGAAAGAGAGATAATGCCTCAGGATTGGAAGGTTGGCCTTATCTGTCCCATCTTCAAGAAAGGTGATAAGTTACAATGTGGAAATTATAGAGGGATAACATTACTAAGTGTTGTATATAAGATATTCTCAAGTATATTGCAAAGGAGACTGAGCGACTACGCTGAAGAAATACTGGACGAGAACCAGTGTGGATTCCGGCCAGGAAGGGGAACTACTGACCACATATTTGTTATGAGACAATCTATGGAGAAATGCTTTGAATATGGGGTTGATCTGCATTTGCTATTCATTGATTTCCAACAGGCGTTTGATAGCATTGATAGAACGAAGATGTTGAACGCCCTAGAAGCATGTGGAGTGCCAAAGAAGTTGATCAGTCTAGTAGCAATGACAATGGAAGGATCGCAGGCCAAGGTTTATGTAGGAGGCAAAACTAGCAGGAATTTTGAGGTGAATACCGGAGTGAGGCAAGGAGATTCATTGTCTGCAGTGTTATTCAACTTGACACTGAATGAAGTTATGAAAGAACTGGGTTTGGGAGGGACGATAATAAGCAAGTCCAAGCAGGTGTATGCATATGCGGATGACATTGTGTTGATGGCACGAAACTGGGAATCTCTTAAAGAAATGTTCAAGATTCTGGAGGAGAAGAGTGGAAAGATGGGAATGAGAATTAATGAAATGAAAACTAAATATATGAAAATGTCAGCGGGAAAAGATAGAAGAGCAAGAGAAAATGTAGAAATTGATCAGTATAAGTTTGAGAATGTAAAATGCTTCAGTTACCTTGGTACTATACTAAATTGTGAGAATTCTGTATCAGAGGAGATTCATAAACGGATCATGAATGGAAACAGGGCTTACTATGCTAACACTAAGCTCTTAAAATCAAAACTGTTAAGTAGGAACTTGAAAGTTAAACTCTACAAGACCCTTATCAGACCAGTGGTGACCTAAGGATCTGAGACGTGGACAATGTCAACAAATGATGAGAATGATCTCAAAATTTTTGAAAGGAAAGTTTTAAGAAGGATATATGGCCCGGTAAAGGAGGATGAAGGGTGGCGAATCAGGACAAACAAAGATATTGAAGAGATAATCAAAGGTGAAGATATTGTGAAATTTATTAAGTCCCTACGTCTGGATTGGCTTGGTAATGTAGAGAGGATGAGTGAAGAAAAACACCAAGGAAGATATTACATGGAACTATGGAAGGGAAGAGGAGACGTGGACGACCGCGCAAAAGATGGCTACAAGACTTAGGAGAAGACCTGAGAACTATGAGGGTTGGAAGATGGTGGGAGAAAACTCATAGAAGGGACGAATGGCGAGGAATCGTGAGAGAGGCCAAAGCCTACGCCAGGCTGTAGCGCCGAGGATGTAGTAAGTAAGTAGATAGAGATATCCACACAATTTAAGGCTACAGCAGTACAATTTGGTGTTTTGACTACGTATGAACAATGGTATAAATTTACAATAGAAGATGGGTCTCTTATATTTGAATTTAGAGATGTAACTCTTGGTTAACATATAGAGGTGTGCAAATTAATAGAATTGAATAAATAATTTTAATTAGTCATAATTACTTTTATTCAAAATCATTTTATTGACCAACTTCTTTCGTTGTCCTACTTAGTAGCGTTTCCTCTCCCGTGGTATTACACCTTTTCCCATTAGGAATTGCGTCTGGAAACTTTCAGATTATTGGATACCGAGGGATAATGAGCTGGGTCCATTTTCAATTTTTCATTGACTTTAGAATTCATGTCAGGTGATTTCAATGCATAGTTCATGGATCTTTGAATAGTTCATTAGCGTTCATCAGTTAAAAGATCCCAAATCCCTCCGCTCTAAATTCACACGTAACGAAGAGTGAAGTAATAAAAACTAAACGAGTGGCATTTTGCATTTGCAAGGCTCCTCTGTTAGTGGAAATTCTAAAAAATCATATTAATTTGAGTTTCTGAAATGAAAATATAATTAAGAGTCTTGGTTAAACATTTGAAGTAATTTCATCGCCTTGTAAACATACTTAGTGCATTAAACCGTGAAAAGTAAAAATGCAATTTTGGAAAACTGACATCGAATCTAATAATTTGCACATCTCTGTAAAGACAGCTATCGCCTCCACCCTTACAGATAGAATAGTAAGTAAAGGCGATTGATGAGAAATGAAAAGATAACTCACACAGAAGGAATTAATTTTTATTAAGATGTAAATTTGATTGAGTATATCTTTGTTATAGAACTGAGGGAATGAAATAACAAGATGTAGGATAGTAATCACCGATGTAGGACAATAGTAATTTTTTTCCCATTACCACAGGACAGTTATCGTATTAGGGATGCGGACGTCCTTGTATAATTGTTATTTAATCTGTGCCCCGTTTGCTGAGGTATGTGCTCCTCCGCAACATTCGTTTCAAAATTCTAATAGTACTTCCTTCCATTCGACATTGCTGTTCGCTTGCCTTTTGGTTCTATTTGAACTTTGACGTCATGAAAGGATTTTGCTCGCGATAGTGCGACATACAGTAAAGTTGCCCGTGGCTAAACACCGGTTGAGGTAAATAAATGCCTACTTGATCTAGTGTTTGACCTTGAGCTTTATTGATAGTTATACAAAAAGCCAAACGTACTGGAAACTGCCTCCTTTTGAAGGAAAATGGCATAGAAGTATTTTATGGCGTAATGTCAAGGCGAGGAGTAGGATATTGTTTCCAACATTTACGCCAGTAATAATTTCCAGGTGTAAGCAATTGTCATGCATCTTCAAAACCAACAGTCTAGTACCGTTCAACAGACCTTGGGTAACATTAATATTTCTCAACAAAATCACAATTGAGCCTTCATTTAGTCGAAGGATATGAGGTGGCAATCCACTTATGCCTATGCAGCCTAAAAATTCTATTGGGAATTGTAGAAGTTCACTCTCATCTTCAGTAATCAAATTATTCAGACTGATGTAAGTTCTCGATGATCCAGGGATTAGGTCTAAAACTTTGCCATTGATTTCTTTACAATGTTCATTTTTAGGTGCTAAAATCGCTATTTTTGAAAAGCGTGAAATATTTTTTAGCGTGGGACTAATTCTGAATTTTCTACATCGACGTGAGGGTATTCACCGTTACCAATTTGTATCAAGAAGTTTGAAAAGTCACGTTGATCTGTAATCGCTCGCATATTTTTGTTGAGATTAAAAACTTTGAATAATGGCCACAAAGGAGAGAACCTTACTGACATTTGGACTGATGCTGCTTTAGATGCGTGAGGCACAACAGGCAACGCGTGCTTATTAGCCATAGGGGCTTCATCCCAGATGATAAGTTTTGTTGAACGAATATAAAAAGCTTCGTTGCTGTTAACTTTTATTCCAGATACAGAACTTTCATCTAAATGTAGAGGTAACTTGAACTGGCTGTGTACAGTGCGCCCCTGAGGTAGTAACATTGCTGCAATACCAGTCCATGAAACAGAAACTACATCTAACCCCAAATTTGTGCAATTGTGAATCAAGCATTGGTAAAGAAGTGTTTTCCCGGTGCCCCTTGGACCGTCAATGAAATATGCATTACTCATCCTTTCATTGCTGTTTTGTACTAACCACAAAATTTCTGTAATTATAGCCGTTTGGTTTCCATTTGCTTGGTTTATCATCCGACTTAATTGATCCTCATTACGTTTTGGATAATTCATTGGTAAATTTCTCTGAGGGAAATTATCAATAATAGCTGGCAATTCGAGAGAAGTAATGGGAAGACCATGGAGCTTTAATGTATTAGAAATATGTATAAGAGTGAACTGATATGCAATGTTAGGTTCGTGAAACTAAAGATATTCTTCTGATAATGAATTCTTGAAAATGTTCCATGTTACATTTGAAGGGATCTGATAGATACATATGTAAGAAAACAGTTGTCGAAACTGAGAAGGCTTCTGAAATTGTGACGCTTCTGCCAAACAAAGCTGCCATGCAGAATCGTCAATCAGCATACCTCCTCCTTAGCTGCTTCTATAAAAGTAGAATAGACAACTGCTTTGTATGTTCGTAGATCGTGGAAGCTGGTAGCACCGATGATGTGAAGCAATAATAGGCGTAAATAATACCTTTCTGTTTCTGCAGGCGAAACATTGTACATTCTGCCCATAGTTTTTGAAACATTTGTCCTTTTTTGCCACTGGCAGTTGCTCTTATTCCAGACTTAATGTACTGGTGTTTCAGGATATATATACGGACTTCTGGCTTGCGAATCTTGGTTTAAATGAACCACGCTTGTAATTCCGTGTTGCGCAACTGTGCTTGAAGTAAAATATCAGGAGCGTTATCATTTTAGGTAGATTTCATTAGAAAGCTAACTATTGCAATGGGTACCATGTTTCGACTTCCGGAAAATTTCGACATATCTTCGCGTTTCACATACCCCAGACCCCAAAACCACCGTCAGTTCAAAAGTTTATATATAATTTATGTATATATATATGTATGTATATATATGTATATCAGTTTCTTGTGGACACGATAACTGCCGTAATTTTGAACGAATAACTTTGAATTTTTTAACGAATATGTATACCTACAAAATCTCGGTCGAGTTCGTTACTGGGCTAAATCAGTTGAATGGGGGTGAAAATGGGGGGCTGTTTTCGAAAAAGTGAAATATTGCTATAACTCTCTTAATATGTGACATATCGAATCCGTTCAAAGTTCATACTATGTGCCGAATAAAGCCCAAAAATTTATGTTTGAAGAGTTTTTTTATAGCTCCAACCATTGACCAAAGGGGTGGAAAAAGTTTCTTTTTTCTGGGAAACATTAATCATATCCCTCTTAATAGGCACAATATCAAAACCGTACAAAATTGACAATATTCCCCTAATAATTACATAAAACTTTTGTCTGAAAGAATTTTTCATATTACCCACCATTTCGCCAAGGGATGAGAAAAATGATTTCGGAATTATAAAAAAAAACTAGCAGAAGTACCCATTCTTCGAACGGTCGTCGGTATTAATAACCAGACGTAATCAATTGAGCTACTGTTGCAATGGTTAGGGGCTTGGAACCTGTTTGTCGACAAAGATAAATGATTAGTTGAAATATGCTCTGAAACTAATTTACCTAACGTGTACTTCCTGACGTGAAAATAAAATTGAAAACCTCGTAGACGAAATGCAATTCACGTCACATAAAAACTGACCCACACTGTTGTGTCAAGTGCGCATCCAGAGGAAGACCCCTTTAATAAATTATAAAGGCTTGTGGTGCATGAAAATTCAGGTTTTTAGCCTCCAATGGCCCAAATTCCTAAAAACAAAAAAATAAAATAAAAAATAAACTATTTCAATTCAGGAATTTTTGAAAATAATGTTGCTGTTTGAAGATTTAATAGACCTTCTGTACGACACATCGCACGTTTAAGTCTTGTGAAAAAATCCAGGGTACCTCTTGACCCCATTAAGCGCATTGATGAATTTTACAGTTTTTGTTGTTTCCGTGATAACCTTATAGCCATTTGCAAACTTTCACAGAAATTTAATTAATGGAGTGGCATTACTTCTTGCAGAAATAGATGGAAAGTTGGATGTACCTTTTTGAGACACTGTTGTCATGGTTACTGGCTTGCATTCCTACATTAGTTTATTAAATGAAATTAGTTTTCTGGGACTATCTCATAAACTCTTGGTTTTAGAGCATTAAAATGTAGTTTCCGGGGACCCTTTACGACTGTTTAGGGGCCCCGAGGTTTTTTTCTGACACCAAGGGGCTGAAAATAGCTTTGTCTCGTCGTTGTAGGCCGTAGTATCATCATCATCATCCTCTTGCACAGTTTCCAGCCGTTGGCCGGGTCTGTTTGGAACACAAGCCACTCAAACGTCTTCTGTCTTCCCACCTTCTCTCAGCTTCCACCCCTGTCCAGTCTTCTCCTCTCTTCTTCACGCTTCCTTCCATCCCTTTCAGCCACCTGTCTCTCGGTCTTCCTCTCGGTCTTCCTCTCGGTCTCTTTCCTTCCCACTTCGTCTCGTGTATCCTCCTGGGTATCCTCTTATCCTCCATTCGTTTTACATGTCCATGTCATCTAAGTCTAGATTTCTCTATACCATCCCGTAATGGGTCCTCCTTTATTAATTCTCTGGTCCTCTGATTTCTTCTTCTGTCCATCTTTGTAGCTCCAATACTGCTTCTCAAGAACCTCATCTCTCTGGCCTGTATTTTGCTCTTCTCCCTTCCTTTCATAGCCCAGGTCTCCGAGGCATACGTCAGGATAGGGGCATAGTACGTCCGATATATGGTCTTTTTTCTGTTCTGAGGGACATCCTTGCTCCATAACATGCTTCTCACACTCCTCCGGAATGCTTCTGCCTGTCTCCCCCGCTCGTTTTTTCTCTATAGTTTCTTCCATTATCTTGTATCAGGCTTCCCAGATACTTGAAACTCTCCACTTTCTTCAGCTGTTCCCCACCAAGTGTTATTCCCGTTGTGGTTCTTTCCTTCTTCCTTGTTGTGATCACCATCTCACTCTTATTTATGCTAAATTTCATCCCATATCCATGTATTATTCCTACCCACACGTCCAACTGTTCCTGTACCTCCTCCTCCTTGTTTCCCCAAATCATCAAATCATACGCTAACACCATTGCTTTCATCTTTCCTTCCCCAATTACTTGTGCCACTCGGGTCATTATGTCATCCATCACCACAATGAAAAGTAACGGTGCCAGTGCACTTCCTTGTTTCAGGCCATTTCTCTGTTCCACCCAGTCCGATCTCTTTCCTCCCACTTTCACACAGCTCACGCTCCCCCTGTACATCTCCTTTATCTTTCTTATAGTCATTTTTCTACTCCTCTATCCTCCAAGGACTTCCATACTTTGTTTCTGCATACACTGTCATATGCTCTCTCAATATCCAGGAAGGCCATCAGTAGATCTGTTCCATACTCACAGTGCTGTTCTTGTAACTGCCTTACAGCAAAAATCAAATCCACTGTGGACCTTCCTGCTCTGAAGCCATGTTGTTCTTCCCTCATCCCTCCTCCTATCCTTGTCCTAATTCTCCTTTCCAAAACTTTCTCAAACATCTTTGCACAATGACTCATCAGTTTTATTCCCCGATAGTTTCTGCATTCTGTTCTACTACCTTTCTTGAAGATCGGGACAATTATTCCCTTTTTCCAGTCCTCTGGGGTCTTCCTTTCCGTAGTGTAATAATAATATTAATTATAATAATAATATAACAATATAGGGATAGGGATATAATAGACCTTCCGTGGCACACCAGCACGTGTAAATCGCGTGAAAAAATTCTAGAGTGCCCCTTGACCCCCTTAAGCGCATTATATGTATTGATGAATTTTACAGCTTAGTTTGGTTCCGTTAAAACCTTCTAGCCGTTTGCAAACTATCTCAGTAATGTAATAAATGGAATTGTATTGCGTCTTATATTACAGCAATAGATGGACCTGTGAATTTCTGTTGCCATGGTTACCGGCTAGCTTCCTTTCATTATTGTATTAAATGAAATTAATTTTCTGGGAATATCTCAAAAACTATTGGATTTAGGGTCTTAAAATGTGGTTTTCGGGGGCGAGTTTCGTTTCTCACATTGAGGGGCTGAAAATGAGCTATGTCTCTCCCTTCTACGCCTATTTCAGCATGTATTTTAAGGGGATAGGCCCCCTTTTATGAGAGGTACAGAGAAGAGTTACATCAATGATTGGTGTCTTGCATCTGAAGGATATCTGTACCAAATTTTACGTTGATCCACTCAGCCGTTCTCGAGTTTTAAGGACACAAGGAATTGTCCACAGACAAACAAACAGACAGACAGACAGACAAAAATTCATTTTCCCGCGCATCCGTCATAAAACAGTCTAAAACGCGTAAATAACGCAAATTTCCGTAGAAATTCAGAAAAAACAGACAAACTTTCATTCTTATATGTATAGAGAAGAGATGCCAAGAGCTATCAGAGGTTGCCATGGCAACACTACTAAATTGATGAGGGATGAGCCATCAGACGTTGCCATGACAACGCACTTGCATGAGATCAGATTCAGATTTCCATCTGACTAAGTGCGAAGCGGCTTCGGTGACGTAACTGGTAGCATGCTGAACTTCTATGCCCAAGGTCGTGGGCTCAAAGCCGACCGAACTCGTCGGATTTTCTAAGAGCGTAAAAATCCCTCAGTATGCTTTCCTTTGGAGGGGAAGTTCCAACGTGCGTTGCTGGTTGCGGTGGCATCTAGTAGCCAAGTCCTCTGCTAGGTGTCGTTGCCGGTAGTATCTGGTAGCAACATTAGGAACTACTGCTTGAAATTGACCGTCTGCAGTCCTTACCTGAATTACAGACTAATACAGCCTTCACAATTCACACCGTTTATCAGACAGGTTCTACACTCACCCAAAGTACACGGGTTTACATGACCGCGTTGTCGCAGCCCCTAAACTGAGGAACCAATCAAAATCTCTGCGGGAGATATAATTTTGCGTGAAGAAGTAACACACCGTTACATAGTTACACATCAGTGTCGAAACCTTGCATACGGACAGTGTGACCACAAGTATAAAAAAGGACCCCAAATGACAAGAAGGTTACCGTCCCCATAAGACAATAAAATGTTTAAAATATGCATAAAATGACGAAAAACAAAGTTAATTAAGCTCCAATTATAAAATGAGGTATGATCCTTCTACGAAAACCTGCATATTCTGCCTATTTTCGCCTATCCCCAAGATTGTCCGGTGAAATCTACCTCCACCTTCCGGCGTGCCGAGAGGAGTTTTTTAAAATAGATATTTAGCAAGTTTGGCAAGTGAACTGGTAATCGCACGATAGAATGTGACTATTCATGCATGTGAAATGAAAATATCCTGAATGCGGCTTCTGTTGGACCAACATATCTAGCATTTAGGAAAGAAGTAATTTCATCGTAGTTCACCATTTCGCCTTCAGGACATATTTTAACATTGCAGCAGTCATGACCTTTATACACATACTTGTGGATACATTTAACACTCCGAACACTTGAGCATATTTCAACATTAATATGAGCTTGCAAGTAAAGTAAAAGAAATGGATTGTAGGGAACAATGAATCGACTATCGATTTCAATGTCAATCCCTCGAATTGTTTTTATAATAATCCGTCCATTATTTCTTCTCCTGTACGAAGGATAACCATTGGCATTATCTTTGGTCTCTTCCTGAAACTGTTTAGAGAAATCTTTCTTACATACGCCATCTTTCATACAGACTGAAGAAGGATTCAAAGATCCGCGGGGACCATGTACCATATGACACCTTACCAACTCGTATAGCGCTTCATCCTCGAGATCTGGTATTTCGGCTGACACCACACTGTCAATGTCAGAACTTTCTCGTAACTTACAATCTTCCGTTAATGTTAAGAGTAAATGGATGTGCGGGAGACCTCGTTTTCGAAATTCCACTGTATATAGATATGCTTTTACCGAAAATTTCCTTAACATTAATCAATCGTAGCAATTCCTTTACTTTGCAATGGAAAACTCTCACTTCAATATCAGGCCTATTATTAGCCGTTTCCCAGAGATGAATGCTGTTAAGTATTTCTGGCCAACCCGCATTATAGATGAACGTAATGAATAAATCTGGCTTTCCAAACTTCCTCACTATCGCCATCGCATCCTGATAATTTTGCATCATATTTCTTGGGCTACCTGTAAAATAAGATGGCAAAACTACAATACGACCGACTCTGAGATTTTCATTTTCTGCTCGTACATGCAAGGCGTCTGCTATATCGGCATATGTATCAACTCGTAACTTCGTTTGTTGATGACGTATATATTTTAACCGGTCACCTTCCATGCGACAGTAGTAATCCACGAATAAATATCCAATTTGCAAACTTGAGCAGCGACAACTAACTCTACAATTTCGTACAAATCGCTGTTGCCAACAATAAAGGAAGAATAATTATTCCAATTGTCTGTAACATGTTTTACATTTCGCTTTCTAACCTGTGTAAATAAACTCTGATTGTTGTACTCACAATATGCCAATGACCTGAACAGACAATTACCGTCACCTTTAATCTTTATAACATTTCTAATTGAGTCTCGCCTCTCATTCATCATAATATGATTCATTGTATTGATTGAGCACCCAACCTATAAGGACGAATGATGAAACGAAAATAAGACAGTTTGTAGCTGGTGAGACCAAAGACTATATAACAGAAAGATCGGATACACAATACAAAATGGCGGTTCCAACATTCGACTGTAGCTGCATCTTCGTGAAATTAGTTGTATTTCGTATACAGTATTTGTTGTCATTCAATGAGATGTTGACATGACAGTGTCATTAGCAAAATGACTTCTGATTGTGAATGAGCATTTCATTCTCAAAGTAATCCATTCTTTGAGAAGTTTTAATTAAATTATGTGCACAGAATCCCCTTCCGCTTATTGTATGGATACATGCGACATTAGCGCCCGAGTGGAACATGTAGAAGTTAACGATATCATGTACGGATACATGCGACATTAGCGCCCGAGTGGAGCAGGTAGAAGTTAATGATATCATGACGTAATTAGGGAACTCTCTGTTAGTCGTTGTCGCCTAGCGACAATATGTCCGTCAAGTCATTCGAATCTATTTTCGTGAGACCTTGAAGGAAGTAATATTCGCAATTATTTTAATACACGAATGATATAATCAAATAAGTTGGGTATCAATCGACGGTGCTTGACGGGCATTATATTTTAAGGCTACAAACGTCGTCGTAGCGCAAATACTTCCCGAGATATTTCAGTTTTAGTAAAGGGTGAAATATTTTGAAAACTATTTTAATATATACGATATGCTTTTATATGATGCATTGTAACTAGTCGGCAAAGCCGGTATTATGTTTCTGCACAATGGCTATTCAGATATTAACCCACATTGCGGTAATGCAGTGATCAATGTAATATATATCGATGATTTATACGGGAACTGGGCTAGCCTTTCATAGACCACTATAGGAATTCCCTTTACTGTCATAAGTAATTTAAAACTAAATTCCACGCAGAAACATTATCGAAGAAAGCAAAATATTAATGGAGCATAAAAGAATACTTCCATATTAATACCGGGAAGTGTAAATGAGTACCTGTCTTGTACTCCGAATGTCAGTGGTTGTAATGGCAGCGTGGATAACATCTTGGTCTGCAAATCATGAGGTCTCAAGTTCGAACCCCAGTCCCGGCAATTATTTTTGCTATCGAATTATCGATTTAAACGATATATATCATAACATTATGCGTCATTTTAACAAAATCTACATGAATTTAAGATTTATCTAATTTTAAATACAATAGTTTGCACCAAGTAGGGGTTGGGAAATTTGATTATATTGAACATTATTTCTAGTAGTTTATAGATAGTGACCCGTTTTTTTCCACCTGTAGTCTTCCCTTTTCCTCTTTTCTTCGGCGTGTCAATTATCGGAATTGTTCTCTTTTCTTCTGGGTTATTACTGGCCAGAATAACCGAGTAGATCAGTGGTCATTTCTATAATTACTGATCAAGGTTCGTTATAGTGACTTGTTGCTATGCCGAATCGTGATTAGTGACGCTTCTTCTCTTTTATCTTCTTTTCCGTCACCTGTAACAACTCTTTGTTACCCTCTAAAGCAGTCTTCTGTTTTAGGTAGATTTCATTAGAAAGTTAACTAATGCAATGGGTCCCATGTTTCGACTTCCGGAAAATTTCGACATATCGTCGCGTTTCACATCCCCCAGACCCCTAAACCACCGTCAGTTCAAAAGTTTATATATAATTTATGTATGTATATATATGTGTATATCAGTTTTTTGTGGACACGATAACTGCCGTAATTTTGCACCAATCACTTTGAATTTTTTACCGAATATGTATACCTATAGAATCTCGGTTAAGTTCGTTACTGGGCTAAATCGGTCCAAGGGGGTGAAAATGGGGGGCTTTTTTCTAAAAAGTGAAATATTGCTATAACTCTCTTAATATGTGAAATATCGAATCCGTTCGAAGTTCATACTATGTGTCGGATAAAGCCCAAAAATTTATGTTTGAAGAGTTTTTTTTATAGCACCAACCATTGACCAAAGGGGTGGGAAAAAGTTGGTTTTCGGGAAACATTAATCATATCTCTCTTAATAGGCACAATATCAAAACCGTACAAAATGGACAATATTCCCCTAATAATTACATAAAACTTTTGTCTGAAAGAATTTTTCATATTACCCACCATTTCGCCAAGGGATGAGAAAAATGATTTCGGAATTATAAAAAAACTAGCAGAAGTACCCATTCTTCGAACGGTCGTCGGTATTAATAACCAGACGTAATCAATTGAGCTACTGTTGCAATGGTTAGGGGCTTGGAACCTGTTTGTCGACAAAGATAAATGATTTGTTGAAATATGCTCTGAAACTAATTTACCTAACGTGTACTTCCTGACGTGAAAATAAAATTGAAAACCTCGTAGACGAAATGCAATTCACGTCACATAAAAACTGACCCACACTGTTGTGTCAAGTGCGCATCCAGAGGAAGCCCCCTTTAATAAATTATAAAGGCTTGTGGTGCATGAAAATTCAGGTTTTTAGCCTCCAATGGCCCAAATTCCTAAAACCAAAAAAATAAAATAAAAAATAAACTATTTCAATTCAGGAATTTTTGAAAATAATGTTGTTGTTTGAAGATTTAATAGACCTTCTGTACGACACATCGCACGTTTAAGTCTTGTGAAAAAATCCAGGGTACCTCTTGACCCCATTAAGCGCATTGATGAATTTTACAGTTTTTGTTGTTTCCGTGATAACCTTATAGCCATTTGCAAACTTTCACAGAAATTTAATTAATGGAGTGGCATTACTTCTTGCAGAAATAGATGGAAAGTTGGATGTACCTTTTTGAGACACTGTTGTCATGGTTACTGGCTTGCATTCCTACATTAGTTTATTAAATGAAATTAGTTTTCTGGGACTATCTCATAAACTCTTGGTTTTAGAGCATTAAAATGTAGTTTCCGGGGACCCTTTACGACTGTTTAGGGGCACCGAGGTTTTTTTCTGACACCAAGGGGCTGAAAATGAGCTTTGTCTCGTCGTTGTAGGCCGTAGTATCATCATCATCATCCTCTTGCACAGTTTCCAGCCGTTGGCCGGGTCTGTTTGGAACACAGGCCACTCCAACGTCTTCTGTCTTCCCACCTTCTCTCAGCTTCCACCCCTGTCCAGTCTTCTCCTCTCTTCTTCACGGTTCCTTCCATCCCTTTCAGCCACCTGTCTCTCGGTCTTCCTCTCGGTCTTCCTCTCGGTCTCTTTCCTTCCCACTTCGTCTCGTGTATCCTCCTGGGTATCCTCTTATCCTCCATTCGTTTTACATGTCCATGTCATCTAAGTCTAGATTTCTCTATACCATCCCGTAATGGGTCCTCCTTTATTAATTCTCTGGTCCTCTCATTTCTTCTTCTGTCCATCTTTGTAGCTCCAATACTGCTTCTCAAGAACCTCATCTCACTGGCCTGTATTTTGCTCTTCTCCCTTCCTTTCATAGCCCAGGTCTCCGAGGTATACGTCAGGATAGGGGCATAGTACGTCCGATATATGATCTTTTTTCTGTTCTGAGGGACATCCTTGCTCCATAACATGCTTCTCACACTCCTCCGGAATGCTTCTGCCTGTCTCCCCCGCTCGTTTTTTCTCTATAGTTTCTTCCATTATCTTGTATCAGGCTTCCCAGATACTTGAAACTCTCCACTTTCTTCAGCTGTTCCCCACCAAGTGTTATTCCCGTTGTGGTTCTTTCCTTCTTCCTTGTTGTGATCACCATCTCACTCTTATTTATGCTAAATTTCATCCCATATCCTTGTATTATTCCTACCCACACGTCCAACTGTTCCTGTACCTCCTCCTCCTTGTTTCCCCAAATCATCAAATCATCCGCTAACACCATTGCTTTCATCTTTCCTTCCCCAATTACTTGTGCCACTCGGGTCATTATGTCATCCATCACCACAATGAAAAGTAACGGTGCCAGTGCACTTCCTTGTTTCAGGCCATTTCTCAGTTCCACCCAGTCCGATCTCTTTCCTCCCACTTTCACACAGCTCACGCTTCCCTTGTACATCTCCTTTATCCTCCTTATAGTCCATTTTTCTACTGCTCTATCCTCCAGGGACTTCCATACTTTGTTTCTGCATACACTGTCATATGCTTTCTCAATATCCAGGAAGGCCATCAGTAGATCTGTTCCATACTCACAGTGCTGTTCTTGTAACTGCCTTACAGCAAAAATCCACTGTGGATCTTCCTGCTCTGAAGCCATGTTGTTCTTCCCTCATCCCTCCTTCTATCCTTGTCCTAATTCTCCTTTCCAAAACTTTCTCAAACATCTTTGCACAATGACTCATCAGTTTTATTCCCCGATAGTTTCTGCATTCTGTTCTACTACCTTTCTTGAAGATCGGGACAATTATTCCCTTTTTCCAGTCCTCTGGGGTCTTCCTTTCCGTAGTGTAATAATAATATTAATTATAATAATAATATAACAATATAGGGATAGGGATATAATAGACCTTCCGTGGCACACCAGCACGTGTAAATCGCGTGAAAAAATTCTAGAGTGCCCCTTGACCCCCTTAAGCGCATTATATGTATTGATGAATTTTACAGCTTAGTTTGGTTCCGTTAAAACCTTCTAGCCGTTTGCAAACTATCTCAGTAATGTAATAAATGGAATTGTATTGCGTCTTATATTACAGCAATAGATGGACCTGTGAATTTCTGTTGCCATGGTTACCGGCTAGCTTCCTTTCATTATTGTATTAAATGAAATTAATTTTCTGGGAATATCTCAAAAACTATTGGATTTAGGGTCTTAAAATGTGGTTTTCGGGGGCGAGTTTCGTTTCTCACATTGAGGGGCTGAAAATGAGCTATGTTTCTCCCTTCTACGCCTATTTCAGAATGTATTTTAAGGGGATAGGCCCCCTTTTATGAGAGGTACAGAGAAGCGTTACATCAATGATTGGTGTCTTGCCTCTGAAGGATATCTGTACCAAATTTTACGTTGATCCACTCAGCCGTTCTCGAGTTATAAGGACACAAAAAATGTCCACAGACAAACAAACAGACAGACTGACAGACAAAAAATTAATTTTCCCGCGCATCCGTCATAAAACAGTCTAAAACGCGTAAATAACGCAAATTTCCGTAGAAATTCAGAAAAAACAGACAAACTTTCATTCTTATATATATATAGAGAAAAGATGCCAAGAGCTATCAGAGGTTGCCATGGCAACACTACTAAATTGATGAGGGATGAGCCATCAGACGTTGCCATGACAACGCACTTGCATGAGATCAGATTCAGATTTCCATCTGACTAAGTGCGAAGCGGCTTCGGTGACGTAACTGGTAGCATGCTTAACTTCTATGCCCAAGGTCGAGGGCTCAAAGCCGACTGAACTCGTCGGATTTTCTAAGAGCGTAAAAATCCCTCAGTATGCTTTCCTTTGGAGGGGAAGTTCCAACGTGCGTTGCTGGTTGCGGTGGCATCTAGTAGCCAAGTCCTCTGCTAGGTGTCGTTGCCGGTAGTATCTGGTAGCAACATTAGGAACTACTGCTTGAAATTGACCGTCTGCAGTCCTTACCTAAATTAAGGACTAATACAGCCATCCCTATGTACACGGGGTTACATGACCGCGTTGTCGCAGGCCCTAAACTGAGGAACCAACCAAAATCTCTGCGGGAGATATACTTTTGCGTGAAGAAGTAACACACCGTTACATAGTTACACATCAGTGTCGAAACCTTGCATAAGGACAGTGTGACCACAAGTATAAATATGGACCCCAAATGACAAGAAGGTTACCGTTCCCATAAGACAATAAAATGTTTAAAATAAGCATAAAATGACGAAAAACAATGTTAATTAAGCTCCAATTATAAAATGCCTTCTCGCAATAAATGAGGTCTGATCCTTCTACGAAAACCTGCATATTCTGCCTATTTTCGCCTATCCCCAAGTTTGACCGGTGAAATCTACCTCCGCCTTCCGGCGTGCCGAGAGGACTTTTTTTCTATCCTGGTAGGACCTTTTTGTTTGTGTTCCCGCTCTCGTATTCGAGATGCCTTTCTTTATTTCGGTTTTCTCCCCTTTTCTTAGTTATTTATTTAAAGATGCGCGTTGAAGAGTTTGTTTATTTTATTTTTGTTCTATTTCGTGATGTCGAATAAGCTGGATCCATCAAGGTGAGTCACGGCTTAATATTCATTTTGCGTGAGTGTGGATATGTGGCTTTTGCATGGAATACTAGGGCATTCAGCCTTTTCTAGTATGTCCATTGTATGCCTATATCGTTCCTTTATCGTTTGTCTCTTTATCGTCGTCCCCTTTTATGTTGGTTATGGTTCGGTTTACTGGATGGTACGTACATCACAGTGAGACCAACACCTTACCTTTTTATCTTATCGGTCTACCTTATCTTAGGATTGTATTTTCATACGCAAGTCCATGAGATTTACTTAGCTTTTTACGGAACATATCTTGATGCATACCTTTGTAATGTGTAACGTTAACTTCCCTTTATATATTTCACTTCGGTTTCTTGCGCCTCATTTTTATGATTGTTTGTTCACGTCATGTCTACGCGTACTTTTATTTATTCTCCGGGGCTATCAGAGCTGCCGATCCTTCTTTGACGGCAGACTCACGTTTAATGACTTCGTGTCTAGCTCTTATAATCTGTCTCCTTTCACAATGTAATTTTACTCATTACGAGTATATTTTCCCATTTACGATTTCCTCCCCTACCTTTACTGCATATTCCCACATAACCTTAATGTTATGGTTCCTCGTTCGGTTAGGTTATCTCTCGTGTCATGTTAGACGAGCATTTATTACCTTACCTTAACATGTATACGCTTCCTCGTCATTTCTCAAGACCTTTTGTTTTGAGAATATATACATTATCGTTCCTCATTTTAAGTGTGGCATTTGCGTACCTTATTTACTAGTTGTTTAGATCTTTATTTCTTAAGCAATTAGGCTAACCTAACCTAGGCCCATAGCTCTTATGATTAGCGCATTCGAATAGAACTTGCATTCACATCGCAGTGAATGTACGTTCAATCCACCGCCTCTGATGCCATCTTTATTTTAGTCCGGTTTCTTGGGCCCAGCGCCAGGCACTCTTCCACTGCGACAACATCTGCGAATGGCCGGACGGCACAATAGGCTAGAGACTATGGTTTCATTCCTCCTCTTAATTTACAATATAAAATGCGATGTTTGTTCAAACAAGTGTGACAGTAGAATATCTCCAATTCAATCTATTCATTCATCATAGTACCAGTATGAAAACGGAGGGTACATTAACATTTTAAGAATGTCCAAGCTGTGTATTATACGAGTAGGATAACATGTCAGATGACTTCACATGCATTTCATCTCAATTTCATAGTAGGATAACATGTCAGATTTTACACATCATATGCGACTACTGTAAGGCTCGTATCTTTTTTCAATCACTCTTCCTTTTTTACTCTCATTGGTTGTTCCTTTACCTCAAGGCTTTGATCACTCTGCATTATTAGTTGCATTTTTCGTTTTTTTTATTTATTTTTAGACCATTTCTTATTTAGGCTGCCACCTCTAAATAGTAATTTATTGTTCGATGGTTGATTGTCGTGATAATATTTAGCTTTCGCAGTTATCTAATTAGGATGTCACCGAAGCGACAGTTTCGTTTGAGAAAAAGTCTCATGCTGAGTCCGGTGCCTTGGGATCAGCAACAGACTTGTCCTGTCGCTTCCGTGACATCACATCACATAGTAATTTATTATAAATTTGCATGATTTAATCCGTGTTAAGAGGGGCAGATGACCTCGCTGTTCCGCCCCTTAAAACTCCAATAACTAAGTTAACTATGCATTAAAAATTCCAAGTTCGTTGTATCTGAACGTGTTCAGGCACCGCAAGAATAAGCCATGGTCCTTTCAGAAATGTATGAGTCTTTTTAGCCTATTTTCAATTTTGAAAAAATAGGCTTATGAGATCACCTTTTGTCCGTAGGTGTGTGCGTGTGTGTGTGTGTGTGTGTCCCCTCTAATAAATTCTAAACGGCTGGGGCGATTTCAATGAAACTTGGCAAGTTCATAGCACTATTCCGGGCGACCCCGACCGTGCCCTTCAAATTTTGTTACGTCTCATTAATCTAACATGGCGGCTGTGCGAAATATTTCACCAGCATTCAATATCTCCGAAACTATTCCCGATATCACCCTGGAATTTATTACGGTGATAAAGGAAACTACTAGAAGTTCACCTATGTGACTTTTGAAAAACTGGTAACTACAAAACCAACATGGCGGCCACGCAAATTTGCGACTTTTAAATAGACGTTTCTCGCGGTTTAACCAACCAAACGCAATAAAACTTGGTACAGTATATGTTTATACACATTGTAATGCATAGAAATCTAACTTCGTTCAATTGTTTAGATAACAACAAGATGGCGGATGTGTGAAATATTTCACCGGCATTCTATATCTCTGAAACCATTAGCGATATCACCCTGAAGTTTTGTACGAAGATAAAGGGCACTACTGGAAGTTCATCTATAAGACTTTCAAAAACCGGTTAACTACAAAACGAACATGGCGGCCAAGCGAATTTGAAAATTTTAAATAGACCTTTCTCGCGATTTAATGTTCCAAACACAATGAAATCTGGTACAGGAAATGTTTATACACATTGTAATGCACTGGTATCTAATTTAGTTCAATTGTTTTCCATAACCTCAATATGGCGGCAGTGCGAATTTTAAAATTAAGTTTTTATTTCTTGTGTCGTAATCATGCGATCGAAGAGAAAGTTTGAATAATGAGCCTACGCAATAATTTTGCTTTAATGGTACATGACTCTATGGCCTATACATTTAACAATCCAACATGGCGACCATCAGAAATATTTAGACGGCTCTGAATATCTACGAATCTATTATAGCAATCAAACTGAATTTTTTTTAGGTTCATAGGGGCTAAGAACTTAAGTTCACCTATAGGACTTTAAATAACCTTGTGATCACAAATCCAACATGGCGGTGACGCGAATTGTAAATATTCACATGGACGTTTCTCGCAATTTAACCATCCGAGTGCAGTGAAACTTGGTACAATAAATCCTTATATGAATGTTAATCCACAGGCATCTAATTTATTTCAATTGTTTCTATAACCACAAGATGGCAGCTGTGCGAAATTTTAAAATCTCCTTGTTAGATCTTGTGTCCTAATCATGCGATTGAAGTTTGAATGCTACACGTACACAATAATCTTCATGTAACAGTTCATAACTCTAGGACCTACATATATAAAGTCCAACATGGTGACCATCCGAAATATTTAGTCGGTTCTCAATATCTACGAATCTATTACAGCAATCAAACTGAAATTTTGTATGTTGATAGTGGCAATTAACATAAGTAGGATATATGAAAATAGGCTGTATAGTTCTTCACGGAACTACTTGTTTTTTCTGAGATTGAATTAGAAACTCTACACTCCATAAGGAGCTCTTAAACTTTAGCATGTTATTAACTAAATGGACAACTCTCGCAACGTTGCCCTTTCTCCAGAAGACAAACGAAAAACACATGATCTATTTATAAAATTAATTATATGTTCTCTTTGTAATGTTTGGATACTATTCACTAGCTGTATTTACATCGAACAGAGTCATTTCAGAAAATTTTATGCTAGACATTAAATTGAAAAGTTGACCAGTCTACTGTAAGTCCTATCACCACGTGCCCCGCTTGCCTTTCCCTCTCGTCGGGCCTGGTCTGCAAAAACAAAAGTTAGCTTATGTAGATGACTTCCAATGTAGCAATGAAATGTTGAATTAGCGGACTTGTCGTACATTCCATGTTTTAGCGCTTCTAATGAATATTCGTTTATTCCATTCGGTTATGTAGTTACCTTAATAGGTGTTCCATACCTATTCATCATCATTTATTGTTCCTAGCAGGCCATTTAGGCCCATGACAGAAAGCAAAGAAACATATCACACACACCAGATACGAAACATTGCATTAATCATTCCATTGTCGTCAACCATTTGATCTGTCCAATATTTTCCTTTACCTTTTTCTTTGATATCGTAATTTAAGACGGGCAGGTTATCAGCCTAACCTATTACAGTTCTAATTTTCTTTGTTGTTTCATATGAGGGGCTTGTACATCGTGATCATTTATCCCCGTGTAGTTGACTGTGCATATAATTGAACTGACGACCTATGTATGTCAGTATTATTGTGTGTATCTGTAATTCGGATGTGGACTGGGAAGGAAACGGCCGATGTCTTAAGTTTGGAACCATGTTCCTGGAGTATAAGTAGGTAACCACAGAAATATCACTTCCAGGATGGATGAGGTTGGAATCAAACCAACCCCTTCTCAATTTTGCTTTACGAGCCAAAGCATACTCTATTCGAGCCCTCAGACCAGAATTAAATTTCTTAGCAGAGCGAAGAATTGAACCTGGATCTCCAAAGCGATAGCCAAAAATGCTAGCCACTACACCACGAGGTGGTCGCAATTCTTACAAGGTGAAATAATATACAGGAAATTAATGATCATAACACGAGCAAGAAATAAACGAAATTTTAAAACGGTGGTTGTTGTTTTATACTGTAGGTTTAGGAAAACTTGGTAATCAATCCCCAGTATTATTTTGTATATGAAACTTTTTTGATAACGTGCGTCATTATGGTGGCTCTTACAAGCCTGCGATCCAATTAAACGAGGAACTGGGTTCATTTATGTAAGAGAATAATAATTTTAATTCAAATAAATAGAATTTCGAATTTTAATGATCTATTGTAATGAATATTTTCAAGTTTGTCAGGGGTGGGTTTTCTTCCTCTTGTCCTTTGTCGAGATGCCAGATATGTTGGTTGGTTGGTTCCTCACTTTAGGGACTGCGACCACGCGGTCATGTAGCCACGTGTTCTTTGTGTGTGTGTAGAATCTCTCTGAAAACCGGTGTTAATTACGATGGCTGTATTAGTGTGTGTTATCTGTAATTCAGGTAAAGACTGCAGACGATCAATTTCAAGTACAGTAGTTCCTACTTTTGCTACCAAATACTACCGTCAACGACACGTCGCCGCGAACTTGGTTACGAGATGCCACCGCAACCGGCACCTGGCGACGAACGTTGGAACTTAGAGCGTTGTCATAGATTTATGGCATGTAAAAGAACCTCCCACTAACTACAATTGTGTGAAGCAAAATGTGTAGGTTAGATTTGATTAACGCTCTTTAAGTTCCAACATTCGACGCCAGGTGCCAGTTGCGAAGGCATCTAGTAGCCAAGTTCCAGCTAGGTGTCGTTGACGGTAGCATTCGGTAGCAAAAGTAGGAACTACTTGAAGTTCATCGTCTGCAGTCCTTACCTGAATTACAGATAGTAGGCCTACTAGACAACAAATGTTAACTTTTTACTTAAAAAAATGCAAAAATATTGATTTATATGGAGAGTGCGCTTAAGTTGAAAATGACAGTTAAAAATCTAGATTAGCTGAGGTTTGGTAGTTATTGAAACTTTTATGTCCTTCACATATTATAATGGGACAAAAAATGTTGGGGCTATTTGCACATCTGCGGGGCATTACAACAGAAGTTTTGATTCCACACAGTAACTCAAAAACTCACGTAAAATCCACAATACAAAAAGGAGCAGTTTTGATTCCATAGGTAACGCAGAAACTCGTGTCACAATACACAATGGATCACTACGGAAGACAAGCTATCTTAGACTGTGTAAGCAAGAGGCAAAACACAGCATTCATTGGCATTCCTGAAATATGAAAAAAAGAAAGAAAAAAAAGCGACAGCAAGAACAGAAATAAGGACGTGAATAACTTCATATAGCACGAAAATGGGAGTTAAAAAAATCAAAATTATTGTCATTTTTGAATTCATTGTACCAATAATCTATAAAGATTGGGTATTTTTAGCCTACTTTCGATTTTTGCAAAAAATGAAAGTAGACTTAAGAGATCAACACAGGGCGAAAAAAGTGTGTATGTCTGTGTGTGTGTATGTGTGTGTGTGAGTCTGTGTGTGTGTGTGTGTGTGTGTGTATGTGTGTGTGTGTGTGTGTGTGAGTGTATGTACTCTGAATGTCTGTCCCCCCCCTATCAATTCGAACACGGTGAATGCGAATTGAACGAAATTTGGTACAAAGGTAGCACTAGCAAAGGACACCTCAGTGTCATGTTTTATATTGCCGCCATCTTTATTAAAACTGAATGGCAGCCACTAAAACGTTCAAAACGTAAAATCAAATAACGACTAACCAAATCATCCGATCTCTACCAAATTTGGTAACAACATACCTTCGTATAGGATGCGTCTTGTAACCAAACTACAAGATCGTCCGCCATACCATTTCAGGATGGCGGCTGTGCGAATTATGCAAACTTTATAATCCATATCATGGGACCCACCAGTTCCGATTATCGAGCCGAGAATCATTTTAACTGTTCTAAAGGAAGAGGCACGTTCGAAATTAAAAGTTTATTTTGTAATACTATAGTGCAGACGTGATTTTAAAAAGCTGAGCCGATTCAGTAGTAAGACAAGATGGCAGCGGATATCTTGTGCCTGACTTATATTTCACTAATTTGAGTATTGCATGCAATATAGCGTACTGATACAAAATAAATAAACTTTGTATGAAATGCTTTATATATAAATAATATACTCCAGTGATGAAATCGTTTAGTATAAATCATTATTTGCTAACAAGTTCTATGTAAGTCATTTTATAGAGACCGATATTCGCTGACACAATTAGCTCAGTGGTAGAGCGTTAGCCTATCGCTCAAATGCCTATGGTTCAAACCCGATCAGAGCTAGGATTTTTGCTTGAAATGTTATATGTTTATTGTTTTGTAATGACTCAGATGTTTTAAAATTAAGCGTTATATTGTGCATATTATGGTGTAAAATATATATTTAATTAAAACATAATACGCCAGCAGATTTACTCGAGACATCTAGCTGCCAAAAAGGTAACTGCACGCCGACCTACTTATTAACTTCCAGATTTTATTGAAATGTTTCTTCTTCTGGCCGCTAGAATGCACTCGCTCTGTTAGGATTATATTGTTCGATATTTCACCACTAGATGTCACGACTAGTCTACGTGGGGCTCCATTGATTACTATACCATTGGCATTCTATGCGCATCGAATTTGAAGAATGACAAGATGATACTACGATACATTTTTACTTTTTATTTTAAAGGGTTTGTAACAGCCTATTTTGCGTTACTTGAAAATGTTATTTGAAGTAAAGAACAAAACGATTTCACATAGTAACTGAATTCAAGCCGTTGGTGTTAGTTCAGGTTATTAATTACTACTTTTATTTCAGGCAAATAGCAATCGAAAATATCCACATAGTTTGTATACACACGTCTCTGTAGGGTCATGGAAAGATTTGTTAATTCAATTAAGGTTGTGAAAGCCATGCACAACCAGACGTGTAAAGACATGCCTCAACTCAAAGTTGGATGTTGCCCACGGCAGGTCGTATATGTAATAATGATAATAATAATAATAATAATAATAATAATAATGTTATTGGTTTTACATCCCTTTTAACTACTGCTGCTTTTAGAGACACCGGGGTGCCGGAATTTTGGCCCGAAGGGGATCTTTAACGTGCCAGTAAATGTACTGACACGGCTCCCTCGCATTTGTGCACCCTCAAATGCCAGCTGACTGCGCCAGGATACGAACCTGCAACCTAGGGCCCAGCAAGCGAGAACGTTACCGCTGAGCCACGCAGCCAGTCCGGTCGATTATGTCTCCAGATCCATAACATTCTTGATATACTTCTTATCTTTCTTTCTTCAATGATGGTAGCAGTTTTTATCTAGGTTGTGGCGTATGGTAGAGGTAAATCGTTTCTAAGGTCTTCAACAAAGAATAGTTCTATTATACTCTTTGATAATAACAACGAGTTATAACTATACTCATACATTTAGGAGAAAGTAGGCTATATGTTCTTTACTGAACATCTTGTTGTTTATGTAAATATTTCATTGTTGAACAGTGTAACACATCACAATTAACACAGGTTATCGGACAGATTCTACACACACCCAAAGTGCATGGAGCTACATGACTAAGTTGTCGCAGCCCCTAAACTGAGGAACCAACCAACCAACCACGTCGTAGGCAAGACGTGAACTGGCAGAAGGCCCAACCCACACCACCAGGGCTTCTCACTCCGGTCCAAGTGCGTAGAGCTACAGCAGCCTCGAGCAATAAATTCCCTGTGAGCAGAGGATGACTAACACTGCCGTGTTACAGGTCATTTTAAGATCCTTCAGGGTCCCGTATTGATATTTAATTCCTTGCGTATTTCATTAACTATCTATTTGCCAAGTTTGTTGGATCCTCAAATAGCACCACCGTAGGTTATGTCGCTAGAAACTCACAAAACACAAGACAGCGCTATATGGAGGGGTACTAAGCAAGGAGAGAAGTGAGGTAGCAGTACTGACCTTATGAATATCACCTTCCTTGCACCCATGGGCAACAACTGTGCCCCGATTGCCATTACACACCACCACTCATACCTCTGTAGCTTCCATGTAATCGCAGTCATGAATGAAACATCTTTGAGAAACCACATATTACTCTAGCCTGTGCCAGCAAACAATTGCAAAAATACTGCATTCATCAAGAGTTTCAGTAACAATCAATATCGTGAAATTTAATTAACCTAAAACACTGAACGACGAAAAATATCACTCACCAAAAAGAAGAACCTGTAGGGAATTAATGAAACATGCTATGTAATATTGATGAACGTAAATTACTACAATATCTGAACAAACTAACTCGTGTATCGCGGAACATGTACAACCTGCCCCTCGGCTCTCACAGCTATCGTCCTCAGTGGCCCCAGACATGTTAAATTGATGACAAATCTGGGGATGTGGCGGTCTACGGCACTGTGCACACATATTTAAGGCATCATCTTCCAGAAATAAGTGCCTCACACACCAGCCACTTGTACATATTTTATTACGAGTATTTTAATTTGAACGAGCGTGAAAAAATACACAGATGCCACAGTCATCACAATAACTTACGTTATCAGACATTTAAAAAATTCTAATATTTTGGTTTTTGAAATGTTATAACTTCCAGCCTGCTCCAGCTTTTAATGATGGTTTGTTTTCCTGAGGAGGATCGAATTTTACATGAACGACATTTTAAGAGACGAATACACACAAAGTACTTAGGGCTGATAATCAAAGCCTATAATTGAAGCAACAACGACGAACAGCGTTCCGTCACGACTTAAAGATGGCACCTCTTAAATATACTCGCTCGCGTTCTTCATATGACCATGTTACGGTACTTTACGACATTAATCAAATCATCAATATATGTTTATCCCTATATTTAGTTTAATGCGACCCACGTGGGTGATGTACAGTAGTTGACGCCATGCGCGTAGGAAAGTGACGCCACCAGCGAGCGGTTTGCTCCGCGAGGAGGGCCCCCAACGCCAGCGCCAGTCAGCTGCTGAACGCGCGCCTTTAAAGCTGCGAGCACCGACCGTACCTCCCAGCACTCCATAGCAGAAGTACGACAGTCGTCATTGCGTTATAGTCAGTGAGTGAACTCATGTGAAAATATGGCCCAGTTCTATGTTGCCTCCCCTCAAAACGTACTGCTTCTAATTATAATGATCTATTAAGTTTATTCGTCATTTCTTTTTAAATAAAAAATGATGAAACTCAAATTTCGGCCGTCTTTAAGAGAATAATATTTATCACCGTTTGATTCATTATGTAAATATGTAAATGACATTTGAAGGTTATAAGACTTGTCACTTCTGTTCCTCAAGCAAGTGCAAGCTAAAAAACAGAAAATGAAGAATCACATACGGAAACATATGATACATTATATGCAACTGTATTCGAAGACCGTTCTAAATAACGATGTGACTAGAAATAAGAAACAGTAATAATTTCATGATCAAGTAGATACTCTTGGTAAATACCCATTGCTGGTCTCATACCTGCGTAAGGTAACATAACTTTTACACGTTGACTTTTATAATACTGTATATCTTATTTCTTGGTCTCAAAGGAGATAAATTAAGTAAAATAATATGAGTATACATTAATTGATTAGTGTCATTGGTTTAGTAAGAATAAGGATAATAGTGCAATTGGTATCGCTAACAACATTCTGCTTTCATAAGTTTTCTTCCCAGTGTTTCGTGAAATGAACCTAGGCCTATTACGTCAAGACATAGAGATCTCAAAAGTGTACGAATTGTGTTTATGAATATAAGTATCGATGTGTAGAATATTCCAAAACGTTTACTGGTGTCTTGATTATCCTTTTGTTGATGTGGAATACATACTATATTCTGTCTGCGTGTGTATAACTGATATATTGTCACGTCAAGAAAAGTGCATGCGTGATTAGTTGAGCTCCTGAGATCACAATCTTATCATCAGTTGGCACGTACGTATCTTGTTCTTAACTCAATGCCTCCCTTCACTGTCTAATTCAAACTATTCCCATTGAAAAACATGTCATGTAACGTTTAAATGATAAGCCTTGTCCATAGCAATTTTCCACTAGTGTTAATATTGTCATAGATATTCTTTTAAATCTCTTCGAGGGGCAGTATGGAAGTATTGAATTAAAAAGACGTTCGTTCATTTTGATGGACCCGGACTTCAGATATGTAGATTTTCGTATAGCAGACAGTGTTTAGATATAATATTTTCTATGAAATTTGAATTTGGAGCGTAAATAATCAGTCATGGTTATAACAATATCTTACAGAGTTAATATTGCGATAAACATGTGATGTTCTCTTTCTTTTTTACTTCGGACGCAAAGCCCGAGATGCTAATTGGAAGCAATGAAGGAATCTAGTTTGTTGCACCCAGGCATCAGATTTAGCGAACAGAGATCCAATATATCTTCTTTTAAACTGTTAATGTAGAGATATATCCACACCTTTTCTCAGTAAGTATTTTTTAAAGATTTTAAGAATATGATGGTGTTTTGTAATATGTAAAGGATAATAATTATACTGTAAATATGCAATTGAAAAAGATCGTCAAAAATAACGAAGGAAAGGTACCTGACGGCTTTTAAGTGAGACACCGGGTTTATTCCAGTTTTTAAAATCTAAGTTCAGGATAATTTTAAATCGGGGTAGTTATTATACCAACTTTTCCTGCAGTTACCTACCTAAAGAAGACTGTAAAAAGAAGTTCAATTGTGATCGCAGGTGTAACGTTTTATACGTAGTCCACATATTTCTCATATTTTCACCGGTCATAGCAAATAGCTAGCGTGTGAATCTCTACAACTATAGGACGTATTTTCTGCAAGTTTGAGACCAACTTCGTAATTTGGTGATCGGCATTCAGATTTAGTTTCTCATAGTTGATCGATTTGCTTTATCTGACATTAACTCCTACGTGAAGGGGTTGACGTCAGGAAGGTGTTTGACCGGAAATGAGATACCATACTAAGAGCTCACCTAACCTCATCCTTACACTTTAAGAAATAAATAAGAAAAGGGCAAAGTATTTTCTTCTTCTTTTGCTCTGCATTGTTGTTAACACTATTATTATTATTATTATTATTATTATTATTATGAAATGTACATAAAAGTGTAAAAGCATCATCGTCGGACTCTTTTCGAGTCAAAGACACTAGATCTCAAGATGCTCAGAACAAGTCACTGAAAACACAAAACCTACGTAACTTACTATATTTGCATTACCAAAGAGGGCAGCCTTTTGTATTATTTGCATAGCAAAGTTTCTCCCATGTATTTTCATAGTCCATTTTAACTAAACCAGTCGCAAAGAAAACAACTAGGATGACATAAACATATTTTAAACCGTATATGTCACTGAGCTCAGTGGCAACTGGCTGGTATTTACGCTTTTCCTCTGCCTCTGTGTCCTGTAGATTTTCATCGAGTGGAACAGCAAAATGGACGATGTTAGCCTGGTTTGTTTTCTTACCGAATATCACAAGGTCTGGCCTGTTGTCTTCTACAAAGCGATCAGTTATTATATGAGAATGACATAAGATCATGGCTTTGTCATTGTTCAGAAATTAATCTGGTCTACACTTATAATATAGGCCTTCCTTCTCAACAAAACCGTATCGCCGCGCAAGGGCTTGGTGGAATACATTCGCTTTATTGTTATCAATATTATTATTATTATTTTACTGGCAAGCAACCTTCTAGTTAAACAACGCCGTGATGGCGTTTTGTCCTAATTCGACCGCAACCTGGACTTAAATGTTTGTCGGACGACGGTGTGTATAGGCTACTCAGAACACTTGCGTTGCAATTAAAATAATTAAATAATAATAATGACGATAATAACACAAACATATTTTTAGTCAATAATTCGTTGGGAGTATTTTTTTATTGATTAATATATTGATCTAAGTGGGTCCACATCAGAGTAATGATTCGTAAATATTTTTAATAGGCCTATTTGCGTTTTAGATGGCGACTAAATCTTGCTTAGCTGCAATAACCTGTAAACAAATGAGCACTGAAAATCAAACTTAAAACAATATTTAATAACGCACGCAATATGTAATAGATAACGCACCGACTGACGTAGCTTTAATAGGCCTATTTGCGTTTTAGATGGTGACTAAATCTTGCTTAGCTGCAATAACCTGTACACAAATGAGCACTGAAAATCAAACTTAAAACAATATTTAATAACGCACGCAATATGTAATAGATAACGCACTGACTGACGTAGCTACGCGGGTTAAGGTGCAGGGTCATGGAAACAGGCTATTCTCAGATCCAGATGACGAAAGGTATCGAACTCCACCATCGACCATTCTCGAAATGTGTTCCTATGGTCACCTATTTTCAACTCCAGGTAAATACTAATAGGCCATGGTAGCTTCCTTCCAATTCCCCATCATTCATTTAATTTCTCTTTAATAATAAAAATAGTAACCTTGGACACAGCTTGTGAGAACCTTACCGCTGCACCATGCAGCCAGTCAATTTCTTTTTAACTCCTCTCATGAGTTTGGCGACTAAAAGGGCATACGACTGTGAAATCTTGGTAACACTGCAACTCATTTCACCTCATCTCCAACCCCATGGACACGGGAATAATGAGGGTTAGAAGTACATATTTAATAGATAACGTATTTCATAGACAATAAGCCGAAAATTCTACCGATAGAAGTACAGTATGTCCCATTTTAACACTCTTAAACGCCATTCTGTGTTCTATTGTCAAATCATGCATTGAAATAGACTATGGTAAGGACAATTTGAAGACGTGTGCTCAGTATTGGGCCTATAATTTATTACAATTCAATAAAGATGAACAGTCTCACCCCCTTTGCTATCTTACATAAAGTTTAGTTTCCTTTAAGGGATTTGCAACATATTGGTTATGTAGCCTCGTGTACTTGGGTGTGTTCGGAAAATATCTGATAACCTGTGTCAGGGTGATTCCTGTGGTAGTATAGAGGCTAGGATTTGGAAGGAGATTGCCATGGTCTTAAGTTAGGAACCATCTTGGCATTTGGCTGTAAAAAAAACTGTGAAACCACGGAAAACTATTTCTTGGACATCTGAGGTGCGAATCGAACCCATCTCTTCTCAGTTTTGCCTCGCAAGGCTGGTAGTAACCCGTTCCGAACCTTAGACCAGTATTTTCTTGGCGAGGCAGAGAATTAAACACAATATCTCTGGATCCGGGATGTCAATACGTACCCATAGAACAGAGAAGACAGCTTAAAGAAGTAGGCCTCATTATGTGATGATGGTGACTGTTGATCTTACTAAACATCTAGATCATCTGCACCTGAAGTACTACTGTGACCGTCAGTCACCGCGTTTTCAGTGATGAGGGGTTGAGCGTCTTTCCCAAGTTAGTGGGTTCGATTCCAAGATGATAACAATTTTATTTTTGAAGAGCGACAAAAATCCACGGAACTCCGAGTTGTACAATGTTGGTTCTTAAGAGAACTCGCACATCACCTTTGGTGATTACATCATTACACATACTGGGTGAGTTAGCCGTGGTGGTTACGGCATGACTGCTGGCAGTCGCTCACATCCGGGAGGCGAGGAGGTTCGAATCCCCTCGCCGGCAACCTTGAAGATGGTCTTCTCTGGTTTCCCATCTTCCTTCCAGGCAAATGCCGGGGTTGGTCCCTAACTATATGCCGCTACCTTCCAACTCCTCGTCCTTACATTCCCACTTTCCTCCCCAACGGTACTTGTAGCTCACCCCATTGGGTGTCCGTCTCTAAGCAGCTACAAAACTGGCGAGCTGAACAAGTCCTCGGACACTCCCGGCACTAAAAGTCATACGCTAAAAAAAAAACACATTACACATTAAACCTCAACCACGGTTCATAGTACCGGTTTCTCTGAAAGTAGTACAAAAGGAATGGACCGGCTTCGGTGGCGTAATTGGTAGCATGCTGAGTTTCTATGCCCCTCGATCGTGGGTTAAAACCCGGCTGAAGTCGTCGGATTTTCTAAGAGCGTTAAAATCCCTCAGTATACCTTTCATCGAAGGGAAAGAAAAGCCAGCGGGCCCATGTCATAGATTTCTGACATGTAAATGAACCTTCCACTAACTACAATAATTGTGAGAAGCTAAATTTGCAGGTTAGATTTAATTAGCACTCTATTAATTCCAACTTTCGCCGACAGGTGCTGGTTGTGGTGGCATCTAGTAGCCAAGGTTACGGCTAGGTGTCGTTGACGGTAGCTGATCTTCTGCAGCCCTTACCTGAATTACACATAACACTCACTAATACAGCCATCACAATTAACACTGTTTATCAGACACCCAATGTACACGAGGCTACATGACCACGTTGTCACAGCCCCTAAACTGAGGAACCAACCAACCAAGAAACGGAACGTCGAAATCGGAGAAAATGTCAACTAAAAGGCTCAAATTCATAAGATGTACCGTACACTCGGCTGTGGACATACTAATATTATTATTATATTTTACATCGGTAAGCACAGCCGTGGAGCGCGATGGAACTTATTAGCTGGTGATGCTGATTTATATTTCTCCCAAAATCTCTTCATCTGGGCACTAACTATCTTCCTCCGTTCTTCAGTCCATTATTTATTGGTCCTGGTGTTCATTATCTCAGCAAAATGATGGTTATTGATTACTGTTCTATTAATAATCTATTATATAATACGCTAAGTTCAGACGACAAAGACTCAAGCTCCTGAACTAGAGTGAGTTAGATGGTGCGTTTTGTGCCAAAATCTTCCAAATCGTCTCAATAGAACAGGATAAATCTCGTATTTCCTGAAAAGTCAACGGAAATACATTTATTTGTTTAAAAAGTGGGTTTAAACAAATAAAAAAGACTATAGCCCCTGGCAGAACTATGTCGCGTCCAGTCCGCATAACACTAGAGATGGGTGGGTAGTCTGTACACATGGAGCGCACACGACCCATTGTGCATTGAAAAGGGGGCCGATAACCTAGATGTTAGGCCCCTTAAAACAACAATTATCATCATCATCATTATGCATTGAAAAGAATATTCAAACAGAATTCCCCGCACCAGTGACGAATCACACTCTGATTTCATAATTATCGACAATTTGTTTTAAAAGTGCATACATTAAACAAATAAACATATTTATAGAAGCCTGCATAAGCCTCCGTGGCTTAGGCGGCAGGACGCCGGCCTCTCACCGCTGGGTCCGTGGTTCAAATCCCGGTCACTCCATGTGAGATCTGTGCTGGACACAACGGAGGCAGACAGGTTTTTCTCCTTGTACTCCGGTTTTCCCTGTCAAAATTTCATTCCCGCAACACTCTCCACTATCATTTCATTTCATCTGTCATTCATTTAATCATTGCCACAGAGGAGTGCGTCAGGCCTCGGCAGCCGGCACAGTTCATATCCTCGCCGCTAGATGGGGGCTTCATTCATTCCATTCCTGACCCGGGCGGAGACTGGAAGCAGGCTGTGGATTTTCATTTTTCATAGAAGTCTGCATAACAGTAAAGCAGGGTGGGTGGTTAATGAACATGCGAGATTTCTTGGACAGGTCCCCTAGTATTAATTTACTATTGATATCCTTTCATACAGTAGTTTATACAGGAAACGACAAACATTAGATGTTTTCTGATTCCTCCTCTGCGCATCCACAACTACTTAGACTATACACTGCGATTATTATTATTATTAGGTATCATTCTTACATACACTGAGTGGCCAAACTTACAGGAAGAAAATATGCCGTGTTTGACTCCTGAGCGTTGCGGCTAGCTGCGGCGAAGCAGAGCAGTCTGTCACAGATACCAGTGTAGTGAACATGGCAACACGTCACGAGTTACCCGAATTTGAACGTGGGTTAATCATCAGCGCACGGCGAATGAGTCAGAGCATTTAGGAAATTACACGCGAATTCGGGTTTTCGAGGTCAAGAGTTTTGAGGGTCGATCTTCAATATCACAGAGATAATGTTACTCTGCCATCCGCGTAAACCGCCGCACGGGATGATCCCAGGTGTTTCACGGACGGACATCACGTCACTTCATCAGAGTCATACGGCAGGACCAAAGGACTACTGTGAGTCAGATCACCGCCCAGTTGAATGTTGGGAGTCAGGAACCTATTTCTTGTCGAGTCGATGCCTCGCCGTATTGCTGCCGTTTTGAGGGCTCGCGGAGGAGCAACTCCTTATTATCATCATATTCCCTGCCTTCCCATGACTTTTGGCCACTAAGTGCAGTTTACATAATTATTTTATTTTATTTTATTTTATTTTGCGTATGGCTTTTAGTGCCGGGAGAGTCCCAGGACATGTTCGGCTCGCCAGAGGCCGTAGCTGCTTCAAGCAGTTACCCATGGGGTGAGCTACAAGTTCCGTTCAATTTCAAGTATTTCCAACTTTTGCTACCAGATATCACTGACACGTAGTGGTAAACTGTGGACCTTTGTTAGAGCGTTTCAACGAAATCTAACCTAGAAATTTAGCTTCACACAAGTTTAGTTACTGGAAGGGTCTTTTACAAGCTAAATCTATGATATGGGACCACCGGCTTTACTTCCCCTCCGAAGGAAGGCATACTGAAGGATTTTAACGCTCGTGAAAAATCCGACGACTTCGGCCGGGTTTGAACCCGCGATCTTGGAAACAGCAGTTCAGCATGCTATCGACTACGCCACCGAAGCCGTTAGTAAACGACAAAGAATAGATGTGCTCTTATTCCTTCTCTACACACCCACTACTAGCCTATTGTTCACAGCACAACTGAACCTACCCGGACGGAGGCTGGATGGAGAACTTGCCCGCTGCTCTTATCTTGACCACCCTTGTGTGCTTTTAAAACGAAGCATTTCTGTTCTTCCTGCACATATTCTTCGTCTTTCTTTTCCTTTAAGCTTCCTCCAATGATTAGGATGTTCTTTCATTACGATTCTCCGTTGCCGTGATCTAGGGATAAGTATAGTACGTAGTTCTCTGTCCTGTGTTAGCTTCCCGCTTCTTTAGGAAAGGATTTTAATGAGGGTTGAACCCGGGTGGACTTAGAAGGGAAGACTGGCATTGTTGAAACATCGTTAAGGGCAAACATAGTAATTGGTATGTTGTCCCCAAACTAATTTCATGTTCTCCCTCGACAGGGTGAAACTATACGGTTTTTAAGGTGAATGAGATAATTGGAGTGGCCCAGGTGATAATCTGTGCTGAGTTTTCATATCATCTCCCACCATTCGCACTATTGCAGCCTCTTATTTTCTGCAACCAGAGCCTGTCCAAGTCTTGTGTTCACTTTCAAACGTCCACAATTTCATCCTCTCTACGGATGGGCGAAATCAATTTGAGTTGTAGTTGTTTGATTCTTCAGTCTTTTGACTGGTTTGATGCAGCCCTCCATGCCTCCCTGTCCTGAGGTAATCGTTTACTACAGCCTGCATCCGAGGCAATCTGTTTAACATATTCTAACCTTGGTCTACCCCTACAGTTCTTGTCCTCGACCTTTCCTTCCATACATAAGCTTAGTATTCCTGGGTGTCTTAGTACGTGTCCTACCAACCTATCTCTTCTCTTCATTAGCAGTCACCAGAAACATCTCTCCTCTCCCACTCGTCTCAATACCTCTTCATTTGTAACCATATCTACCCATCTGATTTTCATCATTCTCCTGTAACACCACATTTCAAACTCTTCAATTCTCCTCTTTTCTGCTGCACCAATAGTCTAAGTTTCACTTCTACAGAGTGCCACGCTCCAGACAAAGGCTTTCAAAAATGACTTCCTAATACCAAAATCTATAATTATTCGAGTATGGAATAGCATAACAGATGTCTTTCTTATGGTTTGATCAGATTGTAGACTATGCGAATAATAATCATATATTTATGAGGAAATGAATCTCGTCTGAGACACTTGTTCGGGTCCGAACTTCACAAGCGAGTGGGATTCTTACCCACTGAAAACCACACACCGTTCTCCCACGTTGTGTGTCCCCGCTCCGGAACCGCTATCGCATTACTTCAGGGCGGTGTCGTGCGTGAAGCCTCTTATGCTTCTCCTTCCTCATCATTTCTCCTTCACTATCGCTCATCAGTATCAACAGTGAGGGTCTGCTCTATAGAACGGCACCTCGCAGGTGCCGCGTGATTGTCGAGACAGTGTGGCTAGCCGCTTGTCGAGCAAGGCACTGGAGCTAGCAGCTGGGAAGCGCCCAACTAGTTCAACACATTTACACTTTTGGTGTGTAACATCTTTCCGCTCGGTTGCTGGATTTATTTACTTAGCGTGTGGCTTTTAGTGCCGGAAGTGGATATTATTGTGGGAGTGATTTCGAAAAAAGGGATGGAAATGGGATTGATGGAAACAATGAGCGCGTATGGTGGCGGAGGTTAGTACCACGACTTACTATCGCATATGATTTATTCCAATGTGTGGAGGGCCCATTACAGCTATTCCTACAATAAATCATCTTCAAGTTGTCGTTGTTTGGTTTAAAAATATTCTCTATATCATATTTGCTGAAAACAATTATGATTTATTAACGGTCTGTTTTTCAATCTCTGGATAAAAGTGATGGCCAACCACTCCCCCGAGTAACGTGTTTTTCAATGCAAAGTTATGCGAATTCTGGTGTCAACTGATTGAAACACAAACAACATGGTCAAAGTCTTCGTATCAGTACGCCTTAATATGAAACATTGTAACTAGTCGGCAATATGATGATAATGATGATAATTGTTGTTTTAAGGGGCCTAACATGTGTTTGCACATTGGCTATTCAGATATTAACCCACATTGCGAGGGAACTGGGCTAGCCTTTCATGGCGGTACGTGAAAATAAGTAACCGTCCTGTACCCTTAATATCTATGGTTGTAATAGCTGCGACGTTAACGTCTTGGTCTGCGAATCATGAGGTCTCAGGTTCGAGCCCCAGTCACGGCAATTATTTTTGCTACCGGATTATCGATTTTAACTATATTTATCATAACATTATGCGTCATTTGAACAGAATCTAGATGAAATTACGATTTATCTAACTTTTAAGAGCGTTGAAAATTCCTCAGTATGCCTTCCTTTGGAGGGGAAGTAAAGCCGGCGGTCCCATGTCATAGATTTATGGCATGTTAAAGAACCTTCCACTAATTACACCTGTTTGAAACTAAATTAGAGGTTAAACAACGCTCTTAGGTTCCTACGTTCGTCGCCAGGAGCCGACTACGGTGGCGTCTAGTTGCCAAGTTCTGGACTAGTAGTCGTTGACGGTGACGTTTGGCGGCAAAAGTAGGAACTACTTGGAATTCAATGTCTGCGATCCTTACTTGAATTAAAAACAGATAACACACTCTAATACAAACATCACAATTAACACCAGTTATCAGACAGATTCAACACACACCCAAAGTACACGGGGCTACATGACCGCGTTGTCGCAGCCCCTAAACTAAGGAACCAACCAACCTACCTATCTAACTTTTATTGCAATTTTCTGTACCAAGCAGGAGTTGGGAAATTTGATTGTATTGAACATTAAATTCTAGTAGTATATACTCGTAGATAGGCTAGAAACTATGGTTTCATTCCTCCTCTTAATTTGCAGTATAATATGTGATGTTTTTTAGAAACAAGAGTGACTGTAGCATATCTCCAATTCAATCTATACATTCATCATAGTACCAGTATGAAAACGGAGCGTAAATTAACATTTGAAGAATGTCCAAGCTGAGTAGTATACGAGTAGGATAACATGTCAGATGACTTCACATATATTGCATCTCAATTTCATAGTAGGATAACTTGTCAGATGTTACACATCATATGCGACTAAAGTAAGGCTCGTACCTCTTTTTTAACGTATTTAATAATCATATTTACTTATATGCGCCGGCCTCTCACCGCTGGGTCCGTGGTTCAAATCCCGGTCACTCCATTTGAGATCTGTGCTGGACAAAACGGAGGCAGACAGGTTTTTCTCCGGGTACTCCGGTTTTCCCTGTCAAATTTCATTCCAGCAACACTCTCCAATATCATTTCATTTCATCTGTCATTCATTTAATCATTGCCCCAGAGGGTGCGTCAGGCCTCGGCAGCCGGCACAGTTCATATCCTCGCCGCTAGATGGGGGGCTTCATTTATTCCATTCCTGACCCGGTCGGAGACTGGAAGCAGGCTGTGGATTTTCATTTTCATTTACTTACATGAATTTCATAGTAGTTGCTGGAAATGCTGTCCTTCATTTTCTAAACACACGTTGCACCAACGAAGGAAGTTTTGGCACACTCGCATCAGTGCAGTTATTTCGTTCTCAAGAGCCTCCAGAGTAAGCGGATGTTTCTGTGTACCTTTTGTTTGAAATTCCCACACAAGTAAATCGCACCTGCCCGGGCAGCAAGATTTTCGGGTTCGAATCCCATATGTGGTCTCAGTTACAAGTCATATATCGCTCCAAGGGGTGATAAGTCCTATAGCTATTGCTTCAATATATTTATATTTTTATAAAAACACTGTTGGTATCATTATCTCAGTGATAAGCAATACCAAGGCATAAACCGACTACTCTTTATTACTATTCACTAGATTAATATTACAGAATACAGACATCTTCCACGCTTCAAAAGGTAAGGGACGAGGGGGGGGGGGGGGGGGGGGGGAGGCGGCACATTCTTATTGACCCACTCTGTATAATTTTATTAGGCGACTTAACCCTAGCAGTACCATGCTATTATGCAAACCACGGGCCAACGGGGGGTGGGGGTACTTTGTGACCACCAGACTAAATTCCTTTTGCGTGATTTGCATCATCCTTTAATCAACATATCTTGTATTTTGATCCCTAAATGGCAGCAATCGAACTTATTTAACAACAGTTGCAAAAAGAAAAAAATCAAACAAGTAGTTACGTGAAGAACTAAATAGCCTATTTTCATATATCCTTCTAATATCAATTGCCTCTATCAACATACAAATTGTCAGTTTAATTGCTGTAGTATATTCGTAGATATTGAGAACCATCTAAATATCTTGGATGGTCACCATGTTGGATTTTTATATTACAGGCCTTAGATTTATGTCCTATTACATGAAGATTATTGAGAAGGTGTTTTATTCCAACTTCAATCGCATGATTAGGACACAAGAAATAAAAGCGGGAATTTAAAATTTCGCTCAGGTGCCATCTTGTGGTTATGAAAATAATTTAAATGAATTAGATGCCAGTCGATTGAAATTTGTATAAGCATGTACCGTATCAAATTTCACTGCGTTCGGATGGTTAAAACGCAAGAAACGTCCATTTGAATATTTAAATTTTGCGTCGCCGCCATGTTGGATTTGTGCTTGCCAGGTTATTTAACGTCCCATAGGTGAACTTATGCTTATAGTCTCTATACACTTACAAAATTTCAGTTTGATTGCTGTAGTAGATTAATAGATATTGAGAACCATATAAATATTTGGGATGGTAGCCATGTTGGATTTTAATATGTCGGCCATAGAGTTATGTACTATTAGATGATGATTATTGTGTACGTTCATTATGAAAATGTTGATTTTGATCGCATGATTAGAACACAAGAGATAAAAACTTAATTTTCGAAATTCGCACAGTCGCCATCTTGAGGTTATATAAACAATTGAACTAAATTAGATACCAGTGCATTACAATGTGCATAAACATTTGCTGTACAAAGTTTCATTGCGTTTGGATCATTAAATCGCGAAAAAAAGTATATTTAAAACTTTCAAATTCGCTTGGCCGTCATGTTCGTTTTGTAGTTAACCGGTTTTTGCAAGTCTCATAGATGAACTTCCAGTAGTGCTCTTTATCTCCGTACAATATTTCATGGTGATACCGGTAATAGTTTCAGAGATATAGAATGCCGGTGAAATATTTCGCACAGCCGCCATCTCGACGTTATGTAAACAATCAAACGAAATTAGATGTTGGTGCATTACAATGTGTATAAACATATACTGTACCAGGTTTCATTGCGTTTGGTTGGTTAAATCGCGAGGAAAGTCTATTTAAAATCGCAAATTTGCTTGGCCGCCATGTTGGTTTTGTATTTACCAGGTTTTCAAACGTCACATGGATGAACTTCTAGTTGTTCCCTTTATCAACGTACAAAATTCCAGGGTGATATCTGTAATAGTTTCGGAGATATTGAGTGCTGGTGAAATATTTCGCACAACCGCCATGTTGGATTGATGAGACGTAACAAAATTTGAAAGGCACGGTCGGGGTCGACTGGAATAGTGCTTACGGAGTTTCATTAAAATCGCTACAGTCGTTTAGAAGTTATTAGGCCCTACCAAATTTGGTAACAACTTACCGTCATATCGGACGCGTCTTGTGACCAAACTACAAGGTCATCCGCCGTACCATTTCAGGATGGCAGCCGTGCGAATTATGCAAACATTATAATCCATATCATGGGACCCACCAGTTCCGATTATCGAGCCGAGAATCGTTTTAACTGTTCTAAAGGAAGAGGCACGTTCGAAATTTAAAGTTTATTTTGTAATACTATAGTGCAGAAGTGATTAAAGAAAAACTGAGCCGTCTCAGTACAAGGCAAGATGGCAGCGGATATCTTGTGCCTGACTTATATTTCTAATTTGAGTATTGCATGCAATATAGCGTACTGATACAAAATAAATAAACTTTGTATGAAATGCTTCATATATAAATAATATACTCCACTGATGAAATCGTTTGGTGTAAATCATTAATTGCTAACACATTCTATGTAACTCATTTGATATCGGTTAATGTCCGTTCGCACGTTTGGCTCCGTGGTATAGCGTTAGCCTATCAATCTTATGGCTATGGTTCAAACTCTATCAGAGTTAGGTTTTTGCATGAATTTCTTTATATTTATTGTTTTGTAATGACTCAGACGTTTTAAAATTAATCGTTATATTGTGCATAGTACGATGGAAAATATATAATTAAAACAAAATTCGCCAGCAGATCTGCACGAGACATCTAGGAACAAAAAAGTGAATTATCATGGCGAACTGCACGCCGGCCAACAGATTAACTTACAGATTTTATTGAAAAGTTTATGTTTATGGCCGCTAGAATGCACTTCCCCTGTTAGGATTATCTTGTTCGATACTTCTCCATTAGATGTCACGACTGGTCTACATGGGACTCCATTTATTAGTATACCATCGGCATTCTATGCGCATCGAATTTGAAGAATGACAAGATGATACTACGATACATTTTTACTTTTTTTATTTTAAAGGGTTTGTAACAGCCTATTGTGCGTTATTTGAAAATGTTAATTGAAGTAAAGAACGAAACGATTTCACATAGTATCTGAACTCTAGCCGTTGGTGTTAGTTCAGGATATTAATTAATACTTTTATTGCAGCCAAATAGCAATCGAAAATATCCACATAGTTGGTATACACACGTCTCTGTAGGATCATGGAAAGATTGGTTAATTCAATTAGGGTTGTGAAAGCCATGCACAGCCAGACGTGTAAAGACATGCCTCAACTCAAAGTTGGATGTTGCCCGCGTCAGGCCGATTATGTAATAATAATAATAATAATGTTATTGGTTTTACGTCCCTTTTAACTACTGTTGCATTTAGAGACGACGGGGTGCCGGAATTTTGGCCCGAAGGGGATCTTTAACGTGCCAGTAAATCTACTAACACGGCTCCCTCGCATTTGTGCACCCTCAAATGCCAGCTGACTGCGCCAGGATACGAACCTGCAACATAGGGCCCAGCAAGCGAGAACGTTACCGCTGAGCCACGCAGCCAGTCCGGTCGATTATGTCTCCAGATCCATAACATTCTTTAGATACTTCTTATCTTTCTTTCTTCAATGATGGTAGCAGTTGTTTTCGACGTTGTGGTGTTTGGTAGAGGTAAATAGTTTTTAGGTCTTCAACCAAGAAATGATTCTATTATACTCTTTGATAAAAACAACGAGTTATAACTATACTCATACATTTAGGAGAAAGTAGGCTATATGTTCTTTACTGAACATCTTGTTTATAAATGAAAATAGGCTAAAAATCATGGAAAAGTTCAGAAAGTAAATTATTCACCGATCACTCTCTTCGCCATCTTCAACACACATGGAACATACGACTGTTTATTTACTGTGTTTTCCGTATGTGTACTTCTTACAACCAGAACAGATTATGGTGGTTTTGTTAACTTTGTTGTACTTTTGCCCTTTGGAATGACATTCCTTGGTGCATAGGTGGCAACGTGCTCTTCCGCTGTCAGCTCATACACTAACAATCTAGTCGGTTAACAGGCCAAGAGTGCTGAAACAAGTTGGAATGCAACACAGAATAGTGCACTCTGTTGATGGAAACCGAAACAAAAAGAAAAGAATGACCACAGTGCGCAGTATGACGAGGCACATGAATTACCAACGGGTGGGGGGCTCCGTGCCCACCAAAAGAAAGTTGTTAATACCATATATAAGGATTAAAATTTAAGAAAAGTAAATGTGCGGTTAGGTAACCGTATTCAAAATAGACAATAGCCTTCTGTACAGTAAGCGTAGAAAGGGAATACCATGAGTAAGCCGTAAATAATGAAATTGATGGGCACGAAACACTCCCCCCCACAACTGGTATTGCTAGGGTTATGCAATGTATTGTGTTCCTATAAGTTACAAAACACCGGGTGAGTTAGCCGTGGTGGTTACGGCATGACTGATGGCAGTCGCTCACATCCGGGAGGCGAGGAGGTTCGAATCCCCCCGCCGGCAACCTTGAAGATGGTCTGTGGTTTCCCATCTTCCTTCCAGGCAAATGCCGGGGTTGGTCCCTAACTATAGGCCACAGCCGCTACCTTCCAACTCCTCGTCCTTACATTCCAACTTCCCTCCTTCCCTCCCCAACGGTACTTGTAGCTCACCCATTGGGTGTCCGTCTCGAGACAGCTACAAAACTGGCGAGCCGAACATGTCCTCGGACACTCCCGGCACTAAAAGCCATACGCTAAAAAAAAAAAAAAAAAAGTTACAAAACGTCGAAGGCTCGTTTTAAAATAATAAATATCGAGCTGGAAGTGAGGATTTGTGTGAATGTGCATAACAGACGACTATTCCCTTGGATCAATGCAGTGGGCGGACAATTGCCAAAATCGCGGTTTTGAAGCGTCCGTGAGTTCCCTGTCGAGATGCTTTGCGGTGTATCTGGCAAACTACAACTGCAGGCTCGGCAAATAATGGGAGCGGCGCTTGCTACAAAGAACCAATTACTTGACGACAAGATCCCAAGACAAATGAACTGTGGAGAGCGATGAAGCACATTTTGCCGCTAAAACGTTCGCTATCCATACGTGTATAGCTCACACAGTAGACTACATATCACGAATTTAACACATCTTCAAAACTTGACATTATTTATTTATTTACTTCTCTATTTCTCCATTTATCTATTTATCTATTTATTTATTTATTTATTTATTTGTATGTTTGTTTATTATTATTTATTTAAGCGAAAATTCCCCTACAGGAGAGCGATTAAACTTGATAACATGATGTCATTTGGAGCCGTGTCTCCTCCGCACCTCTCTCTTCATTCTCGCGGAATGCTTCCTCTCCATCTCATCCGTCCACTTATGTCCAGGTTGTCGTAATGATTTTGGTTCAAACTTAACATTCGTGATTTTCGTCTGGCACTCAGTTCGGTCTTCGAAAATTTCCATACTGTGTCGCATTTACTCTGTGTTATGTTACCAAGTAGTTCCTTTGGCAATCTGGAGGTGGCCATCCTGTGGATGTGAGAGTAAATGTATGTTTTATTTTTTAATTTTTTAGTTCCGTTTGGGCCGGCTGTGGACCACGTGGTTCTTATCTCTGGCAGCTTTCCTCCTAGCCCAGTATTCCTTCATTCTGGCACTGTGAATGTCCTTCCGCTCCTGAGTCCATTTCACACCTACTCCTGGGCACACTGCTTTTGCTGTTAGTAACTGGAGGGAGTCTGATGTTCTGACTAAAGTCCTGTATTTATTCCTGTCATAGATGTTACTGGGGTCAACATCCAATTGTTCAAGGTCTTTCCTGACTAGTTTCGACCACTTGGCGCTAGTTGCTTTCCCTCTAGAGACAGTGTTGAAAATTCTGGAGGTGAGCCTCTGATTATCCATTCTCACAATATGACCATAGAAGATCAGCCTCCTCTTCCTCATGGCTGTTGTAATGCCCTCCACTTGTTCATAGAGTTCATTGTTGTGCCTGATTCTATACTTGCCATCCTATTTAATAGGGCCCATGATTTTTCGCAGAATCTTCCGGTCCTTCACCTCCAATTTCCGGAGTTGTCCTTTTCTGACCATATTTAGGCATTCTGAGGCATATAGTACTGATGGTCTCACTACAGTACTGTAGTGTCTGAGTTTGAAATTAATTGAGAGGGATTTGGATTTGTACATATTCTTGCATAGGTGGTAGGCTCTCTCCAGTTTGATGAAACTGTCGTTTATGGCCAGGTCTTCATTGAAGTTTGGGGTTATCCATCTTCCTAGGTATTTGAAGGAGTTAGTCTTTTGTACTACTTTGTATGTTTGTTTATTTATAATTATTTGTTTTTTAATTTCTCATTTATTTATTATTTATGTACTATGTTACTTATTTATTTATAGACTGGAGTAATGAATAACTCTTATTAAATGCTTGTATTTCTATATATAGATTAAATTGTTAGAGGAGGAGAGGCGGCACCCAGGTTGCAATCTATAAATAGCCCTATTCTTGCACGTTCATGAATTCTGAGAGTGCCTTATTAATTCTTTGCATAATTCTTCTGCCTCAGAATAAATAACTCGTTTTAAACATCACTAGCCTGCGCACGACTCTGTATTTAGCCTCCTAAAATGCGAAGAACGAATAAAGAATGTATCAAGTGTGGGAGGAGCTTATTGTAATGAGAATGCTATCTTATCGAACGTAGCTTCCTCCATTCAGCAGTTTGAGAGCAGATAACCTCCTTGTTAAATAAACCAGAGGAAATAAGACTCTTTCGTGTTTATTCATTGCGTCACGACCTGTCAGATGAACAGACAAGTAGATACAAGGAACATTTCAAAGATAAATGTCTTGCGTGTATAACAAAAAGGAAATATTCGGACATGTTCTATTAGTTCTAACCTATATTAAAGCCTGGAGTAGGATATTCACAGTTAGTATTGTTGTTTTCGTTTTTCATGTTGTTGTTTATTTTGGGGGTTTGGAAGATCGTGGTCATTAACCTAGTTTACTAGTGTACAGTATATGTGGAAGTAGTCTGACATCGTATACCCCGGGTATCATCCCATTTTCAGCCTATACCTGGCATTTACTACGTGGACTTTAAGCTCCAGATATCAGTTTTTGTGTTTTTTGTTGTTTCTTCAGCCCTGTGTACTTGGGTGTGTATTGAATGTGCCTAATAACCTGTTTTATTGTAGTGTCAATAAACATATTGTGAGTAGATATTTGTAATTCAAGTGAGGATTGCGAAAGAAGCGGCCGTGGCTTTTAAGTTGGGAACTATCCCGGCATTTGCGTAGAGGGAAGTGGGATACCACGGAAAAATGCTTCCAGGATGGCTGAGGAGGTAATCGAACCCACTCTTTTTTAGTTCTGTCTCACGAGGCTGGGTGTAACCCGTTCTTGCCTTCAGATCAGAAATGAATTTCTTGTCAGAGCCGTGAATCGAATCGGGACCTCAAGGGTTACAGCCAAGAATCCAGGCCCTGTGCCATGAGGTGGGCGAGATCAGATTGTGTCTGTATATGTTTGTGTGGGTTCCCCCCCCCCCCCCCCCCTCTATAACTTTGAATTTCCTGGAGTTAATAGAATGGCACTTGCTAAAAACTTGCTATTACCCCGTCCGACCCAGACCGTGCCGCGAGTTTCGATAAATGTCACCAATCCAACAGGGTGGTATATTGAGAAACGCGAGAACTATGGAACAGGTCTCCAATATAACGGCCTTCTGCAAGATAATATGCTGACCAGGATGTATTTTCAATGTTTATAGGTTGCTAGCAATGATTTAGGTATGATGCCGGTAGGAGAGATGTCTATGGGCAGCGGGACTACATTTTCTGCCTTCATATTTGCCGTAATTCACTCAAAGGCAGATGCTTCTCACAGCAGATTTGTTGCAGATTATGGGAATTGTGCACTGCTATATCAATGGGAAAGGTTCTCTTTTGCACTTTATTATTATTAGTAGTAGTAGTAGTAGTATTAGTATTAGTATTACATCGTTATGCCAATCTGTGGAGTGCGATAGAAGTTATTTAGCGAATGATGTTTCTTTCTTGTCCCAAAATCTCTTCATCTATTACTATTTTTGGATTCAAATCTAATCGCCTTGTGAGTTCGAGCATAGTAGGACCTAAAGCTATTGATATTCGGCACTTGATTTTGTAAGTTATTTTATTTGCTATATTTTTGAATTTTTTAAATATAAAGCCCAATATTTATTTACTCTCACTATTTAAAATTTCTTGTTTTTCTAAACTACATTTTGCAAAAATTATTGTAAAGCCCAATATTAAATTTTATTTTATTTATTTACAATTAATACTACATTGTAAGGATATCCATTATATTACTTAATTTTCAACATAAACATTTCTTTTCAAACAAATTTAAACTTAAGTACATCTATATCATTCTATTTTAATTCTTAATTGATTTAATTTAATTTGAGCTGATGAAAACCTCAATTTCAGGTCGAAACATGTACGATATCATAGTATATATATTTGTGTGAGTATTGATTGACGTAAAATTTAAACTTTTAATTAATAACCTGGAGTGGTAATGAACTGATTCTATCCTGTTTACAAATTCAATGAAAACGTAGCCTATCATAAAGCAACTATTTCAAATAACTCTGTATACCATTTATACTTTATTTGGGTATGTGAATGACGAAGAATTTGTTAGCAATCTGTGTGTGTGTCACTGTCAGTCTAGGAATTATGTATGTGTTGTAGGAGACATCGCAGTGAGATGTTTCACTATATGCATGCATGAGGATGAACAATGATTAATGATCAAATGGGCTCAGAATCACAGCCGCACCGATTTTCACCACATCAATCAAACCGCAAGAAACTCAGCTGTACACTCAACAATAAATTTTCCATTGTGAAGATCAGTTCATGACTCTCAAACAAACCACAAACACATACACTCGTATTCAACTTTTCAACACATTCGTGCACATTTATTTTTAGCCTATTTTCAATTTTGATAAAATAGGCTTATGAGATCACCTTTTGTCCGTGTGTGTGTGCGTGTGTGTGTGTGTGTGTGTGTGTGTGTGAGGTGTGTGTGTGTGTTCCCCTAATAAATTCTAAACGGCTGGAGCGATTTCGGTAGGTTCATAGCACTATTGCGGGCGACCCCGACCGTGCCCTTCAAATTTTGTTACGTCTCACCAATCCAACATGGTGGCTGTGCGAAATATTACACCAGCATTCAATATCTCCGAAACTATTACCGATATCACCCTGGAATTTTTTACGGTGATAAAGGTAACTACTCGAGGTTCACCTATGTGACTCTTGAAATACTGGTAACTACAAAACCAACATGGCGGCCAAGCGAAGTTGCGACGTTTAAATAGACGTTTCTCGCGATTTAACCAACCAAACGCAATAAAACGTGGTACAGTATATGTTTACACACATTGTAATGCACCGACATCTAACTTCGTTCAATTGTTTACATAACCACAAGATGGCGGCTGTGTGAAATATTTCACCGGCATTCTATATCTCTGAAACTATTAGCGGTATTACCCTGAAATTTTGTACGGAGATAAAGGGCACTACTGGATGATCATCTATAAGACTTTTAAAAACCGATTAATTACAAAACGAACATGGCGGCCAAGCGATTTTGAAAATTTTAAATAGACCTTTCTCGCGATTTAATGTTCCAAACGCAATCAAACTTGGTACAGGAAATGTTTATACACATTGTAATGCACTGCTATCTAATTTAGTTCAATTGTTTACATAACCTCAAGATGGCGGCTGTGCGGATTTTAAAATTAAGTTTATATTCTTGTGTCGTAATCATGCGACCGAAGTGAAAGTTTCAATAATGAACCTACGCAATAATTTTCCTGTACTGGTACATGACTCTATGGCCTTTACATTTAAAATTCCAACATGGCGACCATCCGAAATATTTAGACGGCTCTGAATATCTACGAATCTATTATAGCAATCAAACTGAATATTTTTATGTCCATAGGGGATATGAACATAAGTTCACCTATAGGAATTTAAATAACCTGGTGATCACAAATCCAACATGGTGGCGACGCGAATTATAAATGTTCGCATGGACGTTTCTCGCAATTTAACCATCCGAGTGCAGTGAAACTTGGTACAGTAAATCCTTCTACGAATGTTAATCCACTGGCATCTATTTTTTTTTTCAATTGTACCCATAACCAAAAGATGGCAGCTGTGCGAAATTTTAAAATCTCCTTGTTACTTCTTGTGTCCTAATTATGCGATTGAAGTTTGAATGCTACACGTACACAATAATCTTCATGTAACAGTACATAACTCTAGGACCTACATATATAAAGTCCAACATGGCGACCATCCGAAATATTTAGTCGGTTCTCAATATCTACGAATCTATTACAGCAATCAAACTTAAATTTTGTATGTTGATAGTGGCAGTTACCGTAATTAGGATATATGAAAATAGGCTGTATAGTTCTTCACGGAACTACTTGTTATTAGTGTGGCTGTTGTCCTGTATGTCTGGATTCGATTCCCAGCTCTGCTAAGAAATTATAATTCTGGTCTGTGGGCTAGAATAGAGTACACTCAGCCCCGTGAGGCAAAACTTAGAACAGGGGTTTCATTTCCATCTCAGTTATCTTAGAACTAGTTTTCCGTGGTTTCCCACTTCTACTCTAAGTAAATGCTGGGATGGTTCCCATCTTAATGCCACGGCCGTCACCTCCCCAATGCTAGCGTTAGTTACAAATGCGTAGGCCTATACGAGGACGAAATGACCACAGTATCCAAGACACTAATTGAAAAACAACACTATTAGTACAATATCAAATTCAGCCTCGAGTTACTTCATTATTTAAAAAAATCGCTTATCCTCCCAGTTCGGCTTCACCCACACACTCTGCGAGGGATCATTCCTCTACCGTCGCAAGGACGGTGTCTGGGAGCTGGACACACTTTGTCAGCGGACACAACTGGGGATGATGACATGTCGGATACCCAGGCGACTATAATAATATCGTATGGCCTCAGATGCCGGGTGCAAGCTTTGTTATTTGACACCCAGAGGGTAGTTTGCGTGTCGAATTTCGTTGTTCCTTGACTAGGAAGTTAGATGTTAGATATCTAAGCTCCTTGAACGCTATAGCGCTTTCTAGCAGAGAAATGAGGAACTTTGTGTTGGCGGAAACTCCCGAGATTAATTTTGCCATTATGAACTTGGTCTACTGAATTCAAATGGGTTCTTTGACATGCCAGGCGTCTGCTAACTTTGGTCTAATTAATGAAGTATCAGGGGAGGGATTTTGGAAGGAAATCAGCCGTGGATCTGTTGAAATAAACCATCCCGGTATTTGCCTGGTGGTGGAAATGGGAAACTACGAAACCGTTTTCAGGACGACTGAGGGGGAATTCGGACCCACACTCTCCCGATGCCAGCGAGGCACGAGCGCTCTCGACCATTGTGGTCGGGTACTTATGAGAAATTAAATTACTACGAATTTAGTAAGTTAACCCATAAAGGCTACCCTGGGTGAGATTTCACCCAAGAATTTGTTTTTATTTACTGCAGATTGGCAAGACTGATGTGAACGAACATCCTCCTTCCTTGTATGCTTTTCCAACACCAGTCTACTTGTAGCGATTGCCGTGGCTCGGTCATTCTCGGGACCAGTTTTTAAGTTTTTTAAATTGTCCTTTTGGTTTTCAAAAACATAAAATAGGGTTTCTAAGTGCTGCAATAGTTGACATAAACTGCGCAAAGATTCATTAATGACTAATTGTTAGTAAAAAATCTGATTGTAACGAGAGTTTAAAAATATGTTATGCAATGATACGTAATTTACCAAATTATGACCGAGAACTTCACACTCTTAAAGAATGTTTGCTCTCTTTAAATATGTTAACTATTCAAATTCAATAAAACCAAGGATGTCGGAGGAGATTTTTCACATTCTAGCCCGTTTAATTAACTTTGTTTATTTAGTACTAGCTCTTATGCCCGGCGTTGCTCGGGATCACAATTGGATATTAAGAGATCGTACCTTATGCTCGCATTGTCGTATTGTGTGCAACTCGGAGGGAGGTCGTTATTATAATGAGCAATATTAATGCCACTCAGTGTCCTTGAGCGTGCATTTTAAGTGATCGCAAATTTTGTTGAAGTTGTTAAATAGGTGAGTTCGACGGCTCTATACTCCTCGTAGCTTATAGATTAAGCCTGACATTTTGCTAATATAACTGAATATTCAAGGAGCATACTTTAATCATTGTATGCACTATTAACCTAACTAATACATTTTAAGTGCCAATGAATTTCTTTTTTCTTAATTGTATTAGGCTTGCGGGTTTTGTCGAACAGGAACATTTCAAGAGGACAATGGTAGTCCGAGGATAAACGCTTATAGGCCTAATCCCAGCTTCATAATAATATATGCATTTGATTAGGAAAAAAAAGAATACCAAAAATATAAAAACATACTAAATATCATCTAAGAATCTATATGTCTATCTTTAAATAAGAACTACTCAAACATAACGCACATTTACAATGCAAGATTAACGTGAAATCACTTTTTTAAATTTCTTTTGTCTTTTAGTTCTTTATGTGGTTGGCAAATAACATTCGACTTACAATTTTGATTTTTATTGAACATCATATTCACATTATTATTATTATCATTATTACGCTACTAAGAAGGGGCCGTGTTTGTGCTGTAGTCACGTTGCTTGCTACTCGCCAAGGCAGACAGTGTTTAATTCCCACGAAAGCATGGAAGATTTTCGGACTGAAATATCATGTTCTATGGATGAGAATCCACGTAAGAAAGGAGGCCCCGTGCCTCATTTTCGCGTGAATAAAGGTCATGTCAATTACAAGCTTCTTTCCATTTTCACTACAATGTTGTGTAGACTACAAGCATCTTCACTCACCCAATTATTAATCAGAGGCAGGAAAGTGCGTCTATATACTGGAAATAAACATCAGGTTCTATGTAGTGAACTTGAAAATCCACAGCCTGTTTCCAGTCGACCGACCGGGTCAGGTAATGGAATGAATGAAGCCCCCATCTAGCGGCGAGGATATGAACTGTGCCGGATGCCGAAGGCTGTCGCACTCACCAAGGGCAATGATTAAATGAATGACAGATTAAATGAAATTATATTGGAGCATGTTGCTGGAATGGAATTGTGGCAAGGAAAACCGGAGTACCCGGAGAGAAACCTGCTTGCCTCCGCTTTGTCCAGCACAAATCTCACATGGAGTGACCGGTATTTGAACCACAGACCCAGCGTGAGAGGCCGGCGTGCTGCCACCTAAGCCACGGAGGCTTCTATGTAGTAAAATTTAAATAAACTTTCTTAAATATTGAACACCCATCGTTTAACGTCCTCATACCAGTGTACATTTAAAAATGAAGAATAGTAAGCTAAAAATACATCAATCTTGGTAGAATTGTCATATCCGCAGTAAGTAATATTGTGCAAACTACGTATCATGCCATGATTAGGAGTAAAATTAACAAAACAAACTGTAATCATTTCAAGTAATAATAACAAAACAATTTTAAACACATCAATATTTCTAAGTTTTTGCCGTGTCTTGTGAGGGGTTTCGCCTAGCAACACCGAGATAGGAATCAGCGAGCTCTTGTTGTCAATTTGGGAACCCACAAAGGAGTAACGAATGGCGCGCTACCTAAATTCTTATTTAGTGCAACTGCGGTACTTAACTGCGAGAGGTAAACGTTCAACAGCCTTTCACCTTCCTATAAAGGCTTCCTAAAAGATTGTATATTGGCAATCATGGCCATCGTACATTTATAGGTTTACGCTGTGTCTTGTGCGGGCTTTCCTTGGCCGAGAAAGAAGAAATACCAATTTTATCCTTATATGTTAGCGCAATTGACTAGTGAGATTTATAAGGCAAACTTAATAAACTAATGGGAGAGTCGGTAGAATACGTCACAGTAGTCTGTGGTGAAAATTACAAAAAGCAGTTACTTATTTGCAAACAGAAGAATTCAACTAACAAAAAATAAATCTATAAACAGTAAGAAAGCATACCGTACAAAATAGAAACAATCATACCTTGGTAAACCGGCGTAAAGATCCAAATACTCACATACAATAAGTGACGCAGACACTATAAAATTAGACTCAAAATCACACCTCTTTGCAGACCCCAGAATCCACCTCTATAAATAATACAGTTCATGTTCATGTGTAGCAATGCAAGGAGCAATGTTTGGTGGGAAACACGAACCCTGCGGCTTAAGACCCTAAAACGAACTGTTTTCGAGATATTGCAAGAAAACTATACCCACTCTGCGAAATTCATAAACGTTGTCATGGCAACGCCATTTCACGAGATCTCATTCTGCTTTCATTCTGTCTCTGTAAGAGATAATATTTGCATGAAGGAATAACAGACTGTTAAACAGATAGACGTCAGTGTCGAGACTTTCGTACGAATAGTGCCACCATCTGTATAAAAGAAAAGACCCTAAAATATGGTATTGATTCTGTCCGCAAAACAGAAAAATCAGATAAAGTGTGGATAAAACCTAGAAAAATACTTTTTTTAAATCTCATCATGTAAAAAATGATGCCTCACCGATAATGCAAGTCCCCATTCCCATGATAGCGTCCTTAAATGTAATTATAAACCTAGTGGGACATGCAAATTCAGTGTCTTAGCCTCCTATTTACAACTTTTGTAATTAATTGGAAAATAAATACTTTTTCGTTACAGGAAGTAATGAGAATAATCTTGCTGTATAAAACTATAAAAGACCTTTCGTACGACATATCACACGAGTAAATCGAAGGTAAATATAATAGGGCACCCCTGGTCCCCCTAAGCGCATTGCATGTTTTGTTGAAATTTACATCCTAAAGTGATTCCGAGATGTTCTCATAGCCATTTGCAAATTTTGAACGAAATCTGTTGAGTCGTTTTCATTTGATGGAGGAACAGACAGACAGACAGAAGGACAAAAGTACAATTTTATATATAGGGATATAGGGAACTTAGAAATAATAAGAGATCTATCCCCACTTTCCTGACAGTAATAACCAAACAATAAGACATAATCTGAAAAGTGCTCAAAGTATTTTAATTTTCTGGCAGATAGGATTTCTCTCGATCAACTTGAACTCGAAATAAAAACTGTCGTTTTGTTTACTTTTAAAAATGATGGACTAAAATTTCAATAAACTTCAATTAATGAATCACTGCAATTAGGTAGTCTATTCTCTGCTACTCGCATACCATTTAGTTTTTTTAGGTACTAGTGCTACAGAATTCATAAATATGGATCTTTTGAGTGTGATTCGGAAAAGTGTTAAATTATTTTTGCATTTAGAAATAGAGGAAAACATCAGTAAAACCTAAGAATCCGGTTCATATAGATGTTGTTTGCTTAATTCTAGCATATCATACTTGTATTGGAGGATTTTTCACCCAGTGTTGCCTTGGTGTGATATCCAATGCTGTTTTTTACGTCAATAAAATTATGACGAGGGCCTAATAATACGAGGATAATAAGCCAGTGAATTCGCAGTCATTATTGATTACCTCGACGATCCATGACACTAATCGAAAAAACAGACAATGGTTGATCAAAGGACGATGGATTGAAAAAATAATTTATTTTTGTTTTGTATATATTTGTTGAATTTCTGATTTAAATACATATATTATCAACATGAGCTGTAAGAAAGTATATGCAAGTGAATCATTTAAAATTCCTATGAAAACAAATGAAATATATCACAAAATAATTGACGGGTGAAAATTCACCCAGGGTAGCGTTGGCGTGTATCCTTTAAAGGTTAAAGTTAACCTAGATTTGCTAGGGGGAGGGAACACGGGTTACTTCCGAGTGTGTAACTCATCAATTTAATCTGTTAGCGCGAGGTGTTGAAACTAATGGCATTGTAATGGAGGAAGTATTCGTCAGCGCTAATAACGGAGCTGTTGTCAGTCGCCAATTTAGAAGCAATTTGTGTCTTCTCCCCAGCTCAAGACACACTGTGCCCCAATTAATGAAGAAAGACGCTGTGTTGCAGCCTTTAACAGAGCGTTGTAGTCGCACTGCAAGCTGACCTGGAGCGTTCAGTTTTCTACGGGATAGCAGCTCACGAGGCTGTTGCCCTGGAGCTAGTGTGTAGTTTGTGTTGTATTATGGACAAGGAAGGGTGTAGGTGCCCCGAGACTAGCAATAAGTAGTATCCCAGCATTTGCCTGGTGAGAGAGTAGAAAACCCTGGGGAAAACCACACTCAGCATAGCCCCCGTCAGCACCGGGATTCGAACCCACGATCCTAGGACTTGCAACTGCCTGCACGGTCGTGGTGCACGCTTAAATGAGCACGGATATGCCACAGGACACAGTACCACAGATATCACAAGAACACAGGATATCAGACAAATTCTGCACACACCCAAGTTCACGGGGCTAATTGGCCATGATGTCCAAGCCCTCTAAATGAAACAGCACATAATTAATACACATCTCATCCACCATTGTCTTTATGTATTTTGACTGGCTGTGTGGCTCAGCGGTAACGTTCTCGACTGCTGTCTCCAAGGTTGCAGGATCGAATCCTGGCGCAGTTGAGGGTGCGAAAAAGGGAGGGAGTCGTGTCAGTAGATTTACTGGAACGTTAAAGATCCCCTTCGGGTCAAAATTCCGGCACTCTGGTGTCTCTAAAAGCCAGAGTAGTTAAAAGGGACGTAAAACCAATAACATTATTAGCCTATTACTTTATGAATCCTCGAGGGGACTCGGTATTGTGGTCATTCTTTGTTTTATTATTGGTGTTTTGCTGGATTTATTCACACTCCGTTAAAACAAATGTTGGTTGGTTGGTTCCTCAGTTTAGGGGCTGCGACAACGCGCTCATGTAGCCCCGTGTACTTTGGGTGTGTAGAATCTGTCTGATAACAGGTGTTAATTGTGATGACTGTATTAGTGTGTGTTATCTGTTTTCTAATTCAAGTAAGGACTGCAGACTTTGAATTTTCAATTAGTTCCTACTTTGCCCCCAAACTGGCAACGACTACTAGTTCAGAACCTAGCTACTAAACGCCACCGCAGTCGGCTCCTGGCAACGAACGTAGGAACCTAAGAGCGTTGCTTACATTCTTAATCTATATAATTTAACTCCACACAGGTGTAATTAGTGGAAGGTTCTTTAACATGCCATAAATCTATGACATGGGACCGCCGCCGGCTTTACTGAGGGATTCTTAACGCTCTTAAAAAATCCGACGACTTCGGCACAACTTAACTCACTTGGCTACGCTAGTGAAACCATCAGTTTCAGAAAGAGAAAAGTTTAGACGTCTATCGAAAATGTATGCGTACATGTTCAAATATTTTGTTCAAATATTCAGACAAACATGAACATTTGTAATTGGCCATTGTTATAGGCTATCACATTAGTCAGACGCACCCTGTACTGTCATACAATCCATCTCTCTTTGCCATTCCCTTGGAGGAGCAAGTGTGTGCCACCACCTCCGACCTGCGGGACTGCCGGACAAAGCAGCAGCGGCCCGTGACGTTTGGAGAGGGTTTTCCAAGCCATTTCCCTTGGCGGTCTTTTGGCCACTCGTCCCGGCCTTCCGATAACTCTTCAAGGTCTGTTGCCCTCGGTTAAACACCGCTCCAATGTGTGTCACCGTTGAACTGCAAGTGCCTTTGTCATGGCGAGGAAACGCGGGCCTTTCTTGGCTACTACTGCAGTTCGTGTGATGAGTGTCATGTGCATAAACGAATGTTGGCTGCCATTAGAGCCGCGTTTAAGACCAATGCAAGCTCTTACTACTGCCTTTTCCTTCACGTTTGAGTACCAATGTTGTACAAGAATCATGCAATATCATGTCTGAAAAACACAGGAAACCCAATTCTTAGATAGGCTACTCATAGCAGTGTCTGACTTGGTTCAAGCTAAATAGGGTGAATATTATGCATTTCCATTACAAAACTTTTAGCTTATGCTTGGGAGTTGTAGAACCTGACTATTAAATAAGACTCCTGATTTGGTACCATTCATGCTTTTATTGCATTAGGTGTTTCTTAATTAAAAGTAAATTACGTTGTTAGGCTAATACGTTGTATTTATCATTAGCATTACCAAATATTGTATTTATAATTTTACGAGTAGCATGGTTACCTCTTACCTGGGAGACGCTGGGTTTGATTCTTTCTTTCGACATTTTCTTCTAGCGTCTCCGAGTTTCATTTTTACATGTTTGACATCAGTGCTACCAACATAAAATTGTAGTGACAACAAGAAATCCCTAAAAAGTTACTTAATTCTAATTTCTTCGAAAGTGTTATTTTAAGTGCGCGAGTGATCCAGGCCTTTATGGGTTGCAAGGCAACAAGACTCTCAAAATTGGCCTTAACTATGAATTACGGTACATGAAATGTTAGACTACCTCATAATAATAATAATGATAATAATATTTATTTTATTTTTTTATTTTACGAGGGACTGTGGAAAATTTTCAAAAGACACTTGTGAAGGGTCCGCACTCCACAGTAGTGTGGGATTCTTACCCACTAAAAACCATATCCCTTTTCCCACGATGCGTTCAACACCCCGGAACCGCTCTCGCATTACTTCAGGGTGACGTCGTGCTTATTTAGCCTTTCAGACTTCTTCATTCTTCATTTCTTCTTAAGGGACACTAGGGCTGAGTTTTTCAACTTCCACATTTGTAATCGGAATGAGTTCAAATTTAAAGCGCATACTTAGAATAGTAACACTAAGTCACATACCAAATTTGAAAGCAATTGGACGACATGTAATTGATTTTTTACTAATTATATTATTAAAACATACCGTGTGATCAAAATGCTCCATGCGCATTAGCAATTGTGTAAAATGCTTGATATTTTCATTACATATACATAAAACTATTCTAAATATTATAACATTGAGACATTTCAGGAAAGTGATACATGTATGCTGTCAGATTAATTTTTCTTTATGTGCCATCATGTTTTATGAATTTTGATAATTTTTCATAGTTTTTTATTTTTTTGGTCTGTAATTTACAAAGTGGCTGGAGATATTGCAATGTTATCTTGCAACACATGTGTTTCTAAATATCAAGTGATTTTTTTAAGTAAAATTGGTGAATACCTCATGCACATGGAGCATTTTGATTACCTAAAAACGTTGTTTGGAGATAAAAGCATTTTTATATAATCGCATGCTATATTAACCAGTTTGGCTCACCCAATGAAACTTTTATGAAAAAAAATGTGAAAAATACAATGTTTGGTTGTAGAGATAAAGAGAATGGAGAACTTTCGTTTCAGTTAACCTACGACTTTCTAGGATTTCTATTTTTAAAAGTATAGCCTACTTTCTATGATTTGCCTTCCATCTTCTTTTTACGCAGAGGAGATTTAAAAATGTCGTTGAGGCTTTAAAAATGGCGGTGCATGAAAACTGTTTTACTGAAATAATCCACAGGGGTCCATAAGATATATATATGGGAAAAACAAAAAACAGTTATTTTGTCATTTTTGCCTAAAAACTCAGTCCTAGTGCCCCTTAAGGACGTTCGTACGCTTCCAGATCCCGCTTTTTCTGGCGAAGGACATCCTCCACATACACTGCTACCTGATCCCATGATTGATGGTTCCGTAACATCACAGAAATAATATTATCTGGTGTCAGTTCTCCCAGTTCAGTTTCCACATATTCTCTCTTTATCATCCAATGGCCGCACACGAAGAAGGTGTGAAGTACATCATCGATGTCGTCACAATATATGCATGTTGCATCACTCGCTCCGCCTACTCTATGCAGGAATTTCCGGAAATATCCGTGTCCTGTTAGAAGTTGTGTGAGGTAATAATTGACTTCACCATGGACTCTTTCGACCCAGGTATCCAGGCGTGGTATCAGTCGCTTGGTCCATTTACCACGAGGGTCACTTTCCCATCTGAGTTGCCATCGCCTCATCCGTTGATTAAAGGCACGCTTCTTTGCACATTTCTTTCCCAGCTCTCCTTGGGTACGCCTGATTTCTTGTCGCTCCAATGCAAGTAGATCTATTGGGGCTACAGCTGCCACCGTGAGGATTGCAGGTTCAGAAACCGTGGGGTATGCACATGCAATACGTAAATCTCCGTTGTACGGCAGCTATCCTTCTCCGATACCATGCAAATCTCAAGGATTCGGCCCAAACTTCAGAGCCATACAGGAGCACTGACTGAACCGTCATCATGAGGAGGCGTCTTTTACTTGATTTTGGGCCGTTAATATTGCCCATCAGCCTACTAAGTGCTGTCATGTATTTTACTGCCTTATCTGTCGCTCTCTGAATATGTTTCCAGAATGTGAGCTTGGAGTCAATTATCACTCCTAAATATTTTGTACTCGTAAATGTTTCAATCACTGTATCTCCAACAGTCATTGGTACAAGAGTCTCAATCCTTTTCCTTGTCAGAAGAACAATCTCCGTTTTATGTTCTGCTAGTGTTAGCCTGTGACTCGTCATCCAGTTTTTATGCGCCGCATCACCTGGTTCAATTTGATTTGAGCCATCTCAACATTGCGGGCCACTATCAAGGCAGCCACATCATCAGCGTAGCCCACTAGATTCGTATCCTCTGGCATCTCCAGACTTAACAAGCCATCATACATGATGTTCCAGAGATCTGGACCAAGGATCGATCCCTGCGCTGCTCCAGCCGTCAGTCGTTTTGCCCTTTGTCCATCTTCCGTATCATACAGCAGAGTGCGATCCCTGAAGTAGTCTCTCATTATGCGCATAAGATACTGTGGTACTTTGAAAGTTTCTTCAGGAGCTTCCAACATGTCAATCCAACTTGCCGAATTAAAAGCATTCTTTACATCCAGGGTCACAAGAAGTGTCACTTTACGAGAATATTGCTCGTTTGCGCTCTTTCTACTGTGTTAACCACCTCCCATATTGCATCAATAGTAGAATGTCCTCTCCGAAATCCATGCTGATGAACAGATAAATCCCCTGCTATCTGAACTGCTGAGAGAATTCTTGGCTGCAGAAGTTTCTCTAGGCCTTTTCCAGCTGTGTCCAACATACATAAAGGTCTATAACCACCAGATTTTCCTTTGCTGATCAAAACCAATCGAGCCATTTTCCATCGGGCATTAAAAACACCCGCTTGCAGGCAATGATTGTACATATTCAACAACAGTTCTGGACAAAGTTCTGATATAATAATAATAATATTAATAATAATAAAAATAATAATAATAACAATAATAATACTGTAAGTATGGTTCCCTACCGATAGGCTATGGAAGAGATGTAGGAAATTACGAACATTGTCAATCAAACATCCAATACTCCACTTCAAATATTAGCAATCCTGAGCCAAGCAGTGATAGTAATATTTCCTTTGAAAGACTTATGATAATAATAATAATGGCATATCCATGATTCATGGTTCTCAGGCCCGCGGTGGATTTTAACTTTTTCAATCAACCTAAATGCTGAGGTCTGGAAGAGTACATAATACTGGGACAGGTAGAGAACATCAATCCATCTGTTCCTTCCACTATCTTAGAATTATCTGCATGTCAGCGATATGTAGGCCATTACGTGGGGGATGTTGGTAATTTATGACACCCCCGAAAAGGAAAAAAGGATTTTCATGGTTTCTACTGAAGGGCTATGGCACTGTCTTGGGCTGTCAGCCTGATATGTCTATTGATCGGTAAGGCTAGTAGCCTATGTGAACGTGTTATGTGTCGTTCGGCACCATCTAACAAAGACAATCGTTGTTGATTCATTAGAGGCTTTGCGACATCGAGGTCATGTATCGCCGTTCACAGTTACTGGCGCTTAGCTCTGCACTTCCCCATCCCACTCCCCCGGTATATTTATTTATTTTATTTATTTTATATCTTCGGTAGTGGCGAAGTTAGGGCTCATGGCCCTCTCTTACACTTAACCACGAAATATGGTACCAGTACATAGCTTATGACAATTTCGAAAATACAAAAAACATTATGATGATAATAAATTAATTATGCTAATACTAATATTAGTAAAAAAAAGGCACATGAATAATGATAGTAATAATTATAACAATACAAATAATAATAATAATCACAATGTCACAGACCTTTCTATAATATCCTAGATATAATCCTAGCTCAGTCATACGTCCTATCATCCATCACCATTCACACGGGGCAATCAGCAGTATTCAACAGGTAATCTCGGCATGCGGCCTTAAATTTATTTATTGTTGTGGAATTTCTGATATCGGGAGGAGTTGAATTCCATAGTCGAGACCCAGCTACAACAAAAGAGCGGTTAAACATGGATGAGTGGTTGATGGGGATGGCGAGGGAAAAGCCAGATCGAGTGCTTCGATTATGATATGAGGACAAGTAACTAAATTTTGATGACGTGTACGTGGGGGTGTTTTCATGCAGAAATCGATAGATGGATGTCAACAAGTGAAATTTACGGCGTTCATCAGGTTTAAGCCATGAAAGAGCACGGCAGCTCTGCAGAAGCGTAAACCATTTGCCACGCTGAGCATGTCTGGGTCTAATTGTGAGAACCTACTGTCATGCGCGTCAATGTTTTCAGACAGGGAAGTTTTCATCACGATCGCCGCACCACTCTACACCCCGCTCCTACCGCTAAGTATTAAAGTTCAAGTGCATAGCTCGCGCCGGTATCTGTGCTTGGGTGTAGGAGTTGTCCGATAACCTGTGTCACTGTTATGTCTGTACCAGTATGTATATTTGTAATCAAGGTAGGATTTGGGTAGGAGTGACCGTGGCCTCGCGTTAGGTACCATCCCAGCATTTCCATGGAGTAGAAGTGGGGAAACGAGGGAATATCATTTTTAGGATTTCTGAGGTAGGAATCGAACCCGCCTCTTCTCAGTTTGGCCTTACGAGGCTGAGAGTACCCCGTTCCAGCCCTCAGGCCAGAATTAAATTCCTTGGCAGAGCCGGGAATCGAACCCGGGCCTCTGCAGTGAAGGGCATAAGACCTCGCTGTTCCGCCCCCTAAAACAACAATACGCATCTTCATCCTCTGCAGCGACTGCTAAGAATGCTACCCACTACGCAACGAAGCGGAAAAGTTACAAAGAAAGAGCAGTATAACGGCTGGCTGTGATCAAAACCCATCCTTCAGAGAACACGTTCACCACATTGAAACGCCAAGGCTAATCGAATAAGGAGCAATTTGCAGACAGCCGAGTCTAAGATGATGGCATTGTTATATGTTTAAGCCATTGAGAGAGTTGAAACTCGCATCAATTCAACGGTGGCGAGGCGCGAATTTCATCACCGACAATCTATTGAACTCATTCAATTAATGCATTCCTCCACATATAGCAGACGTGAGCAATAAACATAAGATGAAACACCCAGCTGTTCTCCATAGTGATGTGAATCAAAACCAATGCTGCCAACTTTAGCGACAAGTCGCTCGATCTTGTGCTTTTTGGGGAAAATTATTATAAATTTAGTTCTGTTTAAATAGCGACCTGCAACTAATTATGCACAGAGGTAGGCCTATATGATATATGTACGTTATATGGAATGACAGAGGAAAATGTCCTTTACCGCACCTCTGAACGACCTTTCAGAATAGACAATGGTGTGCCTGTCAATCGGATGAATACGGAAGAGTGATGGCGATAGTTGAACGCTGCTAGTATTTGAAGCTGTTAATAGCCTGAATCAGTCTATAGAAATGTAACCCTTTTGAGGTCGACATTCCACGTTATGGTATGTCAATCAATATGCCAAACTGTTCCATTTAATTTCCTCTGAATATGTGTCAAGCAGGTTTTGATAAAAGGTACACAAACACAGACAAATATTTTGAAATGTAAGAGATATTAATTTCCGTGGTGTTCTGCCTTCTCTTTGGCAGTGTGTGAATCTATCACTATCAGTATTACCAATCGTTCAGCAAGTAAAATACACCCTTCAAAAACAGTTTGCATCACATATGACTTATATTGAATATTGTTGACATTAAGCGCAAAAGATAGACCTGCTTTAACAATATAGAATACAATTGTACTAATTTCAATTCAACAACAAAAAGACAACATTTCTCTGTAGCAGTTATTCAAATGAATTTGGAGAACGTTAATACTAGGTAGCACGTCCGTTTGCACGGATACATGCTACCATCAGACTCCACAAAAAATCGTCAAGCCAGTCTTAGTCCTGTTTGGCCCGTGCATGCCTGGCGATATTGTGTAAATCTTGCAGTTTCTGTGGTTGGTTGGTGTGTTGCCCATAGAAAGCTCGTTTAAATTTACCCCAGACATGTTCAAAGAAGTTCATATCTAGGAAGGAGGCAGTACTCTCCAGCTGAGAGAATGGCGTGAAATACTGCCGTCTATTTGAGTGCTACTGTGGGTATGTTTATAACCAACTGAAGGATCGGCTTTCCAAGGAATAGTCAAGATAGCAACACACTGACAATACTTCCAGGGAATGCAAAACTTCATTATGATCAGTGTATTTTTTCTAAGTTACAAATTTGACAGATTGTCCAAAAGAACTATGTAAGTTTGATATCTTATCATATCATTAGAAACGGATATATCAATAGACAGTCCTTTTAAATATATTGCTTATTTGCATATCGTATAGTTCTGTACAATGATGCATATGAGGTGAAAAGTAGATCTCTCGATTATAGGCAGGTAGGATAGCCAATTACACAAATACTGTCATTTTATAGTGTATAACTTCCGGGTTATGTCCGAAGGAAATTCATTCTTTGCCATTCTACTAGCATCTGATGCTATGGAGTAGCCTACTTTGTGGGCAACGACTGAAGCTCTGTGGTTCTTCTCGGCGATGATTACGCATCATACAAGCTTGTCAGGTTCCGACAAACCTGCAGCAATGTCCATTTCGAGAATACAGTTCTCTCGTAATAAATGTAGGGGACAATAAACAGGAATTCATATACTGAGGCCATTTCTTCACAGTAACTTTCCATGTCAGGAACATGGCCGACTAGGACAAGCATGCTCAACACAAAGAAACATTCAGCTTATGTGGCCAACCCAAACTTCACAATGATGTGGAATGATTATTCCGAGTGACTCACATTACTTTCTGACGATCGGTATTGGCTGCTAGAAACGGTGGCTACGGTACTTTAGAGGAAATACTCAACGTTTCATCATAAGTTCATCCTGAGTTGCAATTCACACAACGGATTTTGGCCGGTCAGCTCCGGTAGCGCAGACGTACAGAGAGCAGTGTGTGAGGCTCAGGCATCTGCAACTGATACGTGAGTTGTTTTCCATACAACTAACAACCGCGCAACCGGAGCTGACCGGCCCAAAATCGTGGCATGATGTGTAATTGTGATCATTTTCTTGCATTAGTGCTAGAAGTTACGATTGTGGTTTTAGATCAAAGCAGTATTTTTACATTGTCTGATGGCAAAGACTAGAGCAAAATATGGCATTTAACCGATGACTCAGTCTCATTCAGAACAGTGATTATAATGTGGAAGCTGCTGAGGTATGGATAGTGCTGAGTAATGGTATTCGGCCAGTGCCTGTGGATGCTGTGAAAGGTTCTACTTATAAGATCAGTACTGCTGCACTGACTTAGTGGGGAAAACAATGAGAAACTACCTCATTTCTAACCTTGACTAATACAGTACACCTAATGATAACACTGTCTTTAGGTGTTTATGCATTCTGCCCATATAACCTATGGCGGTGCTGTTATAGTACCCCACCAGCTTCCGGCCTGACTACTAACAAAGAAACAACGAAGGAAGAGTACGTGACCGTTAATCTCGCGATCATGAGCCACGTGGAATCCGAACCACAGGACGTGATATTCTACTTCGAAAATCTCATATGCATTAACCGGGAATCGAACCCCGTCCGCCTTGGTGAGAGGCAAGCACTATCACACCCCTAACAAGGAAACAAAGAAACAACGAAACAAACGAACAAACAAACGAACAAACAAACAAGCAAACAAAGAACAAACTTTTTTTTTTCGCTATCGATTTACCCTCCAGGGTTGGCTTTCCCCACGGACTAAGCGAGGGATCGCACCTCTACCGCCACTGAGGGCATTGTCCTGGAGCTTGAGACTCTGAGTCAGGGATACAACTGGGGTGTGTGACCAGCACTACTCCAGGCGGCCTCACCTGCAAGGCGAACAGGGGGCCTGATGAAGGGATGGGAAGAGTGGGACGGTTAGGCAAGGAAGTGGGAAGGAGGCGGCCGTGGCCTTACAGTAGGAACCATCCCGGCATTTGCCCGAAGACGAAGTGGGAAACCACGGGAAACCACTTCGAGGATGGCTGAGGTGGGAATCGAACTCCCTCTACTCATTTGGGCCACCCGAGGCTGAGTAGACCCCGTTCCAGTCCACATACCACTTTTCAAATTTCGTGGCAGAGCCGGGAATCGAACCCAGGACCTCCGGGACGGCAGCTAACTATGCTGACCGCTACGCTACGGAAGCGACAAACAAACATAGAACAACAAAAAAAGAAATGATTCAGAAATGAGAGAGTTTTTACTCAATTGGTCAGGTGCTGTATATACAAAACATAATTTTGTAAGAATTTCTAAATAAGAATCTGTGCTGTTTACGAATCCTAGCTAAAGGACTAAATGTATTCGCACTCGAGATTCTTGTACTTTAAATATTTAACACATCCCTGCGTCATAAGCGCTGTCTGACACAACTGGTGTACGTAACCATGTAAATGATAGGAGTCGTATTCCTGTACCGCCCATACCCAACAGCTGACTGGCATGACCTGCTCTATGAAATGTTGCTTGGCGCGTTATCTCTGAGCCACTCCCCATCTAGTGCAATATGGATTCCCAGGAACATTAGACGCAGTATCAAAACATTAGCAGTATTTGCTGACAAAAGAGTATATTTACAATTGAGGTAAGATTTGGGTCGGAAGATGCCGTCGCCTTTAGTTAGGTATCGTCCCGGCATTTGCCTGGAGCAGAAATAGGAAACCGCGGAAAACCACTTCCAGGATGGCTGTGGTAGAAATCGTAACCCACCACTTCTCAGTTTTGCCTCACGAGGCTGAGTGTACCCCGTTCCAGCCCTCAGATCAGAATTACATTTCTGGGCAGAATTGGGAATCGAACCCGGGCCTCCGTGGAGACAGACAAGAATGCTAGTCGCTACGCAACGAAGCGGGCAATCGCACCAAGTAAACTACCCTCGCAGGCGCGGTTCCAGGCCTTGCGGGGCCCTGTGCGGTATGATAAGGTGGGGTCCACAACAATAAGAAATGAAAATATCAAAACAAATGGAAAATAGTTTTGTAATAATAATAAAATAAAGAATAGTTACAATATTTTGAATACAATACAGTACATTATTTTAATAATATTAAAGAATCCTTTAAGTCCCCTTGAAGAAGAATATGTAAACTATGAAATACCGGTATTGAAATATTACTTTGCCACTTTTTTCCCAACTGAAGTCTTCCATCATTTCACTGAAATCTAAATTTGCTAACCGGTCACGGGAGGTCATAGGTGCACTGAAAATAGAATATGATTTATAAATTAGTTCGAAAAGTATAATTAAATAATCAGTTAAATTTAAAACATTCCATGGCGCGGGGCCTCCTGGACCGCGAGGCCCTAGGCGGTCGCCATCCTCTAGATACGCCCCTGCTACCCTGTACTTAGCGGAAGGTAGGCCTATAATTTATTGTTTATTGCATTTAGTTTCCTTACTTAAAGTGCTTTTTACTTTGTTTCTGGGGTAGATGACCTCGTAGTTCCGCCACTTGAAACTTCCATAACTAATTAACTAACTTACTTTGTTTCCCAGTTTTTCACGCAAATTTGAGGTGTTTCTTCAAGACTACAGCCACTATATTCTCAAATTATATCAATCGTGCTAAGATGAAAATGATTTTACGAAGACAAAGACGAGGTGCATATACAAATATTTAAAAGCACCGGGTGAACGTTAAATGCAAAGCATACTCATCGATTTGCCAAAATTCCTCAGTGACATACGGATTATTCTAAGTCGAAGTATATTTTTAATTCGTACTAAGGTAAGTCATTTAGTAGACAATATTAAAATTACTATTCGCTGGCTAGTAATATTCAGCTTTCACTTTTCGTACTACTGGTAATCAGGCAAGCGTGAAACAGAACTTTGTGTTTGCGTCTACCTTCTTTTCAATATCTATCTCAAGTATTCGTCAGACCTCCTCGTGGAGTAATGAATAGCATTATTAGCTGTCACCCCTGAGGTCCGGGATAGATTCCTGGCTATGCCAAGGCATTTTATTCTGGTCTGAGGGCTGGAACAAGGTGCACTCAAACTCGCGAGGCAGAACTAAGAAGAGTAGGTCCGAATCTCACCTCAGCCATTCTAGAATTGGTTTCTGAACCCAGATCTAAGGGTTGCCAACCAAGAATGATAGTCACTACGCTACGAGATAAACCCCCTCCCGTGACATCACAGCCATGTAGGGCCTTGCCCAACCATTTATCCTGCAGCCCATAGGATCCCCTCGGCCGTTAATCTCGGTTTCCCTGACCGTGGTACTTCTTCACTGTCAGACAGCTACTGAATTATCCTCACGAGGCTGGGTGCACCCCGTTCCAGCCCTCACATCAGTTTCTAAAATCACTGATGGAGCCGGAAATCGAATCCGGGGCCTCCAGGAAAGAGACATGCGTGCTATCCCAACACCACGTGGCCAGCTACGCCATGAGGTAAACTGAAGAATAATTCAATTAGATTGAAAAGAAAATTTAGCCAATCACACCGGCCTGCTTAGCAGTAGTTATAAAATTTAAGGCTGAATATTAACAGGAGTAATTTTCAGATTATCTGCTAGTTGACGCATATGAGCACTAATTAAAATAATATTCTGTTTTGGAATATCCCGCATGTCATTGGGAAGGCCATACATGCACACACACACACACACACACACACACACTTATTCGCTTCCAATTGATCTCTTAAACCACTTCTTCCATTATTTTTTTTCAAAAGTGTGAAAAATAGGCTAAAATGTAGAATTAATAACAGTTTCCAATAAAAATGCATAATGTTCTTTAAACTCGCAAGTCCTATATTCATAATAGATAAAAGAAAATTTTCTCCTTTGAACTTCAAAAATGAAATGAGTATTAATTTCAACTTAAACACTTAATATAAAGAGAAAAGCTAACTAATTTTGAGAGTCAGGCCGGTGTTTCGTGGCGCTTTGCCGTCGTGGTCGGTGAGATTGTTGGGGAATGAAATCCGATTTGTGTGTCTCTACTTATAGTCGACCTTTGACGTAATACTAATCAAGGAAAGGAAGGAAGCTTGTAGTTTTACGTGACCGTTAATCGTGCGATCATGAGCCACGGGACCTCATTTTACGTGGAATCCGAACCACAGGACATGGCATTTCACGTCGAAAATGGAATACTAATCAGTTTAACTTGCAATTTATAGGTTACATTTATTCTGGAGTATTTTACATAGCATGCTGCGCTTATATTTACTGTGTGACTGCATTACACAAAGTCTTCTGAAAAAGTGCTCTCCGCTTGCTTGAAATTCTCGTTCTTTTTTTTTTTTTTTTTTTCAACTGATTTACATTCTGCACGTACCCAGCATACACTGTGAGTAACAAATGAGGGTGAGTGGCCCGCAAGTGGGTCGCACATTCTCCAGGGTGACAGCTGAGGAATCCCAACCTCTCTACCAAATTGTACGCCAAGGGAATTCTATAAAACTTCACATTTACCCCAATAGTACAGTGAGCTAATACAAATAATTTCAGCTTATTAGCTAACCCGTTATTTCTTCAAATGACACTCAATACCACTGTTTGAAAAATGTCACGCAAATTTTTAGAAATTCTCTACTCGTTGTTCATTCTGAATTACACCATTCTAACAGCATTAATTAAGGGTACAGAACTTTATTTTATGGGTCTCCGATTTTCGCACCCTTCTACCAGGTCTTAATTAAGTTATTCTATGCAACAATTATTTATTACATACATAATTACGGTATGATTCTTAATGTTATTGTTTTAAATTTAATTTTTGTATATTTTTATTTTTTTCGCTCATAGTTTTTAATTTCATCTCTATTTGTGAATTTTTGAACCTTCGATTTTTTTAATTTTAACATTTTTATTTTGACATGTAGATTTTTAATTTACTTTTATTTTTATTTTACTCGGAAAGTTATAAGTAAAAACAACACTAAAATAGCACTTGAATTTCACACTGTAAAACTTTCTTGCTTTGTTTTTTCCCTGGCGGGCCGTCAAAAATATTTATATATCCTGATTCGCGCAAACTGCAACCAAAAATGAAAATGAAAATCCACAACCTGCTTCCAGTCTCCGACCGGGTCAGGAATGGAATAAATGAAGCCCCCATCTAGCGGCGAGGATATGAACAATGCCGGCTGCCGAGGCCTGACGCACTCCTCTGGGACAATTATTAAATGAATGACAGATGAAATGAAATGATAGTGGAGAGTGTTGCTGAATGAAATTTTGACAGGGTAAACCGGAGTACCCGGAGAAAAACCTGTCTGCCTCCGTTTTGTCCAGCACAGATCTCACATTGAGTGACCGGGATTTGAACCACGGACCCAGCGGTGAGAGGCCGGCGTGCTGCCGCCTAAGCCACGGAGGCTCCAAAAATACTCTAGCCAATATTTGACTCACTAAAATAAACGAAGGAATGAATGAAAGACAGAAAGAAAAAGAAGGGGATAAGAAAGAAAGAAGATCGCTGACGTGACAGTGACCTCACATCATTGGAATTATGACAGTGTAAAAATGTAAAATTGCACTTGAATATACGGACAATCGAATCATTATGTTAAAATGTTTTGTTTGAAAACTGTGCCCTTTTCCACAAAGTCTAGAGACTGCACAAGTTTAAACAGACGCTTGCAAAATGAATACTTTCTTCCAGGCTGCCATGAATCCTTTGTTGCCAGATCCTTGCTCAATTGACTTCAGTACCTTTCACAAGTAAATTTTGCCAGTGAAATTCCTTCACAAATGCCGTCAAGAAATTATAGAGTGACTGTCGGTTGCACGAAATAATGCTTGCTCTATACCTTGGCCTCCATGCAGGGGGACTTTCGTGCTCCTTCTTGTTAGTATCTAACGTGTTAATGAAGTACAGACCGCAAGAAGTAAGACTGTAATTTTAATCATCCCTGCCAGCGATTTTATTACATCGTATTATTGAAAATACACTTCGCTTACTTGGGGACTAATAGCCCTGAATAAGGCCAATCATCAGCAGCATACAACGCGTAGGGATAATGTTATTACCAAAGTTATACAGGCTCCGTCATTCCAGGACAAGTATAAGGAACCGAGATGAAGACAAGCCACTTACAAACTTCCCTTATGAAGCTCTCTGTAATGAACGTGGAGGGGAAAGGAAGATAACATATCTTGTTATAGTGGGTGTTCGAATTTAAATACCGATTTCCGCGAGTGGCTTCGGAAGTCATGACGTCACTTCCTTTGGTACGAGTTTCACTCTCTATGTTGAATATATTGATGTTATGGACTCATTTAGGGGCTGTGTGACAACGTGGTCATGTCACCCTCATGAATGGTTTTGGAATCTGTCTGATAACTTATGTAATTTCTAACGACTGTACGTGTGTATGTTTGTAAATTGAGGATAGGATTGGGAAGGAGGTTGCCATGGCCTTACGTTAGGAATCATCCCAGCATTTGCCTGGAGTAGAAGTGGGGAAACCACGGAAAACCACTTCCAGGATTGGCTGAGGTGGGTATTGAACCCTGTTCTTCTCAGTTTTGACTCACGAGGCTGAGTGTAACCCGTTCCAGCTTCATAGCAGAATTAACATTTCTTGGCTGAGCCGGGAATCGAATCCAAGAACGCTAGCCGCCTAAAATGAACTAATAACAAGACAGTAGCAATAGCAACTTACATGTTATTTTCCTCAACTACACTGTTGACCAAATCTTACCAACCATCTCTCTCATCTTCCCCTAATGCCTTCAATGTTTGCTACATAATGAACGAGGTATACTCTGTGCACTGATGACAGTGGAACCCAGTTATTGAATGTTAATGGATTGTATCAATCGTAAATTAGGGTCATCAGTTTGTAACAACCGATGCATGAAGATACTGCATTCTGTATGGGAAGCGATGTGCAAATTGCTGGAAATAATGTTTCCTTGCTCCGAAACAACGGAAATAGCCCTGTCATATTAGGGATCAACCTCGGAATGAGAGATAACAAGCTATACACTCGTATAGACCTTCATTTTGGTGTTCTAAACGTTGTCTCAAAAGTCTCATAAAATCTCGTGTCTGCGCCGTAAGTTATTCAAGGTCAAAGATCACAAAAGTAAGTTTTTCGCGGTTATCTCGGTTTCTATAGCTCCAATGATGTTAACACTTATTATAAAAATTGTAGAGCATACAATTTACGACACGTTTTTTTTTTTTTATCATACGCCCAACCGTTCTGGAGATACAGGGCAGAGAGCCCGCAGCGCTCATCCATACTCACTGCAAATCAAGGTCAACAGTGAATCTCAGTGAATAATATCTTGTATAAAGTTATTAAATCATTGAAATATCATTCACAATAAATAATTTGTATTATTTATTATTCAATAGCCGGCCCCGTGGTGTTGGTGTAGCGTGCCTGACACTCACACGGAGGCCCTGGGTTCGATTCCCAGCTCCGTCAGGGATTTTAGAAACTGACCTGATGGCTGGAACGGGGTGCACACAGCCTCGTGAGGACAATTGAGTAGCTGTCTGACAGTGAGGCAGCGCCCCGATCACGAAAACCAAGATTAACGGCCGACGGGACACGATGCGCTGATCAAGCGTCACCCCAATATCTGCAGGTCAAATGGCTGGGCAGCGGTCGCTTGATAGGCCCGAATTGAAATGAAGTGAAAATATATAAATCTTTTTTTAGTTCCTTTTGGGCCGGCTGTGGACCACGTGGTTCTTATCTCTGGCAGCTTTCCTCTTAGCCCAGTATTCCTTCATTCTGGCAGTGTGAATGTCCTTCCGCTCCTGAGTCCATTTCACACCTACTCCTGGACGCACTGCTTTTGCTGTTAGTGTCTGGAGAGAGTCTGATGTTCTGACTAAAGTCCTGTATTTATTCCTGTCATAGATGTTACTGGGGTCAATATCTAATTGTTCAAGGTCTTTTGTGACTAGTTTCGACCACTTGGCGTTAGTTGCTTTCCCTCTAGAGACAGTGTTGAAAATTCTGGAGGTGAGCCTCTGATTATCCATTCTCACAATATGACCATAGAAGATCAGCCTCCTCTTCCTCATAGCTGTTGTAATGCTCTCCACTTGTTCATAGAGTTCATTGTTGTGCCTGATTCTATACTTGCCTTCCTCTTTAATAGGGCCCATGATTTTTCGTAGAATCTTCCGGTCCTTCAGCTCCAATTTCCGGAGTTGTCCTTTTCTGACCATATTTAGGCATTCTGAGGCATATAGTACTGATGGTCTCACTACAGTACTGTAGTGTCTGAGTTTGAAATTCATTGAGAGGGATTTGGATTTGTACATATTCTTGCGTAGGTGGTAGGCTCTCTCCAGTTTGATGCATCTGTCGTTCATGGCCAGGTCTTCATTGATGTTTGGGGTTATCCATTCTCCTAGGTATTTGAAGGAGTTAGTCCTTTGTACTACTTTGTCCCCCAGTGGGATTGACTCGGGCGCATCTCTGATGTTGCTGATAAACTGTGTTTTGTTGATGGCGATCTTTAAGCCTACTTTAGCTGCTATATAGTTCAAAGAGGATAGTTGATGGTTAGCTTCCTCCACACTGGACGCTAGGAGTGCAAGGTCGTCTGCAAAGGCTAAACAGGGGACTGTTAACTTGTCTTTCTTGTAGAGAATAGAAAAACAAATCGATGAAAACCTATCTGATGATCAATTTTGTTTTAGGAAAGGAGTAGGAACAAGAGAAGCAATCTTAGCATTGAGGCAAGTGATAGAGAAGCAGATGAAGAAAGGCAAACCTACCTTCTTAGCGTTCGTCGACCTTGAAAAGGCGTTTGACAATGTGAACTGGAATGTTCTATTCAGCATTCTTCATCAAACAGGTATCAACTTTAGAGACAGAAGACTCATCTACAATATCTATAAGCAAGAAGTTGGAATAGTTTGTTGTGGTAGCAAGGAAGAAACAGCACACATCAGAAAGGGTGTACGGCAGGGTTGTTCCCTTTCCCCATACCTATTCAATACATATGTACAAAAGGCGATCGACCAAGTAAGAGAAACATTTGCCACAGGAGTGAATATTCATGGAGAAAAAGTTGACATGATAAGGTTTGCTGATGACATAGCGCTAATTGCAGAAAGTGAAGAAGACTTACAAACGATCCTGAGCAAGATGGACAAAATAATGGAGGAAGAATTTAACATGAGAATAAATACAAATAAAACAAAAATTTTGGTCTGCAGTAGACATGGCGAAAACCAGACATCAATAGAGTTAAGAAATGAAAAGATACAAGAAGTTAATGAGTTTAATTATCTGGGAAGTAAAATAACGAATGATGGAAGAAGCAGCAGAGAGATATTAAGTAGGATTGCCCAAGCCAAGAACGCTTTCTATAAAAAGAAGAACCTATTTACTGCAAGGAACATAAGTCTTGATGTGAGGAAACAAATGTTGAAGACCTATGTATGGAGCGTCGCGCTATATGGCAGCGAATCTTGGACAATCGGAGAGAGAGAGAGGAAAAGACTACTAGCATTTGAAACCTGGTGCTATAGAAGGATTATGAAAATCAGTTGGAAAGAAATGGTCACAAATGAGGAAGTCTTTAGAAGAGTGGGAGAGAGAAGATGCTTCCTTAAATATTTAAAAAGAAGAAGGAATCACCTCGTGGGCCACATACTGCGACACAATGGACTGATTAAGCTGATAATCGAGGGAACAGTAGACGGCAAGAATTGTAGAGGAAGACCCAGACTGGAGTACATGAGTCGAATACTGAAAGATATGGGTTGTGGCTCATACTGTGAACTGAAGAGGAAGACTGAGAGACGGGAAGAATGGCGAGCTGCTGCCAACCAGCCTCACGGCTGTTAACCGCAGAGAGAGATTCTTAATCCAGAATCATCCTTCAGAGTTTTCGTCCACTCACGAATTACTTTTTCTAGTAGGCAATTGAAGAGGATCGGAGAAAAGCCATCCCCTTGTCTAACACCAGTTCTGACCTCGAAGCTCTTGGACAGTTCCCCTCTGAATTTGACTTTGACTGTGGTGTTAGTGAGAGTCGCTTTCACTAGATTCAGGGTCTTTTTATCTAGCCCCAATTCAGCCAGTGTCTCAAAGAGTGACTCTCTATCTACTGAGTCGTAGGCCTTTTTGAAGTCAACGAAAATTGCAACATAAGGTGAGGCACTTAGATTTTTGTACGTGAGAATGGTTTTGAGATTCAGAATCTGTTCGGTGCATGACCTTGACTTTCGAAACCCAGCTTGGTACTCTCCAATGCAGGAATCCAGTTGAACCTCTACTCTTGTGAGCAGTACTTTGGAGAGTATCTTGTATGTCACTGATACCAGGGAAATCCCTCTGTAGTTGTTGAGATATGATTTGTCACCTTTTTTATGTAGTGGGTGAATGATAGCTGAGGTCCAGTCACTAGGTAATTGTTCTGTCAACCAGACGTTAGATATGATGTCATGGATACTCTGTATCGACTCCTCGTCAGCATACTTCCAGAGCTCTGCAATGATCCCATCTTCGCCTGCTGCTTTATTGGACTTTAATTCTGAAATGACTTTCTGGATCTCTTCCTTTGTTGGAGGGAAAGAGTGTGGCTTAGCAACGTTCTTGGGTTCAAAAGGTAGCTTTTCCATGGGTTCCTCCGAGTTAAGAAGGTCGCTGAAATACTCTGCTAAGGCTGTGGTGCACTCCTCATTGTTCAGTTTCAGATCTCCGTCAGCTCCCCGAAGGTGAAGTGTAGGAGCTGAATAGGGTGTTATTTGTGATTTAAAAGCCTGGTAGAAGTCTCTAGTGTTGTTCCGCTGGAAATCCATCTCTGCCTGGTCGATGATATCCTTATTATGCTGCCTCTTGCTTGTTCTGATAATTTTGGCAGTAGTTTTCCGAATTTCTAAGAAATTATCATGATTGTCCACACTTTTATTACGGTTCCATTTCAGCCATGCTTGTTTTCTCTCTTCTATTGCCTTGTCACATGTAGCTGTCCACCACGGATGTTTATTCTTTCTGACTACCGGGATAGTTATTGTCGCCGCATCTACTAGTGCCTTCTGTAGTTGGGGCCAGTCCTTCTTTTCCTTGTTCTTAGCTAGGGTCTTGGTGAAGTCATCACTGTCTCTCAGCTTAGATGGATTGAACCTTGGAATTCGCGACTTGATGCAATGGATTCCTCTGCTTGTTTTAAGAGGGATGAAATTCGTTTTGATCAAAGAAAGATAATGATCCGAGTCAATATTCGCACTTCTCAATACTTTGACATTTAATATTTCCTGGCTGTTCCTTCTACTAATGGCTACATGATCTAGTTGGAATTCCCCAAGCATGGGATTAGGACATCTCCACGTCATAGCTTTTCTAGGAAGGCGTTTGAAAGCTGTAGATTTGAGGACTAAGTTGTAATTTCTGCACAGGTCAATCAGCCTTTCTCCATTCCTGTTGGTCCTCTTGTGTGCTGGATATTCTCCAACTATGGCCTGAAATTTCCATTCTCTACCAATCTGAGCATTGAAGTCCCCCATTAAAATAGTTACATGGTGCTTTGGAATCCGGTCCATTGTCTCTTCGAGTACCCTCCAGAAGTTTAATTATTTGAAGAACAAAAGTATTAATTTTCTTCTTCTTCTTCACCGTAGTCATCTTCCGGGCATGTGAAAATGTCACTTTCATTGTCATCATCTTCGTTGTCCTGAATCGTTGTTTCCAGCCCTTCCAGAATTTCCGGGTCAAATGCACTCTCTTCCTCAGAGTCTCTTCGTGATGAAACAGCATCGAGGCAACCTTGTCCATTACACTGGCCACAAGCTGAAGTGCATTGCAACCTGATTTTCTGCACCCACAGTGTACACCACATCCATTCTTACAATTACAAAATAGTGTATTAAGTAACTCCTTAGGAACTGGTGGTAATGTTGTTGTTTTTGGCTCCAGGAGTTCATTTTGCAGCACCCAACCCCATTCCTGAGGTTCTAAATCATGCCCTAACCATTTTTAACCTACTTTCGATTTTTGCAAAAAATGAAAGTAGACTTATAAGATCAACACAGGGCGAAAAAAAGTGTGTCTGTCTGTGTGTGTGTATGTGTGTGTGTGTGAATCTGTGTGTGTTAGTGTGTGTACTCTGAATGCCTGTCCCCCCTATCAATTCGAACACGGTGAACGCGAATTGAACGAAATTTGGTACAGAGGTAGCACTAGCAAAGGGCACCTCAGTGTCATGTTTTATATCGCCGCCATCTTGACGGAAACGTAATGGTGGCCACACAAATGTTCAAAGCTTAAATCAAATTACGATTAACCTAATCATCCGATCTCTACCAAATTTTTCAACATACCTTAATGGAGGGAGCATCCTTTGACCAAACGAATAGGTCATTAGCGTAATATTTTGCGGATGGCGGCCATCTTTGTGTGAAAATCGATTCCCCCTATCAATACGAACACGGTGAAACCGAATGGAACGAAATTTGGTACAGAGGTAGCACTAGCAAAGGGCACTTCAGTATCATGTTTTATATCACCGCCATCTTGACGGAAACGTAATCGAGGCCACCCAAATGTTAAAAGTTAAAATGTAATTACGACCAACCTAATAATCTAGTCTCTACCAAATTTTGCAACAACAATTATTTATGTGGGAAGCATATTCTGAGCAAACTGCAAGATCATCAGCCCAATAGTTTGCAGATGGTGGCCAAGTATGTGTGCAAATTGATTCCCCCTATCAATTCAAACACGGTGAAACCGAATTGAGCGAAATTTGGTACAGAGGTAGCACTAGCAAAGGGTACCTCAGTGTCATGTTTTATATCGCCGCCATCTTGACGAAACGGAATGCTGGCCACCCAAATGTTAAAAGCTTAAATCAAATTACGACCATCCTAATAATTTGATCTCTACCAGATTTTGCAACAACATGCCTTTTTGTGGAAAGCATCTTATGATTGACTACAAGGTCATCAGCCCAATAGTTTGCAAATAGCGGCCATGTATGTGTGCAAATCCATTCCCCATATCAATTCAAACACGGTGGAACCGAATTGAATGACATTTTTTACAGAGGTAGCACTAGCAAAGGGCACCTCATATTCAAATTTAATATCCCTATAGCACGTTGTATTTCAACAAGCTACTACAACCATCATTCAATTATACTCCTTGAAATGGACAAAAAGTTATAACAATACCCATGCATTTAGGAGAAAGTAGGCTATATGTTCTTTACTGAACATCTTGTTGAACCTGGTAATACATACGATTTATATGCTGATGGGCTGCTGTACTTGTCGGTGGAATATTGGATAACTGGACAGGTTTATGAAGCTTTGTAGACTTTATGAACTGAGTATATCGAAGATGATTGATATTGCCCTCAGATTTAGGAGCATTATATATCGCTAGTAAGATGAGTACTCCATTTTCGTATAATTGCTGCACAGGGCAGTTTTCTTGTAGAAAAACTTTAGCCAATCGGTCGAATTGGGCAAGTTTTTGGAGAGATTTCATGAACGTTTTTCCCCGTTTTTAAACGGCGCAGAAGTTGTATCACAGCCACTGAATGCATGTAAAAATAATATATGCTTTTTTAGAAAGGGGATATTTGTCAAAACTTTTTGACGAATAGATTTGTGCTTTGACATTGCCTTTTCCAACCTTTTTAAAGAGCGTCCAATTAAAATAATGAGCAAATCTATGTCTTCTACAAAGATGACGGGGGTCCTCTCATGTTTGGATTCTTCGATAGCCATTTCTATGATAAGTACATCAGCATCTCTTGCTTGTTTTGTTGTAATATTGACACTCTCTAACTTTCAATGAGTGGGGGCGTGGTGGCTCAGCAGTCTAGCTGTATGCATCTCACCAAGGCGGTCCGGGTTCGATTCCCGGTCAATGCATGTGAGATTTTCGAAGTGAAATGCCATGTCCTGTGGTTCGGATTCCACGCAAAAAGGAGGTCCCGTGGCTCATGATCTCAAGATTAACGGTCACGCTAAACTACAAGCTTTAACTTTCAATGAGCATATCAATAAGTTTCTTTTTATTACAACGATTTGACAAAAACTTAACTTGACTAATTAGCACAGTCATTGTTTCGTCGAAACAAACTTCATAAGATTTCGGAAGAGCAGCAGTTCTTCTTAGTTGTTCCATTGCTTTCATGTTTTTAGTGTAGTCTGAGTATCCGTTAAATACAACAACAGTTTTTGAACCATAATGTCTTTGTAAATACTTAACGTATTTATCTAAAACGACGGAAAAGTATCATCTTTACTCCATACGACGCGATGAAAAAGAAATCCACTATCAATGACATAAGTCACATTATTTTCACCAAGTTCGATATCAACAGGTGTCATATTGTCATATAATGTGGCTTTCGTCGTTTTTCTCATGCCATTATTATCAAATAATGATGTCGGATACGGACTTAATTCATATTGACGGTATCCTTCGAGATTACTTTCAAACTGTTGGTTACAGTTATCCTTCGGAAGAGTAACAATGGATCTACAGAGATTTTACAATCGTTAATTTGGACTGATTTGTTAACAATTGAAATCGGTAAAACTTATCGGCGCGTTTGAACTTGATCTCATTCAAGTTCAAGACAGTTATTTTCACCATAGATTGTAATCCGATTTCATGGGTCTTGTAACAATTAATTTGGTAATTTCCAATGATTCCAGAAGTTAAGGATACCATTTGATTTGTTTTTGGAAAGGGATCATGAGGTGTAAGCCATTCAACTAGTTTACTTACATCATTGTTATCTCTTTTTACTCTTGGATCTCTTGCATCAACGTGTTGTGCAACATAACCCCGTTCCAGCCGTCACGTCAGTTTCTAAAATCACTGACGAAGCCGGGAATCGAACCCGGGGCCTTCGGGTGAGAGGCAGGCACGCTACTCCAACACCACGGGGCCGGCTATTAACTAATAAATAATACAAATTATTTATGGTGAATGATACTTCAATGATTTAATAACTTTATACAAGATATTATTCACTGAGATTCACGGTTGACCATGCATAGCAGTGAGTATGGCTGAGCGCTATGGGCTCTCTGACCTCTATCTCAAAAACGGTTGGGCGTATGAAAAAACAAAACAATAAAACAAACTTGTCGCAAATTGTATGCTCTACGATTTTTATAATAAGTGTTAACATCATCGGAGCTATAGAAATCGAGATAATCGCGAAAAACTTATTTTTGTGACCTTTGACCTTGAATAACTTACGGCGCAGACACGAGATTTTATAAGACTTTTTTTTTTCAGATAACGTTTAGAACACCAAAATTAAGGTGTATACGAGTTTACAGCTTGTTATCTCTCATTCCGAGATTGACCCTGTTTTTTGTTGTTTTTTTCTTCAGTGACGGGGCTAAAATATTTGTTTGACTTGGTGTGCAGCTGTTTGTCTTCCACAAAGGAGGATCGAATCCGATTCTAGGTTTATGCATGTGGGATTTTGAGGTACAATGTTACGTCCAGTGATTGGGATACCACATAACAACGAGGTCCTTTCCTTCCTTCCTCCATTCCTGTCTTCCATCCTCCATTCTTCTTTCTTTTCTCCTTTCTTCCTTCCTCCCTCCTTTTCTTCCTTTCTTCCTTCGTTTCTTCCTTTCCATGTTTCTTCCTTCCTCCTTTCTATTATTCCTTCCTTTCTTCTTTCATTCTCTTTTTCCTTCTTGCGGGGCGTGGTGGCATAGTGACCAAGCTGTTGACCTCTCACCTAGGTGGACTAGGTTCGATTCCCGGTCAATCCACGTGCGATTTTCGGAGAGAAATGCCATGTCCTGTGGTTCGGATTCCACGTAAAAATGAGGTCCCGTGGCTCATGATCTCATGATTCACGGTCATGTGAAACTCCAATCTCTCTTTCTTTCTTTCTTTCTTTCTTTCTTTCTTTCCTTTCTTTCTTTCTCCTTTCATTCCTTTCCTTCCATCCTATCTTCCTCCTTTTCTTCCTTCCATTCTTCCTTCCTTTTTATTTCTGCTTTTCTCCCTTCCCAATAATGCTAGTCTAATCACAATATTATTATTAATAATAATAATAATATTAATGCACACCAGGACCAATATCATGGAATAAAGAACGGAGGAAGATTTCAGTGCCCAGATAAAGAGATTTTGGGAGAAGAAGATATCATCAGTTAAAGACGATCTATCACGTTCCGCAGATAGACATATCGAAGTAAAAATAATAGTGATAATCATCATATATAATATTTCAATACTATAGATCCCTCCTGCGGCGCTCACAGGCGACCGATAGTGACAAATGAGCAATCAAATGAAAGAGAATAGACATTAGCAGTGTCTTATTACACTATAATTTCATAAATATCTATAATCTCTTTAAAAATGACTTTAAAAAATTGTACGAAGTGTGCGATTTGCAAACACCGTTGATGTAGGAAAATACGCTCCATAATTGCTGTTCACTGGCCGCTGTGATGTCTGTTTCATGTCATATTCACAATCTGAGGTCTTTCCTTTATCCTGAAATGTAAATAGTGTTCTATAATCATTTGGTTGAAATAAAAATATAACCTTTCTCCTTAAGTCTTGTACGCAACTTAAGATGAAGTAATAGAAATAAACATATACTTACGTACGCAGCAGACGTCAGTGGAAACGTAGCTGAAGCTCTTCCCCTATCCCCGAAGAAATATAAAATAAAAATAAAATAGAAGAAAGAAAAACGGGGAGATCGCAGTCTTGCTTGGCTTTCGCTGGGCCCAAATTTTAAAAGGCAAACCAGAAAGCAATCCCAAAAGGAAGGGGGAAAGCTAATTAAAATTAAACTACGGTAAAATCCAAAGATGAACAAATTTAAATCAGAGGCCGTGTAGGTCGTATTAACGTCACAAGTACGCTAATAAGACCGACAAACCGAAATATAGCAAAAACCAGACAAAACTCGAAGAAGGTTACTAAAATTAAAATAAGACGTGACGCAAAAGCAGAGATACTTAGGCAAAGATAAAATGTATTTAAATAAGAACCACAATGTACAACGATCCCAGAGATATTAAAAGCAAGAAGAGAAATGACCAACAAATTAAACACAAAATTAATTTACCGCAAGAAAAATACAAATTAGGAAGAAAATCGAAAATATACTAAATTAAATTATATTAAAATGAAATAAAATAAGATAAGTTAAGGTAACGTGTTCAAGGCAAGATGAAACGATGACTAAATGTAAGTATGTCGCAATTAAATAAAAAGACAAAACTCAGAAACGACTACACTCTACGAAGTCAAGATACGTTCTAAAAATTTAGACAAAGCGTGTCAAAAGGGATGAACAAAATAGGAGGGGGGTACAATGGTTCAGAACGGGGTGGAGAGGGGTGAGAGGGAGGGGAGGAATGAGGAAGAAAGACGCGGAGGCACATGCAAGATCTAGTGAGTTACGAGAAAAATAGGAATTTAGACAAAAGGAAAAATTACATTAAATTATCGGCAAAGCCAAAAATATACTTTAAAAATTGAAAGTATGCGTAGGAGATAAGGGCACACAAAGACGACGAAAATATGTGATGCGCAAAATATGGGCATTCACAGACACAAGAATATCACAGGTTAGGTCACCAGCAAATAGCAATAGTGAGACCTCCTTTTGTGAACTCTTTAAGATAAAGAACAAAGCATTACGGGAAGCAAGAAAAATAATCTCCAATCCCGTTATGTTGTTCTACGATAAGATACACTCTGGATGACAGACCCAAAGATGCCCCCTACAAGGTAGGCAAACCCACCGTCAAGCACACCAGAGTAAAGCGAAGACAGCCCAGCCCACATACATGACTTTCAACCCTTAAAGTACAAAAACTACGTTATCAAAATAAATGAAAATAACACTATCATACAAAACAAAAACTTACCAGCAATTACACGCACACAAAGGGCGGAGGGAAAATATCGGGAGGGGGCAAGTGCACGCGACCAAAAGAAAAATAGCACAGAATAAGAGTTTTAAATTGCCGAAATATGAAACAGAACTGCAGTAAAGCAATTACTGATTACGACATACAGACACCTCGCCATGGTTTCACCTTGAACGCGGGCACTTTCCCTAGAATATCGGAATACGTCTAGCCTACTTGGCTGCAAGGAAGAAATGCCTCGAAACAAAGCAAATGACGACGCAAAACAAAGGTAACTGCGTGCTAAAATTTGATTGGGCACGACCCCTTCCAAAATATAAATCACTGGCCAATAAGGGGACAAGATGCAGATATGTCCATATATGGTATTAAGACAGAGGGCTATTAATAGCTTCACAGCCAAGGTTTCACAAAGGCGTGCATTGATCACGTCAGATAAAAATGGCACAAAGGAGTAACTTATATATCTCATAAAAATGGCTCAAAATTCCCCCACTTCCTTGGGAAAAAAAAATGTTTACAAAAATACAAACACAAAACATTTTTTTTTTGTATATATGGTATAAGATGCACTCTTGTTTCATTCATAAAATGGCTCGCAAGGAGAGAGTCTCATATCACACAAACACACGGAGTAGCTCACATTAGAGTTCCAAACTCATTGCCTTTCACAGAGGCTTGGTATAGCACAAGTCCATCTCTTTGAATTATACATCAAACGCACAAGCAGTTAAGTGAGTGAGGGGAATTTTGGCTAAGTAAACCTAGAAAAATGAAATTTAGGTGCAAAAACACAACGAATACAAAATCCGCTGCCTAAAATGCCAGCGAAGCAGTGCCCCATGAGAGAAGGTGGTACCGACCTTATCACACAAAACACTCAATTCACTAAACACGTTGGCAGCAAACTTTGACTAGGGAGAAAAAAAAATTAACATATAAGTTATGAGTTATCTCACAAGGAATAACATTTTTCTGTTTTTGAAATTTCCGAAGAATAACGAGAAGTTGTAATCCAAAGGCCTGAAGATGAACAAGGGGGAACCCAGGACCATTGCAGATGACGTCAAGGCTGCAGAGATTTTCCTTCCTCCCAATATTCCTAATATAGAAAAAAATGAGTTACATTGTGGTATAAATGGTTAATAAAACTTAATCTGTGGAGCACCCTGTATTTCCAATGGAATGTTCTGTCGTCACAACCATTGATAAAATGATATTACACTACTTGGATGCGGTGTGGGGTAAGGGAGAGAGAAAGAAAACAGCGCGCGATAACACTCGCGGACGGTTAAGAGATACTGAAAACAATCATGGACACACTAAACTAAATAAACAGGCAGGGATCCTGTAAAAACATCAACACTGGGATCGCCGCGTCAAAACACTGAAAGAAATACATACTCTAGATAAACAAATAATTACACAGACACCACATCATTCATGGTATTTCTTAAGATTTGCTACATGAGAAACAGAAATTAGTTGAGGATCGTCATTAGAAATCATTTCCACAGTCACGTTGTTCAGGAATCTGGTTATGGTCCTTGGTTCGGACCACCGCAAACACAGTTTACTGGAGATGCCGGAAGCTGCATTACTAATAGGGTGTAGTCGTACCAAAACTCTATTTCATATCTGAAAATGAACAGGTTTTCTACGTTGGTTGTACCGTGCCGAGACCTTCTGTCTCGCCCGCTTAAGGCTAGCGACGGCGGAATCCCATTTCTCTTGAGTAGAGATGGTTCGAGACGGGATAGACAAATACTCGATATTCCAACGGAGCATCAGGGGATCAACAAGTTTACGGCCTATAAACAATTCCGCAGGTGTGGTTTGAATAGACGAATGAAACGAGGTATTAAAACCTAAGGTAAAATAATGCAAGTTAACATCCCAATTGGATTGTTCCACATTATGGAAGGCGGTTAGACAAGCTTTCAGATTACGATGAAATCTCTCTACCTGATTGCCTTGTGGTCTGAATGGCGCCAATAACACTTGATTAATGCCCCAACTGAAGGTCATAGATTTGAAAGTTTTGGACTTGAAGATGGTAGCATTATCGGTAACAAGGAACTTGGGCGGGCCAAATATAGCAAAAATATGCTTACATAATAAATGGACCGTCCCTTTTGCAGAAATGTTCTTAACAGGAAAGAGCCAGACAAACTTAGAAAAACCGTCGATCACTGTCAAAATCGCCTGATGACCAGACCTAGAACGTGTCATAGGACCGAATATGTCAATAAATAACCGTTCTCCAGGACGAGTAACAACATGAGCACTATGCAAACCTATCTGCGTATTTTGCGCTGGTTTAGAGCGTTGACAGGTGTGACATTTTTTTACAAAATAAAACACGTCTGGTTTGATCGTAGGCCAATAGAATTCAGAGTCAATTTTGCGTAAAGTACGGTACATTCCAACGTGTAAGCCTATAGCCGAAGAATGATAGTATGTTAAGAGCATATTACGAACATTCTCAGGGGCGAAAATTCTGAAGGAGTTTGAACCAGGGAGGAGACGGCCAATTACATCATTACGGACACAAAATTCACTCACAGTGGGGTCCTTGTTGGTAATTTTCTCACGGAGTTCACGACAATAAAGATCATCTGCCTGAAACTTACGTATATCTACGAAGGACCATGGACTAAACTGTAATAAAAACACATTTTCAGGCATTTCCTGAGGTGAAGTTTCGACAGAAGGAGGAACAATCTGACTAGGAGCGGAAATAGTGGAATCCTCGAACATGCGCGAGAGACAATCAGCCACAGAGTTTTCACTGCCTTTCACGTGTACAATGTCGAACTTGAACGACGATAGTCTCAAAATCCACCGATTGATACGACCAAGTTTCTTTACATGTGACATGCTCCATTTCAGAGCTTCATTATCGGTGTAGACAGTGAAATGGCGATGTTCTAGGAAACTCCTGAATTTCTCGCAGCCAAAGACAACAGCAAGGGACTCTTTTTCAAAGATGGAATAGCGACGTTCATGTTCATTAAGCATGCGACTAGCAAAAGCTACAGGCGCAAACTTCCCGTCCACGTGTTGACTTAAAACGCTTGACACAGCTAGATCACTAGCGTCGCAATGGAGGAAGAACCTAGACTCGAAATCTGGAGCTTGCAACACAGGGGCAGATATAAGACTCTCTTTTAAAGTGTTAAAAGCTTTATCTTGCTCTGGACCCCATATAAATTTAGCGTTCTTCTTTTTGAGGGCATTCAATGGAGCCGAAATATCTGAGAAATGTCTGATAAACCTGGAATAAAACCCAAACATGCCCATGACACGGCGTAGAGCTTTCACAGAGGTAGGCACCGGTAGATTCTTAATACATTCAACTCTATCAGGCATGACGCTAATACCGTTAGTCGACAGAACATGTCCTAAAAACTTGATCTGCGTGCGGGCCAAAGAGGCCTTTTCGGGATTGATAGTGAGTCCCGCTTTTCTGAGGCGAGAGAAAACTTCACGGAGATGAGTTACGTGCTCCTCGAAAGATTTGCTATAAACAACAAGGTCATCTAAATAATTGAAGACAAACTTAAATTTCAAGTCACCTAATAGATCATCTAACACACGACTAAGAATTTGTGCTCCGACAGCGATACCCATAGGTAATCTATTGAAGTTGAATAACCCAAAAGGTGTGGAAAAGGCGGTAAAATCACGGCTCTCGGCGTCCAACGGAATTTGATGATATGAGGAATTGAGATCAATAATAGAATAATAGTTAGCTCCATGAAAATGCTGAAAAGCGCTGTCGAGTGTAGGTAACGGAAAATTGTCAAAAACAACCTTCTTATTCAGCTTCCTGTAGTCGACAACTAATCTATATTCGCCGTCTTTCTTGGGAATCAGAAAAGCTGGAGAACCATACGCCGACTTGGAAGGAACGACTACTCCTTTATCTTGTAGCTCTTTGACATATTTTCTCATAGCCAACAGCTTTGGAGGTGAACATGCAAATGGCGGGGATCGAACCGGGACATTGTCTGTGAGATCGATATGACATTCGTGACCTACCGCTGAACCTAATTTATCTGTGAGGACATCCGAGAATTCGTTCACCAAATCACCCAGCACATCAAGCTCTTCCGAAAATAACGACAGAGGCAGCTGGACAGAATGCACTGTGGACACTTCACTAACACAAGAGGTGCATTCTTCGAACGGGAATTGTTTGTTGGAATGAAACAGAAAGCTAAATGAATTACTCGCAAAATCTAATTGTAAACCTGTTTTCCGCATGAAATCTGTCCCTAAAAGGACTTGGGTGGATAAATTATCAACTACGTGGAACTGGTGATCCCATGAAAAACCATGGATCTTGAGATGACATAAAACAGTACCGGTAACGTTGATAGTAGATGAACCAGCTGACACGAACTTTCGCTCACGTCCATCCTCGTGAGGACAGATGCGCAGCGCTGGAATTTGTTCCGCCACAGAGCGAAGGATAAAGCTCTCCGAGGCTCCAGAATCCAAAATGGCTTGAGTTGTGATATGATGAAAAGATAATGTGACCCAAGGTTGCGATACAGAAGCAAAACAAAGATAAGGATCGCGATACCTGCTTTTAGGGCTGCCCGACGGGTCGAACTCAGGACAGAACTTCAACAGTTTTCCTGGTTGAAATTACAATTTGGACAGGTCAATTTAGTCACATCTGACATCCCACAACCGTAGCAGAACTTACGGGATCTAGCGGCACATTCACGGAAGTTATGACCGTGATTGTTGCAATTCCAACATAAGATATTTGCGGAGACTCGTTTGGTATCTGGAGGATTATTGTGGACACGGGAGGTAGAATGCGTTTGGCTGGCAGCGTGACTATCACTTTGGACGAGATTTATGGGAGGACGAGAGGGGAGATTAAAAGAGACAGTCTTGTTTGAGATAACGGGATGGGCCACAGAAGTAAACGCATGCTGTGTGCTAGTCGCACAAGCTAGTTCAGGAAACATGACTTCGTGGGAAATAGGGGGTGGAACATAACTCAAACTCGACCGAGAATTGTTCTCATATTCGCGTCCATGTAGAATTATGTCCTCAATACAGCGTACCGAAATGCGACGTATGAAGTACTTATATATAGGATTTAAATTCCTATAAATAATTTCGAAAAGTTCCTGTGGGTGGAATGGCTGAGGCAAATTGGCTGTGAGGAGGCGTACAGCCGTGACATAATCGTCAATCTTCTCGGAGGGGCCTTGAGTTCGAGCGTAGATTTCCTGTTTCAAAGCATACGCGAAATCTTGGGGAGTGAAACGGGCTTTTATGTTGCACACAAATTCGTTCCATGAAGTGTAATGGAATGGTGACACCCTGTACCACTGCAACGCTCTACCAGAAAGTAAAATTGGTAGGCAACGAACTATCTTATCGGGACTTATGTCATGGCACTGACACAGTTCCTCAATCCTCTGAATGAACCAAAAAACTGAAGATGTGTTATTTTCCCCGGAAAAAGTAAGATTCCACTTGCTCACAACGGAAGCGACGTTGTCAGAATGACCAACACTGGTAGGATTAGAAAAGTAGCCACTAGATAACGGGTCAAACATAAGTAAGTCTTTCGGTACACTAAAAAACTGGGGTTCTGGAATAGCCTTACTTGAAGAAATAGGTGCAGTCAACGACTCAAAATTCAAGGACGGTAAACGAACTTCCTGCTTAATAGATTTATCCATGACGAAAATCTAAAAACACAGCACGGTACACACCAACGAGATAAGAAAAAGGACTACAAAGACTACTAATTTTAAACTACTTCAAAAATATAAAAGGTATCTAAACAGTATTACGAGAAGAAATAAATAAGTGCACATCACATTACCGTAAGATGTTGCTTTCCCACGTGGTAATTTACTCACGGGCACCAAGTCGTCATCCTCACACGAAACATACTGTTTGCGGCTGTGTGTTTTTCAAATGTTGATAGACCATAACAGACCTTCCTCTTCTTTCATGAAATTCTCAGTACCTTAAAACTCAGAAAGACAACATTATACTATAGGTACGAAAAGGATGGAAACGTTTCACAATGCAATTCAGCTCGAAGTCTCAGGAACGATCAGCTGGAAAAAAAATTGTTAAATTAGAAAGGTGATTTTGTCTGAAAACCACGCTCTGAAATCCATTTGCACGCAACTTAAGATGAAGTAATAGAAATAAACATATACTTACGTACGCAGCAGACGTCAGTGGAAACGTAGCTGAAGCTCTTCCCCTATCCCCGAAGAAATATAAAATAAAAATAAAATAGAAGAAAGAAAAACGGGGAGATCGCAGTCTTGCTTGGCTTTCGCTGGGCCCAAATTTTAAAAGGCAAACCAGAAAGCAATCCCAAAAGGAAGGGGGAAAGCTAATTAAAATTAAACTACGGTAAAATCCAAAGATGAACAAATTTAAATCAGAGGCCGTGTAGGTCGTATTAACGTCACAAGTACGCTAATAAGACCGACAAACCGAAATATAGCAAAAACCAGACAAAACTCGAAGAAGGTTACTAAAATTAAAATAAGACGTGACGCAAAAGCAGAGATACTTAGGCAAAGATAAAATGTATTTAAATAAGAACCACAATGTACAACGATCCCAGAGATATTAAAAGCAAGAAGAGAAATGACCAACAAATTAAACACAAAATTAATTTACCGCAAGAAAAATACAAATTAGGAAGAAAATCGAAAATATACTAAATTAAATTATATTAAAATGAAATAAAATAAGATAAGTTAAGGTAACGTGTTCAAGGCAAGATGAAACGATGACTAAATGTAAGTATGTCGCAATTAAATAAAAAGACAAAACTCAGAAACGACTACACTCTACGAAGTCAAGATACGTTCTAAAAATTTAGACAAAGCGTGTCAAAAGGGATGAACAAAATAGGAGGGGGGTACAATGGTTCAGAACGGGGTGGAGAGGGGTGAGAGGGAGGGGAGGAATGAGGAAGAAAGACGCGGAGGCACATGCAAGATCTAGTGAGTTACGAGAAAAATAGGAATTTAGACAAAAGGAAAAATTACATTAAATTATCGGCAAAGCCAAAAATATACTTTAAAAATTGAAAGTATGCGTAGGAGATAAGGGCACACAAAGACGACGAAAATATGTGATGCGCAAAATATGGGCATTCACAGACACAAGAATATCACAGGTTAGGTCACCAGCAAATAGCAATAGTGAGACCTCCTTTTGTGAACTCTTTAAGATAAAGAACAAAGCATTACGGGAAGCAAGAAAAATAATCTCCAATCCCGTTATGTTGTTCTACGATAAGATACACTCTGGATGACAGACCCAAAGATGCCCCCTACAAGGTAGGCAAACCCACCGTCAAGCACACCAGAGTAAAGCGAAGACAGCCCAGCCCACATACATGACTTTCAACCCTTAAAGTACAAAAACTACGTTATCAAAATAAATGAAAATAACACTATCATACAAAACAAAAACTTACCAGCAATTACACGCACACAAAGGGCGGAGGGAAAATATCGGGAGGGGGCAAGTACACGCGACCAAAAGAAAAAATAGCACAGAATAAGAGTTTTAAATTGCCGAAATATGAAACAGAACTGCAGTAAAGCAATTACTGATTACGACATACAGACACCTCGCCATGGTTTCACCTTGAACGCGGGCACTTTCCCTAGAATATCGGAATACGTCTAGACTACTTGGCTGCAAGGAAGAAATGCCTCGAAACAAAGCAAATGACGACGCAAAACAAAGGTAACTGCGTGCTAAAATTTGATTGGGCACGACCCCTTCCAAAATATAAATCACTGGCCAATAAGGGGACAAGATGCAGATATGTCCATATATGGTATTAAGACAGAGGGCTATTAATAGCTTCACAGCCAAGGTTTCACAAAGGCGTGCATTGATCACGTCAGATAAAAATGGCACAAAGGAGTAACTTATATATCTCATAAAAATGGCTCAGTCTCTCATTATAAACCTATTGGGGAAAGTGTGGTTTATGAACATGCGGAATCTCTCGCACGGGTCTGCTAGTAATATTAATACTAATAATTCATTTAAATAATAATCTTACAGCCTATGCATCCTTTGCTTTGGAGTAATTTAGGTGATCGACTCCCGTAATTTGGACGTTCTGTTTGCACTGCCACCTTGCAGAGAGACCGTACCTCTCTTGGCCAACCTGTGACTCTGGTTTAATTATTTGTGTCTTATAATCCCCAAATGTAATATCGGAGATGAGCCGATGTCGTACGACTTGGAATATCGTCGATATTTCCTGACCTTCAATAAGTCAAGTTCTCTGATTGAGAATTGAACTCGCAAACTTTGGAAGATCAAGAAAACACACTACCATAAATCCATGAAATCCAGCGAGAAAACTAACATCAAATCATTATTTGGTCGCATATCACTGTTTCAGAGCACATTAAACCAATGCTTCAATTCTTGCTAATAGTCTTCTTCCTCTCTGACCACATTGTGTTATCCTCTCTGATCTCTGTTTCCTAAGTTGTTCGATATTTCGTGGCTGCTTTCTTTTTCTTTCTTGTTCATCCCTGAATATCACTTTTTGAAGTTTGACTCTAAATAAATCCCTGTTATGTGTTACCTTAACCCTCAAGCACACGCGCCGATATTTAGGACGCAGATGTTTTCTACCCCACAAGTTATTTTATGTTAATTTATAAACTACCGTATTAATACAAGATTTAATAGGTAAATGTTATCTGGATCAGGTGTACGATGTACTTTCCTTCTGCAATAAACCAAGACCCATATTCGGGGAAGTATTAAAGGTGCCGGGACGTCCTCATAAGACAGGGCAGCGCTTAGTTGAATGGCTTATGGTCCACGCGTGGCGAGGGCTAATCAACGGTCTTTAATAGTTGTAGACCCACCTCATTCAATAGCATACATCCTATCTACGTTGGCAACACCTCACATAAACACATCGCAATGACTCCACACAGCACATATGGACAGGGGGGAGAAGGTAGGGAAAAACCAGTCGTTAAGATAACAACCACGGCAGTCGACCGCACCGTGAGTTACAGTGAACCGATAACTGCGCGTAGCTCTAGTAAGGAAGACAATCAGATAAGTAGTTAGCCTATAATATTATAGTTTAACCATAGTAGATTTTTACAGCCATATAATCACTCCAAAGTACAAACTCCGGATATCTATCACCATTTAGCATTTCACCTAATATCATATATACTGCATTTAGCATACACCGACAGTTGCAGTACCAATACTGCAACTAAATAATTGTACAAATTGTAAATATTTTCACCTGTATTTCAAACATAGATTTTATAGTCTAAGTGTAATGGATCTGATGATGATCGCTTGACGATCGAAACAGGTCATCCTAGTGTATTTATTATTCTCATGTAATTTATTTCAGGATTAGGGCATAACCAATCTCTTTTGGGTACATTCGTGTTGACCGACTGAAAAGCACTAAACTCTTGTTCATGTCTAAATAGTGAGTAAATAGGAAAGTGAGAATTGGAAAGATTGAATATATGTAGGCCTATGGCGTGCCAGGACGAGCAAAACTCATTTTCAGCCCCTCAGTGGCTCTATATATAAGAATGAAAGTTGGTCTGTTTTTATTGAATTTCTACGGAAATTTGCGTTATTAACGCGTTTCAGACTGTTTTATAATGGATTCGCGCAAAAATATTTTTTTGTCTGTCTGTCTGTCTGTCTGTCTGTTTGTTTGTTTGTCTGTGGACAATTTTGTTCCCTTATAATTCGAGAGTGGCCTGGTGGATCAACATATAATTTGGTACTGATATCCATCAGATGCACGACCCCCATCATTGATGTATCTCTTCTCCGTACCTCTCTAAAAGAGGGCCTACCCCATTAAAATGCATGCTGAAATGGGTGTAGAAAAACGAGACAAAGCTCATTTTCAGCGTCTCAATGTGAGAAACAAAACTCGGGAGCCCTACGGGCCCCGAAAAACACATTTTAAGGTCCTAAAACCAACAGTTTTTGCGATATACCCAGAAAAGTAATTTAATTTATTAAGCTATTGAAATAATGCAAGGCGGTAACCATGGCAACACAATCTCAGAAGTCCATCTATTTCTGAAAGACGCAATGCCATTCCATTTATTACATTACTATGATCGTTTGCAAACGGCTATAAGGTTATCACGGATCCAACTTAAGCCGTAAAATTCATCAATACGTATACAATGCGCTTAAGGGGGTCAAGGGGTACTAAAGGTCTATTATATCCCTATCCCTATATTATTAAATTATTATTAAGATTATTATTATATTATGGCGTACCAGGACGAGCAAAACTCATTTTCAGCCCCTCAGTGGCTCGGAGGCTACTAAGTTTTAAGGCTCTAAAACCACGTTTCTGAGATATTCCCAGAAAACTAATTTCATCTAATAAACTAATAAGGACCACCTCGTGGCGCAGTGGCTAGCATTGTTGGCTGTCACCCCGAGGTACCGGGTTCGATCCCAGGCTCTGCCAAGAATTTAAATATTTTGGTATGGTCTGGTACGGGGTCTCCCAGCCTCGTGATGCAAAATGGGAACCTGCCGGATGCTATGGTAGGAGGAGGAGTGGAAACTACTGGCCACCCTACCACACACAAACTCTGGCTCGGGATGCCTGGTTAGTGATCCCTAGACTTAGTCAAGGGCTCTTATTCAGGTCGCCTACGTCCCTGGAGGGGTTATGGCACTCTTTTATTTAATAAACTAATGAATAGATGACGAGTACAGAAGAAGACCAAACCAGGAGCTATATAGATATACTGAGAAAATCACGGATGTGGCCAGGAAGAAACGTCTGGCTTTCTATGGACATGTCTCATGGATGAACCCAACAAGACTAACCAACCGGCACATTTTAAGTAATCAAATTTTTGTCGACAAACGGGTTCAACGTAAAGATGATTTTGTTTGATACTGTGTGGTTGATATATATTTATGTTTATGTACGCCTATAATTCATGTTCGGGTGCTCGGAGAATCGTAAAATTAGGTAGACTATTGTAACCATGAGTCAATACACCAATCATTTAGAAAACTCTTCAACGTAATTCTCATAGAAGGGTGGGTATAAGGAACAACTTTTCAAAATACATGCTAAAATAGCGAAAAATAAAAATTATCCTAGAAAGACGACCAAAGCATATGTTGCGCTTCTCAATGTGTGACACAATACTATGGAGTCCATAAAGGGTCTCCAAAAACCACATTTAACGGCCCTTAAATTAACAGTGTCTGCGATATACCCAGAAAACTTACTTCGTTCTGATAAACTTATGAAGGAATGACAAGCCCCTAACCATTGGAACAGTATCTCAATTGATAACGTCTGGTTATTAATACCGAAGACCGTTCGAAGAGCGGGTATTTCTGCTAGTAAGAATATAAGAATAAGTGTTGAGTTTAACTTTCATTTACTAAGTGAATATGTACTGCTGGCAACGCTGCTTTTTGTTTCTCCCTTTTAACTCCAGGCAGTTGTCGGGACAATACCTTCCGTAATAATGCGGTGAGGTGAGATAAACAAAATCATGACCATAGAAAGAAAACTGGTTCGAATCATATTTGGCCCAGGGACAACTGAAACAGAATTCAACAGGCCACGACCTTACAAAGAAGTAATACACTCAACTAGAGAATATAATACACACTATGCGCAAAAGAAGAGTGTCGTTTCTTCGGGCATATAAATAGAATGAATATTGACCGGCTGACAAAACAAATTTTTAATAAAAGATGAAAGCTTTAAGTACAACCAGCGTGGTTTACAAATATATTGAATGATCTAAACTTTAGATTCTAAAGGAAGCCAACATTGGCATTAACCCTCAAACACACGCGTAGGAGTGGAATCCACCCCAGGCTGTTTCATTTCCTTATGAAATGTACAAATAATTTTTCATTTCTTTCTCCGTCCTTGTACCTAAACGGTCACGTCATCATCACGCACTCAAGGTCAATCATTTCCTGTGCGACAATCATTGTTGTCAAGTACCATTTTAGATTAAGTAATTGATTTATATTAATTTTTGGAGTGTTTATTTAGCGTGGAACACATTTGCATACTAAAAAAGAAGTATTTTCTAGCAAAAGTTCAACCTCCCGTACAGTATATCACTGTTTTAAAATAAATGTGGGCCTATACTTCAAATGCATAATTCTCTTTTATTTACTATTCCTTTCATCGTATATAAGCTCCAAGGTACGTTTCCTCTTCTTCCTCCTTCGTTACGGCCAACTAAGGAACACGTCATGTCAACTGTTTCTTCTGCATTTATTAATATTTTAATAGGAATTCGAAGATATTTATTAAATACATGCCAACTAGACGATATAAAACATTATAAGAATGATTCAGTTTACAAATACAACAAGAGAAAGGGTATCAAAGAAAGTGTGCCCCTAATTAATAGAGAAATAGTCAATCTTGCATTGTAAGAATGCCCCTAATTACAAAATCAGCAAAGAGTTACTAAAAATCTTAAAATGCCGTCTTTCCAACGACAAAAACAACTCTGTAAAGAACACAACAGAACTAGTAACAGCATTGAACACCCTACAAATGAAACCTAGCTTCAGGCTAGTATCCTTCGATGTAACTAACATGTACACCAATATTCCGATTATTGAAGCAATCAACACTGTCGAAAACAACTTAAAATCCAACAATTTGGTAAAAGAAACTGAAGAGATTGTGAGATTACTGAGGGTCGTTCTCAGCCAAAACGTGATTCAATTCGACAATAAAATGTGCACACAGAGAGAAGGCCTAGCGATGGGATCGCCACTAAGCGGGTTAATCGCTGACATCTTCATCAATGCACTAGAAAATGCGTTCTTAGAAAAGACTTCAACAATGTGAATAGTAATATGGAAAAGATACGCAGATGATGTAATTTGCATCTACGTTACTGAACTAACAAGCGAAGAAACAATTCTCCAATCCATTAATAGCCTACACCACTCAATCAAATTCACTAAGGAATCCGAAATAGACCGAAAAATAAATTATCTAGATATAACTATTGAACGTAAAGACAACGAGCTTTCATAATCCATATTCCGGAAAGCAACACAAACCTCGCATGCAATCGACAATCAGTCTAATCACCCCAGTACGCACAAACTAGCGGGTTTCAATTCAATGGTGCACCGGGATTTAAACATACCCATGTCAAAAGACAACTATAATAAGGAAATAAGAACCATTAAGCAAATAGCAAAGGAAAACAACTTCCCGCCAAGCAAAATAAACCAAATTATAGCCAAACATAAAAATAAACATAAAACGATTCACAAACTGGACAGTAATGAGAAAAAATTTGCGCGTTTCAACTATGTGAACGCAAATACATATAAAATCACTAACCTATTCAAAAAGCAAGGCATAAAGATAGCTTTTACAACGAAACACACAACCGGTAGGCACCTCCTAAATAGTAATCTAAATAAACGTGACCCGTATTCAAGGTCAGGGGTATATTCTATAACGTGCCAAGACACCGGTTGTCAAGCTAATTAAAGAATCGAAAGGCAGAGCCCTTGACATAAAAGAAGCAATCGAGATACACCTAGCCAAACGAAACAATCCCAACAATCTAAATGAACAAACGTTCATGGAAAGCTCACCCCTCTTCACGCTACTAAAAAACACACCCTGTCGGAAACAAGACACAATTTAGCGACACAACCAAGCTAGATAAAGGGGGGGGGGGAATTAGGGGGTTTTAATAGGTAAATGTTATCTGGATCAGGTGTACGATGTACTTTTCTTCTGCAATAAACCAAGGCACATATTCGCGGCAGTATTAAAGGTGCCGGGACGTCCTCATAAGACCGGGCAGCGCTTAGTTGAATGGCTTATGGTCCACGCGTGGCGAGGGCTAATCCACGGTCTTTAATAGTTGTAGACCCACCTCATTCAATATCATTCATCTTATCTAGGTTGGCAACACCTCACATAAACACATCGCAATGACTCCACACAGCACATATGGACAGGGGGTGGAGGTAGGGAAAAACCAGTCGTTAAGATAACAACCACCGCAGTCGACCGCACCGTGAGTTACAGTGAACCGATAACAGCGCGTAGCTCTAGTAAGGAAGACAATCAGATAAGTAGTTAGCCTATAATATTATAGTTTAACCATAGTAGATTTTTACAGCCATATAATCACTCCAAAGTACAAACTCCGGATATCTATCACCATTTAGCATTTCACCTAACATCATATATACTGCATTTAGCATACACCGACAGTTGCAGTACCAATACTGCAACTAAATAATTGTACATGTTGTAAATATTTTCACCTGTATTTCAAACATAGATTTTATAGCCTAAGTGTAATGGATCTGATGATCGCTTGACGATCGAAACAGGTCATCCTAGTGTATTTATTAATCTCATGTAATTTATTTCAGGATTAGAGCATAACCCATCTCTTTTGGGTACATTCGTGTTGACCGACTGAAAAGCACTAAACTCTTGTTCACTAAGGCAACACTGAAAATATGGCTTCAAACACCACAATGCTATTTAGACATCTAAATACCTTTCTTCATCCGTTCAAAATACACTGCATAACTAATCTTCTTTATAAGTCAGTTATGACTAATCATCATCATGATCTTATCATCATCATCAGTCTACATCAGTATTTCCTTTCCTTACTCTAATTTTAAACTTACTTGTAAGTCATAATGTCAGTAATTGAGGTCCGTATTGACTAACTATATATTAGAAAGAAATAAAGGGATTCTGCCTTTTCAATACTTATATTAAACTTACTCACAGGTACATATGTACTTATAAAGGTAATTAATCTTTGATATGTATTCTACAGCCTGAGGAAGAGCGAGTTAACAACCTTCGAAACATGTACCTGTGAGTAGGTTTAATATATGTATTGATAATTCAGAATCCCTTTATTTCTTCTAATATATTACTTATAAATATCTAACTTATTCACCCTAGCAATAAATTAGCAATACTACAACTCCCAATCTTGCCAGCCAAATAAATCTTTCTAATCTATCAATATTATGATTATGTTAAATGCCGTTCTCCACTAGAGCCCAAAGATAGAAGATCTCTACGTACAGGAAGAGGTTTCAAGAAACCTGGTGAGCCTGCTGACACATATCCTCCTTGCTCGCTACTGTGATCAATGTTCAGGGTCGCTGCGACTGGGGAATTGATGGAGTATGTCGCGACCGACACCTCCCTGGTTACAGCGAGCAAGAGGGAATAGAAACTCGAGCGAAGAAAAATATCGGAGAAGAGAGGAGAAGTGGTGAGATAAAGTTGGCTGCAAATGTTGAAGTCGTTATTGATACGCGTGAAGAGCACTCAGGAATGTACCAGAGGTCAGGTCGAGCACCCGTGTTGTTGGATGACCCGGCAGCTATTCATCGCGCTTCATTCAATTGATTATTCTTTCTACGCCTTCCCCCATCTCATTCCCATTCCTACAGGTTTATGGGATGAGTGAAACGAGTCTCGATGTGGAATGGGTTCTATACGGCCGGGTGCCTTTCTTGACGACGACCTCTTCGAAGATGTAGATGAATCAAACTGGACAAGGAGTTAGAAGGAATTGACCACGGCCTACTGAAAGTATTGTTCCGACAACTGCCTGGAGTTAAAAGGGAGAAACCATGGAATATCTTCACAAGGTTAGTTGATAGTGGGGTTCAGACCCACAATACCTCTATGTATCGCGAGGCAAGAGGTCAGTTCCATTCCCACCCCAGCCATCGTGGAAATGGTTTGCCATCGTTACCCTCTTCTTGTTGTTGAGTCTTCAGTCTTTCGACTGGTTTGATGCAGCACTCCAAGCATCCCTGTCCTGAGCTAATCGTTTCTTCTCTACATAGCTACCACACCCTACATCCGAGGCAATCTGTTTAACATATTACAACCTTGGTCTACCCCTACGGTTCTTATCCTCTACCCTTCCTTCTATAAGTAAGTTTGCTATTCCTGTTGTATTCTTTGTCGTGTGGCCTTCTGAGTGGCCGATTGCCGGTCTTTCTAGTCGACGCACGTGGGCGACCTGCGCGTCGGGATGACAGATGGAATGGATGAAGATAAATGAAACTGGAAAAGGATGTGGAAGGAAGCGGCCGTGGCCTGTCAGAAGGTACCGTCCCAGCATTTTCCTGGTGTTGAAAATGGGAAACCACGGAAAATCATTTCAAGGACTGCCGACAGTGGGGCTCCAACCCACGCGTCTAGCGAGTCAGCAGAGAGCTAATAATAATAATAATTATTATTATAGCAGAGAACTAGGCCCCAAGACCTAACGCAGCGTTTTAGCGAGCGTAGCCACTGCTGTCGGTTATTCCTGGGTGTCTTAGTTTGTGTCCGACCGACCTATCTCTTCGCTTCCTTAGCAGTCGCCAGAAACATCTCTCCTCTCCCACTCGCCTTAATACCTCTTCATTCGTAACTCTATCTACCCGTCTGATCTTCATCATTCTCCTGTAACACCACATTTCAAACGCTTCAATTTTCCTCTCTTCTGCTGCTCCAACAGTCCAAGTTTTACTTCCATCGAGCGCCACGCTCCAGACAAAGGCCTTCAAAAATGACTTCCTAATGCCTAAATCTATACTCGATGTCAACTTATTCCTTTTCTGTAGAAATGCTTTCCTTGCCAGTGCTAACCTATATTTTATATCCTCTTTGCTTCGTCCATCACTGGTTATTTCGCTTCCTAAGTAACAGAAGCCTCCTACTTCCTTTACCTTTACACCTGTCAATTCGACATCCATACTTCAAGCAAATGCTGGGTTGGTTCCTAACTTAAGACCACAGCCGCTTCGTTCCTAATCCTCACCTTAATTACTAATACACACACTAAGATAGCCATATCATTAACACAGATTATCAGACAACATTCTAGACACATCCAATTACTCTGGGCTAAATGACCACGGTGTCGAAGCCCCTTAAATGAAACAACATACACTCACTCTACCTAGCTCCATGGTCTTGTACCTCAACGCGGGTAGGTATTCCGGTTGAGATTCAACTCAATATAGGCCTATGTTCTATGTGCAACTAGCAGTGTGTAGATCGCGCCACTGTAAGATGATTATTTTTGCAATCTTTTCTAGTTGGTATCTCTTTCAGATGAAATTGTTATGACGAACTTGCTCTTTGGTGTCTGTACATTATAACCTACTATCTGAATGTATTCAATGTGTTTATTTACAAATAATGTTCTTTTCACTGAAGCTTTAAATCTGTGTATCGTTTCCATACACTTTTGTAGAGGTGCGAAGCTAAACTAAATATACCCACGTTGAGAAGAGAGATAGAATCAAAATTGTTGAAACTGAAACCCTCATTCGATCTTCTGACATGCAAAAAGGCGCAGAAAGGCGCAGAAAGAAATATTTTCTGAAAGGTTGACTATGAAATGCCACACGTGTTCACCAGGCTAGCGATTCATGGTTTCCATTACAGGCCATGTCGAAAGATGACTTACCACAACCCTGCTGAGGACTGCGCATGGGAAAGGTGCGATGAAGAATGTGAAAGATTTCACGTCATAAAGTGTCATAAACGAGCAGAATCCCTAATGGTGTTTTGCACAACAGACTGAGAACATGGTATTTAAAAACAGTAGTGGTGAAGATTTGATTTACGACATTGTACGAACTGATATGAAGATTTTGGCCATTGGCTGCTTTCATCATTTATTTATTTTCAGGTGAATTTACCACTTAGGATCACGCAAGAATTTTATTTCTTTGTCTTTTCCTTTGCCTGGAGTTTCCTTAGTCTCCAATATTCCTTCATGAGTTGCTTTCATTCCGTTATTTATTATTGTTTTTATCTGATACAGATCTTATGATGATTTACTACTGAAATTAGTATTCAAGTTGGTGGAATGGAAGGGGGGATATTGGAGGTAGGGGAAATAATTGGTTGATATTGTATTGAAATACCACAACATGGCAACATCACAACGGTAATTCTTGATATTCGCGTTATATTAATAGAAAAGTTACTTAAGTTTCGAAACACCATCATGTACAAGTAGTAGGCTATATTGTGTCTAATGAACTAACACCAAGCAATTGATAATTATTATTAAACACAATATGTGTCATGGAATATTCAACCGGAAGCTGTAAATGCCTCCACTCGGAAAGTAGGAGTTTACTCCGGATCCCGAGGGAAGTAACATGTTTAGCCTATTTTCATTTTATGAAAAAAAAAAGGCTTATGATATCACCTTTTGTCCGTGTGTCTGTCTGTGTGTGAGCCCCCCCACCTAATAAATTCTAAACGGCTGGAGCGATTTCAAAGAAACTCGGTAAGACCGTGCCCTTCAAATTTTATTGTGTCCAATCAATCCAACATGTCATAGATTTATGGCATGTAAAAGATCCTTTCACAGACAAAACTTGTGTAAAGCAAAATTGTTCGGTTAGATTTCGTCGGAACGCTCTATCAAAGTTCCAACGTTCACCACTAGGTATCATTGATATCTGGTGGCGAAAGTTGGAACTACTTTAAATTGAACGGAACTTGTAGCTCACCCTAATATGGGTGTCCGCTGGAAGCAGCTACAGACTCAGGAGAGCCGAACATGTCCTCGGACACTCCCGGCACTAAAAGCCATACGATAAATACATTAAAAAATCCAACATGGCGGCTGTGCGAAATATTTCACCAGCATTCAGTATCTCTGAAACTATTACCGATATCACCCTGAAATTTTGTACGGAGATAGAGGGTACTATTAGATGTTCACCTATGAGACTTTCAAAAACCTGGTAACTACAAAATCAACATGGCGGAAAAGCGAAGTTGAGACTTTTAAATAGACTTTTCTCGCGATTTGACCATCCGAACGTAATGAAACATGGTACAGCAAATGTTTATACACATTGTAATGCACTGGCGTCTAATTTGGTTTAATTGTTTTCATAACCTCAAATTGGCGGCTGTGCGAATTATTTCACTGGCATTCATATCTCCGAAACTATTTATGATATCCCCCTGAAATTTTGCACGGTGATAAAGGGCACTGCTACAGGTTTATCTGTGTAATTTTCAAAAACCTGAAAAGTACAAAACGAACATGGCGGCCAAACGAATTTGAAACATTTGAATAGACTTTCCTCGTGATTTAACCATCTGAGCGCAGTGAAATGTAGCACGGTGGCGACGCGAAGCATAAATATTTAAATGGACGTTTCTCGCGATTTAACCATCCGAGTGCAGTGAAAGTTTGCACGTTAAATGCGTATACAAATGTTAATCAACTGGCATCTAATTTATTTCAATTGTTTTCATAACCACAAGATGGCAGCTGTGCGAAATTTTGTGTCGTAATCATGCGATTGAAGTCTGAATATCACACGTAGGCTACACAATAATCTTCATGTAATAGCAAGCTTGCCACGGTGGGTGAGTGGATAGCGTGTCGGTCTGCTAACCCCAAGATTGCAGGTTCGCCCCTGACCGTGGTAAGTGATTTTTGAAAGGCGGCAAAAATACGATACGCATGTCATACGATGTTGGCATGTCAAAGAACCCTTTGAATTCAGTAGGCCGAGTTCATAATGGCAAAATTAATCTCGGGAGTTTCCGCCAGCACAAAGTTCCTCATTTCTCTACTAGAAAGCGCTATTGTGTTCAAGGAGATTAGATATCTAACATATAACCTCCTTGACTTTCATAGTCTAGGAACTACGAAATTCGACATGCAAGCTACCCTCTGGGTGTCAAATAGCAAAGCTTGCACCAGGCACCCGAGGCCATACGATATTATTATTATTATTATTATGTAATAGCACACAAATAAAAATCCAACCTGGCGACCATCTGAAATATTTAGACGGTTCTCAATATCTACGAATCTATCACGACCATCAATATGAAATTATGTATGTTGATAGAGGCAATTTACATGAGTAGGATATATGAAAATAGGCTGTATAGTTCTCCACGGAACTACTTGTCAACTTTTACGTTTCAAGTGTGGCTATTTCAACCTTTAAATTCACACGCTGGAGTGAAATCCAGCCAACATAAATTAATTTTCTAACCAAATCACAAATAATTGTTCTTCACCCTGCACCATACCTTTATATACCTTATGGCGTCTCTAAAAGCCGCAGTAGTTAAAAGGGATTTAATACCAATAACATTTCATATTAAATACCTTATCTCTATTCTCCCTGTACTCTCAACAACGATCATCAAATTATCAAGTAAACGTCGAGGAATGTGCGTCCTAACCGTCAATGTTACAACATTTCACAATGTTTATAAAGTATTTCTAATAGCGAATATCTACTTGAAATTTAGCAATATGATTCAGCCATTAACATTAAGTCACCAAACGCACACACAATAATCATTTTAAGCATATAATTACAGCCAATCCCTAGCAAAGTCTTCACCAGTGTTCTGCTAAACAGAATTAAAGAGTATGTAAACAAAAGGCTCCGACGAGATCAGGCGGGTTTTCACCCGAATCGTTCATGTGTCGACCTAATAAACACATAGAGAATCATTTTGGAGCAGTGTGTTGAATGGTCAGCTGGATTCTACGCAGTGTTCGTTGACTTCAAGAAAGCCTTTGATTCGATCAGTAGAGAAGCAATGTGGAAAGAAGAGAAGCGGTATTGAGTGCCGCCAGAAATTATTAATCTAATTCAAGGAACTTACGGTAATTACACATGCAGAGTCATTCATGTGGCCCCTAGGTTGCAGGTTCGTATCCTGGCGCAGTCAGCTGGCATTCGAGGGGGCCCAAATGCGAGGGAGCCGTATCAGTAGATTCACTGTCTCGTTAAAGATCCCCTTCGGGGCAAAATTCAGGCACCCTGGCGTCTTTAAAAGCCACAGTAGTAAAAGGGACGTAAAACCAATAACATTATTATTTATTTTAATTCGTGAGGGCCATGTATCTGAGCCTATACATGTACGTTCAGGAGTGCGTCATGGTTGTATCCTGTCGGCAACCATGTTTTTGGTTGTGACTAAAGCAGTGATGAAGAACGTGACTCGAAATGTGGAACGTGGTATCCAATGGGGATTAACAAATAGGCTGGAAGATCTGGAATTTGCTGACGATTTTTGTCTCCTGTCTGAAGCACGTGGGAAAAGGCAAACAAAGGTTGAAGACCTGGTAAAAGAAGGAAAAAAGGTGGGACTCACAATAAACTCAAAAAAGACCAAGGCCTTAAGAACTAACACCAACAAACTAGACCCATTTGTTTTCATGGGTGAATCTATAGAAGATGTGGATAGCTTCACTTACCTGGGCAGTGTAGTGGCCAAAGATGGAGGAGCAGCACAGGATGTCTCGCAATGTATTCGAAAAGCAAATGGTGCCTGTGTTCGGCTCTCTCCGGTGTGAAGGAACAATAGAAGGACCAATTTCCACATTTTCATAAGTAATGTCAAATCCGTTCTATTATATGGGTCTAAGACTTAGAAAGTGACTAAAGTAATTACCTCCAGGTTGCAGACCTTTGTCAACCGCTTTTTACGGAAGATTCTCAACATCTACTGGCCGGAAGTAATCTCCAACCATGAACTTTGGAGAAGGACGTGAGATGGCCATAGAAATCAAAAGGCGGAAATGGAAATGGATCGAGCATACACTGATAAAGGGAAATAAAGCCATTGAGAGATAAGCATTGGAGTGGAACCCGAAGGGTACAAGGAAGAGAGGGAGGCTCAAACATACGTGGCGATGATCAGTACACATGGAAGCAATGCGAGAAGGTAAGACCTGAAGCGAGGTGAATAGGTTGGCTGTCAGTAGGACCAGATGGAGATGCTTTGTTGATTCCCTATGTTCCACGAGGGACAACAGGAATTAAGTCCAGTCAATTACAGCTTACCTAATATTTGGTTGAAGAAGAAAGGAAATTATAACATAAGAACGAGATACGCTTGTTTTGTGTTATAAAGTTAACAAGTGATCGGATGCCAATATCAATTATCGCAATTAAAAAGGAAATCCCACATCCTACAAGTGACTAACCGTAGTCTACCACTTCTGATGCAGGTAAGTGTCGGGTGGTACCAGACGTAGCGTTAGGGCTATAGCTACCACCACACCAACCCTAGCGTCAATATAATCACATACATTAACAAAATAATTCATAACACTCAGCAATATTTCTAGATATATGCCGTGTCTTGTGTGGGGTTTCGCCTTGGAACATCAAGCTGGCTCATCAGCGGGCTCTTGGTATCCACGCCCGGACCCCCACAGGAATAGCGAACTGTGCACTACCTCCCTTCTTACGAAGCACACGTGCGCCTCTTTACTGCGAGAGCTAAAAGCTCAACCTTCCTATAAAGGCTTCCAAAAAGATGGTATATTGGCCGTGAAAGCCAATATACCAAAATAATTTATGTTATCTGTATGTGTTGAGTATCATTGATTTCTTTCGTAGTGCTTGTGCAGATAATAAGAATAGCCACATGATCCTTCCTTTGTGAAAGTAGCATTGCTTGAAGTGGGAATGTATTTATCTGAATCCCATAACTCGCACCTGGAGTGGAGAAATATCCAATAAGAATCGCTAACATTGGTTTGGAATTGCCAGCGTGGAGTGGAATATTAAGATCCATGGATTTATATCATACATCATATGGAACAGAGAGTATTAGATGCATAAATTCTAACTGAATAAACTGTATAATGCAAAGGAAGTATATTTCCCACCTGCTGCACGATATACTGACATATTTACTTAGAATTTCACAATACTGAGATTAAACGGGCCTGCGTATCTCGTCGGATGTAATTAGCTTCATAGCCGGTAGTTTACCTCAGTGCGATTTTATCCGCTTACTTTATTACCTTAATTAGAGAAATATGGATGGACACTGTATTAAATCCTGATTCAACTTAATGACATACGGAGAGGGGGTTTCATTCAGCCATGAAGGCTGATGGTTTTCCTTGCACCATTGAAGGAAAAAATGCCACGCAAAAATGTGAACATTATGCCATCTTCTAAAACAGTAGCTCATAAAGTAATTATTTGGATAAAAATGACATATTGCTTACAACGAGAATCGATGAACAACTATTTTACTTAATTATTTATAAAGGTCAGCGTTTAAGTCAAATTGACTTGAAACGCTTCAAAACTAAATAATTTTTGAATGGAACTGGTTGGTTGGTTACTCAGTGTAAGAGCTGCGACAACGCGGTCATGTAGCCCCGTGTACTTTGGGTGTGTGTAGACTCTGTCTGATAATCGGTGTTAAACGCCACAGTCAACGACTACTACTGTAGTCAGAACTTGGTTAAGACGCCACCAAAGTCGGCTCCGGGCGACGAACTTTGGAGACTAAGAGCGTTATTAAAATTGTTAACCTATAATTTAGCTTCACACAGATGTAATTAGTGGAAGGTTCTTTTACATGCCATAAATCTATGACATGGGACTGCCGGCTTTACTTCCTCTCCGTAAGATGGCATACTGAGGGATTTTAACGCTCTTATTCGAATGGAACTGTCGCTAGAATTTCAAGGAAAAGAAAGTTTCTATATGAGGAAAATGAAGGTGATGAGGACATTGAGTGAGCTACGATTGCCTTTTAAAAAGGAAATAACAAGTTCCAACCTTAATGGGTTTTCCAGAAAATTGTCATGGTTTGAAGTGTACGGTACTCTTTATCTTTCAGAACCATAAAACCCAAGGTTCTGAAACTTTTACAACAGTAAACTTTTACTTCCGTACATAAACTAAACATTTAATCTTGTCAAAATATCGTAATATTTTTTTTAAAAAATTTTCTTTCAAGAAGAATCTTGAAATCAATCCGATCATTCAACTATATATTTCAGAATTATCTAAATATCTCTTTAAAGCCCCTGTAAATGTGTCAGAACTCCATCTGTCATGGAATACGAGAAAATAAACTCGGAATAAGGCTAAATTACCATTATCGCTATAGGGGTGGCACAGCATCCTTAACAGCTTATTTACTACACTATTAGCACTATTTTCTATTTTCCGTACCATATATAATTTTATATACTGTTTATGTTGGTCTTCTTGGCATAGCTGACCAAATAATTCCATAATGTAGCCATAGACGTCTATGAACACTTGGATATACAGGTCTGAACGAATTAGGCGATGGAACTGACTTGCACGAGAACATACTATACTCGAACCAGCTAGCGTCAAGCGGAGGGTGTCCGCGCTTTTCAGGCCACGCCCCTAGCAAAATGACGATATTTGGAGTTCATTAAAGTTCATTTCTGTGGATAATATCGCAGATAACATTTCGCATGCAGATTTCAGTTAACAATTAGCCTACTGCGCGAGGAAAAGGAATGAGATAGTCAGCTTATTGGCAGTTCCTCTATTAGCTATCTAGAGAATATTTTATTTTAATGTGATTCAGTGTTCTTTGCACCAATTTTGACGTTCCATTTGTTATAGCATCTTGTCGTTGTTCCTTTGATGCTGAACTTGGGACTCCTCGTGTACCTGTGCGTGTGTTTGTGTGGTATTTGTCTTATAACCTGTGTCACTGTGATGCTTTGAATAACATTCTAGCACTTGAATGGTAGGGGTATGAAAAGGTCCACTCATTATAGAAATTGTCGCCCTCGGATCTACGAACCTTGGGCCACTTGGTGATGTTATGCTATAGTCAGTACATCTGTAGCTTTGAAGGTCGTCAATATTTATAAACGTGTTATTTCTTCTCTTTGCAGGGCCCTGAAACACATCCAATTCTGCAGCACGCTTCTTACTATTCTGATTGTTTAAGGTAATGTATCAGATGCACTTTTGTAAACACTCCACTTAATACAAAAATTAATGGTTTAAATATACTAATACTCTATTAATCATGCACTGAGCCTTATCCGTTCTTGAAATAACTATCCATTGTTTCCAATCTTTAATTCCATATGTGTTACGAAACGCTACTTTCTACTCGTAAATTTCCATAGCCATCTCTTTCCAACGCCTTGCCTTGTTTCCTGAATCATCACTCAATTCCTATCTTCTTACCTCCTATGACGAGGTTGACGTGGATTATAAAATCGGAGGCCAGAACAAGCCATAGACTCGTCATATATGTTGCATATCTTCTGTCATGAGTCATCATTTTTGCTTGAATCCTGAAAGATCATCAATTGATTTTGCTATCCCTATGATCAGGAGAGAACCATTAAAACCGTAAATGATTGTTATGTCTGTATGACGACTTCGTTAAAACATGAGGTTTCAAAGAAGAAAAAGTCATCCTTGACATATCCTTCACTAAACGAAATTTAATGTTTTTCAGTCGGTCAACATGATTGTACCCAATTTTATTGGGTGCTTCCCTAATCCTAAAATAAGTGTACATGAGATTAATAAGTACACTTGGATGACCAGATCATCGAGATGGTGACCCGATCGAAATTGGTCATCAAGTGTATTTATTAATCTCATGTAAGAAATATACTTGAATTGTCATTGTCATTTGTGTGTTTAGCGGTCTAGAGCACATAAATAGGCTATTAGCCGTTTTGGTCACAGTTACAGAAACAAGTTACATTTTTAGCCTACTTTCGATTTTTGCAAAAAATGAAAGTAGACTTATGAGATCAACACAGGGCGAAAAAAGTGTGTCTGTCTGTGTGTGTGTATGTGTGTGTGTGAGTCTGTGTGTGTGTATGTGTGTGTGTGAGTCTGTGTGTGTGTGTGTCTGTGTGTGTGTGAGTGTGTGTACTCTGAATGTCTGTCCCCCCCTATCAATTCGAACACGGTGAATGCGAATTGAACGAAATGTGGTACAAAGGTAGCACTAGCAAAGGACACCTCAGTGTCATGTTTTATATCGCCGCCATCTTGACGGAAACGTAATGGCGGCCACACAAATGTTCAAAGCTTAAATCAAATTACGACTAACCTAATCATCCGATCTCTACCAAATTTTGCAACAACATACCTTTGTGGGGGTAGCATCCTTTGACCAAACCAATAGGCCATCAGCGTAATAGTTTGCGGATGGCGGCCATCTTTGTTTGAAAATCGATTCCCCCTATTAATTCGAACACGGTGCAACCGAATAGAACGAAATTTGGTACAGTGGTAGTACTAACAAAAGGCACCTCAGTGTCATGTTTTATATCGCCGCCGTCTTGACGGAAACGTAATGGCGGCCACACAAATGTTCAAAGCTTAAATCAAATTAGGATTAACCTAATCATCCGATCTCTACCAAATTTTTCAACAACATACCTTTATAGAGGAAGCATCCTTTGACTAAATGACTAGGTCATTAGCTTAACAGTTTGCGGATGGCGGCCATCTTTGTGTGAAAATCAATTCCCCCTATTAATTCAAACACGGTGAAACCGAAAGGAAGGAAATTTGGTACAGAGGTAGCACTAGCAAAGGGCATCTCAGTGTCATGTTTTATATCGCCGCCATATTGACAGAAACGTAATGGCGGCCACACAAATGTTCAATGCTTAAGTTAAATTACGATTAAGATAACCATCCGATCTCTACCAAACTTTGCAACAACATTCCTTTATGAAGGGAGCATCCTTTGACCAATCTAATAGGTTATTAGCCTAATAGTTTGCGGGTGGCGGCCATCCTTATGTCAAAATTGATTCCCCCTATTAATTCGAACACGGTGGAACCGAATGGAACGAAATTTGGTACAGAGGTAGCACTAGCAAAGGGCACCTCAGTGTCATGTTTTATATCGCCGCCATCTTGACTGAAACGTAATGGCGGCCACACGAATGTTCAAAGCTTAAATCAAATTACGATTAACCTAATCATCCGATCTCTACCAAATTTTGCAACTACATACCTTTATGGAGGGAGCATCCTTTGACCAAACTAATAGGCCATTAGCCTAATAGTTTGCGGATGGCGGCCATCTTTATGTCGAAATTGATTCCCCCTATTAATTCGAACACTGTGGAACCGAATGAACGAAATTTGGCACAGAGGTAGCACTAGCAAAGGGCACCTCAGTGTCATGTTTTATATCGCCGCCATCTTGACGTAAGCGTAATGGCGGCCACACAAATGTTCAAAGCTTAAATCAAATTACGATTAGCCTAATCATCCGATCTCTAGCAAATTTAGCAACAACATACCTTTATGGAGGGAGCATCCTTTGACCAAACTAATAGGTCATCAGCCTAATATTTTGCGGATGGCGGCCATCTTTGTGTGAAAATCGATTCCCCTTATCAATTCGAACACGGTGAAACCGAATGGAACGAAATTTGGTACAGAGGTAGCACTAGCAAAGGGCACCTCAGTGTCATGTTTTATATCACCGCTATCTTGACGGAAACGTAATCGCGGCCACCCAAATGTTAAAAGCTAAAATGTAATTACGACCAACCTAATAATCTAGTCTCTACCAAATTTTGCAACACCATATCGTTATGTGGGAAACATATTCAGACCAAACTGCAAGAACATCAGCCCAATAGTTTGCAGATGGTGGCGAAGTATGTGTGCAAATCGATTCACCCTATCAATTCAAACACGGTGAAACCGAATTGAACGAAATTTGGTACAGAGTTAGCACTAGCAAAGGGCACCTCATATTCATGTTTAATATCCCTATAGCACGTTGTATTTCAACAAGCTACTACAACCAACATTCAATCATACTCCTTGAAAAGGACAAAGAGTTATAACAATACCCATGCATTTAGGAGAAAGTAGGCTATATGTTCTTTACTGAACATCTTGTTTGACTAGTGTAATAACCTAGCTCTAAGATATCCATGAAAGCTCAATGTTTCTTTGATTAAGTTCATATTTTGTCCATTGTAAACACGCTTTTAACTAAGGGATAATGAAATGCGAGGGAGCCGTGTCAGTAGATTTACTGGCACGTTAAAGATCCCCTCCGGGGCGAAATTCCGGCACCCTGGTGTCTCTGAAAGCCGGGGTAGTTAAAAGGGACGTTAAACCAATAACATTTTTATTACCAAGGGATACAGTTTATTTTTTCATGGAAGTACACATAGAAAAATTTCTATTTTATATTCTAAGAATATTGCTCAAATGTTTATGTGGTTCTGGAAGAAAATGTGCGTTACATCATAACTAGAATTCCCATATTACACAACTTAATACTCCGTTTATTTTAACAATGCGATTTAATAATAAGAGAATATATCTTTGGTTGGTTGGTTCCTCAGTTTAGGGGCTGAGACAACTCTGTCATGTAGCCCCGTGTACTTTGGGTATGTGTTGAATCTGTCTGATAAACGGTGTTAATTTTGATGACTGTATTAGTGTGGGTTATCTGTTTTTTTTAAATTCAAGTAAGTACTGCAGACTTTGAATTTTTCAAATAGTTCCTACTTTTGCCATCAAATGCCACTGTCAACGACTACTAGTTCAGAACTTAGCTACTAGACGCTACCGCAGTCGGCCCTTGGCAACGAACGTAGGAAACTAAGAGCGTTGTTTACATTTTACCTCAAATTTAGCTTCACACATGTGTAATAAGTGGAAGGTTCTTTAACATGCCATAAATCTATGACATGGGACCGCCGGCTGTACTTCCCCTCCGAAGGAAGGCATACTGAGGGATTTTTAACGTTCTTAAAAAATCCGACGACTTCGGCCGTGTTTGAACCCGAGATCTAGGGCATAGAAGCTCAGCATGCTACCAACTACGCCACCGAAGCCACTAGAATATATCTTATGTGGAAACATTTCAAAGAATTCGATGTTATAATATGTACAGCCCTAGCTCCGATCCTGTTAAAACGGGTAATACATACACTAGTGAATGTGTGATGTAAATCTCTTCGACAAGACATAGAGAGGCATGCTTAACAAATAGTTCCGTGAAGTACTAAATAGCCTATTTTCATGTATCCCAGTGGTCTTAGTTAGTACACGAGAAAAGAAAACGAGATTTTAGAACACTGCGCTACCACCATTTTTAAGTTCTCCATTAAATCCATTAATTAGACGTCCGTATATTAAGGCTTGTGCGAAGATATACCATGCCAAGTTTCACAGTGCTCGGATGAAAGGTCACGAGAAAAATCCAGTTTAATGTTAATTTTTGCGTCACCGCCATGTTGGTTTTGTGCTCACCAGGTTATTGAATGATCCATAGATGTACTTATGTTAATAGCCTCTATCAACATTAAAAATTTCAGTTTGATTGCTGTAATATATTCGTAGATATTGAGAACCGTCAAAATATTTCGGATGGTCGCCATGTTGGATTGTTATATATCTAGGTCATAGAGTACCATTAGATGAATATTATTGCACAGGTTCATTATTAAAACTTTCATTTTGATTGGACACAAGAAATAAAAAGTTAATTTAAAAATTTTCCACAGCCGCCATCTTCAGGTTAGGTAAGCAATTGAACCAAATTAAAAGTCAGAGCATTGCAATGTGTATTAACATTTGTTGTACCAAGTTTCACTGTTTTCGGATGGTTAAATCGCGAGAAAAGTCAATTTAAATGTTTCAACTTGTTTTGCGTGGCCGCCATGTTGAATTGGTGAAACGTGTTAAAATTTGAAAGGCACGGTCGAGGTCGGTTGAGGTACTAGTACGCACGTACGGAATTTCATTGAAATCGCTTCGGCCGTTTAGATTGTATTAGTGGGACACGCACATAACTTACTCACACACACACATGTACACACGGACGAATTGTGATCTCATAAGCATATCCTCTAGCCGAATTTCGATTTTTGCAAAAAATGAATGTAAACTTATGAAATCTACACAGGGCCAAAACATTGTGTGTCTGTCAGTGTGTGAGTGTGTATTTGTGTGTGTGTACTCTGCATGTCTGTCCCTCCTATCAATTCAAACACTGTGAATCCAAATTGAACGACATTTGGTAAAGAAGTAGCACTAGCAAAGGGTACCTCAGTGTCATGTTTTATATCAACGCCATCTTGACGAAAACATAATGGCGGCCACCAGAATGCTCAAAGCTTAAATCAAATTACGACTAACCTAATCATCTGATCTCCACCAAATTGTGCAAGAACATAATATCATTTGAGAAGCGTCTTTTGACAAAACTAGAAGGTCATACGCCCAGTAGTTTGACGATGGCGACCGTGTATTTGTGCAAATCGATCCCCCTATCAACTCAAACACAACGAAACCAAATCGAATCACCTTTGGTACAGAGGTTGTACTAGAAAGGGACAACTCAGTGTCATGTTGTATATCGACATCATCGTAACAAAAAGTAAATGGCGCCCACCCAAATGTTCTGAGCTTAAATCAAATTACGACTTACCTAATCATCCGATCTCTATCAAAATTTGCAGCAATATACCTTAATGTGAAAAGCGTCTTTTAACCAAATTACAAGGTCATCATCCAAATATATTCAAGATGGTGGTTGTTTGAATCATACAAGTATCATAATCAAATCATAACTTACGATTCAATAAGGTCTGGCCTTACCAAATACGCTCATCGTACATAGGGAGATTTAAATTGTCCTCAAGGAGGTGACCAGTAGGATATTAGCATTTAAAAAATTGAATATTATTCCGCAGAAGTGACTAATAGTTCAGGCTGATCGTGCCGTATCGAGCTTTTCCGTGCAGTCCCGTTGTCAAAATGGCGGCTATATTTTGCTCGTAAATCCATATATATCCGTAACTTCATAAGTTTATATCCTTTTAGGAATATACTGAACAAAATAATACATATTTAGTATCAAATGGTTTATAAAAGTGGCAGAAAACGCTAATGAAATCGTTCATTGCAAGACAACATTTTCTAGGCAGTTATACTAAACCTGTTCTTAACGCAATGTTAGCATGAAGGTTCCTGATTCAAATCCCAACAGGTTAAAAAAATACTTAATTGTATTTGTTGATTTATAACTACTCACACGTTATAATGTTAAGCATATATAGTGTGTATTTGCGTTCGAAAATATTATAGGCCTATATATGTATACTGATAACACCACATATTTCAACACTCAACTACTTCGATTGAAATTCGTTGTCCTTGATCTGCGATAGAGTCTATTGTTGTTGTTGCTTTTGTTGTTGATTCTTTGGGGGTTTGCGGCATCATGACCTTGTAGCCCCGTGTACTTGGGTGTATGTAGAAGTTGCCTGATATCCTGTGTCACTGTGATGTTTGTAGGCTTACCTGTGTGGGTATTTTTAAACAGGGGAAGTATTTCGGTAGGAAGCTGTTGTTATTTCATTTGGAATGCATGGCTGTCATGGTGATTAAGCCCCGTTTACTTGGGTGAGTGTTGAATTTTGTCTGATAACCTGTGTTATTGTGATGTATGTATGTATGTGTGTGTATATATAATTCAGGTGAGGATTCAATCAACGTATAACATCCGTATAGCACGTTGTATTTCAACAAGCTACTACAACCAACATTCAATAATACCCCCTGAAAAGGACAAAGAGTTATAACTATACCCATGCATTCAGGAAAACGTAGGCTATATGTTCTTTACTGAACATCTGGTTTCATAAATGAAAATAGGCTAAAAATGTATGAATTCAAAAAAGGGTAGATTTTTATATCACTCTCTCCTGATGTTCATTAAACTGGTTCAATCCGATTCTATTAAAATTTAATATCTCTGTACTATCAGCCTCATTCACCAGAAGTAGTTATTCCAACACCCCCGATGGGTGGCTCTCTAGGAAGAAAGTCCAACCACTGCAGATGCACTTGTTTGCAGACCTTCTACGGTAGAATGCTATCTCAAGTAGAAAAAGATATGTAAACACAATTTCCAATCCGCATGGAGTCTGTCTGGCTCAAGTGGACCGGAGTAAGCTGCTCCAAGAGCACTGGGGCGATGTAACGATCATACAGTGCTGGCCACCATCTCAAGTGGGCGATGTGCATATGGACGTCGCGTCGTTCTCTGCTCTCGGGATAATTGGAGAGGAAACGTGAAATTCCGACTAGTCTTTTGTTTAGATTTGATTGAATGTTCGATCAAAATTTAGATGCTAAATTCGAAAATTCGTTTACCACTTAACATCCTCAGAGTAATGGCATGAATTATTTATGTGCATCGTAGTTGTCATTAAAATCCATGAAATGTAAATGCTTTTCAGTAGGACAATACGATTGTCCCCAATACACTAATGCGAATATTATAAATTCAAATAAGTTGAAAATTCGAATAATTTGAATATTCGAAAGTGGGAATATTTCCAACAGTCGAACTATTCGTATATTTAAATCAAATATTCGTATTCGAATTATTCGAAAAAGGTACATAAGTTTAATTAATACACATTAATTATTAATTATTCTCATGTAATTAGGTAGATTTCATTAGAAAGCTAACTATTGCAATGGGTACCATGTTTCGACTTCCAGAAAATTTCGACATATCTTCGCGTTTCACATCCCCCAGACCCCAAAACCACCGTCAGTTCAAAAGTTTATATATAATTTATGTATAGGCTATATGTATCTATCTATATATATATATATCAGTTTCTTGTGGACACGGTAACTGCCGTAATTTTGCACCAATCACTTTGATTTTTTTACATAATATGTATCCCTATAAAATCTCGGTCGAGTTCGTTAATGGGCAAAATCGGTCGAAGGGGGTGAAAATGGGGGTCTTTTTTCGAAAAAGTGAAATTTTGCTATAACGTTCTTAATATGTGAAATATCGAATCCATTCAAAGTTCATAATATGTGTCGAATAAGTGCCAAAACTTTATGTCAAATAAGTTTTTTGATAGAACCAACCATTGACCAAAGGGGTGGAAAAGTGGGTTTTTCGGGAATCATTAATCATATCTCTCTTAATAGGCACAATATCAAAACCGTACAAAATGGAAAATATTCCCCTAATAATTACCTAAAACTTTTGTCTGAAAGATTTTTTGATATGACCCACCATTACGCCAAGGAATTAGAAAAATGATTTCGGAATTTTAAAAAATGACAAGTGCCATCAGAGGTTACCATAACAACCAAGGCTTCATAACGTAACAGAATTGTCAGAAATAACGAATTATTTTTTGTTACGTTACTGCTTCCGTACCCAAAACAAATGGTATATGAATAACGTTTTTAGTGCGGCTACGAAATAAGGGGTTATAATTTTCCCTGGTTTGTGCTATTAACGTTATAACCAGCAGAGGAAAAGATTCCGTTATTTTAAAATGCGCTCCCGTTATTAACGTTATACGTCTAGTAACGGTATGACAGCGATTTTGACCCGCTGCGCGCCATCAATAACGTTATTCAGGCAGAGTGATCGATTCGGTTATTTCAAAATGCAAACCTACTAATAACATTATAAGCCTAGTAACGGTATACGAGAGATTTTAACCAGTTATACGCTATCAATAACGTTATTCAGGGCAGAAAAACTAATTCCGTTATTTATAAATGTGAAGCCACCAATAACGTTATAAGCTTTGTAACGGTATACGAGCGATATTTACGAGCTTTGCGCTGTCAATAACGTTATTCATGGCAGAAAAATAATTCCGTTATTTAGAAATGCGAACCCACCAATAACGTTATAAGTCTAGTAACGGTATACGAGCGAATTTTACCAGCCATACGCTATCAATAACGTTATTCAGGGCAGAAAAATTAATTCAGTTATTTTGAAATGGGAACCCACCAACAACGTTATAAGTCTAATAACGGTATACAGGCGATTTTTAGCAGCTATTCTAAGCGGAGAAATTGATTCGGTTATTTCAGAAAAGAATCTCGTCAATAACGTTATGGAAGTGTCTATTTGCCCGCTTCCCGGACAAGCATGGAAGGTGACCATGAACTGACGATGCTGGGCCATATGTAATTCCAGGCCAATTATTTATTCAAACATAGGATAATTACTTCTTGAAATATCAATAATAATCAACATAATGATTTCAATCTGAGCGCGTGCCCCATCAGACAGGGCGAGGCACCTTGCTCATTTTGATCACGGTCATATTGTAGCCTACGTTAGAAACATGTTTCCTAAAATCAATACGATGGATCCCATTGATTCGAAATAATTCTTGTTGCTTCATATAGGGGTTTGGAACATAGCCTATTGTTCATCAGTCCCATGTAGTTGAAGTCTGATAAACTTTGTTATTTTTGGAGTTGGCAATGGCCTTGACTTAGGAACTATCCACGCATTTTCCTGGAGTGGAAGTGGGAAACCCCAGAAAAACACTCTAAGATAGCTAAGATGGGAATCGAACTCACCTTCTCGCAGTGTTGCCATATAAGGCAGAGTGTAACCTACACACCAAACTTTCACTCCTTTGTGACCAATAAGAATATTTCTTTCCTAAATGAAACCTCCCGTTCTTGCTTTTCGTTTACTTGGTATCCTATTATCATTTAGTAGTGATAGAAGCCATTTATCAGTGATGGTTATTTCTAATGAAGAAAGCTATTCAGTCGGTCAACACGAAATTCGCGTAGACCGAATGAAAATCTTTCTTTATTATTTTCATTTATGAAAGAATAGGCTTATGACATCACATTTAGTACATGTGTGTGCGTATGTGTGTGTGTGTCCCCCCTAATAAAATATAAACTGCTGGAGCGATTTCAATGAAACTCGGTAAAGTCATAGTACTATTTTTTCCGACCCCGACCGTGATCTTCAAATTTTATTACAGCTCACCAATCCAACATGGCGACTGTGTGAAATATTTCACTGGCATTCCATATCTCCGAAACTATTACAGATATCACCCTGACATTTTGTACGGTGATAAAATGAACTACTAGATGGGACTCTCAAAATTCCTGTTAAGTAACAAACGAACATGGGGGCCAAGCGAAGTTGATACATTAAAATATTTTTTTTTTTCGCGATTAAACCATTCGAGCGCCGTCAAATGGTATAGCAAATGTTATACACCTTGTAATGCACTGATATCTTATTCAGCTCAATTGTTTCATAACCGCAAGATGGTGCCTGTGTGAAATTTAAAAATTAAGTTTTAATTTCTTGTGTCCTAATCATGCGATCGTAGCCAACGTTTGAACAATGAACCTACCGTACGCAATAATCGTCATCTAATAGTACATAGCTCAATGGTCTACACATATTTAGAAATATTTAGACGATTCTCAATGTCAACTAATCAATGACAGCAATCAAACTGAATTGTTTTCATAACCACAAGATGGCGCCTGTGCGAAATTTTAAAATCTCGTATTTAGCCTATTTCCATTTATGAAAAAATAGGCATATGAGATCACCTTTTGTCCGTGTGTGTGCACCAGGGCCGTGCAATGGGCAAGGTGAAGCAGTGCTAGCAGGTGAAGCGCAGCCCTATTCTGCCTATTTCTGAGCAGTGCAGCACGACATCACACTAGCACTGCAGCGCTTAGTCGCACAAGCACTGTCCATTTGACGGGGTGCTGCAGTACGTTTAGTACTGAGCGCAGAGCCTGGACACTAGGCGCACTGGAGCCAACATTTTGTCATATGCTTGTGGTCTGCCGTGCTCATAACGTCTTTTGTGCTTGGGGAGCACAAACATACCATAGTGGGAAAGCCACACCTTAAAGAAACACACCGAAGACGTATAAAACATGATATTTGGACGTAGGCCTACATGGACCAGATCTGCAAGGATACAAGAAGTTGCATAATTTTTAGCCTATTTTCATTTATGAAAAAATAAGCTTATGAGATCACCTTTTGTCAGTGAGTCTGTCTCTGTGTGCTCGTAAACCGCTGGAGCGATTGCAATGAAACTCGGTAAGTTCATAGCACTATTCCACACCACCCCGACTGTGCCCTTCAAATTTTGTTACATCCCACCAATCCGACATGGCGGCTGTGCGAAATATTTCACCAGCATTCGATATCTACGAAACTATTACCGATATCACCCTGGAATATTTATCGGTGATAAAGGGAACTACTAGAAGTTCACCAATGTGATTTTTGAAAACCTGATAACTACAGAACCAACATGGCGGCCAAGCGAAGTTGCGACTTTTAAATAGACGTTTCTCACGATTTAACCAACCAAACGCAATGCAACTTGGTACAGTATATGTTTATAAACATTGTAATGTACCGACATCTAACTTCATTCAATTCTTTATATAACCCCAAGAAGGCGGCTGTGCGAAATATTTCACCGGCATTCTATATCTCTGAAACTATTAGCGATATCACCCTGAAATTTTGTACGGAGATAAAGGGCACTACTGGAATTTCATCTATAAGACTTTCAAAAACCGGTTAACTAAAAAACGAATATGGCAGCCAAGCGAATTTGAAAATTTTAAATAGAACTTTCTCGCGATTTAATGATCCAAACGAAATGAAACTTGGTACAGGAAATGTTTATACACATTGTAATGCACTGGTATCTATATTTGTTCAATTGTTTACATAACCTCAAGATGGCGAATGTGCGAATTTTAAAATTATGTTTTTATTTCTTGTGTCGTAATCATGCGATCGAAGTGAGAGTTTGAGTAATAAACCCTTGCAATAATTTTCCTTTAATGGTACGTGACTCTATGGCCTATACATAAAACAGTCCAACATGGCGACCATCCGAAATATTTAGATGGATCTCAATATCTACGAATCTATTACAGCAATCAAACTAAATTTTTTAATCTTCATTGGGGCTATGAACATAAGTTCACCTATAGGACTTTCAATAACCTGGTGATCACAAATCCAACATGGCGGCTACGCGAAATATAAATATTCACATGGTCGTTTCTCGCAATTTAACCATCCGAGTGCAGTGACCCTTGGTACAGTAAATCCTTCTACAAATGTTAATCCACTGGCATCTAATTTTTTCATTTGTTTCCATAACCACAAGAAGGCAGCTGTGCGAAATTTTAAAATCTCGTTTTTACTTCTTGTGTCCTAATCATGCGATTGAAGTTTGAATACTACACGCACACAATACACTTCACGTAACAGTACACAACTCTAAGACCTACAGATATAAAAATCCAACATGGAGACCATGCGCAATATTTAGCTGGTTCTCAATATCTGCGAATCTATTAAAACAATCAAACTGAACTTTTGTATGTTGATAGAGGCAATTAACATAAGTAGGATATATGAAAATAGGCTGTATAATTCTTCACGGAACTACTTGTTGGGTTAGTTATTGTTGTTTTAAGGGGCGGAACTACGAGGTCTTCTGCCCCTACTTTTTGGGTGATGTAGCAGGTGCAGCGAGATATAATAATCCTACAAATGGGATCAAGCATATTGGTAATCATGCATGTGACAGTAACAGGGCCGGTATGGAATCAGGAGTGTTAAAATATATTTTTTAAATTTGTTGACATAATGTCACAAACCAGCCGATGTAGCTACACACGCTAACGTGCATGGTCAGACTACACCGAACTCGAAATACCACACACAACATTTCATACCTTGCCTCATTAATTTCATTTGTCATTAAATCCTCTCATTAGATTGACGTCATGAAGGGCATCTATCCGTAATATCATTCCCACAAGAAAACTGTCTCACCATATCCCCTTCCTCATAGCAACCTAAATAATTACGGGTAGAACGAAAAAACTACATTAGGACTATAAAGCTACAGTATTTCAATAACAAGATTCTGAATTCACCAACTCATTAGATTGGTGCTGTTCAGGGATATGTGAATTCGAGAAACGTGCGTTAGTAAATTTATCAGGTTTTTAAACTGAACAATATTCCGTCGCAATCTGAGGTAATTTATGTCTTTTATTCGTATTTTCAACATCGCCTGAAACAATAACTCATGGAATTTACCTACACATAAGATATACGGCAAAATAAGCAAGTTGACATGAAATCCTTCTAACTTTTGAAGTTTTAGGACAATTTTCATTATTTCAACAGTATGGAGACCAAGAGTGCTATTCATTGTAAAACAATTTTGCTCTGAAAATTACAAAATATGTTGTCTGTCTTTCTAACAGCTTGTCGGTATTTCTTTCGGTTGTTTGTTGGCTTTTGGAACTATTCGGCCCTTTGGTTATGGTATGCGAACCATCTCTCTAACTTACCAGGGGCAATGTAATGCCAAAAATAAGAAGAAAGGTGTACTATTATAGTTCGTGCTGAAATTACATGGCATCGTGCAATAGATTGCGCTGACAATGAAAGAGAACACCTTGTGGTGTAGCGGCTAACATTCTTGGCTGTCGCCCCGGTGGTCCGGGTTTGATTCCCTGGCCTGCCAAGAAATTTAATTTCGGTTTGAGGTACTGAAATGGTATTGATGATACCTAAGTCATCAAAGGGGTGTTCATTTTTAGGACTTGCACCAGGTCAGTGAGCACAAGTTTTCCTTTTTTTTTTCTACATTCTTATTCTGCAATTCGAACATTCATATGGGAACTCGGAGAGAAACTCACCACGTAGAGTTGTTAGAATAGCTTCCGTAAAATATTCTCAAAGGCCAATGCTACAAGTAGCCGTCGTGAGTTAATCCAATTGCATATTTATATGTAATCCACACATCGTATTTAAGAACATTTGATTTTCATAGCATTCTATGTTCTGGGCATAGGAAAACCTCGAAGCTAATTTCGCAATTTTCAGTGAATGAACATCCAAAGTATAGTAATCATCATGTAGGGACACCGTGCCACATATATACAGAGAGTGCAAGAATTGCTTGAAGGCAAGGTGACATGGTGCGTAATTTGTGTTTGTACAACGAATGAGGTTTTCATTACGGTGATGATGATGAAGATGGTGGTAACGATGAAGACGGTGATTTACTAGTTAGGAGCCAAGGGAATACTTGAGAATTAAGCCTGAAGCGGATGTATGGAAAAAACACAATGAACTTGCTGGTTGATTGCGAAAGTGTCTAATCACCATATTTTATGGAGAACAATTTATCCAGAAGTACACATGAAAGGGAGTAGTCAAGCACAAATAGGTGGAGGCAAAGGTTGCTCTTGTGTGAGACTGTATGCTGCAACCACTGTGGAGTGTCTGATAACCTAGCTCCGTTCAAACACCAAAATTAAGAAGGGAATCACCGACATAGATCTAAGATGCGTCTGTAACATTTCAGAAATGTTACGCAATCCATGTTTTCGTGTTTTCCTCGTGTTAGAAGCAAAAGTACAATAGAATAATAATTGTTATTGGCCGTAAGAAGGATACAAGATTTATGCTGGACCCCACCATCAGATGTGAAGTAACCATCGGCATAACAAGACAGGTCGTTTAGAGCTAACGATAGGCTTCAAAGAGAATTGAAAGCTTGTGGTACGTTTCGAATAAGGGAAAGAAACAACATCAACATTTTTTTAATAACTTATCGTGTTTGTGTATGCCTAACTTAAGTGTAAATGGCATAATTTTGCTATCAAATGAATCCATTCAATAATAGAGAATTGATCTACAATGTACTCGGGAACAGTATGGACGTAGTCTATTGGTATCCAATAACATTTTATTGCCAATAATAATAGCCTAATATTACTAATAATAATAATAATATGACGAGAAGAGAAGAACGACTTCGAGAAATCCAGCCGCGACAGGCTGGCCACGCGCCCCTGAACTGAGAGTTCCAGCGTAGACAGTGCTGACAGTGTGCGCCTGGGTCATATGGCCCTAAAAGCACTTGCCTGGCTTGCAGGGTACCACGACATACTATACACAGCTCACTCGCACACGTAGCTAGCGGCAGGCGGGGAGAGTCAAGAACACAGATTACCTACTGACATGACATGACGTCACGCACCTACGCCGGGCCTTGGTGTGCATCCCCACCCCTCCCCCTCTTCCCCCACACCCCACCTAATAAAATCTAAGCGGCTAGAGCGATTTCAATGAAATTCGGTAAGGTCGTAGTAGGCCTATTATTTTGGCCGACCCCGATCGTGCCCTTCAAAGCTTATTATGTTTCACCAATTCAACATGGTGGCTATGCGAAATATCTCACTGGCATTCTATATCTCCGAAACTGTCACCGATATCACCCTGAAATTTTGTACGGTGATAAAAGTCACTTAAGTGACTTTCATAAACCTGTTAACTACAAAACGAACATGGCGGCCAAGTGAATTTAAACATTTAAATAGACTTTTCTGGCTATTTAACCATCCGAACGCAGTGAAATTTGGTACAGCAATTGTGTATATACATTGTAATGAACTGATATCTAATTTTGTTAAATTGTTTACATACACTCAAGATGGCAGTTGTGCAAAATTTTAAAATTATTGTTTTATTTCTTGTGTCCCAATCATGCGATAGAAGTCAACGTTTGAATAATGAATCTACGCATATTAAGTAAGAACGACGAGCGGCGGTTTTGTTATTCGCTACTGCAGTGGGCTTGGCCAAGTTTCTGGCGCCCCACGGCCCCCTGCTGTAGTATTGAAAGCGCGCGCTTAGTACAAACTTGACCTTGCAATAAGCGTGCAGGTGTTGTCAGTCGCCAGTCTGAACTTCAGATGGTAACATGTTCAGACAGTTATCATTGCAACATCGTATTTTTGTATGTAAAACTTATTTTAAGTACGAGTCGGCCCGGTGGGTAAGTTCAGCAATTTCCTGATGAAGTGTCACCTTCACTAGCACAGATTCACGTAATTGTAAATAAGTTTGCCACTAGGCCTACTGACTCAGTGCTCAATAAAGAACATAAAATACAAAATCAGAATCATTACAGTGGCAGAACTCACTCGCGTGAGCCAAAATGTGGTTACCGGATACAATGCCTGTATAACCCAGGAAGGACGACACTTCCAGCATGTTTTGTAAGGTAATATTTCATACAGGATTGTACACACGCTTAAAGCAGGCGGCCACTGCGCGCCACAAGCTCGACCAAGGCCACCGCAGCAGCAGTTAAGGGGAGCGAAAGTCAAGTGAGAGAGTGATGACCTTACCCCTTACCTGACGGTATGGGATTCCTGAGCATCTAGTCCGATGTTGCGATTGACTGTGACTGTGATGGCTAGTTCTGATATTATTGTTCAGTTCTGGATATTTCTGAGTGATCCTTTGAAATTTTACCAGTTTGAACTTATGACTTCTAATTTTTCATGTTGTTTTTCCTGTTTATAGTTCATCGATCCCTTTAATTACTTTTTACTTAGTTTATTTTACCTGCAACACCATTATTTTTAGTGTTCGTTAGGTGTTCTATTTTCGGCAATTTATTTTTGGACAGTATCTCTGGTAGATCATATACATGTACGATGTACATATAGGTACGACTGATGGAGAGCATTACGGTCATCAAGTGCAGTTAGTTTTACATTTTAGGTGAAAAATGGAGCCACCACCAAAACCGATTCAAGGCAGGACTGGCATGCAAAACGAAATGTATCATCAATTTAAATTAGCGTCGCGAAATTAAATTGTTCAAAGGAATAAAATTTCACTCCTGGCGCAAAATAAAATTAGTAACAGAATTTTAATTTCGCTGCAGAGGCGAAATAAATTCATTTCGCTTCCGGCGCGAAATAAAATGCATAACTGACTTTTAATTTCACTCCCGGCGCGAAATAAAATTCGTACCAGACTTTAAATTTCGCTCCCAGCGTGAAATAAAATCCGTTACAGACTTTTAATTTCGCTCCCGGCTACAAACAGAATTCTTAACAGACTGTTTTAACTTTGCTCCTGGCGTGAAATAAAATTCATTAACGACTTTTCATTTCGCTCTTGGCGTAAAATAAAAACCGTTAGTCTTTTAAATTCGCTTCCGGCGCGAAATAAAAAAAAAGACTTTCAATTTCACTCCGGGCACGAAATAAAATTCCTTACAGACTTTCAATTTCGCTCCCGGCTCGAAATAAAATTCATTACAGACTTTTAATTTTGCTCCTGGCCTGAAATAAAATTCGATACAAGACTTTTCATTTCGCTCCAGGCACGAAATGAAAACCGCTACAGTCTCTTAATTTTGCTCCCGGCGCGAAATAACATTTTAACGACTGTTAATTTTGCTCCTGGTATGACAAAAATTGCTGGCCCCATGGTGTTGGGGATAGCGTGCCTGCTTCTCACCTGGAGGCCCCGGGTTCGATTCCCGGCTCCGTTAGTGATTTTAGAAACGGACGTGTGGGTTGGAACGGGGTGCACTCAGCCTCGAGATTAGCTGTCTGAAAGTCACGAAAACCGAGATTAACGGCCAAGGGAACACGATGCGCTGACCAATATCTGCAGATGCCTGGGCAGCGGTCGCTTAGTAGGCCTAGGCCTTTCATGGGATGTAGTGCCACGGTTTATTTTAATGACACAAAATTCCCAAAATTTAAAATTCATGGAACATTATCATTTCATGTCTGAAATTAAATCTGGTCTGGCATGCAAAACAAAATGGTTGTGGACGCGTTAACATTTTAATTTCGCCATGAGCGTGATATTCGGGTGCGAAATGATATTGATTGTAAGCGCGAAAATTAAAATGGAAGCAAAATGCAATTCTAAGCACAATAACATAGTGAAAGGCGACGCAAAACTAATTGCAGTGCGAAACGAAATACTGTACGTGGCACAGGGGTTTGCTTTCGTGCCATGGTCAGTATAAATGCGCTGAGGGTAAGAAGGAAGTAGTACGGAATGCCAAGCCCCCCCCCCCCCGAAATTTCCGGAAGTGTAAGAATAAAGAATGTAGAAATGAGAGGAATTACCCCTCAACCCTGTTGTTCGAGTAACCCGCCTCCGAAACAGAATTCCATATATGCCGCTGGTACTACCACAGACGATTTTCTGTTATTTGTAACTCTTCAGCCAGTCAACATTAATTTACCCGATAACTGGGTGGGGTACAACGTATATAAGATGTAAGTAACACTCCTGAAAGAAAAATACGTGTATTAGATTTAAGATCACTAAAATTGCTGCATTATAATCGTGACCATAAACTAATACATATAATGTTATTTACATATTACTGTATATTCATTGTACCCCTCCCAGTTATTGGGCAAATTAGTGTTGACTGACTGAAGAGTTACAACTGACAATTTGTATTGTAATTGGAGTTCGTCACTTATCTTGAATGTCTGTCCACACAGCACATTCGTCTTCTTGTTCGCTATAGAACAAGTAAAGGTACTTGTTGCCCCATTGCGTTATGAACGTCAGGGAGGGCCAGCCACGAGTCCGAGGTGCAGTCAACGACGATGGCGATGTTGATGCCATAGCACTGACTTTCTCCTCTACTGGAGTGATGACCATTGAATGACTCACGTTGCTGTTGCAGCCCTGCAGATTGTGCAGGCGGTGAACGGTAATAAGACTGCTACTGCTGCCAACGTCAGGACTTTGAACATAGCTCCGAACATAATTTCACTCTCGAAACGAATACATTTTAATTTCAACTACGAAATGAAATGTTCCATTCATTTTAAATTCACATCGGAGAGCGAAACTAAATACTGTTTGGGAATTTTATTTCACGCCGGGTGCGAAATTAAAAAAGTCTGTAACGAATTTTATTTCGCGCAGGGAACGAAATTAAAAGTCTGTAACCGAGTTTTATTTCGCTCCGGGAGCGAAATTAAAAGTCTGGAACGAATTTTATTTCGCACCGGAAGCGAAATTAAAAGTGTGTATTGAATTTTATTTTGCGCCGCGAGTAAAATTAAAAGTCTGTAATGAATTGTATTTCGTACCGGGAGTGAAATTAAAAGACTGCAACGAATTTTATTTCGCACCGGAAGCGAAGTTAAAAGTCTGTATCGAATTTTATTTTGCGCCGCGAGTGAAATTAAAAGTCTGTAATGAATTGTATTTCGCACCGGGAGCGAAATTAAAAGATTGTAACGATTTTTTTTCGCGCCGTGAGTGAAATTTTATTCAATTGTACAATGTAATTTCGCGTTGCTATTAAGTTTCGCGTTGATTTCGCTATGTCATTTCGCTTCGAATTAAGTTTCGCTTCGATTTAATTTCCCGCCGACAATTATTGTCATTTCGCTCCCGAGTATCACGCTCACGGCGAAATTCAAATATATTCGCCCCCACAGCCATACATTTCGTTTCGCATGCCAGTCCTGATTCAAGGGCATACCACTAAATCCCAGGGGGAATTGCGACCACCATTGACCAAAATATTATGTGTACTCGAGTTTGAAGGTTGTTTGTGAAGCAACCAATAGACCTACATAAAATCCAATAACATCATCATTTTCGTCGTTCTGTTTTACGTTAGTTCATGTTGGTTTGGATTTTTTAAATATATTTGTAATATTTCTTATCGCAGTTGGAACACAAAAAGTGCCCGTTTTTAAGCGTGTTTCAACCATGCGTCACATTTAAGAATTATTATCTCACAAACCCGTCAACAGATCGAATCCAAATTTTAACACAATATACATTGGAATGTTGTATAACTGGTTCATTAATTTTAAAATTTTGTATGGCCAAGAAACAAAGTTGTTATCATTTTGGTAAGGTAACTTTTTCTCGGCTCGGGTTGGTTTGAAAATGTAGTTCTTGGTCGCGTTGTAATCCTTATACATCAAAAAGGTATGCTGTATGATTGTGAAATACGTAAATTAATTCACTTATTTTATATCGGTTTGTATTTGTTTGGGGAATTAAGACATGGTTCACCAGTTGGCCGCTCCTGTAAAAGCTGTATAGCGTTGCCAAGATGGGCTCCATCACGCGTCAAGGCGCGCTTCGCTCGGAAGTAATGGGCTCCTTATCAGCAATGCTGTACAGAATATCCCGGAACGTCTAGCTGGTGAACCATGTCTTAATTCCCCGCATAAATACAAACCGATATAAAATAAGTGAATTAATTTACGTATTTCACAGTCATACAACATAACTTTTTGATGTAGGCTATAAGGATTACAACGCAACCAAGAACTACATTTTACAACGACCCCGAGCCGAGAAATAGTTACCTTACAAAAATGATAACAAAATTCGTTCTTGAACACACAACATGTTGAAATTAATAAACCTGTTATGCAACATTCCAATGTATATTGTGCTAAAATTTGGATTCGATCTGATGACGGGTTTGTAAGATAATAATTATTATATGTGACGCATGGTTGAAACACGCTTAAAAACGGTCACCTTTCGTGTTTCAACTGCGATAAAAAAATATATATATAAATAAACAAGTAGTTCCGTGAAGAACTATACAGCCTATTTTCATATATCCTACTTATGTTAATTGCCACTATTTAACATACACAATTTCAGTTTGATTGCTGTAATAGATTCGTAGACATTGAGAACCGACTAAATATTTCGGATGGTCGCCATGTTGGATTTTATATATGTAGGTCCTAGAGTTATGTACTGTTACATGCAGATTATTGTGAACGTGTAGTATTCTAACTTCAATCGCATAATTAGGACACAAGAAAAAACAAGGAGATTTAAAAATTTTTCACAGCTGCCATCTTGAGGTTATGGAAACAATTGAAATAAATTAGATGCCAGTGGATTAACATTCGGATAAAGATTTACTGTACCAAGTTTCACTGCACGCGGATGGTTAAATTGCGAGAAACGTCCATGTGAATATTTATAATTCGCGTCACCGCCATGTTGGATTTGTGATCACCAGGTTATTTAAAGTCCTATAGGTGAACTTAAGTTCATAGCCCCTATGAACATTAAAAAATGCAGTTTGATTGCTAAAATAGATTCGAAGATATTCAGTATCGTCTAAATATTTCGGATGGTCGCCATGTTGGATTGTTAAATGTATAGGCCATAGAGTCATGTACCATTAAAGGAAAATTATTGCGTAGGTTCATTATTCAAACTTTCACTTCGATCGCATGACTACATCACAAGAAATAAAAACTTAATTTTAAAATTCGCACTGCCGCCATCTTGAGGTTATGTAAACAATTGAACTAAATTAGATACCAGTGGATTACAATGTGTATAAATATTTCCTGTACCAGGTCTCAGTGCGCTTGGAACATTAAATCGCGAGAAAGGTCTATTTAAAATGTTCAAATTCGCTTGGCCGCCATGTTCGTTTTGTAGTTAACCGGTTTTTGAAAATCTTATAGATGGACTTCCAGTAGTGCCCTTTATCTCAGTATAAAATTTTAGGGAGATACCGCTAATAGTTTCAGAGATATAGAATGCCGGTGAAATATTTCGCACATCCGCCATCTTGTGATTATGTAAACAATTGAACGAAGTTAGATGTCGGTGCATTACAATGTATATAAACATATACTGTACCAAGTTTCATTGCGTTTGGTTGGTCAAATCGCGAGAAACGTCTATTTAAAAGTCGCGAATTCGCTTGGCCGCCATGTTCGTTTTGTAGTTACCAGGTTTTCAAAAGTCACTTAAGTGAACTTATAGTAGTTCCCTCTATCACCATAGTAAATGTCAGGGTAATATCGGTAATAGATTCGGAGATATTGAATGCTGGTGAAATATTTCGCACAGCCGCCATGTTGGATTGGTGAGTCGTAACAAAATTTGAAGGGCACGGTCGAGGTCGCCGGGAATAGTGCTATGAACTTTCCGAGTTTCATTGAAATCGCTCCTGCCGTTTAGATTTTATTAGGGGGGGACACACACACGAATCACACACACACACACACGCACACACACACGGACAAAAGGTGATCTCATAAGCCTATTTTTTTCAAAATTGAAAATAGGCTAAAAATTTCAAACCTACATGAACTAACGTAAAGTAGAACGACGAAAATGATTATGTTAGTCTATTATATAGGTATATTGGTTACTTCACAAACAACCTTCAAACTCGAGTGCACATAATATTTTGGTCGACAGTAAGTACTGTACTAAGAAAAGGAAGCCAGGCCCTAAGAAAAACCTCTTCACATACATAAGATTTTTTCCCTAGTTTATATTTGAAATTACGCTTGCATTAGAGAATGTGTAAAGTACTGAGCAGTTTTGATTTCACTTTAAATTTGTTTGTACAAGTTGGATGACTGAACGTCACCCCACAATCTGCACGCTACTTGGCTGAACAGCGGATGCTTGGTAGAACTAGGCCCTTCAACGGCTGTCCCTCCACGGGTTTAGTCTTTTTTTGAACTTCTAATATATAAGTGTAAGAGTACAAGACCACGAACTATTCAGTGACAACTTTTTTCAGAGAAGAGAGTTCGAATTCAAACGGAAACAATGCGTTGTGTGGAAAAGTAAGACGCAGCCATTGTGAAAATGGAAAATTGGTCTCCATAGATACTGACGACAGTCAACCGCATGTTCTCTAGGTGCAAGGGTCCTGTATAAATATCCACTTCCTTTGTACGCTCACAGAAAACGAAGAAAAGTCCCAGCAGAGCTTGTGTATTGGCGTATTGAACGAAATAAAAGGTAAGGAACTGAAACAATGTTTCTTACAGCAGATGTTTATTGCCATTCAGAAATTCCTTCTTAGTTTATGATGTTTTTCCTAGGAAACTGTCATCAGTCCAACATCTCTCATTGACTAGTTCACCTGTCAATCAACCTACCATTGTGGTTGCATCTGAAGTTCAGTTGTGTCTTGTGTTTCGCAGGGTTTTCCACACTCCCTCCAGGTAAATGCCGAGATAGTACCTTACTTGAAGACTCAGGGCACCTGCCCCATCCCTGGCTCTAATACAGTAACACACATAGTCAACTACATGGGACTGATGACCAAGATGTCCCAAGCCCCTACAATGTATTATTATCAACAAGAACAAGAATGTTTGAGGAAGTAAGAAAGTATCTGTATAAATACATTGTGTCAACGTTACATAAGCGTGACATTACTATAATTTTATTGCTCAGATATTGTTCCTCGCCTAGGCACTTGTACATGTAACTCGCCGAACTACAATATTCGTCAACTCGGCGTGTTCATCATTTTCCTTGCGCTAGAGATCTTGTATAGCCACGCCGCTACTCCTACCACCCTTTTCAAAACAATTCCCAAACTAATGCCGACGATTCCATTCACCCGATTTTATTTTTGAAAAATGCATTGGAATCAGGAAATAAATCTCCGTTTTCGTATTACCAGTTTTTTTTTCATATTTTAAGCAGAAATATAAAAAACTGCTAGTAACGTCTTTGTTTTTCACATTTTGGAAAATTGAATTGATATCAATTTTATTGCACTCTAGTATACATAGTGGTTTTGACATCGCAAATACGAGCCTCACTTTGGTGCTGCTACGTGGTGTCAGAATTACAAACTAAAAATCGGGACATTTATTCTTAATAGTATCTGGCTGCTGCACAGACTCCTGTGTTGCCTGTTGGCGTGTCCCTTCCCCGTGCTGTCCGATCGTGACGTCACAGTTCCCTCTTCATTGCAATGTAAAGTAGTCAGGGATGTTTCAGCTACGTTATCTGATGGTTGAGTTACTTCCGCAATGCTATATGTGTTTGTAGAATGGGGCCTGTTATGAAAGGCCTCTGATATGGCTGGATATTCAGGGGAAGGTACTGCAGTTTCCATGTCGGTAGTGTCGCTTATCTTACTACTCCCATCTGACTCGCCCAGCACCGTGCTGTAGGTTTGTTGTCTGACATGAAGTACCGGGCGATTCCTTCTGTTCGGACAGTCTATTTGTAAGTGGGAGGTTTCTTTACAATAAAAGCAATACTTAGCTTGTCCTTCATGTTAACAGAGCTTTACAATCATTGCTCGTCAAATATGATCGTCAAAAGTTCAATTGTTACAATACGTATGCCATTACTTACAGCAGAAAATTCATGTACTTCATTCCAGCACTCGTTCCGTATGTCCTTGAGAACTCCATGCGTAGAAAGCACGCGGGAGAGCCTTTCATTGTTGACTTCGGGAGGAGATTAAACAGACACGCACACGTTTTGTTAAAGAGTCTGAAGCAGTGATAGTTATCTTTGTGGTGTTACCGCTAGCTAGCCGGAAGGATTTCACACCTTCATGTCGAGATAATATGTTTTCATAAAGTAAGGTGTACACTAATTTAATGTACACTGAATTTTCCCCGTTGTCTAGTTGATTCGCTAGTACTTGATCTCTATTAAGCGTCAGGTCGTTTGCTATCCACCTAGGCCTATGTATTTCAAGTGGTGTCGGTCTGTTGTTCCTTTCTTCAAAAGCGCATTTAAGAGTGTTTTTCCGGACATTCGCCACTTTCGCAAGTTCAACAAGCAGTTCCGTGACAAACTAAGGAGCCTATTTTTCTTAAACTTAAAGATTCATGCCAATGTTTAATCTATATGGAACTATCTAAGTTAATGACGAAATTAAGTTGGTAATATCACAATTTCTAGTTAATTCGAAACATACCTGCGCTACAGTTGGAAGGCCTGGTGACTTAATATATTATTAGTTCCATCTCTTAAGGTACAGAACACAAAATTTGATTGAAGTTCAATGGATAACGTGGACGTTACATGCAGTTAGATATCGGATCTATCAGTGCGCGTAAAATCATGTTGGCAACAATGTCATGCATGTCTTGGTCAGAAATAATCTGACATATTATGATCTATTGTTGTGCCAATTTTGGACGAAATCCATTTGTATGTATAGAAGTTACATGCATTTTAGAATTGAACCTATCATCAGGCTTAGAATCATGTTAGCGGCATTGGCATAATATTAGTTACTCTAAATTAATCTAGAATGTCAGGTACTATACGTGTGCAAAGTTTAGAGTTGTTGGCTTGCATGCATTCTGATATATTAATATAAGGGTAAAAAAGTAGAGACAGCAATTATCAACAGTTGTCATCAGCTGGTTGCTCTTAAGAATACGCATAGTGATATCTGGTTATGTACACATAGTAGACTACATACGAAATTTGGTTGAAGTCCAATTGATAGTGTAGAAGTTCTATTAATTTAAAAATTTGACCTATCAGCATGCTTAGCATCATTTTGCCAACACTGTCATGTATGGCCTCCTGGAAATTAAACTGAAATATTATTATCTATAATATAGCCTAGATATTATATTATAATTATGTGCCAATTTTGGAATAGCTCCCATGCATACCTTCCAAGATATCCAACATGGAGCTCAAATTTCAATTGCGGTTTTTCAGCAGTTGGTAGCACTGATTTCATTTTAATAGCCTTGAGATATTCAGATATAGATCTTTACTCATACCAAATTTGGTTTTGATTGCTTCAGCCGTTTAGGAGTTGATAAGGGTCGGGGGGGGGGACATGCACAGACAGACAGACAGACATTCGTCCAGATCGATCTCATAAGTATACTTTTTCCTCATTTTTGCAAAATGTGAAAAGTAGGCTAAAAATGCAATACCCTATCACGGTAAGCACTTCCGAGTATTTATTAACCTCGCGGCTAAACTCAGAACCAAACACGACGTAGGTCGCAAAGTGACACTTCCACTCTTTCTACTCTATGGAGTTCTCCAACGCAAAATGTATCAAAATGGTGCCATTCTCAATCGATGATGCCGTTTGTAATATATAAACGATATGCGAATAACGTTATTAGTCCGAATAACGGTATTGAGGGAATATTTTTCGATAGATATATTCAAATAACGTTATTTCTAGTGAGCACTACCATTTCGTTCCTGCGATAACCGATATCCGAATAACGTTATTAGTCCGAATAACGGTATTGGGGGAATAATGTTTGAGAGATGTATTCAAATAACGTTATTTATAGTGGGCACTACCATTTCGTTCCCGCGATAACCGATATACGAATAACGTTATTAGTCCGAATAACGGTATTGGGGGATTTTTTTTGGAGAGATCTATTCAAATAACGTTATTTCTAGTGAACACTACCATTTCGTTCCTGAGATAACCAATATCCGAATAACGTTATTAATCCTAATAACGGTATTGGGGGAATATTTTTCGAGATATGTATTCCGATAACGTTATTTCAGGCGGGCACTACCATTTCGTTCTTTGGTTAACTGATATTCGAAAAACGTTATCAGTCCAAATAACGATATTAGGAGATTATTTTCGAGATATGTATTCCGATAACGTTATTTCAGGTGGGCACTAGTATTTCGTTTCTACGATAACCGATATCCGAAGAACGTTATTAGTCCGAATAACGGTATTAGGGGATATTTTTTCGAGAGACTTATTCAAATAGCGTTATTTCTGTCGGACAACACTATTTCGTTTCTACGATAACCAATATCAGAATAACGTTATATGGCCCAATAACGTTACCATACGATACAAATGACTTCCGGATATGAAACTTAACGACCACAATGTGACCAAGACCCATTTTGTTACATAATCTACCCAAACAACCATTTTCGTTATGTTAAGTTATGAACCCTTGTTATTAACAACGCTGTTAAATTGATGAGGGATTATCTATCCGAGGTTGCCAAGACAACGCCATTGACGAAATCACATTCATTTTAGCCTACTTTTCACACTTTTCAAAAATGAGGAAAAAGTAGACTTATGAGATATATCCGGGAAAATGTGTCTGTCCTTCTGTCTGTCTGTCTGTCTGTCTGTATGTCCTTCTGTCTGTCTGGCTGGCTGTGTGTGTGTCCCCCCCCCCCCCCCCCCCCTATCAACTCCTAAACGGCTGCATCAATCGAAACCAAATTTTATATGAGTAAAGATGTATACCGGAATATCTCAGGCCCATATTTGAAAAAGATGTCAGTGCTACCAACTGCTAAAAAAACGCACTAGAAATTTGAGCTCCATGTTGGATATCTTGGAAGGTATACATGGGAGCTATTCTAAAATTGGCACACATGTAGATAATACTATTTCAGTTTAATTTCCAGGTGGCCATACATGACAGTGTTGCCAAAATAATTTTAGGCCTTCTGATAAGTCCAATTTTTAAATGCATATAACTTCTACACTATCAATTGGATTTCAACCAAATTTTGTATGTAATATGTGTATATAAACAGATATGACTGAGTGTATTATTAAGAGCCACCAGGGCTGCCAACTGTTAATAATTGCTCTCTATTTTGTATCCAAATATATCAGAAAGTCTGCAAGCCGACAGCTCTAAACTATGCACACGTATATTACCTGACATTTTACATTAATTTGGAGTAACTTATATACGTCAGTTCTACCAACATGATTCTAAGCCTGCCGATAGGACCAATTTTTAAATATATGTAACTTCTATACCAACAAATGGATTTCATCCAAAATTGGCACAAAAAGATATAATATTTCAGATTATTTCTGACCAGCACTCGCATGACATTGTTGCCAACATGCTTTTACATGTACTAATAGATCCAATGTCTAACTCCATGTAACGTCCTTTGGACTTCAACCACTTTTTGTATTCTGTACCTTAGAAGATGGAAGTAAGAATATATTCAGTCACCAGAGCTGCCAACTGTATTGCTCTATTAGGCTACATTATGCCTAGTATAGCTTATTTCAAACTAATTAAGACATTTCGATATTACCCACTTAATTTCGTTATTATTCTAGATAGGTTCATATACTGTAGATTAATATTTGGCATGAATCTTAATTTTAAGAAAAGTAGGCTCTTTAGTTAATCACGGAACTTCTTGTTCCATCTGACTATGAGGGAAGCGGCTAACTGGTAGCATGCTGTACTTCTATGCCCAAGGTCGCTGGTTCAAAGCCGGCCAAAGTCGCCGGATTTTCTAAGAGCGCTAAAAATCCGTCAGCATGCTTTCCTTCGGAGGGGAAGTTACAACGTTCGTTGCAAGTTGCTGGTTGCGGTGGCATCTAGCAGCCAAGTTCACAGCTAGGTGTCGTTGACGTTAGTATTTGGTACAAAGTTTGGTACTACTACTTAAAATTGACCGTCTGCAGACCTTACCTGAATTACAGACTAATACAGTCATCACAAATAACACAGTTTATCAGACAGATTCTACACACACCCAATGTACACGGGGTTACATGACCACCTTGTCGCAGCCCCTAAACTGAGGAACCAACTGTAACGTTTATTAATGCCCCATGTTGGTAGCGACAATTGTAGCAGTTTGGCTGCCCCTAACTGTTGGGTGATAAATGTAACTATTTACCTTTGCCTAAGCTATGTTGTTTTAATGGACGCCAAGACCTCAACGCAATGCTGAAATCTAAATTTGTATTTAACAACGTCTAGCTCTGGTAGAACACCTTCAAGAATCTATTCACTCAGATCGTGGTATGATTTGATCACTAACCCAACAAACAATTGTATCAGGAGAAGGAATTGGTCTTTATCTAATGCTACCTACTGAAAGCAAAGATTGCATTGTAAAAGAAATGAATTTATTATATAAAACAAGTATAGCAAAATTAATAATAATTATAAGTTTAAAATTTAAATTGGAGCGTTGCGATTTTAATATTACCGATAGAAAATTACGTGAAAACGGAGTCTGATAAATTATTGATTTTACTCTTATTCCCAAGCTATGAAGTTACTGAAATATGAAATATAAAACAAAGAGAAATGAGAGATTGCGTATTTCTGCGTCATTCGCGCTTACCACTGGAAATTGCCAAAGCATTTCCCTCTTACTGGATGATGCTGTGTGCTTCCCACAGTCTCCTGGACGTCGTCATCTCCGTCGATATTTGATGATATACTTGTAGATTTGGTGACTTTATGGTCCTAATATCGGAGCCATACCCTCGTACAACCAAACTGGTTAAGTTTTAAACAGATAGTTCTCCACTCCACGGAACATCGGAGCGACACACACTTGCAACCGAACTAGTCAAGTCTTTCACAGATTGTCCTCGTTCCACGGCGCGTCGAACGATATATGCACACGTCGGCTCCCCACCTCGGTACCGACTTCCAGCTTACGTGGTCTCCACTGATTGGCTGCTCCCCACGCTCTCCTTCCCCTTCTCTGGCTCATTACACACGGCGCGCGGATGACGAAGTCGATTTCCGTTCCAACCATCCGCCTTTTCTTGACGCTGCAACCCCGCTTGCGTAATACTTCTTGACAAGAATCAGCCTGTATTTGAATTCCCAGTGAGTCATGTCTCTCATAATATCCTAACTGACGAAACTCCGTAAAATTCCGTAATCAGATAATTTTCTATGATATTGTCGTTCGTAATAATTTGCTTGATAGTGTTTTCTAAGACATAGAAAACCTATCTGTATGCTTATAATTTTTATAATATGCTCCGAAAATATCTTAATAATAATTATAATAAATTAATAATGTGGGAACCAGATGAGGATCAAGAAGGCCGAGTATGGGATCTAGCGGGCGCAGGAGTAAGCTCAGCGCCATTGTCTGAGAGTAAAAAGAAGAAAAGCAATATTCCGAGTTCCGACGAGCCGCGAAACACATTCCCTTAATTCTCTACTGTATTTTAATCAGTTTCATTGTTATAATAAATAATTCAGTTCTATATTCGATGCTTGTGAGTGTCATGATCTGGAAACCGTTTCCCACAAATGGGGGCTCGTCCGGGATGGACTGAAACAACGAGTTACGACGCAATCTACGACACGAAGTACGACGCAAAATACAACGCTATTTTTGACGAAGTGGACGGCTAATCATATTTGTTGCTGTTGCCTACGACGCTGACGACGAGACGACGTGCAGTTTTGTGAGCCCACGACGCGCAAATCTACGACGAGGATTCATAGGCTAGCAAAATTTGTTCTGCAGTTTCAGCGACAATTAGTGGTGCCGTGACAACGACGAGGGTCGGAATCTAAACGACGACAGAGGATTGTGGATGTGGTAAGAGGATAGCGACTCGTCAGAGAGAAACGACGGGAAGCGGTATTAAACGATATCACCTACAAATATCACCGGTTTGGTGAATGAGGTTAAACAGGTTTGATAGCGAGGTTTTGAGGAAGCGATATTGACGGAAATCTACTTGATAGACGTGAGTAAACAAATAAGATGACTACACTCGGTGCAATAGAGAAAATAAATAAGAACATAAGTGATGCTCCGGTCAAAGCAATCAAAGTTTTACATAACCTCATTTTCGAGCATATACCAGACAACAGGAAGAATCGAAAGCGACTGCGAGAGTTTCCTGGATTCGATTTTGACGAAAATTCCATTGAAGAGGAAGCTAAGAAGAAATTTATCGAAGAAACATTTTCCAAGGCTGATCTGTTGCGTGTTTCGAGATTCTTAATACCGAGATCGGGACAAAGGAAGTAATGATTAACAGCATTTGTTATTACTTGAGAGATTTGGATGAACTCGCAACTAATATAGACGATGATGACGAAGATGAAGAAGACGAAGAAGACGAAGAGAGCGAAGAGGAAGACCAGCACAGAAGGTATAGAGAACAACATAAGTTTTCATTGTCGTTCCGCGACGTAGAGGGCGCTATGAAAACATTTAACGGTAAGGATGGTTACCCAGTGAAGAAATGGATCGCAAATTTTGAGGAGACGTCAATCTTGATGGGATGGAGTGAGCTGCAAAAGTTTATTTTCGCTAAGAAATTACTCGATGGTTTAGCTAAGCTTTATATTCAAGGTGAGAAAGGACTGACGTCCTGGACTGCACTGAAGAAGGCCTTGAAAGAGGAGTTTGACGTGGCGGCAAGCAGTGCAGAAATTCACAAGTTGTTAACCCAGCGACGAAAAAAGCGCGACGAATCTCTACAGGAGTACTTTCTTGTGATGAAGGAAATCGCCAGTAGAGGTGATGTTGAGCAAGTTTCTCTGTGTCAGTACGTGATTGATGGGATCGAGGACGATTCAGGATCAAAACTTCTTCTCTATGGAGCAAAAAATTCCAAGGATTTCAAGGAGAAAATGAAAAGTTATGAGATGGCAGTGAAGTCTTTGCCAAAGAAAAGCACAAAGTATAATAACAGTAATTTTCAAGGAAGTGCCAAGGGTGCCAACGAGAAGGACGGAAAGTGCTGGGGCAGTACAAAGAAGAAAGAGGCGAGTAGTGGAGATAGATGTTATAATTTCAGTGGATTTGGTCATATTTCAAAGGAATGTGAGCACAAGGATAAAGGCAAGAGACGTTTCAACTGCAACGAGTTTGGCCACATTTCATCCGAGTGCAAAAATGAGAGGAAGAACGATAAGAGGAATAATCAAGGTATCAATCTTATTGATGAAAAGAAAAGCTGCCTCAAGTTCAAAGAGGTTAGTTTGGGTCAGCAGAAACTTCAGGCACTTATCGACTGTGGCAGTCCTTATAACCTACTGCGACAAAACATCTATAAGACCATGGGTTCCCCAGGATTGAAGAGCACGGATCTCGTTTTGAAAGGATTCGGTAATGGTTTTGTTGCTCCTCAAGGTTACTTCACAACAGTCGTTGAAATAGACGAGCTGGAGTTCCAAACCAACGTCTATAATGTTTCTGATGATACTATGGAGTGGGACATGGTTATTGGTAACGATCTATTGGATCAGGGTGAGGTCATCCTGAGCAAGCAAGGAGTTACCATCAAGAAACTAGAGGTCCCAATGATGGTGATCAGGGTAGCCGACGAACAGGAATTTGATATCGAGAACTGCGTTGATGAGGAAAAAAGGGCTCAGATCCAGGATTTGATAGCGAGATATGTACCAAAGAAGACGAAATCTACTGATGTCAAGATGAAGATCACATTGAAAGAAGAAAAACCGATATTTAGCAGGCCCAGACGAATGGCACCGCTTGAGAACGAATTTGTCGATGAGCAAGTCGAGGCGTGGCTGGAGGAAGATATCATAGAACCGAGTCAATCAGAATATACATGCCAAGTGGTGGTAGTCAAAAAGAAAAATGGAATTCCGTTCAAGATCGTGACTGACTGTATGGCATTCCAAAAGACAATGCACAAAAGGGACCTGGTCCCACGAGTAGCTACATGGGCTATGGCCTTGGAGGAGTTTGACTATACCATCGAACACCGAACTGCAACCAGGATGAAACATGTCGATGTCCTGAGCCGATGTCCAGCAGTGATGTTTGGATTCCCTGATGGCCTTGCAGCGAGGATCAAAATCGCCCAGAGAAAAGACGAAGGATTGACAGCGATAAAAGCGACACTGGAGAAAGGGCCTTACGAAAACTTCATCGTCAGAGATGGACTGCTATTTAAATTTGTTGACGGGCGAGAGACGTTGGTGGTCCCGCGAGCAATGCACCATGAAGTCATCAGAGATGCACATGAGAAGGGACACTACGCTGTTAAAAGGACTGAAGAAGACGTGAAGCAGGAATATTATATTCCAGACTTGGCCAACAAGGTGAAACGAGTCATAGCCAACTGTGTGAAGTGTCTGGTGGTTAACAGGAAGGCAGGCAAGAAAGAAGTTTGGTTACATCCGATGTTCAAGGAGAGTGTGCCATTACACACCTACCACATGGATCACATTGTACCACTCAAGTCTACACACAAGGCATATGAATACATCTTCTGTGTGATAGACGCCTTCACGAAGTTCACCTGGCTGTATCCTGTGAAAACTACCAAATCGGCCGAGACGATTGAAAAGAGGGAGTTTCAGAGGACGAACTTTGGAAACCCAGTTCAAGTGATCGCCGACAGGGGGCCATCGTATACCTCCCATGAGTTCCAGGACTACTGTAAATCGCAGAGTATCAAGCACATCTTGATCACAGCTGGACTGCCAAGAGCCAATAGTCAAATCGAGAGAGTCAACTCAACAGTGACCAAGATCATCGCTAAACTTAGCATTGACGATCCAACAAAATGGTACAAGGTTGTACCATCCGTCCAACGAGCTATCAACTCTACGTTCCAGAGGAGCATCGGAATGTCACCTTTCGAGCTGCTGACAGGAGTCAGAATGCACAACCAAAATGATCTACGTATAGTGCAACTCATCGAAGAGGAGCTGATCGATTCGTTCAACGAAAAACGTGATCAGATGAGAGAAGATGCAAAAAAGCAGATAGAAAAAGTACAATCTGAAAATCGTGCTGAATTCAACCGACGACGTAAGGAGCCTAAGAAGTATCAGGTCGACGACCTGGTTGCCATCAAACGCACTCAGATCGGTCCACATCTGAAACTAAAAACCAAAAGTCTAGGACCTTATCGAGTGACTCGAGTAAAACTCAACGACACATATGACGTCAGCAGAGAAGGAGACCATGCTGGACCAAGAATCACATCGTCCTGTGCGGAGTTCATGAGGCCCTGGCCGGGCGGATTTTCTTCATCCGGGTCGGATGAGGATCAGGACGGCCGAGTGTGGGAACCGGATGAGGATCAAGAAGGCCGAGTATGGGATCTAGCGGGCGCAGGAGTAAGCTCAGCGCCATTGTCTGAGAATAAAAAGAAGAAAAGCAATATTCCGAGTTCCGACGAGCCGCGAAACACATCCCTTAATTCTCTACTGTATTTTAATCAGTTTCATTGTTTTTAATAAATAATTCAGTTCTATTTCGATGCTTTAAGTGTCATGATCTGGAAACCGTTTCCCACAATAATAATAATAAATTAACATGAAAAATTCTCTTGGCTGAAAAATTTGCCGCGTAAATAAATATAGAATGGCTTCCTACTGACTTATGCCAGTGGCATAAAAACCCCTCGAAAAACACGTTACACAACCAACATCTCTGCGGGAGATAAAATTTTGCGTGAAGAAGTAACAGACTGTTAGATAGTTACACATTAGTTCCAAACCTTGCATAAGGACACTGTGATCACAAGTATAACAAGTAGTTCCGCGAAGAACTATACAGCCTATTTTCATATACCCTGCTCATGTTAATTGCCTCAATCAATATACAAAATGTCAGTTTAATTGCTGTAACAGATTCGTAGATATTGAGAACCGTCTAAATATTTCAGATAGTCGCCAGGTTGTATTTATATTTTTGTACTATTACATTAAGATTATTGTGTACGTGTGGTATTGAAACTTCAATCGCATGATTAGAACACAAGAAGTAAAAACGAGATTTTAAAATTACGCCCAGTAGCCATCTTGTGATTATGCAAACAATTGAAATAAATTAATTGCCAGTGGATCAACATTTGTATAAGCATTTAACGTGCAACGTTTCACGGCACTCGGATTGTTAATTCGCGAGAAACGTCCATTTAAATATTTCAACTTCGCGTCGCCGCCATGTTGGATTTGTGCTCACCAGGTTACTGAAAGTCCTATAGGTGAACATATGTTCATAGTCTCTCTGAACATTAAAAAAATCAGTTTGGTTGCTGTAAAAGATTCATAGATATTGAGAACCGTCGAAATATTTCGGAAGCTCGCCATTTAGGATTGTTATATGTAAAGGCCATAGAGTTATGTACCATTCAAGGACAATTATTGCCTAGTTTCATTATTCAAACTTTCAGTTCGATCGCATGATTACGACACAACAAATAAAAATTTTAATTTTAAAATTTCGCACAGCCGCCATCTTGAGGTTATGTAAACAATTGAATTAAATTAGATGGCAGTGCATTACAATCTGCAAAATCATTTACTGTACCACATTTCACTGCGCTCAGAGTGATAAATCACGAGAAAAGTCTATTAAAATATTTCAAATTTGCTTGGTCGCCATGTTCGTTTTGTACTTTACAGGTTAAGAAATATACATAGGTAAACTTGTATCAGTACCCTTTATCACCGTACAAAATTGCAGGGTGATATCTGTAATAGTTTCGGAGATATAGAATGTCAGTGAAATATTTCGTACAGCCGCCATTTTGAGGTTATGTAAACAATTGAACTAAATTAGACTCCAGTGCATTACAATGTGTAAGCCTATTTTTTCAAAATTGAAAATAGGCTAAAAATGAACCCTAAATGACAAGAAGGTTACCATCCCCATAAGACAGTAAAATGTTAAAAATATGCATAGAAAGACGAAAAAATGTTAACTAACCTCCAATTGTAAAATACTTTCTCGCAATAAATGAGGTCTGATCCTCCTACGAAAACCTGCATATTTTGCCTATTATAGCCTATCCCCTAGTTTGCCCGGTGAAATCTACCTCCGCCTTCCGGCGTGCCGAGAGGATTTTTTTTTTCAGGGTTAGGGAATGTCACCCATCACACATTGGGTAAAATCGAGTTGACAGACTGAAAAACACTTACATTTTATTTACTGACTGAAAAATTGCATCCTACCTCTACATTGATTTCCTTATGGATGATTACCACGCCGCAGGATCTCAGTACGTGGGCAATGAAGTTAGAACGCACCGTACTATAGGGGAGGTGGAAGCACCTCCTGTGACCTTCGGGTGGTCCAATGAACACATGTGACGTACAGCGGATAAATGGACTGATCGCATGGATCATCGTCTGTTGTGGACGGGCTGGCAGTTCATAGGGCATGAGTCATCTCAACTCCGTGCGATACTAATCTGATAGCACACACACATACATACATCACAATAACACTAATCTGATAGTGTAAACCACGCTGGTTGAACTTTAAGTTCTACAATTTTATTAAAAATTTGTTTTGTTAGCCTGTCATTCATTCTATATAAATGCCCCAAAAAATGCCATTCGTCATTTGCGCATGGTATGAATTATGTTCTCCACATGGGTGTATATTTCCTTGTTAGGTTGTGGTCTGTTATAGTCTGTTTCAGTTTTCCTTGGGCCAAGGATGCTTCGAACCAATATTCTTTCCATAAGCATGATTTTGTTTATGTTACCTTTCCGCATTAACTTTAATGTTTCAGCTCCAAAGTGTGCTTCATGTCTCATCATAGAATTGTAATGTTTAATTTTAGTGTCCCATGATAATGCCTTCTTCTTGTATACATTCCTGGTGAGCTGAAATGCTACGTTCATTTTCATTGCTCGGACCTCTAAGCTATTTTATGATGTGTAACATCTTTCCACTCGGTTGCCGGATATTTTTGTGGGAGTGATTTTGAAAAATTTTGAAAGCTGTATTGCATCCCTTCTGGCTGCTTTAGCTGGCAGTGGTACCATGTGGAATGTATATAACATACGGATTACTTCAAGGTTTTGAGGCGCCATTACAGATATTTCTGCAATAAATCATCTTCAAGTTGTCGTTCTTTGGTGTAAAAATATTCATTATATCATATTTGCTGAAAACAATTATGATTTATTAAGAGACTGTTTTTCAATCTCTGGATAAAAGTGATGGGCATCCACTCCCCGAGTAACTTTGCTCAACACTTTCATACTGAACGGTAAACGCTCATGTAAACTCTGGTGTCAACTGATTGAAACACAAACCACATGTTAAAAGTCTTCGTATCAGTATTTAAATGATGAAATGCTTTAATTTGAAGAATTATAACTAGTCGGCAAAGCCAGTATTATGGTTCAGCACAGTGGCTATTCAGATATTAACCCACATTTCGATAATGCAATGATCAATGTAATATATATCGATGTTTTATACGGTAACAGAGCTAGCCGTTCATAGACCACTATATGAATTCCCTTTACTGTCATGTAGGTGTATTCATAACTAATTTAGAACTCAATTCCACGCAGGGACATTATCGAAAAAAAAGCAAAATATTAATGGAGCATTAAAAATACTTCCATATTATTACCGGCACATGAAAATGAGTACCTGTCTTGTACTCTAAATTTCTGTGCTTGTAATGGCTGTGTGGGTAGCATCTTGGTCTACGAATCATGAGGTCTCAGGTTCGAACCCCAGTCCCGGCAATTATTTTTGCTACTGGATTATCGATTTAAACGATATCTATCATAACATAATGCGTCATTTTAACAGAATCTACATGAAATTACGATTTAACTAATTTTAATTACAATAGGTTGCACCAAGCGGGAGCTGGGAAATTTGATTGTATTGAACATTATTTCTAGTAGTCTATAGATAGGATAGAGACTATGGTTTCATTCTTCCACTTATTTTACAGTATAATATGTGATGTTTGTTCAAACAAGTGTGACAGTAGCATATCTCCAATTCAATCTATACATTCATCATAGTACCAGTATGAAAACGGAGCGTAAATTAACATTTTAAGAATGTCCAAGCTGTGTGGTATACGAGTAGGATAACATGTCAGATGACTTCACATACATTCCATCTCAATTTCGTAGTAGGATAACATGTCAGATGTTACACATCACATACGACTACTGTAAGGCTCGTATCTTTTTCATTGTTATTGATAGTTATCCATTTACCTAAATACTTAAATGAGTTAACTTTGTGTATTTTGTTTTGGTTTATGATTATTACAACAGGACAATCTTGAACATTCGTTATAAATTCTGTCTTGGGGAAGGAGATTTGTAAACCTATTTTTCCGGCTTGCTCCATTATGTTTTCTACTTGTATCTTTGCATTTTCTGGTGTGTCCGTCATCAGAGCAATGTCATTCCGCGAAAGCCATGCAATCTAAATGGATATCATCTGTTTTACTTCCCAAATGTATACCCTTCCTGTCTGATTTTCTCCATTCTCTAATCACCTTCTCCAGAGCACAATTAAAAATGCAAAGGCGACAACCCATCTCCCTGTCTGACACCTGTGTTAATTTGAAAAGTTCTAGAGAATTCTCCATTGAATCTAACTTTAGATTAGGTATTTTTATGTATCTTGTATAATGTTTGTAGTTTTTGAATCCAAGCCGAATTCTTTTAAAACATTGATGAGGGATGCTCTATTAATTGAAACATAAGTTTTCTTGAAATCAATAAAAGTAATAGTTGTTGCTTTGTCTCTCAGTTGCCACATTTGTAGAATAGTTTAGAGATTCCAGATCTGCTCAATGCATGATCTTTTTTTCCGAAAACCACCTTGATATTCCCCTATTTGCGGATCTAATTGTGGTTCTGCACGGCTGAGTAGTGCTTTCGAGAGTATTTTATAAGTCACCGGCACAAGTTAAATGCCCCTATAGTTATTTTGATCAGTTTTTGGACCTTTCTGTATAGGGTGTATGATGGCTGTCTTCCAATCTTCTGGAATTTCTTCACTATCCCAGATTTTATCTGAGATATCTTTAAGTTTATTGATGATATCATAATCGATAACTTTCCACAATTCTGCTTTAATTCCATCTTCACCTGCTGCTTTATTATTCTTCAAGGAGCATATAATTTCTTTAATTTCATTTAAATCTGGGGCTGTAGAGTAATCCTTTCACATATAATCATTACTAAATGTAAATGTGAATTCCGGGTTATGGCAGTTATGTAAATCTTCAAAAAATCTGCTATTATATTGCAATTTTCCTGCTTAGAATGAGCAATTTGCTTTATTCTTGGATTGACAAGTTGTAAGGTTGGAGGAGTAAATTTGGTCAATTGTTTCTTAAATAATTGGTAGAAGTTTCTCATCTTATTTTTCTGAGAAACTACATTAATTTGATGTAGTTCATTCAAAATAAACAACTTACTTTCCTTTTTAAACGTTTTAGTAGCCTTTCCTTTTCTTTCTACTAGTTTATCTCTATTCTCCTGACTCATATTTGCATTCCATTTTTCCCAATCATTCTATTTTTTCTTGTAGAACCTTATCACATTGTTCATTACACCAAGTTTGTTAGTTAATGGTGCCGTTGTTGTAGCTGCTTTTATTATGCCATCTTTATATCAACCCAAGTATGAACGTCTTTGGTTTGAAATTCTGCCTTTAATTTATTACCATCTAATTTATTAACATCATATTATGGGATTCTAACTTGTTGAACATATTTTCATACATTAGGTTTAATCCAAAATTTAGCAACAGAAATAAAATGATCAGATTCAATATTTGCAGACTTCATAACTCTGACATCCATTGTGTCATTTCGATGAATTTCGACTTATTGCTATGTGGTCAAATTGGTTTTCACCACATAACGGATTCGGTGACACCCATGTCATTAAATTCATGGGATTCCTCATAAAGGACGTGGATTTTACAACTAAGTTGTGATTATTTCAAAGTTCGATCAATCTTTCCCCATTTTTAGCCTATTTTCATTTATGAAAAAATAGGCTTATGAGATCACCTTTTGTCCGTGTGTCTGTCTGTGTGTGCGTGTGCGATGATGTGAGTGATGGTGTGTGTCACCCCTAATAACTCTTAAATGGCTGGAGCGATTTCAATGAAACTCGCTAAGTTCATAGCACTATTTTGGTCGACCCCAACCATGCCCTTCAAATTTTGTTACGTCTTACCAATCCAACATGGCGGCTGTGCGAAATATTTTACCAGCATTCAATATCTCCGAAACAATTACCGAAATCACCCTGGCATATTTTACAGTGATAAAGGGAATTACTAGAAGTTCACCTATGTGACTTTTGAAAACCTGGTAACTACAAAACCAACATGGCGGAAAAGCGCGGTTGCGACATTTAAATATACGTTTTTCGCGATTTAACCAATCAAACGCAATAAAACTTGGTACAGTATATGTTTATACACATTGTAATGCACCGACATCTAACTTCGTTCAATTGATTACATAACCTCAAGATGGCGGCTGTGCGAAATATTTCACCGGCATTCTATATCTCTGAAACTATTAGCGGTATCAACCTGAAAATTTTTACGGAGATAAAGGGCACTACTGGAGGTTCATCTATAAGACTTGCAAAAACCGGCTAACTACAAACCGAATATGGCGGCCAAGCGAATTTGAAAATTTAAATAGACCTTTATCGCGATTTCATGATCCAAACGTAATTAAACTTGGTACAGGAAATGTTTATACACATTGTAATGCACTGGTATCTAATTTAGTTCAATTGTTTACATAACCTCAAGATGGCGGATGTGTGAATTTTAAAATTAAGTTTTTATTTCTTGTGTCGTAATCATGCGATCGAAGTGAAAGTTTGAATAACGAACCTACGCAATAATTTTCCTTTAATTTTACATGACTCTATGGCCTACACATATAAAAATGCAACATGGCAACCTTCTGAAATATTTAGATGGATGTCGATGTCTACGAATCTACAGTATTACAGCAATCAAACTGAATTGTTTAATGTTCATAGAGGCTATGAACATAAGTTCACCTATAGCACTTTCAATAATTTGGTGATCACAAATCCAACATGGCGGCGACGCGAAGTATAAATATTTACATGGTCGTTACTCGCAATTTAACCATCCGAGTGCAGGGACACTTGATACAGTAAATCCTTATACAAATGTTAATCCACTGGCATCTATTTTTTTTTCAATTGTTTCCATAACCACAAGATGGCAGCTGTGCGAAATTTTAAAATCTCGTTTTTACTTCGTGTGGCCTAATCATTCGATTGAAGTTTGAATACTACACGTACACAGTAATCTTCATTCAACAGTACATAAGTCTGATACCTACATATATAACAATCCAACATGGCGACCATCCGCAATATTTAGTCGGTTCTCAATATCTACGAATCTATTAGAGCAATCAAACTGAAATTTTTTATGCTGAAAGAGGCAATTAACGTAAGTAGGAGATATGAAAATAGGCTATATAGTTCTTCACGGAACTACTTGTTGGTAGTATGTATATGAGCTGAATGCAATCCCACTATTCTCTTATATTTGTTTTCTTTTCCAATTTGAACGTTAAAATCCCCCAATAAAATAATAGTATGTTTCGGTGGTATTTTGCTCAAGTAGTTATCAATGTTTTCCCAGTATTCATCCACAATATGACTAGTTTTCTTTTGGTGTTTATCATTCGTTGGAGCATGGATATTCAAAATAGTGTAAGCTATATTTGTGGACTTAAATGTTAAGGGTGATGTCCTTTCATCAATTGGATCAAAACTCACTATTGAATCAGTTATTTTAAACGATACAATGAACCCACTGCAAAAATCGGTTCTCCTTTTAATATCCTACTAGTTGATTTGCTCTTATAGATCCTATATCTATTTGATTCGATTGGTTCATTATCCACATAGCGAGTTTCTTGCAATGCTGTAATCATGATGTTCTTTTCGTCTAGAATTTTTTTTATAGTTTTAAGCTTTCCAAGTTTCATCAGAGACTAAACATTTAATGTTGCGATATAATTTACACTTTTGAATTTAATTTTGCAAGTGTGATCCTCAGGGTGCTCCGACTCACCCAAACCTTTACCCAATATCTTATCTTTACGATGTGGTCCCCCAGAGTCCGCATGACCACTTAGCACCATGCTGTTAGATACGATGGGGGATTGACCCCCGGGGTAATACGCTTACATAAAGCCATCTTATCCCTATTGATTATGGGTTTAAAGATTAGTCTAAGCCAATCTAAGACACCTCTCACTTTTAAATGTAAGATGTATAAGAAACAGCCGCACCTCACATGGTGAATAGACGCTGAGCAGGGAGCCGTTCACTATGAGACAGACACTTCTGGATTTATAACATACTCGTAATAAACCCCTGGGAATAGGGTTGCCTCCTGCGCCATCCACACCGAACCATAGTCCATCTTTTCCGCTGGAGATGTTGGGTAGATTATAGAATGAGGAATAACCCACCCACCAAGGGAAGATGATTAAGAGAAGGAAGTAGATTTGGGATTGGAAAAGAAGGATAGAAAAATAGGAGGAGAGTCCCACAAAATTAATAAGTTGAGATTTAAATACCCTTAGAAGCAGTCGCCAATGGAAATTAACTCTCGGATACCTAAAGTAGGTACGAGCTTGGTCGAGGCTAACGGTAACTGCAGCTAGGACTTGGGCGGTTTGCAAGAGAGAGGCTTTAGTATATTTCCTCCCAAGCATGTATAAAAGTACTATGGGGAAGGGTGATGGTCTGGCAAGACTGAGAGGAACAAATTTAATGTATGTCTTCTCAAATAAATTAGGTTTTACAAAGTAATTCAAAGAATGCCAATGATTTAACTCAGGTTTGGTATTTTCAATTTCCAAAATTATGGAGTTCCTGTAAGGGCGACCAAGTGTCTCTAAGAAGGAATATGATAAAAGATTATGCCTTATTGGGTAATCTTGGTAAATGAACCAATGGTTGCATTGGACAATGGCTAAGCTTTTACTCAGCGAGGAGCCGGCTAAAAGTTTAGACAAAAAGAAACACTTATCTTTTAGAAAACTGACCATAAGTTTTCGGAGAGAGTCTCCACAAACAGGTAGTTGGCTTAGCGAACTTTACTTGCCTTACTGGCCAATTAGAATTAGCTATTAACGCTAAGAAGAACTTTAGTGAGGTGAAATTTAAGAGTTTTTGCTCAAATGCAACAAATGGTGAAAACTCTATTAATGATTTTAATATCATTGAGTGAGGAGAGTCAAGGAAGACAGGATTTTGCCTAAACTTTATATTCGAAAATGAAAAAGCGAAGGGAAAAGATTTGTTTATTTTACAATTAGAAAAAGTTTGAGAAAATTAACAATTATGCAATATAATTTTAATAAACATAGTTCATTTGAACTTTTTAACAAATAGGGTCGCAGACCTCTCAACATTAAACGGTTGCTCCAGGCAATTGACAATTTACAAGGTTTCAAACCTTACATATTTCTAAAATCTTTATAAGATTTAAACAAATGAGCAATGAAATAATTAAAGCTTGAACGTGAATTGGAGTACAAAAAGTACACCTTAAGAAATTCAGAAGAGAATGTTCTAGAGAAAGTGACAACTTTGAAAATAAAAATAATAACAACATGAAAAATAAGATAGAAGTTCCTACAACTTCTTATATTTATACAGAATTAATATATGGGAATTATACAAAGGAGGACAGGTCACTTACTGTGAAACCTGAAGAAAGTGAAAGGGAAAGTTCTAGACTTCCCAAGTTTGAGCAGGAATCACTCGCCAAATGGGACAGTTTCCATTTCGTGAAACCTGAACATGACTCGCTCAAGAGTTTAAAGAAATGTTCTCCCTGAGTATATGAAAGGGACAACGTGATTTAAAACTTGTATCACACAAGCAATTATGCAGAATTTAATTAATGTTAAACTAGCAAAGTTGGAAGGGCACTTCGTGAGTAACACCTTATAGAAAAGTTTCAATTTTATTAATAATGGTTGTTAGTAGAAGGTTGAGGAAAGATCATTGGGATATAGGATCAATGTTCATGGCCGTATTTAATATAACCGGACGATCGCGACGCGGTAGAAACGTGGAGCAAGCACTGTTTATCACTGTAGTCTATGAAGATGGATGCAAAGTTCACTATAGAAACACTAAAGTTTATAAGAAAAAAAGTTATTTCAATTATGGAAATAACTGATTGCACTATATAGGTGAGAGTCTATTTCTTGAAAAAGTTGTGATTTACAATTAAATGCGCCATAGAATGTTCTAGAGGTTCCAGCGGTGGAGGAAAGTTAGCTATTGCAAAAATTTATAAGGAAGATTCCTCATTTTAACTAGCATTTTCACAAGTGCGTGAACAATACTTGACGGCAAGACTCTCAGATAGAGAACAAGATCTCGAAGGTTCCAGAACGACCTTAGCAGAAAATGGGGTTGAGAAAATCCAACGGAGGAACTAGCTTTATAATTATAGACAGCGGGTATTAGATAATATCCCACGTAGCGAGAGGATTTCTCGTTTGAATAGCTTAAGAAAAGCTCTTTTTTAGTAAGGTTGGCTTATACAAGCAAAAGCTCAACATGGCAAATCCCACGAAGAATGATTATTGCCCCAAAGTAAATAATCTCACACTGCCTATAAATTATAATTAAAAGCACTTGGAAGTTAAAACCATGAAGATGAGGTTAAAACTTTTTTAAAAATGGTACTTATCTTGATTTCATGTTGAAGTCGAAGTTTCCGTTGATGATTACTTAGCCAACATGGCGAAAAAGAGGGTGAGCCTCTTGGTTTGAGGAGGCAAGCTCGAGCGGAGCTTTGACTGAACGAGTCAACTGCAGACGGAGAAGTGAGTGCAGCTCAACGGAGCACGGAGGGACCAAGAAAGAGGGGAAAGAGTGGGGGGTAGGAGACAAAAGGAGAACATATAAACATTGCCAACTTGAAAATAAAACATTTATCTTCTCTTGCTGAGCCGGTCTTCTAAGAGTTGATCACAGTTGATACTAGCGCAGCATGGTGAGTAAAGAAGTGGACGTAGTCCTCTTGCTCCAAGGAGAAAATAGCTGACGATAGTAACAAGATCTGGTGGCCAGATGAATATGTAAGTCCTCTTGCACGATGAGGAATTGAGTAGCTTCAGAGGTTCGCTACTAGATGACGCTAGGTGGGTCACAGAAGTTATATATCTGAAACATACTTATGAAGACGTAAGAGATATGCCCAACAAGGAGAAAACAGATGATCACTGTTGGTGTTTGACAAGGAGGAAGGAAGAAATGAACATGCAAAGAGCAATAAAAATTATATCTCAGGTACCGGGGGGAAAAACACCAACAGAGAGCAAATAAACAGTTACACATTTATTGGAAGAGGAGCGATCAAAGACAAGGGTCTTGTAATCGAACCGTTAATGGTCAAGACTCTGACCACCCTGACTCTCCCATCTCTTCCAGGGTAACACTTGGTCACTCTACCGGAAGTCCAGACTAGAGGGGGAGAAACATCCCTAACCAAGACCAAGTCCCCCACTTTAATGTCGGGACTGGAAAGAAACCACTTCTGCCTCCGTTGCAAGGAAGTTAAATATTCCAAGTTCCATCTCTTCCAAAAAGAATTACGGAGGGCTTCAAGTTTACGCCAAACAATAGGTAGATTAAAATCCCTGTAAGAATTAGGAAGAGGAGGAGGGGCAGAAAGAGAAGTGCCGATAAGGAAGTGACCAGGGGTGAGTGGAAGTAGGTCATCAGGGTCATTGGAAAGCGGAGTTAAAAGGCGAGAATTAACAACACTTTCAATCACGAAATAACTAGAAGCTGAGGGAAATAAAGCACTAGTAAAGATTGCGATACAATGCAAAAGGAGAATTAACAAGTTTAAACAAAGCGTATAGAAACAAGTACATCTATTCAGGACAAGAATATACCAAATAAACAAAGAAACTATGCGAGTAGAAAGCAAGAACGCCATAGGTAACAAACTAGTAGCCATAAACAATGACCTCAAGTTATAATGAGTATCAAAGGGTTTACTCAGAAAAATACTTAAGTCAGCGAGAAACGGGACATGACAAGTATGAATACAAAAACACATCGAATGTGACGTCGAGAAAACACAAGTTTGTTCATCAATGAACATTAAGATCGCAAAATATGCAAGCAAAGTGAAATACATGAGCGCGTGAGAAATACGCAACGAAGTTTTGAAACAGGGATCGAAGCAGTTATAGAATACGAGCATAAGTAAGTGAGAGACGTAAACAAGCACGGCCTTGACACACATAGTACAGCGAGATAACGAATATAAATAATTGACAGAGTCCTTAACTAGAACAAGTTTATTTTGGGAAATAGGTGAGCGGCTTCCGAGATTACGGTAGCGGCTCGCCAGACAATGGTTGGCGATCAGCCAGAGTTGAGATAAGAGAAACTTGCTTTGAACTGTGTCAAGCGTACAGGAAATAAACAACAACTTGGCATTCCTCAGACTGGTATACAAACAAGTCTGAAAAACAAGCAGTTCAAAGTGCACACACACTAGTTGAGTCAGCTGTAACTTAAAGCAGATATTCAGGTTGAACGGAATGCAGTCAATCGTAACTTGGACGTGAAAAAGCAATTTAAAGCTATATGAAATAGAGTAGGAAATCAATTTCGCATAATTGAGAGGATCACGAAATCGGACAATTTTTAACAGAAAGAAGCTTAATTCTTCCGAGCAAAGAAGACAAGCTGGGACATTGAGAAGAAGGTTATGCATAAGAATAGTTATTCTAGATGCTATAGAATTCAGAGTTTCAAGCGGTTTCAAAAGCGACTTCCAATTGTGAGGAAGGAGGGAGGAGCCGGCCGTGGCCATCCTTCTACATAGCGAAAGAAGTGAAACATAGCGTACAGCAAAGTGATGGTGACTGATAGCCATGGTTTTACACAAGGGGAAGATAGTTTTCGAAAAAAAGTTTAAGCAATTAACTGCTATAAAAAATGCCATAAGAAGATAGACGAAATAACGCAAAGCAAGGCGAACTTGAATGGCCATCTTGTGCGGGAAGAAGGAAAAACCATTTAAACAACTTACAGAGGTAGCGCAGTTGTTCACGATAAGACATCGTTTCGACAAGTGGTTTTCAAAAATATTGAGATCTGAAACATGAGCGTTCTCTTTTTCAGAAATGGGATTCATGTCAGCTGTAACGAAATGACATTGCGCTTTGGTTTGAACACTGGTATGTTTGATTTCACCAGTAATAACCCAACCAAAATCGGTGTCTCTGGCGACCACGTTTGAGGATAGCTTGCGAACCTGTTTCCGAAGGCAGTTCCAAAAGACATTGGCACTAAAGAGTATGTCAATGGGACTTTGAACATTAAACTGAGGATCGGCTAACCTTAAGTGCGAAGGAATCTTTAATCCGGAGGTTTTAATAGAGTGACTTGGAGTGTCCTTGCCAATACTGGTAAGAATGAGACAGTTTAAATTAAGATTGGTGTTTCTTTGGCAAACGTCTCTGATTTTCAATTTTGAAGACTGCAAGACTTGAGTTTTCAAATTGTCAATGCCGGTCACATTGATAGAAGTAGGCGATGACGAAAGACCTAGTTTTTAATCAACGATTGCGAAACAAAGTTATGAGTTGAAGCGGAATCGAGAAGACCACGGGTTCTGAACCAATTTCCAAATTTATCTTGGATTTCGAATTGTACAGTGGTCAAAAGGGTTTGCGCACTGTGAGAAGTGTCGGCGTTGGAAATGCAGGAAGAAGCATTAGTTTGTTCGGAGCTGCTCTGCAAGGAGCTTGAAGAGGCGGGTGCTGATGACCTCGATTTATCGTGAACGTGCAATAAAGAATGATGCGGTTTTTTGCAATGAAAACAGAGATTTGATGACGTACAGTTCGAAGAAGAATGCTTAGGTGATAAGCAGTTGAAACAATGTTTGCTATTCAAGACAAACTTCCTTCGATCTTCGACAGACAATTCTTTAAAGGATTTGCACGAATACAATGTGTGAAGCATTTTACAGAGCGTGCATTTTAACGATTTGTTAAGCGGCCTGATATGTTCTCTTGGACTATTGAAAGAAGAACGGGTTTGTTTGTTTTCGACAAATGAGGGCTGATGACCCTTTGAAAAAGCAAGTTTTTTTTCAAAAATTTGACACTGAGGATTCGTTTCGACTTTTTCGCACTGAAATGCGAGTGCTGTAAGGAATTGACATCGACTGTTGAGAAACGAGATAAGGTGTTCGAACGAATGTTCCTTGTTGCAGGCGAGTTCGATCTCCCAGGCCTTCAGTGTCGAAAAATCGAATCTTGATGTAGCTAGGTGAATAAGTATGGTGTCCCATGTTTGGACAGGCTGTTTTAGTTGGTATAACGCTCTGACATTTAACTGCATAGAATCTAAGAGGTCTCTTAAAGATGTGACGTCATTAGGTTTGACGGCTGGTAAGTTGAACAAACAACGGATGTGTCGAGCGACACTCAAACGTAAATTGCCATATCTCTCTTTAAGGAGATTAAAGGCGATGTGGTAGTTGTCTGCGCTTAAAGGCAGTGACTCCACCAAGGCTAAGGCCTCACATTCCAAAGAGGTACGGAGGAAGTAGAACTTATGAATGTCTGGGATCTCGGTATTTTCATGAATTAGGGAGCAGTAAAGTTCGTAAAAAGAATACCATTCACCTTCCTTGCCTGAGAAGTGCGGTAGGCTTATCTTAGGAAGTAACGGTTTCGGTTTGTTCTCGTGAACTGAAGCGGGTGCGAACTGGGCCGGATTGATGACCTTAGTGTCCGGTTCTGAGATATTGGGGATCAGTTGGTGTATTATTTTGAAAGCAGAACCTATGCCTTCGTAATATAGGTTTTCTACTTCGCCACGATCTTCTGTTTGATTGAGCATGCAAGTTTCTATTTCAGTTTGAATGTTACAGTAGTTTTCATAAGAACGTTCAAAATCCTTTACACGATGTTTCAACAAATCTAATTGCGCGTCTGAGGGATCTAATTCTTTTATGTACCTTCTGAATCGGGTAATTTGCCCTTTATAGGATGCTCGTTTAGAAGTAAGTTTTTCATCCTTATCCTTATCAGTGGGAGCCATATTAAAGAAGGTAAATGAAAATGTAACTCACGAAACTGTGGAACCTTGGAAATGCTGTCAAGCTGGCAGCAGCGAATGAGTAGAAAGAATGGGACACACCATAGGAGACAGGAGCGGCCTCTTTCTCGTTCACAGGCTTTGCACGATGTGGTTATAGCTGAAATATTCAACACAGATATTAGGAATATGCAAAGTATTGTCAAATGACACTATTTTAAAAAGAGAAAAGAAAAAATGGGCTCTCCCGGGTTTCTGGTACCAATTTTTGGGTAGATTATAGAATGAGGAATAACCCACCCACCAAGGGAAGATGATTAAGAGAAGGAAGTAGATTTGGGATTGGAAAAGAAGGATAGAAAAATAGGAGGAGAGTCCCACAAAATTAATAAGTTGAGATTTAAATACCCTTAGAAGCAGTTGCCAATGGAAATTAACTCTCGGATACCTAAAGTAGGTACGAGCTTGGTCGAGGCTAACGGGAACTGCAGCTAGGACTTGGGCGGTTTGCAAGAGAGAGGCTTTAGTATATTTCCTCCCAAGCATGTATAAAAGTACTATGGGGAAGGGTGATGGTCTGGCAAGACTGAGAGGAACAAATTTAATGTATGTCTTCTCAAATAAATTAGGTTTTACAAAGTAATTCAAAGAATGCCAATGATTTAACTCAGGTTTGGTATTTTCAATTTCCAAAATTATGGAGTTCCTGTAAGGGCGACCAAGTGTCTCTAAGAAGGAATATGATAAAAGATTATGCCTTATTGGGTAATCTTGGTAAATGAACCAATGGTTGCATTGGACAATGGCTAAGCTTTTACTCAGCGAGGAGCCGGCTAAAAGTTTAGACAAAAAGAAACACTTATCTTTTAGAAAACTGACCATAAGTTTTCGGAGAGAGTCTCCACAAACAGGTAGTTGGCTTAGCGAACTTTACTTGCCTTACTGGCCAATTAGAATTAGCTATTAACGCTAAGAAGAACTTTAGTGAGGTGAAATTTAAGAGTTTTTGCTCAAATGCAACAAATGGTGAAAACTCTATTAATGATTTTAATATCATTGAGTGAGGAGAGTCAAGGAAGACAGGATTTTGCCTAAACTTTATATTCGAAAATGAAAAAGCGAAGGGAAAAGATTTGTTTATTTTACAATTAGAAAAAGTTTGAGAAAATTAACAATTATGCAATATAATTTTAATAAACATAGTTCATTTGAACTTTTTAACAAATAGGGTCGCAGACCTCTCAACATTAAACGGTTGCTCCAGGCAATTGACAATTTACAAGGTTTCAAACCTTACATATTTCTAAAATCTTTATAAGATTTAAACAAATGAGCAATGAAATAATTAAAGCTTGAACGTGAATTGGAGTACAAAAAGTACACCTTAAGAAATTCAGAAGAGAATGTTCTAGAGAAAGTGACAACTTTGAAAATAAAAATAATAACAACATGAAAAATAAGATAGAAGTTCCTACAACTTCTTATATTTATACAGAATTAATATATGGGAATTATACAAAGGAGGACAGGTCACTTACTGTGAAACCTGAAGAAAGTGAAAGGGAAAGTTCTAGACTTCCCAAGTTTGAGCAGGAATCACTCGCCAAATGGGACAGTTTCCATTTCGTGAAACCTGAACATGACTCGCTCAAGAGTTTAAAGAAATGTTCTCCCTGAGTATAGGAAAGGGACAACGTGATTTAAAACTTGTATCACACAAGCAATTATGCAGAATGTAATTAATGTTAAACTAGCAAAGTTGGAAGGGCACTTCGTGAGTAACACCTTGTAGAAAAGTTTCAATTTTATTAATAATGGTTGTTAGTAGAAGGTTGAGGAAAGATCATTGGGATATAGGATCAATGTTCATGGCCGTATTTAATATAACCGGACGATCGCGACGCGGTAGAAACGTGGAGCAAGCACTGTTTATCACTGTAGTCTATGAAGATGGATGCAAAGTTCACTATAGAAACACTGAAGTTTATAAGAAAAAAAGTTATTGCAATTATGGAAATAACTGATTGCACTATATAGGTGAGAGTCTATTTCTTGAAAAAGTTGTGATTTACAATTAAATGCGCCATAGAATGTTGTAGAGGTTCCAGCGGTGGAGGAAAGTTAGCTATTGCAAAAATTTATAAGGAAGATTCCTCATTTTAACTAGCATTTTCACAAGTGCGTGAACAATACTTGACGGCAAGACTCGCAGATAGAGAACAAGATCTCGTAGGTTCCAGAACGACCTTAGCAGAAAATGGGGTTGAGAAAATCCAACGGAGGAACTAGCTTTATAATTATAGACAGCGGGTATTAGATAATATCCCACGTAGCGAGAGGATTTCTCGTTTGAATAGCTTAAGAAAAGCTCTTTTTTTAGTAAGGTTGGCTTATACAAGCAAAAGCTCAACATGGCAAATCCCACGAAGAATGATTATTGCCCCAAAGTAAATAATCTCACACTGCCTATAAATTATAATTAAAAGCACTTGGAAGTTAAAACCATGAAGATGAGGTTAAAACTTTTTTAAAAATGGTACTTATCTTGATTTCATGTTGAAGTCGAAGTTTCCGTTGATGATTACTTAGCCAACATGGCGAAAAAGAGGGTGAGCCTCTTGGTTTGAGGAGGCAAGCTCGAGCGGAGCTTTGACTGAACGAGTCAACTGCAGACGGAGAAGTGAGTGCAGCTCAACGGAGCACGGAGGGACCAAGAAAGAGGGGAAAGAGTGGGGTTAGGAGACAAAAGGAGAACATATAAACATTGCCAACTTGAAAATAAAACATTTATCTTCTCTTGCTGAGCCGGTCTTCTAAGAGTTGATCACAGTTGATACTAGCGCAGCATGGTGAGTAAAGAAGTGGACGTAGTCCTCTTGCTCCAAGGAGAAAATAGCTGACGATAGTAACAAGATCTGGTGGCCAGATGAATATGTAAGTCCTCTTGCACGATGAGGAATTGAGTAGCTTCAGAGGTTCGCTACTAGATGACGCTAGGTGGGTCACAGAAGTTATATATCTGAAACATACTTATGAAGACGTAAGAGATATGCCCAACAAGGAGAAAACAGATGATCACTGTTGGTGTTTGACAAGGAGGAAGGAAGAAATGAACATGCAAAGAGCAATAAAAATTATATCTCAGGTACCGTGTATTCGAAGAATACACCAGATGTCGTTGAGGTCTTCACACATTTTATGTAATTATGCAAATTTTGAAAATGTCATCATTCTAAAACATATATGGAATGATAATCAATGGTATAAAAATAAAAATTGGTATTGCTTTTAAAATCAGTGCAAATGGTATATTATTAAAATATTTTTTCTTAGAATGACCTGTTGTTCTGTTAAAATATGTATTCTTTTCAAATTCGAACCTAAATACTTCTGAAAGTTATCAATATTTTTCAAAATAAATACCAACTATTATTAAGACCACAAAGTTGTATGTGAAAACCAAGTTTGAAGGTAATGTGATCAAAGCTCGTGCAGCGGGAACATTTAGAATGGTGATGAATATAGTATTGAGAAAAAGCTAACTTTATAAAAAAAAAATGTTTTTTAGTGAAATTACCTGCATCAAAACATCCCTGCGTTTACAAAATCACTTTTTCCACATTTCAGAGGTAACTTATTGCTAAACTCATGTTTCTCCTTGATGTTTACACGAAGATTTACTGTCACATTCATCACACAGAAGGTCTGTAAACAAATTTTGGAGGGCACCTTTAAGAATCAGAATGTACTCATCATTAACACTAGGCCTAACAGTATTCTCTTCACTAAAATAGGCCTATTCCAGTTTTCTTACACTGGCAGAAAAAGGAGTTTCAGCTATTGAACTTGCATTACTACAACAAGGTCCTGTATGAGAATTAACTTCACGTGGGTTCGATCTATCACCCCATTGTTGGTCAACATTCAAAATAGCACTATTCCTTTTTTTTGTTTTACGGACTTTCGGTTTACCCCATCGACTATATACAGAATACATATCTAATAAACAGCACACAAATCTCTAAAATACCATTACACAAGTTCCACCACTCAGAGTAAACCAATAAAAATATAATTCTTGCGAATAAACTTTACTAAAGCCACTGGCCATCAACATAAACAAAGACGCATTGTCCCACCATTTATCCTAATTACCATTACTACTACCAAATCCACAATATTCCTGTTTGATGTTAAATATGTGCATGTGTATAGTAATGATATTATTTTAGTGAATGCCATACAGCTAAAGTTATAAGGGATAAGAGAATACCATGTAAGAAAAGTTTCACACATGACTTACATTGCCTAGGCTACTCATAACTGATAAATTTACCAACAGATGGCAGCATAAGCTTGTATTCAAATGATTGGCATGACAATCTGGGCCATGAGTACGAAATTACAACAACATTGAGCGATTTTTGTTGTAGGAAGTGGGGGTTGCCCATTTCAAGAATTATGCACGCGTTCTTTAAGAGCCCCCGTAAGGTATTTAAAAATGGCCGTATATAAAAATTAAATGTATACCTAAAGGCCCCAAGGTATGAGGTAACTTTTGGACCGAAACTCAGTAGGGTCTCCCCTTAGAGCGTTTAAAATCTCTCAGTATGCCATCGGTCGGAGCGAAAGTAAAGCTGGCAGGCCCATGTCATAGATTTATGGCACATAAAAGAACCTTCCACTAAGTACAATTATGTAAAGCTAAATTTGTAGGTTAGATTTGATTAACACTCTCTTAGTTCCAACGTTCGCCACCAGGTGCTGTTTGCGGTGGCATGTAATAGCTATGTTCACAGCTAGGTGTCATTGACGGTAGCATTTGGTAGCCAAAGTAGGAACTACTTGAAATTGATCATCTGCAGGCCTTACCTGAATTACAGATAACACACACTAATACAGCCATCACACTTAACATCGGTTATCAGACAGATTCTGCACACACCCAAAGTACACGGGGCTGCATGACGGCGTTGTAGCAGCCCCTAAACTGAATAGCCAACCCACCAATCAAAAATTGGCAGGCAAAATAATATACGCCTTAAATTGATAACATCATAAAATGTCAAAGATGGTATCCACTAGACTACAAATACAATGCATTTAAAAAGAATATAACGTAACTTCATTGTGTGTATAAGCTGTAATGTCGCCGAGCATTTGACTTAGATAATATCGTACATTATCTGTCTGAAAAAGTTGTGCTGCCATTAAGGTTATACATTCTTAGGTTTATTTATGAGTAGGTTACTGGAATAAGCAGATAGTCTGCCATTCCATGACTGCAACTCTGGGTACCGCCTCGTGGATGAAAGTAAAACTTCGCTAACTTTCATTACGTTTGTCAGTTTTATTAATACTTAAAGTCCTGAAATATTGAATTAATATTATGTTGAAACTCCCCATGTCCTGATGTATCTAATGAATGATCATTGTTGTAATTTCTTTACGTAGTTTCTTTTAATATGTGTTCCGAACTGTCTGCAATCCTTAATTAAATAATACATAATATTACATGATTTTATGGTGAAATCTAAATACCATAAAATAAAGTGCACAGACCAAAGTATTCAATAAGGAAAGAGTATCATACATGAATTTTTCGATCTACTAGAGGCATTGTGCGACAAACACAGCTTAGACGCTGCAAGGATTTTGAACGTTGACGAAAGTGGTTTGTCCACTGTGCAAAAGAACTCAAATATTGTCGCTCGGAAAAGCAAGAAACAAGTGGAGGTGATTACAAGTAGTGAACTAGGAATCAGTACGACGATGGTGTGTTGTGTCAATTATGTGACGAAAGTAGAATTGAAGATATGATTAAATGTATAAAATGTAGGAATTGGAATCATGCCAAATGCTCCAGCGTAAGTAATGTAGCGAAAATATTATATTGTACCACTTGTAAGTAGGTCAGCTTATGGACTAGGCCCTTCATGTATTACTCTATCAATTGCATAGACATTTAGACAAGGATGATTTCCTTAAGAGAGAAAGTACAAAGTTAGCATCGGGTACAACATACAGGAACCTACCGGTACAACTTGGGACCCTAGTTTCCTAATTTATACCATTTACAGACTATTCTATACGTGACTCTGCTTAAGTGCCCGTGAGCCGTTTTGTTATTGAGTTATCATGAAAACGTGTCAGTAAATAAGGGTATATTATTGGAATTATGTTTTTGTTCATAAAGAAAATTAGATAAGTAATACATGTTAAACTTTCTTCGACTTCTCCCATTAATTAGGGCGCCGGAGCCAACCTGGCTAATTTTGGTTTTGGCCGGGGATTTAAGGCCAGATGCCCTTCCTGACATCACGTAATTTTTCAGTTGAAAATTCCACCCCTCTGTCATCGGGATTCGAACCACGGCCGTCCGGGTGAAAGAGGAGCAGCTAGGCCACTCCACCATCACGCTCCCCAAGTGGCTCAATATTGGCAACCTTCACCTAATGAATAAGCCAATCTTAAATTGGCTCCTTTGGCCGAAAATTTCACCGTACTCGGTTTATAGTAGGCTACGTGCGCAGATAATACAGTACTTACGTGGCTTTCCTAGTGCCAATTTCAATTTTCAGTTCACTTGCCCATTAGGGTCATTGTAACTCAGCAATTTTTCTAGGGTTATGCCGTGTCTTGTATGGGGTTCCGCCTAGGACACCAATCTGGCTCATGAGCGGTATCTTGGTGTCTCTGCCCGGAACCCCACAGGAGTTGCGAACTGTGCCTTCGTAGGGAGATTATGGCTGCTTGAGCTTTTAGTTCTCGCAGTAAAGAGGCGCACGTGCGCTTCATAAAAAGGGAGGTAGCACGTCATTCGCTACTCCCGTGAGGGTCCGGGCGGGGACACCAAGAGCCCGCCGATGAGCCAGCTTGGTGTCCTAGGTAAAACCCCACACAAGACACGGCACAAACCTAGAAAATTTGCTGAGTTTTAATTCACTGGTCGTGAAAGCCAATATACCATCTTTCTAGGGTCATTGTACTTAATATTTTTGGATTAAGGAAGAGAAATGGGAATTATTTCCCCAGGCTAAAATATGAGAACCGCAATTGAAAACTATCACATAACATATAACAAATTTAAGTATTTAGGTGAATGTATAACTAACAATAACAACGAAAAAATATCTTAGAGGCCCGATCAAAGAAAATGAACGTAACATTTCAGATCACCAGAAATGTATACAAGAAGAAGGCATTAACATGGGACACTAAAATTAAACATTACAATTCTGTGATGAGACATGAAGCACTCTTTGGAGCTGAAACATTAAAGTTAATGCGCAAAGGTGAAGTAAACAAAATCATGCTCATGGAAAGAAGATTGGTTCGATGCATCCTTGGCCCAAGGAAAACAGAAACAGACTATAACAGACCACGACCTAACAAGGAAATATACACCCATGTGGATAACATAATTCACACCATGCGCAAACGACGGAGGTCATTTTTGGGGCATTTAAATAGAATGAATGACAGGCTAACAAAACAAATTGTTAATAAAATTTTAAAACTCAACGTTCAACCAGCGTGGTTTACACAGACATTAAAGGATCTTAAGGAAGTCGACATTGACATTACGGATACATATAACAGGAATTTACTTCCGGAAAAAATCAAAAGTGATTTTCACGGAGGAACAAGAAAGACTACGAAAGCAGCCACGGAACATTGAACAGTTCCGAAAGCAGAGATCAGAGAGGATGAAGGGAATGTGGGCAGAGAAAAAAAAGACATGTGGCAAGATTTGAAGTATTGATTTGACGTGCTCTGTAATAGTGCTATTCGATTAAATAAATAAATAATTAAATAAATTATAATAAATTCCGACTTCATCACAATTTCGATTAGAAGCCTACCATAGATTACGAAACAACAGATTTTTGCAAGGACTTTTTCATTCGAATCACTTTAAAATTTCCATTGGAGCAAGAAAATAAATACATATTCCAGCCTGTGCTCAACGCCACAAAGAGCATTTATTCATCACATAGGAAATACAATTCTCACCCTATTGACAATCTCAAGATATGTTTAAAGACAAATTCTAGACTAATTTTTAGGAATTTACAAATACCAACCATTTAGATATATCAGGTGAATCAGCTGCCCCTAATAATTTTGTTTTATGCAGCCCAACTAACGAGTGTTGTCAGGATGGTCGATATTTCTCTGCTTGCATCCTATACAGGGTGTATTTGATATGATGGAAGTCCTTAACACTGGTGATAGAAGATGGTATTCTAAGCAAATATCTTCATGAAATTAAGTCGGATCTTAATTAGTGTAGGTGGAATTAAATCACAAAAATCGTCGGTCAATGTCTTGGAAACGGTCTTTCACTTCGTTCCCCTCAGCAGCAGAGCTGACTTCTCCCCGTCACCCTCCCCTCCTACGCTGAGGAATGTTGACCAGAGTCTGCAGTTGAGTGACCTCCTCGCCTTGTCTGCCAATGACATTGAAATACACATACCGAGCCTATGAACAGCTGATTCACACCTTCATGGGGAGTGGCTACATGACTAGTGATGGTGGATCTGTCTAGGATTTTGCCAGCTTCATGAACTATGCATAGAAAAAAGAAATCCTAAAGATTTGGTAAATTTATTTAAGGAACTGTTGGTCTATCTTTGTGTGAAGACAGTGAAACAACTGTAATAAACATATTAATAATACTAATAATAGTAATAGTGGGCTTTTAGACACACTAACTTATTTTATGTTTCTTTTTGGTATGTCGAGTTGCCAGACTTTAATGTACGTAGGATCTCTTGTATGTGCCATGAAATCCATGGACATGATCGTATTAGATCCCATTCATTTACTACATGACTGAACGTAGATCGCACCCTCGGGAATGTTAGCATTCTACCACCAGAACTACACATGCTGACTCTTATTATTATTATTAGGCTATTATTATTATTATTATTATAACACTGTATTATAACAATGTATTTGTATTTTATTTTCATTTTCGTGTATTTTCATATGTATTTACATTGTTGATGGACCAATAAATCAACCCTCCCCCCCCCCCCCCCTCTCCAGTTAATGGCCACCCGAGGGCTGGAGATGGGATGGGACAATTCACAATATGAACATGTGGTACCGTACTAGTATTAAATCTTGGAAGTAGTTTTCCATGGGTTCCCACTTCTACCCCAGGCAAATGCCGGGATTGTTCCTTACTTAAGGCCACGGCCGCCTTCTTCTCAATAATCATAACCGCTGGCAGTGAAGCCCATGAAGGGCCTAGGCCTACCATGCGACCGCTGTACAGCCATTTGGCCTGCAGATATTAGGGTGACGCGTGGTCGGTGCATCGGGTCCCCTCAGCCATTTATCTTGATTTTCCTGACTCGGGCACTGCCTCACTGTCAGACAGCTGCTCAATTGCCCTCACGAGGCTTAGTACACTGCGTTCCAGCCCTCACGTCAGTTTCTAATATCCCTGATGGAGCCAGGAATCGAACCCAGGGCCTCCAGGTGAGAGGCAGTTGCACTGCCCCAACACCACAGGGCCGGCGCCTTCTTCCGAATCCTCACCTGAATTACAAATACCCACATTAAGTTACTACAGAAACCACAAAACACAGGTTATCACACAAATTCTACCCACACCCAGCTACATGGGGCTAAATGACCAAAATCGCCAAGCCTCTCAAACAAAACATCAAGTATTTTACTTCCGTCCTAAATGCCTAGTTCTGAACAGACTACGGGATGTCGGAATTTCGTCACACTGCATTTCATTAAGTGAATGTTTTTAGTATTTTCAGAAACTAGTCAACAGAAGGTCCGACACGGACGCCAATGATACATCAGGGCTGAGTATCGAAATTATTTTATACATGAACATCAATCAATGAATTCCACACTCACAAAGTAGGCTACACAATACAACCGGTCCCAACGTCCCAAGCCATTGCGTGCGCTGTCAACAACAACAACAAGAACAACGGCAATGCACATTTTCTTACGAGACAGTAGAGCTCTTCCTCATAACAGCTGATAGCCTACCACCCCTCAAGTCAACCGGTAAGGTCAATGCTCCGATTACGTAACAACTTCCCCTTCGCACGTCGTCTCTCCTGGCTCCGCCTCGTTTATCCCAGCCTGCCGCACCACTTTCTGCCTGATTAGTTTCTGAAATAACTAAAAACATTGACTTTTTAATGATTAATTATCAATTTCAAGATAGGTGACAAATTTTTTACCTAGGAAGCTTAGAATAGTCTCTTCTATCACCAGTGTAACGGACTTCCATCATATCAAATACACCCTGTATGTTGCTAATGCACTGCAAGCATATCCCGCAAATTATACTGAACAGTATTATGTTTCCCTCGTATTAGTCTGTAGTCACAACGAGGGAAAATTAATAGGGTACAGTATCGCTCGCAGGATATGCTTGCCGTGCATTAGTAACATACGGGATGAAAGCAGAGAAGTTTCGACCTTCCTGATAACAACGCTAGTTGGGCAGCATAAAACAATATTTTTAGGGGCAGCTGATTCACCTGGTATGTCATTTTCACAAAATTATTAGCCTACTATTCTCATTTTGTAAAAATGAGCATAAAGTAGACATGAGATCGATCCCGGAAAATGTGTGTCTGTCTGTCTGTCTGTCCGTCTGTGTGTGTGTCCTCCCCTTATGAACTCCTAAACGGCTGCAGCTATCGATACCAAATTTGGTAAGCGTAAATATCTATACCTGAACATCTCACAGCCATAATTGAAATTGACATCGGTGATACCAACTATTGAAAAATCGCAATAGAAATTTGTGTTCTATGTTGGATATCTCAGAAGTTATGCATGTGAACAATACCAAAATTGGCACACATATAGATAATAACATTCCAAATTAATTTTCAGAAGTCCATACATGCGTGTATTGCCAACATGATTCTAAGCCTGCCGATAAGGCCAATTTCTAAATGAATGTAACTTCTATACTATCGATTGGATTCCAACTAAATTACGTATGTACTATGTGTACTACAACAGATATAACTGTGTATATTCTAAAGAGCCACCAGGGCTGCCAGCTGTTAATAAATGCTCTCTCTATGTTTTAACCTTAATGTCAATATATCAGAAAGTATGCACGCCAACAGCTCTAAACTTTGCACACGTATAGTACCTGACATTCTACCGTAGTTTGGTGTAACTTATATACATCAGTGCTGCCAACACGATTCTATGCCTGATGATAAGTCCAGGTTTCAAATGCATATAACTTCTATACTAACAAATAGTTTTCAACCAAATTTCGTATGTGCTTTGTGTACCATTATAGTTATGACTGCGTATTCGTAAGAACCAGCAGAGCTGCCAACTATTAAAAAATGCTCTCTCTAGTTGTTTAATCCTAATATCTATATATCAGTATGTATGCAAGCCACCAGCTCTAAACATTGAACACGTATAGTACCTAACATTCTAGATTAATTATGAGTAACTAATATACCTCAGTGCTGCCAACACGATTCTAAGCTTCCTGATAGTTTCAATTTTTAATTACATGTAACTTCTATGGGCTTCTAACAAATGGATTTTATCCAAAATTGGCACTATAATAGATTGTACTATTTCAGATTAATTCTGAGCATCACATACATGACTTTGTTCCCAAAATAATTTAACGCGCACTGATAAATTCAATATCAAACAGCATGTAACGTTCATACTATCCATTAGACTTCAACCTAATTTTGTATGTGCATTCTATACCTTAAGAGATGGAACTAAGAATATATTCAGAGTCACCAGGGCTGGCAACAGTAGTAAGTTACTCTATTAGGCTACACTATTTAAGGTGTATTTCAAACTGCAGTACATTGCAGTATTACTAACTAGATTTCGTCAATATTCTAGATTGGTCTATATAGCTTGGCATGAGTCTTAATTTATAAGAAAAGTAGGCTCTTTAGTTCGTCATGGAACTACGTGCTTTTATTAACATCAAATTAAAACCCACGTTTATTACAGATCTGTTTTAACTATTTTTTATTGAAAAACTTCCTATAAAACCCAAGTATGTATTAATAATAAAGCTTAGATCGAAATTAAATTAGTTTCTTTTCTTTCAACAACGCTGAAGAAGGCCATAACATGGCCCAAACTGGTACATTTCATTAATGTACAGTATATTAATTTATTATTATTGATTAGGATGTAATAAATTCATTAAGTACTCATTGGTATTCATTTAGATAAAAAAAATATGCTGTAATTTTAGCCTTTTTCTGGAATGTGTGTATGCATTCAATCTAGGAGGAACTTCATCTAGGGTAGCTGTCAAAATTATTTCTTGTCCAAGTATTCACCTCTCGGATATCCCCGTGGCTTAAAACACATGTAATTCTAAAGATATTCCCAAAATGCTATTTACTTGAAGTTTCTGTCTTGTTGAAGAATCATGTGGACTGGAATGGCGAGATTAGCTTAAATCCGGCGTAGCTGACGTGGCACTGTTTTTGTTCTAGTTCAATATCTCGACGCAGACTGCAGCATCTTGCGTTTCACGGACGCACTGGCCCACTTAATTTTTCATGCGGCATGAAGAACGGGACAGGGCTGGGTGAAGGAAATTTATATTCCATTTCTTTCAACATGCGGTTCTGAATAACAATGAGATTAGCCAAAGAAGTTTTCTTCCCACACTCAAGTCGCCATTCCATACCCCGTTCAGTTCGCAGGCTGGAATAACAACGAGAGAATAGCCACACTCTCGCCACCATAGGAAAAATGGTATCCCAAAATCTGCATGGCAAGCCAAAATCATTTTTCCAGTCTGCTGAATGCTCCTAACATAATGTCCTCTACCTCATTCCTTTTCTCCATCAGGGCTTCTCAACTAGTCGGTTGGCGACCACGGGACCCCAGCTGAGCCAAGCATTGCTTTCACTTACTTGTGTCAGGCTGCTCTCTGACATCATTCCTGTGAACCTTCCTTAGTCAACTTATTAGCCTACTTTCGAATTTTGCAAAAAAAATGTGTCTGTCTGTGTGTGTGTATGTATGTGTGTGTGTGAGTGTGTGTACTCTGAATGTCTGTCCCCCCCCCACCCTATCAATTCGAACACGGTGAACGCGAATGGAACGAAATTTGGTACAAAGGTAGCACTAGCAAAGGACACCTCAGTGTCATCTTTTATATCGCCGCCATCTTGACGAAAACATAATGGCGGCCACACAATTGTTCAAAGCTTAAATCAAATTACGACTAACCTAATCATCCGATCTCTACCAAATTTTGCAACAACATACCTTTATGGGGGAAGCATCCTTTGAAAAAACTAATAGGTCATCAGCCTAATAGTTTGCGGATGGCGGCCATCTTTGTGTGAAAATCGATTCCCCCTATTAATTCGAACACGGTGAAACCGAATGGAACGAAATTTGCTACAGAGGTAGAACTAGCAAAGGGCACCTCAGTGTCATATTTTATATCGCCGCCATCTTGACGGAAACGTAATGGCGGTCACACAAATGTTCAAAGCTTAAATCAAATTACGATTAAGCTAATCATCCGATCTCTACCAAATTTTGCAACAACATAGCATTATGGAGGGAGCATCCTTTGACCAAACTAATAGGTCATTAGCCTAATAGTTTGCGGATGGTGGCCATATTTTTGTCAAAATTGACTCCCCCTATAAATTCAAACACGGTGAAACCGAATGCGACGAAATTTGGTACAGAGGTAGCACTAGCAAAGGGCATCTCAGTGTTATGTTTTATATCGCCGCCATCTTAACGGAAACGTAATGGTGGCCACACAAATGTTCAAAGCTTAAATCAAATTACGATTAACCTAATCATCCGATCTCTAGCAAATTTTGCAACAACATACCTTTATGGAGGGAGCATCCTTTGACCAAACTAATAGGTTGTTAGCCTAATATTTTGCGGATGGCGGTCATCTTTGTGTGAAAATTGATTCCCCCTATCAATTCGAACACGGTGAAACCGAGTGGAAGGAAATTTGGTACAGAGGTAGCACTGGCAAAGGGCACCTCAGTGTCATATTTTATATCACCGCCATTTTGACGGAAACGTAATCGCGGCCACCCAAATTTTAAAAGCTAAAATGCAATTACGACCAACCTAATAATCTAGTCTATACCAAATTTTGCAACAACATGTCTTTATGTGGGAAGCATACTCTGACCAAACTTCAAAGATCATCAGCCCAATAGTTTGCAGATGGTGGCCAAGTATGTGTGCAAATCGATTCGCCCTATCAATTCAAACACGGTAAAACCGAATTGAACGAAATTTGTTAATTAGGTAGCACTAGCAAAGTGCACCTCATGGTCATGTTTTATATTGCCGCCATCTTGACGGAAACGGAATGGCGCCCATCCAAATGTTAAAAGCTTAAATCAAATTACGACCAACCTAATTATTTGATCTCTACCAAATTTTTCAACAACATACCTTCTTGTGGGAAGCATCTTTTGACTAAACTACAAGGTCATTAGCCCAATAGTTTGCAGATAGCGGCCATGTATGTGTGCAAATCGATTCACCATATCAATTTAAACACGGTCAAACCGTAGTGAATGAAATTATGCACACATGTAGCACTAGCAAAGGGCACCTCATATTCATGTTTAATATCCCTATAGCACGTTGTATTTCAACAAGCTACTACAACCAACATTCAATTATACTCCTTGTAAAGGACAAAGAGTTATAACAATACCCATAGATTTAGGAGAAAGTAGGCTATTTGTTCTTTACTGAACATCTTGTTTTTATTACTATTATTTATTTCATATCGGCCATCTATAGACCAGCCGGCCCCGTGGTGTTTGGGTAGAGCACCTGCCTCTCACCCGGAGGCCCCGGGTTCGATTCCCGGCTCATTCAAGGATTTTAGAAACTTACGTAAGGGCTGGAACGGTGTCCACTCAGCCTCGCGAGGACAAATGAGTAGCTGTCTGACAGAGAGGCAGCGCTCTGATCACGTAAACCAAGATTAATGGCCGAGGGGACCCTTTGCGCTGATCACGCTTCACCCCAATATCTGCAGGCCAAATGGCTGGGCAGCGGTCGCTTGGTAGGCCTAGGCTCTCACGGGCTGTGGTGCCAGGGGTTATTTTTTTTCATCTATAGACCGCGTCATATCAACTGTCTCATTCTTTGGACTTTGATGTTTGCCCAGTCCACCCGTATTCGTTCTCGCTGGCATTCCTTTCTTTCCGAATCCAAATCTTTCTCGTTCTCAACTTCGTTTTTCTTCTTTTGGAATCCTTGGAATGCTTGAATTTTCCCTTCATTGGGATGCTGTCCTGAATGTCAGTTGATGTAATAGTCACTTCTTTTAAATCTTCTTCCAGTTTAATAAACGCAGGGTCATTTTGTTTCCCTCTCCTTAAAGTAAGTTATGACGCGATTGGTCTGTCTCACTGGGTTCATTCGCATCACATGTCCATAAAAGTTAATCTTCTTTCTCCGGATGGTGTCGGTTATCTTCTACACATGAGTATACAATTATTGTTATTATTTTCTTTCGTATCGGTCATCTACGGACCATGCTATTTCAACTGGTTTCTCCCTCACATTTTCCAGTATTCCCGCATTATCCTTCGGTGAGCTTCCTTCCGTTGTTTGGTCCACATCTTGCCTATTTCTAATTTGGGTTATGGCTGAAAATTCCTTATTTCACCAAGTGTCTTCTTCAAAAGGCCACGTTCAAAGATCCTCCAGTTCTTGTAGGTATTTCTCCACCTCTGTAAACGAGATCCCTTTGGTTTTCTTTCCCACAGATTCGATTGAACAATCTTCCAGAGCTCATTCGTGTCAAGTGGTCATAGAAAGAGATTCTCATTTTGCGTATGGTGCCCGTTATCTCCTCCACGTGAAGGTATAGTTCATCGTTGTGTCGTCTTCGGTACTCTTCTTGTTCCATGACTTGGCCAAAGATGTTTCTCAAGATCTTCCTCTCTTTGGCTTCTAGTTGTTCTGCCACACCTCTCTTATTCATCTCAAGGCATTCTGATGCATATAGCGCCTCCGATCGAATAACGGTACAGTAGTGCCTGAGTTTGGCGTTGAAAGACACTGATCGCTTATTGTAGGTGTTTTTGGATAGATGGTAAGCCGTTTCCATTTTGTTGATCCTTGGCAAGAAAGCTTCTTTCTCACAAATGATTATTAGTAGACTATTATTATTAGTGTTATTATTCGTACACAATGGACAAGGGCACCTGAGAGCTTACTCAACTCCAAGTGGTCCCAACCACCTTACCGAATCTCCATCTCCCCGTTCCTCCGTAACTCCTTTTCTCTCTCTCTCTCTCTTTCTAGTGCTGATGACCAAGATGACCCAAGACTCTAAACCTAATTAACAACAACATCTCACTCTTATGATATCGTATTCAAAGCGTTGGCACAGTGCATGTATTGTTTTCGCTTAGTGGCAACCAACATTGTCAGGTTGGTTCCTACATGGAAACATAAGGCAATTTACGTTTGTTTTAATTCAAAAAATACAACCACTGTCCGAAACGTTCGGTGAATGGATCTACCTACGTACAATACGAACGGATTGTTAGCTTACCTGAAACAGCAGTTACTACCCTTCGAAGTAATCCCCGTGGATAGTTATGCACTTCTGAGAACGGCTGTACAAATCCTGGAAACCCCTGGCATAGTCTTCTTTAGGGATAACCATCAGTTGGGTCGTCAAAACACTGAATTTAAAGCGAGAGAGAAGGGTGAATTTATGCAACCTGCCATACACGCCTGATCGACGAGCGGCAGTGAGAAGTGAGAGTTTATGCAACCTACCATGTACACCTGTTCAACGGGTGACAGTGAGAAGGATGAATGTTCCGTTGACTGGATTCGTCCTGAAAACCATCGTCACGGGTCATAGGTACGACCCCGAAGGCAAGCATCAAAGTATGGAGTGGCGGGTTCCAGGTTCGCAGAAAAGCCCTGAAGGGCCAGAGGTTTTCGGTCATTTCGAACATCCAACGTAATGTGACGACCCATCTGAAGGCTATGAAGTCCGTGATGATAATAATAATAGTAATATATATTATTATATTCACCATATCCATCAAGAAATAAAGAAAATAAAAAACAGGCCTTAAAAATAATTAGGAAAGAAAAACGAAGGTATGACAACAACAGACTCCACGAAATCCAGCAGGATTTCGCCAAAAATAATACTAGAAATTTCTACAAGACATTTAGATAAAATCTACGGGGATACCAAGCACCCAGTCTGTGCTTCAAGAGACACGACGGCTCATTGGAAACTAACTCCAAAAATAATTGCAAACTATTAGCCCAATATTTCAACTCTCTTCTTAACTGTGAACCACCTCTAGTAAAACTTGACTTCTCTCCTCCGGTATTCATACACTTGGTCGCAAGCCCCCGACATTGAAGAAATTACGGAGATAATCCGACAACTCAAAAACAACAAAGCACCAGGGAAAGATGGGATCATTGCTGAACTCTGGAAACTGAATGATCCCACACTGACGTGGAAACTCCATTCCATAATTTCAGATATTTGGACAACGGAGCAATTACCACATGACTGGAAATGCGCTTTGATTCACCCGTTGCACAAAAAGGGCGACAAGACGGACATCAACAATTATAGAGGAATTTCCCTGCTCCCGGTTGCTTATAAAATCCTTTCCACAGCACTTCTGAACAGGATAGAGCCCCAAATGGATCCACTCATTGGTGACTACCAGGCTGGATTCAGAAAAGGGCGATCGTGTGCTGAACAGATCTGGTGCCTAAAGACGATCTTACAATTGAGGAAATGTAGAAATACCGTGATTGCATTCATCGACTTCAGAAAAGCATACGACTCTGTTGACCGCGACACCCTCTTTAAAATCATGGAAGAATTTGGGATCGATCGTAAGACACGCAAAATCATAGAACAGACACTTACAGGAACAATATCCAAAGTGAAATTCATGGGCGAAATATCAGAGCCCTTCGGGAGTCCGGCAGGGGGATGGACTATCCCCAATCCTCTTCAATATAGTTCTGGAGAGGATAATTAGGGAATGGGAACCTCTTGTAAAGGGTATTCAAATCGGTATTTAAAAAGAGAACAGAACTAAAGTCAAATGTCTCGCTTTCGCGGACTATATTGCAATTGTCGCAGACAACAGATCGGAAGCGACTTACGCAGTGGAAAAGCTCCATGAGATTGCACAAAAGACCGGGTTACATATATCTTACGACAAGACCAAATATATGGAGAGAAGGCCAGATAATAAATCCCCTTTAAACACCAAATAACTTACGGTAAAATCGCACAAGTCTGCAGGTTTAAATACCTTGGCGAAATTATACAGCCCTCGGGACTTAATTGAATCGCCAATGAAGACAGAATCACTAAGCTCCAGAAGGCCTACAGGCTAACGTGGGCCCATTACAACAAGAAATGCATTTCGACTAACGCCAAATTACGACATTATAAAACAGTTATTCTTCCAGAAGCAACATATGCGACTGAAACAATAGTATTCGATGGTCATTCTAAGATTAGGGAACTGGAAAACCAGGAACGAAAAATTCTCTGGAAGATCTACGGAGCAATCAACAGAAACGGCATTTGGATGAAGAGACCTAGTACTGAACTCTATCAAAACGCCATTACGATAACAGACGAAATTAGAAAACGCAGAGCCAAATTTTACTCTCACATCCACAGGATGGCCACCTCCAGATTGCCCAAGAAACTACTCAGTATCATAACACAGAGCAAATGTGGCACAGAATGGCTTAAAGAGGTACAGAGAGACTTACAAATTATCAGTATACAAAATTTCGAAGACCGAACTGAGTGCCAGACGAAAATCAAGAATGTTAAGTTCGAACCAAGATCATTACGACAATCTGGAAAAAAGTTGACGGATGAGAGGAAGCGGGAACATTCCGCGAGAATGGAGAGATTTTGGGAGGAGCGGAGGAGACACGCCTCCAAATGACATCATGTGATCCAAGTTTAATCGCTCTCCTGTAGGGGAATTTTCGCTTAAATAAAATAAAGATGTAATCGTATAAGATCGGCTACTTTCTGCAGACGATTTGAGAAAGGTCAGATTTCGCCGTTCCTTTTGCACTGCCACCTAGCAGTAAAGCCATAATATTGTATTGGACGGCCTGTTGTTGGGATTTATTTAATTGTCATGAGATCACCATTTGAGATACCAAAGGTATTTTAAGAGGTGACATTGTTCGCCTCAGAATGCCATGGATGCTTTACGCCATCTGACTTCCCGATCATGGAATAAAACCCGCGATCTTGAAATCTAGAAGTGGACACTCTACCACTGTTCCGCCAAGTAAGTCAAGGTTTCTAAAGTTACGCCGAAAGACCTCTTGGATACAAGATGACCAGTTGTCATGCTTGTGCAGTATATGATGATGATAGGCCTAATTGTTGTTTTAAGGGGCCTACCATCTAGGTTATCGGCCACTAATGGTTTGGGGGATTGTGAAAGTTATAATTTAATGTAAACTATAACTAAAACTAACTACACACTTACATGCTAGAAGAAGAATTACCTTACCTAACCCCGTGGCGCTACAGTCCATGAAGGACCTTGGCCTGCTCCACCACAGTCTTCCAGCTTTTCCTATCCCGTGCACGCCTCCTCCAAGCTCTGACACGTAGCATCCTGAGATCCTCCTCGACATCGTCCAGCCAGCGCTTTTTCGGTCGCCCCCATCCTCGCTTTCCAGTGGGTCGCCCATGGAAGACCTGGTACACCATCCTTGACTCCGGCATTCGCTCGACATGTCCGAGTCACCGAATCCGGAACTCTTGACCTCTGCGACGATAGTAGGGTCCCCATACAGATCATTTAATCACCTTGTTGGTGCGGAGGCGCCACACTCCACGATCAAATACAGGCCCATATATCTAAAGGAGTACCTTCCTCTCCCACCTGTTTAACAAATCCTCATTCCACCTAGTCAACACCCATGTCTCACACCCATAGGTGAAAACAGGACGGATGACTGTCTTATAGATAATCTTTTTACAACTGCGTGATATGATAACGTTCTTGATCGCAGCAGATGGGAGAGACTTAAGTAGCTTCGGTTCCCGGAGCGCAGTCTCTCATTGATTTTCTCGAAACAGTCAGATTCCTCGGTGATAGTCGATCCAAGGTATTTGAAAGTGCTGGTCTTAGCGAAAGTCTTATTATTATCAATTACAAGCTCCTGAAGTACCTCACCCTGCCTCACGGTGCTCATATACTTTGTCTTCATGCTATTCACCCTCAGCCCAGCTCCTGAAGCCATCTGGTCTAATTCAACAAATGCCCTATTCACATCTCCTGATGTCCTTCCCAGCAAAGCAACATCTTCCGCATATGCAAAACACTGGATTGGCCTAAAAACAGTGTTCCTGCCGCTTCACTCTGATATCCAAAATTGGAAAAGCAAAAAGAAGAATAAGGTAAATAAACGACAAGCGAAAAAGAAATGCCTTCAACCCTCAAGGATTGAGGGACTTCGAAGGAAGGAGAGCCATGAAAGGCAGATAGGAGGCAATGGAAAAGGGGGAAAAACACGAACTCAGCTGAGGAATCTCTCAGGGTCGCTAACTCCCGAACTCACCAGCCGTGAATGCTTGAGGGTGTAGCACTATCCTGGGTGCACCATGAGTGGTGGGGCTACAAACACCCTTCCTCCTTAAGGGCCTTGAGCAGAAGGCAGGAGATATCAAGAAGAGAAAAGTAGAGGTGTGACCCCTCGAAGAATGAGAGATCTGGAAAGATAAGACAAGGGCCAATTAAGGCGGGCAAGTGAAAGACTCCCTAATACCGTCGGGGTCGGAAAAGAACAAGAGTTGACCAAGGGGGGTCGACAGGAAGGATGATAGAGAGTAGCCCGGCATAAGTATGTGGAGGTAATGGCGAACTCAGCCTGTACCCCGTGGTCGCCAGCCCACGTCCCACAAGCTGTGAGCTCCTGGGGAGTGGGGGTTGTGTAGTATAATAGAGTACTCTTGCTCCACGACTGATTTTCTTGCACAATGGGACAGTTGTACTCTACAGTCTGTCCTCTCAGGACAGGGCACTGGACCTTCCAATTAATTAGTTCCTCACTCTTACATCCCCGTATTGCAAATTTGGTAATTGGTTCTGCCCGAAGGCAGGTCCGAGCCTCCGAAGATGCTACCCCCAGCCGGAGTTTACTTGCGGTAGGGTGGCCAAGGCCTTTCCGCTCCTCCTTATGTTGGCCAACAGCGCGCAGTGCTTAGAACCGGCATACCATCCAAGTTCCAACCACGCCTAATGCTGCTTAACTGCGGAGTTCTCATGGGATCCGGTGTTTCAACATGGCCAGGCCGTTGGCCCTCCCCTTATTGTATTGGTGGTTATTGAAATGTTCATTGGACTGGCTGCGTGGCTCAGCGCTAACGTTCTCGCTTGCTGGGCCTTAGGTTGCACGTTCGTATCCTGGCGCTGTTAGCTGGCATTTCAGGGTGCGCAAATGCGAGTGAGCCGTGTCAGTAGATTTACTGACATGTTAAAGATCCGCTTCGGGGCGAAATTCCGGCACCCCGGCGTCTCTAAAAGCCACAGTAATTAAAAGGGGAGTAAAACCAATAACATCATAATTATTTTTATTATTGAAATGTTCATTACTGTGATCATACGAACGACATTATTAACTTGAAATGTTCAGAGAACCGTTAAATGAGACGGATACACTTTAATTTGCCCTATTCAAAGTGTCAGCGATGATTTGTAGCTGTTACGAATTCTCTTTTCATCCAACACATTTAAAATGGCTACTCTCGTTATAGGCTTACATGGCGATGTGTTCTGAGGCCTTCTCTTTAATTATTATTGGCAAGCTGACCATTAGCAGATTAAGTGGTGCGACCTATTAGTGAGGCCTTCATATACAGTATGTTCCATCACATTCCCTCTCAAAGAAAGTTACGTTAATTGTTAATTAATTTGGGGGGGGGGGGGGGGTTGGGACATTTTGGTCATCTGCTCCGTGTAATTAGGTATGTGTTGATGTTGTCTGATAACCTGTATTTATGTGATGGCATTGTAGTGTGTGTTAATGTATTGTAACGTAATCTTGATTACGGTACAAATTATTATTATTATTATTATTATTTTTAAAGTCATTGTGTAATTATTATTATTATTATTATTATTATTATTATTATTATTATTATTATTATTATTATTATTATTATTATTATTATTGAAATATCAAAGTTATATCGTTTTATTCACCCATTAATATCAAGGGAGGGGCCATACCATATTCACGTCATTACCATAATCATATATAATATTGTTAAGTGTTTAGATTAAGAAACAGGGTTTTTATAGAGGTCTAGGGCTGTTTTATTAGTTAAATTGTAAAGACAGGACGGGCATGGTTGGAAGAAGTTATGGACGGTGAAGCAACATATTGCAAGAAAATGTATTTCTGGAACGAAGCCAAGCTGACAGGAGACAAGGGTTTGGAGAAAGATTTCGGCGGAATATATAGATGCGCAACGAGAGGAATAGCGGGTTCTGAGTGGAATATTTGAAGTACGCGGGCCTGTATTCCCGCTCGGAGAAGTTTTAGCGTCGCTTGAGGACTGAGAAATGCTTTGCTATAATTGGTCTGATGGGTCGCGGGCAAATTTATGCCGCGAAACATCGGGACCATTCAGAGTGTATAAAAGCCCAGCGCGACTTCAGCACTGGCTATTCTATAGATTCTATTCTGTCATTCACATATTCGATCACGCACTCACTCACTGACTTTGTGAATCGTAGACTCTGTCAGTCCCTCAGTAAGATGGGACTTAGTGAATTCAATTAGCCGAGTTTGTTCAAATTTGCTTACCATGGTGATCAAACTCAGAAACAAGCAGCAGCAGCAACAACAACAACAACAACGAGAAGAAGAAAACATATGTTTTCAAAGGTCAATAAACGTGTGTTGGCGTAAGATCTCAAATTAGACTGCAAGCAGACCAACGAGATGGACTTTGAACCACAAGGCACCAGGTATGTGGACCGAGTTATTATCAACACAGAAGATCAGCGCTTGCGAGAAGACAGTCAATATTGCCCCGCAATTAGGGAATATTAATGCACATATTGTACACAGCTCGAAACCTCAGATCAAATGTTATTAATAATTTTGTTGTAAATAAACCAGTATTAGTTAAAATGTCTTGTTCATTGGGAGTTGAATATATAGGATAGTTGGAATGCAAAGAGTATCTCATAGAGCAAGTTTATTGCCCTACGCTCCGATGATAGATCTTGGCTCAAGGAAGGGAGCGGCCGTGGCTAAATAAAATTTTAATGTGTTATCTTTACGATAACTGGCGCCCAGTAAATCTAAATTAATGAAGTGTATGTCGTCTGTCTAGACAGGCCAATGCTAAATAAGAACGATGAGGTGGTTTTAAGGAGTCTTGAATGTAATATCTGTAGAAACGTTATAAATGATCGCCCAACTTGTAGAGCGATATCCAACGACGAAGGTAGCCGTTACAAATGGCGCCCAACGTGGGGCTACGAAATATCGTACTGAAGTGAATGGATATTATGTATAAATCCAGTTTATTTCAAGTATGTTAAAGTTTAAAGTTGTTTTCATGTACGATATAAACGAGTACTCTTTGCATTCATCCCGAGTTTTTCAATAAAGAGTTAGGGAACTACGGTTATAAATTAGGAGTGTTCTTTTGATGAGTTGTTTTTTTGGGTAATGAGTAACAGGGATAATTTGGGGAATATACATTTGAGAAACCGTAGTATTATAAGATCAGTTAAAATGTCGAAATTAGATGTGCAGGGTACCAATGATGAGATGTCAAAAGTAAGCGAAAATCAGGAAACTGAGGAAAATAAACAAGACGGGGCTACAAACATCCAGATTAATGAGGGGGAGAATCCTTCCTGGCTTCGAAACCTGACGATGCTGATAACGGAACAAAGTAAGAAATTTGACGTGCGTAGTGATCAATTAGAAAAAGCAATAGATCTTAAGTTCACTGAGCATAGTAAGAAGCTAGATGAACAACGTAAGAAGTTTGATGAAGCTACAGAGAATTTCAATAGACAAATTAAAGAAGTAGGCCGAGAATTTCACAATAAGTTAGAAAACAGGATTACTGAGGTGGAGGAATCATGGTCACTTAAGGTTGACGCCAGAATGCAACACGTGTCGGAGCGAGTTGATAAAATTGACGAGGAAGTGAAAATTAAATGTAGTAAGGTTAGGGTTGACTTAGAAGGAGAAGTCAACAGTATGAAGGTCAAGTGTGATAATAATATTGCTAAAATAGGTAATTTAGAAAATAAACTAGAGAGCGATAATCAAGAAATTAGGGAAGATGTTAACAGTAAATTTAACAGTATCAGTGAAGAAGTAGCGAGTAAAACAGATAAAATGGAGGAGAAATTGCAGAGATGTCAGAAGCAAATAGCAACAAATAGCGGTAATGTACAAATAGGAAATTTAAGTAGATTTCTAACTAAAGAGGCAGATTTGCCAGTATTCACAGGCAAGGCATATAACCCAATGGAATTCTTAAAAACAGTAGAAAAGAAGTTCGCTAAAGATTTAGAAGAGGGGATCGTTCAATGGGAACAAGTACTTGAGATGCTAGATAAATCCTTTGTTAGGGATTCAAGGTCATGGTTCAGTGTGTATAAATACCAGATGACTAGTTTTAGAAAATTTAAAGAGAAGTTCATAGCCAAGTACTGGAATGAAAATGTGCAAGAAAGAGAAAGATGTAACATTATTTTTGGGAAGTACCAAAGGAGAGATGGTGTTTCGTACACAGAGTATTTCTTAGCGCATGTACTTATATGCCAGAATTTAGAAGGTTTAGAGACTGAATCACAGGTAATTAAAACATTATTAAGGCATTTTCCTGATATAATTAAATAAGCATTCTTCATGCAGAATATTACTACTATTGACGGGTTCGAGAAGCTATTGGAAAACTTTGACTCTCTTGAAAATAGTAGGACCGAACGCAAGCCAATAAGCAGAGGAGATAATTTCGGGCAGGGTGAGAGAGAGAGGGGAAGAGAACAAGGCAGGAATGCGAATTACGAAAGACGACTTGACAATGGGGGACGCACAGCAAATACGAGGAACGAGAATTTGAACAGAGTAGGGGAAGGTACTAGGCCAGACAGACGTACAGGTCAACAACAACAATCTACATCAGGGGCAGGTAGGCCTAATTTAAACGAATAACGGGTTGCAGTGAGGTCAACAGACAGCCCGAAGTGATTGCAGTTCAATGTCCTAGGAATATTGAGTATTTAGGAGATTTTAATATAGATGTTAGAGAAGAACTGCTTTATGACCTAAATGGTGGAAATTTAGATAATGTTGAGAATGAGATTATGTCACCAGTAATTAAACTTAATGTGTGGGGTAAAGAAGTTGATGTTTTATTGGACAGTGGAAGCGAAAACTCTTGTATAAATTTAAGATTTTTGGAAGATGTAATGAGAGAAGGTATTCATGTTGATATAATTCCAGTTAAGTCCACTTTCATTGTCACAGCTGTAGGTAGTAGGTCTCAGAAAATATCTAAGCAAGTCGCAGTTCCAATTAACATTAGTGAGTTAGTTAAATTTCAGCCCTGTTTGGCAGTTCCAAATTTAGTATATCCGGTGATTCTCGGTGCGGAATGGTTATCATTATATCAAGTTAAATTAGATTTTCATTTTGGCAGGATATGTTTATTTTGGCAGGATAAAGAAGTTCAGGTTACGTATAAGGTGTCTAAGACTGACAAACAGATGAAAGTGTGTATGTTTGAGGAAGAAAGCAACGTGGTTGTGAGTGATGAGTTTCCTGAAGTAAATGAGGTAGACCGCGGAGATGCTAGTGAGAGCAAAGTTTTTAAGGTGTGTCAGGTTGCAATGGAGTCTGAACTTGAGAGTAGGATCCATGATGCATTGTCACAGTGTAAGCTGGATGATGAGCAAGGTCATCAGTTACATGAGGTATTAATAAAATATAAGGAAATTTTCAGCACAAAACCCGGAGCAACACACTTATATGAGCATAGTTTTGTCGTTAAAGACACAAGTAGTTTCGTAGGGCCTAGGTATCCTGTCGCAACTAAATATATGAAAGCCGTCGAAGAACAGATAGAATTAATGTTGGAAAACGACATAATTGAGCCTTCAGCTAGCCATTGTTTAAATCCATTAGTTGTAGTAGCCAAGAAAGATAATTCAGTGAGACTGTGCATAGACGGCAGAATGTTAAATACTAGAGTCGAAAGCGACCAGCTGAGATCTGAAGCAGTGGAGGATTTAGTTCAACGTTTTCAGGGGCGGAAGTGGTTCTCAACAGTAGATTTTAGTAGTAGTTGCTCAACGTTAGTAAGGAAATTAGGTAGGACACTAGGTAGTTATTTCAGGTATGTATTGTTGACTCATGTGATGTTATCGAGACTAGTCAGTGTTTTGTTGAGAGGTAGGAAGTACATGGAAGTTTGTAGCAACGATTGTTACGTAAGCCGTTGCCATCTTGTGCATTGGAAGGGAAAATGTCAAAGCTGTTTTTATTGTTTACTGGACCTTATGTCGTTTCGAAGAGGATAGGAAAGAATGCCTACTTATTGAAAGATCAGGAAAATTGTGTCATTGGTACATATAACATTTTCAATCTGAGGAAATATCATAGAAAAGAGCAAGTGCTGCAAGAAGGGCAGACTGCCGTGTGTTTATAATTAGAGTCGTGTCGTGGCTCTAAGGAATTGGTGGAAGTGAGATAAATCACTTGTGTTGCGTGAAACAAAAAGCAATATATATTGTGTTCTGTTATTGTAAGGGACTACAAGAACAAATGTAGCATGTAAATCCTGTATGACTGCACAGGACAATCAGAATGTTTATGTAACATTGCAAGAAGAGTGCAGATCAATCAAGGAAAATGAAAAGGGTATAATCATTATGTATGTAATTTGAAGGGTCATATATGTATATTCAGTGTATTTCCTGTTAAGTTTTAAAGGGAAGATTTGTGATTTCATCATTCATTACATTCTTTATGAAACCATGGGGACGTTTTGTAACGTAATCTTGATTACGGTACAAATTATTATTATTATTATTATTATTATTTTTAAAGTCATTGTGTAATTATTATTATTATTATTATTATTATTATTATTATTATTATTATTATTATTATTGAAATATCAAAGTTATATCGTTTTATTCACCCATTAATATCAAGGGAGGGGCCATACCATATTCACGTCATTACCATAATCATATATAATATTGTTAAGTGTTTAGATTAAGAAACAGGGTTTTTATAGAGGTCTAGGGCTGTTTTATTAGTTAAATTGTAAAGACAGGACGGGCATGGTTGGAAGAAGTTATGGACGGTGAAGCAACATATTGCAAGAAAATGTATTTCTGGAACGAAGCCAAGCTGACAGGAGACAAGGGTTTGGAGAAAGATTTCGGCGGAATATATAGATGCGCAACGAGAGGAATAGCGGGTTCTGAGTGGAATATTTGAAGTACGCGGGCCTGTATTCCCGCTCGGAGAAGTTTTAGCGTCGCTTGAGGACTGAGAAATGCTTTGCTATAATTGGTCTGATGGGTCGCGGGCAAATTTATGCCGCGAAACATCGGGACCATTCAGAGTGTATAAAAGCCCAGCGCGACTTCAGCACTGGCTATTCTATAGATTCTATTCTGTCATTCACATATTCGATCACGCACTCACTCACTGACTTTGTGAATCGTAGACTCTGTCAGTCCCTCAGTAAGATGGGACTTAGTGAATTCAATTAGCCGAGTTTGTTCAAATTTGCTTACCATGGTGATCAAACTCAGAAACAAGCAGCAGCAGCAACAACAACAACAACAACGAGAAGAAGAAAACATATGTTTTCAAAGGTCAATAAACGTGTGTTGGCGTAAGATCTCAAATTAGACTGCAAGCAGACCAACGAGATGGACTTTGAACCACAAGGCACCAGGTATGTGGACCGAGTTATTATCAACACAGAAGATCAGCGCTTGCGAGAAGACAGTCAATATTGCCCCGCAATTAGGGAATATTAATGCACATATTGTACACAGCTCGAAACCTCAGATCAAATGTTATTAATAATTTTGTTGTAAATAAACCAGTATTAGTTAAAATGTCTTGTTCATTGGGAGTTGAATATATAGGATAGTTGGAATGCAAAGAGTATCTCATAGAGCAAGTTTATTGCCCTACGCTCCGATGATAGATCTTGGCTCAAGGAAGGGAGCGGCCGTGGCTAAATAAAATTTTAATGTGTTATCTTTACGATAACTGGCGCCCAGTAAATCTAAATTAATGAAGTGTATGTCGTCTGTCTAGACAGGCCAATGCTAAATAAGAACGATGAGGTGGTTTTAAGGAGTCTTGAATGTAATATCTGTAGAAACGTTATAAATGATCGCCCAACTTGTAGAGCGATATCCAACGACGAAGGTAGCCGTTACAGTATTGGGGACAGGGAGGGACTTGAAATCAGATACAATCCCGGTATTTGCCTGGAAGAAGTGTGGAAAACCCCGGAGGAAAACCACACTCGCGATAGCCGCTGTCAGCGTCGAGATTCAAACTTACGATTCCTGACTTGCTGTAGCTACCCACGCAGTCGAGTCGTGGTGCGCGATTGAATTATTATTATTTAACAACCTGTGATTTATTCGAATATGTTTGGGGGCATTTGAGCCAACTTGGCTCATATAGATCTTGGCCGTGGATTTAAGACTGGATGCTCTTCCTGACGCCACGTGAATTTCAAGGTGAAAATTCAACCCTGCTCTCGCTGTGATTCAAACTCCAGCCAAATGCGTAAAAGAAGAGCAGCAAGCAAAGTTTCTGCGTCATCACGCTCTCCTAGTATTATTGCTATTATTATTATTATTATTATTATTATTATTATTATTATTATTATTATTATTATTAAAATTATCATTTAACATTATTATTAGACTAAATTATTACTGCATTACTATTAATATCATTATTATTGTTTTTGTTGCTGTTAATATTGTTGTTGCTGGTGTTGTTGACACATTGCCTTTCACGGCCAAGTGTTTAAACTCCAGGAAATATTTTAGGTCTTTGTCGTGGCTATTGCGAGTTTAGCCTAGGAGCACCTAGTCAGACTCATCATTGAGCTCTTGGTACACCTAGCCCAACGTTGCAATAGACACGGCAAAAATTTGAAAATATTTTTTGGAGTTCAAACACTTGGGTGTGAAAGCCAATATGTTTCTTTTGAAACCTCTATACAGAGGAGATAAGTTGAGGGAGCTCTTGGTTCCCGCTGCAAAGTAGCTCATGCATCATGCACTACCACAGTGGCGGTCCGGGCAGGGTGTATCAAGATCCCACTGATCAGACTGACTTGGTGCACCAAGGAAAAGGGCCGCAACAGAGGCGACATAAAATCGAAGTTCTCTGAAGTTTATTATTATTATTATTATTATTATTATTATTATTATTATTATTATTATTATTATTATTATTATTATTATTATAGTTTATTGTTTGACAACATTATCACGGCAGATACCGGCTACATTTTCTTTTACAGCCTGGTTCGGCCTTAGCAAGGAACCATCTGTACTGACATAATTACGATTACACTGTTCAGAGACTTCACATCCATGTCGTGCCCGCATCCTTCACGAGTCTCCTTCATTTGTAGGATGAGCTAAATTCCCATCTGGATCATCGAGCTTTGCTGAGTATTCGGCCAGGGCATTGTCACCAAGGAACTTCCTAACAATATGGCATGTGTTTAACAGAACTGCCTTCTGAAGTTCAATATATATCTGCGGGTGCAGATTCAATATTGATAGACTACTATGGAGAGTTTTCGGTATAACACCAGTACACGATACAATTATTGGGATGGTAGTCACCGAATCAAGTTTCCACATCTGCTTTATCTCAATTGCCAGCTCTGTGTACTTAGATATTTTAGTAGCAGCTGTTGTTTGGATGATTTGAGTGTTGGGACATGCGATATCTATCAGTAATGCCTCTTTGTGTACTTTATTGATGACAATGATATCTGGCCGGTTGTTACTGACTGCGACATCTGTCACAACTCCTCTGTCCCAATAGAGCTTGTGTGTGGCATTTTCGAGTACTGCAGATGGTGTGTATTTCCAATAGGGGACGGAGCTTTGAAGAAGTTTGTACTTCAATGCCAGTTTCTGGTGGATAATGTTGGCAACTTGATCGTGTCGATGTTTGTAGTCAGTGTTGGCAAGGTGGGAACAACCTGATATGACGTGTTGAATGGTCTCACTACATTTGCCACAGCGGCGACATTTCTCACTCTCTGTTGCTGGATCTTTTATGATAAATTTCCGATAGCTTCGAGTAGCAACAACTTGGTCTTGGATAGCTACAACAAATCCCTCTGTTTCCGGAAAGAGGGCCGAGTGGGTCAGCCATGCGTGCGACGCTAACTTGTCGATGTGAGGCTGGTCCAACTCATGTGGAAACTTCCCATGAAGCGCCTTCTGTTTCCAATTCCAGATCTTGTATTCAGTAGTTTTCATTTCTTTTACTGGTGGATCTAAAGATGACAGATGGAGCGGTGTGTAATTATCATCAGCTGAAGATACAGTGTGATGGAGAGGGGATGTTTCTCCTTTGTTGTGGAAAAATGCACGCAGAGTTGTCACTTGTTTTGTATGAAGGTTCATGATGTCTATCAGTCCTCTACCACCTTCAGACCGAGGTAGAGTCAGGCGCTCTGTTGCTGATTTCGGATGGTGCATACGATGGCGTGATAAAAGCACCGATGTTTTTCGTTGCAAATCGTGCAGTTCAGTTTGAGTCCACCTGATTATACCAAAGGAGTATGTAACTAAGGGCATTGCAAATGTGTTAACTGCCTTAATGATATGTTTAGCGCTAAGTTTTGAAGAGAGAACACTGCGAAGTCGTGAAGTATACTGCTCAGTTATGTTCTTCTTGATATCACCATGTCTGAGACGGGTACTCTGGGCGAACCCAAGATATTTGTACAATGCGCCTTCCTCCAACGGCTGAATACTTCTTTGTCCCTCTCCAACATGTATTCCTTGTGCAGAGTGCGAGCCTCTAATAACAGTCTGTGTTCTGCACTTATCAAAACCAAACTGCATATGGATATCTGAAGAAAAGCTCTGAGTGATAGAGATGAGATATTGTAGGTGCACTTTAGTTGATGCATACAGTTTAATGTCATCCATGTAAAGAAGATGGTTCATCTTGTACGCTTCACCATGATTACCCTTAATACTAAATCCGTAGTTGCTACTGTTCAGGATTTGCGAGAGAGGATTCAATGCCAGACAAAACCAGAGTGGGCTTAGCGAGTCTCCTTGAAAAATTCCTCGGCGAATCGGTATTAATGAAGATGTTAAACGAGTGCCACCCACTGTAAGTTGGAGAGCAGTGCTCCATGAAACCATTGCGCACTTCAGGAAGTTCACTATAATAGGGTTGACCTAGTAAATCTCCAAGCTCTGTATAAGCCATGTATGAGGCACGGAATCGAAAGCTTTTTGGTAATCAATAAAGCAGGCATAAAGATTTCGTGATCTACGACAGGCCTGTTCTAATGCCACGGCATCAATAGTGAGCTGTTCCTTACATCCTTGAGAATTCCTTCTGCAACCCTTTTGCTCCTCTGCGAGAATGGCGTTTTCCTCACAATGCGCACGAATTCGATTTGCAATAATGGATGTAATGATCTTATAAAAGTTTGACAAGCAGGTGATCGGGCGATATTTAGATGGATTTGTGATTTTAGAGTCCTTTGGCTTGAGATAGGTTAACCCTCTGGCTAGGAAAACTGGAAATGCAGCAGGATTTTCCAGAAAACACTGTATGTGAATAGCCAGTAAACGGTGGGTACATGTGAGCCTTTTATAGTAGTAATTATGGATCCGGTCAATTCCAGGTGCTTTCCAATTCTGTAGGCTGCTGGTGACCTGGCGTAGTTCCTCAACATCAACGTCTGTATGTGCCATTTGATTTATTCGTCTGGTAGCATTCTCTATTTCCTTAAACCACGGAGCTTCGTTGTTGTGTTCTTCCGGCCTAGACCATATTGATGACCAGTAGTCGGTAACACTCTCCGCACTGGGTCCTTCTGGAGAATCATTCTGAACTTGAGGTGTCTTTTTCAGGTCTTCATAGAACTTTCTCTCAGTTCTCTTGAAGTCATTGTTCTGTTTCTTCCGTTCGGTAGTGTTCTGGTATCTCTTAAGACGCTTAGAGAGGGCTGCAAGTTTTTGTTTATAAGTATCAAGTACTTCTATTATCACTGCGTCCTCGGGGACCTGAAATTCTTCTAGTGAGGATTCCATCATGATCCTTCGTATGCGGTTGTTCAGACGTCTATTTCTCACTCCATTCTTGTACTGTTGCAGTCTGTTCACATTCTGGCGTAGTTGTTCAATGCGTTGTTTTAAGCGTTTTGCCCATGGTGGATCACTGGGTTTCCTTGCAGCAGACTGTTGGTTTGGACGGCGTGGCCTACCCCCATTAATTCGTACTGCAGCTAGTGCTGCACAATAGATAGCAGTATGAACCTCCATGAAAGATTGGTGCTCTTCTAAATAGTTGGGAAGTACGGTTTCGTTCAGTTCTTTCAATACCATGGCAAACTTGCGGGAAGACTGCTGCCTCGGAAGTATTGGACGTTGGGTAGGGTCAGTACCTGCATATTCAAACAGAGCTGAATTAAATTCGTCTTGGAGCTTGGAATGATGGCTTGTTTCCCCATTATGAGGTTCATTTACGTGAGTCGTTTCATTCATGGAGACCTCATTATCAGTATTTATTTGGCTAGTTTCACCACTTGCAGCTGAGGGATATAGTTCATGAGATATCTCCTGTCTGATTCGATCCAGAACAGGGTCGGGAACTAAATGATTCTTTACAATTGCTCTTCTTTGATCCGCGACTCGTTGCTCAGTGATGCTAAACAGAGGATACTGCTGCTTGAAAGCCGCATGCAGGGCTTGGCGGTAGTTTGTTATATCTGTTTCAAGACGAGTTATTCGATAATATGCCCGCATGATATATTCATTCATATAAGATTCCCATTTCATGCGTTTTCTGGGCTTACCTTCGAGAGTGGTTGTATTTATTACAAAGGCACTGCCGTCAGGTGCGGTGCGAGACTCGAGATTTTGTGTACCGCCAATATCGTCTTGAGCTGCTGATTGTCACCTCTAGCGGTGGTTCTAGAGGTAACCTGCCGTATCACAGGCAGTGACATATCTTAAAGCAAATTACTATTATTGCCTTTCCTGTGTGCTTTTTATACCTTATTATTATTATTATTATTATTATTATTATTATTATTATTATTATTATAGTATGCCTACTCCTCTTTATTCCTGTTTGGGTCGAGGATGAGAAGTGATGGGGGTCTATGTGGCTTGTGCTTTTTACGGGTGGATGCCCTTACTAATGCCAATCTTATGTGAAGAGTTAATTAGTGAGGAGATGAATGAAGGTGCATGAACTGGGCAAGGAGTTGGTAGGAAGCGACTGTGGCTAATCAGAAGGCGCCATCCCGACAAATGCCTGGAGTTCAAAATATGGACAACCACTAAACGCCATATAAAATACTGTCGACAGTGGATTTCTAGCCTCCTCGTTTGCATCTCCGTAACGGTCGTATATTATTTATATATTGTTATTACTATATTATTTTATTCCACTAGCAATTCGGAACTTACTATAGCTCTACAGTAGACTTGCTTTCTTTTCATCTTTGAAACTGCGGACAAGAATGCTATTGTGTGCTCCTCCTGACTTGCTTTTAAAGAAACGGCTCTTGACGTACTCAGAATTGCAGCTTATTTTACCATCTCTCTAGTCGTTCTTCCATTTATAACACACTTACCTTACAAGTTGTATGCTAAATAAAATAAACTCGTCCTCTTCTGTAACATGGAACCTCCAACGAGCGAGGTAAATGCACTCCTCGGGTCTTGCCCTCATCTCTTGGTGTTAAAAGTCTGTAACTAGTTTGATAAATAAACACACAAGTGACACCCATTTTCTTATGCTAACTCCAATAAAACTTTTAAACTCGTTTACCGCAATTACGAACTTTCTAGACTCTGGTGATTAAATCCCAAATGTAAGACAAGGCAACTAAAACTGGAGGGTGATTTGTGCTGTGAGTGTCGTTGAACTCTGTAATCCCCTGAGTGGTATACTTGTCCAACCACGTAGCTTCCTGATTAACACTTAGAACAGGATCGGGATCGGGACTTTAATCTCCAAATACCAGCACGAGGAAATAAATACATAAATAATTGAAATGCAAATGAAAATCCACAGCCTGCTTCCAGTCGACCGACCGGGTCAGATAATGGAATGAATGAAGCCCCCATCTAGCGGCGAGGATATGAACTGTGCCGGCTACCGAAGCCTGGTGCACTCCCCTGGGGGCAATGATTAAATGAATGACAGATGAAATGAAATGACAGTGGAGAGTGTTTCTGGAATGAAATTGTGACAGGGAAAACCGGAGTACCCGGAGAAAAACCTGTCAGCCTCCGCTTTGTCCAGAACAAATCTCACATGGAGTGACCGGGATTTGAACCACGGACCCAGCGGTGAGAGGCTCAAATACATAAATAATTAATGTAATTAATTCAATCATTTATTTACTAGATAATTAATGTTATCTTGTAATCGGTCAGAACACTCGCCAAATACAGTGAGAGCATTCAGAGTTTCCAGAGCCGGCCTTGTGGTGTTGGGGTAGAGTGGCTGCCTCTCACCCGGAGGCCCCGGCTTCGATTCCCGGCTTCGTCAGGGATTTTAAAACTGACGTGAGGGTTGGAACGGGGTGCATTCAGCATCGTGAGGACAATTGAGTAGCTGTCTGACAGTGAGACAGCGCCCCGAACACGAAAACCGAGATTAACGGCCGAGGGGACCCGATGCGCTGATCACGCTTCACCCCAATATCCGCAGTCCAAATGGCTGGGCAGCGGTCGCTTTGTAGGCCTAGGCCCTTCAAAGGCTGTAGTGCCAGGGGTTATTTATTTATTCAGGGCTTCCCATCCCGATGTTGTGTAATTGGCAAATACTAGCGAACCGGCGGTGACTATTAACTAGGGTTCAGAAGTTTAATACCTAAAGAAGTACAAAATATGCAAGCAAATATGCCCTAAAAACTAGCTAAATATGACCTAAAACGATAAAATATAACCTAAAACTATAAAATATGACATGAATTTTTGGGATAGGTAGAGTATCACTAACATCCAGTAAACGTCGTAAGTGCCAAAACATGATTAGTGATATTACACCAGACACATTTAATCATACAAACTGACAGAGCTACTACAGTACATTCAAATTTTCAACATTCATTCAGTATCACACTACACTATTCGGAAGTCCTGTGTTTGAAATTCGACGCAGATAACACGTACCTTGTTAACGACGCCTCAATTTAAACAAAAATGCTGAAATTATAACCAAATATGACCTTATATCATTAAAATATGACCAAAACAATAAAAAATGGCAGAAATATGCGTTTATAGAAACAAAAACAAAAACAACCCCTGGCACTATACAGCCCATGACGGGCTAAAGCCGACCAAGCGACCGCTGCCCAGCCATTTGGCCTGCAGATATTGGGGTGACGCGTGATCAGCGCGTTGGGTCCCCTCGGCTGTTAATCTTGGTATTCGTGATCGGGGCGCTGTCTCACTGTCAGACAGCTACTCAACTGTCCTCACGAGGCTGAATGCACCCCGTTCCAACCCTCACGTCAGTTTTAAAATCCCTGACGGAGCCGGGGATCGAACCCGGGGCCTCCGGATGAGAGGCAGGCGCGCTACCCCAACACCACGGGGCCGGCTATGCATTTATAGGCAACATCAAATTGCTTTAAACGTGGTCAGGGACCCACCATTCAAATTTATTTTTCAGATTTCGGGTAAAATGAGCTCAGGAAAAAACAAGTAGTTCCGTGAAGAACTATACAGCCTATTTTCATATATCCTGCTCATGTTAATTGCCTCTATCAACATACAAAATTTCAGTTTAATTGCTGTAACAGATTCGTAGATATTGAGAACTGTCTAAATATTTCAGATGGTCGCCAGGTTAGATTTTTATTATTGTACTATTACATTAAGATTATTGTGTACGTGTGGTATTCAAACTTCAATCGCATGATTAGAACACAAGAAGTAAAAACGAGATTTTAAAATTACGCACAGCAGCCATCTTGCAATTATGCAAACAATTGAAATAAATTAGATATCAGTGGATCAACATTTGTATAAGCATTTAACGTGCAACGTTTCACGGCACTCGGATAGTTAATTCGCGAGAAACGTCCATTTAAATATTTATAATTCGCGTCGCCGCCATGTTGGATTTGTGCTCACCAGGTTACTGAAAGTCCTATAGGTGAACATATGTTCATAGTCTCTCTGAACATTAAAAAAATCAGTTTGGTTGCTGTAAAAGATTCATTGATATTGAGAACCGGCTAAATATTTCGGAAGCTCGCCATTTAGGATTGTTATATGTATAGGCCATAGAGTTATGTACCATTCAAGGACAATTATTGCCTAGGTTCATTATTCAAACTTTCACTTCGATCGCATGATTACGACACAAGAAATAAAAACTTAATTTTAAAATTTCGCACTGCCGCCATCTTGAGGTTATGTAAACAATTGAATTAAATTAGATGGCAGTGCATTACAATCTGCAAAATCATTTACTGTACCACATTTCACTGCGCTCAGAGAGTTAAATCACGAGAAAAGTCTATTAAATTATTTCATATTCGCTTGGTCGCCATGTTCGTTTTGTACTTTGAAGGTTTATGAAATATACATAGGTAAACTTGTATCAGTGCCTTGTATCACCGTACAAAATTGCAGGGTGATATCTGTAATAGTTTCGGAGATATAGAATGTCAGTGAAATATTTCGCACAGCCGCCATTTTGAGGTTATGTAAACAATTGAACTAAATCAGACTCCAGTGCATTACAATGTGTATAAACAATTGCTGTACCAAGTTTCATTACGTTTAGATAGTTAATTCGCGAGAAAAGTCTATTTAAAAGTCTCAAATTCGCTTGGCCGCCATGTTGGTTTTGTAGTCACCAGGTTTTTGAAATTCTCATAGGTGAACTTCTAGTAGTGCCCTTTATCACCGTACAAAATTTCAGGGCGATATCGGTAATAGTTTCGGAGATATTGAATGCTAGTGAAATATTTCGCACAGCCGCCATGTTGGATTGGTGAGACGTAACAAAATTTGAAGGGCACGGTCGAGGTCGCCGGAAATAGCGCTATGAACTTACCGAGTTTCATTGAAATCGCTCCAGCCGTTTAGATTTTATTAGGGGGGGACACACACACCTCACACACACACAAACACGGACAAAAGGTGATCTCATAAGCCTATTTTTTCAAAATTGAAAATAGGCTAAAAATATGACTTTTCCTTAACATCCGAAACTTACTAATAACTCTCCACTCATCCCCGGCCCGGCGAGCCTCCGTTCTATAGGGAAGGCTCTCACTGTATGTGATTGGTATTATTAGATAGCTAAACAAAGAGCTCATTACTAGGTGACTCCATTCCCCTTCCCGAAAACAATTTTATTTCCATCGTTCCCATCTATGCAATGAACGTGTTGCATCCTGGCCGATATCAAACGCACTTCGTATTTTAAGTTCAATAATAACATCGTATGACCTCGGGTGCCGGGTGCAAGCTTTGTTATTTGACACCGAAAGGGTGGCTTGCATGTCGAATTTCGTTGTTCCTTGAAGCACTATGAAAGACAAGGAGGTTAGATATCTAAGCTCCTTGAATACTATAGCGCTTTCTAGTAGAGAAATGAGGAACTTTGTGTTGGCGGAAACTCCCCAGATTAATTTTGCCATTATGAACACGGCCTACTGAATTCACATGGGTTCTTTGACATGCCAACAGGTATGACATGGTGTCACCTTTCAAAAATCACTTATCACGGCCAGGAGCGATCCTGCAAGCTTGGGGTTAGTAGACCGACACGTGGACCACTCGCCCACCGTGGCAAGCTTAAGTTCAATAACTGTCTACGATTAATCGATTTATGTAATCTTATGAAAAACAAGATGTTCAGTAAATAACATATAGCCTACTTTCTCCTAAATGCATGGGTATTGTTATAACTCTTTGTCCTCTTGAAGGAGTATAATTGAATGTTGGTTGTAGTAGCTCGTTGAAATACAACGTGCTATACGGATATTAAACATGAATATGAGGTGCCCTTTGCTAGTGCTACCTCCTTAAAGAAATGTCATTCAATTCGGTTTCACCGTGTTTGAATTGATATGGGGAATCGATTTTCACACATGCATGGCCGCTATCTGCAAACTATCAGGCTGATGACCTTGTAGTTCAGTCAAAAGATGCTTCCCAAAAAAAAGGTATGTTGTTGCAAAATTTTGCAGAGATCAAATGATTAGGTTGGTCGTAATTTGATTTAAGCTTTTAACATTTGGGTGGCCGCCATTCTGTTTCCGTCAAGACGGTGGCGATATAAAACATGACACTGAGGTGCCCTTTGCTACTGCTACCTCTGTACCAAATTTCGTTCAATTCGGTTTTAACGTGTTTGAATTGATAGGGGGAATCGATTTGCACACATACATGGCCACAATATACAAACTATTGGACTGATGACCTTGTAGCTTGGTCAAAGAACGCTTCTCACATAAAATTATGTTGTTACAAAATCTGGTAGAGATCAGATGATTAGGTTGGTCGTAATTTGATTCAAGACTTTAACATTTGGGTGGCCGCCATTATGTTTTTGTCAAGATGGCGGCGATATTAAGCATGCCAATGGAGTGACCATTACCAGTGCTAACTCTGTACCAAATTTCGTTCAATTCGGTTCCACCGTGTTTGAATTGATAGGGGGAATCGATTTTCACACATACATGGCCTCCATCTGCAACCTATTTGGCTGATTCCTTGTAGTTTAGTCAAAAGACGCTCGCTATATGAATATATGTTGTTGCAAAATTAGGTAGAGATCGGATGATTAGGTTTGACGTAATTTGATTTAAGCTTTGAACATTTGGGTGGCCGACATTACGGTTCCGTCAAGATTGCGGCGATATAAAACATGACACTGCGGTGCTCTTTGCTCGTGCAACGTCTGTACCACAATTCGTTCAATTTGGATTCACCGTGTTTGAATTGATAGGGGGAATTGATTTGCACACATACATGGCCGCCATCTGCAAACTATGGGGCTGATGATCTTGTAGTTTGGTCAAAATATGCTTCCAACATAAGGGTATGTTGTTGCGAAATTTGGTAGAGATCATAATATTAGGTTGGTCGTAATTTGATTTAAACTTTAAACATTTGAGTGGGCGCCATTCAGTTTCCGTCAAGATGGCGGTGATATAAAACATGACACTGAGGTGCCCTTTGTTAGTGCTACCTCTGTACCAAATTTCGTTCTATTCGGTTTCACCGTGTTTGATTTGATAGGGGAATCGATTTGCACACATACATGGCCGCCAACTGCAAATTATTGGGCTGATGATCTTGTAGTTTGGTCAAAATATGCTTCCTACATAAAGGTATGTTGTTGCAAATTTTGATAGAGATCAGATTATTAGGTTGGTCGTAATTTGATTTAAGCTTTTAACATTTGGGTGGCCGCCATTATGTTTCCGTCAAGATGGCGGCAATATAAAACAAGACACTGAGGTGCCCTTTGCTAGTGATACCTCTGTACCAAATGTTGTTCAATTCGGTTTCACCGTGTTTGAATAGATAAGGGGAATCAATTTGAACACATACATGCCCGCCATCCACAATGTACAGGGCTCATGACCTTGCAGTTTAATCAAAAGATATTTGATACATAAAGGTGTAACGTTGCAAAACCTGGTAGAGATCAAATGATAAGGTTGGTCGTAATTTGATTTAAGCTTTTAACATTTTGGTGGCCGCCATTACTTTTTCGTCAAGATGGCGGCGATATGAAACATGACACTGAGGTGCCCTTTGCATGTTCTACCTTTGTACCAAATTTCGTTCAATTGGGTTTCACCGTGTTCGAATTGATAGGGGGGGACACACATTCAGAGTACACACACTCTCACACACACACACAGACTCACACACAGACAGACACCCATTTTTGGCCCTGTAGTGATCTCATAAGTCTACTTTCATTTTTGCAAAAATCGAAAGTAGGCTATTAACTACTTGCGGGTGGATCGAACCAAACGCGGCTCTGCAATCCTCAATTCATTATGTTGACTTAATCCTCGCGTATACTTTGACACATCTGTGGGACGCCTGCCTTAAAAGTACGGAGTTTGATTTCTCTTCACAGAATATTTTCTGTTTCCTTGTGTATTTTGATAAATATCTACTTCGAGATCTTAAGCTCCTAAATGGTTTTCACTTCTTTTGTAGTATGAAATATAACTTATAATGCACATTGTCTGAAATAAACCTAGTTTGATGCGTTTAGCTTACTGTGTTGGACGCCATTTTCAGTGTTTCCTTAGTAACCGAAATGTAATGCTCTTCAGTCGGTCAACACGATTGTACCCAATTGTAATGGGTTGTTCCCTAATCCTGATAAGACTTTAAATGAGAAAAGGCGCAAATACTAGCCACTTGCCACTGAGATCAGCCACATATACGGCCTAAAAGAAGTGTTCGTCATCCCAGTTGTTGTCGGTTGGTTGGTTCCTCAGTTTAGGGGCTGCGACAACGCAGTCATGTAGCCCCGTGTACTTTGGGTGTGTGTAGAATCTGCCTGATAACCGGTGTTAATTGGCTGTATTTGTGTGAGTTATCTGTATTTCAGGAAAGGACTGCAGACGATCAATTTCAAGCAGTTCCTACTTTTGCTACAAAGTGCTACCGTCAACGATACCTAGCTGTAAAGTTGGCTAATAGATGCCACCACAACTAGCACCTGGCGGCGAACGTTGGAACTTAGATCTTTAATCATATCTAACCTACAAATTTGGCTTCACACAATTTTAGTTAGTGCAAGGTTCTTTTACATGCCATAAATGCATGACATGGGTCCGCTGGCTTTACTTCCCCTCCCAAAGAAGGCATACGGAGGGACTTTTAACGCTCTTAAAATCCGATGACTTCGGCTGGGTTTGGACCCGTGATGTTGGGCATAGAAGCTCAGCATGCTACCGACTACGCAACCGAAGCCGCTCCCAGTTGTTGTCTTTGTGAATGATTTAGTTTCAAAGGACCGGGGATATTGCAAATGCGAACCTTGGCTTGAAGAGATACCATAATATGCTGTTAATGAAAATGGCTGCCCTCCTTGGTACTGCAAGTTTAGTACGTAAGGTTTGGTCTCTTCAGTGGCTTGCTCTGAACAGCTTGTGATCTAGTGCTATCATCTTTGTCTTTGCTCGCAAGGAGTCCGAAGGTGATGGTTTTGTATTTTTATGTAAATTTCATATACGAATAATACCGGTAATAATAATAATAATAATAATAATAATAATAATAATAAGGCGCAGAAGAGGGTGAGCCGTATGGCCTCACCTACTTCCACTGAGTTGTAGCAATTTAGTAAATCTAATACCTGATTTAGACGTTCTCCTTACATTTCCAATTCAAATATATACCACGATACGTACGTGGATTGGGGAATTTTTAGTGTAGTCGATGGCGTCACGGATGACGTGCGGACGTTTATACTCGTTTGTCGATGGGTTGAATTGCCGCCATATTGCTAAGCTGTATAAGATTTCAAACAGTGCGTCGCTACATGCCGATGCAGTCACATGTTTTCAAGTGCAAGGTTTGGGGATGTGTTCTGAAGGTTCATAAATTACTTTTAGTTGTAAAATTGCATTGAAAAGTTGCACTGTACTCTCCTAAAGCCATGGTGACACAAAGCTACTGGCCGCTACTAGGTTAGACGACTGTCTGAAAGAAAACATTGGCCGCTATTAGGTTAGACGACTGTCTGAACGAAACCATTGGCCGCTGCTAGGTTAGACGACGGTCTGGATGAAGCTATTGGTCGCTACTAGGTTAGACGACTGTCTGAACGATACCATTGTTCGCCAGTAGGTTCGACGACTGTCTGAATTGAACCATTGGCCGCTACTAGGTTAGAAGACTGTCCCGACAAAAATTACTGCTTGTACTACAAGCAAGGGGGTCTTGGGTGTAAGCCCCAGGTAGGGTTTGTGTTTATATGACAAGCCTTATTAACACGTAGAATTCAACATTATGGTATACTAGCAGAAGTACCCGTTCTTCGAACGGTGTTCGGTGTTAACACCAGACATTATAATAATAATAATAATGTTATTGGTGTTACGTCCCCTTTAAGTACTGTTGTTTTAGAGACGCATCAGACATTATCAATTGAGCTACTGTTGCAATGGTTAGCGGCTTGTCATTCCTTCATAAGTTTATCAAAACGAAGTTAGTTTTCTGGGAATATCACACACACTGTTAATTTAAGGGCCTTATAATGTGGTTTTCGGAGACCCTTTATAGACTCGCGAATTTTGTGTCTCACATTGAGAAGTGCAACATATGCTTTGGTAGTCCTTCTAGGATAATTTTTATATTTCGCCTATTTTAGCATATATTTTGAGAAGTTTTTCCCTATATCCACCCTTCTACTGTATGAAATGTACGGTGAATAGTTTTATAAATGATTGGTGTATTGACTCATGTTTACCATACCTAATTTTACGATGCACCAAGCATCCGAACATGAGTTATAGGCGTACATAAGGATACACAGAAAGACAGACAGACAGACAATACTATTGTCTACAACATATCACCCAGAAATCCAAATATGGGTATATCTACCACAGAGTATTAAAGAAAATCATCCTTACGATGAACTCGTATGTCGACAAAAAAAAAAAAAAAGATTAGTTGAAATGTGCTCTCAAACTAAATTCACCTAACGTGTACTTCCTGACATGAAATAGAATTGAAAGCCTTGTAGACGAAACGCAATACACGTCACATAAAAACTGACCCTCTACGTTGTGTTGGCTCCCCATACACAGGAAGACCTCTATCATAAATTATAAAAGCTTGTGGTGCATAAAAATGCAGGTTCTTTAGTCTCAAATGGCCCAAATTCCTAAAAGCCGCAAAAAATGCTGATTCAATTCAGGAATTTTTGAAAATAATGTTGTTGTTTGGAGATATAATAGACCTTCTGTACTATATGTCGCACGTGAAAATTGCATGAAAAAATCCTAGGTAACCCCTTTACCCCCTGAATTGCATTGATGAATTATACAGTCTACGTTGGTTCCGTGATAACCTTATATTTGCAAACTTTCACAGAAATGTAATAAATGTAATAAATTGCTTCTTACTGAAATAGATGGAAAGTTGGATGCCACCCCTTGAGATAATGTTGTCATGGTTACCGATTTGCATTCCTTCATTAGTTTGTTAAATTAAATTTAATTAGTTTTCTGGGAATGTTTCAGAAACTGTTGGTTTTAGAGCTTTATAATGTAGTTTTCGAGGACCCTCTAGTTTTATTTCTGGCACCGAGAGGCTTTGTCTCGTCGTTGTACGCCATAATATAATACTAATAATAATAATGTAATATAGGGATAGGAATATAATAGACCTGCCATACCACACCCGCAGATGTAAATCACGTGAAAAAATTCCAGACTACCCCTTGACCCCCTTAAGCGCATTTTACGTATTGATGAAATGCACAGCTTAATTTGGCTCCATAAAAACCATCTAACCGTTTGCAAACTTTCACACTAATGTAATTAATGAAATTGTATTGCGTCTTACAGCAATAGACGGACCTCTGAGAATCTGCTGCCATGGTTATCGGCTTGCATTCGTTCATTGGTTTATTAAATTAAATTAGTATTCTGGGAATATCTCAAAAACGGTTGGACGTAGGACCTTAAAATGTGCTTTTAGGGCCCCCGAGTTTTGTCTCTCACATTGAGGGGCTGAAAATGAGCTTTGTCTCGTCCTTCTACTCCTATTTCAGCATGTATTTTAAGGGGATATGCCCCCTTTTATGAGAGGTACAGAGAAGAGTTACATCAATGATTAGTGTCGTGCCTCTGATGGATATCTGTTCCAAATTTTACGTTGATACACCCGGCCGTTCTCGAGTTATAAGGGAACAAAGTTGTCCACAGACAATCAAACAAACAGACAGACAGACCAAAACATTATTTTCGCGCGCATCTATCATAAAACAGTCTGAAACGTGTAAATAACTCAATTTTCCGTAGAAATTCAGAAAAAACAGACAAATTTTCTTTTTTTATATATGTAGAGATATACTGCACCGCTCGGTGTTGACCGTATTTTATTGCATAAATTTAGGTTTTACTTGCTAACCGTCAGAGATACACGAAAAGTGATAAGAACCTTTTGGATAGAAAATTAAATGCTAAAGCACGTGTATACCATCAAAAGTTTGCTATTTCTTAGCGTTCTCTTTTTATTTGAAATGGAAATATGAAATTTTGAAACCAAAGGGTGTAGTGACGTCACAAAAGTAGGTTTTACTCGCTAACCGTTGGAGATACACGAAAAGTGATAAGGACCTTTCGGATAGGAAATTAAATTTCAAAGCTCATATGTGCCATCTAAAGTTTGCTATTTCCTATCGTTCTCTTTTTATTTGATATGGAAGTATGAAATTTTGAAACCAAAGGGTGCAGTGACGTCACTAAAATGGTCGCTATTTCTTAATAGTGCAAAATATCGAAATTAAAAGTATCCTATATGTAAACCTGGTATTTCAGCTACATCCATGCAAAATTTCATTTAAATCGGACCAGTGGTTCTTGCGTTATTAGGTAACAGACAGACAGACAGACAGACAGAAAGACAGACACACACCATCTCATTTTTATATATTAGTATGATTGCCTTTCACGGCCGGTGAATTAAAACTCACACAAGACATGCCACAAACCTAGAAGAATTGCTTAGTTTTAACATTATGGTGTTTCAGACCTTTTTCAGTGTTGCCTAAGTAAACAAAGTTTATTATTAGTCGCATGTAATATTTTTTTTCACTACAGTTCACGAGTCCATATTGTACGAATTGGAGTTCCGTCAAGATTTCCGTCCTTCAATAATCCAGCTTTCATAGCTGGGAATCGAATATGCGTTCCTGAGATCTGGAGGTGGACACTCGACCAATGATACACCGAGAAAATTACGGACTCAGGTGACCGTAGGAAGATTTCTTTCTACATGAATTAGGAATTACCAACGCAGTTTTGACCAATCATGAAGTCAGACATACACACATTTATACGGCAAGATGCTATTCATATTCAGTTATTTATGAATTCAAATCATACGAAATGCTATTCCGATATCTTACGGAAGAAATAATCTTACATGAGCTGCCTTACTGAATAAAGTACCTTACTTTCCCAAACGTGTCCTGAAATATTTTTCCTTGAGAAGAGCAACATACTCGTACATGCAGATGTCACCTCGATTGAGTTGTACGTGCATCTCTTCCAATTATTCAAATTGATTCACTTCCTCAAATGCTCATGAATACTTTAGTTCCATTACGTTCTTTATCCCATTTCCAGGGAATCGTCTTGATCAACCAAGCAAAATGCAAACCAACAGAAACTAGCAGCTGTCGGGTTTTGTGCCAACATGAGAATTCTATCATCCTATACATCTCTGATTTATTTATTCCCTTATTTTAGCCTTTTTCATAATATGAAATGTAGGCTTATGAGACCTGCTGTCGTCATATACGCGCATAACTTTTTATTCAATGTCACTTGGTAAAGACTTTCTGCTACTTCGTCCAACACCGCGCACTCCTTTTGAATTTGAATAAGTGTCACCAATGGCATCAATTTCCCCAGATATGAATTCCTTCAACTCATCACCAAATGGTGCAATATAGTACCTGCAGCTACATACATTTGTATATTAATGTTTGTAAAATATAGATGGCGAACATGACAGTTTCTCATACATGAATTCACGTAATTCATCACTTAACTTCTGGTATACCATCATATTTATCCTATCCCATACACTGAATTATCCGACCACTGTAAAATATTGTATAGTGAATCACTACTATTAACTTAACTTAGAGATACATAAATCTATTTCTTTCCTTGCGTAATTATAGATGAGGCGCATGCATTTTTTTCATATACTGTATATTAATTCCACTAATTCGTCAATGAATCAACCGATATCTGAGAAGCTAACGTACAGGAAAAGTACTGCTTTCTTTTCACAAAATAACAGAAAAAGTCTTTGTCTTCAGAGTTGAACTCCTCAACAGGTCATGGAATGATGCAGTAAAACTTGGTATGATGAATCATTGCTAGGAGAGGAATAGTCCGGCATATAGGCTTAATGCTCTAGGTTAGTTCTCTTCAAATATAGACGGTCCTCGTATTACCGTATACAATATATACGATAGTTAATTAGTACCTGTTGATCGTATGTCAGTGTAAGTTGATAAAATACACCAGTGTAATGAGCGAAATGTGGTGGTATAGGCCTAATTATTTAAAAGTTACATTTATGAACGTTATAGATGACGTGCGTGTTTCTAAAAGTATGATTTCATATTGCTTGCATTAGTGAACCGATTGAGGGAAATATATGTGTGAAAAGAATTACAGTAATGTGCATTTTGTTGCACAGATTCTCTAGCTTACTTTTCACATATTATAGAAGCTGTCATATAATTATCCCTAACACAAACATCAGTGAAGATACAGACGACCTCGCAATTCCATCTCAACAACAATAACTAACTAACTAAACTCCTGTGACTTGCCTCACAAACACGTGATATCCACGAGAGTGGTCATAATTAACGAATATTAAGAATTACGTATTGTACGTAATTCCTTAGTGTGGTGGTAGTGATGTTTGTAGTTTTCAGAGGTGAAACATCGAGGTCGTTCCTCTTAATGTGTAGTGTAGGTGGCGTAATGAATTTGATGTTGCTACCCAGTGATTTATCACGAAGTAGGTCATAACCCAAGAAATATTTGGTCCAAGACATTTATTTGAGAGAGAATTTCGAGATGAATAGGACCTATATATTATTATGAAAGTAAGAGCGATGTGGATTCCGTTCTCGTTCAACACCTGACACATTCACTGGTTACACTGAACTGGACGGAATTTCTGTGTGCACGCTGCAACTTCATTATCTCCTGACCTTTGTTAGTCTTTTCCCGCATTGCTATGTTCGAATCTCATTGTAACATTATGCTGGTCAAACCTGAATATGGTGATCGTTACTGTATTCTGGACACCTTCAACAATAAAAGACCAATTTTCATTCTCGCCACGCGTACGCTAAACAGACCTCTATAATGGCACTTCCGGACTATTGGGAATGTTAAGGATTGAAACTGGTCAACCTAAAAGATGTATTTATTAATCTCATGTAAATGTTTTTCAGGTGTATGGAAACATCCATTACAATGGGAACAATCGTGTTGACCGACTGAAAAGCATTCTTCTTTATTACTAAGGCAACACTGAAAAGTGGCCTCCAACACGACAAAATTTGTTTGATACAGTAATACCCTCCAAATGGAAAGCAGATTCTGCCCTGGCGTCAATGATGGTCGCTTGCGTCTGCAGCGTCGACCTGGAGAGAGGCAACTAGCCAAGTGTTTTCGGCAGTAAAATACGGGACCAAGAAGCCATAGCTTACTGAACAGCGCAGGACATCATGCAACCCATTCTGTTGTCGTTCGTACAAGATCAAGGACATGTATTCCTTCAGCATGACACCAGCCGTACCACAGCTCTCACGTTACTCATTTTGCTCTCCAAGATGTTCGCCACCTTCCATGGCCGGCACGATCAACAGATTTCTCCCCTGCTGAGCATGTGTGTGACATGATGCAACGGCGTCTAGTACAGTGCGTATAGAAACTCTCTCCGCAGAGAAGTCAGACGCTTGTGGTTTTGGATAAGTTGGCAACTGCGCACGCGTTGACCTTGGAGCCTGCCTACTCACTGTTTCTGCGCGCTGCTCACCCTGATACTTGAATGTGAGAATAGTGCTACAAAGTGGTTGTGTTTGTGTTGGTGTTAATGCATTTCCTATAACAACATTAGAGAAGTGACTGCTAGCGGGATCCATTGCTGACTTGAATGTGGATGAGTGAGTGTGCTAGAGTATGCATGTCACTGAGGAGAGACTTTGTATACACCCTGTACTTCCTGCATTACCGGTTACATCACTGGGCCAATTGCCACAAGTGGAATTAGCGCAAAACACTATCTCCCAAAATTACATCCGACTCATCTACCATCGTCTTTAAGCACGACCGCGGAATGCATAGTACAAGTCAGACGTTGCCCTTGACCTTGAAGCTTGCGAGTGAGCCTGTACAGGGTACACAGTAGCTCTCTTGCCCTATCGCTTCACAGTTGTCAACACCTGTCAGATATAATGGAATTCAAGACTTGAGCGCGTGACGATACCACCGTCCAGAACAGTACAGTCCACGTCAAAGTATTGTGTGGTGCGAAAGTACACGTTACATAGTTACGAACAGAACGCCATTATACAGGGTGCTTCAAAAAATGTATACACACTTTAAACTTCCATAGAAAATTTATTTACCGTTCTACAAAGTTAAATTTCAGGAAATTAGAAAGTTGAAAGTCCAATGTAAATGAAACATAAATAACAAATGTTAATACTGTTCAAATTGGCGACCTGCAGCATCAATACAAATCTGAGTACGAGTCACCACTGATTCTGTACATCGTATCAAAACGTCCAATGAGATTTCTCTACACACGGATTGAATCTCATTCCAAAGAATGTCTAGGTTACGTGGTTTACGTTTCTACACCTCATCTTTTACTGTGCCCCATAAGAAGAAATCCAGTGGTGTAAGGTCTGGAGAGCGTGCTGGAAACTCGATTGGCCCCCTGCGTCCTATCCACTGGCCCGGCAAATTTTGATCCAGGTAAGCTCGTACGTCCCTGTGATAGTGCGGCGGGGCACCATCTTGTTGAAAATAAAAATTATCATTACCGTATAATGCACGAATGGCAGGAAATATGGAATCAGCAAGCATTGTTAGGTAAGTTATACCAGTTACAGTGCCTTCAAATCGAAAAGGTCCAATGAGTCCCCTTGAAGACAAACCGCACCCCACATTTACACCAGGCAAATTTACAGCTTTTTCAATTGTAATGTGAGGATTTTCTTCACCCCAGTAAACACAATTGTGCCTATTGACAGTTCCATTAAGTTTGAATTGGGCTTCATCCGACCAAATGATGCTACCCATAAATCCCGATTCACGTATCACCATCTCCTGAACCCATTCACAAAATTGCAACCTTCGATCTGGATCGTCGTCACTTAGCTGTTGCTCCAGCCTTGGAATTTAAACACGATACTTGCCTCTCTTCAGAATGCGTAGCACGCTGCTAGCACTTACATCACTTTCACGTGCCCCTTGCCTTGAAGATTTGTTAGGAGAGCGTTGAAACAGTTCCAAGACTGCCGTTGATGACTCATCACTTGTAGCTGTTCGAGGTCGACCTGAATGACCTTTATGCACATCACACACTGTTCCATGAACTTCGAATTTGTCTCGTATGCGTGTAATTGTTAATCTTGAAGGTGGTTCTGTATCATACTCCCTTCTCCACTGTCTTTGAACTTCATTTACATTCTCAAACTTCCAGTACCACTTAATAACCTGCTTACGTTCTTCAAAACTCAAATGTACGTCCGCCATGTTGATATTACAAATTCCAACTGACAATATAACATAGAGGGACGATTATGCTGCCACCTGGAGAAGAAATATAACATTAGCCTTGTAGAGCGGGAAAACTACGATAGTTTAAAGTGTGTATACATTTTTTGAAGCACCCTGTATTTGCCAATGACTGTACTTCAGCAGTAGCGTAAGATAGTTTTGTCCATCATCTGACCGCATGGGGCAGGTGACAACAACACAGGTACTGCAGTAACTCGCCTCCAGGCTTCCATTATAATTTTTCACTCGTCTAAAAGAAACGTCCGGCCTGTAGCTAGGAATAAAAGATACTGAAACTGTTTTTTTTATTAATGCATCCAATGGCCATGTACTTTTCTTTTCAGGACGGGTCAGGGAAGGGATATTGGAAGGAAATCGGCCGTGGACCTATTGAAAGGAACCGTCCCGGCATTTGCCTGGTGGTGAAAATGGGAAACCACGAAAACCATTTTCAGGACGGCTGAGGTGGGAATCGAACCCACGCTCTTCCGATGACAGCGAGGCACGAGGTAGCGCTTTAGCGCTCTCGGCCACCGCGGCCGGTAACTGTTGCACAAGACAATATGTCCACAACTGTCTGACCCTACGATTGCAATCAATAATCATATTCAATGTACAACCTGCATAATGTTTCAATGAACTGTATTAATGTGACACCATTGTTTCAGAGTGTTCATTTTTCACTTTCCATTAGTGTATTTAGTGTGATGCCGTAACAGGCAAAATATATTACTGTCCGTAATACAAATTATATATTACCAACATGATATTTATGGACGGACACAAAAATGATTTCATCTATTAACATATCAGCTAGAATTATATAATAAATATGCTAGTATTGCTCTTTAAATCATTCACTCCAGCTATCACATCACTACACTGAAGTAAGCAGTAATGAATGCAAAGTACTGAATAATTCATATAAAAACGTAATTAGACTAACCGGATGATTTAATTGATACATGCAATACAAGACAGTAAAGAATGTGAATTTGCCTCGGAGGCATATCTCAACCTACAACCAATGCAATGATCTCTGTTAAATCTGCCTCGCTACATTGTAGCAAATACTGTATTTAGCTAGATATCCTGATCCATGTTAATTTACGCTAGCAGTACCAGACGTCAATTAAGTTCAACTAAATGCACGCCCACTTCTGTGTGTTTTATCGAGATATTTATATTCGAGACAATCGTTCGCTATCTTAATTAGCGATTTAATACGTTGAATAGTAATTCTAAGTCAATGCGCATAAACTCGTACACAGCTGAGCTATGATGTTAATTATCTTTTGACGTCCTCTCTTCCTTTTATCTTTCTATATTCAGCTTATTCCCAATCTTTGGGGTTGCTGATGACAACCTGAGTGTATTTGGTTTTAGCCTGGTGTTAAGTAATAATAATAATAATAATAATAATAATAATAATAATAATAATAATGCCGGCCCCGTGGTGTTGGGGTAGCGTGCCTGCCTCTCGCCCGGAGGCCCCGGGTTCGATCCCCGGCTCCGTCAGGGATTTTAAAACTGACGTGAGGGTTGGAACGGGGTGCACTCAGCCTCGTGAGGACAATTGAGTAGCTGTCTGACAGTGAGACAGCGCCCCGATCACGAATACCAAGATTAACGGCCGAGGGGACCCGACGCGCTGATCACGCGTCACCCCAATATCTGCAGGCCAAATGGCTGGGCAGCGGTCGCTTGGTCGGCCTTAGCCCGTCATGGGCTGGATAGTGCCAGGGGTTGACTTGTTTGTTTTGTTGTTGTTGACTAATAATAATAATAATAATAATAACGGTTTGGATTAAACAAGTCCAAACGGATCTCAATAACGCTAACATCACACCCACAGATATCGAAGACCGCAAAACTTTCAGACATAAGATCTACACTTGGGAAGCTGCATCAGAAGATAAGCCCAGCAGACCTAGGGGAAAATGGACTGACGAACGTCGAGCTCAACATGGCGACATGATGAAAGAATTCTGGAAGAACAAGAAAAATAACAGCAACAGATCTTAACTTGCTTTATGTGATCCTGTATGGGTCGAAACATACTAAATAAATAAATAATAATAATAATAATAATAATAATAATAATAATCCTCGCATGAAATGCGTAAAGTCCATAAATGTTATTAAAATATGTTAAACTATAATGGAGGTGGTAAATAGAGTTACCATTTGTGCTATTTGGATACATTTGATCGTACTTTTAAGGGATCTCAGGCAGCGATTCGATTTGTGCTTTATTGGTAGAGAGTAATTCCATGATCGAGCGCATACCCGTATTGTGCTACGAAGAGTAGATGGAATCAAGATCAAGGCTAAATTATAACAAGAATTGATAAGATTTGTCAGTGTATGAAGGTGGTTAAATTACTTCAAGGATATCATTTTTGTAGAGATGTAGGCTATAGTAATTCAGGTTGATACTTACAAATTCTATAGAAAATACATGGATTTAACGATTTCCAGTATCTTGAGTGTATCCAGATCGCTATTAACTGATATTGTTTTGAAAATTCAGATGAGCATCAATATTGCAGTGCATCTGAGAGGATTGAGAGTAAAATGATTAATATTTATGTAGTGAACGATGATGTACTAGATGTATTTATGTTCTACCCTGACTGTTATGTGTTAGAAAACTGTATCATAATGATGGTCATTATAACACAATTTTTCAATATGAAACAGTTTCTCCCACCAATCACAGCTCAAGAAACAGATGTTTGACCAATTAGATAAGGTTAGCATCGCACCTGCGTGGAGTTCCAAGGCCTTCTGAACTGCGTTGCCTAGTGTCATACTGGGGTAATCGAGAAGGCCATGGTCAAATACAAGGCATTCTCTGCGTCTCATGCGCTCTGTTCAGTACATAAAACTGGCGAAATCTCGACAGACATTTATGAATATTTATCTTCGTACATAAAATAGTTATAATAATTATCGTCGAACATAAACAGTCGTATGCAACTCGTCTATAATGGTAATTAAGACACTCGAATGGAAATTATAAAACTCGCATACGCTCGTTTTATAAATATACTCGTGTCTTAAGTATAGCCATTATAGGCTCGTTGCATAATGTACTATTATTCCATGGCCATTGGCTGCTTTAAATTATACCTATATGTAAAATTCGTTGCCCAGCGATCTCAGCAAATTTTCACAGTGAAGGCAAGATGTTTCCATGTCATTGAGGTGGTCTTGGTCTCCGAGGTAAAGCGATGAACCCATCCACTGTGATGATACTGAAGAGAAAGTAATTACCATCGTTCTACCACAAATAATCAAGTCTTAGACGCTTTTCACTCTGCCAGCGTGTCCGGACCGAACTGAATCGAGTGGAGCTTAGCCACGCTACTGACTGTTCACATTGGTAGCCGTCTACCCAGGGCTTGTTGATCATGTGATGCACTGGAATGTTGTTAAATATGCTCTACTTTTAAGTATAATCCATTAGTTGCGGTTACAGTTCACGCCAACGTTTTTGACCGGTAAGTCCCGGTTGCGCAGTCGTACAGATGACAGTCGGCGAACCTCAGGCATATGCAATTGATACGTGAATCGCTTTCCACGCAACTGGCAACTCGCATATCAATTGCTCATGCCTGACGCTCGCCGACTGTCGTCTGTACGACTGCGCAACCGGGTCTGACTGGCCAAAAACTGTGACGTAAACTGTATTGCTGTTGGTGGACAATGCTTAGGGAAAACATGTTATTCTGAATAAGAGATGGAAAAGATGTTCTGGGGACATGAGATAAACGCTGAACATGAAAAGTTCCACGTTCTGTTTGATGACCTCTGAAATAATGAAGCACGTTGATTAGGCTACTGTGTTTGTTATTGTTTCAATGAGTTATTAAATATTTATTATATACCAGTCACATTGCATTCTTTGGCTTCTACCTTCCATAACCCAACCTTCACGACTTGATTCAGATATCTTTTATCCTGTTGGTCTCCAAAGGGGAATCGAAGCCAGGCCTCTGCGGTATCAGTCAAGATTGCCGTCCACTAAGAAACGAGGTGGACTATTATTATTATTATTATTATTATTATTATTATTATTATTAATTTATTTATTTATTTGAGATCGTTCTTAGATGACATAAATGTATTTGGTTTGATTTAAGTGCTCCAATGTTGGCGTAAACTATTTTAAAAAAGTCATCTCGGCACGCCGGAAGGCGGAGGTAGATTTCACCGGACAAACTTGGGGATAGGCGAAAATAGGCAGAATATGCAGGTTTTCGTAGAAGGATCAGACCTCATTTATTGCGAGAAGGTATTTTATAATTGGAGCGTAATTAACTTTGTTTTTGTCATTTTATGCTTATTTTAAACATTTTATTGTCTTATGGGAACGGTAACCTTCTTGTCATTTGGGGTCCATTTTTATACTTGTGGTCACACTGTCCTTATGCAAGGTTTTGACACTGATGTGTAACTATGTAACGGTCTGTTACTTCTTCACGAAAATTATATCTCCCGCAGAGATTTTGGTTGGTTCCTCAGTTTAGGGGCTGCGGCAACGCGGTCATGTAACCCCGTGTACTTAGGGATGGCTGTATTAGTCTGTAATTCAGGTAAGGACTGCAGACGGTCAATTTCAAGCAGTAGTTCCTAATGTTGCTACCAGGTACTACCGTCAACGGCACCTACCTGTGAACTTGGCTTCTAGATGCCACCGCAGCCAGCAACTCGCAACGAACGTTGGAATTTCCCCTCCAAAGGAAAGCATACTGAGGGATTTTTAGCGCTCTTAGAAAATCCGACGACTTCAGCCGGCTTTGAACTCGCGACCTTGGGCATAGACATTCAGCATGCTTGCTACCAGTTACGTCACCGAAGCCACTTCACACTTAGTCAGATGGAATTCTGAATATGATCTCGTGCAAGTGCGTTATCTTGGCAACGTCTGATGGCTCATCCCTCATCAATTTAGTAGAGTTGCCATGGCAAGCAGTGATAGCTCTTGGCATTTTCTTATAATTCCGAAATCATTTTTCTCATCCCTTGGCATAATGGTGGGTCATATCAAAAATTCTTTAAGACAAAATTTTAGGTAATTATTAGGGGAATATTGTCCATTTTTTACGGTTTTGATATTGTGCCTATTAAGAGAGATATGATTAATGTTTCCCGAAAAACCCACTTTTTCCCACCCCTTTGGTCAATGGTTGGTGCTATAAAAAACTCTTCAAACATAAATTTTTGGGCTTTATCCGACACATAGTATGAACGTTGAACGGATTCGATATTTCACATATTAAGAGAGTTCTAGGAATATTTCACCTTTTTCGAAAAAAAAAAGCCCCCCATTTTCACCCCCTTCGACCGATTTAGCCCATTAACGAACTTGACCGAGATTTTACAGGTATACATATTCGGTAAAATATTCAAAGTGATTGGAGCAAAATTACGGAAGTTATCGTGTCCACAAGAAACTGATATGCATATATATATATATATACACATATACATACATAAATTATATATAAACTTTTGAACTGACGGTGGTTTTGGGGTCTGGGGGATGTGAAACGCGAAGATATGTCGAAATTTTCCGGAAGTCGAAACATGGTACCCATTGCAATAGTTAGCTTTCTAATGAAATCTACCTCTGGTTGGTTCCTCAGTTTAGGGGCTGCGACAGGTCATCTAACACCGTGTACTTTGGGTGAGTGTAGAATCTGTCTGATAAACGGTGTGAATTGTAATGGCTGTAGTAGTCTTAATTCAGGTAAGGACTGCAGTCGGTCAATTTCAAGCAGTAGTTCCTAATGTTGCTACCAGGTACTACCGTCAACGACACCTAGCTGTGAACTTGGCTACTAGATGCCACCCTAACCAGCAACTCGCAACGAACGTTGGAACTTCCCCTCCAAAGGAAAGCATACTGTGGGATTTTAGCTCTCTTAGAAAATCCGACGACTTCGGCCGGCTTTGAAACCGCGACCTTGGGCATAGACATTCTGCATGCTACCAGTTACGTCACCGAATCCGCTTCCCACTTAGATGAAAATACTGAATCTGATCTCGTGCAAGTGCGTTGTCATGGCAACGTCTGATGGCTCATCCCTCATCAATTTAGTAGTGTTGCCATGGCAACCTCTGATAGCTCTTGGCATTTTCTTATAATTCCGAAATCATTTTTCTCATCCCTTGGCATAATGGTGGGTCATATCAAAAATTCTTTCAGACAAAAGTTTTAGGTAATTATTAGGGGAATATTGTCCATTTCGAACGGTTTTGATATTGTGCCTATTAAGAGAGATATGATTAATGTTTCCCGAAAAAAACACTTTTTCCCACCCCTTTGGTCAATGTTTGGTGATATAAAAAAAACTCTTCAAACATAAATTTTTTGGCTTTATCCGACACATAGTATGAACGTTGAACGGATTCGATATTTCGTATATTAAGAGAGTTATAGCAATATTTCACTTTTTCGAAAAAAAAAAGCCCCCCATTTTCACCCCCCTTCTACCGATTTAGCCCAGTAACGAACTCGACCGAGATTTTATAGGTATACATATTCGGTAAAAAGTGATTGGTGAAAAATTAGGGCAGTTATCGTGTCCACAAGAAACTGATATATATACAAGTATACTTTTGAACTGACGGTGGTTTTGGGGTCTGGGGGATGTGAAACGCGAAGATATGTCGAAATTTTCCGGAAGTCGAAACATGGTAGCCTACCCATTGCAATAGTTAGCTTTCTAATGAAATCTACCTCTGGTTGGTTCCTCAGTTTAGGGGCTGCGACAACGTGGTCATCTAACGCCGTGTACTTTGGGTGAGTGTAGAATCTGTCTGATAAACGGTGTGAATTGTAATGGATGTATTAGTCTGTAATTCAGGTAAGGACTGCAGACGGTCAATTTCAAGCAGTAGTTCATAATGTTGCTACCAGGTACTACCGTCAATGACACCTAGCTGTGAACTTGGCTACTAGATGCCACCCCAACCAGCAACTCGTAACGAACGTTGGAACTTCCCCTCCAAAGGAAAGCATACTGAGGGATTTTAGCGCTCTTAGAAAATCCGATGACTTCGGCCGGCTTTGAAACCGCGACCTTGGGCATAGACATTCTGCATGCTACCCGTTACGTCACCGAAGCCGCTTCCCACTTAGTCAGATGTCAAAGTCAACCCCTGGCACCATCCAGCCCATGATGGGCTAAGGCCGACCAAGCGACCGCTGCCCAGCCATTTGGCCTGCAGATATTGGGGTGACGCGTGATCAGCGCGTCGGGTCCCCTCGGCCGTTAATATTGGTATTCGTGATCGGGGTGCTCTCTCACTGTCAGACAGCTACTCAATTGTCCTCACGAGGTTGAGTGCACCCCGTTCCAACCCTCACGTCAGTTTTAAAATCCCTGACGGAGCCTGGGATCGAACCCGGGGACTCCGGGTGAGAGGCAGGTGCGCTACCCCAACACCACGCGGCCGGCTTAGTCAGATGGAAATACTGAATCTGATCTCGTGCAAGTGCGTTGTCATGGCAACGGCTCATCCCTCATCAATTTAGTAGTGTTGCCATGGCAACCTCTGATAGCTCTTGGCATTTTCTTATAATTCCGAAATCATTTTTCTCATCCCTTGGCGTAATGGTGGGTCATATCAAAAATTCTTTCAGACAAAAGTTTTAGGTAATTATTAGGGGAATATTGTCCATCTTGTACGGTTTTGATATTGTGCCTATTAAGAGAGATATGATTAATGTTTCCCGAAAAACCCACTTTTTTCCACCCCTTTGGTCAATGGTTGGTGCTATTAAAAAACTTATTTGACATAAATTGTTGGCACTTATCCGACATATTATGAACTTTGAATGGATTCGATATTTCACGTATTAAGAGAGTTATAGCAAAATTTCAATTTTTCGAAACAAAGCCCCCCATTTTCACCCCCTTCGACTGATATTGCCCATTAACGAACTCGACCGAGATTTTATAGGGATACATATTATGTAAAACAATCAAAGTGATTGGTGCAAAATTACGGCAGTTATCGTGTCCACAAGAAACTAATATACATATATACATATCTTTATATATATAATTCTTCGACACGTGTGTATGTGACTGAACTCCTCCTAAACGACTGAACCGCTTTTGATGGAATTTGGTATGTATATTAGGATGGGCCCATGTATGGTTTAGATTCACAATCTGACCTGGTAGGTGGAATGAACACAATTTTAGAACCACAATTTACACACAATTTTAGAACCACAATATACAGTCAAAAACAGTCGTCATGGAAACCACTAGCCTTGGCCTTCGTGAAAGCTGATGTCTTTGGACGGTTTGTCTTTGCACGTTAGAGCTACCTGGTCGCAACCTGTGCAACTAGCGTCATTAGATACACTCCGCCCGTGGCGAAAATTTGTGTTTTATACCAAAGGTGGCAGTGATGTCGAACTCTACTGTTTGTCTCTGCACGTTAGAACGTTTCAAAGTCCCGTATGCGTTCAAATACCATTCGTCCGATAGCGATGAAACTTAGGTGAGATGTTGTGTACACTTACGTGAGGGTTTCTAACTTAGTAGATCCATTTTACAATAGGTAGCTCACGAGTAGATTCAACAAATGAGCAACGACGCGCGAACTTTTAATCAAAGTCCCGTATGCGTTCATATACCATTCATCCGATTGCAATGAAACTTGGGTGAGATGTTGTGTACACTTACGTGAGGGTTTCTAACTTAGTAAATCCATTTCACAGGAGGTTTCGCACGAGTAGATTCAACAAATGAGTGACGACGCGCGAAGCGTTTCAATATGGTCCCGTATGCGTTCAAATACCATTCGTCCGATTACGATGAAACTTGGGTGAGATGTTGTGTACACCCTACGGAAGGTTTCTGGCTGATTAAATTCATTTTACAATAGGTAGAGCACGAGTAGATTCAACAAATGTGTGACGGCACACGAATCATTTCAACAAAGTACCGTATGCGTCCATATACCATTTATCCGATTGCGATGAAACTTTGGTGAATTGTTGTGTACACTCCAGGAAATGTTTCTGTCTAAGTAAATCCAGTTATTAATAAGTAGCGCACGAGTAGATTCAACAAATGAGCGACGGCGCGCGAATCGTTTCCACAATGTCCCGTATGCGGTCATATATCATTCGTCCGATTGCGATCAAACCTTGGTGAATCATTGAGTACACGCCAGAGAAGGTTTCAGGCTTAGTGAATCTATTTTACAATAGGTAGCGCATGAGTAGATTCAACAAATGAGTGACGGCACGCGAATCGTTTAAAGAAAATCACTTATGCGTTCATATCTCATTCAGCCGATCCGATGAAACTTTGATGAGTTGTTGTGTACACGCCAGGGAAGGTGTTCAACTTGGTAAATCCATTTTACAATATTGGTAGCGCACGAGTAGATGTAACAAATGAGTGACGACGCGCGAAGCGTTCCAACAAAATCCTGTATGCGTTCATATACTATTCATCGATTGCGATGAAACTTTGATGAGTTGTTGTGTACACTTACGTGAAGTTTTCTAACTTAGTAAATCCATTTCACAGTTGGTAGAGCACGAGTAGATTCAACAAATGAGTGACAGCGCACGAATCATTTAAACCAAATCCCGTGTGCGTTAAATTATCCGTTTGCGATGAAACTTTGGAGAGTTGTTGTGCACGCTCCAACGAATGTTTCTAAATTAGTTCATTGAATTCACAATAGTTTAGAGGCAGTCAACAGAAATTGAAAAAAAAAATATTGTGTATCCAAAATCACTTCAAGAAACAAAGTTACAACACTTTCTTTGATTGGCAGGACGTCTGCCGGGTCAGCTTGTATATATATATATATATATATATAAAAACTTTTGAACTGACGGTGGTTTTGGGGTCTGGGGGATGTGAAACGCGAAGATATGTCGAAATTTTCCGGAAGTCGAAACATGGGACCCATTGCAATAGTTAGCTTTCTAATGAAATCTACCTAAAAAATACTGTATACTTAAGAACACGGAGTGGGAAGACCACGATATCCAAGCCTCTCAGAGAAATAACATTATAATTCATATATGACCAAATAATTTCAATCGCATTTTTATGAATCTGTGGGAGATATGTTCGGAATGCTGATGTAACTATTACGACTACTCTTTATAACAACAATAATATTTATTATTGTTACTAGTATTATTACTACTATTATTATTATTATTATTGTATTGTTATCATAATAATGTATGTATCATTAAGATATTAACTGTTTCTGAGTCTAACTTGTAAGATCGCGTCGTCTATCATCCTGGATATTCTTTCCGATAATCTGAATTTTGAACGAGTGTTTAATGACGTTAACAAGTGACCAGTGCGATTCACCGCACTATTGTAAACTAAATTAGTGGTTCACAGGAGTAATGGAGAGTGTATATAACACACAAACTGGATTACAGTTCAAGCCACGATTATACACAGGCGAGTTCATTCAAATCTGCAATCACAGCAGAATATAGCTTTCACTAGATTATCACACCCAATACATGCTGAACGAGAGTTGAATAGACCACTTTGTTCGTTCCAGGAGCAATTCTAATTACTGTAGGAATCAAATTGGTGAGAACAATCACGAGAATACGAAAATAAGCTAAGAACACACAGACTACTTTCTTGGATATTCATATATTCATGATTACATATCTACCTTCTGTTCATACGTATTTTACAATAATATTTAGCTCAACTAAGGAGGCCAAATTTATGCATCAAATACTAAAACCACACTGGGAAACGTAACATCTCATCGGTTTACGAGACTTCTTTTTACCAAATATCTTATACAAACCTGCCATCTTGAAATGTTTGTATTTTAAAATTTATTAGATCTTGAGTATTAAATCAATATTAGCCTACTTTCGATTTTTGCAAAAAATGAAAGTAGACTTATGAGATCAACACAGGGCGAAGAAAAGTGTGTCTGGCTGTGTGTGTGTATGTGTGTGTGTGTCTGTGTGTGTGAGTGTGTGTACTCTGAATGTCTGTCCCCCCCTATCAATTCGAACACGGTCAACGCGAATTGAACGAAATTTGGTACAAAGGTAGCACTAGCAAAGGACACCTCAGTGTCATGTTTTATATCGCCACCATCTTGACGGAAACGTAATGGCGGCCACACAAATGTTCAAAGCTTAAATCAAATTACGACTAACTTAATCATCCGATATCTACCAAATTTTGCAACAACATACCTTTATGGGGCGAGCATCCTCCGACGAAGGTAATAGGTCATCAGCCTAATAGTTTACGGATGGCGGCCATCTTTGTGTGAAAATCGATTTCCCCTATTAATTCAAACACGGTGAAACCGAATGGAACGAAATTTGGTACAAAGGTAGTACTAGCAAAGGGAACCTCAGTGTCATGTTTTATAACGCCGCCATCTTGACGGAAACGTAATATCGGCCACCCAAATGTTAAAAGCTAAAACGTAATTACGACCAACCTAATAATCTAGTCTCTACCAAATTTTGCAACAACATATCTTTATGTGGGAAGCATATTCTGACCAAACTGCAAGATCATCAGCCCAATAGTCTGCAGATGGTGGCCAAGTATGTGTGCAAATCGATTCCCCCTATCAATTCAAACACGGTGAAACCGAATTGAACGAAATTTGGTACAGAGGTAGCACTAGCAAAGGGCACCTCAGTGCCATGTTTTATATCGCCGTCATCTTGACGGAAACGGAATGACAGCCACCCAAATGTTAAAAGCTTAAATCAAATTACGACCATCCTAATAATTTGATCTCTACCAGATTTTGCAACAACATGCCTTTTTGTGGAAAGCATCTTATGACTGACTACAAGGTCATCAGCCCAATAGTTTGCAAATAGCGGCCATGTTTGTGTGCTAATCCATTCCTCATATCAATTCAAACACGGCGAAACCGAATTGAATGAAATTTTTTACAGAGGTAGCACTAGCAAAGGGCACCTCATATTCATGTTTAATATCCGTATAGCACGTTATATTTCAACAGGCTACTACAACCAACATTCAATTATACACCTTGAAAAGGTGCATTTAGGAGAAAGTAGGGTATATGTTATTTACTGAACATCTTGTTTTATACATTCGATGTGCCGTATGGGTAATGTTCAATATAACGATCCTGAAGCTTATACAGTGCTAGTAGTTTCTCTTATTCTTGGGTCCTTACTTGTCATGTATCAGGGAAATATCACTCTTACATTTCGGGCTATCAATTGTATTGTTTTTAATTGTACACTCTCACTGATTCTTCCTGTCCATTAAATCAGTGAATTTGATACACATATCAAACGCCTAATTCGCCACTAAACCCTTGCTAAGTTTCGGAATTGCAAGATTACCAGATGACGATTTATTGATTTTAATGTTAAATATTCGAGATGGCAATTCTTCATTTGGACAACTTTCTGAATATAGCATAGTAAATATCTTACATGGCGTATCTTGGCATGACAAATACTGTAGATTTTAAAATATTATCGCTATCACATCTCGCAGGTGTGAAATCTTGTCCTTTCAACATTATCCAGCATAATGTGGTGAGTCAAATTCGTTGCGTTGCACGTACTGTATGCTCAACTCGTCAAATTTAAATGCTTGTGTATCGGCAAAGTCGTAGTTTGACTCTTCTCAAGTACGAATACGGTCACACTACGTTTGTATATATTACAAATTTAATTGAAATGGTGTTAGAGTACCTGGTTCTCCATCCCTTCATTGTAAATTAGGGCACACTAGCTACTGTGTCTGTGTATATTATGGCTGCTCCATAATACGGACTGTGGAGTGGCTGACAGAATGGAGCTTCTGGAGCGTTAAGGTCGGGATCAGGCCGTCCTCTTTAATTCTGCACGACACTCAAGAGCAGCGACACAGCTATCCCAATGTATAACAAATGTGAAGCACAGAGCTAACTGAATTATATCAGCATTCCTGTGGGACAGGGTTTGGGCATCATTAGACAGGTAGCCCACGTAACAAAAGGTGGTTATGTTTACAGGAATAAAGTCCAGTTTTCTATATTGAACTTTATATTGGTAAGGATAGATGTTGTTATTGATTGTGGTCATGTAGCCCCGTGTACTTGGATATGTGTGTAAAATTCGTCTGATAACCTGTGCTACTGTGATGGTTGTATTAGTGTGTGTATTTGTAATTCAGGAGGGGATTGGGAAAGAGGCGGCCGTGAGCTCAAATTAGGAGCCATACAGGCAATAGAGGTAGTATTCTTGCCTGGAATTTCACATTGTTTGATTTATCTACTAGATGGCATATATGGAGTTATGGATGAGCTCGATTTGATAAAACATCTTTAGGACAGAAGTTAATGTGTCCGTCCTCAGACTCGTTGATGGCCGTAGTCGTCAACAATTTTTTTCAAACGACATCTGGATTGAACTACATACTCCACTCTCCAGGCTGTACTGAGGAATAGAGGGTCCATAAATCACCTTTTTCTCAACATCAATAGCCGTCCCCTGCCCGTTGTTCTATCGAAGCCTGATTGTGGGCACGATTATACTCCACTTATCGAGAGAGAGCTATTACTTACATCGACTACGGCCTACGACTTCTTCATACACCTCTGGTGCTTTCTTCCTAGCAGAAGCTTTTAACCACCTTAACCACATTAACCCTTGAGACTACTTGTCTAATGATGCTCATCCAGGGGCTCACAACTTGTGGGACGTGGGCTGGCGACCACGGGACCCCAGCTGAGTACGGAATTACTTCCACTTACTTGTGCTGGGCTCCTCTCTGTTATCTTTCATGTCGACCTCCCTTGGTCAACTCTTTCTCGTTTCCAACCCCAATGATATTAGGGTATTCGATGCCTAGGGAGTCTTCTATTATCCCGCCTTAATTGGCCCTTGTCTCATCTTTCCTGATCCCTCATTCTTCGAGGGATCAGACCTCTTGTGTTCTCTTCGTGATATCTCCTGCCTTCTGCTCAAGGCCCTTAAGGGGCCAGGGTGTATGTAGCCCCACCACTTCTGGTGCACCCTCGATAGTGCTACACCCTCAAGGGCTCATGGCTGATGAGTTCGGGAGTTGGTGACCCCGAGGTATTCCTGAGCTGGGTCCGTTTTTTTTTCTTTTTACATTGCTTCTTGGGCGGACCCTCTCCTCTTTCTCTTTCCTATCTGCCTTTCATGGCTCTCCATGTTTCTAAGTGCCTCAATCCTCGAGGGGTGAAGGCATTTAGTTTTCTCCTGTCCATTATCACTAACACCCAACCATTAGGGGCCGATAACTTTGATGTTAGGCTCTTTAAAACAACAATTATCATCACCAGCATCATCATCATCATCATGTCAAATGATGCGGATTAAGACTGTGTGATGTAGCGAGTGTTCTACGGTTGCACTGTCCCAGAGCATGACCAAGGGTCATATCTGCACCACGTACCGTACTCGGACCTGCTTTGTTATGTCCGATGTACTTAATAACTCTTTGACTTACCATCTTCAGATTGCCATCCACGGGACGCCCACTGCAACTGATTCAATCTCTAAATGACAACCTTGTTATACACTCATTAACAGTGGCCAAGGATCTATTAGGTCGTATTTTAGCCTTGAATACAAACCACATAGATGTAAAATAGGGGTTTTAAATTAAATAGGGCGTCCACAAAATTAAATGATCCTTTTCATTCATTTGTGCCCTGTCCTAGGGAAGGTTCTCACATGGCCCCTCTTCATACAATCCCGTCTCCAGCTAGCCTATATTCGTTTTCTAATAATTGGCTTCTATCCTTGAATTTAGCGACCACTGAACTACCGTGACTGGTTCGATTATTATTATTAGCCTATTATTATTATTATTATTGGTATTATTACCCAACAAAAGCTGAGAAGAGAGTTCGACTCCCACCTCAACCATCTTGGGAGTGGATTTCCGTGGTTTCCCACTTCTATTCCAGGCAAATGCCGGGATGATTTCTAACTTAAGGCCACGACCGCCTCCTTCCTCATTCCTCGCCTGAATTACAAATACAAACACTAATTTAGTCATCACAATTGCACAGGCTATCAGACAAATTCCACACACAGCCAAGTGCATGGGGCTATATGATCCTAAAATAAGCAACAACAACAATGTATTCCTTGTAAAGAGGTTCAGTATACTGCACCATGGCAACGATAAGGTGACAAGTAATATAGCTAATTAGCTCGACCACCTCGTGGTGTAGTGGCTACGTGGCTAGCATTCTACACTGTTACCCGTATGGTCTGGTTTGGATTTCCCGCTCTGCAAAGTATTTAATTCTGGTCTGGAAATTGGAACGGAGTATAGGCTACTCAGCGTCGCCATGGAAAACTGAGAAGATTAGCGTTCGATTCCTTCCTCAGCCAACCTAGGAGTGGTTTTCCGTGGTTCATCAATTCTTTTCCATAAAAGAACCGGGATGTTCGTAACTGAAGACCACGACAGTCTGCTTCCCTATCCTAGCCTCAATTACAAATACATACACTCTTACAGACAACACAATAATACAGATTATGACCAAATTCCTCTCACTCTCCCCCCCCCCTCCCCCTACCCCTTTTTCACTTACCCATAGAAGTACACATGACTAAATGATTACAATCACGATGTCTAAGCCCCTAAATGAAACAACAACGCTAATTAGCTGATCGTTTGCACGCAAATTGCATGCCTATTGCTGCTATAGGCCACCAATGACTGTGTTGTAACACCGCAGTGTGTGGTGAGCGGAGCAACTCCCTAGTTCAGAGAAATTAAAGTACTAACCTTGGTCCAGATGGCGCTAGTTGTAATGGTGATCACGTTCGTCTGCCATCGCTAATAAGAACGCTATAATTGTCACTGTCAGTTGTAACTCTTCAGTCGGTCAACACGAATTTGCCCAATGACTGGGTGGGGCACAATGTATGCAATATATGAATAAAAAGTAAACAACACTCCTGGAAGAAATTCACATGTATTAGTTATGATCACTATTATATTGGGTCAATTTTATAATAATTTGGTTCGATCGTCAAGCGGTCATCATCAGATTCTAATCCCTGGGTTGAGGTTTAAATTTATATGCACACATTATCTAACTACAATAATTGTAGTGCGTTCAGTTGATGGTTTTCTTTAACATGCTAGTTAAAAAATTTACAATGCATATGTTTCTTTTTTTAAATTTAAGACCAAAACCTTCAATCTGAGAGGGCGTGGTGGTGCAACGGTGAAGCTGTTTGCCTCCCACCAAGGAGGGCGTGGTTTGATTCCTAGTCAATGCATGTAAGATTTTCGAAGTGAAATGCCATGTCCTGTGGTTCGGATTCCATATACAAAGGAGCTCCCATGGCTCATGATGGAGAGATTAACGGTCACGTAAATCTATCTACAAGCTTCCTTTACTTTAATCTGAGAACATGCGGAGCCCGATTAGCTTAGCCAATCCTTCAAGTGAACTGTTACACGAAATTGTCCTTGAAATTAACCCCTTGAATGCTTCGCTCGTCTATGAACGTTACTCAAGAACTTTTCTTTTTCATCTTCCCCATTCGCTTTCGAGTACCGAGTCGATCCCTGGTATGTTCTGCCATCAATTGGGCATTATATAGTACTGCTTGAGTTAGGAATTTTGCTTCCGGAAGTAACTAACGGAGCATTTTGTAGACGTCTGTCCTTTACAGCTGTTGAAATTCATCCGAGATGTAAACAAGCATGGGGAATAACAAACTGATTTGTCACCCCACGTAGTGATTTCAGATCAATGAATATCAATTTCTTTAGTTAGTAAGGAGCAACAAGTATTGGGTTACTTATCCACTGATTTTAGGTAGTAATTTTATTTTGGGCCCGTCACGTGGTTTGGAGATGATTCCCGGACGAAAATTTCAATTTTGATTGATTTGACTCAAAATAAATATAATAAACGTAGCATTTTGAATTTACATTTAGATTAATAAAGACCCAAAACCTATAAACATTTTAATCCTATCACCCCCCACCCCATGATAAGTTAGAATTATGACTTGTAATTTAAAGAAAATGCGAATGAATAAACTCAGCACATAAAAGGTTAAGTCATAGATCATAGATATAAGAGCCTTTCATAAATATTAGTATTTCTACTAGAAAAGACGTTACGTTATTCTCGAACCTCCACTTCAACCGACTGTACATTCAGTTACTGGACTGAATGAGGTCGTATGTTACTGCTTCTAATTAGAGAAGGTAAATTTACTTCAGAAGTGCTGATCAGCAGTAATTGGTTAATTAATTCTGTCACACGCGAATGAACACACCATTCATTACTTCGATGTTTTTGATGACATCGATCTCAATTAGGACCTACCTGGTTATAAATAGTTGCTATATGCCTAGTGTGTATCCGTAATTAACATCCACGAAGGGAGCGGATAGTAAAACGTACGGGGTACGTGTGCTCAGAATACGTGAACTGGATTACAAAGTACACTATTGGTGGGGGTAGTTCTACAAGTATGGAACTGATGAGGTCTGCAGTAAACCTAATCAATGGCGTAATTACGGGGGACGATGACCAGGGGTATCAATATACGCCCCCCTCCCCCTCCAGGGCCAAATAATTAAAATAGTAATTCCATGAAATGATTATTTTGAATAAAACCAATTTTCGGATTAATGACAAATGACTGGATTATGTACGCTTCCTTCTTAAGAAGTCGTCTCCTAACGAGTTTGACGATCCCCATAGCTATCTGTGATCTTGACCTTGCTGCATGAAAGGCCTCTTCTGATGTGCAACAATGCCATCTTCGGATATCTTTCAGCCACTAGTTTCTTCGTCTCCCAATAGACCTTTCTCCATGAATTTTCCCCTCCATTAATTAGTTGTTATAACTGGTATTTTTCACCTCCCATAACATGTCCCAAGTATCTTGTTTTTCGTTGTTTTGTTTTAAGCAGTAGTTCCCTTTGCTTTTCCATCCGACGAAGGACCTCGTTCTTTGAAACTTGCAGTAGCCATTATATACGTAGGATACTGTACCCGTTCGTCCTGGGGATGCGTTGACCCATCTGCTATTACATCGCATTCCTGGATTTCCAGGACAGACCGGAGTTAAATGAACATGAAGTCAAATAAGGAATGTGTCGGAAATTCAGTTGAAATATCACAAAAGCAGAGGGTAACACGAGATAAAGTATCTCCAGGGTCGTTACGGGTTTAAATTTAATTTAAAAAAATACAATATAAATGGGCGCCATCAACTGAATCCCTAGCAAACCACATCCTTCCTGGTTAAGCCTTAATTAAGACAAGGAAAGAAAAAGGAAAATCACATCATCATCAGATTACAACTAAGTTAAAAACAAATTTATTCAACTTTGATAGTCAGACAGACATATTAAACACTCTTCCTACCTGAGAGCATGGTCGAATGCCAACGTTAAATTGTCATTGTCCAGAAAATCGAACCATCTCTATTCTACTCAAAGAGTATTTAATCCACATAAAATAGGAAAAGTTTCTAAAGTTCTCTTGGGTTCTCAGGATCACCGTAGCACTATGTCTTTGCGCCACTGACATTCGTGATAACTGAGACATAACTTCTCTTTAAATTAACATCATGGATGTGGATGTAAAAATATTATTTAATCTGTCTAAACACATATATTCTAATCACATATTTAAATATCACATAATTAATGGCTTGCATGGCATTATTCAAATGCAGAATATTTTAGTAAAATGTTCCTAAACATCGAATAATTAATTTACACTATTTACACTGTCATTAATAATTGCTTGTTCGTGAATCACAGAAAATCCACTACTCATTGGTTATAATCATCATCATCATCAAAATTAAATATTTCTCACATTAGTTCTCATCTCAAAATTCAATATATTCATGTCAGAATAATTAATTCATTATCATCAAATCATTTAAATGAATATTATATTCATCAATTCTTTATGCTCTCTAATTATTCACACACTCTCGTTTCATCATCTCCTTCAGATTGAATCATCTTAAATCATCAATATAAATAGTTTAATTCATCAACTCAAGTTGCAATTCTTCAACCCATTCAAATCATATCTCTCAATTAAATTTATTTAAATCCACTTAAATTTATTAATCATCAGCTTCTTTAGTTAACTATCACCTTCTAATTCAGTTATTCATCATCTATTCAATCACCTATTAGTTCATTTATATCAGCTTATTTATTCAATCTTTAATTCATCCATTTATTTAATTCATTGATTTATTCCAAAATTTAATTTATCAACTTATTTAAATTTTATTCATCTGGTTATTTAGATTTTTATTATTTCATCTAGTCATTCTGATTTTTATTTCATTAGGTCAGATCATTAATATGCTTAAATTTCAGATTATTATTTAATTAATTATTATTATCAGAAAATCTTGTATTATCAACTTTATTTATTTGTTTAATTTCCTAACAAATTGTTTAATATGGGTTATAGAACGTTGTCTTACAGTTTTATCACTTCCAAGTTATATCTCGTATTCAATTATCATGCCAAAAAATATTATTGCCTTCACAAATTCACGTTGGATCTCACTATCCACAACAACATTATATATTTTCACTTTATCAAATATCACATTTGAATACCACAATTATTCCACAAAACTCCATAAATATTCAGCGCACAGCATGAATCTCAAAATTATGCTAGACTGGGTTCGACAACCTCATGTCTGCTTCAAAATACATTAGCAATATTGCAACTTCCACAAAATGCCTATCACAAACTTCACTTAACCACGTTGCATGAACTACAAATTATATAACTGGCTTCAAATTATCAACGCACACAATCTCCAATAACTGTAATTAATCTGATCACATCTAGACAACTTCTTAAACAATTAGGAAAAATATTACCTTAGTAATCGTAATCAAATTCAAGATCTGCTTTCAAATAGCATAAATTCTCTCAAAATTCTCATAATTCACTTCACAGAAAAACACCAATGTGCTATAATCTCTCACATCGAAATATGCAATACTGATCTGCCTCAAAATAAATCTGACCATTAATGATTCATCTTACAAGATTCAATTACTTTAAATCCTTCTCAAAGGTATCAAATTCAACCATAAAAATTATCAAAAGCATCAGCTGTAACAGCTGTTAACTGAAAGTACTCTCAAATGAGTATAGCAACAAAATATTGGATTGGCAAACAAGAATTACAAAATGTAACCCTGCTGACATTTATTTCTAATTTATTTAATAAAATTCGACTGATATGTGACTAGTAGTTTCTTGTTTGATCCTCTTACAATCTCAAGTACACTCGGATGATAAAAATGAGTTCCTCAATGGCAAGTTAGATCAGTATCCACCACACAATCGTATAAATACGAAGGCCTCGCCCCGTTGACTATCATGATAATGCCCTGAACGATGGGTAAAGATGTGTACCACCACGCAATCGTATAAATACGAAAGGAAAAGGAAGGAAGCTTGTAGTTTAACGTGACCGTTAATCTCGCGATCATGAGCCACGGGACCTCCTTTTTACGTGGAATCCGAACCACAGGACATGGCATTTCACATCGAAAATCTCACATGCAGTGACCGGGAATCGAACCCGGTCCGCCTTGGTGAGAGGCCAACAGCTACAAATACGAAAGGCCCCATCTCGTTGTCTAATGAGTGAATGTACCAGATTGGAATCAACAAGTCTCTAGTTGTCACATAAAAGCGATATTCATTCACTTGAGTGAATAACATCTTAATATCTCCAAACAATCCAATGGAAAAATCCCTACTGATGAATAATACACACTCGCTAGTATGTAATGAACTGACGAAGTGATTTAAATAATCCAATTGCAGATCACGAGTTCGAAATACTCGCCACAAAAAATATCTATCCAAGAAAACTATCCTTACTGGAAAATGTCTAAAAGACCAAACATCTGCTTAATAAAGCCAACCAATGGTGAGAATTTCGTATAATGGTGCCTGCCATATCATATGGTAACGCCATATTCTAGCAAATTGGAGCAAATAATGTCTAAGCCATGTCTAAATAATCGTAGAACTCCTACTAGAAAAATATATACAAGTATGCCCAGTGTTCATGGAAAAAAATCATATCAGAAAGTCATAACTCTTACAGTACCTTCTCATATCAGCTGTTAATATATTTCAAAGATCGTCGATTATCCTCGTGTGTAATAAATTTCTCGAAAGATCGACGAGAATATCGTATCACCCACGCAAAAACGATCGCCTTCATATCCCAAGTGAATCAGCTGTTAGACCTCCTCTTCTTCAGGAACCGAATCCATCGCTCCGTGGTGCCATCACGCCTCTGTCTTCGTTTACTCCGACATGATGAACTGCATGTTATCCATAGCGGATACTGTCCAAATTCTTACGTAAATGTTCATAAAAGCAGCGTACCCCATATTCTTCTTCTATGTTACGCCACTGTCCCATACAATGTTCGGTTCGCTTGTTAAAAGTTCAATCTCCACAGCGGTTAAGTCTCACTTGCAGAAAAAAAAATTATTCATGAGAGTGTATAAGTTTTTGAAACACCCTGTAGCTGTGTTCGTACTCGATATTTTATAATAATTCATAAAAAGGAATTGTATTAATGCACATGCCAATGTTCATAAGTGCATATAATTGTAACATTTCGTTTGCCTAAAGGCGTTAATGTTAGCTTGACCCCATGGTCGCTCTACATGTTCCGTTATGAAATGCATAAGTCGTAATGTCGTTTGAATATCTAAGTTCATAATTGCAGTATATTACAACCATCCGCCTGCACAATTCTATTCCTGAATACAAGTCCCAACTCAATGTTGTAACTGAATGTTGAAATGAAGTTCAGCTTCTTTAAAGTTGACTGCGTATAAAAGTCGGAAACAGCCCGCTCGGATCTACTGCACTGTTCCAGAATGATCTACGCTTAAAGCCGGCCTCGCCTGCCGCTTCACTGTGCTGTTCTGCGTTACAAAATGCAGCTCGAAATAAAGTTCTCAATCTCGTATTACAATGCTGTTCTGACCCCGGCCTTCTCCTGCTTACACGGCCCGTACAGCTTGCCTCGTAACCGGTCCACTCGCCGTCTACCGTGCGTTGCTCGCCTTGACTCGCTGACCTACTTCCGCTCTCTGCTTGGTTAAGTAATACTGTTCGTTTTCACGCCACGCAACAAGTGCTGTGCACCGCTCAACTTTACCGTACGCTCTGCGCATGTGTACTATTCAGCCCTGCTGACTGAACTCGACTGATGTGTCTGGACTGCGTTAAGAAGCTCCTAACTGGCGCTGTCACGTGATGCTCCCCCACCTTCTGTGGTCACGCGTCACAAGTATAATCTCGACCACCATCATCTCGGCTATTAAGTTATACAATAACTTAAGGGATTATCTGTCTTTCTTCAAGTTATTACCATATATATTGCTTGACATTTCTTCTCTTTTGAGATGATTAAACACTATGTTCCATATAGATCTTAATAAAACTTCAATATTCTTCCCATAATTCCATCTGCTTGACTGGCAGTGCCTTCTTGATCCTTGGCCTTCTACGTCATTTCCTAACATTCTTCTCGACTCGATGTGAGCGCTATCTTTACAATTCTTTCCATAAATCTCAACTACGGCTTAATGTCAGCTGGCATAGCCGATAGCCTCAACTAGGTATCGGGTACAATACGTCTATACAGATACATTTCAAATGCCTCAATTCGTTTCTCAGTATTTGGGTCCAAAGTCCAACTTTCACACCGGTAAACATGTACGTTGATACTTATTAATTTTAGAACATTTCTCCTTACTTGTGCAAACATTTTTGTGTTACCTAGTTATTTTTTTAAGTTATTGCTGATTTAAGGGGGCAGATCAGCGAGGTCATCTGCCCCATAGTGTTACCTAAACTTAACACTTGCTAAGGGAATCCATATGTTAAAATGTCACATTTTTATGCATTTATATATCTATACTAATGTAATAAAGCTGAAGAGTTTGGGTATTTGTGTGCTTAAACGCGATAATCTCTGGAACTACCAGTCGGATTCGAAAAATTATTTTTGTATATGATAGTCAGATTCAAGAGGAATAGTTTAGGCTATGTAGCATTAGGCTACATATCAGGTAACCTTAAAGATTGATTTTTGTTCAGTAAGTCGGAAGAATAAGCGCTCCCGAACAGCTTCAATATTACCTATAATACCTAAGTCTATTGTTGCCTGGCAATGCGGGCTGCATCACGTCACCCCTACCAGTGTTCTGGTGAAGAATTGCGAGCTGCTTATAAATTGCAATCACGGGGACTAATTAGTGCAAAAGGATTTCTTAGGCCCCTTAAAACAGTTATCATCATGACAATAGTGTGCCTCTGTATAAGGGCGATGGTGTTGGTGCAGTATACTGAGGTTATCAGCTGCAATAAGCGTTGGTGCTTCCCGATCCTTATTCTTGAGCGCTCCAGTTCTGTAGTAGTATTCTTTATCATCCATAAAACAAATAAATCCACCGGGCGAAGCCGGGCACTACTGCTAGTTATTTAATATCCAGTGTATTTTTTAAGTTAGCAATCTGAAATTTGAAACATATATTCTTGAAACTTCATGATATAACGATTTGAAAATACCTAGAGATCATGTCAGTATTTTGGTAATAATGATTATGCAAATTATTATAATTATCAATAATGAAGGAGATAGGTACATTTTTCAAAATAACTGTTGCCCCATGGCAATTAATATTTTGGAGACCAAATGGTGACACTTCAGGCTATACAGTATAATTACACTAGGAAACAAGAAGTTCCGTAACGATCTAAAGAGCCTACTTTTCTTAAAATTAAGATTCAATGATTAATCTACAGTATATGGACCTATCTAGAATAATGACGAAATTAAGTTGGTAATATCGAAATGTTTAATTAGTTAGAAATATACCTGGTATAATGTAGCCTAATAGAGCATTCCAGTTGGCAGCCCTGGTGACTGAATATATTCTTAGTTCCATCTCTTAAGGTACAGAATACAGAATTTGGTTGAAGCCCAATGGACGTTACATGCAGTTAGACATTGGATCTATCAGTACGCGTAAAAGCATGTTGGCAACAATGTCATGCTTGTGCTGGTCAGAAATAATCTGAAATATTATGATATCTTGTTGTGCCAATTTTGGATGAAATCCATTTGTTAGTATAGAAGTTACATGTATTTTAAAATTGGATTTATCAGCAGGCATAGAATCATGTTGGCAGCACTGACTTACATGAATTACTCCAAATTAATCTAAAATGTCAGGTACTATACGTGTGCATAGTTTAAAGCTGTCGGCTTGCATACTTTCTGATATATTGGTATTTGGATAAAAAAAAATAGGGAGACTAATTATTAACAGTTGACAGCCCTGGTGGATCTTAAGAATACGCTCAGTCATATGTGTTTATGTACACATATCACATACAAAATTTGGTTGAAATCCAATTGATAGTGTAGGAGTTATATGCATTTAAAATTGGATATATCAGAAGGCTTAAAATTATTTTGGCAACACTGTTATGTATGGCCTCCTGGAAATTCAACTGAAATAGTACTTTCTACATGTGTGCCAATTTTGGAATAGCTCCCACGCATACCTTCCAAGATATCCAATATGGAGCTCAAATTTCTAGTGCGTTTTTTCAGCAGTTGGTAGCATAGATATCATTTTCAAATATGGGCTTGAGATATTCCGGTATACATCTTTAAATTTGGTTTGGATTGCTGCAGCCGTTTATGAGTTGATAGGGGGGGGGGGGGTGACACACACACACAGCCAGACAGATAGACAGACAGACAGACATACATTTTACCGGATCGATCTCATAAGTCTACTTTTTCCTCCTTTTTGCAACATGTGAAAAGTAGGTTAAAAATGCTGACTTACTTGATATGGTTTTAATTCACAATATCATATATCGCAATTCATTTCCATATACAAACAATGGATTACTGGGAATAAAATTAAAAGTATTAATGTTAGAAAGTGTATTGCAGTAATATATTGTTATCTATGTAATACTACATCTCTGTACCAAATTTTGGCCTGATAGCTCTAATGGGTTGTTAGCAAAGTGTACCAGAAGTATACAAATTGTAATTTTTAGGAAAAAAAGCCATTAAATTTCAAGTGAGCAGTTGAATGCCCATGCACGGGTGGCCATTTAAGCTCCGATAAGACCATGAAAGTTGATGGAACATACTGTAATATAATGTATATACAATCAATCTGTTCAGAATTTAAAAAGGAGTAATATTATTCAAAAGATCTGAAAATCACTGTTTTCGTCAATTTTAACACAAGCCTACGGGTTCCCTTAGACTGTTAATTGTCGAAATTTTGCATATTGATAGGTGAAAATAAAAATAATGTGATGCTATCGAGATCAAACACGAAACGGTGTAGGTTTGCTTTAATTATGACTCATTTTGCCCAAGTTTTCTCCCTGCCACATCACGCAAAAACAACAAATGAAAGAAAAACAAACACAAAACCAAAAGCCACGCCAGAAAACAACAAACACAAAACCAAAAACGAAAGCCACAGAACTAAAACAAAAACAACATTAAAAGAAAAAAAACAAATCAAAATCACAAAGCTCAAAAACATAATCCAAATCATAAAAATGTACAAATACAAAACCATTAACAAAACCAAAAAAACACATAGCAAGAAACCAATAACATAAAATCAAAAGAAAAACAAAATCAAAAGCATTACGAAACACAAAATCAAAAAGCAAGCAGCATAATTCATAATCAAAAGCCAAATCATAAAAGACACAAACACGAAATCACTAACAAAAATGCAAAACAAAAACAATAACACAAAGCAAAATACCAATAACATAAAATCAAAATCAAAACAAAGAACACAACAAAACACGGACACAAAACCTAAAATCAAACGTATACTTAAAACAAATGAGAAATAAATGTGAACTGTGGTAGGCCTATGTGTGTATAAAGGTTCGTACGTTGAACAATAGTGATTAGGGAAGTGAATGCAATTCACATCAAATTAAAATGTCGATTGCCACAGAATACGGTGAGCGCAACTGATTTCTGACGCAGTTTCCAGTCAGTACGGAGTGATTCAATCACCCATTCTAACCCATTTAAGTTACCAAGATCCAACGGAGCCGTTGGGTTATCTTGTTTGCATATTTCAGTTTTTCTCGTGATGCCAATCACAAGGATACAAGACGCGATATAATATCGATTTTACATCTAGGAAGTGTTACTTGTTAGTGAGTGGATTACATTGACGCAAATTGTATGCTTGTAGCTTGTAACGTTATGCAGGACGTGAACGCCAGTGCAGAAACTGTATCCGCTCGTCGGAATAGCTCCACCTAATATCCGAAGGACATTGTTGCAGAGTATCTAGGACGAAGCAAAGGACAGATTTCTGTTACTCCCTACTTGCTCCTCAACATGTCGCACGCCGGCTTGAGTCCAGAAAGAGCTTCTTGTGAATATGTATTGATTTGTTGAAACTTCTCCCCTCTTATTTAATTAAGACATTACGTCATGTAATAGTCTTGTGTGATCAAACAACTCAGATTCTGTCAACAAGTGCAGTGTTTTAAATTACAACATAACACTTGTATGTTTTGGTCAATGAATCAGATAGCTCCAACGACTAAAATATTCAAGTAACTTACATGCAATTTTGGTGTTATATATTTTCTTTATGAGTGCAGGAAAGAACACTCACTCCAGTTCTGTCAATATTTTAAATTTAAGGTAAATGAAAACAAAATGTATTTAATTAATTATTGTCTCAAAACAAACTAGACTAAAACTGCCTGGTTCTTCCACCAAGCCCTTCAATTCGCACCTCCATTTTGTGATGCGATTCACTTCCAGCAATCCCGAGTCGTTGTGAGGAGGAGGGGGCAGTGATTTAATGTTGGTATCCTTGGATAGATATCGCGTGGGTTAGGCACTAGTGGATACGATCGTAGCTGGCCTCTCAAACATACTCCCAGCACGCGCTTCCGTATTGGTAGTTGCCACGAACCCGCTGCGTTACAATCCATATAACACACTTTTCTTATGAACAGTGCAAGCTACAGATGTGCGCTTTATTACTGGATGGTTATGTTAGTTATTGTTGTTTTAAGGGACGGAACAACGATGTCATCTTCCCTTTACTACTAGATATATTTCCGTACAAAAGTTACCTTCCACTTCCATACACCCTCGAGAAACAAGTTTCAATATTTGCGTCCAAGTACTGTACTTTTGTTGTTAGCCTACTTTCAATTTTTGCAAAAAAATGAAAGTAGACTTATGAGATCAACACGGGGCCAAAAATTGTGTGTCTGTCTGTGTGTGTGTCTGTGTGTCCGTGTACTCTGAATCTCTGTCCCCCCCTTATCAATTCAAACACGGTGAAACCGAATTGAACGAAATTAGGCAAAGAAGTGGCACTGGCAAAGGGCACCTCAGTGCCATGCTTTATATTGCCGCCATCTTTACCAAAACTTAATGGCGGCCACTCAAATGGTTAAAACTTAATAATGTATAACGACCAAACTAATCATCGGATCTTTGCCAAATTTGGTAACAACATACCTTCATATGGTTTCGCGTCTAATGCCCAAACTACAAGGTTATCAAACGTACCATTTCAGGATGGCGGCCGATTGAATTATGCAAACGTTATAATTCATAACATGGGACCAACCAGTTCCGATTATCGAACCAAGAATCAATTAATCTGTTCTGAATGACGTGGCTCGTTCGAAATTAAAAGTTTTTATTGTAATATTATAGTCTAGAAGTGACTTCAAAAAACTGAGTCGTCTCGGTTATTTGACAAGATGGCAGCTGATCTCTCGTTCTGACCTATATTTTACTAATTCCAGTATGTTGCATGCAATATAACCAACTGATAAAAATTATATGAACTTTATATGAAATGAACTCGGTTTGAAATGTACTCCAGTGAAGAAATCGTTCAGTCCAAGTGATTATTTGCTAATTCGTTGTATGTATTTGATTGATAACGCTTAAGTTCCGAGTGTACGATTGGCTGTGTGGTTAGGGCTTTCGTCTTTCCCTTGACTGGCCGGGGTTATAATCCTATCAGAGAAGAACTTTTTTGCTTGATTGTTTTTATATTTATTGTTTCTTGACTACTGAAACGTTATAAAAAACGAGCCTTACAGTAGTCGCATATGATGTGTAACATCTGACATAGAAGAAACCTCACTTGAAATTGTTCATACACCGGTATTTTATATTATTATTGGCACAATTATTAATCTATTGTAAAAGGGAGTGTTTGACAGATATTGTAATTTATAATACGGAACTCATTTTATTAGATGATTTGTAGCTTCCACCAGCACTAGCCTAAATAAAGGATACGATATGGATCAACTAGATTAATAGACGCGACACCGCTCATAACCTTAAATTCCTTATAAACAGGTCCTGTTCATTCACAGACCAACACGTAATTTCATATGGATTCAATTAAAATGAGTCATATTGATATGATAAATATTGTTTAAAATTATAATCTGGTACCAAAAATATCTACCCCGTCCGGGATTCGAACCCAAGATCTCATCTTGTCGTGATGTGGGGGCTTGAGAGCCGAAATGATCCTGCGAGCTCTGCCGGCGGGAGCGTGGGCTCCTGGTAGGGCCTCCCATGCCGGACAGGTCAAATGTGATAGGTCAGACAAAGAGGGATACCCTGGTCCTCCAGGTTGAGGGTTGATCATGGGGCTAACAACCCCATATCGAAAAAATAGCCTGTTATGAAACTCCAATACAATAATAGCCGGACTGATGATAATGATAGACGACCTATGCAAGGAAAAGGAAAATGTAAACGGAAAAATGATATGTACATAGTAACCTGGAATGTGAGAACATTGAACAAACCTGGAGCGTTGAAGGGCCTTAAGGAAGAGATGGAGAAATATAGTATAGGAGTGTCAGCGATCCAAGAGATCAAATGGAGAGGAGATGGTATATTGAGAAGGGATAACCATACAATAATGTATAGTGGAGGTGAGAGTGGAAGAATAGGTGGCACAGGTGTCCTCGTGGATAATATATATAAAACGGCAGTACTGAATTTTAAGCATGTAAATGATAGGATATGTACTTTGAGAATGAAGGCACGATTCTTTAATACCACCTTTATATGTGTATATGCCCCCACAGAAGAGGATGAGGATGAGGTGAAAGACACGTTCTACAGTCAGCTTGAACTGGAACTCGAGTGTATAGCAAGGCAAGATGTAAAAATCGTGTTAGGTGATTTCAATGCAAAGGTGGGAAAAGAAGAAGCATTTAGAGAGACGGTAGGAAAGGAAAGTCTGCATGAGGTATCAAATAATAATGGACAGAGACTCATCGACTTTGCCATGGGAAATTAAATGATTGTGAAAAGTACATGGCTTCAGAGAAAGAATATAAGGAAAGTAACGCGGTGCTCACCAGATGGAACCACATTCAACCAAATTGACCATGTGGTAATTGATAGAAGACACGCATCTGATATACACGAAGTTGATAGTTGTAGAGGAGCCGATTGTGACTCTGACCATTTCATGGTAAGGGTAAAATATAGACAGCATATAGCAGTGTACAGATCTGTAAAGATGAGGAAAGACCCTAAACGGTATAATGTCTTAAAACTAAAAGAAAAGGAAACTGCCGAACAATATGAAACACATTTACGGAAGAAGTTGGAGACTAAACAAAATTGGGATTTAGAGGGAGTAGACGGAAAATGGAGAATAATGAGGGACGCACTAAACGAAGCTGCAGAAGAAGTACTGGGGACAGAAGAAAAGACAAATCTGGTTCGACGAAGAATGTAAAATAGCTATAATGGAGAGGAATGCTGCAAGGGAGAAAATGATAAGTAGACCAACGAGAAACAATACAGAAAAACATAAAAAGAAAAGGAAAGAGGCAGATAGAATTTGTAGAAGAAAGAAACGGGAATCAGAGAAGAAATAGATTGAAGAGCTAGAAGAAGAATACAATAATCAAGAAGTAAGAAAGTACTATACACGAATACAGGAAGTGAAGAAGGGCTTTCAACCCCGAGCAGTTTTCTGCAAAGATAAAGAAGGAAATTTCATAGGAGGGGAAGAACAGATTTTAGATCGATGGGCTGAATATTTCAGCGAGCTGCTCAAAGCTACTGCAGAGACGGTATTGCTAGAACAGGAGGGTCAAGAGAATAACCAACCGTGGTGCAAGGATAACACTGATGCAATGCTAGTACCCGTGCCGACGCTGGAGTTTGGCAATTAATAGCTTGAGGAATAACGAAGTCCCAGGAGGTGATAATATTTCAGCAGAGATGATTAAGTGTGGTGGGGAACATTTGGCAAAGCTGCTACGCCAGTTGATTGAGGAGATATGGGAGAAGGAGGTGATGCCAGAACAGTGGAACACGGCCATTATTTGCCCAATCCATAAGAAGAATGATAAAGCAAAGTGTGAAAATTATCGTGGCATAGCACTGCTTAGTGTGGTCTATAAAATCCTAGCCAAAGTAATGGCTACGAGACTTACACCTCTTGTTGAAGAGAGACTTGGGAATACCAGTGTGGATTCCGACAGGGTAGATCGGCGACGGACCATATCTCCACAATAAGGCAAATAATGGAGAAGTGTTACGAATATAATGTGGATGTGCACCAACTATACTGTATGTGGATTTCAAACAGGCTTATGTTAGTGTAAAAAGGAAAACTCAGTATCAGACCTTGATGGACATGGGATTCCCACCCAAATTAATCAGATTGGTCCGAATGACTCTTACTGACACAAAATGTCGAGTTAAAGTTGAAGGAAGACTCTCAAAAGCTTTTGAGGTAAGCCAAGGCTTACGACACGGAGACGTACTATGCATGCTGCTGTTCAATATAGTACTAGAGAGAGTAATGAGGAGGAAGATAGATATCAGCAATCCAGGAGGCACGCTGTTAAACCGTAAGAGACTAAATCTAGCGTATGCTGATGATGTAGGTATGCTGTCACGAAGACTGAAAGATCTTGAAGAAGGGTTGGGACGGTTAGAAAAAGAATCAGAAGAAGTAGGATTACGAGTAAACTACAAGAAAACTCAATATTTATTATTATCTAGGAGAAATACTGTGGAGAAAGATAAATACATAAATGTATTTATAAACCTAAATGGGGAGAATTTTGAGAGGTGTGAAAGTTTCAAGTATTTGGGAGTACTGGTTACTGAAGATAATAGCAGAAGAGAAAAAATAAAAGCAATAATTGCAGCCGGTGCTTATTGGGCACTGATAAAAATCCTCAAAGTGCGCATCCTCAGTAGAAGATCAAAGGTGACAGTGTACCGAACAGTTGTAAGACCAGTGGTAATGTACGGCTCGGAAACATGGACTATGACTGTGGCAGAAGAGGAGCTTTTGAGAAGATGGGAAAGGAAAATACTGAGGAAGATTTATGGAGCAGTGAATGAGGCAGGAAGATGGAGAATACGGGAAAACAAAGAATTGGAGGAATTATATGGGCATCCTGATATAGTTTCGGAAGTAAAGAGTAATAGGCTAAGATGGCTGGGACATATGGAGAGAATGGCAGGTGATAGAGTGGTTAAAAAGACCTATAGAGGAAATCCAGGTGGAAGAAGATGCAAAGGAAGACCTAGGAAAGGATGGTTGGATGACGTGGAGGATGACTTACGCAAGATAGGAGGAAGAATATGGAGGAAACGTACAGAAGATCGTCAGGATTGGGCAACGATTGTTGGAGAGGCCAAGGTCCTACATGGACTATTACGGAATTAAGTTTCATCTATATTTTGCTTGTTTCGATAATGTTCCTGCGTGAAATTGAGATTAAAATGCCTTATGAATAGGCACTCTTGTGAGTAAAGAGAATGTATTCAGTAATAGTCCATGAAAGCTTGCTCAATTCTCCTATAACCACAACGATTATATTATAGTGATGACTGCATTACCGTTATGTGGGTTAATATTTGAATAGCCATTGTGCAGAAACATAATACAGGCAATGCCGACTACTTACAATGTTTGATATTAAGGCATTTTACCATTCAAATACTGATACGAAGACTTCTAACATGTACCATGTCATTTGTTTCAATCACTTGACACCCGAGTTCGCATGAGTGTTTTCCGTTCAGTATGTCATATACATTCCACATGGCCGAGATTACGTCATGGTATCAATTTCCGACACCACGCGCTCATTATTTCTCGTACCACTGCCAGCTGGGTCTTACCACTGCCCGCTGGATCGATCGATCGAGCGGGCAGTGCATACTTCCGTTTTCCACCACTGTCAGCTAGTACACTTCCGATCGATCAAGTGGGCAGTGCATACTTCCGTTTTCCACCACTGCCAGCTAGTACACTTCCGTTCGATTGATATAGCGGGCAGTGCATACTTCCGTTTTCCACCACTGCCAGCTAGTACACTTCCGTTCGATCGATGGAGCGGGCAGTGCATACTTCCGTTCGATCCACCACTGCCAGCTCAATCGTTCCGATCCACTTCCGTCCCCAATTTTCAAAATCACTCCCACAAAACTATCCAGCAACAGAGCGGAAAGATGTTACACATCAATAAAGCGTTATTTGGTGTATTTTGCAATAGAAAATATATATTTAACTAGCAGGTACCCGCGGCTTCGCTCGCGATAAAGACAATTGGGACGATGCATTATTGCTGAAAATTGGTCTATTCTATCACATCAATCGCGGCTACAGGTGGGTCCATTCTAATTCTGAAAATTCTAATACATACAGTGTATTGATATGAGCAGCAAAGTGGGACTTTCATATAGTTGAGAAAGTCCACAGGGTATGATGTTACCTTATGTGAACACATTTGAAAATTACTTTTTGGTTTTGCCATCTTCTGCTGAGACATAACAATTATGTTGTCCGGATACTCGTGAGCAGGCCACATACAGTTGTTCATGGGAAAAAATGGTTTTGTCTAAATGTACACCTGCTGCTGTTAAGTGTGTCATTGCGCTTTGTTAATGGAAATTGCTAATATTGTTGGAAAAGGGAACTGCACTCTTGCACACTGGAATGGCAAATCTATCGGAATATGGGGATTTAAAAGTATTTTTCCTTAAGCTATTCACAATGTAATTTTGCCATAATTATTGATGGTTTGAACGACAACATGTCGCTATTAATAGACCCATAGTGAAATATCTCTCACCTTGGCCGCTGGAGCACATTATGCAGTCTCTTTCAGTGTTACATCCCTGGGATTGAAATTCTCCAGATGCCTCTGTGGGTAATTAAAATTCCTGATTGTTGTTGTTGTTTGTTTGAGTCTTCAGTCTTTTGACTGGTTTGATACAGACCTCCATGCCTCCCTCTCCTGAGCTAATCGTTTCATCTCTACATAGCTACTTCATCCTACATCCGAGGCAATCTGTTTAACCTTGGTCTACCCCTACAGTTCTTGGGCTCGACCCTCCCATCCATAACTAAGCTTGCTATTCCTGGGTGTCTTAATATGTGTCGTACCAACCTATCTCTTCTCTGCATAAGCAATCGCCAGAAACATCTCTCCTCTCCCACTCGTCTTAATACCGCTTCATTTGTTACCCTATCTACCCATCTATCTTCATCATTCTTCTGTAACACCGCGTTTCAATCGCTTCAATTCTATGTCAAACGATTCCTTTTCTGTAGAAATGCTGTCCTTGCCTGAGCCAACCTACTTTTGATATCCTCTTTGCTTCGTCCTTCACTGGTTATTTTGCTTCCAAAGTAACAGACGTCTCCTACTGCCCGTAGCGTTTCACCTGCCAATTTGATGTCCATAGAGGTTTTGGATCTTTTTCGGCTGCATTCCAATTTTTTTGTTTTACAATTATTGATTTTCATCATGAATTCTTTCCTCAAGACGGATTTCATACCATTCAAAAACTCATTCAAATTCTCTGGCGTATTGGCCAAGATGACGATGTCATCAGCAAATCACAGAGTCGAAGTGATTTCTCCTTGAATCTTCTCTCCCACTATACATTTTCTCCAATTTCCTGATTACTGTGTTTTTAGAGATCTTTGAAATGCGTTGCCCTCGCACATGGTGTAGATGCATTGTCAAAGGAAAACATTCTATGTTACGAACATGGGATGCATAACCTGTACCGAAAGCTTCTGCAGATTTAACACAATGCCTATTCTGAACAGCAGTTCCTTAAACTCAGATTTGCCAACATTTTATTGTATCTTTCCATGTGGTATATATCTGTACCTCAACATACAGAAGAGTGCTTTCAAAATCACGTCTTGTGTAAATTTTGCAAAAGGTAGTTCACAATTTTATAAGTGCACATTGACTATTTATTTATCGTATGGTTTTTAGTGCCGGGAGTGTCCGAAGACATGTTCGGCTCGCCTGAGTCTGTAGCTGCTTCCAGCGGACACCCTAAAGGGTGAGCTACAAGTTCCGTTCAATTTCAAGTAGTTCCAACTTTCGCCACAAGATATCAATGATACGTAGTGGTGAACGTTGGAACTTTGATACAGCGTTCTGACGAAATCTAACCTAACAATTTTGCTTTACACAAGTTTAGTCTGTGAAAGGATCTTTTACATGCCATAAATCTATGCCATGGGACCGCCGGCTTTACTTCCCCTCCGAAGGAAGGCATACTGAAGGATTTTCAACGCTCTTAAAAAAATCCGACGACTTCGGCCGGGTTTGAACCCGCTATCTTGGGCACAGCAGTTCAGCATGCTACCGACTACGCCACCGACTATGAGACGGCGGGATGCCTTTAGTGTTACGGAAACGGCAATAGCCGCCACAGAGCTTCGTTGCTACTGACATAACGACCAGACTGATATTTGTACTGAAATATACGGGATTTGTGAGCCCAGTGTTTATGAAATTGAACGTAGCTTGATCGCTACCTTTATTTAGTAGCCGCTACTGTAGTGTTTAAAACTTAAAGGCGGTATTAGAAGGCGCTTCCTCTAATTTTTTTACCCCTGGCACTACAGCCCATGAAGGGCTTAGGCCTATAATGCGACCGCTTCCCAGTCATTTGGCCTTCAGATATTGTGGTGACGCGTGGTCAGTGCATCGTATCCCTCGGCCGTTAATGTTGTTCTTCGTGACCGGGGCGCTGCCTCACTATCAGACAGCTACTCAATTGTCCTCACGAATCTGAATGCACACCGTTGCAAACCTCACGTCAGTGTCAAAAATCTCTGACGGAGCCGGGAATCGAACCCAGGGCCCCCAGTTGAGAGGCCGGCGCGCTACCCTGTTCTTATTGTGTTTATATATATCTTGAAAAAGATAACAAATGGATTGGCATTGCCTCCTACAGGGATTTATATAAAACCGGATGTCATACCTTGAGGTAGTGTTGCCATGGAAACGGACTTTCCATTAGTTCAGTTTATCAGAGCGAAGATAGTTTTCTGCGAATATCTTTGAAAATATTGGTTTTAGGGCCTTAAAAAGTGGTTTTCGGTGTCCCGTAGGGACCTACCGAGTATTGTTTCTCGCATCGAGGGGCGTAAAATGAGCTGTGTCCGCTCTTTATGCGACAACTTCGATATTTTGTCCCAGTTGAGTATTTTTAGTGACTTTTCTGTTATGTTGCTCGTTCCACGGGAACAATGATTTATTTCTGGGTGAAAGGCATCCTATATGTTATCCCAGGGTATAAGCTGTCTCCATTTCAAATTTCATCCAAATCCGTCCAGCCGTTTTAGTGTCAAGAGGTAACAAACTAACACACACACACACAGACTTTCACAATTATAATATATATAGGGATATAGGGATATAGGGATATAGGGATTAAAACAACATTCTCCACCGGAGTGACTTCTACCTGTCATCAGTTGTACTATGCAGGAGCTAACCACAGCCCTATAGATGCGAGCTGTGCTGTAACCGACCAGTTAGTGAACCCAGTCTTAACGACTGCTAGGAGTAAATAGTACAGTGACATTCGTTTATTCCTTGTACACAGAGGCGTTGTTGATAACCCAAAACTTGCAATACATGGTATGAATGATTTGGTTGGTTGGTTGGTTGATTGGTTGGTTGGTTTCTCAGTTTAGGGGCTGCGACAACGTGGTCATGTAACCCCTTGTATTTTGGGTGTACGGTACGTAGAATATGTCTGATAACCGATGTTAATCTGTTTACAATTCGAGTGAGGACTGCAGACATTGAATTTTGTCAAGTAGGTTCTACTTTTGCCGTCAAACGCCACCGTCAACGATTACTACTTCAGAACTTGATTACCAGATGCCACCGCGGTCGGTTCCTGGCGTCGAACGTCGGAACCTAAGAGCGTTTGTCGAATGTTTAACATATATGTAATTTAGCTTGACACAGGTGTAATTAGATTGCAAATACATTTGCCATTGGAAACAAATGTTTTTAAATATCCGTATTGATGTTAGAATTAAACGTTTAAATTATACGCCAAATCAATACATAAACAAATATATATTTTATATATTAGTACATGTTTCGACCCACAGTGGGGTCATCCTCAGCCTAGAAAGAAAATCAATTCAGAATTGGAAAACTAAAATGGCATATGCGCCTTAAATCTAAATTAAAATGAAAATTAAAGATAATAATTGTAATAAATAAAATATAGTAATAAAAATGGATATCCTTACAAAGTAGTATTAATTAAATAAATATAAGATTGGTCTTTTAACAATAATTTTAAAAAAGTAGTTAGAAATAAGAACTATTAGACGGTGAGTGTAAGAATGTTAAGCTTTAAATTTTTTATCAAAATATACACAAAATAATTTAGAAAATCAATAAAATAATTCAGCTCGGCCCTTGAGTTAAATAACTTGAATCCTCTTCAATACGGAGACTATTAACGATTTTTTAAAAGGTGCCAACCAGTATTATGATGACATGAAATAACCTCGTTGTATGGGATGTAGAAATAGGGAAATTCGTACAAGAATTTGAGTTGAAATGCCCAATATGGATGTGTGGCAATTCAAATAAATGTCCAAAACGTTTAGAAGAGAAACCGGGATTCTTGAGATGGAATTGCGGTATCAGAAGTTCCACTTCAAATTTTGCCAAACGGTGTTAGGTTATGTATATGCTGATTTAATGCAACCGTCGTGTTGAAAATTCTCCCGTAGTACCATATGTACTGCATACATTAAGTATTTATCAAATCAATGAATTATAGGAGGCATGTCATTATTAGTAACCTAGATTACTAATATAAACGTTTTGGACATTTATTTGAATTGCCACACATCCATATTGGGCATTTCAACTCAAATTCTTGTACGAATTTCCCTATTTCTACATCCCATACAACGAGGTTATTTCATGTCATCATAATACTGGTTGGCACCTTTTAAAAAATCGTTAATAGTCTCCGTATTGAAGAGGATTCAAGTTATTTAACTCAAGGGCCGAGCTGAATTATTTTATTGATTTTCTAAATTATTTTGTGTATATTTTGATAAAAAATTTAAAGCTTAACATTCTTACACTCACCGTCTAATAGTTCTTATTTCTAACTACTTTTTTAAAATTATTGTTAAAAGACCAATCTTATATTTATTTAATTAATACTACTTTGTAAGGATATCCATTTTTATTACTATATTTTATTTATTACAATTATTATCTTTAATTTTCATTTTAATTTAGATTTAAGGCGCATATGCCATTTTAGTTTTCCAATTCTTAATTGATTTTCTTTCTAGGCTGAGGATGACCCCACTGTGGGTCGAAACATGTACTAATATATAAAATATATATTTGTTTATGTATTGATTTGGCGTATAATTTAAACGTTTAATACAGGTGTAATTAGTGTAAGGTTCTTTAACATGCCAACAATCTATGACATGGGACCGCCGGCTCTACTTCCCCTCCGAAGGAAGGCATACTGAGGGATTTTTAACGCTCTTAAAAATACGACGACTTCGGCCGGGTTTGAACCCGCGATCTTGGGCATAGAAACTCAGCATGCTACCAACTACGCCACCAAAGCCGCCTATGGATGATTTGGAGATGGATTATTTTGTTATATCGTATATTTAAGATTATAAAGTTTCGGGTTGCGAAGTTACTCACCTAGGCCTATATCCTCTTTGTACACGACACAGAACGACAACGTGACTTCAGTTTCTGATCTGCTCTGATTGGCTATTAGTAGGGGGGTAAGGTGGGTTCTAAGCCACTCGACGCCTGGCGTCGCGGAGCGTCGATGTTAAATTAGTGGATTTCTCGCAAACCCATGGTCCGATTTGGACATGTGACATGTCGTTGGACTCGGGGTGACGCTCCCTTTCCTATGGACAGCATATTTCAACCCCAAAATAAAACCCACCCCTACTAGAGGGTGAAATATTATTTTCTTAGTACAACTCGCTTTCCGTGTGCGACATGGATGCTGGTAAATGCTAATAAGAAATTAAACATTGTTCCTCGTGAACGACATGCAAACGGGTAGAAGCCCGTATGAATTAACATTTTTTTGTTTTCGTTTTTTACGCATGTGCACTTGTTTTTTTTGTAAGAGGGCGGGCTTTTTGAATAATGATTTATAGATAAGTTACTTTTTAAATTAACCAAAAGATCCAAAACTAATAGGTCATTGGCTTTTTAATATCTCATGAACCAATAAGACTAGGGACTTGTATGAGGGGTCGTTGGACATGGAATGACGCTCGCTTTTTGAATGTATTTTTGAAATTTTGACAAAGGGCCTAACGACACTTTTGTTAAAAAACATTTGAAAAACAATAAAAATTACAAAAATCTTATCCGGCCACTGTGGTCATGCTCTCATTGAAAAAATCCATGGCTATTTCGATGGAACGGCGGGTCGTAATACGACGGTTCGTTTTTTGTAGTGGCGGACAACGGTAGCCATGCTTGCCAATGCATTCATTGCTATTTCATGAACCATGGATCGCAGAGGCTTATGTGATGATTCGCTGGCCAAGATGGCCATCCTTGTAAATGCATGAATCGATATTTCATGAACCATGGACTGCAGAGCTGTATGCAATGGTTCAACTCATGCTTGGTAAAAGCGTGATTGAAAAATGATAAAATCCTTATCCTAACAGTGATGTATTATTAAAATGGTCAAAGCCTAGCACGCTAACCCGTAAGCTATTAATGAACGAAACCGGTGGTCGGGCATGGCGTTTCATGCTTGCAAAATGCATTCATTGCTGTTTCAAAAATCATGGATCGTAGAGCTGTATGTAATGGTTCAACTCAGACTTGGTAAAGACTGGATTGAAAAATGAAAATCCACAGCCGGCTTTTAGTTGACTGAGCAGGTTAGGAAATGGAATGAATGAATCCTTCATTTAGCGGTGAGGATTTGAAACAGTGCTGGCTGCTAAAGCCTGTCGCACTTTCCAATACAATACCCAACACAAAAAGCCAACAACTCATGAGCAATGCCCCTTTTATTGGGTGAGGGCTTAAATAATAATTTTGACATTTCAAAGTTCTTCTTCAATTTCTTGAATTTCTCAATCATGACCGATATGTCTGGCTTAACGTGAAGAATGCTACAGCTGTAGTCGCTAGACAGGCTTACTGGGATTGTGCCAACACAAAAGCCAATACATAAGCCAATACAAAAGCCCACACATGGGGTTAGGTTAGGTTAGGTTATGATATGTTACATTAGGTTAGGTTAGCTATGTGTGACGTCATAGCCAGTCTTAAAGCAAGTCAAAACTTGTAGAACATGTCATGTGACAAGGTTGAGTTAGGTTATACCTCTCACCATATTTTTAATTAAAAAAAACATTATGCTCTGGGAAACCTTGTTTTTATTTTATAACGAATAGCGCTAAACAAAAATACAATACAAAAGAAATATCAATTCCTCATTCCTTTTTTAATGTTTATGTCCTCACATCATAAACTTTCCTTTCATAACACACATCACAATCAAGGTTGCCAACCTCTCTCCCACTGAGGTAGCACAAGATCCCAAACGTTGTTTAGCTCTTTTCAACAACACTTTATCAGACACATGTCTTAAACCAGGATGACTATGGCGATAAGAAAGGTCATGTTCTTAACATGCTTGATCCAAAAGATTAATAGGAATATCACCACGATGCAAACGTTTTTCAAGATGTTTTCCAAAGACATAAAAACGATAACCAGGAAGATGGATTTCGAAGGCAAGTATTGAATGACTTTGTCAATGAGGCCATTGCCAGTACACGTTTGATATATCCTTTTCCATTGATGGTGAAAAGGTTTGATCTTCATCCTCCTCTGTGGATGATGTTTGTTGTTGTTGCTGCTTTTCCTCCCCATCACACCCGTGGAATGAGGAAACGAAGTCTTTACACAGACTTTTATGACCGTGAAACAGTTTTACAAGCTGGCAAGTAGCACACTGTCGCATAGAGGGAAATTTTGCCATGGCCACTTGCTTATGGTGATCGTAATCCGTACATGGTTGTAATTCACTCAACACAGGGTCTTGAGCCCATGATTTTGGTACATGTTGCCAGATTTCTTTCACTGCACTCGATGCTACATAATAAATGAATGACTTGGGGAGCGCCAATAATTCCTCTTTGGTAAAACTATCTAGTTTCTTTTTGCATACAAAGAATTTCCCAATCGCTTTATCAGTAGCATTCCTCTCTCCATGGTATTACGTTGATGTTTACACGTCGCTTGTAGAAATCTCACTAATGTCATCCACGGGTGAACCTTGAGTTTTAATTTTATTCAACAACTCCCAGCAGGCATTGGTAGTTAACCAATGAAAGAGATGCCACACTTGAACTAAGGCTTTATGGGTAATGTTGCCACAGGGACAGCGGTCCATGAGTGTTTTAATCGAGGGACATCCCAAGGCCATGAGATCAATACATTGACAGTAAGGTGTTAAAAATGGTTGTAACCATTGGCGTTTTTCATTACCTTTCACAAATACCACATGGACCGAGGACAAATGGGCTATCATCACCAAGTCCAGATGCTTATATGAAATGGTTCCTAGATTCCAGTCTAGTTGCAAATGATTTTCATTCCATTTAGTTTGTTTTCAGTCTTTCTCACACAACAAATCAAAAGCATAGGGTGGTTTAAACACCAGATGGGTAGCTTGTGATATCCAAAAGTAGAACAATCAATAATGGCAACCTCTTTAAATATAAATGTGTTATCTCCAATGTTAAACCCTTGGCAATCCACAATCGGTGTGCTCAACATGTTGATGCTTGTCTGAGCCAATTCCAACTGACCACTAACTGACTATCTGCGACTAAGGTATACTCTTGATATTGACTTACATTCCCATTCTCGTAACCAAATTAAGGTTTGGATATGATAGGGGACATGAGAAATAATAACATTAACAGCAACCTTTTTTACATCATTTTATTTGTATAACAAGTTTTGCATGCTTTTGCCATTTTGGGATAGGGACGATACCAACTCATACAACAATACAGTCTTTCGTGTTCATAGCGTCCAAAACATCGATGATATCCCAATGTCTCTAAACTGGGTGATTTTGACTGTGAGCTGCTCATCGAAGCACCGTTGACGCCATAAGGTCCACACGTATCATAACTTGTTTTTTCATTACTTAGAGGTATTAGTGAGGGTGAGCTTGAATGACAGGGTATATTACCAACCACTATTCTACACAGGTAGGGGCAGGTTGGTGACCAGCGCTGATGTTCATGCATAGGTTCATCACTTTCTTCCCATTGATCTATGATGATGGAGCAAAAGACACATTTCACTTCATCTCTTGTTTTTAAATAATAGTAACCAGCGGCTGCTAAGGCTTGAAGGTTTATGAAAGGCACATGCCACGTCGCAAAGGTCTTGAAACGTTGTTCCTCACATTTTAAAGACATGGGTGTAACATTTGTTGAGGCTTTAAAGCAAGACATGACTGTGTGGCTTGACATGGGTTGGCCTGTTATTTATATACTCGTCACTTGGTTGGACAGTGGATAGTAGTTGACTTGTTTGTGATGAATAATCAAACAGTAGGCCGTGGTATTGGCTGGAACATTGTCATGCGTTTCAAAATCTAGTTGAATGTCGATATTGGATTGCTTGACAGACTCTTCCAAGTAGGAACAGTCAAAGACAATCAGTGGTGCCCTTGTCTTAAAGGCTTGGGGTGACAACATGGGAGAGTTTTCTTTTTGATAATATGACCATCTAAATTTAAAAAACAAGTCGTACAGGGGGCCAAACTTATTTTTTGAAAAATCAAAATCTAGTCCTTCATAGGGAAAAACAGCTCCGTTGAGGAAAAGACGTGCATTTCTCAATTGCAGATGATCAAATTGTGTAGCATCTTATGTTTGTTGATACTTGCGATTCGTTTGAAAATCCATGATAATGTAGAGAGGTCTTTCTGTATAGCGTGCTGTTTTTACAGACCAACTATGTGTGTTGTTGGTGGGTAATAGGGGATACTCATGGAGCGCCCAGCTTCTAAATTCCATGGATAACGGCATATCTCTTTCCACAATCTTGAGCAAGTCCAGTTTTTTGCTATCGGCAAGGGTCACGTGTGGTACTTTCCATAGCATTCGTTGTAGTTGAATTTTTGAATCTATGGGTGCATCTTGAGCTCCCTTGAGTGCATTATTATCACTCCTGTCTCTAACCAGATAAAGCACTTGCCTTGCCTTAACCACAATACGCTGGTGATCTTCGGCAAAGCCTAAAATGAGTTTAAGAGGTAAAAATCCAGTAAAGGTGCCATCGGTATGTACCATCCAGTCATTGGTTGAGTCAGGGGACCAACCTGCCATGCAAAGTGTTTTACCTTCTTCCTCACTATAACAGGGGTATAGTTTCATGACACTAGAAATACCCACATTTCTAGTGCTATCCACCACAATATCGTTAATCACATAGTGCACCTCAGAAAACAGAAAGGCAAAAGCATGGTTGGCTAACTTGGATGTTGTTGGTGTAGAGCCATCAGCTTTAGTGAGTCGACCTTCAATTTGAATAACACTTTCATGCGGTAGGGTGTAAATATCTTGGTTGTTGATAACAAATTGAATTTCATCACTGTTATTGAGTCCAGGTGTTTGCGCTTGATACGAATGAAGGTCAATTCTTACCACCCATGGTTGTTCCTCGATGTTGTTCACCCCTTCTAGGATTGAATTCATCATGGGGGTAGATGTGGTAACCTAGATGTTGTAAAATCTGCTTGTCCTTAGGTGTGAACGTGTATTCACCTGGCAAACAACTTGTGAGGTTTGATGTATTTGGCCTTTAAATTTTGATATATTTAGTCTTTGACATTCAGATGTTTTCTTTGTGTACCTTGCTCATTGTGAATAAAAATATATCACCTTTCTAATAGCCCCTTTTGATTTTGACCTGTGATAAAGTTGGAAACCCTCAAGAACATTTGGCGTCCAACCGTGGGAATATTTTGTTTAATGTTTCTTGAGAGTGTCATTTCAGTTTATCAATTATGGAAAAAATAAAAAAGTCTAGAGCAGTTCTGAGACGCGTGTTCACTACGCAGTACGTAACATTGGGGAAGCTTTTCGATGCCGAACATGTGGATAGCCAGCAAGTTCGTAGTCAATTCCGGGTCTTTGAAGATAGTATGCTTACCATAAACCAAAAGGACGAAGAAATTTTCGAAAGTCTGCTAGAGATCGACGCGACGGAAGGCGAGTTAGAGACCCATTTGAATGAGGTGAGCCAGTACAAATTGATGTTTGAAACTATAAAGGTCAAGGTCAGTGACCTCGAAACTCGGTTACTGAAAGTGGATACCAGTAACTCAAGTGAAATCTCGTGTACTAATGTTAGAAAATTCAAACTCCCGGTCATTGAGGTTCAGAAGTATGGTGGCGATGTATGGGAATGGATTCCTTTCTGGAGCCAGTTTAGGAAAGTGCATGAATACTCAAATATACCACCAGAGGACAAGTTTTTGTATCTCATGCAGGCAAAGATTCTCGGTTCACGTGCTAATGACATTGTACGTAGCTATCCATCTTCTGCAGAGAACTATAATTTACCTATAGAAGCTTTAAAGAATAGGTTTGGCCGAGAGGATATCCTGATAGAAGTGTACATTAGAGAGTTACTTGGCCTAGTATTACAGAATTATAAGAGCAATAGGCTACCTCTTGAAAAATTATATGACAAATTGGAGAGCCATATGAGGTCTTTGGAAGCATTAGGAGTAACGAGTGGAAAATGTGAATCTATTTTGTGCCCACTGATAGAATCTTGTATGCCCGAGGACTTTATAAGGGCATAACAGAGAAGTCAAACATGTAGTGAGGTGACTCAGGCAAAATGTAGGCTATCAAATTTGATGACATTTATGAAACATGAAGTGCAAAATGATGAACGTTTTGCTATTGCTTTATCAGGATTTGAGGTTAAGCCTGCACATGTCAGGGCACATGACAAGAAGGAGCCAAGGAATTCTGTGATAGAAAAACCTCCATACACCGATGTAGGGCTCCTCACAAAGCCAGAGAGCAATACCACGCATTTCACTTGTATATTTTGCGAATCAAGTAGTCATGTTAGCGTGGATTGCTACAGGGCCAGGGATATGTCAATAGATGACAAAATGAGCATAATAAAATATAAGAAGTGCTGTTTTGTGTGTCTAAAACCGAATCACATTTGAAACAAATGCAGATCAAAACCTAAATGTGCAGTCTGTGACAGGAAACATGTGATTCTGTTATGCCCTGATTTGCCACGGAATGCAAATGCCAAGTCCGTTTCAGCATCGGATAAGTCAGGTCCTGCCCAGACGTATCAAGTACTTGCTAGTTTATCATGTGATTTAAGCGTTGTGCTACCAACACTCAAGGTCATCCTTCATGGAGAAAGCCACCAGCGAGAAATGAGAACAATTGTATACACGGGATCGCAGAGATCTTATGTTTTGAAAAGCACTGCCAAAGAGATGAAATACAAACCTGTTGGTGAGGAGCAAATCGTTCATTCACTCTTTGGAGGTCAACGAAGTGATAACTGTTTCCACACCAGGTACAGAATATATTTAAGTAGTCTTCATGGTCAATACAAGTGCAATTTTGAAGCATTTGATTAGTTCAACATCTGTGACAATTTGCCTTGCCTCAACGGTGAAACCTCGGAGAAATTGAAAAACACAGGTATCACATTATCTGATAGAGCTACTAGTAGGCATCCAAGTCCCATTGAGCTGTTGATAGGGGCTGATGTAGCAGGCAAGCTGTTCACGGGAAAAGTGTCAAAGATCTTACCCTTGGACTTGTTGCTGTACATACCCGTCTTGGATGGACGGTATTGGGTAAGGTATCTGAAAGACCGGAAAGAACTGATTCCGCTCTCATGGTGATATCTATGCTAGTCGACGATGTATCTATTGCAGACATGTGGAAGTTAGATCTCATCGGAATTACAGATCCAGCAGAGAAAATGACTAAACGAGAGCTACAAGCTGAAGCTGAGCGATATTTTTTGGAAACTGTTGCTATGGATGATACAGGTAGGTACCAAGTTCACTAGCCATGGTTGGATGGGCAGCCCACTCTCCCAAATAACCTGAATTTAGCACTTAATAGACTTGACAATACTGTGAAAAGACTAAAAGGTGACCAGTGTTATGATGAGTACCAGCAGGTTTTCGATGAATAGTTAGATGAGGGAGTGATTGAGAAGGTTCCAATGTCTGATATTTAACAGGGAGGTCATTATCTTCCTCACAGGCATGTCCTGAAGGTGAACAGCACAACTAGGACTTCATCAGCAGGTAATCAAGACACGTCGTTCCAGGAATATTCCATTCAAATTCCCAAAAATACAAAGAAGAATTATAAAATAATGCGGTTCATCTCGTCTGTAAATGTGGACTTTACAAAATGGGGTCAGGTGAAGATGGAGCGTGAGAATAACATGAAGGAGTTCAGGGGCACAGAAGAGGAAAAGCCAAAATTTGGAGCTGGCAGTGAATTTGGACGAGAAGCAAGGGAAGAAGCTCGTCGCAAGAAGTTTGGAATGGTAAGCAAAAAGTATAGTCCTGAGGATCAGTTGAAAGTTGGCGGCAAAACTGGGAAAAAGTTAAAGGCACTCGTGAAGGCGGAGTAGCAGAAAATGCTTCGTACTATGTTTTTACTCGTGCACCAGATGGTGCCATCGAGGCTTTCCTTCTACAAGAATGGTACAATTTCCAGCCCATACAGCGCTACAAAGCTTTGTCTGCTGAGGAAGCTGAGCAGGAGTTTGGCAGACGTAACAAGCAAGTTAATTACTTATCCCTGATGATGAGGAAACGACTTCGCGGGGAGAACGATGATGATATTGAAGAGGGGGATGAAAGCAATATTAAGTCTAAGAAAGGCAAAGGAAAGAAAGGAGAGTTAAAAATTTCTGAAATGGATGATAGGATTGATTCTTCTGATTCATCTTAATCAGAGGAAGAGACCAAGGAGCAAGAGGAAGAAAAGAAAGATGCCAAAAAGAAGAAAGAGACTGCAGGTAAAAATGCTGCAAAGAAGAAAAAGAAAAAGGACCTAGATGACGAAGCATTCGAAGAGAGTGACGATGGTGATGAAGAAGGGAGGGAAGTTGATTACATTTGAGATTCTTCTGAAAGTGGTTCTGATCATGAAATAAAGGCTAATAAACAAATGAAGGGCGTTGAGGAGCAGGATGGTTTACGTAAGCTGCTGTCATCTGGAGAAGAGGATGATGAATACGAGGAAAATCAGGATGGAGAGAAAGAGGAAGAACCTGAGGATGAACAGAAAAATGCTGCTGCAGAATCGAAAAATGAAAAAGAAAAGAAAAACAAAAAGAAAATGCTAAAGAAGAAAAAGAAAAAAGAGGATGATGCTAATAGCCTAGTCCAAATAATTAAACCTGGTGGTGATTCATCATCATCCATCAGTTCAGACAGCAGTGATTCTGAGGGTGAAGCTAAGAAGAAATCGGGAATGATCACTAAAGAACCTAACAGTGGAGCAAGTTCCCGTTCAGCCACACCTACCAAAGAGCCTGCAGCAGGTGAAGAGATTCGGAAGCGTAAGGCAGAGTCAGGGGAGTTGAGTATGAGCAAGAAGAGTTGTCTGGATAACTTTGCTTCAGCTACGCTTTCTCCAGTTGGCAGTTTGAACACTGGGGAATCTGGAATCACTGAAGATGTTGTTCGTAGATATCTAATGAGAAAACCCATGACTACAACAGAATTGCTACAGAAGTTTAATTCAAAGAAAACTGGATTAACATCCGAACAGCTTGTACATATAATGACTCAAATTTTAAAACGAATCAATCCTTTGAAACGGACTATTAAGGGGAAAATGTATAAGACGATTCGTTCCGCATCATTTGTAGGAGGCAAAACTCCAAAAGTCTGGATGCACCGGCACCCACTTTACCTGTTGACAGAGTACGAGAAGCAGCAGCTTTTGAAATTACATGCGTAGATATGGCAGGACCTATTTATCTCAAGAACAATCAAATTGCTTGGGTACTCGTTTCTGTTTATGTTGTAAGCTAACTTCATGCCATTTCAGTTAGCTAAGGTGGGAGGATGTGAGGTTTGACGTATTTGGTCTTTAAGTTTTGATGTCTTTGGTCTTTGAAAATCAGATGTTTTCTTTGTGTACCTTGCTCATTGTGAATACAAATATGTCCTCCTTTCTAATAGCCCCATTTGATTTTGACCTGTGATAAAGTTGGAAACCCTCAAGAACACAACTAACACCATTCCTAGACGCGTTGATACTTTATACACCAGCTTCATAGTGGCTTTAGCACCAACTTGTAAGTCACTGGTGTGGTAGAATCTAGTTCAATGAGTTGTTGATCTCTATTGACCAGTCTTAAAGATATATTACTAATAGAATTAACAGCCACACAATGAAAGAGCACTACTGGAGGGTTTTCACGAATAATATAGCCATTGGGTGATGTTACAATAAAGTCATAAAGCGAATGCGATGGTTCTTGATTGGGTAATAATATTATAATATTACACGTCACCGACACATGATGATCCTCAATCAATTTCACTTCATAGTCTGAATCATGTTTTTTGTTGGGCTCCAACACTCGTGGTTTAAATCCTAGTAATGGGCCAATGGAATCGGGTTGTGATTCAAAGTCAATCTTAAACGTAGAGAAAATACTACAGCGATGAGTGTTGGTATTTCCTGTAAGTTCAAACTTGTGTGTCCCATCAAGAAATTACTTTAAACCATATTCGTTGATTAACACCACATAAATGTGCTCATAAATATCATCTATCGTATATCCACCAGGGTTGAGGGTGTGCACAGAATCATTATAGTAAAACTTGTTGGTTACATTTTTACATATGTTGTATATCCTATTGTACGTTTCAAGATAAACAAGTCCCAAACCATAAGGTTTTTCACTCAATTCAATAGGTGGGTAAAAGTCTAGGCTGACTTCAGGTCCATGTCCATGCAGTGTAAACGTCTTACTTTCTGTCAACATACTGTTGACGTTTTTGCTTATGCTGTGTCTTATATAAAAACATTAAACACAAACGCCCACACTCTTGGCTGTTAAACGTTTGCTCACGTTTCACATTATAATATATCTTAGTCCTGTTTCCGAAATAGGTGCCTAGTTCCATGGGCGGGGGTAGATTTCCAAAACTGTCAAAGTACCATACCATGGATCCCTCTTTTACATAGGCTACGTAATGCGTTCCTGGTCCTGTACTCTCATCTAGATTTAAAACTGCACATTCCTGTTTCCATGATCGTCGTGGTAATTGATTCCGCATAAACACACCTCGAAAATGAGTATGCTTTAGTTGTTTTGCATAGCTTTTAACTTCTTCGTGGGTTAGGGCATGTCTTGCTATGGTTGAGGTTAAACATTTTTTTAAATTTAGAGTTGGAAAAATCCCAAATCCTTGTTGATGAAGGCTGGCTTTAAATTGATGTTTCTAGCACCCATAGCAATGGCTTCCATCGTTTCATGATGTCGCTGACTCTCTTTCAATTCTTGCTTACCCTGCTGTGCTGCTTTAATGGTTTTAGCCAATGCACTGGCACCGCCTAAAAGTGAACCCAGAGCAGCCAGACCAGCGAATAAAGCCGCTAAAAATCCTGCTCGTTTGGGGACAGGGATCACTCGACCTTGTTTTGAAACATCTCGCTGAAGTTTTGGAATAACACGTCTCAGTGCTGCTCGAAGGGCTTTCCTTATGGTTAACACATCATTTTTTTTTTCATTTGCAAGGGCTTGTTCACTAATGCCTTAACCTCATGCTTTGGCAAGGACAAGGTCTTTTTATTAGTCTTTTTCACCGCATATCTTTGTTTCACCATGATGATGATCAACAACCTTTCACAAGAAAGTTTAAGTCACAACTAACTTGTTAGCATTATTTCATGGCAGTATATTCAAGTTCCACATAAAGTGGGAAATCGTTTATGCTTTTTCCTGCTTGCTTTTCATTCCTTGTGAGCATGAGATGAAAGGATAATTCATCACCTACTTTGACCGTTTGATGATTATGGACCAACATTCTATGACCGTTCATCTATACATGTAAATGATTCTCATCAGGCATGGATTGTTTGATGCGAATGTTTCCATCATAGTGCAATCGATAGTTTCTTAAACCTGATGAAAGCATATACGTTAAGTGGTTATTGACTAATGGTAAATGGTTTATGTCATTGACATGTTTTTCATTTGTTAGATATACTAAAAATATGGATGGGATAAATTTATAAAGCCTTTTCATTTCATAGGTCACGTAACGTTTTGTGCAGACATTATCCTCTTCTTGTGGGTCTTCCACGTGAACAATGCGATGATGATTAGCCGTATAGCCATTCACCGTAAGCAGAGGTAGTTTGTCATATAACTCGTGCACCTTGTTGTCCACATACTTTTTGTTGTGACATCCGTAGGCACTTGAGGATGTTTCACATGAGTCAATCGCTTTCCCGTAAAGTCATAATCTCCCTGTTTAGTGCGTGGCACCACAGACCTATCCACATAGTGTTTATTAGCAGGATTGGTTTCTTGTTTAGGATCATGTATGAGTACAGACCTAGCTTTAGCCATTAACACACGCCCCAAGACATCCATCGTCGACCTGTAGTAGGGGTCTACTGTTTATATGACAAGACATGGTTTCATGTATATAGACAGCCTGCTCACCTCTCTAAGCCTTAGTTGATATGAAGATTATTAAGCAGCAAGAGTCATTCCCCGTGGGGGACATGGTTTCCCATCTCTATCCCACATCATGTGAACAACGTCATGGTTTACTGTTTCCGTCTTCCATTCGTTGCATCATTTTGGGACCTTCAGGATGTGGAAAGACCATTCTTTTGCTCACGCTCATCACAGCGCCCAATGGTCTGCGATTTCAAAATATTTATATTTTTGCAAAATCTCTTTACCGACCCCTCTATGTATATCTGGATCAAGTCATCTCTGAATTACAAAAAGAGAATTTGGGTTATTTTACATTTTCTACATTCTATAATGAATCCACGTAACCGCATAAACTATTTCTTAACAATACATGTAATTTTTTAACACTTTGCTACCACTTTTCTACTACTTTTCTACATTGCTACCACTTTTCTACCACTTTTCTACAACTTTTCTACCACTTTTCTACAACTTTTTTACTTTGCTTTAACTTTTCCACCACTTTGCTACCACTTTTCTACCAATTTTCTACCACTTTGCTACCATTTTCTACCACTTTTCTATCACTTTAAACTGTACAATGGTGATAGGTATAACCTAACTTTACCTTTCCACGTGACATGTTCTACAAGTTTAGACTTGCACTAAGACTGGCTATGACGTCACACATAGCTCACCTAACCTAATGTAACATATCATAACCCAACCTAACCCCTTGTATTGGCCTATGGCTTCACACCATGTGAACATGAGATGAAATGATAATTCATCACCTACATTTACCGTTTGATGGTTATGGACCAACATCCTATGATAGTTTATGTCTATATGTAAATGGTATTCATCAGGCATGGATTGTTTCATATGAATAGTTCCCTCATAGTGTAATCGATAGTGTTTTAAACCCGAAGAAAGCACATACGTTAGATGCTGATCATGGACTAGTGGTAAATGATTCCTGTCATTCACAGGGTTTTCATTTGTTAGGTACACTAAAAATACAGATGGGGGTCTACTGTTTCTATGGCAAGACATGGTTCCATGTATATAGAAAGCCTGCCCACCTCTCTAAGCCTTAGTTGATATGAAGATTATAAAGCAGCAAGAGTCATTCCCCGTGGGGGACATGGTTTCCCATCTCTATCCCACATCACGTGAACAACGTCACGGTTCACTGTTTCCGTCTTCCATTCGCTGCATCATTGTGGGATCTTCAGGATGCGGAAAGACCAATCTTTTCCTCACGCTCATTACAGCGCTCAATGGTCTGCGATTTCAAAACATTTATATTTTTGCAAAATCTCTTTACCAACCCCTCTATGTCTATCTGGATCAAGTCATGTCTGAATTACATAAAGAGAATATGGGTTATTTTATATTTTCTATGCAAGAGAATGTTATTGCCCTGGATGAGGTAAAGCCTGATTCACTCATTATTTTCGATGATGTATCCACTGAACGACAAGCCATCATTCAAAGCTATTTCAGCATGGGTCGTCACAAACATATCGATTGCTACTATCTTGGATAAACATATTCTAAAATGTGTAAACAACTTATTCGTGACAATGCCAATGTCATTGTTTTATTTCGCCAGGATGAGCGGAATAGTCGTCACATTTATAATGAGCATGTGAATCCTGATATGACCTTTCAAATGTTTACAGAATTGTGTGCCAAGTGCTGGAACACTCAAAGCCATGCCTGTTTGGTGATTGATAAAAAAAAAGTGAACACAACCAAGGACGTTATCACTTAGGGTTTGATCATTTTATTACTATTTAAGGACTGTCTCATTCCCTCTCATTTCATTTGTCAAGACACCATGGCGTTAGCAGAATGTCAATTGAAAAAGCATATTATTAAAGCAAAAAAACTATTCGCCAAAAATTTCGTCAATTGAAACGATCACGTGTGGATCATGCTTTGTTTATTCAACAACATTTAGCACCTCCACTAAAAGCCGTGTTTAAACCCTCTTTCAAGCCATCTGAATCGCTACCCACTGTTTCACAAGCTACGCAGACGCTACACGAGGACCCTGTGGAAGAGGAAGAGGAACAGGAACATTAAAGTAGTGCCAGCAAGGTTGAGGATGAGGATGATAATAATCAAATGTTAACGCCTCAAAACAAATCCTCACCCCTTGCAGAGTTTTTAAGAAAAATGAAATCCTTGGCCATGGTCGAAACACCTTGCCCTTCCAGATCGTCTCCGTTTTCACAACTGTAGGCCACACCTCAACATAAAGCTCAACTCAAAAACATTTTAATAAAATATTATGGATCATGACTGGACCCTATCTTATAGATCTATTTATTGGAAATACAGATACCACATATGGTGTTCGCTATGAGAATGATGGTTTTAAAATTGGTGATTCATCGATTAAATTAGCTCGTACTAGTGTCATCATTAAAAAGATCAACTATAAATTAACTCAGGACTGTTAAAGCTGCTATTCTCTCGTACACAATCTTTGCATGATTATACACCACATGACCTTGCCAAATATATATCCATGTTATTGGATACTCATGCCCACAAAAGACAGTATGATCCCACTCAACAAGTGAATGCCAATATATCTCAAAAATATAAAACAATCATTGCAAAAATGTTTTCAACCAGTCAAAGTGGTCGTCGTAAAGTGTCCGCTTCTGGAGTGACATTTAAACCATTAAAACCCCTGGTCGATGTTACCTACTGGCATAATCCCAGTAAGCTCATCAACCGACTACAGCTGTTGCATGCTTCACGTCAAGCTGGCCATACCGGTCACGATTGGGAAATTCAAGAAATTGAAGAAGAACTTCGAAATGCCAAAATTATTGTTTAAGCCCTCGCCCATCAAGGTGGGCATTGCTCACGAGTTGCATCGCCCAGCTAGGCGTCACTATCAGGGACTCAAAGTGATTTCACGGGGTGTGGATGAACTTTGGCAGACTGACTTGGTGGAAATGATCCCCTATGCTAGCGTTAACGATGGTGTACGCTATATGTTGACGGTCATTGATGTCTGTTCCAAAATGGCCTTTGTTCAACCCGTGAGTCGCAAGTCTGGCCCACTAGTCACCAAGGCCTTTCAACATATTATTCAACAATCCAAACGTCAACCCCAGTTGTTGCAAACCGATCAGGGAATAGAATTTTTCAACAAGGATTTCTCTAGTTTTCTCAAATCTTTGGATATTCACCATTACACCACGTACAGCAATCTCAAAGCCAGTGTGGTCGAGAGGTTTAACCGAACATTAAAAACTCATATGTGGAAAGCGTTTACCGCTTAAGGCTCATATCGCTGGTTGGACTTGTTACCTGAGCTAGTGTCACGTTACGATGACACCAAACATAGAACCATTTGAACCAAGCCACGACTTGTAACCAAAAATATTCCGCGGCTGGATCAACTGTTTAACTCCATAAAACAGCAGATCCTAAACGTCACCTCCTCAACATCGGAGACCATGTTCGTGTGAGCAAATTTAAGTCTGCCTTTGATAAGGGCTACACACCAAATTGGGGGACTGAACTATTTCGAATTCGTTAAGTCAACCTGGACAGCCCATTCACCTATTTACTTGAGGATCTCAACCATCAACCTATAAAAGACAGGTTTTATCTCCAAGAACTTTGCAAGACAATGTTTCCAAAACATTACCTTGTTGAAAAAGTGTTGAAACAAAAAGGAAATAATCTGTATGTAAAATGGCTAGGATTTAGCTCAGCCTTTAATTCATGGATTAATAAATTACATGTTGTGTAAACTCATGTGTCATTTATTTATTTCTTCGCTCATGTTCTGCTTAACCTATAGCCATCCTCAGCTCCACATAGAAGTTCCAAATGGTTAGAGACTTGTAACTAAGAGTAAAGTGTTATGAGCAACACTTCTCTCTTTCCTTTCTCTCTTTCCTTTCTCTCGCTCACTCTCTCTCTTTCCTCTCAAACCCTCCACCCAACCACTCTTATCCAGTCTATACTGCAGGTTACAACATTCCTACACATGTATGATACTTTTTACTGACTCGGTGATTTACAATCATGAGAATTCTATCATCGTGCACGTGTACAGCTATGAAATGCCAAAATTATTGTTCATGCCCTCACCCATTAAAATGGGCATTGCTCATGAGTTGTTGGATTTTGGTGTTAGCTTTTGTGTTGGCTTTTATATTGGAAAGTGCGACAGGCTTTAGCAGCCAGCACTGTTTCAAATCCTCACCGTTAAATGAAGGATTCATTAATTCCACCTCCTAACCTGCTCGGTCAATTGAAATCTGGCTGTGGATTTTCATTTTTCAATCCTGTCTTTACCAAGCATGAGTTGAACCATTACATACAGCTCTACGATCCTTGATTTTTGAAACAGCAATGAATGCATTTTGCAAGCATGAAACGCCATGCCCGACCACCGGATTCGTTCATTAATAGCTTACGGGTTAGCGTGCTAGGCTTTGACCATTTTAATAATACATCGCTGTTATGATAAGGGATTTATCATTTTTCAATCACGCTTTTACCAAGCATGAGTTGAACCATTGCATACAGCTCTGCAGTCCATGGTTCATGAAATATCGATTCATGCATTTACAAGGATGGCCATCTTGGCCAGCGAATCATCACATAAGCCTCTGCGATCCATGGTTCATGAAATATCGATTCATGCATTTGCAAGCATGGTCACCTGGGCCAGCGAATCATCGCATAAACCTCTGCGATCCATGGTTCATGAAATAGCAATGAATGCATTGGCAAGCATGGCTACCGTTGTCCGCCACATCGAAAAACGAACCGTCGTATTACGACCCGCCGTTCCATCGAAATAGCCATGGATTTTTTCAATGAGAGCATGGCCACAGTGGCCGGATAAGATTTTTGTAATTTTTATTGTTTTCCAAATGTTTTTTAACAAAAGTGTCGTTAGGCCCTTTGTCAAAATTTGAAAAATACATTCAAAAAGGGAGCGTCATTCCAAGTCCAACGACCCCTCATACAAGTCCCTAGCCTTATTGGTTCATGAGATATTAAAAAGCCAATGACCTATTAGTTTTGGATCTTTTGGTTAATTCAAAAATAGTAACTTATCTATAAATCATTATTCAAAAAGCCCACCCTCTTACAAAAAACCCAAGTGCGCATGCGTAAAAACAAAACAAAACAAAAAGTTAATTCATACCGGCTTCGACCCGTTTGCATGTCGTTCACGAGGAACAATGTTTAATTTCATATTAGCATTTACCAGCATCCATGTCGCACACGGAAAGCGAGTTGTACTAAGAAAATAATATTTCACCCCCTAGTAGGGGTAGGTTTTATTTTGGGGTTGAAATATGTAGTCCATAGGAAAGGGAGCGTTACCCCGAGTCCAACGACATGTCACATGTCCAAATCGGACCATGGGTTTGCGAAAAATCCACTAATTTAACATCGACGCTCCGCGATGCCAGGCGTCGACTGGCTTAGAGCCTGCCTTACCCCCCTACTGCTATTACATTGCTGCAGTCGGATAGTTGGCAGTCGAGGATAAAATTCTCGTCTGCCGACTACAGTCTACCGACTGCCAACTGCCAGTTACCAACTGCAACTGCATGTTGTGTATGGTGCCTATAGTATACACGGGGACGATCTCGACTGCCGACTGAGAACTACCAAGTACCGACTACCGACTGCGCATTGTGGATGGGCCTTATTAGAGCAACGAAGTTTCAATTTTGTAAGTAGTCGGTGTTAATATACTGAATGCCTACGTTGTTTGGAGTGTTTGCTGAAGAAATTGCAAAATGCTGGGGTAAATTATAAACTATGGTTTGATCGCCGCTGCTCAAATCCAGTATGTTATACTGTTCGGTGCCAATTTGCACTTCGAATAGGAAGAAAATAGGAGGTGATAAGGACAAAGAGTTATAACTATACCCATACATTTAGGAGAAAGTAGGCTATATGTTCTTTCCTGAACATCTTGTTTTTGTTTGTATTTGTAATTGATTTTGGGGACTTGGGACACCTAGGTAATCAGTCCCATGTACTTGGGTGTGTGTTGGATTTGCCCGATAACTTGTATTTCTGTGGTGACTAGTAGCGTGTGTAACTGTAGGGGTAGCCTACTGTATGCCCCCTGGAACTTGAAATAAGGTACCATCCCTGCATTTTCTTGGAGATGGCGTTGATAAACTCAGGGGATGGCCGCTGTCAGGTATGGCGTTATAGCCACTCATAACCTGATTTATGTCACTATCCCATCGCAGTCGTGGTGGGTGATTAAACACGCGTGGCTAAGGCACAGGTTGTTAATCTATTTTGAGTTGTCTATCGTTAGGTATTACTATGAGTTATTACACCAGACTAGTACTCAGATATTATGTAAAGCATAACACTAGCATAGTAATAGCTTCTTTCTGTGATCTAGAGGGGCAAGTGTTGAGATTTCTGTTCCAAAGGTCCTGGATTTGATTCCAGGCTCTGTCAAATTATTTAATTCTTGTCTGAAGACTGAATAGAACTTTTGGGACTGGAGCCTTAATATGTACACCGGGACCGCAGAAGGTGGCTAATGTAGAAATAGCTTGGCCTCTTAAGCTGGTGTGATCAAGTGTTGAGCGTTTATACAGTAATATCATACAATATAGTAGATATTCAATAACCAAAAATTATTCTAGGAGCTAATACTTGCTTTGTTCATGTATTTGCACTCCCTTTAATTGGCATACATGTGTAGTGGTGCACTCGTAATCTGCTTATCGATAATGGGGAAAGTGTGTTTCCAGAATGGAATTGCTATCCTCTCGACGATTATCTTCTACAGATGTCCAAGCAGCCTATGTCTGGTGCGTCTCTCGTCGACGTAATGTCATGAACACTACATGTCTGCACCGCATAGACCACTATAAATAAAATTAAAATGTGACGTATGTCAGTGTAATCTTTCATTTCGCTGACAGTATTTTAAATGCGTCTCCCATTTCTGTTATCTCTAATTCGTAAGTAAGCATGTATATGCATTCTCCTTGTGGACGAAAGATATGTAACGAATTATTTTGAACTAATTTCTCTTTTCTCTGCCTCATTGTTACTTAACATGCCTTACGGTAATATTTCCCTGTGGGTCAATGGTAGAGTGTTGCGGGTTCGATTCCCTACAGAGGAAGTCGGATTAAAAGAGAGACAGAATTACAACGGTCCTACAAAGCTCGGGCGTTTTACATTTGGTAATTACAAGACAAACTTAATTAAATCTCAGTGAATTGTTGCCCAGTAGAGTTCTAGTTTTCACTTCCAGATGGCAGTGAAACAGAACGTCGAGATTGAAGAATGCGTTACCTTAATGACTCGACCACCTCATGGTGTAGCGGCTAGCATTCTGGGTTGTCGGGTTCGATTCCCGGCTCTGCCATGAAATTTTAATTTTAATTATCATATGCAAAACGGCAGATCTTTTGAGGCTCGTTGTAATTTTGCGATTTCCATCCAAAGCCTTAACTGCATCTCCATTTCATCTCTCCTCCAGTGAATTTGGAGTCAAGAGGGCAATATGGTCGTAAAGAAAACATCTGTCATATGGAAATACGTTTCTCACATCATCCCCTACCCAGCTCAAAGGGGAATAATAATGGGTAGAAATGTATTATTATTATTATTATTATTATTATTATTATTATTATTGGGGGCTGCGTAGCCCAGTCGGTAGAGGCGCTGAGCTTCAATCTGAAAGGGAGTGGGTTCATTACCCACCAAATTAGTTGATTTTAGAAACGCAAATGATCATTCAGCCTACAACAGAAATGAGTAACAGGGTAATTCCTGGGAGCAAAGGCGGTCAGGCATGGAGCTGATAACTCCATCCCATCTAGCGCCGATGTCACAAAGGGTAGAAGCCTTTATCTTACACTGCTCCTTGGGTTTCCGTGGTTTGTTTGGAGTTCTTCTTCTTCTTCTTATCATTACTATTATGCTTGACACGGTGGGTGAGTGGTTATCGTGTCGGACTGCCAACCCCAAGCTAGCAGGTTCACTCCTGGCCGTGGTAAGTGATTTTTGAAAGGCGAAAAAACTCATGATATGCATGTCATACCAGGTTGGCATATTAAAGAACCCATTTGAATTCAGTAGGCCATGTTCATAATGACAAAATTAATCTCAGAATTTTCTGCCAACACAAAGTTACTCATTTCTCTACTAGAAAGCGCTATACAGTAGTGTCATGGAGCTTAGATATCTAACCTCCTTGACTTTCATAGCGCTTCAATGAGCGATAAAATTCATGCAAGCTGCCCTCTGGGCATCAATTAACAAAGCTTGCACCCGGCACCCGAGGCCATACGATTATTATTATTATTACCCTATAATGATTATTGTTGTTGTTGTTAGAACATGCGTGTCGAGCACTATAACAATGGCATGTGTTATCAATTTGATACAATATCTAGTGCACAACCTGAGACCATGTCTATAGCTTTGATACATGTGCTAGTCAAGTTAAAGACTCGTGTATCACCGGTATACACACTTTCTACTAACTTGGCGTGAATATTCGACATTGGGTGCTCTCGTAGTATAGCATTATGAAGTTAACGTTGATGCTTTCTCTCGCTAGATGGCAGGAATATCACTTTCCATTATCAACAGGCACGAGTACAAAAAATAACATGGTCTGGTAGCGCAATCTATCATATTAAGCGTGGCAGTAAATGTGTTAAAGACATCCCATGAACCCCCTTACTTTATGATTGCAGAGCAGAAGCTGTAGCTATGATACTGGCTGCGTGTTCAGCAGATAGCTGTCACTGGACCACATCCGACCACAACAGCAGTGTTATATATTACGCCGCTATTTGAGTGACCACAGGCGGTGTTACGGAATGTTCTACAGTGCATAGCTTCATAAATATCGCAAGCGGGAGATAACTGTCAGCACCGAACCCTTTGTCCTCCTGAGTAGTTGTCCGCCTCATCTGTTAACTGTTAATATCTAAGTACCATCCGGTTAAGTAGTTGGTAGCATGCTGAGCCTCTATGCCCAAGATCGCGGGTTCAAACCCGGTCGAAGTCGTTGGTAATCTGTGTCCGATTGACAGCGCTATTTCTATGAAAAAGAAGTCAGAAAGTGGGAGGAATGACTTACTCTAGCCCGAGCAGACATTTAAGATTTTATAATCGAAATACCAGTAGCGGTCTTGCCACAGTTCCAATTCCATGCTTCCTCTATTACACAGGGACCAGATATTAGAATGCGCTCGTTGTGTGCCTCAAGGGTGCAGTTCTTAATATAGTTACGTTGGTCATTGTTTGTTTGGCGACTTCTCTTTCGCAGAGGCCGTTCCATTTCATGCTCAGCTTAGCGACTTCATTACCCGTCTATGACATTTTCTTTCATTTGCTGAAGGTAAACTTCAACATACCGAGAATATGCAGTTTATGAGAGAGTCCACCGTGTCGCATGAACATGACGGTGTAGGGCTGATGAGGTAATAGGGGTCAGGGTATTATTATTATTATTATTATTATTATTATTATTATTATTAATAATAAATATAAGAATAATAATAATAACTTTCTAATATTGCTATGAGTTTTAACGTTACTTTTAACCACTTCTTCTTCGTAAGACGTCAACAACAGACACATTACGTGTGTCCGCACTTGGCCTGGTTTACTCCGCAGCCGAATTCCGTGCACCAGTATGGATCAACAGTGCACATACAAAAAGAGTTAATGTTGTATTAAATGAAACAATGCGCATCATTAGTGGAACAATACTATCTACCCCCCACTAATTTATTGGCTGCCTGTTCTGAATCATATACCACCCCTACAAGATAGAAGAAAGACTACCCTTATTCGGAAATATCGGAAAGAGTGTTGACCTACAACTGCCTGTTCTTACTGACGTTCCAATCATCGAACTAAACAGACTTACAAGGGAACGGATTGTGGTGTAAAGTTCTAATCTGATTGAAATTTAGTACACAATATTCCTACAAAGTTGTACAATGACGTAGTGAAAACCGCACGGACCACTTTCAATTTTGAACATCAATATTGAATGCAGAACACCTGCCGGTTGACGACATGAGCGAGGAGGTGGGCTTTACCTCTTCCCACCTCCTCGCTCATGTCGTCACCCGGCAGGTGTTCGGCATTCAATATTGATGTTCAAATTTGAAAGTGGTCCGTGCGGTTTTCACTCCGCCATTGTAAAACTTTGTAGGAATATTGTGTACTAAATTTCAATCAGATTAGAATTTTACACAACAATCCGTTCCCTTGTTAGATCCAGCCACCCAACCATTCCCACCGCAAAAGCTCTACACGATGCTGGATTCAACATGAACAACCCATTGAAACAACAGTGGCCAGAAAGTTGCCCTCCACAATGCAGAACTCTACCATGCTTGATATGAAAACCTGCAGCATTCGATCAGCCACGCTCGGTTTGGTCTACTTTGAATCGCATCCGCACGAGCCATGGTAGATGTGCTGATGCCCTCTTCAAATGAGGGAAAATACAATCCCCAAGATGCGACTGTGTAGCTGAAATCCAATCTGTTTGGCATATAGTGATGAAGTGCACCAAGAGAGCCTATATTGGAGAATTCCGTGAGTTTCTGAACGCTACACCAGAAGCACTTCATTACATAATTCGTATGGACTTATCTTTGTAGTACTCTGTTCTCTATTTTATATTACGATGATGTCATTTATATTTTACTGTTGTGTATATATTCGCCATACGAACATTAAAATAAATAAATAAATAAATCTTCAAACGTCGTCTCCGAAAGAGGTTGACGATCCACATAGCTAGCTGTGATCTTGACTTTGCTGCATGAAAGGCCTCTTCTGATGTGCAACAAGGTCATATTCAGATATCCTTCAGCCACGAGTTTCTTCGCCTTCAAATAGACCTTTTTCCATGAATTTTCCATTCAATAATTAGTTGTAATAACTAAAACGTTTCACCTCTCATAGCATGTCCCAAGTATCCTGTATGTCATTGTTTTGTTATAAGAAGTAGTTCTCTTTGCTTTTCCATCCAACGAAGGACCTCGTTATTCGAAACTTTCAGTATTTATTTATTGATCGTATGGCTTTTAGTGCCGGGAGTGTCCGAGGACAATTTCGGCTCGCCAGAGTCTGTAGCTGCTTCAAGCGGACACCAATAGAGTGAGCTACATGTTCCGTTCAATTTCAAGTAGTTCCTACTTTCGCTACCAGATGTCACTGATACCTAGTGGTGAACGTTGGAACTTTGATAGAGCGTTCCAACGAAATCTAACCTAGAAATTTAGCTTCACACAAGTTTAGTCTGTGGAAGGATCTCTTATATGCCATAAATCTAAGACATGGGACCGCCGGATTTACTTTCCCTCCGAAGGAAGGCATACTGAAGGATTTTAACGCTCTTAAAAATTCGGATGACTTCGGCCGCATTTGAACCCGCTATCTTGCGAACAGCAGTTCAGCATGCTTCCAACTACGCTACCGAAGCCGCTCTCACTTTCAGTATCCATGATATACGTAGGATACGTCTGTACAGATACATTTCAAATACCTGAATTCGTTTCCCAGTATTTGGGTCCAAAGTCCAACTTTCACACCCGTAAAGGAGGACAGAGAAAATGTAGCAACGGATAATTTTGATTCTCAGTGGTAAGCTGAGGTCTGAGAGAGTCAAATGTAAACCTTAAATACACTGCTTGACAATTGCTAAGGAACTAGTGAATATTGCCCGGGAACGACGGACAAATGCGAAGGAACAACCGACCAATAAGAGTAAAGGGCACTGGAGTGGGCAGGACGTGTTATATGCAACGAAAAGGAACATACATCTCACTCCTCGTCAGATAGTTGCAGACCTTGCAACCGCTACCGGTACACTGTATCTTCCAGAACCAATTCGCGGAGATTACATCAGTCTGGTCTGTATGCTCGAAAGCCTGTTAAATGCCTCCCACTTCAACCACGCCAAGGTCAAGCAAGAGTTAGTTAGTCGATGTAAGGAACATGTTGGTTGGGGTCAGCAACAGCGGTCCATATTGATGTTCCCTGACGAATCCCGCTTCACCGCGGCAAGTCATTCTGGACACCAGTTAGTATGGAGAGAGAGAGGAACACTTTACGCACCACAGAATGTTCATGTGCGTCGTAGGTATGACCTCGGCGTTATGGTGTGAGCAGGCACTATGCACAACGGCCGAACACCTCTGCATAACTTCGAACGAGGTACCGTTACAGCACAGCAGTATTGTAGTGAGATAAGTCTGGACCACGTTCGTCTTTTGGGGGGTGCGGTATGACAATGCCCACCCACACAGGACGATTGCAGTAGCGGACAGTCTGGAAAGTGAAAATATTGAACGTATGGAATGGCCTGCGTACTCCCCGGACTTGAATCCTATCGAACATGCCTGGGATGCTCTTGGATGACATTTTTCTCAATGAACACCTCCTCCCCGGACCGTGCAAGACGTTAAAATCGCCTTGAAAGAGGAGTGGGAATATATCCCCCAAGAAGTCCTCAAAGGTTTAGTACAGTAGACAGCATGAATAATGGGTGCATTATGTGCATTCGTGTCCGAGAAGGACATATTCCTTACTGAGAGACTCCTATCGACCTTCATTTTGTGAGTCTGAACTGTTCCCAACAAGAATGTCATGTATTGATTTCTTTGACTGTTATCCTGCTTTCCCATGAGAAGAAATCTGTACTAATTTTCATTATAAATATACCACCCCTCCTCTATTACGTACTGTATGTACTGTGATGCATGTCTTCCATCCTCGCCTGTGAATATTTCTTTCTACCAATGTCTCTGTTCCTTAGAAATTGTCAGGCAGTGTAATTTTTGTACTTTTATTTATTGAACATGGAACATGGAACAAAAGTGTGCCATTTTACAATATAGTCCCCCTGACGTTCAACACACGTCCTCCAACGCGTAGGAAGTGCACGGAAATCTCTGGGAAAAGAATCTTGTAGTCGTGTGTGCGCAGCCACTCGTGCACCGCCTAGTGCACCTGCTCATCAGAACGAGATTTCTCTCCTCCCATAGCATCTTTGATAGATCCATGCATGTGGTTATCACTCGGGGCGAGATCTGGTGAGCCAGGTGCCGAAGTGGTGGTCATGCTGTTCACATGACGATCGATGTATCTGTTGGCTCTATTGTATTTTATCCCTCCCTTGTGTCACCACACTTGTCATTTGCAAGCAAGCTTCGATTTGATGTGTTTTAAAGCTGTGCTAGTTTTAGCGGGATGTTGTTGCTGTAGATACATGTGCTCTGTCCAGTCCGTGGTGGCTTCCATTTGTAACAGCGTTGTATTTATTACACGCGCTACTAATGCACATCGTGTACACTGACGAGACAAAAATAACACGAGCAACGGGCAGGAAATTCGAAGGTCTCCGATTCGAGTACTGGTCATGTCAGACATTTCACTTCTGTGTTTAACAGCTTAATGGAAGGAATGAAGTTTGTAATTTAACGTGACCGTTAATCTCGTGATCATGAGCCACCACATGACCTCTTTTTTACCTGGATTCCGAACCACAGGACATGGCATTTAACTTCGAAAATCTCACATGCATTGACCGGGAATCAAACCCGGTCCGCCTTGGTGAGAGGCAAACAGCTAGACCGCTGAGCCACCACGCCCCACATCTTAATGGCTTCTACTTCATGTGCACAACGCGAGCTAATAGCATTTGGTTAAAACCTTCCTTGTTTGTTCACTGAAAACATTCTGATAGTGAACAAATTTACCTTACAGTCGAGACATGATGGCCTGGATAAGGTAAAATGAACGAGGCTAAACGTTACATTTACAGAATAAGCAGTTTCCAAAAGCTGATATTATATTCAGCCCATTTCTACCTTGCGAAATATAGACTTATGAAATCACATTTTGGGCGTGTGTGTATATACATATGGGTGCGTGAACGCGTGTGCCTTACTATGACTTACTACGACCCCTGTTGGACCCCGATCATGCCTTTCAAATTTCAATAAATACCACCAATCTCACATGGCTCCCGTGCGAAATAATCCACCATTTCTCAATATCTCCGAAAATTATTACAGCAATGAACTGGAGATTTTCCATGATAATAGAAGACTAGTAATTCTGGTAAGATACAGTATATTTAGTGGTTTGTGCATACAAGGGGACTCTGGTGGCGTCTACCTCTCGATCGATTTATAATTGGCAGAGGCTTTTTTGGAAGGTCACTCAATATGGTGGTGGCAACAAAATAATTGGCTAAAATTAACATTAAGCCTCTATTTAAATCGATTAAAAAGACGCGGAACTTGGAGTCAGTGCGAGGAAGTGAAAGGTAGTCGTCCGCGTGCTGCCTTACCGAAGCGATCAGGCAACCGCCAGCCTTCTTCTTCCACGCGCTGACTCCTTGTTGCGCGTCTTTTCAATCGATTTCATTATGGCCTTAGTGTTAATTTTAGCCCATGTTTTTACCACCACCGTATATAGGACCTTCCAAAAGTATCCTCTGCCAATTATGATTCAATCGAGAGGCAGACGCTACCAAAGTTTCCTTGTTAGCCTCATGAGAACAATTGCGAAGATATATGGGTTCGAGCTCATTGTTTTATTAACGAGCTCGTCAAGGCTGCATATCGGTATTTGACATGTTGTGGAGTCTTTGTTGACAGACATGCTACTAAGTTACACAAGGATAATATTTACGCAGTTAACGAACTGGGAGAGAGACACATCACTGGACTGCGCAAAGCAAGTTGGTCACATAGACGGATTGAGAGTCACCTAGGCAGTCCAGGTCCGTTTTTGTTTCGTTTAGAGGCTTGGATATCGTGATCATCAGCCCTGTGTACTAATGTGTGTGGAATGTTTATCAGATAACCTATGATATTGTAGTGACTTAAGTAGTATGTATAAGCTTACTTGTGACCACCTCGTGGTGCAGTGGCTAGGAATTTTGGCTGTCTCCCCAGAGGTTTGGGTTCGATTCCTGGTTCTTGCAAGAAATTTAATTCTGTTCTGAGGCTGGAACGGGGTATACTGAGCGTCATGAGATAAAAATTAGAAGAGCGGGGTTGATTCTCACCTCGGCCATCCTAGAATTCGTTTTGCGTGGTTTCCCAATTTTACTGCATCTAGCCTATGTTGCAGTCTTCCGAGCAAGGATTATGATCCATTTTATTCATCTTACGCGATTTAACATTAAATATCCTGAAATCATATTTCCAAAGTGCCTTAAATCCAAAACTTTGATTTTCAATATTTGGATAGCAAAATGTTTTTTTTTTTTGCTTATACACACACTACTACAGACGCCACAATAACTCAGGCTATCAAGCAAATTGTACACACACACAAGTACTCGGGGCTAAATGACCACGATATCCAAGCCCCTCAAATGAAACCAACAACTCTTTTTCTAGCCCAGGCAAATTAGATCAAAAAAGGCATGCTTCCCGAAAAATCTTCCAAAGCTGGAATGTGTTTTAATACCCTTTGGGGGTCCCAAATAAGAGTCCTGTGAGTTTGCGACGGATTCTGACTTATGCTTAATTTTTGGGAGTCAAAATATCGCGAAATTTTCGCACTTTTTTCAGTTTTTTGCTTATAACTTATAACGACGCATTCTACAGAAACGTTTCGTCGAAACGTTTTTTAAAGAACATTAAATTCTGCGTTGAATGATGTTTAGTCCGTCTAAATCAGCCTAGACGTTTAGCCAAAATCGATTTCTGAATTTGGGCCATTTTTACAAATTGCTTAAAAAGTTGATTCTTTGTTTAGTTTTTCGCTTAAAACTCCTAAAGAACGCATCCTATAGAAAATTGTATTCAATGCGTTTTAAGAGCATTAAATTCTGCGTCGAATGGTTTTTAGTTTGTCAACATCGGCCCAGCTGTTGTTTAGCCGCAATCAATTTTTTGAGTTGGGCCATTTATACCATCTCTCATGTCTCATGTAATTTTCTTTTCCAATTGTGCAGTTTTCGAAGTGGCAAAGGAGCAAATCCGGGTTGGCCCGGTTCCCCCACTTGGCCTTGACAACCTAAGAGCAGCCACTTCAAAATGATGTTTTGTGGTTTCAAAATATAAGAAGACATTATTATGAATAATGTTTCATTGAAAGTAACAAAAGATGTATACATAAGATACATTTACATGAGATGTTTACGTAAACGATAACGATATAAATTATGTACAGAAAGATGTATTAGTTGTGTACATGAAACATCATAATGTGAATGATGTACAAGGTACTCATGTTGACGATTTCTTTCGCCGTTTAGGAGATAACGGTGGCTCTTCGCCGATCACGTCATCTAGCTCCTCATCCTCGGTATCTTGAGAATGAGGATTCATTTCTTGTTCTTCTTCGATGATATCAATCTCCTCGTCACACTGGGTGGGATCCAGTATAACATCCTTGTCTTCAGAGAAGGAATTCAGGCATGTGTGCCCTTGGCAGGTCATCCAGATGGTGGTGCATTTTACCCCGGATTTCCTACAGGAACAAGTTGCTTTGCACCCTTTTTTTACATGTTCTTGTGGAGCCGGTGGATCAGTCGTTGTGATGGGAGTTAAGCCATTGGTGGTTATTTTCCATCCCCATCTCTCTTGATCTAGTACATTACTCCTCCATACCTGCACCTGTAAATAAGCTCTGAAGGAGTGTTGGCGAACAGCCGGTTCTGAAGGAGGCAAGGACGCCAGGTTGAAATTCTGTTTTGAAAGCGACCTCTGGAAGAGGTCAAACCTCACTTGATTGAGGGACTTACTGCTGCCACCCGTGTACAGGTTTTTTATGATGTGAACGCCTGCATTTGCAACTTGGTCAGGGGTTGAGATTGGGTCAAGAAAAATAGAGGCCTGATGAAAGAGGTTTTGGTCTGCCATGAATTTCTTTATACATTTTATTTTCCCTGGCGGAAAAATGAGGATGTGGTGTCGCACCCTGTGAAGGCATGGAGGAACAGGGTATGCTTCCTCATGTCTTCAGGTAGCTGGCAATTGCTCGGACCGTATACGACAGTTTCCTGGTTCTGTTTCCCGGGTTTGATGAGGAACAAGTTGGAGATGGGCTCTTCAAAGACAGCAACATGAAAAGTGAGCATGACCAATAGATCGGTGTCCTCTCCCCGCTAAGAAAACATTGCCTCCTTCCATAGACCTCTCCATGGCTGTGCTCAAAATCAGAGAATCTGCATCTTCAACGGCTTGTTTCACGTGAATGCCCTCGTCCATCAGTTTGCTTGTCAGCATCGATATGAGACGTTTCTTGTTGTGATCATTCAACAAGAAACGATCTATGGACAGTGTGGCCTTGGTATTTTCATGGAATATAACCGACGAAGATGACATAACCCGGGCTCTTCGCGCTCTTTCAGCTGACTTTATACTCTTCTTGGCCACATCCTCTGGGTACCCATCGAAAACTATGGTGATACTGTCAGACTTGTAGTTGGATTTCACGCAATTTACGTACTTCTGAATGATATTGGAAAACTGTTCTCCGCTGTTCCACACAATTCTGTGCAGGAGGAAACCACCATCCACTACGTAGTCTGCATTCACAGTGAGATCTACTTTGACTGGAGTGAATAGCTTGTACAGTTCTGATTTTCTCCTCTTCCGCATCATGCCCTCATCATCAAACAGTGAGAGTGGGTACGGGGACAATTCAATTTCAAAGTACGATTCAAGCTGAAGCTGGGATTTCATGTGAAATGGAATGCGGCGGAAAATCATGTCCGGACTGATGGGGACTGATTCTCCGTTGATCTTTGCTGTAGCCTTCACGGTTCGTAGAGACACCACTCGGTTTTTCTTCTAAGTTTAAGTTTTTCTCTTCAATGGTTTTCATACTGGCTGTGCCCTTTTCTATAGTAGTTTCACCTGCCGAACACTGATTGCACTGGTATAAATTGAAGAAGGGAGAGGTTGTCAAGGCCAAGTGGGGGAACCGGGCCAACCCGGATTTGCTCCTTTGCCACTTCGAAAACTCCAGGATTGGAAAAGAAAATTACATGAGACATGAGAGATGGTATAAATGGCCCAACTCAAAAAAATCGATTGCGGCTAAACAGCTGGGCCGATTTTGACAAACTAAAAACCATTCGACGCAGAATTTAATTCTATAAAAACCGCTTCGAATACAATTTTCTATAGGATGCGTTGTTTAGGAGTTTAAAGCGAAAATCTAAACAAAGAATCAACTTTTTAACCAATTTGGTAAAATTGGCCCAAATTTAGAAATCGATTGCGGCTAAACGACTGGGCTGATTTAGACGGAATACACACCATTCAACGAAGAATGTAATGTTCTTTAAGACCGTTACGAGGAAACGTTTCTGTAGCATGCGTCGTTTAGAAGTTATAAGCAAACAACAGAAAAAAGTGCGAAAATTTCACGGGTTTTTGACTCCCAAAAATTAAGCAGAAGTCAGAATCCGTCGCAAACTAACAGGACTCTTATTTGGGACCCTTAAAGGGTGTTAAAACACATTCCAGCTTTGGACGATTTTTAGGGAAGTATATGTCTAATTTGCCTGGGCTATACTGGATGACCTACTTCTACAAACATTTTAACAGGCGATATAAGTCATTTAAAATTGAAACAATGCTATCTGTATAGATGATTGGATACACTTTATTTTGATAATAATTCAAGGAATCTTCATTTAAATGCAGTATAGTTTCAGAATTACGAGTTTCCCATAAATCCTAGCTTTGTAAAACAAATTTGCCCTTGATGTCTAAAACGCAAAACGTGGATGGAAATAGCAACAATGAAAGAAACAACAGTGTGAGTGTCTTTACTGTGGCGATCTGTTTCCCCCGTCCACTAACAGCACAACACGCCTGCTGGAAGTTACAGGTTCTTCTATAATTGACAATCATGATCAACAGCTGCAATGCAGTGTGAGAGTGATGACGTTGACGAGACCGAAACTGTACCGCTGAGGAATTACAGTGATGGCTAGGCTGCACTTGAGGCCGCCATGAGCTAACAATAAGTGGACTATCAGCCTGAGGCGACAACAACCGACATCCTGCTCTACAGACGGTGGCGTCGAATCGCCGCGCGGAAACGTTTCAACTTTACCAAACAAAAGACAATCTACCATTTTTTTTTTTTCAAGAAGAGTAATTTGTTACCAGACTTAAGTTAGAGCTTTTATTTTGCCAATGTAAATGCGTACCGTACTAAAACACTTTGTTTTAATAAAGTTCATTTTTGGCCCGTCTTCTTTACAACATTGTTTTACAATACCGTATTACTTTTCCGCCACATAAGTTTCGATAGTCCGTGTTTCCAATTAGTTCCAGGTGGTCACGGTCCCGTTCACCTTAAACTATCGATAATCTTCTGTATCTGATTGCACGTAGACTAATATTTGACATTATTCATCACATTTTGATATATTTAACTTAATTAAAAATGATATTGCTTCATTTCATTTTTTAAATTTAGTAGTTTTGTTAGTATATCCATTGAAAGTGGAGTTCTTTCTCGTCCAGCTTCTGTCACACCTCACTGTAGTTGCAGTAGAGGACTTCATAATGACTTTTAATGATAACTCTTATTTCAAATCCTTTATTTGAAGAATTTTACAATGTGATTTATGGAGTTTGCCATTTCATGGGCTTTAAAATTAAGCTCTTCAATTACTCTAATATAGTAGTAAAGTTGTATTAATCAAGAGATGTACAGTATGTACTTTCCACACTTGCTTAAATATAACGGACATAGTGACACTGCTGTGTATGCGGGACTTGCCCTTTCTCTATCTGCCGTCCATAAATTGTGGGCACAAGTTTTGGAAAATAAATAATAATGATAATAACATAGTTGAAGATGTGAACTAAATCTCTCTGTACAGTCACGGTTAATTATACCTTGTCCGAGCATATGCCCATTCTTCCCGTATATCCTGTGACATACTCGGCCAACATATCACTCAACTCATGGGATGTTAAAAGTTATAGGAACACTATCATCATCACATGTTGTGCTCAGTAATGTAAGCGGGATGGGTAACAGGATACAAGTGGAGAATATGGGTGTATATATGCGCAACTAAACCCTCATTTTGTACCCGTTTATTAATTAGGTATTTCTCTTCTTTGTTCCAGAATTATCGGAAGTGACCAGGAAGGTAAGAAAGCATTTTCTGATTTGTTTAACATTTACAGCTTTTAAACTACAGGTGCTAAATTGTTTTACGGTTTTACCGTTGTTTTATGGGAGCATATTTCATACCGTATTTTAAGTTTAAAATGCATCATCCAAGCAAACAAGGCATCATGTTGTAGGCTGTATTGACTGGACTGCGCCTTTGTAGTCTGGGTTAGTATTGATACTTCGTATCTAGAGGTATAGGGTTCAATTTCCGCTCTGAGAGGAGGGAAGGAAAGAAATGTAACGTTTTTAAGCAATTTCTTTTTGTTGTACAAACTGTAAGTTGTAACTCTTCTGTCAGTCAACACGAATTTGCCTAATGACTTTGTTCATCTTGGAGGTAGGTTCACTTTAGCATTTACTGTTGCTTATTTAAATGTATATACGATGATATCCATACTAATATATAAAAATGAGATGGTGTCTGTCTGTGTGTCTGTGTATTACTCAATCACGCAAGAACCACTGGTCCAATTTAAATGAAAGTTTGCATCAAAGTAGCTGATTTACCTGGTTAACATATAGGCTACTTTTGATTTCAATATTTTGCACTATTTAAAGATGGCGACCATTTTAGTGACGTTACTACTGTGCCCGTTTGAGGAGATCATCTGGTTACCACCAACCGTGTATGACCTCCCAGATGACCTCTTCCTCCGAACACATACCGACGAAGAGGATAGGAGTGCAAACCAAAAGGGATCGCCGGCTGAGAGACTCCCGTGTCCCAAGGATCAGGTTCCCATCATGATTTGCAATTTCAAAGACTCCCTGGTAATACACTCCCCACAAAAAAACTACGAAAGAAAATAGGCCAGTCTTAAATAAATATCGTTGGAAATGTTTATTGATAAAATCCAACCCCTAACCTAGGATCCGAGGGCATTAAATCGGCTAATCCGCTATCTAATCAAATACAAACAAAGAAAGAAAACTAACCCCTAAACTATAAAATTAAACCCTCGTGATCAGTTCTAATTACATTCAAAAAATCTCGCAAAACTGGGGAAAATGGTACAAAACCCAAATTAAATTTACAATGGAAGAGGTAACGATGTTCTAGGAAGAATCATCGTGCCATGAATAAATAGTCAAACATGACTGGAACAATCTAAATGATGCTAAAAAACCATCCCGCATTTACTTTTAATATTTATCTGTCTAAGCTAAACCTTGAATTACAGAAACATCGGATCCAAACGTCCGTGCATAAATTAAACAAAACTAGTATAACAGTCATTTCATGACAATCATATACATGACAAAGAATTGTGCATAATACTGCAAAAATAAACAACAGTAGGGGTCACATAGGGAAAATACACTGAAATAAATTAAGAAAACACAGTAATTCTTGTTATTACCCTACCTACTTCGAAATGGAGACTGTTTGTTCCATCCGTCATCTAAAGTGTATGTGAATTCAGACAAGGCATGCTTTTAAAGCATGTCAAAACAAACATGTGGTACACGACCCACTAGTTGACTACCTTCGGTCAGCAAACTGATTCCTGTCAAGTCTAACCATGTATTTCTCTAAAGTTCCCTTCCAGGGATATCCTGTCTCAAGCACGTTGCATTGGTCCACGTTGAAACAATCGTGATCAAAGTTAAACAGTTGATTAAGATTTAATTAAAGTTTTAACCCACGTCGGATTAATAATAATTATATTTCATGATTTAGGTTTCTGATTATTACTATCTTTGGTTAAGAATCTCTTAATTATTGAATGACCAATATGCAAGGCTAATGGACTGCAAACTTAACACAGCAGAATGCACGTGGCATCTGTTTGTCAACAACAACACAAGTTAAAAATTATAGTCGTAAATCCTCTACAGTTCCCCTTAAAACAACAATTATCATCATCATCATCATCCTTACGAGATGCATGATCCGAATAATCAAAGCAGCCTTGAGCACTAAGCGGCTCCAATATCATAGAAATATGATCTAGTCCACAATAACACATTTCCAGATGGGCAAGCAATGTTCCATCTAAATACCATTCTCAAAATATCTAAGTGTCCTCCACTGGATCACGAAAAGCATTCACCACAGCAGTCATCCCTATGAATCTGCTGGCATAATAAACGAACGGGAAACCACCCCTTAAATCAACACGGAAAACAATCAATCACCTTAAGTGAGAAAATAAGCCATCAAAAATAAGCAAAAGTGTGGCTCCATTCTATAAGAGTTACTCTGTTAGTATAAAAGATAAGGTAAAGATCCTTCATCTATTCGCTTACAACACTTGTGAATTCAATTAAACATTGAGAATGTAACTTCTTAATCACCCTATACCCAAACAATTACAATGATACAATTATTGTACATTCCAACTGAGCTACAAGAACGGCTCGATAAAAGTAATCTGGCTAGCAGAAACAAAGTATGCTATCGTGCGTCAACTGTCTCACTTGAGAATCCAGTCTGCTGCTCTGCAGGTTACAGAAAATAACCTTGAGTGTCGTGAGCTATCATCCTCACGAAACTCGAGAGTTATTCATCACACTTCACTGCGTATCAAAGTCTATCAAGGCATGTATGCAAACTAGTGCAATGCAATTGAAAAATGTCTATGGTTTGCATCTCTTACGCCTTATAATACAATGTCATTATTATCTGGACAACAAGGCCTCGTAACTCGCCTTGAAAAATGAAGTTTAAACATAGGCTGGATCTCAGCTTGGCAAAGCATAGCAAAAGAAAGATGTGTCATCAAAAAGATACGCCACTGTGTCACAAAAGAAAAGAATTCTCAAAAAATAACGTGCGCAATGCACTCAAAGTAACTAAATGTTCTTAATAATACCATTCTCCTGGCTTATAATTGTCAATGATACGGTTAAATGTTGAATGGTCGGTTTACGAGTGCTTTGGCTACAGACACTCCCATTCATTGACATGATTCTCCTTGAATCCAGGTTCTAAGACCTTCAAAATGTATTTACATGAAAATGGTAGATGCGTAACCCTTACAGCAACGAAATGATACGACCAACTATCAGTGGCGGATTCATATATTTAAATAATGGGGCTTCAAAATTACCAAAAAGGAATAAAAATACTTTGAGCTGGTTAAATCAAATAAATCATTGCTCCTTCTACGCTGACGTACATTCTAGGGACTATACAACAATTATGACATATAAATGCACCCCTCTGAGGTGGCTAAATCTGGGCATAAGCTTTCTACCAAAAATGTGGAAGCCTATGACAAGTGAAAAGTATGCCTTCAGTGGCATCTACAAGAAAATACAAATGCTACCTAAATGACTGTTATATCTAAACGGTTGGCTACAACTAATCCACCCCGAGACCATAACCAAATACAAGTAGAAATTAACGAAAACTCAGGGCACCATGTTTCACACAGGGAATCATTCCAGGCTTCAATTTAATGGGTAAATCCTCATGTTCCCAGTCAGTAGTAGTATTTTCCTTGGCCATGGTTTGCGTAATTCTCGTATCGGCTTCCAAATTGCTGGTGTTCAATGATGATGATCAATGGCTCCTCCTCCATTAGGATATTTACGTCTTCATCTTTTTCCTCGTGGTACAGGTGTGAATTAGCATATCGTCCCAGTCACACATTTTTGACATTCTTCTTGCAATGATGAATAAGTTACAAAAACACTGCTTTCATCACTGATGATAATTTATATAGCAACACTGGCTTTAAACTGTGCAGGCTTTAAAGAATATATGGCCATGTGCCTGCTTCACTGAAGCTATCATTCACAGATTCGTTGGCACATGTGATAACACAATCACTGGAATATTTGGGTGAGATTCGCCTTTGCACGGCGTATTTCTCTGACATTAATACAGCTTTTACAGCACTCAATAATGTTGACTAGTGCTATAATTTTTCTCTTTGATGAAATTTTACGACCCACATTGCACCATGTGGTGTCGCGTTGCACATGTACCGGTTGTACAAGAACCAAAATCACTAAATCACTTCTATTATAAATATCACTTTGTCGTGATTACCATTTCGTCGAACACGATTTCACAAGCACTGCGGTGCTGATAAGCTTTAGGATGCTTTGTCAATCCTTAAATGAGACTTACTTAGTCTTCCCACAACCAAAATGTTCCTCGGTCACTCGACCGGACTTATTCGAATACACTTCCGTGCGGCTCAAGCGCACATGGGATTGTCCTTCCTCCCTGCATGGCGTGTTCCGGCTTCGAATACCACCGAAGTCATTTAGCTTCTACTTCCTTCTTCCTCGCGTCTCTGCGATGCAAATACCTTTAATTACCCAAAATATTGCCATGCTAACGTTGCTAAAAATGCAGAATTACTGATAATGATATTTCTCAAAGATGCACATCGTAGATAAACATCTGCGATCATGATTAATCCTTCACAAGCTTCCAAATGAAGTCAAAAATTCTCCTGAAGATGATACAGGCTTCCGGAGTGCGTTCAGTGATTTCATGGTTGAAGTATTCTCTGTTACAACTAAAAATCATCACCGCATGAGATCAAGCGGTCTCACTACACACTTTGGTTTCAAAATTTCATGTTTCCATTTCAAATAAAAAGAAAACGCTAGGAAATAGGAAACTTTTGATGGCATATAAGAGGTTTAAAATTTAATTTTCTATCCGAGGGGTCCTTATCACTTTTCGTGCATCTCCAAAGGCTAGCGAGTAAAACCTAAATTTGTGCTATAAAACACGGTCAACGCCGAGCGATGTTAGTCTTCTATATACGGTATATGAAACTCAATGTTGGTTTGTCTGCCTGTTATTTATACAAATCTACACCATTTCACCAATCTGAACCAAATTTTGTATACTAACCCTTTGGAACCCTGCGGGTAACACTGTCCACTTTAAATTTCAGACAGACTAATCCATTCCTTGCATTTAGGCTCTTTGTCAAAAATCTACACCGTTTCACCGATATGAACCACAATTTGCATACTTACCCTTTGGAACCCTGCGAGTAACACTGTACAAATGAAATATCGGACAGACCACTCCATTTCCTGCAATTAGGACCTTTGGCACAAATCTACACCGTTTCACCGATCTGAACAATTTGTATACTTACCCTTTGGAACCCTGCGAGTAACACTGTCTATAAGACATTTTGGACAGACCTCTCCATTCCCTGCCCTTAGACCCTTTGACACAAATCTACACCGTTTCACCGATCTGAACCAAGATTTAAATACTTCCCCTTTGGAACCCGACGAGTAACACTGTTTACATGGAATTTTGGACAGATCACTTCATTTCCTGCATTTAGGCCCTTTGGCACAAATCTACACCGTTTCAACGATCTGAACGAAGTATTGTATACTTACCTTTTGGAACCCTGCGGGTAACACTGACCACTTGAATTTTCGGACAGTCAACTTCATTCCCTGCATTTAGGCCCTTTAGCACAAATCTATACTGTTTCACCTAATTGCACCACATTTTACATACTTACCCTTTGAAACCCTGCTGGTAACACTGCCCACTTGATAGTTTGGACAACCCTCTCCATTGCCTACAATTAGAATGAGAGACAAAATGAACTTGAAAACCACGTTTTTAGGCCCTAGAACATGTCCGTAGTAGTGTACCTGTAAGAATATTTTAATAAGTCTATTGTAGCCTGACAATTCGGGCTGCATCACATCACCCCTACCAGTGTTCTGGTGCAGAATTGCGAAAATAGTTACATCTTGCGCTGCTTATAAATTGCAGTCACGGAGAGTAATTAGTGCAAAAAGATTTCTTAGGCCCCTTAAAACAGTTATCATTATGAAAATATTATGCCTCAGTATAGGTGTGATGGTGTTGGTGCAGTACATTGAGGTTAACAGGTGCAATAAGGTTGGTGCTTTCAAATTTAACTCGATTTATTCCGATCCTTATCCTTGAGCGCTATGTGGCGATAAATGGCACTATTGCTCCCTCAGGAGCTTGGGACAGCCGAAGTTTTCCAAAGTGCTCTGATTATTTTCCTACGGTGCTATGCGCAAAAGACGACACTATTGGTCTCTATTTTTCTAACAGCCAATGAGATAATAGGCCCTAGGCAGTGTCTTTTACTCCACTTACTCATCTTTCTAATCATATATTTCAATTCGTTTGTAAATTACATGTGTCAGTAGTGTAGTTTGTAAATAGCCGTTTCCCTATTCGTTATTATCATTATCATTACGGAAAAATGACCTGAATGTTACGTCCATTATACTGTGCTACTTAACACCGCCACTACCACCACCACCACCACCACCACCACCACCACCACCACAAAAAGTTTTCTTTCTGTTAGTTCTGTAGTAGTACTCATTATCATCCATAAAACAAATAAATCCACCGGGCGAAGCCGGGCACTACTGCTAGTAATTAATAAATAAACACTCCTGAATGAAATTGCATGTGTTAATTGTGATCACTTTTAATAATGGGTTAATTTAGGAATACGCGTTTCGACCATCAAGCAGTCATTATCAGATCCTGATCACCATGATGAGGTTTACATTTATGTATAAATATTATGTGTGTGATCTCATTATAATCAGATATGCTACATGTGTGAATAAGACCTCACACATAATATTTTTGTGTAAATTTAAACATCAACCCCAGTAATTGGGATCTGATGATGACCGCTTGTCGGTCGAAACAATTCTAAATTACCCCATTATTAAAAGTGATCATTACTAATACATGTAATTTTATCAGAAGTGTTTACATACTTATTGTTTTATATTATAGTCTATAAATTGTACCCCCCGCCCAGTCCTTGGGGGAATTCGTGTTGACTGACTGAAGAGTTGCAACTACACCAGAACCTCGTTTTTCCGTATTAGATGGGACCAAAACTGATCCAGATTATCAAAAATTCGGATAATCCGAAAAAATACATGTTATATAATATATTAACATTAGTTGTAATACCTTTTTTCAATTGTACAAAACATATAACAACACTTTTCTTACATTTACGGCTGTTTTAAGCCCTAATGTGTGATTTTCTTCTGTTTTATATTTGTATAGCGTTTGCCCGGAGCACGATCACGAAACGTTTTACTAACATCAGTTCTCAATCCCAGGCGAATGCCGGGACGGCACATTCCATAGACCGTGGCCGAATTACTTCCAGTTCCTGTCCATAACTATCCTTGGCAAAAATGGCATTCCAGAAGAGTAAAAGAAATACTGTACAGTATTTTTTTGGATCCGGATAAACCGCAGATACGGAATAATGTGGGCCGGATAAACGAGGTTCTTGTGTAACAGGAAGGAAGAAAGCTTGTAGTTTAATGTGGCTGTTAATTTCGCCATCATAAACCATGGGGCCTGCTTCTTTACTGTGGAATCAGAACAACCGAAAGTGACTTTTCACCTCGGCAATCTCACATGCATTGATTCAGGAATCGATTCCAGTCAGCCTCGTTAGTATTATTAAAACATACAGTATTTATAACATTAGAATATAAGGCTCATAAGAAGAACTTACAAGATTTTTTGTTGTTGATTGATTGATTTTAGGGGATTTGCGACATCGTTGTCATGCAGCCCCGTGTACTTGTGTGTGTAATTTATATGATAACTTGTGTTGTTGTGATTGCTGTATTAGTGTGTGTATTTGTGATTTACATCAGGATTTGGAAGGAGGTGGCCTTAATTTAGGAACCAACCCGGCATTTGCTTGGAGTAGAAGTGGGAAACCACGGAAAAACCAATTCCAAGATGGCTAAGATGGGAATCGAACCCTCCTCTTCTCAGTTTTGCCCTATGAGGCTGAGTGTACACCGTTCCAGCCCTCAGACCAGAATTCAATTTCTTGGCAGAGCCTGGAATCGAACCCAGACTTCCATGGTGACAGCCAAGAGTGCTAGCCACTACGAAACGAAGCGGACACAATATAATTTGAACCACGTTGTGTGCATTAGATCATTCACTAAAAGTGTAGCCACCGTCTCGTTCCGTAGTGGCTAGCACTCCTGGCTGTCGCTGGGCAGCCAGGGGGTTTGATTCACGGATCTGCCAAAAAATTAATTCTGGTCTGAGGGCTAGAACGGGGTATACTCAGCCTCGTGAGTTAAAACTGAGAATGAATCGGGTTCAATTCATACCTCTGCCTCCTGGAAGTGGTTTCCGTAGTTTCCCACTCCTACACCAAGCAAATGTCGGGATGGTACTTAACTTATGGCCACGGCCGCTCCCTACCCATATCCTACCTCATTTACAAATACACACACTAGTACAGACATAACAGTGACACAGTTTATCAGACACATTTTACACATACCCAAGTACACGAGGCTACATGACCATGATGTCGCAAAGCCCCTAAATAATCAACAACAACAACAACTAAAACATAAATAGCCTATGTTATATCTAAGAAATGGACGTGCTGAAGTAGAAATTGGTAGTTCCTCGCCATGTCTCTAGCGATGAACCAATCTCTGTACACGTCTTCTCTGGAGAATTCGCCCACTCCCTCGGCCCATATTTGCGCTTCTCGTGTTCCACAACTCATAAATTTAGTCCCTCTTGCTAACAGCCCTCATAAATTGACTTAATTGACTCGATTATTAGACGAGGGGATAGTGGAGATCATTTAAAAGGGCTTTGATTCTAGTTCACTGTGAGATATTTTTAGACACAAGTTAATGTTAAAAATGCTTTTCTTCATACTCAACAAAGCAGTATTATTCCATGCACCTCCCGTAGTGGCTAGTATTTCTGGCTGCCATCGCTACTGATTCCCGGCTCTCCTAAGAAATTGAATTCTAATCTGAGGGCTGGAACGGGGTTCACTCAGCCTCGTGAGGCAGAACTGAGGGGAGGTTGGTTCGATTCCCTCCTCAGTCACCCTAGAGTTGGTGCTTTCAAAATGCAGATCTTCATCTGCAGAATAAAAGACTAGATATACCAATGGATTTCTACGCATTGAATGCAATACTAGACAGGAGATGCTCGGACCCATTCTTAGAAATGAGGCACGTTGTGACCAGGCTTGCGGTCCATCGATTTCATTATAAAACCTGCTCCAGAATGAGAATTGCGTATGTGAATTATGTTGGAATATATGTGAAATGTATCAGGTCTTCCACATGTCCAAACCGAATCATGTGAATAGTTTTATATAGCAAAAACAGTAATTAATTAAGTTTTTGGTATATATATGACCACAGGCTGCGATAAGGATCATTATAAAATGTAGATCTTTAAATGGTTGTAATGTATCCGATGCACGGCACACACAAACAAGTAGCTCCGTGAGGGACTATACAGCCTATTTTCATATATCCTACTCATGTTAATTGCCTCTATCAACATACAAAATTTCAGTTTGATTGCTGTAATAGATACGTAGATATTGAGAACCGTCTACATATTTCAGATGGTCGCCATGTTGGATTTTTAATGTACTATTACATGAAGATTATTGCACGCGTGTGATATTCACACTTCAATCGCATGATTAGAACATAAGAAGTAAAAACGAGATTTTAAAATTTCGTACAGCTGCCATCTTGTGGTTATGAAAACAATTGAAATAAATTAGATACCAGTGACTTAACATGTGTATAAGCATTTACCGTACAAAGTTTCACTGCACTCGGAGAAACGTATATCTAAATATTTATACTTCACGTCGCCGCCATGTTGAATTTGTGCTCACCAGGTTATTGAAAGTCCTATAGGTGAACTTATGTTCATAGCCTCTACGACCATAAAAAATTTCAGTTTGATTGCTGTATAAGATTCGTAGATACTGAGAACCTTCTAAATATTTCGGATGGTTGCCTTTTTGGATTGTTATACAGTATGTATAGGCCATACAGTCATGTACCATTAAAGGAAAATCATTGCGTAGCTTCATTATTAAAACTTTCACTTCGATCGCATGCTTATGACACAAGAAGTAGAAACTTAATTTCAAAATTTCCTACAGCCACTATCTTGAGGTTATGTAAACAATTGAACTAAATTAGATGCCAATGCATTAGAATGTGTAAAATATTTACTGTAGCATATTTCACTGCGCTCAGATGGTTAAATCGAAGAGAAAAGTCTATTAAAATGTTTCAACTTCGCTTGGCGACCATGTTCGTTTTGTACTTAACGGGTTTCTGAAAGTTAAACAGATGAACTTATAGTAGTGCCGTATATCACCAAACGAAAGTTCAGGGAGATATCAGTAATAGTTTCGGAGATATAGAATACCGGTGAAATATTTCGCACAGTAGTCATCTTGAGGTAATGTAAACAATTGAACTAGATTAGAAGCCAGTACATTGCAATATGTGTAAACATTTGCTATACCAAGTTTCGTTGCGTTTGGATGGTCAAATCGCGAGAAAATTATATTTTAAAATTTCAAATTCGCTTGGCCGCCATGGTGGTTTTGTAGTTACCAGGTGTTTGAAAGTCTCATAGATGAACTTCTATTAGTGCCCTTTATCACCGTACAAAATTTCAGGGTGATATCAGTACTAGTTTCGGAGATATTGAATGCCGGTGAAATATTTCGCACAACCGCCATGTTAGATTGATGAGACGTAATAAAATTTGAAGGGCAAGGTCTGGGTCGGCCGAAACGGTGCTATGATCATACCGAGTTTCATTGAAATCGCTCCAGCCATTTAGAAGTCATTAGAGGGACACACACACACATCACACACACACGCACACACATACACACACATGGACAAGAGGTGATCTCATAAGCCTATTTTTCCATAAAATGAAAATAGGCTGAGAATGTAAGATGATATGATGCAACCATTGAACAGTATTTAATACTGGAATGCCGACTCAATGGGAGCAAAGTGCGGTTTTATGTGTGACTAGTTACGCCCGTTTGTGTACGGCATAGAGGCTTCTTTGACGTATACGTACGCAAGGATGATGTACGTACGTACGACGAGATACAAGTAAAAGAGGTACTTTTGAACATTAAGGTGAACGGTTAACTAAACGGACTACATCATTATAGTCTAAGTTATAACCTATCATGGGGCCTTAATGTATTTGTTATATAGGCCTATTATGTCCAAGCCTGTTGTAAGACGAATCCATAAACGCAGAATACTTAATTGAAAATCTTAATTCGAAAAGAAAGTTGACGTAAACCTTCCGTATCATAGGAAAATACCACATTTATAACTTAGGACAGAGAGAGTGCTTGCCTGTGAAAATGAAGCTTTTGTGAGTTATTCTCCCATCTACTCGAGCATCCGTATGCTACTCAAGAAATAAGAATCTTGATTTTATAACATAATCGACGTAGATCAAATATATGGAACAAATTAAAAGAACCACGACACATCAGATGACTGCGTAATAAGTCGCGAGTGCCGTACAGCACCAGACATGACTAGGCGATGATAAGGAAGCAGTTTTCAGCAAGATTTACTATGGGAGGAGTTGTTCTAGTAGTATCTTCAATTCAATGGATGCAAATCAATGACTGTATTATGAAATGTGTTGGTAATATGTTTGTGTGGGTTCGTGGAAACCACGTACCGTCTATATATAATAGACACTGCTTGCCATTAGCTAACTCCTTGAGCGAACATATAATTGTATAAGGCTTTGCGTGATGCTCTGTAGCAGCAGCTGGGTAGCAGACATTGTAAATAGGATGGTTGTCTTTTCCTAAGCGTGAATTAATGTATGAATGTTCGCTACTGCAATCATAAAACAAATTTCACAACGCAGTGGACTAGTTATCAATGAATACACTTCGGACTTTATATCGGTACAATTATACGTAATATAGACGTGTATTTTAAAGGCCTATATTTAGTTAACGCCGAGTACATTCAAATAGAGAAACGAATAAATAATTAGCCTTCACGCTGAAGTCATGCTACCTTTATTGATGGTATTCAATTCGATAAATATGTCAAAGACGGCAAACGCACTACAGCTAATACAAAGTATTAAAATAATGTGATGTATATATCAACACTCATCGCGCAATAAACCGGTATTATTAATTATTATCCTTCTGATGAAAGAAGACTAACAGCAGCAGCAATGAGATTCATGAGACGAACTTCTGGTTACTCCTTACCCAATCATCGGAGGAATGAAGACATCCTGCAAGAACTAAATATCACCTCAGTTGTACAGCATATACAACAGTATAGGGAAAAATGGAAAGAATATGTGGACAGGATGAACCTAGCTGAGTCCCTAAACAGATTCTTCCGTATGCTCCAAGTGGTCGAAGAAACCTGGGAAAACCAAAGATACGCTGGCAAGAAACCGTAACATGCCACTAGGCCTAATACGTAAAAGTTAGTAATGATGATGATCCTTCAAGACGAAAGAAATATGAGTGATGGTCGTTCACAGTATAGTTGATATAGAAACACTGTATCGTGGCTCTTCACGATTAATCGCCTTCGTGATAATACACAGGCAATGTTAAAGTAAAAACATTTTTAGCATTGAGCTCTCAAACAAGAGTAGTGTGGTAAGGGGAAAGCTGCGCCACTAAGGAAGTTGTGAGCCCCTGCGACCATGGAATGGAAGGAGTCATGCTAGGAGGACGTGCTTGGATTCGTTTTTTTCGTCTCGTAGTGCTCTTTACGGGAATGTAGGCGTCGAAAATGTGAACATAGGGTTTTGGGTCTAAAAATGCGTTTTTCACATTTTTGCTGATTTTTGGAAAACTGAAAACGTGATGATGACGTATGTGATAGTATTTTTTCGTCTCGTTGTCCTCTTTACGGGGATGTAGGTATGGAAAAGGTAAAAAGCTGGAAACACGGTTTTTTGATGGAAAATGGGTTTTTGTGATTTTCCCTAATATTGCGAAAACGGAAAACGTGATGACGACGTATGTGATAGTATTTTTTCGTCTCATTGTCCTCTTTACGGGGATGTAGGTATGGAAAAGGTAAAAAGCTGGAAACACGGTTTTTTGATGGAAAATGGGTTTTTGGGATTTTCCCTAATATTGCGAAAACCGAAAATGTGATCATGACGTGTGTCATAGTATCTTTTGATGTCACGGTCCTCTTTACGGGGATGTAGATATGGAAAAGGTAAAAAGCTGGAACACGTTTTTTTTATGGAAAATGGGTTTTTGTGATTTTCCCTCATATTGCGAAAACTGAAAACGTGATAATGTCGTGCGTGATAGTATTTTTTCGTCTCATTGTCCTCTTTACGGGGATGTAGGTATGTAAAAGGTAAAAAGCTGGAAACATGTTTCTTTTCTGGAAAATGGGTTTTTGTGATTTTTCCTAATATTGGAAAAACTATAAACGTGATGATGACGTGCGTGATAGTATTTTTTTCGTCTCGTCGTCCACTTTACGGGGATAGAGGGATGGAAAAGGTAAAAGGCTGGAAACATGGTTTTCTTATGGAAAAGGTGTTTTTGTTAATTTTCGAGTTATTTGGAAAACGAATCAGACGATTTTTATGACGGGCATGTTGATGTATTTGTGTCGTTGTCCTCTTTACGGGAATGTAGGTATGGAAAAGCCGAAATCATGGTTTCCGTCATTTTTCGAGATAGTAGAGGAAAACGGGGAAAAAGTAAGAAACCAGACTTGAAGTCACGTTATGCTAAGTGCTATGATGTTGGTAAAACACATATGCATTATTATTATTATTATTATTATTATTATTATTATTATTATTATTATTATTATTATTATTATTATTATTATTCGACATGGCTTGACTGGGCTCACACGCAGAGGGAGGACCTGCTTGATGAAATGAGAATTGAAAGCTTTGAGACAGGCCCACGGCGAGCAAGACAAGACAAGTGGTCTTATCATCGTACGTGCTTTGCAGCCAGAGAGATAACAGCCTGTTTTTCGCATGCAGGTGGCTGTTATCTGACACAGACGTGTAACTCGATCTTGCAATGAAGGATATACAGCTCTGTCGAAAAGCTGATCATTGCATTCCCACGCACACACGCACACTCATGCAGAGTTTGCAAAGCTTGTGAGAATCAGTCTGATTTGTGCGTTCCACGACACCCTACGCGTAGGAACACAAAAAAGTAATGTGTTAACTTTGCATCTTGTTGAGGAGACATATATGTTCTGAGGGTAAGAGAGAGTCATCATTCATGTGATCACCTTTGAAGACGACGGATGCCAGTGCCTTAAGCTCTTATTAAAAATTACGTGAACCGCGGCCATACTTGTATTAAGGTAGGTTCATTATTGTTAATTATGATATGATTGGTTTTATTGTTATATTGTGTATGCGTGAAAAGTAATTTAGTGACTGACTGTATTTTTTGGGGATTTCGTTTGTTGCAGACTTTAAAAAAACACCTCATTAAGTCTGGAAAGCAGACAGAGAGGGAGAGAGACAGTGACAGGGACAGTGGCGGTAAAGAGCAAATTTGCTGAAAGCATTATGATTCATTATATGGTGAGTACATGTTGTTCCATTATTTTTTTGTTGTTGTTAAACGTATGCCATTTATTTCATGGAAATTTATAAATTTATGGCGTGGATTTATTATTGTTTCAGAATGAAGACGTGTATGGAGTGAAAAGGCTTTAACTACCGTCACGCTTGCGAAATAAAAAAGGTGAGCTATGAATATAGATTAATTCTTTTCTTTGTAAAGGACCTTGCTACTTTTCGAGTGAGTGTCTTATCTGTGAGTGCACACTTGAAACCTTTTTTTGTTTTAGCAACTCTTATGAACGAATGAATGAATGAATCAGTGAATGAATGAATGCACATGTTTAATGTATATAACCATGACTTATAACGAATTGTATTGGTTTGTTTTTCAGATAAATCGTGGAAACAAATCAACAGAAACCTTGTTGGTGATCATCTCCTGCTGAGGCCAATTACGTAGGATCTTCATTAAATTGCTACGACCATTGTGTACCTGTGGGCGTGATTGTGTGCCAGTCTGTGAAACCGATAAGTGTGGCCGTGTGGAATTGCTGGTTTTGGATTAACCTATTCTAAGGTAAGGTTTGCACGTGTGTTAGTCCATTTTATAATCATGTCTATATCAGAGAGTGAAGTGGCAGCCTTTGACCAAATGTTTCAAAACGCAAGTATGCTCGGGCCGAATTTACAATGCGAATCACTGTCTGTCGCCTAAAGATTTTGTGGAATTATGTTTTCCCATTTTTTGAGTGAATGTAAACAAGGCTTAAGATTGCATCAGGCTTTAAAAATAAATTTTCAACTACTATGTGAATTTATGTTGATAAAAAATAATGTTGAAGAGAAACACACCTTCAACCTTTGTACAAAAATGGAGAAAGTACTGATAGCCGATAATTTGGAAACGTGGTATCAGGAGAAAAATATTCAAGCGATTATCACAAAATTTGATAATTTGTAACAGGGTCCCAGTGGCTTGGCCCTCAATAGCATTGCCTATTTGCAAATTAATATTTGCAAATACAATCCATTAAATGCAGGAAGTAGCTATATTCCCACACCGAGCTTTATCGCTTCGAGAAAGGCAGTGATCAACCAACATACGCAATAAAGACGATTACTGCTTTTTGTGGAGTATAGTTAGCCGTCTGCATCCCTGTGAAGACAGTCATGTTTATAGACCAGGGCAGTACAAAGATGTGTTTAACCACTTAAAGCAAACTCTTATCTGGACCGTGTTTCATTTCCCATGCCTCTAGATACAATTAATTTATTTGAGAAAGATAATCCAAATTTCTCATTCATGGTGTATGGCATCGAGGGATCCAATATTGTGGGCCCCTTGTATGCCACCAAACAGGTAAAGCAACATCACATTCACTTGCTTTTCCTGTCTGATGGGGATAAAAATCGTTATTGTTGGATAAGGAATTTAAGTAAATTGGTAAGCAGCCAAATGTCCAATCATCATCCTAAAAAGCATATTTGTGAGCGCTGCCTTCATTATTTTGGAACTGCGGATCTCTTGGAACGACATAGGGGAGACTGCGAAGGGCAGCCGGCAGTAAAGCTAGTGCTGCCCGAAGGGAATGACGCAGTCTTAAAATTTAAGGCCACTAATAAACAAGACATTGTACCATTTACTGTTTACGCCGATTTTTAGGCCCTCACCGTTCCCATTCAGGGGTGTGAACCAAGCCCCCATACAAGCTCAACCTATCCAGTGCAGAAACATGAGCCTTTTGCTGTAGCCTATTATGTTGTCTGTCACTATGGTAATTCCCAATGTGAGTATTGTGCGAGGTGGTTTGTTGATCAAATGGCGGCTTTAGCAGGCAAAGTAGAAACTATTTTGAACAACCCTGTACCAATTCATATGAATGACGTACAGCAAAGAGAATATGACCAAGCCACCACCTGCCACTTATGTGAAAAGCCAATCTTAGGCGGAGAAAAAAAGTAAAAGACCAATGCCACAGGACAGGGCATTTTAGAGGTGGTGCCCATAGCGAATGCAATTTGAAATACTCTACACCTCGCTTCCTCCCTGTCTTCTTACACAATTTCTCCCAGTATGACCTTCACTTCATTGTAAAACAATTTGCTCATGTAGCTAAGAGCAAATTCAGCATTTTGGCTAAGAACCATGAGAGCTTTACCTCACTTTCATGGTGAAAAGTAAGCATGAGCATTCGCTTTCTCGACTCATTCAAGTTTATGTCTAGTTCCCTGGATAGTCTTGTGAAAGGCTTAAGCGAAGATGAGTTGAAACATACCCATTGCCACTTTACGGATACAAATCAATTTAAATTGTGTGTTCGTAAATTCCATTTTCCTTATGATTATGTGGGAAGTTACGAAGTGCTTAAAGAAACGACTTTGCCGCCAAGAGAAAAATTATTTTCTGAGTTAACACAAAGCACCATCAGTGAAGAAGACTATGCCCACGCACACCATGTGTGGCGAGTGTTTGGCATAGAAACCATGGGCCAGTATGCTATGCACTACTTAAAATTAGACGTGTTGTTGTTGACAGACGTGTTTGAAACGTTTCGTCAGCTATGTCACACGATCTATGGCCTTGACCCCGCCCACTACTATACCAGTCCAGGTTTAAGTTGGGACGCTGTCCTCAAATTTACCCGCATTGAGCTTGATTTACTGGCGGATCCCGATATGGTACTGATGATGGAAAAAGGGATTCGTGGGGGGTTCGTATCGCTCAATCAGCGACATGCCAAGGCAAATAATCATTACATGCCTGATTATTGTCCCGAAGAACCTGAATCCTACCTAATGAATTTCGACGTAAACAATTTATACGGTCACGCTATGAGTCGACCACTGCCGTACAGAAACTTTGTCTGGCTGTCTGAGGACGAAATTAAAGATTTTAATGTGCATAGCGCCAGCAAGCAACAGGACGTAGGGTATGTTCTTGACGTTGACTTAGCTTATCCCCCCGATCTCAGACAGTGACATGGTGATTTCCCCTTTTGCATAGATAAAATGGTGCCGCCCGAGAGTAAGGGCAATCATAAGAAATTGATGGGTACCTTATATGACAAAAATCACTATGTGTTGCATATTGACATGCTGGTAGAATGTTTAGCCCTGGGCTTAACCCTGAAAAGGATCCATAGAGGTATTTCTTTTTGTCAGAAACCGTGGTTGAAATCGTACATGGATTTAAATACCAGTCACAGACAAAGTGCCACTCAACCATTTCAAATCATTTTTTTAAACTGATGAATAATTGTATCTATGGCAAGAGTTTGGAAAATGTACGGCAGTATAGGGACAATAATTTGGTCAACACATGGCATGGCAGATGGGGAGCTCAAAAATATATTGCAAAACCAAATTTCAAATCTTTGAACATTATTGATCATGATCTACTGACTATTGAACTTGCCAAAACTAAAGTGGTCATGAATAAACCTATCTATTTAGGCCAAGTCATTTTAGACTTTTCAAAATTGCACATGTATAAATTCCATTATGGTTTTGCAATACAGTGATTTAGTAGCACTTCCTTTTTATATACAGACACGGATAGTTTCATTTACCATATTCGTTACTGTGATCCGTATGTCGTTATCAAACAAAACCCAAAATGGTTTGGCACGTCCTCGTTTAATGAGAAGAACGTGTTCGATATCCACCGTCTGAACAAAAAATAAATTGGTTTAATGAAAGATGAGTGTTCAGACACCATGATGACTGAGTTTGTAGGTCTCGCTCCGAAAATGTATAGTTTTCGACAGGTGGATCGATGCGAATATATGCGAGCCAAAGGGATTAGTCAGCATGTGGTTAAACGACTCTGTGTGGATGATTATTTACATGTCCTTCAGACCCACTCAGCCATGACACATAGTCAGTTTAGGATTCCCTCGAAAAATCATGATTTATTTTTAATGAAACAGCGAAAACAAACTCTCGCTTTGTTGGACGACAAGAGACAGTGGTGTCAGGATATGATGACAAGCGTCCTATTTGGTTACAACCAGTAATGTTTGTTACTATTGTTGTTGTACAACACGGCAAGTGTTTGGTTTGGTTCCTATCAGATGCGTGATGCCATCTTGTGCCTTGGAATAAAAATAAAAAATTGTAGTGTATCATATAATTTTTGTTTTCTAACCTGTGTGCATGGATGTGTGAATGCCTGTAAATAGTTGTATATAAACTGTATGTCTTGTGCTATTTGCCTGTCAACACATAAAGAGAGCCATACATCAACGTTTGCATGGCTCACTGTGCACAGGCTAGATTAAATACATGTTGGCTTTGTTAGGTTAGGTTAGGAAAAAAAACAAGTAGCCACCCTCACTATTGATGTCACTTAGTAGGCCTCATGTTTCAGCAAAGTGACCATTCACCCTCAGTAGGCATGCGGCTTAATAGGCCACACTAGGTTGTGTCTTAGTAGGTCTCATGCAAGAACAAAAGAATAATAATCTGCTGCTTTTACTGTGCACAATCTCTCACTTTATGCCTAGTGTTACGAGTGCTAATATATTTGAAAACAACACCAATCCAATACCTGAACAGATTATTTTAAATCTGTTGCATGTTATGTATGCCGCCTACAGCTAAAGAAGTCAACAGACAGATGGTTATTTATTTGTGTTTTGCTTATTTTTTCTTTTCTTTTTGCTATTGACTTAGGGGACAGACAGTGTATATAGTACATAGTATTTTTATTTATTCACTTAGTAAACGGCAACGACTACTTTTCAGATTCAATAATGAGCCATGATGAAGATTGTTTTATCGTCACAAAACACACCACGTTCAATGAATATGCCACGATGGTGTCTCATAATCCTCAACGTGTGGCCTATCCTTCAGAATATAGAAACACGAAAGTACGCATTGACACCACGATTTATGACAGCATTATGGATGATGACATAGTTTATGATCCAGGCCATCACTATTGTAAATCCTGTATGCTACATTTTGGTTTAAAAAAATAATGTATCCACGCAAGTGATTCATAAAGCATGGTACGGTTTAACCATGAATCAAGTGATTGTTAAATTAGCTGACGAGGATTATTTTACAGATTTTTTGGTGTACATTATGTACAAAGTCCCTGTTTAATGTTTATTTTCCAATAACCTCTCAAAAGTTTTGTTTTCATTTTTATAAATTTCCTGCTGAGGAACGAATCACTTCGTATCGACAACAAGCATTTCGCCAACTTTGTCTTAGCTTACCTATCAATCAATATTCGCCCCATAGAATGAGATCTGTTACAAACTAACAACAACATGTCATGATTGTGGCTTTTTTTCATTCGGCTTTCAGGTGCATACTTGACGTTTAGAAAACATTTGGCTATTTTTTTGTTTGTTTTAGATTATCGTGTATTCACGTTGATGAACACATACACACACTGGTTTAAATTTGTAGTTTTTTATTTTGTTTCTTTCTTGGTTTGTTGGATGTAGACATGGTTATTAAATGCATAGCGTGTTAACTTTACCTTTTTGTAGGCTACCAACAGCATTCAAATGTTTGCTCCTAGTATCTGTTGATACCATTTATTTAACAGAATGCAGTGTGAATTTGCACAACAACAGGGGCAAACGAATACAAGTCATTCAACAAGGGGATGATATGCTAATTCCCATTGACAACAGAGTCATACATTTACCTCCAAGAGATCTTGAAAATGATTCACACTTAATTTTGATAAAACATTTCCTATTAAATAATTTCCAAGTGAATATTTTGACTGAAAATGATTCAAAGATTATTATATTTTTGTTAATTTATCCAATACTCTCTACAACTTTAGGCCATAAACGCTCAGGCTTAAAAAAACACACTTTTGATGTACAGACAAAGTTATTGTTGTTGTTGTTGTAATATAAGGACGAGAGTGTTAGAAAGTAACACTCTTTCTTTGGTTATAGACAACCATGGACGCCGTGAACGCCATTGGTCAAGATTGTGGCTTTGCACGCAAGAAAATGAGTGAATTGCCTATGCAAACACCCTTTCGCATAAATAAAATTCAAAAATTCAAAACCCAATTTGGTGAACGTGCTCTTTGCATTTGTCAAGACTTTGAGACATGTCTCCCCACACGATTTAATAACCTACCTGATAATGTCATGGAGGATGTCAATTCGAGTATTCACCCTGTCTATTTAATCTATGAGGGTGAAAAAAAATAATCGATGCATGGTTCGTTTTGTAAAAATAGAAAACGAATAATCATTGTACGCTTGCCGTGACTTTTTGTTTATTCATGCCCTACTCTTTAATAACTAAAATAAAATGAAATTACTTTTAGTGCTCAATAGTTTGACATTCATTATTTGTTGCTCAACGTTTATGATGGTAAATAATAATAATAATAAATTTTCTAAACTTCTGCCTGATGGTAGAATTGATTGTTGGTTTTTTTGAACCTTAAGTCATGTCAATACAATGATGTCTATGATGAGCATAGGTGAATGCTAATTTTTGTAAATTCTCTTAATTGGAGAATTTTTTTTAGCCTTAGGCTACGTGAATAGAATCTTGCCTATGATGCATGTTTATAATTAGTTTACCTTTTTTACTTTTCACGTACATGAATAGTTTTTTTAAAATAAGTTGAAACGTTACGCACTTAAGGCTCGCTTGTTCATTCAGCACCCCCTCATGCACCACAGCCACAAGTAAGAAATAAAAAAGTTAGAGAGACGTGTTTTTAACAAGAAAACTATTAAACACTATTTACTAAATAAATAAATAAATAAATTAATTAATTAAAGTTAACGTCACATTGCCTTTACTGCAGACATGGTTTTGCACAAAACCTTGTTTTTTTTTTTCAAATTCTAAGAACATGTTATTTTATTCAATAATAAGCGTTTAACAAAAACATGGTTCTAGAGTAGATAAAGATTTCATACGCCAGTATCACGTACTTTTTAAAACATGATTTTGGTTTACCTGTGGTTGCAGTGCGTGAGGGGTTGTTAGATCAACAACAAGCGAGCCTTGAGCACATGACGTTTCAACTTACTTTATGAATAATAATAATTATGGACTCTTGTCCTTTTTTACTGTTTGTGATTTAAAATAGCATTTATAGCAATTCTTATACAATTTTTAATTATTATAATGATGTTACTATTGATGAATAATGATGGCCTTTTTTCTTTTTTGATTGTTAGCCTACTTTTCACATTTTGCAAAAATGAGGAAAAAGTAGACTTATGAGATCGGGCAAATGTGTGTCTGTCTGTCTGTCTGTCTATCTGTCTGTCTGTCCGTCTGTCTGTCTGTCTGGCTGTGTGTGTGTCCCCCCCTATCAACTCCTAAACGGCTGCAGCAATCGAAACAAAATTTGGTAGGAGTAAAGATCTACACCTGAATATCTCACGGCCATATTTGAAAATGATGTCAGTGCTACCAACTGCTAAAAAATCGCAATTGAAATTTGAGCTCCATGTTGGATATCTTGGAAAGTATGAATGGGAGCTATTTCAAAATTGGCACACGTACAGATCATAATATTTCAGTTTAATTTCCAGGAGGCCAAACATGGAAGTGTTGCCAAAATGATTATAAGCCTCCTGATAGGTCCAATTTTTAAATGCATATAACGTCTACACTATCAATTGGAATTCAACCAAATTTCGTATGTTGTATGTGTACATAACCAGATATGACTGAGCGTATTCTTAAGACCTACCAGGGCTGCCAACTGTTAATAAATGCTCCTATTTTATTTTATCCAAATACCAATATATCAGAAAGTATGCAAGCCGACAGCTTTAAACTATGCACACGTATAGTACCTGACATTCTATATTAATTTGGAGTAACTTATATACGTCAGTGCTACCAACATGATTCTAGGCCTGCTGACAGGTCCAAATTTAAATACATGCAACTTCCATACTATCATTTGGATTTCAACCAAATTTCGTATGTGTTATGTGTACCATAACAGATATGACTATGCGTATTCTAAGGAGCAACCAGGGCTGCCAACTGTTAATATGTGCTGTCCCTATTTTTGTTACCCTAATATCAATATATCAGAAAGTATGCAAGCCAATAGCTCTAAAATTTGCACACGTATAGTACCTGGCATTCTAGACGAATTTGGAGTAACTAATATACGTCAGTGCTGCCAACATGATTCTAAGCCCGCTGATAGGTCCAATTTTAAAATGCATGTAACTTCTATACTAACTAATGGATTTCATTCAAAATTGGCACAACAATAGATCATATTATTTCAGATTATTTCTGACCAATACATGCATGACATTGTTGCCAACATGATTTTACGCGCGCTGTTAGATCCAATGTTTAACTGCATGTAACGTCCATGCGATTCGTTGGACTTCAATAAAATTTTGTATTTTGTACCTTAAGAGATGGAACTAAGAATATATTCAGTCATCAGGGCTGCCAACTGTAGTGCTCTATTAGGATACATTATGCCAGGTATACAGTATTTCGAACTAATTGGAAATTTCGATATTAGCAACTTAATTTCGTCATTATTCTAGATAGGTTCATATTCTGTAGAATAATCATTGGCATGAAAAGTAGGCTGTATAGTTCTTAACGGAACTTCTTGTTTGTGATTTAAAATAGGTTTAGTACAATTACCATGTATATAATTTTTTTACAATTTTTTATAATAATGATGAAACTATTAGCTAAAATGATGGACACTTGTCCTTTTTTTTTATTGTTTGTGATTGAAAAATAGATTTACTACAATTAGTAATTTTTATTTAATTTTTATAATGATGCACTGCTGTCCCATTTTTATTGTTTTTCATTTAGGTCATTTTATACATTTTATTTATAATTATAATGATGAAACTATGAGTGAATAATAATAATGAAAAAAAAACACAACATGGACTCTTGTCTTTTTATTTTTAGCCTACTTTTCACATTTTGCAAAAATGAGGAAAAAGTAGTCTTATGAGATCGGGCAAATGTGTGTCTGTCTGTCTGTCTGTCTGTCTGTCTGTCTGTCTGTCCTTCTGTCTGTCTGTCTGGCTGTGTGTGTGTCCCCCTCTATCAACTCCTAAACGGCTGCAGTAATCAAAACCAAATTTAGTATGAGTAAAGATGTGCTCCGGAATAGCTCACGTCCATATTTGAAAATGATGTCAGTGCTACCAACTGCTGAAAAAACGCACTAGAAATTTGAGCTCCATGTTGGATATCCTGGAAGGTATGCATAGGAGCTATTCCAAAATTGGCACACATGTAGATAATACTATTTCAGTTTAATTTCCAGGAGGCCAACCATGACAGTGTTGCCAAAATAATTAAAAGCCTCCTGATAGCTCCAATGTTTAAATGCATATAACTTCTACACTATCAACTGGACTTCAACCAAATTTTGTATGTAATATCTGTACATAAACAGATATGACTGAGCGTATTCTTAAGAGCCACCAGGGCTGCCAACTGTTAATAATTGCTCTCTATTTTTTATCCAAATACCAATATATCAGAATGTGTGCAAGCCGACAGCTTTAAACTATGCACACGTATAGTACCTGACATGTTTGATTAATTTTGGAGTAACTTATATACGTCAGTTCTACCAACATGATTCTAAGCCTGCTGATAGGGCCAATTTTTAAATACAAGTAACTTCTATACTATCAGTAGGATTTCATCCAAATTTCGCATGTGCTATGTGTAACATATCAGATATGACTATAAGTATTCTTCAGTGCAATCAGGGCTGCCAACTGTTAATAAATGCTGTCTATATTTTTTACCCTAATATCAATATATCAAAAAGTATGCAAGCCAACAGCTCTATACTTTGCACACGTATAGCACCTGACATTCTAGATTAATTTGGAGTAATTAATACAAGGCAGTGCTGACAACATGATTCTATGCCTGCTGATATGTCCAATTTTAAAATACATGTAACTTCTATACTAACAAATGGATTTCATCCAAAATTGGCACAACAAGATATCATAATATTTCAGATTATTTCTGACCAGCACACGCATGGTATTGTTGGCAACATGCTTTTACGCGTGCTGATAGATCCAGTGTCTAACTGCAAGTAACGTCCATTGGACTTCAACCAAATTTTGTATTCTGTACCTTAAGAGATGGAACTAAGAATATATTCAGTCACCAGGGCTGCCAACTGTAGTGCTCTATTAGGCTACATTATACCAGGTATATTTTGAACTAATTAGATATTTCGATATTACCAACTTAATTTCGTCATTATTCTAGATAGGTTCATATTCTGTAGAATAATCATTGGCATGAAAAGTAGGCTGTATAGTTCTTAACGGAACTTCTTGTTTCTCATGATAACAGTGATACTATACATTTTTAGCCTACTTTTCACATTTTGCAAAAATGAGGAAAAAGTAGACATGAGATCGGGCAAATGTGTGTCTGTCTGTCTGTCGGTCTGTCTGTCTGTCTGTATGTCTGTCTGTCTGTATGTCTGTCCTTCTGTCTGTCTGTCTGGCTGTGTGTGTGTCCCCCCCTATCAACTCCTAAACGGCTGCAGCAATCGAAACAAAATTTGGTAGGAGTAAAGATCTATACCTGAATATCTCACGGCCATATTTGAAAATGATGTCAGTGCTACCAACTGCTAAAAAATCGCAATTGAAATTTGAGCTCCATGTTGGATATCTTGGAAAGTATGAATGGGAGCTATTTCAAAATTGGCACACGCACAGATCATAATATTTCAGTTTAATTTCCAGGAGGCCAAACATGGCAGTGTTGCCAAAATGATTATAAGCCTCCTGATAGGTCCAATTTTTAAATGCATATAACTTCTACACTATCAATTGGAATTCAACCAAATTTCGTATGCTGTATGTGTACATAACAAGATACACACATCAAAAAAAGTTTTGCATCACCTCGGTTCCCAGATCTCCGGCATATAGACGTTGACTGTGTATATTGTATCCAAGATACAGTCCCTTTGACTGTTCATAGATGTCACTAAAACTGCTCAAAGATGTAAACAACCATGCATGAGCAGGGCCTATTAGACGGAGGGGGTACGACAGCCGATCAGTTCCAGTCATTCCACCAGGACGAAGGTACGCTGCTCATGTTGTCTGTAGTTCTACCATGCCTAGAAGGTCAATACCGCAGTTCGATCGCGTCCGCATTGTTACTTTGTGTCAAGAAGGGCTCTCAACAAGGGAAGTTTCCAGGCGTCTCAGAGTGAACCAAAGCGATGTTGTTCGGACATGGAGGAGGTACAGAGATACAGGAACTGTCGATGACAGGCCTCGCTCAGGCCGCCCAAGGGCTACTACTGTAGTGGATGACCGCTACTTACAGATTGCCACTCGGAGGAACCCTGACAGCAATGCCACCATGTTGAATAATGCGTTTCGTTCAGCCACAGGACGTCGTGTTTCAACTCAAACTGTGCGCAATAGGCTGCATGATGCGCAACTTCACTCCCGACGTCCATGGCGAGGTCCAGCTTTGCAACCCCGACACCATGCAGCGCGGTACAGATGGGCCCAACAACATGCTGAATGGACCCCACGGAATTGGCATCACGTTCTCTTCACCGATGAGTGTCGCATATGCCTTCAACCAGACAATCGTCGGAGACGTGTTTGGAGGCACCCTGGTCAGACTGAACGTCTTAGACACACTGTCCAGCGAGTGCAGCAAGGTGGTGGTTCCCTGATGTTTTGGGGTGGCATTATGTGGGGCCGACGTACGCCACTGGTGGTCATGTAAGGCTCCGAAACGGCTTTACGATACCTGAATGACATCCTCCAACCCATAGTGCAACCATATCGGCAGAATATTGGAGAGGCATTTGTCTTCATGGACGGCAATTCTCGACCTCATCGTGCACATCTTGTGAATGCGTTCCTTCAAGATAACGACATCGCTCGACTACAGTGGCCAGCATGTTCGCCAGACATGAACCCTATCGAACATGCCTGGGATATGTTGAAAAGGGCTGTTTATGGACGTCTTGACCCACCAACCACTCTGAGAGATTTACGCCGAATTGTCGTTGAGGAGTGGGACAATTTGGACCAACAGTGTCTTGATGAACTTGTGGATAGTATGCCACGGCGAATACAGGCATGCATCAATGCAAGAGGACGTGCTACTGGGTATTAGAGGTAGTGGTGTGTACTGCAATCTGGACCACAAATGCTGAAAGTCTAGCTGTATGATGGTACAACATGCAATGTGTGGGTCTCATGAGCAATAAAACGAACTGAAATGTTGTTTGTGTTGATCTCTATTCCCTTTGTATTTAACGGTTCCGGAACTCTTGGAACCGAGGTGATGCAAAACTTTTTTTGATGTGTGTATGACTGAGCGTATTCTTAAGACCTATCAGGGCTGCCAACTGTTAATAAATGCCCCTAATTTATTTTATCCAAATACCAATATATCAGAAAGTATGCAAGCCGACAGCATTAAACTATGCACACGTATAGTACCTGACATTCTATATTAATTTGGAGTAACTTATATACGTCAGTGCTACCAACATGATTCTAAGCCTGCTGACAGGTCCAACTTTAAATGCATGTAACTTCCATACCATCATTTTGATTTCAACCGAATTTCGTATGTGCTATGTGTACCATAACAGATATGACTGGGCGTATTCTAAGGAGCAACCAGGGCTGCCAACTGTTAATATGTGCTGTCCCTATTTTAGTTACCCTAATATCAATATATCAGAAAGTATGCAAGCCAATAGCTCTAAACTTTGCACACGTATAGTACCTGGCATTCTAGACGAATTTGGAGTAACTAATATACGTCAGTGCTGCCAACATGATTCTAAGCCTGCTGATAGGTCCAATTTTAAAATGCATGTAACTTCTGTACTAACTAATGGATTTCATTCAAAATTGGCACAACAATAGATCATATTATTTCAGATTATTTCTGACCAATACATACATGACATTGTTGCCAACATGATTTTACGCGCGCTGTTAGATCCAATGTTTAACTGCATGTAACGTCCATGCTATTCATTGGACTTCAAACAAATTTTGTATTTTGTACGTTAAGAGATGGAACTAAGAATATATTCAGTCATCAGGGCTGCCAACTGTAGTGCTCTATTAGGATACATTTTGCCAGGTATACAGTATTTCGAACTAATTGGAAATTTCGATATTAGCAACTTAATTTCGTCATTATTCTAGATAGGTTCATATTCTGTAGAGTAATCATTGACATGAAAAGTAGGCTGTATAGTTCTTCACGGAACTTCTTGTTTTAAATAAATTCCTCATGTTAAAGTCCATATCTAGATAAAAGTAATTTGCTCTTCATAGCACCAATCACCATAAATGCTGCCATTCGTTCTGATAGACTGGCATCTGAAGCTGTTAATCGTTGCTTGGCAATGCTTAACAAGACTTTGTCGGCAATACGTCTTAGTGTGGGATCACTGTTTTCATAGACTATATCATGATTAAGGAATGCATGATCCAAAGCATTGATTCCCGTATCCCCTCTCCTCAAACGATCTTGAGGACGCGTACCAGGGCCGCAGAAGCTGTAAGCAGGTAAATGAGCTTCGAATGGTAAGTTTTTAATGATGTTATCAATAATTCCACGGCCAGTACACCTGGGACATAGAGGTTTCAATAGGTGAAAAACCCTTTTTTCGTTGTTCTTATTGTTCTTCTTATTCTTGTTCTTGTTCTTGTTCTTGTTCTTGCTGTTGCTGTTGTTGTTGTTGTTGTTGTTGTTGTTTGTCGGCGGTTGCTGGTGAGCATGGTATGTGGTGGTTGCTTTCCGCATGACAGCCATGGAATGATGAAACAATGTCTTTACACTGAGTTTTATGACCATGATATAATTTCATTAATTGGCATGTGGCACACTGTCGAATGGAAGGTATTTTTGCCATGGTTAATTGCTTGTGATGGGAAAAATGACTGCATGGTTGTAGTTCACTCAATACAGGGTCGTTAGTCCACTCGGCTGGCGCCTTTTCCCAAATTTCTTTGACAGCGTTGGCAGCAACATAAAAAAGAAATGATTTTGGTAGTGCTAATAATTCATGTTGTGTAAAGCTAATCAGTTTTTTCTTGCACACAAAGAACTTTCCAATAGCCTTGTCGATTGTAGTGGCGTCCATGTCTATAACGTTGATGTTATCACCTCACGTGTACACGTCTCACTGCTATCATTGGACGATACCCTTTCAGTTTTAATTTTATTGAACAACTCCCAACATGCACTAGTGGTGAGCCAATGAAACAATTGCCATGCATGCGCTAAGGCTTTATTCTGAATATTGTCGCAAGGACAAGTGTCCATGAGCGTTTGCAGGGATGGACAACCCAGATCTAAAAGCTCAATACATTGACAGTGAGAGGGTAAAAATGGTTGAAGCCACTGGCGTTTTTCCCTCCCTTTAACAAATAAGACATTGGCCGCGGACAAATGGGCTTTCATGACGATGTCAAGATACTTGTAAGAAATATCACCCTTTTCCATGCTAATTGCAAATGATTTTCAATCCATTGGCTCTGCTTTTTATCTTTTTCACTAAGCAACTCGAAAGCATTGGGAGGTTTAAACACCAAATGAAAAGGGTTGGACACCCAAAACGTACTACAATCGATAAAAGCTACTTCCTTAAATATAAATTTGTTGTCTGCAATTTTAAACCCCTGACAATCCACAATGAGGGTACGCATCATGATTTTTACTTGTTACTTCGTTGATGTCTAATGAACAACTAACCCATGTCATGGTTTAACATGGCAAAGTCAAAGGACTTTAGGAAAAAAAAAGAAACAAATGAATTGAACAACAGCTAAATATGTTTTGAGGTTTTATTCGTGACATAAAAAACACTTACACTTTTATTATAAAGTTTGTTTTCTTAATTTGGAACAGCATTCAAATGAACAGTTTGCACATACGGTTCACAGGTATATCCTAGTTTTTCAGGGTCTGGTACAATGACAGGGTAATTCAAACTCCATGGAATGCTGCCCACATCATAGCGATTGAGGTAAGGGCAGGATGGACTCCATCGCTGATGATCGCTAAAGGGCCGATCCCCTATTTCCCAGTTTCCAATTTCAATGTTGCAAAAAATACACTTGACCACATCCCCACGTTTTAAGTAATAAAATTCGCTCGCAGCCAATTCTCTACAATCCATAAAGGGAACTGTCCATGTTTCAAAAGTTTTCAGACGATTAAATTCACATTTTAAATTCCATGGTTTGTCTGTCACGTTGTTGAAGTTGTTGTTGCTGTAGATTATTGAGGGATACATGATGTTTGTTGTTGTTGTATGTGCGCACAGTGCCAGAGCGCAACATATACTGTGCATGCAGACGCTTATCATCAATCCTATGAATGATGATCTTTTTTCTTTCACCCGACCACAAGTGGCTTAAATGCTGGTGACATAATTGGACAAAGGATGATATTTCACTTGTCTGGCATGAATAATCAAACAGTAGGCACTGGTATGGTCTGGGACATTTTCTTGTGTTTCAAAATCTAGCCTTAAATCAATGGTGGTGATTTTGATAGATTCTTCTAGATATGAACAGTCGAAAACAATCGGTGGTGCTTTTGCTTTAAACCCTTGTGGCGACAACATAGGGCAATCCTGTTTTTCATAATAAGACGATTGAAATTTAGCAAACATATCATAAAGGGGACCAAACTTATTTTTTGTAAAATTGAGTTCCAACCCCTCACAGGGAAACAAACATTATTTAAAAATAGTCGTATATTTCTCAAGTGAATGTGATCAAACAGGGTGACATCTTTGCTTTGTTAGTATTTTCTATTGGTTTGAAAACCAATAATAACATAGAGGGGTCTCTCGGTAGAGCGAGCCGATTTGATACTCCAACTATGAGTGTCTGTGGTAGGTAGCAAGGGGTATTCATGTAGACACCAACTTCGAAAGGCGATAGGCAAGGATTTATCTTTTTGCACCAAATTTAACATGCTTAGCTTTTTACGATCCGATAGCGTCACATGGGGCACTTTCCATAGTTATCGAAGCAGTTGAATTTTTGAGTCTATCACTTGGAGGCTTCTTTTAGTGCATTATAATCACTGCGGTCTCTCACCAGATACAAACTTTGTCTTGCGTTTAAAATAATGCGCTTGTGATCTTCGGCAAAGCCAAGGAGTAATTTTAAGGGTAGGAAGCCTGCAAAAGTGTCATCGGTATGAACTAGCCAGTCATTGCTACTATTGGGACACCATCCTGCCATAGAAAGCGTTTTACTTTCCTCCTCGCTATAGGAAGGAAATAATTTCATAAGACTAGTCATGCCCACATTTCGAGTCATATCTATGACAATATCATTTATCACATAACGTACTTCAGAAAACAGAAAAGCCAAACCATGATTCGCCAACGCAGACGTTGTGGGTGTGCTACCATCTGCTTTCATCAATTTACCCTCAATTTGAAGGACACATTCATGAGGTAGAGTGAAAATATCTTGATTGTTAATGATGAATTGGACCTCGTCATTGTTATTCAGTCCTGTTGTTTGAGGTTGATAGGAATGCATATCAATGCGCACGACGCCATCTTCCACTTGTATGGGATTTAACACTTGCCTCAGCTCCTTGTTTTTGATTGGGGTGTAACGTATAACCAATGCGTTTTAAGCGTTGTCGGTTTACTCGTGTCAACCGTTTCATACACGGCGGGCAACTAACCGACCTCGTAGACGTTGTTGTTGCTTTATAGATACATTTCATAACGTCTTTAAAACCAACTTGTAGGTAACAGGGGTGTTGGCGTCCAAAGCAATCAGTTGTTGCTGTCTATTCACTGAGCGTAAGGTAATATTACTAATATCACTGACACACACAGGATGATATAGAACCACTGATGGGTTTTCACGAATAATATAGCCACAAGGAGAGGTGACAATAAAATCATACAGGGAATGGCTTTGTTCTTGATTGGTAAATACGTCTCTGATAATATTGCAAGTCACAGAAATGTGATGGTCCTCGATGAATTTCACTGGATAATCTGAATCATGGGGTTGGTGAGCTGCCAACACTCTTGGTTTAAATCCTAGTAAAGGACCAATAGAATGAACTCGTGTTTCAATGTCAATGTTAAACGTAGAGAAAATACGACAGCGATGAGTAATCGTATTGGCTGTAAGTTCAAATTTGTGTGTCCCATCCGCAAATGGTTTGATACCAAATTGTTTTATCATCGACACGCTAATGACTTCATGCACATCGTCTATGGTATAACCTCCAGGGGGTAGTCTCAACATATAATCATCATAATAAAATTTGTGATTAATATCCATTTGAATATTGTAAAAATACAGATGGGCCAAATTTATGAAGCCTTTTCATTTGATAGGTTACATAACGTTTCCTGCAGACAGTATTTTCGTCTCGAGGCTCTTGCACATCAATAATACGATGATGATTGGCTGAATAGCCCTCAACGGTTAGTCTCTGGGCCATGTGATAGACACTTTACACTTTGCCATCAACATAGCTTTTTGTAGCCACCTCTCGTGACTGTTTTGACAAAGAGGCGGCCGTGGCCGTGGCCATGGTTACACGATCTCGCCCAAACACGTCCATGGTGATAGACGTTAACGAACCTATCCTACTCACCGCTTGCCTATATATATAAACCTTATACACACAAGAAAAATCTCAGTCGTCGACACAATAGAATTAATGAAACAACCCCATGCTTTGCCCGTCTCTGATTTGGTTTCAGAGCTATCACTGTCCGTGTGCGAACCTAAACGTCATGGCACCCTATTCCCATCTACCGTTCGATGTATTATGGTAGGGTCTTTGGGTTGTGGAAATACCAATGTTTTGCTGAACATTATGACCGCGCCTCATGGCCTACGATTTCAAAATATTTATATTTATGCCAAATCCTTGTACCAGCCTCTGTACGTGTATCTGGAACAAATTATGTCTTCGTTAAATAAAGAAGCCATGGGCTATTTTACATTCACCTCACCTCAGGATGTCATTCAACCAGACCGCATTCAACCAGATTCCATTATAATTTTTGATGATATTGCCACTCAACGACAGGCCATTATTCAAGAGTATTTTAGTATGGGACGCCATAAACAACTGGATTGTTTTTATCTGGCTCAGACCTATTCCAAAATCCCCAAACAGTTGATTCGTGACAATGCCAATCACATCGTTCTCTTCCGCCAAGGCTCTAGAAATCTCTATCATATTTTTCAAGATCATGTGAATCCAGATATGTCCTTTACAGCTTTCACGCAATTGTGTGCCTCGTGTTGGAACCACCATCCCCATGCCTGTTTGGTCATAAATAAACAGAGTGAACGATGTGAGGGACGTTATCGCCTGGGTTTTGATCATTTTATTTCTGTTTAAAAAGAGCCAGGGTTTGACATTTTCTGTTAGTGTGTCTTTACCTTCACCATGGCGAATGCCATATGGTACAAGAAACATGTTCAAATCATGCAGCGTATTATTGAGGCACGAAATACGATTCGACATAAATTTCGTGAATTGCAACGTTTGAAAAACATCAATCTTTTACCCATAATAAAACATGCTCCATCATCGGTTGATCCCATGAGGTTCAAACCAAATGCTTCTGCTGCTACTGCTGCTGCTACCTCTCAAACCAAACCCTTAACAAGTTCAAAATTTACTCAAACAGATTCCACACGACAGGAATCATCCTCCTCCTCCTCCTCCTCTAATGTAAGTGAACAAGAATATCAAGATCAGGAAGAAGAAGAACTACAACATGAACAAAGTTTAAGTAAAAGCGAAAGCGTATTTAGTCCTAAAAGAAAAAAATCCTCACCCCTTCAACAGTTTATAAAAACAAAACAAAAATCTTCCGTCATAGTGGCAACACCGTCTTCCTCCACATCGTCTCCGTTTTCACAAGTCTTGGCAACCCCTCAAAATAAAGCTCAACTCAAAAACATTTTAATCAAACATTATGGGGCAACCCTGGAACCGTATTTGACCCTTCTATTTATTGGAAAGACGGATACCACGTATGGTGTTCGCTATGGGAATGATAGTTTTAAAATTGGGGATTCATCCATTAAATTTGCTCGTACAAAAGCTGTCATTAAAAATATCAACTATAAATTAACACCAGGTCTGTTAAAGCTGCTATTTTCTCGCACCCCCTTGCCACAAGATTTTACGTCCGAGGACCTTGCTAAATATAAATCCATTTAATTAGACACCAACGCTCACAAAATAAATTATAAATCCTCTCAGCAGCTCAATGCCAATATATCCCAAAAATATAAAACCATCATTGCAAACATCTTTGGTAAGCAAAAACATCACTCTGCCTCTGGTGTAAGGTTTAATAAATTAAAACCCTACCTAGATATAACCTTTTGGAATAATCCCAATCAGTTAGTAGAGCGCTTATACTTGCTTCATGCATCAAAACAAGCTGGTCACACTGTACATGAGGCAGAAATCGCCCACATTGAACAACAACTCCGAGATGCTAAAATGTATCTTATAAGGCATCCCCCATCAAAGTGGGCATTGCTCATGAATAGCATAAACCAGCCCGACGCATTAATGAACGCCGTCGTGCCATTTCCAAAGGAATCGATGAACATTGGCAGGCAGATGGTTGAAATGATACCTTATTCTAACGTTAATGACGGTGTAAGGCTATATGTTGACCGTCATTGATGTCTATTCCAAAATGGCTTTTTTTTCAACCAGTAAAAAATAAAACTGGGGTCTTCGTCACAAAGGCCTTTCAACATATTATTGAACAATCAAAACGTCAACCTCACTTGTTACAAACCGACCAGGGGAAAGAATTTTTCAACAAGGATTTCTCCAGTTTTCTTAAATCTAAGGATATCCACCATTACACCACCTATAGCAATCTCAAAGCTCGCGTAGTTGAACGCTTCAATCGAACATTAAAAAGTTATATGTGGAAAGAGTTTACAATGCATGGTTCCTATCGATGGATAGACAGGTTATCTCATCTTGTGTCACGCTACAACAACACCATTCATTCCACCATCGGCATGCAACCTCGCCTCGTCACCAAGAACCTACCCAGAATCAATAGACTGTTTAACCCTAAAAAATGGTAGACCCAAGGCGACATCGCCTTCAAATTGGAGATTTAGTTCGCATCAGTAAATATAGAAGTGTGTTTTCAAAATCGTATACTCCACAATGGTCGACGGAAATTTTTAAAATTCGCCAAGTCAAGCTAGGTCAACCAGTGACGTATCTCATAGAAGATATGAGCGGTCAACCCATTCAAGGACGATTCTATTATGAAGAAGTGCAAAAAATATTATATCCCAACGATTATCTCATTGAACGAGTAATTAAAGTCAAAGGTGCAAAATATTTTGTAAAGTGGTTAGGGTTTCCTTCCACGTTTAATTCATGGGTCAATAAACATAATTTTTTGTAATGAAAACCTATATATTTATTTATTTAGTTGTTTAGAAAAATTTCCCTTTCCAAAAAGATGTATCACATTACCTTTCACTAATCCCACCCTTTTTTTTTCATGTCCAATAACCTCTTTGTTCTAGCCCATGCCAATCTTTTATCATGTTGTTATACACCCACCCATCGTTTCAAACTTTGCGCTGCATGATAAGTCCATGATGAACCAAGGCTATGATATACTCAGTATAAAACCGCACACTGTATAATGACACCTGCCTCTTATCTCTCTGGCTGCGAGGCACGTACAATGATAAGACCCCTTGTCTTGTCTTGCTCGCCGTGGGTCAGTCTCAAAGCTTTCAATTCTCATTTCATCAAGCAGGTCCTCCCTCTGCGTGTTAGCCCAGTCAAGCCATGTCAAATAATAATAATAATAATAATAATAATAATAATAATAATAATAATAATAATAATAATAATAATAATAATTATAATAATAATGCATATGTGTTTTACCAACATCATAGCGCTTAACATAACGTAACTTCAAATCTGGTTTCTTACTTTTTCCCCGTTTGCCTCAACGATGTCGAAAAAAATTACGGAAACCATGATTTCAGCTTTTCCATACCTACTTTCCCGTAAAGAGGACAATGACACAAATACATTAACATGCCCATCATAAAAATCACCTAATTCGTTTTCCAAATAACTCGAAAATTACAAAAACACCTTTTACATAAAAAACATGTTTCCAGCTTTTTCCATTTTTCCATACCTACATCCCCGTAAAGACGACGACGAGACAAAAAAAACAAGATGTTCAGTAAAGAACATATAGCCTACTTTCTCCTAAATGCATGGTTATTGTTATAACTCTTGGTCCTTTTCAAGGAGTATAATTGAATGTTGGTTGTAGAAGCTTGTTGAAATACAACGTGCTATAGGGATATTAAACATGAATATGAGGTGCCCTTTGCTAGTGCTACCTCTGGAAAAAAATTCATTCAATTCGGTTTCACCGTGTTTGAATTGATCTGGGGAATGGATTTGCACACATACATGGCCGCTATTTGCAAACTATTGGGCTGATGACCTTGTTGTCAGGCACGTTGTTGCAAAATCTGGTAGAGATCAAATTATTAGGATGGTCGAAATTTGATTTAAGCTTTTAACATTTGGGTGGCCGTCATTCCGTTTCCGTCAAGATGGCGGTGATATAAAACATGACACTGCGGTGGTCTTTTCTAGTGCTACCTCTGTACCAAATTTCGTTCCATTCGGTTTCACCGTGTTCGAATTAATAGGGGAATCGATTTTCACACAAAGATGGCCGCCATCCGCAAAATATTAGGCTAATGACCTATTAGTTTGGTCAAAGGATGCTCCCTTCATAATGGTATGCTGATGCAAAATTTGGTAGAGATCGGATGATTAGGTTAATCGTAATTTAATTTAAGCTTTGAATATTTGTGTGGCCGCCATTACGTTTCCGTCAAGATGGCGGAGATATAAAACATGACACTGAGGTGCCCTTTGCTAGTGCTACCTCTGTACCAAATTTCATTCCATTCGGTTTCACCCTGTTCGAATTAATAGGGGTAATCGATTTTGACACAAAGATGGCCGCCATACGCAAACTATTAGGCTAATGACCTATTAGATTTGTCAAAGGATGCTTCCTCCATAAAGGTATGTTGTTGCAAAATTTGGTAGAGATCGGATGATTAGGTTAGTCGTAATTTGATTTAAGCTTTGAACATTTGTGTGGCCGCCATTACGTTTCCGTCAAGATGGCGGTGATATAAAACATGACACTGAGGTGCCATTTGCTAGTGCTACCTCTGTACCAAATTTCATTCCATTCGGTTTCACCGTGTTCGAATTAATAGGGGTAATCGATTTTGACACAAAGCTGGCCGCCATCCGCAAACTATTAGGCTAATGACCTATTAGATTTGTCAAAGGATGCTCCCTTCATAAAGGTATGTTGTTGCAAAATTTGGTAGAGATCAGATGATTAGGTTAGTCGTAATTTGATTTAAGCTTTGAACATTTCGGTGGCCGCCATTACGTTTCCGTCAAGATGGCGGCGATATAAAACATGACACTGGGGTACCCTTTCCTAGTGCTACCTCTGTACCAAATTTCATTCCATTCGGTTTCACCGTGTTCGAATTAATAGGGGTAATCGATTTTGACACAAAGATGGCCGCCATCCGCAAACTATTAGGCTAATGACCTATTAGATTTGTCAAACGATGCTCCCTCCATAAAGGTATGTTGTTGCAAAATTTGGTAGAGATCGGATGATTAGGTTAGTCGTAATTTGATTTAAGCTTTGAACATTTGTGTGGCCGCCATTACGTTTCCGTCAAGATGGCGGCGATATAAAACATGACACTGAGGTGTCCTTTGCTAGGGCTACCTTTTTACCAAATTTCGTTCAATTTGCGCTCACCGTGTTCGAATTGTTAGGGGGGGACAGACATTCAGAGTACACACACTCTCACACACACACAGACTCACACACACACATACACATATACACACACAGACAGACACACTTTTTTTCGCCCTGTAGTGATCTCATAAGTCTACTTTCATTTTTTTGCAAAAATCGAAAGTAGGCTAATACTATCATACACGTCATCATCACGTTTTCGTTTTTTCCAATATTCGGGAAAACCACAAAAATCCATTTTCCATAAAAAACGTGTTTCCAGCTTTTAACCTTTTCCATATCTACATCCCCGTAAAGATGACAACGAGATGAAAAAAAAACTATCGTACACATCATCATCACGTTTTCGGTTTTTCCAAAATTAGGGAAAATCACAAAAACACCTTTTCCATAAAAAACCGTGTTTCCAGCTTTTTACCTTTTCCATATCTACATCCCCGTAAAGAGGACGACGAGACGAAAAAATACTATCACGCACGTCATCATCACGTATTCGGTTTTTCCAATATTAGGGAAAGTCACAAAAACACATTTCCCATAAAAAACCATGTTTCCAGCTTTTTACCTTTTCCATACCTACATCCCCGTAAAGAGGACAACGAGACGAAAAAATACTATCACGCACGTCATCATCACGTTTTCAGTTTTCCAAAAACTAGCAAAAATGTGAAAAAAAAAGCATTTTTAGACCCGAAACCCTATGTTCAGCTTTTCGACACCTACATTCCCGAAAAAAACGAATCCAAGCACGCCCTCCTAGCATGACTCCTTCCATTCCAAGGTCGCAGGGGCTCACAACTTCCTAAGTGGAGCAGAACCTACAACCTAGCACTATTTTGGGGTGGAAATAAAACGTCCATAGGAAAGGGGGGGGGGGGGGGGGGGTTCACCACGAGTCCTACGACACCTCATATGATTAAATCTGATTATTGGTTAGTGAGATAGTAAAAAGCGCATGACCTGTTAGTTTTTATGGTTCTTAATAAATATTTAAAAAACTCATCTATAAATAATCATTTATAAAGCCCGCTCTCTTACAAAACCCCTCAAGTGCGCAGGCATACAAAAATACACTCATCGCCAAAATGGCAAAACAACATGTTTACCCCAAATGGCGTATCCAAATTCCATCCATTTTAGAAAATAACCTCAATATCAAATAGAGCGGAAAAATTACCATCTAAACGACCCCACACTCGACCCTACTCCTCCCTCACCACCTAACCCTTTCCCAACATAGGCATACATATTCAAGCACGCGCGTGACTTGAGAAAACATACACTACCCCACTACTCGCGAATGTCCTTTAGTTTTGGTCTTTTATTTAAATAAAGAGCCTATAGGAAAGTAGGGGGCGTCACTACGAATGCTAGGACACCCTGTATGTTCAAATCCGTTGATTGGTTAGCGAGATATCAGGTTCGGGGCAAATACGAGGAGGGTTCAATAAGTTAGTGGGCAGCTTCCCCATCAACCCACTACTAACAAGCCACACTGTGGCGGTATTGTTGCCTTGATTTTGCATTATCAAGTTGTATTGGATGACAGGCGTTAATTTGAACATTTTGGCGGGAAACGATAAAATTCAAACCACGTATGCTCTATTATCGATTGCCGCAAGCCAATCCTTAGTCATTCGGCAAGGGTTCGACACTTTCCATTCCTTTTCTGTCCCTATTATCATCATCATCGTCATCAGAATGAATGAACACGCGCTGGCAACGTGTTATGCCATGTCTCAAAATCCAGCCAATAGGAGCCCGCTGGTAGATATTTTATATCGCTCCCGCCAAATCCTTCAGATTCTTTCTTTCGAAATACAGTACTACGCACCGTGGAGTAGCCTACCTTCCCACATGTTGGACAGAAGTTAACAAGTATCGATCCGTCTGGCCAATGTTAGAGGACTCGGGAAGAATGGGATCAACTAATAATGTACCGGGTGAATAAGCCGTGGTCGTTACGGCGTTCTGTAGGCAGTCGCTCACATCCGGGAGGGGAGGAGGTTAGAATCCCCCCACCGGCAACCTTGAAGATGGTCTTCTGTGGTTTTCCATCTTCCTTCCAGGCAAATGCCGGGGTTAGTCACTAACTATAGGCCACAGCCGCTACCTTCCAATTCCTCGTCATTACAGTCACACATTCCACCCCAGACAACACTCCACACTCGTCGGTACTTGTAGCTCACCCTATGGGTGTCCGCATAGAAGCAGCTACAAACTCTGGCGATCCGCACATACCTTCGGACACTCCCGGCATTAAAAGCCATACGCTAAAAAAGAAGCATCACATTCGTTTGAGGACATTAGGGGTAAATAAGAAAAATAGAATGAAGAAAAGGGTGTCTTGAAGTGATTTCATCAAATTTCAAGCTACGATTTTGAGTTGTTTCAATATTCCACTCATGCCGCGTATATTGTTTTACGTTAGGTGTAGCATTGGAAGTGTCGTAGGAAAAGCAATTGCATCGCAGTGGTAAAATGCAGTAATTGAAATACATTTTATAAATGTAACATAGTGTTTGAGAGTGTAATATCCGCCGACAGACGTATTCTACTGAGTTAGGAAATGGGCAGTCATGTTTTACGAGAAGTGCGGAAATACGTTCTATATTTAGAATTGAGTTTGTAGAATGGTTTCCCATGAACGTTGAATAAATCATATATATTTGACCTGAAAATTTCGGCTCTAACTCAAGTCTGCAAGTATATATCAGGTTGTAATATCCCTGCACAAGAGTGGCGAAAATAATGGGTGTAATGCTAACATCGGTCATGTTTTTCTGGAATTGCGAATTAGATCATGTGAGTGAGATAATTGCGGTGCCACACTTCTGTGAAGTCTAATAGACCTATCATGATCAGGGAAACATAGTAGCTCATAAAATCGTGAAATAGGGCTGACAACGTGGTCTAGGAGTAAATTTGGTAGCTCCTGATGGTTTCCTTTCAACATACAAGATTCTTGTATGGGTGTTGGAACGGTAAACACCTGGACTCGTGAGGACGACTTAGAAGAGAGGAGAACTGATTGGTACATGTTTCTGCCAAGGCAAATGAATTTATCTATAAGGTAGCCGAGAACGTTATCAAGGCCAACGATCTTAGTAATAGTCGAAGATTTATTAAAGGAGAACCTACAGCTTAAGGAACCAAAACGATAATGATTTTAATATTATAACCTTGCCTGTAATAAATCGGGTACAACAATGATAATGATATATTTTCCAAGGAAATACACACATCTTGCTATTAGACGCAATATTTTACATTTTCACAATCCAAATCGTAACTATTTTTTATCCATTTTTAGCCATTTTCATTTATGAAAAAAAAATAGGCTTATGAGATCACCTTTGGACCGTGTGTGTATATACAGGGTGTATCTTAATTATACCGACAAAAGAATCAGGGATGCTCTGCGTGTTATGTAAAAGACGATGCCGCAATCGGATTGGCGGAGAAAATTGTGGCATCGTCTTTTACATAACACGCAGAGCGTCCCTGTTTTTTTTGTCGGTATAATCAAGATACATCCTGTATGTGTATGTGTGTGTCCCCCTAAAAATCCAAATGGTTGAAGCGATTTCAATGAAACTCAGAAAGGACATAGTACTTTTTTGTCTGACCCCGACCGTGACCTTCAAATTGTATTACGTCTCACCAACCAGCATGGCGGCCGTACGAAATATTTCACTGGCATTCTATATCTCCGAAGCTATTATCGATCATCATCATTTTCATTTCCCCTTTTCCAGCTGACACCGGGTGGGGGCAAATATGGTTCCTCTCCTCTTTGTTCTGCCGTTCCACCATTCCTCTTCCGACACGGTGTTCCAATCCATGTTCCGTTTTTTACGGAACCTGGATGGACTTCACCGAGTCCATCCAACGCATTCTTGGTCTTCCTTGTCCTCTCATCCCTGTCATCCGTCCTTCCGTTGCTCGTCTTGGTAGCCTTTCTTCATTCATCCGTTTGACATGTCCAAACCATCTCAATCTGTTTTGCTCCAGTTTGTCATTTAATTTCCTTACACCCAGTTATTTCCGTATATCTTCATTTCTCACTCTGTCTCTCCTCATTTTCTGGACCATACTACTCAGGAATCTCATCTCAGCTGCATGTAATCTGCTCTCATCCCCGTTAGTCATTGTCCAAGTTTCTGCTGCATATGTCATTATAGGAACATAATATGCTTTGTACATAACTTCTTTAGCCTTAATTGGTATATCCTTGTTTCATACTAGTCCCCGTACCTGTTGGTAGAAAGCACTCCCGAGTTGTATTCTTCTGCTAATTTCCAAATCTAGTCTTCCATCTTCAGTCAGTTCACTTCCCAAGTATTTGAAGTGTTTCACCACTTCCAATTCCTTATCTCCGACTTTGATAGCTCCTTTTCCTTCCTTTTCTTATCTCTACTCATCACCACGGTTTTAAACTTCTCCACATTTATCTTCAATGCCCATTGCCCAATCTTTTCATTTATTACGTCTAACTGTTCTTGTACCTCCATCTCATCCCTGTCCCAGATCTCAACATCGTCTGCAAACAACATTACCTTCATCGTTGCCCTACTATAGTCTTTCATTGCTGCCTTCATGATGTCATCCATCACCATTAAGAACAATAAGGGTGACAACACACTTTCTTGCTTTATTCCAGTGTCAATTTTAAACCATACCGAAGTCCCGACTCTAGTCTTCACACTACTGTAGCAATCCATGCACATTCCATTTATCATGTCTCTCAGTTCTTTGCCTATCCCCCTATTTGTTAAGCTTTCCCAAACTTTTGTTCTAGAGATGCTATCATAGGCATTTTCTAGATCAATAAAAGGCATTACCATATCCTTCCCATATTCCCAACTATATTCAATGTGCTGTCTCAGAATGAAAATGGGTTCCACTGTCGACCTGCCCCCTCTAAATCCAAACTGCTCCTCCTATATTTGGCTTTCTACCTTTACTCTAATTCTTTTTTCTAGGATTCTTTCCATTATTTTGGCATCATGCGAGATGATGGTGATTCCTCGGTAGTTATCACACACCAGCCTGTGTCCTTTCTTGAATATTGGCAGTATTATTCCCTTTTTCCAGTCTTCAGGAACTTTCTTCTCTCTCCACACACTCCTGAGAAGCCTGTATGTCCACTGCAGTCCCACTGGTCCTGCCGCCTTGATCATTTATATTGCCACTTCGTCGATTCCCACAGCTTTCCCCGTCTTCATCTTCCTAACTGCCCATTCCCCTTCTACCATAGTAATGTCTGGTTCTTCTTCTAATCTTTCCTCCGCCGTTTTGGCTGTTTGTGTTACTTCTCCGCATGCCTGATGCCTCACCTTCAACAGCTCACTGAAATATTCTTTCCATCTGTCCGTTATCTCATCTGGTTTGGTCAATATATCACCTTCTTTGTTTTTCACAAACCCAGTGTTCACCTTTTCAATCCTTTTACTTTTAGGTAGATTTCTTTAGAAAGCTAACTATTGCAATGGGTCCCATGTTTCGACTTCCGGAAAATTTCGACATATCTTCGCGTTTCACATCCCCCAGACCCCAAAACCACCGTCAGTTCAAAAGTTTATATATAATTTATGTATATATGTATCTATCTATCTATCTTTTATATATATATATCAGTTTCTTGTGGACACGATAACTGCCGTAATTTTGCACCAATCACTTTGAATTTTTTACATAATATGTATCCCTATAAAATCTCGGTCGAGATCGTTAAGGGGCAAAATCGGTCAAAGGGGGTAAAAATGGGGGGCTTTTTTCGAAAAAGTGAAATATCGCTATAACTCTCTTAATACATGAAATATCGAATCCCTTTAAAGTTCATAATATGTGTCGGATAAGTGCCAAAAATTTATGTCAAATAAGTTTTTTGATAGCACCAATCATTGACCAAAGGGGTGGGAAAAAGTGGGTTTTTCGGGAAACATTAATCATATCTCTGTTAATAGGCACAATATCAAAACCGCACAAAATGGACAATATTCCTCCAATAATTACCTAAAACTTTTGTCTGAAAGAATTTTTGATATGACCCACCATTACGCCACGGGGTGAACAAAATGATTTAAATTATAAGAAAATGCCAAGTGCCAAGAGAGGTTGCCATGACAACTTTACTTTTAATTGATAAGGGATGACCATCAGCAGTTGCTATGACAACGCCACTGCACGAGATCACATTCAGTTTTCATATGTCAGTGGGAAGCGACTTCGGTATCGGAACTGGTAGCATGCTGAACTTCTATGCCCAAGGTCGCGGATTCAAACCCGGCTGAAGTCGTCGGATTTACTAAGAGCGCTAAAAAACCTGAGTTTGCTTTCCTTCGGAGGGGAAGTTCCAACGTTCATTGCGAGTTGCTGATTGAGGTGGCATCTAGTAGCCAAGTTCACAGCTAGGTGTCGTTGACGGCAGTATTTTAGGTAGATTTCATTAGAAAGCTAACTATTGCAATGGGTACCATGTTTCGATTTCCGGAAAATTTCGACATATCTTCGCTTTTCACATCCCCCAGACCCCAAAACCACCGTCAGTTCAAAAGTTTATATATAATTTATGTAATATATGTATATATATGTATATCAGTTTCTTGTGGACACGATAACTGCCGTAATTTTGCACCAATCACTTTGAATTTTTTACCGAATATGTATACCAATAAAATCTCGGACGAGTTCGTTACTGGGCTAAATCGGTCGAAGGGGATGAAAATGGGGGACGTTTTTTTTCGAAAAAATGAAATATTGCTATAACTCTCTTAATATGTGAAATATCGAATCCGTTCAAAGTTCATACTATGTGTCGGATAAAGCTCAGAAATTTATGTTTGAAAGGTTTTTTTGATAGCACCAACCATTGACCAAAGGGGTGGGAAAAAGTGTTTTTTTCGGGAAACATTAATCATATCTCTGTTAATAGGCACAATATCAAAACCGTACAAAATGGACAATATTCCCCTAATAATTACCTAAAACTTTTGTCTGAAAGAATTTTTTATATGAGCCACCATTACGCCAAGGGATGAGAAAAATGATTTCGGAATTGTAAGAAAATGCCAAGAGCTATCAGTGGTTGACATGGCAACACTACTAAATTGATGAGGGATGAGCCATCAGACGTTGCCATGACAACGCACTTGCGCGAGATCAGATTCAGATTTCCATCTGACTAAGTGTGATGCGGCTTCGGTGACTTAACTGGTAGCATGCTGAACTCCTATGCCCAAGGTCGCGGGTTCAAAGCCGGCCAAAATCGTCAGATTTTCTAAGAGCGCTAAAAATCCCTCAGTATGCTTTCCTTTGGAGGGGAAGTTCCAACGTTCGTTGCGAGTTGCTGATTGCGGTGGCATCTAGTAGCCAAGTTCACAGCTAGGTGTCGTTGACGGTAGTATCTGGTAGCAACATTAGTAACTACTGCTTGAAATTGATCGTCTGCATTCCTTACCTGAATTACAGGCTAATACAGCTATCACAATTCACACCGTTTATCAGACAGATTCTACACTCACCCAAAGTACACGGGGTTACATGACCACGTTGTCGCAGCCCCTAAACTGAGGAACCAACCAACATCTCTGCGGGAGATATAATTTTGCGTGAAGAAGTAACAGACCGTTACATAGTTACACATCAGTGTCGAAACTTTGCATAAGGACAGTGTGACCACAAGTATAAAAATGGACTCCAAATGACAAGAAGGTTACCGTCATCATAAGACAATAGAATGTTTAAAATATGCATAAAATGACGAAAAACAAAGTTAATTAATCTCCAATTATAAAATACTTTCACGCAATGAATGTGGTCAGATCCTTCTACGAAAACCTGCATATTCTGCCTATTTTCGACTATCCCCAAGTTTGTCCGGTGAAATCTACCTCCGCCTTCCGGCGTGCCGAGAGGACTTTTTTATAATTCCAAATAGCATCCCCCCCCCCCTCAATTTAAATCCTCCCTTATTTCAGGGTGAATTCTTCCCAGCTTTTCTTCTTTTTCTCTGCAATCTCTGTTTGCTTCTATACATTTTTGCTCTACTTCCTTCAGTCTTTTTCGTTTTCCATTCCCTCCAAGTTTTCTTCTTCTCTCTTACCTTTTCTTTCACTCTATCATTCCACCATTTTGTCGCCCTTTCCCGTACCTTTCCTGATGTTCTACCACATGTTTTCTCTGCACTGTTTACAAATGCACTCTTAAACTTTTCCCATTCTTGTTCCACATGGGTAATATCCGTCCTTGGTATCTGTTCTTGCAATTCTTTCTTAAACTCTTCTGCAACCTCCTTTTCCTTTAGTCTCCAGACCTTAATCTTTCTTTCCTTTTTTTCTGGTAATCTCATGACCTTTCCTACTTTTAGTTTTGCTACCACTGCCCTATGGTCTCCTCCAGAGGCTTCCTCTGGCATGGCTGTGACATCCATTAGCTCTTTCCGACGTCCTTTTTCGACTAATACATAGTCTATCAGAGTATTCGTTCTTCTATCTCCGCATCCATACCTTGTTATCTTCTGACTATTTTTCTTTCTGAACCACGTATTCCCTATAATTAATTGTTTCCTCTGACAGAAGTCCATTAAGATATCCCCTTCTGGATTCTTACTGCCATAACGATATGGTCCCAAAATCTCCTCTCTTCCTTGCCTGTCTCTTCCCACTTGTGCATTCAAATCACCCACTACCATTATTTCCTTATCCTCTATATATTTTTCTACGTCTTCTAGGAATTCTTCTAAATTCTCTTCTTTATTCCCCGTTTGTGGAGCATATACTTGGAACAGGTCTGCTGTCCTTGTCTGGAACTGTATCCTTCCTATGATCATCCTGTCACTTATCTTCTTAACCTCCTCCACTTACTCTGGGACATCCTTTCTTATAATCATTCCTACTCCATTTCTTGCCTCCTGTCCTCCACTGATAAACAGCCTGTATCCTTCCATTAGTTTCGTTTCTCCTTTTCCTTTCCATTTCGTTTCACTGAAACCGAGGATGGTTATATCCTTCTCCATTATGAAGTCCGCTAGCTTCTCAGTCTTGTCCGTCAGGGTTAAGATGTTGACTGCCCCTATTCGGATATATTGTATATATATTACCGATATCTCCCTGAAATTTTGTGCAGTGATAAAGGGCACTACTGTAAATTCACCTATGTGACTTTCAAAAACCTGTTAAGTACGAAACGAACATGGTGGCCGAGCGAAATTGAAACATTTAAGTAGACTTTTCTGGCGATTTAACCATCCGAACGCAGTGCAACAAAGTACAGCAAATGTTTATACACATTGTAATTCACTGAATCTAATATAGTTCAATTGTTTACATAACTCAAGATGGCGGCTGTGCGAAATTTTAAAACTAAGTTTTTATTTCTTGTATCCTGATCATGCGATCGGAGTCAACGTTTGAATAATGAACCTACGCAAAAATCGTCATCTAATAGTACATAACTCTATGGTCTACATATTTAACAAGTAGTTCCGTGAAGAAATATACAGCCTATTTTCATATATCCTACTTATGTTAACTTCCACTATCAGCATACAAAATTTCAGTTTGATTGCTGTAATAGATTCGTAGACATTCAGAACCGACTAAATATTTCGGATGGTCGCCATGATGTATTTTATTGTAGGTCCTAGAGTTATGTACTGTTACATGAATATTATTGTGTACGAGCAGCATTCAAACTTCGGTTGGTTGGTTGGTTGGTTCCTTAGTTTAGGGGCTGCGACAACGCGGTCATGTAGCCCCGTGAACTTTGGGTGTGTGTAGAATCTGTCTGATAACCGGTGTTAATTGTGTTGACTGTATTAGTGTGTGTTATCTGTTTTTTAATTTAAGTACTGCAACTTAGAATTTTTCAAATAGTTCCTACTTTTGCCGCCAAGCGCCACCGTCAACAACTACTACGCCAAGTTCAGAACTTTAGCTACTAGACGCCACCGCAGTCGGCTCTTGGCAACGAACGTAGAAACCTAAGAGCGTTGTTAACATTCCTAACCTATCCAATTTAGCTTCACACAGGTGCAATTAGTGGAAGGTTCTTTAACATGCCATAAATCTATGACATGGGACCGCCGGCTTTACTTCCCCTCCGAAGGAAGGCATACTGAGGGATTTTTAACGCTCTTAAAATATCCGACAGCTTCGGCCGGGTTTGAACACGCTATCTTGGGCATATTCAAACTTCAATCGCATGATTAAGACACAAGAAGTAACAAGGAGATTTTAAAATTTCGCACAGCTTCCATCTTGTGGTTATGGAAACAATTGAAATAAATTAGATGCCAGTGGATTAACATTCGTATAAGGATTTAATGTACCAAGTTTCACTGCACTCGGATGGTTAAATTGCGAGAAACGTCCATGTGAATATTTATACTTCGCAGCGCCGCTATGTTGGATTTGTGATCACAAGGTTATTTAAAGTCCTAAAGGTGAACTTAAGTTCATAGCCCCTATGAACATAAAAAAAATCAGTTTGTTTGCCATAATAGATTCGTAGGTATTCAGAGCCGTCTAAATATTTCGGATGGTCGCCATGTTGGATTTTTAAATGTCTAGGCCATAGAGTCATATACCATTAAAGGACAATTATTGCGTAGGTTCATTATTCAAACTTTCACTTCGATCGCATGATTACGACACAAGAAATGAAAACTTAATTTGAAAATTCGCACAGCCGCCATCTTGAGGTTATATAAACAATTGAACTAAATTAGATACCAGTGCATTACAATTTGTATAAACATTTCTTGTACCAGATTTCATTGCGTTTGGAACATTAAATCGCGAGAAAGGTCTATTTAAAATTTTCAAATTCGCTTGGCCGCCATGTTCGTTTTGTAGTTAACCGGTTTTTGAAACTCTTATAGACGATCTTCCAGTAGTGCCCTTTATCTCCGTACAAAATTTCAGCGTGATACCCCTAATAGTTTCAGAGATATAGAATGCCGGTGAAATATTTCGCACATCCGCCATCTTGTGGTTATGTAAACAATTGAACGAAGGTAGATGTCGGTGCATTACAATGTGTATATACATATTCTGTACCAAGTATAATTGCGTTTGGTTGGTTAAATCGCGAGAAACGTCTATTTAAAAGTCGCGAATTCGCGTGACCGCCATGTTGGTTATGTAGTTACCATTTTTTAGAAATTCACATAGGTGAACTTCTAGTAATTTCCTTTATCACCGTAAAAATCCAGGGTGATATCGCGAATAGTTTCGGAGATATTGAATGCTGGTGAAATATTTCGCACATCTGCCATGTTAGATTGGTGAGACGTAGCAAAATTAGAAGGGCACGGTCAGGGTCGTCCGGAATAGTGCTATGAACTGACCGAGTTTCATTGAAATCGCTCCAGCCGTTTAGAATTTATTAGGGACGCACACACACACACCTCACACACACACACACACACACACACACTCACACAAACACGGACAAAAGGTGATCTCATAAGCCTATTTTTTTCAAAATTGAAAATAGGCTAAAAATCCAACATGACGACCATCCAAAATATTTATATGGTTCTCAATGTCTACGAATCTATTACAGTAACCAAGCTGAAAATTTCTAAGTTGATAGAGGCAATTAACATAAGTAGGTTATATGAAATTAGGCTATTTAGTTCTTCACGGTACTACTTGTCAAAATTCGGTTCTTAATATGTGCTCATATTCACCGTTTCCCTCATATCTCCCAAGTTTATAGGAATTTTTCAAGTTTGTTCTTTCCTTCAGCTACGAAATGAATCTCACTCACGCCTGTGTGGCTTAAATTAGTATTTCTATGAAACTTTAAAATATTTGTTGAGTTTGCTCAGAATAAAAAGAAATTCATGAAATAAATCTTAATGAATTAATTGACAATATGGGAATAAGTGAGAATCATTCTGTAGTTGCAGGATGAATGGACATTATCTACACCACCAGGCATCGTGAATGTTAAGGACCCCCATAAAAATCCATCTGGCTTCAATGTGCTTAGGTATAAGTGGAGTAGACTAAATCATGTTAGGTGTGGCTTGGGAAGAAGTGCTGTGGTTCTCTATAAATGGGGCTAAAAAGATCCCCCACAGTGCGATTGTGCTGCCACCATTCAGTCAATGTAACATATTATAGTGGCTGGAATGTCTCATCCGATCCTTTTCAGGAAGTCTGGAGGATCTGGACTCTGTTACATCTGAGGCAGTGGCCTGATCAACAAGTTGGACGTTGAAATTTGAGCTGTGTTGAAATTTTGTGCTTCGATTTTATTATTTGAATTGTTTACATGGACCTGTATACATTTACAGTATATGTGTTTGTGTTTTATTAGCATTATCCGATAAATAAATAAATAAATAAATAAATAAATAAATAACTAAATTAATAAATAAACCAGTGGATTATTGTGTATAATCAAGCCGCTAGAAAAAGCAATGAGTGAGATAAATAAACCACCATCACCAGCTTTCTTTTGTACTAAAGTAAGACGATACGTTTAATGTACCGGTGCATAAAACAAAACAGCATTATCTTTCTTGTTATACTGAAAGGAACGAAGCTTGTAGTTTTACGAGACCGTTATCTCGCGATCATAAGGGACCTCCTTTTTACGTGAATCTGGACGTGATTTCAAAAATCTTACATGCATTGGCAGGGAATCAAACTCAGTCCACTGTGGTAAAAGGCAAGCAGCTTGGCCACTGCACCCATCATGGTCTTATTAACCACAAAATTATCGCATAGTGTCACGTCTCAAAACAGCTCAGACAAACATCACTTATTTAACTTCTGAAAGACGTTTTAAGAATGTGTATTCACTCTGTATTAACCTGCGCTCCCTCCTCGTGTTAATAATCGCAAATACCGTGGATCACTGTGTCTATTTCTTTGCACCTAGCATTGACTTGAGCTCGATAGCTGTGAGTATTGCACCATCTATTCATGAAGCCTCATACATACAGATTACACATTGAACGTGTATTAATTGTCAACCCAGTCTCTACTGTATGAAACGAAATTTGATATCGTGTAAATGAGCATTTAATCCACTAGGATTTGCTGCGGTCTGTTATTCAATAGATCTGACGATTGTTCGTGAGAGTGATCTGGAACGAGGAGATTATACTGGAAGTTCAATCTATTTATTGAGCCGGGCCATCATTAAGGCTCTAAATTCCTCGTGACACTCACTAGCTATCTGTGATGTTACTAGGAGCATTCAAGTTGTAACACGTCAGACTTTCTATCTCAGGACTGGAAACAGAAACATACGGATTGTTTTAAAATACTCGCGCACTCGTTGTGAATGCGTGACAGAGATAGCAGTATTGTACGGTACTCAGAACGCCAGCGGCAACGGCGAGAATTAGGACTGTTTTGGATACTTACAATGGTGACGTTTTCATTAAGGCGGGTATACACTTGCGCGCCGCGCACAGCACGCGGTGCATGCGTCGCGCGTGTGTTGCTCGTCCAGAATTATTATTTAGACGAACCTCCCGCGATCCATAGGAAACCCACGAACATTCTCTAGTAAGTTTGGAGTGTGGTAATTATTATCATGTCTCAGCCGCACGAGGAAAACCTCGCGATTGCGGTGATTAGAGTGGTGCGGCTTTTTTAATGGCAAGTTTATGCAAAAAGAAAAGGAAACGACGACGACGTTGGTGGTACACTGACCTGTTAAAAAAAAGGAATGGTGCGGAGATAATGATGGACTTGAAGTTACAAGAAATAAGCGGCCAGTATATGAATTTTACTCGATTGTCACCTTCTGACTTTGAGAATCTGCTGCAGAAGATTGGACCCCACATTTCCAAAGAAGATACATATTTCCGCCCTGCGATTTATTTTACTTTTCTCAAGCCGGTAGGAAGACAGCAGAGATATCACCTTCTTCTTGCATTGGTCCGCAGATATATCCAGTTCAGCTCCTATTTCCCTCCAGGCCTCTGCCTTTAGTCTAATGGTTTCTTGAAATGATCCATATGTTGAGGATCCCACAGAAGAGGCTTTTTGCGATAAGCATCGATCAGTTTTATCACAGATTCGTCTGACCACTCCATTATCACCACTTAAAACGCACACATATTAAATCAGATGCGCGCGAAAAACACCTTTAAGGTGCGTATACACTTGCGCGCCGCTCCGCTCGCGCGCAGCAAGTTCGCTAGATTAGTACGGGGTTTCGAAGCTGCGCGCACGTGGCGCACGACGATCCATCTCCTGTCGGTTTTTTCCACCCGCACTTTGAGTGTTCGATGTTCAGATTTGGATGGGATTGTGAGAAGTTCGTTGTTTTTCGCACGCATCTGAGGCCTGGGAGGCCTCCGTGGCTTAGGCGGCAGCACGCCGGCCTCTCACCGCTGGGTCCGTGGTTCAAATCCCGGTCACTCCATGTGAGATCAGTGCTGGACAAAACGGAGATAGACAGGTTTTTCTCCGGGTACTCCGGTTTTCCCTGTCAAAATTTCATTCCAGCAACATTCTCCACTATCATTTCATTTCATCTGTCATTCATTTAATCATTGCCCCAGAGGAGTGCGTCAGACCTCGGCAGCCGGCACAGTTCATACCCTCGCCGCTAGATAGGGGCTTCATTCATTCCATTCCTGACCCGGTCGGAGACGGGAAACAGGCTGTGGATTTTCATTTTTCATTATTATTATTATTATTATTACTACATTCTTGGCCGCATAGTTTAAACCGGCACTGCGCAGCCAGACTGTGAAACTTCTCTATCTTGCTCACTCGATGATGGAAACCGTAAACTGCTTGTCTGGTCAGCAAGTGGCGAGGGTCATATTCTGCTCTCATTCATTCATTCCCTGTTTATCATTCCGTACGTGACGTAAAAATCATCCCGTATGTTCGTATTTTGTCTTCCAATTCTTTTAGCAGATTGTATCAGTATATTTACTGGCGCGTCTAAGATTCTCTTCAGGGACAAATTTCGGCCCCCCCGGTGTCTCTAAAAGCCGCGATAGTTAAAAGGTATGTAAAACTCCATGACATTATTAACAACCAACAATGGCTATGAGAAGGGACTGTGGAGTACATAATAGTTAAGTGTTATGGATTTAGCGCCCTGGTGTGGCTTTAGTGGCATGGGGGTTAAAAATTTGTATCTGAATACCTCTACTGTACCATTCCACCCTGCAGGATTCAATCAGAACAATCTTAGACGAAAGAGGTGAGTGCCTTACGAACGCATGAAATTTGCACTTGCAGCGACTATACGTTCAATTTATGCAATACGGTAATCCTTATAATGTAACTGGTGCGTAATCTTAAAAAGGCAGATTAATCAATCATATCAGAGATCTCAGGTGATGAGCGCTTGTTGTACTTTATTACTGAGCTCGGGGATTACTCGCGGAACTTTGAACAAGAACATTAATTACTTTTGTGAGAGCGCAGTGTTCTATGAATCTTATTCCCCTTGTGCTGGAGACAAACCAGACAATCTTGTGTTTCCATGGCGGTTATTTGGAGAGACTGGAATAGTGTTCACCAACAAAGACTTTAAGATGCTGTGACATAATACTATCACAACAACCTCACTATTTTATCCTTTTAATAATCATCATCATAATAATAATACCAATAATAATAATTATTATTATTATTATAAACACGTTAAACACGTTATACCCAACAGATACCCTAATCAATGGAGACAGATCACAAACTGAAAATTTAGAAAAACAACGATGGAAAATCCGCAGGAAATTCTTCGGCCCAATGTGCATAAATGGAGTATGGACGAAAATGAGGTTTCACGACTTATACCAACATCCAGAGAAAAAACACTACTAAAAGAGGACGATTGCAATCTTTTTAGAGATTTTCAAAGAATTGACATTGACAGATTCACTAAAATGATATTTAAACATGCCTCCTCGCTAAAAGTCAAGAAAAACTGGATTATAGAAACTGAAAATGACCTTCAATCAAGAAATCAACGTAACATAAAATATTTTATGGGGCATGCCTAGCTTCAGCTTGGTGGTGAACAAACATCAATTTGCTTCAAACCCCCGAATGAGAACCACCACTGCATGGACAGAAGAAAGGAAATATCTCGTGTGAGAATACAGAGATTCTGGGAAGAGAAGATAGCAAATGCATATTCATCTGTTATCTATTCCTTTATTGGGCATAAGGTTGTGAAAAATAATGATGGTTGTGATGATGATGATGATGATGATACGATAAAACAATATCTCGGTACGCAAAATTAAAACACTAAAATACGGTTAATTTACTTGCGTTACCATAGGCATCAGAAACCTTCATTACTGGACGCAGATAACTAACTAAACTTTTAGAATAACAAGAAAGGAAAACCTTTGGCCCATTGTACATAGAGGGAGTAGTTGTTTCAGAAGAGGGACTAGCTCACCACGGTGGGCGAGTGGCCAGTTGGTCACTAGTCGTGGCCTAGTGAGGTCCGTGTGTGCGCGCTGTGTGACCGCATTGGAAGAGTGTACGTTTCCTAATACCGGTGCTTCCGATAGTTCCACGGGTGTACTGACCTTCCGTGTGTCATTCGGACAATACTTTTTCAAGTAGTGTTCCAGATAGGACAACAAAACCAGAAACCCAGAAAACCCCGCTGAAAATCATGTCCGGATACCAGAGGAAAAACACCGTACGCTGTCAATGGGACAGGCAGAGTTCTCGCCTCACACCAGGAGAAATTCACCGCTGGATTAGCGATACCCTCCGGTTGACTGTCGACCAAGTAGAAGACATCCAGTTAAATGCGCAAGAAAGAACCATGTACATCAAGGTAATCAGCATATCTACTTATCAGAAGTTGCTAAATACTTTTGCAGCTCCTATTAAATTTCAGTATGACTCAGGCGAAATGACTAATGTTAAGCTCTCCACAGCGGATTCAAATTTTACCACAGTGCGTATATTTAATGTCCCACTCGAAGTTCCCCCTGAAATTTTCAAATCCGTCCTGTCGAAATATGGCACTGTGAGTGACGTCAGGAAAGAACAATGGTCTTCTGCTTATCAGTTCCCGGTGTATAATGGAATACGTGCAGTCACTATAGAAATCAAACAAGATATCCCCTCCACTGAGACTTTTGGTGGCCATTCTGGATATATAACGTATAATGGACAGAAACAGACCTGTTTAATTTGCAATGCTAACACACATCTACGTATCAACTGCCCAAAGAAAATGATTCCCCTCGGTATAACTCCTACACAACAACGACGTGTCCAATACTCGGATGTTGTGTCACAGCAAACGTCACATGAAAACATGCTTATGGATCAGTCAGCTGGGACACCAGCAGAAGTGGCCTCGGACACACATGACGCAGAACTGGTACCTTGCACTGACCAGATCAGCGAGCCACAGAGTGCCCCTGTGCTATCGGCAACCTGTATGGCAGTCTTAGAACCAACTCTGCCGTCACTACAGGCTGCCACAGAAATTTTGTCTTCACTGCCCCACCTTCTCTGGTACCTACCGACTCACTTAAGCAGGTTGATCGGGGATCTGAGAACGTATGTAAGAAGATTAAAACAAATGCCTCGATTGCCGTACCAGCCCCGAAGAATCAAACTGGTTGTACAAACGTTCCCGCAGCTGTGAAAAAGAAACAAAATCTTCATTCTACGTCATCTAGGGACCCACGAACGCTCTCAAACGCTGACAGCTGGCCTATGAATGGCAGTCATAAGGAACTATCTCAACCTAATTTGGCATAGTGCACCAGTATATTTCTCACCCGTGTCTTTTTTTTCTCGAGTCCACCTTCCAATATGTCTAGCACAGCTTTTATACTTCTCTTAATGGCGCAATTTCTCACTGTGGCCACTGTGAATATCAATGTAATAGAATGCCCTCTGAAATTTCAAATGTTGGAGAGATTCCTTCGAGATGCAGACATTGACATTGCCTTCATTCAAGAAGTTGCTATACCCTGTTTGCCCATATCTGCCTTCTACAAACAATACATCAATACCGGTACTACGAATAGAGGGACCGGATTCCTCATAAGACATGATATCCCACTCGAAGGTGTGCTATGTCATCCATCAGGACGCATAATATCTGGACATATAAACTATACCACCCTGATAAATGTATATGCCCCATCCGGGTCCAATAAACGTGTGGAACGGAAAATGTTCTTTCAACAGAGTATATTGCCTCATCTGCACGACGTTAAGGAAAAGCTTATTCTTGCAGGGGATTTCAATTGTATTCAACGACCAGAGGATTCCACTAGTCCATACCAAGGTGTCAACCCGGCTCTCAGGACCCTCCTTACCTCCCTACACCTCATTGATGCTGTGGATAGTTTAAGGGTGCCCCTGCCCCATTACACCTGTATAAGTCACAACTCCTCATCGCGAATTGACCGCATCTACTTTTCCTAGGAACTTATCCAGCCTAGACGATATGAAGTGATACCTGCCAGTTTCACTAACCATCATGCAGTCGTATGTACAATCTCTTACCCCCATCCCATATTTCACATAGGAAGAGGTTATTGGAAACTGAAATTCTCGCTGTTACTGGAGGAGGAATGCCAAGATATTTTCAGACAACACTGGACTCGATGGGTCCAACAAAAATGCAGCTTTCGCGACTGTGCAGACTTGTGGGATATTTTAGTTAAACCAGGGATCCGCCGCGTCTTTAAGAACATATCCTACCAACGAGATCGGGAAAGACGGGATACAGTTGAATTTTACTATCGAGTTCTTCGCCAGCTCCTGCAAAGATCTGATGCAGGGGAGCGTATGTATGACCAGAATCGGGAAGTTAAAACCAAGCTCCTGTCTCTACAGCAACGAGCGCTCGCTCATATAAACGTGGCTTTAAAAGATCGTACAGTGCTCCCGGACGACAGTGCAAGTGTATACCATATCGCCAAAGGACAACGTGAGCGGCAACGCCTCCGCACCAATACTGGAAGTGTCGTCACCTCCCCTGACGCTATACGTAGTGAAATATCATTATTTTATCAACGGTTCTACGCTAAGGCTCCAATTGATCCACAGCAGGTGACCCTATTGCTTTCCTCTTGCAGTTCCCAACTATCTCCGGACAACAAAACTCTGCTCAGCGCGGATATTACGGATGAAGAGATTCACTCTGTGGTTAAGCACCTCCCAAATAACCGCTCACCTGGCATTGATGGATTGCCATATGAACTGTATAAACACTTCTGGCCTCTCATTGGCAAAGCATTTTGTCACGTCTTGCGTACCATTCTCCAACGTCGTGCTCTTTGTCAATCACATCACGAGGGTACCATAGTCCTCATACCAAAAACATCCTCTCCCATGGCAGTTGGTGACTTCCGACCAGTTACTCTGCTCTGCAGTGATTATAAAGTCCTTACCAAAGTACTTGCATGCCGATTGAAGACTGTTCTACGTGATATCATTGGTGATGAACAATGTTGCAGTATTCCTGGAAGAACTCTGTTAACAAATTTAGCGATACTACGGGACCTACACCTAAAAGCCGAAGTGCTCCCCACTGAGCCAATGAGTTTTCTCACCTTAGATCTTGATAAAGCTTTCAACCGCATCAGTCATGAATACTTGTACATGGTCTTGCAACACTTTGAATTTCCTGCAATCCTTATTGACTACATTCGTATGATAAATTGTAATGCTACGTCTCGAGTGCTTGTCAACGGTTTTCTTCCCCTCTGATTCCAATACAACGATCAGTTAGGCATGGATGTCCCCTTTCCATGCTACTTTTTGTCATTGGCCTTGAACCGTTCATTCGGACTACCCAGGTGAAGCTACAGGGTTACAAACTGTCCACACATGTTTTTGGCATGTGCGCCTATGCTGATGACGTATCAATATTGATCCGCAATAATGAAGACATCTCCCACATCGATAGCGTCCTTCAGCTCTACCATATTGCCTCTGGAGCACAATCGAACCCCCAGAAAACTGCTTTGCTTCCGCTCAATACTAACTCAGTGATTACCCAACAGCCCTGGTTCCGGATAGTAAATGAGGTGAAAATTCTTGGCATTACCTGGAAGCAATCGCTTCTGGACACAGTGCAAGCAAACTGGACTAAGGTCTTTGCCAAAGTTAGGGGAGTGCTGATCCAATTTGGTCAAAGAAACCTCAATATAGTGCAACGGGTCATGGTCCTCAACGTGTTTGCGCTCTCTAAAATATGGTATGTCGCACAACTTTCCCCACTTCCCAAAATGTTTGAGAGCCAATTTTCAAAATATACAGGTTGGTTTATATGGCAAGGATTTTTGTTCCGAGTACAACGGGAAGAGTTGTATCTCCCATCCCAGCAAGGCGGGCTAGGGCTAACAGCTCATGGCATGAAATGCCGTGCACTCCTCTGCAAGAACGACATCACCATTCTTTCCCAACATGACACTTTTACGAAAGCGCTGTACAAAGATATTCGAAACACAGCCCGTGGTTGTGATAGAGCATTGCCGAAGATATTTAGGGACCATCAACAGCACCTTCTGGAAACTGTTCGCCAAATGCCTTCAGGGACTGTTCCAACGACGAAAAGTATTTATAACATGTTGCGGCACGTGGTACACTCCAAACCGCGAATTGAGGCCACCACCCTCTACGTCCATTGGCCCACTGTTTGGAAAAATTTTGGGGCTATGACCATTTCTTCTGCTGTACACTCCCAGATTTTTATCTTCCTCAACGATCTCATCCCAACGGCTCTACGGCGATATGCCATCCGTCTTGAAGCTTACCCATGGTGTACTATGTGTGGTCAAACTGATACGGCGATACACCGCTTCACATCATGCACGCGAGTTGCCTCCACGTGGCTGTGGTGTAAGGGAAAAGTATGTCAACTATTAAATGTGCCCACGGATGACCTTGATGACAGGAAGTTGATTCGTTTGTCGGTGACCGCCTTCCCCCAAGTTAAACCGACTGCCATTGTGTGGATAATGGGCCAATATGTACACTTCGTGATGGACAATGATCAACATTTCTCGTTCCTGGATCTCAGGTATCACCTGCAGAAAGAGCGTTGGAAGCTTAGTGAAAGTGGACAATTGTACGATAAATATGGACACTATCTGGATTTTCTTGTGATGTAATAGTATGGTATTTATCATATCTGAAAATTCTGTAATTCTGTACAGAGCTAAAAAAAATGGTTATCGTATCGGATTACTAACCCCAAGCTTGCAGGTTCGCTCCTGGCCGTGGTAAGTGATTTTGAAAGGCGACAAAAATCACGGCACGCTTGTCATACGTTTTTGGATTGTTAAAGAACCCATTTGAATTCAGTAGGCCGTGTTCATAATGGCAAAATTATTCTCGGTATTTTCCGCCAACTTAGCTCCTCCTTTCTCTACTAGAAAGCGCTACAGTGTCAAGGAGCTTAGATATCTAACCTCCTTGACTTTCATAGCGCTTCAAGGTACGCCAAAATTCGACTAGCAAGCTGCCCTCTGGACGTCAAATAACAAAGCTTCCACCAGGCAACCGAAGTTGAGGAACTTGGACTAAGTCATTATTTTGCCCTGTGTACTATCGGGGGTGTAGAATTTGTCTGACAGCATGTGTTATTGTGGTGTTTGTAGTAATGTGAGTATTGTTGCGTGAACTAATAAGCAGTACGAATTCTGTAAAGTTCTGTAACATGTATTGTATATTATTATGGCTATGTTGATTCCGTTGTTCTCCAGCGATGTTCTCCGTCACTCTACTGTAATGCCGTCTCCACCTCTTCACCCCTTTAACAACTTACACTATATCTTCTGCATGAGGCAAGTTCCATGGTAAATCTGGCATCATCTGCAATGCCAAGTAGTTAATAACAACGTTGAACAGATCTGGGCTCATTGCTGATCCTGGACACCAAATTCCACAGGTAAAACCTTCAAATATGCCTGTAACAGTGTTCAGTATGGCATAAGGAAAATATTGTATGTTTGTCACTTATCTACCTGTACTTCGAATACGATAGTCTTTGGGTTGATAGAGATTTGTAACACCATCCAAACGATTTCTCATGCGACTCGGACAAGGGCTATTTCCAAATCAAATAACGTGTAGTTATACACGCTGGGGACTTCGGTAAATACCACCGTGGCGAATTTCTTAGAGGCTGTGTATATTATCCTTAGGTGTGGCCCATCTTGACCATTCCTAGAATTACCTTTTACTGTGCTTAAAGGTAGTTTTCTTTTCCTTGACGATTGCCATTCCACCACCACGTCTACTTTAATCTTCAATCTCCCCCTTGATGCCCGCCGGATGAGGTTTTGCTTTCTCTGTGCAGTAACTCTGAAATCGATTTCATATGTGGTCTGGACAATTGATATTATTTGCTTTCAAATCTTGGGAAATGTAGACCTTATGTCGTCACAACAAACAAGGCAGTCGTTTGCGTTCCTTATAGCTTAAACATTTGGTTTCCTTTTGGAAACTGGTCCGGCATGCAGTGGATATTGTAATTTGAACTCACCGATCAGAAGCAATTTGCCTAGAAGTTGACAATAACAAATTGTTTTAGTAGGTCAAGAGTCCAAAAGATGTAATCAATCTGAGTGTATATAATGAATTCTTCCAGTCGGTCTTATACTAGGTAAGAATAAATGTGACAAGGTGTTCGTCGCCTAGCGCCAATCCAGACTAATATCACTATCCGATACCTGGGCGCTGCCATGGACTCATTTGTAGAGTTCATCCATTCCTCATTTGTATAAAATTGAACACACCATGTTGTAAAATGAAAACTTGGATTACGATCTTTTTATTATTAATGAAACATACAATGAAATTAATGTAAATTCGAATAGACCCAATCACTTTCGATGCAACCAGAATGAAAACAATGTCAGATTTCCGATAAATGACCTGAGTAGTGTACCGTTCAAATCTCAGTTGGGATTCCAAATGGGCTCTGTGTGCTCGGTGCATTTTAATTTCGTAGCCATAGTTTTATAATCGCAATACATATCAAATGGAACGTATCTATTGCACTATTCTGATATAAACAGAAAGTTGCAATGCAGGGTTCCCTCCAAAAGACATATTTCCTTTCACCTATCCTAAAACAACTACTTTCCCTAAGTACCTAGAGCCGATAGCAGTGCAACATCAGATACAGATCGGGTTGTATATGGAAACTCTCAGCTTTCTCCGCCATGCAGACACATGTTTACTCACAGAATCCTTTCATAGTTAGTACACACTTGAATTAGCTCACATGACAAAATCCTACTCTAGATCTCTATAACGATGGTATTCTTTGAAAATCATGTGCTCCAGTCTGCTGCTAGTTCGAGGGGATTCCAAACTCATCCCTCATCCTAAGCCTCTAGATTGGATGTATCCACGTATCTGATATACACCGGTTTGTCAACCTGAACATTAATGGATTCCTCTATGTTGATATTATAGAATGAAATCTACTTTAACTATAATCCATCTCGTTAAACATAAAATTCAAAGCCCTTTTTACATAATCTCAGAACATAATAACACCACGTATTCGCATTTTACATGAATTAATTCCGAAGGATTAGCGTTTATAATTAACACTCCCATGACTCCACAAGTTCCATAAGAGATCCCATTAATCTTTCACATAACGAGCCCGCAGAGAAACTAAATGTCGGTACAAAAGGTTTCAGGCAATGTGTGAAACAAATGTTTTAATGCCCGGAGGAGAAAGCCTATCCCCAGAGAATTATTAATAAGTTATCCTGGTAACAAAACGGAGCGCTGGCTGTAGAGTTGAATCTTTGTAAAGGAGAGTGATGAATGGTCTTGCCTCGTCTTTGTTTCCGTGCGGCACCACTGATGATCCGACAATATGGATCGTGTTTGCGCCCAGAAAGAAAAGAATGGGCACGCAACAACAAAAAGGTTAGCACTTTTTAATAATTTATTCCTGCTCCTTTTATTGTTGGCAATTCCAACCGCAATATGTAATAGCGTTAACGCTTCGTGGATCCTAACCTTGGAAGACAGTGAGGTTGGAATCACACCGACATCCATTCTCGAAGTGATTTTCTGATGTTTGACAACTCAGCATACTAGGATAGGACCTTCCTCAAGCATACGGATGTTTCCTCTTTGTGATAACTGTCAGTTAACTTGGATGGCGAATAAACAAAATTAGGTATTGTGTTCTCTTCAATGTCGTCAAAAATAGGCAACCGTTAGAAGTACAGGACGGGAATAATTTGACAAATCCTGAACGAATTTTTAAGGTTTCATCCCATATTTATTGAACTTTGTACAGGGTGGGGGAAATGAAAGTGGCCCGGGTAACAGAGTTCCAGGTTACAAAGAAACACACCAAAGGAATGGAGATAGTTCACTAACCTGCTTATAGCAGATGTACAGTGAGATTCTTTTTCTGGAGCGGGGCCGGCGACCGGCTGCCGGGCGCGCGCGCCTTCCACCAGCCAACCGAGCTCGGGCCGCGGATAGCGGGCAGGCGAGATAAACAGGGTCATTAAAGTCATTAAGTCACTAAAATTTTATCAACGAGGGTGTGAAGTGTCAGCGCACAGATAAGAACGTAACATAAACAACAGCCTCTTGCAAGATTTAATTAAAGAAGCATGCACCTTTTTTTTAGTTCTTGAGAATCTGGATGCCCTCACGTCACCAGTTAAAGGTTAGAACTTACTTTTTCACAGGAGATGCTGAAAATGTTCTCCTTCAGCTGACAGACAGTAACTTTGGAAGCTTCATCGTTACATTATGTAGCTACTCCTTCTCCCCCCTGCGTGTTTACTGTAATTCATCGAAGCACGGACCTAAGCCCGCTTTATGTTTAATTGTGGGGTAATTTAAAATACAAAGTGTACAGATCAATTACCCGTACTCTAGTAGAACTGGACAACAATATACGGCAGCAAATATCTCTCACAGCAGAAGGGAATTACAACGTGTAAAAGGTAATTTATTTAAATAATTTTATTAATGCAGCCAATGGCCATGTGCTTTTCTTTTCAGGACGGGTCAGGGAAGGGATATTGGAAGGAAATCGGACGTGGACCTATTGAAAGGGACCGTCCTGGCATTTGCCTGGTGGTGAAAATGTGAAACCACGAAAACCATTTTCAGGACGGCCGAGGTGGGATTCGAACCCACGCTCACCTGATGCCAGCGAGGCACGAGGTAGCGCGTTAATGCTCTCGGCCACCGCGGCCGGTAAAGCTAATTTATTTACACGGTACAACGCCTGTCTGTTATCTGAAGAAGAACATTTTCATCATCTTCTGTGAAAAGGTAAGTTCTTCAATCATGATTTGCTGGTGAATTTACCATTAATTAATGTACTTTGTTAAGGTTTCCACCTGCGCGCTATCCGCGAGCGGAGCTCTGTTGGCTGGCGGAAGACGCGTGCGCCCGGTAGCCGGTCACCGGCCCCGCTCCAGCTAAAGAATCTCCCTGCAGAAAATGACCACCATTCATCTCTTGGCACCTTTCAGCAATGCTCAGCAAGTTGCGAAAGGCAGATAGCGACAGGACCGCTGGAATTGCTGTAATCTCATCCCTCATTAGAAATATTCTGCTGCAGTTCTTGGAAGTCTTGTTGGCCATTGCATGTTCAAAAGGTTGGTGCTTGGTGTGCAGTGTCTGCACGCCGCATTATTGGTCCCATTTTCTTTCATCAGACGGTTTATTCGGAGCGTTACATATCCAACGTTTTCAATCTATTTGTGGCAGCATTAACTGAGGAGGAAGAGACCTACCGTTACTTCGAACAGGATGGTGTAACTGCCCATACTACCCGCCGAACTATGGATCACACAATCTTCACTCCTGACAGAGTTGTTCGCCTGATCTCAGCTAGGGCTAGCCACCCAGGTCACCTGATTATCTATTGTGGGGATCCCTTAAGGCGAAGATATATCGCCAAATCCCTCTTAGTCTTCAAGAATTGCAGCAGAACATTTCTAATGAGATTGCAGCAAATCCAGTGGTCCAGCTGCGATCTGCCTTCCGCAACTTGCTGACCAGAGCTGAAAGGTGCCAAGAGTTGAATGATGATCAGTTTCAACATCGGCTTATTATTTAATTATCGTATGGCTTTTAGTACCGGGAGTGTCCGAGGATATGTTCGGCTCGCCAGAGATTGTAGCTGCTTTAAGCGGACACCCTTAGGGTGAGCTACACGTTCCGTTCAATATCAAGTAGTTCCAACTTTCGCTACCAGATGTCAATGACACCTAGCGGTGAACGTTGGAACCTTGATAGAGCGTTCCAAGGAAATCTAACCTAGCAATTTAGCTTCAGCTGCTATAAGCAGGTTAGTGAACTATCTCCATTCCTTTGGTGTGTTTCTTTGTAACCTGGAACTGGGTTCCCCGGGCCACTTTTATTTTCCCCACCCTGTATAATTTAATGAAGGAATATCTTGAAAACAATTCCACTCAAAACGTCAGTGCTGCCAATGTTAAACTTCATACCGAAAACTTACTTCCAACTATGCTCCTTGAATAAGTTTGAGTGGCAAAATAAATGTGGATACTAGTGAAATATTTCGTGCGGCCACCATGTTGGATTGGTTTACTTGTAACCTACTGAATTACGGCTGAACTGCTGTGCTCAAGATAGCGGTTCAAACCCGGCCGAAATCGTCGGATGTTTTAAGAGCGTTAAAATTCTTCAGTTTGTCTTCCTTCGGAGGGGAAGTAAAGCCGGCGGTCCCATGCTATAGTCTTATGGCATATCCACAGACTAAACTTATGTGAAGCTAAATTCGTAGGTTAGAATTCGTTGGAACGCTCTATCGAAGTTCCAACGCTCGTCACCAGGTCTCATTGACATCTGGTAGCGAAAGTTGGAACTACTTGAAACTGAACAGAACTTGCAGTTCACCCTATGGGTGTCCGCATGAAGCAGCTAAAGCCTCTGGCGAGCCGAACATGTCCTCGGACACTCCGGCACTAAAAGCCGTACGATAAACACATAAAACAAGATGTTCCGTGACGAACTAAAGAGCCTACTTTTATTAAAATTTAAGATTCATGCTAATGATTAATCTATATGGATCTATATAGAATAATGACGAAATTAAGTTGGTGATATCGAAATTTCTAATTAGTTCCAAATACTGTATACCTGGCATAATATAGCCTAATAGAGAACTAGAGTTGGCAGCCCTGGTGACTGAATATATTCTTAGTTCCATCTCTTAAGGTACAGAATACAAAATTTGGTTGAAGTCCAATGTATAGCATGGGCGTTACATGCAGTTAAACATTGGATCTAACAGCGCACGTAAAATCATGTTGGCAACAATGACATACATGTATTGGTCAGATTTAATCTGAAATAATATGATATATTGTTGTGTCAATTTTGAATGAAATCCATTAGTTAGTATAGAAGTTACATGTATTTTAAAATTGGAACTATCAGCAGGCTTAGGATCATGTTGGCAGCACTGTCGTATATTAGTTACTATAAATTAATCTAGAATGCCAGGTACTATACGTGTGCAAAGTTTAGAGCTATTGGCTTGCATACTTTCTGATATATTGATATTAGGGTAACAAAAATAGAGACAGCACATATTAACAGTTGACAGCCCTGGTTACTCTTAAGTATCGGCATGGTCATATCTGTTATGGTACACATAGCACACACGAAATTTGGTTGAAATCCAAATGATAGTATAGAAGTTACATGTATTTAAAATTGGACCTCTCAGCAGGCTTAAAATCATGTTGGCAGCACTGATGTATATAAGTTACTCCAAATTAATATAGAATGTCAGGTACTATACGTGTGCATAGTTTAAAGCTGTCGGCTTGCATATTTTCTGATATATGGGTATTAGGATAAAAAAAATTGAGAGCCTTTATTAACAGTTGGCAGCCCTGGTGGCTCTTAAGAATACGCTCAGTCATATCTGTTTATGTACTCATAGCACATACGAAATTTGGCTGAAATCAATTAATAGTGCAGAAGTTATATGCATTTAAAATTTGGTCCTATCAGCAGGCTTATAATCAGTTTGGCAACACTGCCATGTATGGCCTCCTGGAAATTAAACTGCAATATTATTATCTATACGTGTGCCAATTTTGAAATAGCTCCCATTCATATCTTCCAAGATATCCAACATGGAGCTCAAATTTCAATTGCGATTTTTCAGCAATTGGTAGCACTGACATCATTTTCAAATATGGCCGTGAGATATTCAGGTATAGATCTTTACTCCTACCAAATTTTGTTTCGATTGCTGCAGCCGTTTAGGAGTTGATAGGGGGGGACACACACACAGCCAGACAGACAGACAGACAGACAGAAGGACGGACAGACAGAGAGACACACATTTGTCCGATCTCATAAGTCTACTTTTTCCTCATTTTTGCAAAATGTTAAAAGTAGGCTAATAAACTAGGGATATAAAAATATAGTTCTAAAATTTTGCTCTGCCATCATCTTGAATTATTGCAAACAATCAACAATATTACATGTCAATATCATGAACTTAAAGCGAAGTTCGGCTCTGCCAAGCTTCACTGCACTCGGATAATTCGATCGCTAGAACAAATATTCGAAATATTTAACAAGAAGTTCCGTGACGAACTAAAGAGCCTACTTTTCTTCAAATTTAAAATTCATGCCATTGATTAATCTATATGGATCTATCTAGAATAATGACAACATTAAATTGGTAATATAGAAATTTCTAATTAGTTCGAAATACTGTATACCTGGCATAATGTAGCCTAATAGAGAACTGCAGTTGGCAGCCCTGGTGACTGAATATATTCTTGTTTCCATCTCATAAGATACAGAATACAAAATTTGGTTGATGTCCAATGGATAGCATGGACGTTACATGCAGTTAAACATTGGATCTAACAGCGCGCTTAAAATCATTTTGGCAACAATGACATACATGTATTGGTCAGAAATAATCTGCAATAATATGATATCTTGTTGTGTTAATTTTGAATGAAATCCATTTGTTAGTATAGAAGTTACAGGCATTTTAAAATTGGACCTATCAGCAGGCTTAGAATCATGTTGGCAGCACTGACGTATATTAATTACTCCAAATTAATCTAGAATGTCAGGTACTATACGTGTGCAAATTTTAGAACTATTGGCTTGCATATTTTATGATATATTGATATTAGGGAAACAAAAATAGAGACACCATTTTTTAACAGTTGGCAACACTGGTTGCTCTTAAGAATACGCATAGTCGTATCTGTTATGGTGCAAATATCACATACAAATTTTGGTTGAAATCCAAATGATAGTATAGAAGCTACATGTATTTAAAGTTGGACCTCTCAGCAGGCTTAGAATCATGTTGGTAGCACTGACGTAAATAAGTTACTCCAAATTAATACAGAATGTCAGGTACTATACGTGAACATAGTTTAAAGTTGTCGGCTTGCATACTTCCTGATATATTGGTATTTGGAAGAAATAAATTGAGAGCATTTATTAACAGTTGACAGCCCTGGTGGATCTTAGGAATACGCTCAGTTATATCTGTTTATGAACACATAGCACATACGAAATTTGGTTGAATTCCAATTGATAGTGTAGAAGTTCTATATATTTAAATATTGGACCTATCAGCAGGCTTATAATCATTTTGGCAACACTGCCATGTATGGCCTCCTGGAAATTAAACTGCAATATTATTATCTATACGTGTGCCAATTTTGAAATACCTCCCATTCATACCTTCCGAGATATCCAACATAGAGCTCAAATTTCAATTGCGATTGTTCAGCCTACTTTTCATATTTTGCAAAAATGAGGAAAAAGTAGACTTATGAGATCGGGCAAATGTGTGTCTGTCTGTCTGTCTGTCTGTCCTTCTGTCTGTCTGTCTGGCTGTGTGTGTGTGTCCCCCTATCAACTCCTAAACGGCTGGAGCAATCGAAACAAAAGTTGGTAGGATTAAAGATCTATACCTGAATATCTCACGGCCATATTTGAAAATGATGTCAGTGCTACCAACTGCAAAAAAATCGCAATTGAAATTTGAGCTCCATGATGTATATCTTGGAAGGTATGAATGGGAGGTATTTCAAAATTGGCACACGTATAGATAATAATATTGCAGTTTAATTTCCAGGAGTCCATACATGGCAGTGTTGCCAAAATGATTATAAGCCTGCTGATAGGTCCAATATTTAAATGCATAGAACTTCTACACTATCAATTGGAATTCAACCAAATTTCGTATGATGTATGTGTTCATAACCAGATATGACTGAGCGTATTCTTACGACCCACCAGGGCTGCCAACTGTTAATAAATGCTCCTAATTTATTTCATCCAAATACAAATATATCAGAAAGTATGCAAGCCAACAGCTTTAAACTATGCACACGTATAGTACCTGACATTCTGTATTAATTTGGAGTAACGTATATACGTCAGTGCTACCAACATGATTCTAAGCCAGCTGACAGGTCCAACTTTAAATACATGCAACTTCTATACTATCATTTGGATTTGAACCAAATTTCGTATGTGCTATGTGTACCATAACAGATATAACTATGCGTATTCTTAAGAGCAACCAGGGCTGCCAACTATTAATATGTACTGTCCCTATTTTTGTTACCCTAATATCAATATATCAGAAAGTATGGAAGCCAATAGCTCTAAACTTTGCACACGTATAGTACCTGGCATTCTAGATGAATTTGGAGTAACTAATATACGTCAGTGCTGCCAACATGATTCTAAGCCTGCTGATAGGTCCAATTTTAAAATGCATGTAACTTCTATACTAACTAATGGATTTCATTCAAAATTGGCACAACAATAGATCATATTATTTCAGATTATTTCTGACCAATACATGCATGACATTGTTTTGCAACATGATTTTACGCGCGCAGTTAGATCCAATGTTTAACTGCATGTAACGTCCATGCTATTCATTGGACTTCAACCAAATTTTGTATTCTGTACCTTAAGAGATGGAACTAACAATATATTCAGTCATCAGGGCTGCCAACTGTGGTGCCCTATTAGGCTACATTATGACAGGTATACAGTATTTCGAACTAATTAGAAATTTCGATATTAGCAACTCAATTTCGTCATTATTCGAGATAGGTTCATATACTGTAGAATAATCATTGGCATGAAAAGTAGGCTCTTTAGTTCGTCACGGAACTTCTTGTTCAAATTACAATAGGGCTACGAGTTACTAATCAGTAAATGAATATTTAAGGACCCAGCGTTCTACGCAATCAAATGATTAAGTCGTGATAAAAGCCCGTTTAAATATTTGCAATTCGTGCGACCACCATCTTGGTTTTATGCATAACAGAATTTTAATAGTTGCATATACGTGATCTCACTTAAGCGGCCTTTACCACCATACAGAGTTTCAAGTTGATTGCTATAATAGATATTAAATGACGGTGAAATATTCTTACGGCCGCCATGTTAGATTAGTGAAACTTATTAACGTTTGAAAGGCACGATCGGTATTGGACGGGATAGTCCTAAGTACTTAGAAAATTTAATTGTAACCGCTCCAGCCACTTAGAAGTTATGACGGACACACACACAATACATTTTTCATGAGATGAGAAATAGGCTAATATCTGAAACATGACTTACATCGCCTAACTATATTGCCGAGCACCGTGAAATTATTGGTAAAATTTTTTCAAACATATATGTTCGGAAGGTAGCACTCCGTCTCAAAAATATCAAGAACACAAAACTTAGTAATTGGAATCATTCGCCGTGCGGGAAGATAATCGACTAGTCGCGAGCTCCACGCGCTGTTCTTATGCTATGTGGTATGTGGTACTATCCAAGCAACACCCATTGCACAGGCATACACCTAGTCTCACTCCAACACAATACTTGTCAAACTGAGCTCAATGAAGTCAACTATCCCTTTCTCACTGAACCCTATATGATGGCTAAATATCCCAGTAACTACTTTTTTATTGAGTAGAATTCCGAAGAAGCTATGTTGTCAAGTCTTTAGCAGTTTTCCCCCAGGGGCTCACATCTAGTGGGACGTGGGTTGGCGACCACGGGACCCCAGCTGAGTCCGGCGTTGCTTCCACTTACTTGTGCCGGGCTCCTCTCAGTCTTCCTGTCGACCTCTCTTGGTCAACTCATGTTCTCTTCCGACTCCGACGATATTAGCGTATCCAAGGCCTTGAGAGTCTCTTCCTTTCCCGCCTTCGTTGGCCCTTCTCTCATCTGTCCTGATCCCTCATTCTTCTAGGGATCAGCCTTCTTTTTCATTTCATAATAGTTCCCTTTCTCTTTAAGATTCGCGCCCTGATTTCATGAATTGGCTCCCGGTGTCTCAAAATTACATTTTGTGAGTTTTTTTGAAATCTCAACCACATTTTGAAAGTATTTTCAATCTAAATTGCATTTTGTAAGTACAGTGTTTTAAATCGCGGCCTTCCACATATTGTGAGTATTTTGAATCTTCCATACATTTTGTAAGCATTTTCAATTTAAATTGCATTTTGTAAGTATTTTGAAATTCCATTTCACTTTGTGAGTATTTTGAATCAGAATCGGCCTTTTTCAACCTAACTTGCATTGTGGTTGGTTGTTTCCTCAATTTAGGGGCTGCGACAACGCGGTCATGTAGCCCCGTGTACTTTGGGTGTGAGTAGAATCTGTCTGATAACCGGTGTTAATTGTGATGGCTGTATTAGTGTGTGTATCTGTTTTATAATTCAAGTAAGGACTGCAACTTTGGATTTTTCAAATAGTTCCTACTTTTGCCGCCAAACGCCACCGTCAACGACTAATAGACGTAGTTCAGAACTTAGCTACTAGAAGCCACCGCAGTCGGCTCTTGGCAACGAACGTAGGAACCTAACAGCGTTGTTTACATCCTTAACCTATACAATTTAGCTTCACACAGGTGTAATTAGTGGAAGGTTCCTTAACGTGCCATAAATCTATGACATGGGACCGCCGGCTTTACTTCCCCTCCGAAGGAAGGCATACTGAGGGATTTTTAACGCTCTTAAAAAATCTGACGGCTTCGGCCGGGTTTGAACCCGCTATCTTGGGCATAGAAGCTCAGCATGCTACCAACTACGCCACCGAAGCCGCCGACTTGCATTGTGAATTTTCAATTTCAATTGCAATTTGTTGAGTATTTCGAATCTACATTGCATTTTGTAAATATTTTGAACCTAAACTACATTTTGTGCGTCTTTTTCAATCTAAATTCATTTTGTGAGTATTTTCCTTTTAACTTACCGGTACATTTTGTAAGTATTTCCTCTCTACATTGTGTGAGTCATTTCAATCTGAGTTCCATTTTGTAAGTATTTTCAGTCCAGCTTATTTTCGTTATGATTTCCATTTCATTGTCATTTTTGCTATCACCCAGATCATTAGGGGTCGATAACCTAGATGTTAGGCCCCTTAAAACATTATCAACACCAACATCTTTAGCAGTGTGTAGCAGATTCCTATCTTGTGCATCCTTTAATGGAACATGACTGCCACGGAATATTAGCATCGAGGGGAAAAGGTACGGTCCAGATTGCTACTAGATTGGTTCCTGGCAACAATCAGGTTTGTAGGTCGAGCGAATGTTGCCCCCATGATGGATTAATTAGTTTCTGCCCTTTCCGTTTGATGAATTAATTGGTTGGGAAACATTTTTTTTAAAGAAATTGTAATTAACATCTTCACCATCACTAAGCATGTTTACACAGATATGAACAAGAAGTTCCGTAACGAACTAAAGAGCCTACTTTTCTTATAATTTAAGATTCATGCCAATGATTAATCTATACGGATCTATCTAGAATAATGACGAAATTAAGTTGGTAATATCGAAATTTCTAATTAGTTCGAAATACTATATACCTGGCATAATGTAGCCTAATAGAGAACTACAGTTGGCAGACCTGGTGAGAGAATATATTCTTAGTTCCACCTCTTAAGGTACAGAATACAAACTTTGGTTGAAGTCCAATGGATCGCATGGACGTTAGATGCAGTTAAACATTGGATCTAACAGCGCGTGTAAAATCATGTTGGCAACAATGACATACATGTATTGGTCAGAAATAATCTGAAATAATATGATCTATTGTTGTATCAATTTTGAATGAAATCCATTAGTCAGTATAGAAATTACAAGCATTTTAAAATTGGACCTATCAGCAGGCAGTTGGCAGCACTGGCGTAGGCCTATATTAGTTACTCCAAATTAATAAAGAATGGCAGGTACTATACATGTGCAAAGTTTAGAGCTATTGGCTGGCATACTTTCTGATATATTGATATGAGGGTAACAGAAATAGAGATAGCATTTATTAACAGTTGGCAGCCCTGGTTACTTTTAAGAATCGGTATAGTTATGTCTGTTATGGTACACATAGCACATACTGAACCCTTTACCCTCTGATGGATAAATGATTCGATGTTTTATTTCTTCAATTAATAAATATTTCCACCAGCATCATGAAAATAGCCAGACGGAGATGAGGAAATTTCAAGCATTTGTTGGAGACAATGGGGACATACCTGCAGCAGTTTGACAAAAGGCTAAATACTTAGGATTGTGAAAAGATAGACCCTAGCAATGTTTCAGAAGGACAGGTGGTGGCTACCTCAAAATAGAAAGGACGCGTGGTGAGACACGCTTATGGCATGTTCATTGTAATATTCGCGCCTAGAAAAAATATGATGCAGTAACGTGAGTGGTTGATGAAAATACTAGACACTCCTACGAGGCCAAGGTCTGATAAAAACCGCCAAGTTACAGAAAATGTGGAACCAATGGGAGAAGAATGCTTACCAGCGCGGCAAGTCTAGCTTGGGTACGCGATGGCTAGCATTAACGCGGGAGATCGCCTAGACAACATCTCTACGATCGATTCTAGGATTAATGGGCATATTCTTGACCTGCGCAATTTTACGAGTTCAGTGATATTTATTTCATTCCTGTACCACTATTATTTTGAGAAAGTTTTATATAATTTCCCCCTCTATCAATACCTAGGGCCGGTTCATTTATAAGTGGCGTGAAGAGCCAAGACATTGCTATTACTTTTGTTCGTCTGAGGACGGAACTTATTATACTTTTGAGTGTCAGTGGACACAGGCTATTATACTTTGTGTGTCGAAGACACAAGCTCTTATACTTTGCGTGTCATGAGGACACAGAAATTATTAATAAATGTGTTAAATTCAGTGATAGATAGTCACAGTACTATATTTTGTAGGGGCAGTATCATCGACAATTCGCCAACAGACTGTTCCGGGGAAAGTAGTACCTGAAACGGCGAATTTAGTAGTCAGATATCGAGTGTGTAATAATCTAACTTTTTGAATCAGCACAGAGATGACATCGCTTACCATGGAAGAAGTTTGGAACTATCAACACTCCGTCCAGATGGTTGAGATGAGATAAGAAGCATTCAGTTGGGAGATGGCAGCGGATGTCCTTTGACGGGTGACTGGCCGAGGATGAGTACAAAATAATATTCTTATTATCTGATAAATTAACTTATGGTATATGGGACATATTTTTGTAAATAATTTGTTTGTGTGATTAACGTAGTATATTTAGTTTTGGTCTGACACACCTTTTGCATGGAAGCAGCTCGCATAAATGTTATTAGTAGAAGGTTCTTGTTTGTTTGTTGTTTTAACTAACGTAGCTATGTGGACGACCGTGTTTGCATATGTTACGCAATGCGGTTAAAAACGTCTCTCGGAGATATGTTGTGTTTCAGAAGTAGGACTTAAGTAATATAATTATACAGTAGATTGGAGGGTAATTAATTTTTTTTAAGGTTTATTATTGATCATATTCAGTGAGATTATTGCCTTTGGAGCAATGTGATTTGTGACGAAGAGCCGTCAGCTCTATCGTAGGTTTTTTTTAAATAGTTTGTGAGCATCTATTCAGCCGACCTGTGTGAAAAACGTCATGTCATTCCCAGCAGTGTGTGTGTGTGTATTTTGTGGTCATTACAAGCGGGAATTTCAGCGTAGACTGATTTCTGTCAGCTTGGTGCCATGTCCATATTGTTACCTTGCGAGGGCAATTGTGGCTATTTTGATTAATGTCTGACCATATGTTGAGGTGGTTGAGATTTGTTTCTGTTGATTCTTTGAGATAACGGCACAGCTGGTCAGTTATTTTTACACACTGGAGTTGGGACAATGACAAGTATTGAGGAAGGGGGAGCTGTTTCACAAGACGGACTGAAGGTTGCAAGCGAGGTCATTAGTGGGGAGTGCTTGTTTGGCTCCGTAATTACTTGAAATACAGAATTAAGAACTGGGGCCTGTTCCACGAATAAACTTTGCAACTTTTCACTTTTCACTTTGCACTTTTCAATTCTTGCAAAGTGCAAAGTCTTTCTGTTCCACCATGATCTATGTATTACTTTTCAATTTCTTTGCAAAGTGAAAAGTCTTTGCATAGGAATGATCCGATCATGTTTATTCCATGAACAAACTGTATATTTATTCCATGATTTAATGCTTTATTTTTCATGGTGAAACATGTCCCACTAATGACCACACAGTGATATTAATTAATAAAAGTATTGATCTAGGTGGAACTTTTAACCTGTCTATACTAAAGTGAGGTTATGAAAATTCATCCTGTCTCTGTACGTCTTCTTGATGGATTCTTCATCACTATCCTCACTTGATGATAACAAAAGCTCCTGCGTAACATATTTATAACACTAAACCAAATTCTGCGCCGAGAAACTAGTGTAGAGACTTGTTCATTAACAGTTGAAAAGGGAATCATCTCTTTGCAAAGATTTCTGAAAACTTTTCAATCATTCCTTTGCACTTTGCATTTCTGCACCAATGGAGGAACATAACAGTCTTCTAATGTGAAAAGATTCCTAACTTTTCACTTTTCACTTTTCACTTTGCAAGACAAATCTGAAAAGTGATGGTGGAACAAAATCTGAACTGAAAAGTGCAAAGTGCAAAGTGAAAAGTTGCAAAGTTCATTCGTGGAACAGGCCCCTGATCAATGATAAAAATTGTGTAAATAAATGGGAGTTGCCTACGAATCACGATAATCTCCGAAGCGTTAGCTTAACATGCAGTTTTGTTCATATAAAGTAATCTCAGCCGGTCAGGCTTTTGTTGTTGTTGGTTTTAGTCCATGTTTATATTCCATATCAGTGACCCGTGAAGTCACGTGCGATGCTGTATTTCCTTGTTTGTGTATTGAGAAATTGGCCGGAGTTGGCAGCTCATTTTGTCCAGTGCGTCATCGCGCTAATGGAGGGTCTCCAGGGAGATTTCTGTAAATAGTAGATTTTTAGTGTGTGTGTCAGCATTAAATTTTTAAGGGTTTTTATTAGTGTCATGTTCCATATCCGTAAACGTTGATTTACGAGATGATTGTTCGTAAGCATCGTGGCTGTTAACCCGCTGTAAACGAACAGTCATCCAAAGTACTCATTCCTCGTAGTTAGTCATTACGCGTACATAAAATCCAAATGCAAGTTAGTGGAACTAGGATCCACATTTTAATAAAGGGGAAGATCCGTCTGACTCCTCAGCATTGATAGATATTCCTGTCGTGGGAAAATTCAGAGAGGTTGTTTTTTATTATTGTTGTTTATATTCTTTTTATGCACTAATAGTCATTAAATCATGTTATTATTTTACGTCTTGTCACCTTTCTTTCTTAATTATAGTTTTAATACTATGACCCTTACCTCAGTAGAGCATGTTGTTTGGCGAACGTAAACATCACACTAGAAACTGAGTGCGATCCCTTGATCAAGATTCTTGCATATAAACACCGCTATTCTGAAGGGTTCAATACGAAATTTGGTTGAAATCCAAATGATAGTATAGAAGTTACATGTATTTAAATTTGGACATCTCAGCGGGCTTAGAATCATGTTGGTAGCACTGACGTATTTAAGGTACTCCAAATTAATATAGAATGTCAGGTACTATAGGTATGCATAGTTTAAAGATGTCGGCTTGCATACTTTCTTATATATGGGTATTTGGATATAAAAAATTGAGAGCATTTATTAACAATTGGCAGCCCTGGAGGCTCTTAAGAATACGCTGAGTCATATCTCTTTATGTACACATAGCACATACAAATTTTGGTTGAATTCCAGTTGATAGTGTAGAAGTTATATGCATTTAAAATTGCACCTATCAGCAGGCTTATAATCATTTTGGCAACACTGCCATGTATGGCCTCCTGGAAATTAAACTGCAATATTATTATCTATACGTGTGCCAATTTTAAAATAGCTCCCATTCATACCTTCCAAGATATCCAACATGGACCTCAAATTTCAATTGCGATTTTTCATCAGTTGGTAGCACTGACATAATTTTCAAATATGGCCGTGAGATATTCAGGTATAGGTATTTACTCCTACCAAATTTCGTTTCGATTGCTCCAGCCGTTTAGGAGTTGATAGGGACACAAACACACACAGCCAGACAGACAGACAGAAGGACAGACAGACAGACAGACACACACACATATTTGCCCGATCTCATAAGTCTACTTTTTCCTCATTTTTGCAAAATGTGAAAAGTAGGCTAAAAATATTCTTGTACAGTAGTTTCATTTAGACTATTAGAAAATCTCTGTCATCTGCCTCATGTATTTGGACGTTTATACTGCAGTTGTAACAGCATTCTAGTCTGAAATATTTCGGCAAAATCAGTCAATACTGTCAGTTGATTATCATAAGCTGAACGAATACACTGGATAACTTCAAGATCGAAGATCCGAGATTCGAATCCCGATGAGAATGTAAACCCTTATCTACTCTCTTTAATGTACATGCACATGTATAGTTTAAATGGTCGACCGAAGTTAGGTCTTATGGGCACTAAAACCATTGGTCCACCGACAATATACTAGGTATATACGACCGTAATGAACACGGGGGTTAGGGTTTTTGATTTACAGTAGATCCTCAAGTATCCTCATTAAATTAAGCTCGCTCATGCGCCTTAAAGAGCAAAGATCAGGGTGTATGAGCTAGTGATTTTCGACTCTGACAGTGGCCATCCTGGGTAAGGGTCGTACGCCTTGTTGCGTGCACCGCTACTAACATGTGAAGAAATTTAACGCTAGTAATTTATTAACTGTTGATCAATACAAACAATAGAAGAAAACATCACTGAAACTAGTCCACACATACATCACTCATTCGATTTGGACCAATAAGAGTTTAATAAAAATCAGCCAATTATAGTGCTCAGTTTCGTTACCAATGTACCTGTTATCGCTAAGTTATCACACTTTCCTTCATGCTTACCGACGTTTGTTTGTTCACAAAGGACTCCAACTTACCGGGTGAATCAGCTGCCCCTAATAGTAGGCTATTGTTTTATGCATTCCAATTAACGACTGTTGTTAGGAAGGTCGATATTACACTGCTTGCACTCGTATGGTACTAATGCACTGCAAGCATATCCCGCAAACGATAATGAACACTATTCTTTTGCACGATCCTTTATCTCCCTTGGCCTCGAGAAAATGTTTCAAGGGCTATTGCCCTCTTTTAAAGTCTCTTCCTATGTGCGACGCAGCATTGCTCGGGGCGCCTCTTTCATCTCGATAAAATTCCAGATTCCCCTCGCTAAATTCAGAAGACTCCGTGACTTGAATATAATTTTAGAAGTTGGCTTACGGGTTCATAAGAATAATGTACATAATTAATGTTTGGCATTTCCTGTGCTTATGAAGTGAGCGGAGTGATTTCAATAGAAAGGAACAGTGATGATATACAAAGCTAACATTAGATTTGTTTTAGAAGCTTGGGTCGTAGTAGACAAATACAATGTACTTTCTGAACATGTGTAATCTGTATTGCTGTAGTGTTTATTTTATGGCAGCAGCTGAATTAGTTCCTGATTGTCGATTTTAATATATTAAACGTTTACGCGGCTATATTTCTATAGGCCTATATCAAAGTGATGAACTTGGGAATTAAATAGAGTAAATGTCAAATATATTCTGATCTAATTAAAACTCTGTTAAACTGCACGTTTATTAACCAGCAGTTCTGCATGACGATAGAACTGTCATAGAATCCAAAATAATCTCTACTTAGTATAAAACAAAGTCCCCGATTCCTGGATGTCACGGGTGATCTCGAGAACCTCTGATTGGATTTTGATGCGGTTTTTCACCATTCTGTAAAGGATATCTCGAGGAAAGTTTCTGTATAAAATAACTTATTTATGATCAAAGGAAGCCAAGCAGTAACGATTTCAGTGAAAAAGTCGAAATTAAACCCGGCGTCCGTGCGCTTTTTAAACTTACGCTGGGCAAACCGTTAATAATATCAGTATAGGCTACTATGAGTGTAATAATTGTTCAGCATGAAAAGTTCTACAAAAAAGATACAGTCAGTCTGAGAGACTAAACTTTATATCATTTCAAATGACGCATGCTACAAATGCTACACAGGTTAGAAGGGCTCAGGAGGACTTCTCGCTTCGCTCGAAGCCCCAGGACTCTTTCAACAGACTCCCTTACCCATTAACTTAACCTCTTTAAGGGTCACCCTGTATTTGAGTCTGACATCTTTTACAAATCTTTAAGGGTCACCCATTATTTGAATCTGATATCTTGCAAACCTCTTTAAGGACCACCCTGTATTTGAATTGAATCTAACATTCTGTACACCTCGTTAAGTGCTACCCTGTATTTTGCTCTGACATCCTGCACACCTCTTAAGAGGCACCCTGTATTCTTATCTGGCATCTTGTATATCCCTTTAGAAGTCAACGTGTATTCTTATCTGGCATCTTGTACACCTCTTTAGGAGTCACCCTGTGTTCTTATCTGACGTCTTGTATATCTCTTTAGGAGTCACCCTGTATTCCTGTCATACATCGTGTACACCTCTTTAGGAGTCACCCTGTATTCTTATCTGACGTCTTGTATATCTCTTTAGGAGTCACTCTGTATTCTTGTCTGACATCTTGTACACCTTTTTAAGGGTCACCCTGTATTCTTATCTGACATCGTGTAGCCTACATCTCTTTAGGAGTCACCCTGAATTCCTGTAAGACATCTTGCACACTTCTTTAGGAGTCACCCTGTATCCCTGTCTGACGTCACGCACTCGCTGCCTCCGTATCGCGTAACGGCAGACCCCAGCAGTAAACTCAGACTCGGTGCATATGCACTGAACAACATGATGACGTCATACACGCCGTAACCGTAACGCATAACGTTAGACCCAAGCATAACGACGAAGTCGACAAGATCATTTGAAATGATAAAAAGTCCGCGAGAGCATATCTCCATCTTCAATACATCGCCCACTATTAGTGATTTTACGTTTTCATTTCTTCCGACAATCTCCATTCAATTACTGAGGCGACAATTTACGAGCTAGCTAGGGGAGAGCCTATCACCCCAGTTACGGCCTAGCTAGCGGGCGAGTATATTACCCCAGATACAGCCAGCAGCAAACTGTCAAGTCGTGTTGAGTTAAGACTTCAGAGAAGAGTGGTTGTGTTTGGAGTTTCCCTGGAAGTGCAACTCGGCTTTTCTTCATTTTGCCTGTGAACGTTTCGTTCCGCAAAATACACAGTCAAATTAAGATTGGACGGAAGGGGAATTTGTGTTTCATGCACTTCGCCATTCTTAAATTACGTCTGACAAGAATTCATTGCACATGGATCTCCATAATATAATTAATAGTCCAATCAGTGATTTTAACCCACCATGCCGAGACGTAAAACGGATTTAGTTCTAGTACATTGACATCGAAAAAGAAGCACTGATCACGTAATGCATACATAACTGTTCCCGGGCGAAGCCGGGGCGGGTTGCTAGTAAAAAATAATAGATAATAAATAATCAATAATAAATAATAAACAATGAACAATACACAATAAAGAATAAACAATAAAAATAAACAGTAAACAGTAAGGAATAAAAAACAAAGAATAAGAAATAAAGAATAAAGAGCATAGAATATAGAATAAATAATAAAGAATAAAAAGAAAAAAGAATAAAGAATAACGAATAAATAATAAATAATAAATAATATATATATATATAAATTAATTGCTGTTCGTTAGTCTCGCTAAAACTCGAGAACGACTGGACCGATTTAGCTAATTTTGGTCTTGAATTATTTGTGGAAGTCCAGAGAAGGTTTAAAAGGTGAATAAATATGAAAGTTGTAGCGCACGAGTAGATTCAAAAAATGAGTGATGGCACGCGAATCGCTTAAACAAAGTACCGTATGCGTTCATATACCATTCATCCGATTGCTATGAAACATTGGTTGTATTGTTGTGCTGTTTTAGATCCCTTAGTTGGGGGGGGTAGTTTAGGGATAAAACATTAGTGTCACTGTGCTAATATGGTAGGTTGTTTCTAAATGATGGCAGCTTCTCGTAGCTGGGAGAGCTTACCAGTGTAGCGTGTTGTTTGGTGTTCAAATGCTAGGGGGTGTTCCTGCAAAGATGCTAGAGTCTACTAGGGGATGAACCTCTGAGGGCAGGCTAATATGCCGGCCTGCCAGCTGGACGGAGTGAATGATATAACAGACGAGCTTATGTCAGCGGCTCGCTGCTATGCAGTCGAGACGCGTGCGGGAGCACAATGAAACCTGAGCAAGCAATAACTGGCTACTATTGTCACGGTCAATCGTGATGAGAGTCAGGAAGGGTATGAGGATGTGAAGAGGCGTGTAATTATGAATGCAATGTGTAGTTTACTGACCATGTGTTTATTGGTCAGTGAGTATGAAATTGTAATTCCCTTTTAGGGGAATGTAAATAATGTAAATAATGTAACAAGTTGAGTGTACAAGATTGTGGATGGGTGTTACAAAGTAAAGGATATCTGAACACTTGCTGAGTCTCACCTGATGATAGTAGCTGGAGCAGGGCCTTCGGCAGCACACACTGTATGACAGATAATGCTCCCAAAATGCCTCTCTTCTTATAGGTCCTGCCGTTGCTCAGTCAGCATTCCATTGACGTAGCTGCCCCAGTTAGTTATACTGTTAATGTTTATGAATGTGTTGCAAGTGGTTGGCTAACCTCCCGAGTTGGGTGGCCGCCTTTTGCCGTGTAAAAGTGATGTTCTGGTCTTATGATGTTTGCCTGTTAGGGTGAGTTGTAGTAGAAGATGGGGGGTGGCTCTCAGAGGGTACAGCCCCCCGGGCCTGTACACGTCTTCTTCTTCGATTAGTTCGCGTCCCCGCGAACGGGAACGGAACGTGGAGTGGGGGTGTTGATGTGATGGATCGTTGTTGAATCCTCCTTGTACTTCTTCTTCTTTTCTTCTGTATTGATGTCGTGTAGGGGTAGCGATGTCGTGTTGATGTGAGATCAGCTTGTGTTCAGAGGGGTAGGTTTTGGGATATACATATGATAATTTAAAACAGTTCATTAAAAAAATTGACATTTGCAATATTAAAAAGTACAACAACAAAAAATACGTGGTTTTGACATTATATATATATTGGTATTGTGCAGGGAGGAAAAACCCAGGGCTGGACGGGTGGTTGTGCCGTGCGGCGCTGTATTGGGGAAAAATTGCTCCCTGCAATGTTTTAGTGTGAAAGATGGAAGAAAAAAATAGGAGTCCCAGGGTATAAGTTAAAGGAATACGTAAAATATAGTTTATTGTGCTGGGGTAAAACGGGACACCTTCACAAATTTGGACGTTAGAAGGGTAGAAAGGAAAGTCAGTGTGTACATGTGTGTGATAAATAAAAATATGTGTATTTACAATGTGTGGCATCATTGGTAACAAATTTTGTGTGAGGTGCCTTTTATCAGTATTACATCATTTTCTTTTACATTATTCACTTATATCTATTATAATTATTTTATACCTAGACGGCCGTATCTACTGTACCTTGCGTGCACGCTACCCTTGTTTTCATGTGCCGTCTCACGGCTAGTCCTGTCCGGCCGTTTCCGGTGCAGTTTAGTGGTCGTGCTGCTGATATACCCCTATCCTGTGGATCATTCTCAGTGGGCGAATGCCTCCACACTTGACAGTAAGAGTCGCCGCCACAAATCGGTTGCGCCCATAGTGTCGTATGTTACGTCACATCTTTGACTCTATTTTCTTTATCTGTCAGTAGGCCTGATACCCCACAGGTATCAACCCTGCTGTTCAGATTTCTGTGTTCTTGAGTGTGGCTGTGAAAGAATGGTAGTGAGTGTGTTGCATTATGTTAGAATGTGTACAAATTAGTGAGAAAAACTGGTGCATAATAATAGCATGGCACAAAAACATGTTACTGCTGTATGGCAGTGAAATCATCGTCACCAGTGTCATGTATCTGGTGTCGCCGTCTGTAAAGTGGAGAAGTAAAAAAATAAAAAACATGTAATCATTAGCGTAATCTCCATGTCGCCTATTGTGTCGGAGTGTATACTCTCTGGAATCAAAATTACAGGTATTATAGTCTGTCAATACACTCGTGTTGTCCGTCTTGTTCTTTGTCTGGCGCCTTCCTATCTTACCTTACTCTATACCTTCTTATGCCGGCTATGACTTATATCTTATACCTTTGTGTTTATTGTTATGTCTCCTCAGTGTATATCATTGTATGAATGTATGTCTGTTCGGTGGTCCACCTTACCTTACACCATGATCATTTTTGGGTTCCATTCCTTGGTGCAGTGTTGGAGCTCTTTGCTGAAATATAAAATATGTTAGCAATACCCTTGGCCAAATATATATATTGCGCATCTATCGCGCAGCGCCGTTTAAGGGTTGGGTTGCGGTGCTACCACCCCTGAGACTTCTTCGGCGTCTCGCGTATTATTCAGGTCGGTCAGCTCCAGTGACTGTACCGTTTACCTCGCTGGTGAGTCGGACGGCTTCAGTGCCTCCGCCCTGTTATGTTTTTATTGGTAATTTATCGATTTATCGGGCTTATCCTGGCAACGTCTAGCCGCCAGGTGCCGAAATATTTTGCCTTAATCTTACTTATCTTAATGTATTATATCCTATTGTGTTATCGGGCTTACCCTGGCAACGGATTTGAGTCGCCAGGTGCCGAAATATTTAGTCTAAATGAAGAGAAAAAAAATTGATATCTATAAGCCGAATGGTTTTGTCTTAATCTATTGCCGAAATATGCTGTGCTATTATTGAGCAACAACGGTTAATAAATTTGCTTAATTCTAAGTTGCGTGTCAAATGCAACTGTCATACATGCTAAAATTTTGACCAGAGCGATCGCCCGGGGCAGTTTTACCTCCCCAGATCACCACCCGCACGTATTCTAGAAACACCGGTTGTCTCTAGAATCGCCGGATTCCGCTCCTTTAATACTAGTTGTCGACATTTATGCTAATGATTAATACTAGTAATTAATAAAGTCCCGGGCGACTGCGGTGCCACAAGCAAACGCCTTGCCCGGCCATCCTGTTCATTGCCGTTGTATTTGCATATGTTGTCATTGTTCTTCCTTTGTTATTCATTGCTGTATTCAGCATTATTGGGTTGTGCCCACTAAAACCCCTGTGAGGGCTCGCTGTGTTCCTCTTTTAATATCTCTGGCCGCCCGGTGCGTGACCATTTACGCTCTGGCGACCCGTTGTCAGCCATTTATGTGGGCGCGGGACCGAATGACCGCGTTCATTCCATATTATTCATATTTCATATTATTCATTATTTGTTTATTTGGTTGTCTTCACCTGTGCCGCGCGGGGCAAGGACTTGTCGGATCTAGGATTGATCCCGCTGAATCCTGAGATCCTTCTTCACTCCTGCGAGTAGGAGACTAAATTCCCGCCATAGAAGTTCTTCTTACTTACATACTAAACTAGGAGTCTAGTCCTAATTTGGTCGTCCCTAGGGTCATCTCCTGAATCCGGTGTGGAGCTGGCTATTTCTCCCCCCCCCCCCCGTTCGTCAAAACTCTCCCCTGCAGGTCTGGCTTTGATGCCCGTAGCACACATGGTGGGTGTAACTTTTCTTTGTCCCGGGGGCAGGCTAGGCCTTCCGGGACTCCGACGTTTGCCCGTGCTAGGTCATCGGCGCTTCGACCTTACGTAATTCGTCTCTTTGGTCTGGGTCAGTGAGCCAACCGGGGTAGGGCTTATCATCGCCTTCCCCAGCTCTGCTCCTGTGTGGTGCCTCTGGCCTTCTGCTTACGCTGTCATCACCATTCAGCGTGTCACAGATTCCTTTTTTATTTAAAAAATGAGTGTACTATGTAAATAATTTATTGTGTAAATAATGTAAAATTTTTAAGTGTTCTGGGGTTGTAGATTCTTCTAAATGCATGGACTACTTTAGGTCTGCTATGGCTACGTCGGACTTCCAGCTGTAATGCCTTGGTAATTTTCATGGAGGCGTTAATAGGGTTTTATGGCGTTGGGTTCCCTGTTATTAGGATTCGGGGGTGTTATTTGTTGAATAGGCTTAAAGCATGGTAGGAGAGGGTTGCGCATCTTTGGACTCCATGTTAATGGTGGCCTGGAGCCGGTGGTGCTATCAGGATGCTTTTACAGTGAGTGGACGGGGGTAGGTATTTCCCAAGCGTGCAAACATTTTAAAAATTTTCATGCAGGTTCAATAATAATAACCCTTGGTATGTGGGTGGGATATTCCATGCATGTGTCTGGATATGAGGCGTATCCGCTCTCATTTAAGGATAGGTATCGGTCGAGGTGAAATAATACTATGTCCCTTGCATGCGGGATTATTTAATAAAAAGGAATTGTTAATATAAATTTGGCCTCATCTCTTGCTTAGAGACGTGCATTACGCTTGCTATTCTTTCTGACACACCCCTAATACTCGGGTGTTAGCATTGAGAGCCAGGGCGTAGTGAGCCCTCTCTTTAAACGCATGAAGTCTATCAACCCCGATGTATATTTTGGCATGTAGTTTAGTTGTTTTTATGTGTTTATGTGTTTGTGTTGGCTAATGTTGTGAGTGACATGGTTATGGAAGGAGGAAGGGTGGTATAATGGTAGCCCGTAGGTGGCGCCTTGGCCATCATGTTGGCACCATCCTTCTCTGCTACTGTCATCCTCACTTGGTCAATATCCGCTTTCTATCCGCTCTTTGGGATAGTAAAGTATGGTGACGCTATGACGTCACGGCCTAATCCTGTCTCTCATTTGAGGATGTTAAAGTAGCAAGTGAATTTGTAATGTGACTGGTCATGTCCTGATCGCCTATGATGGTTTTGGGATTAAAAGTAAAAAGAGAAGTAGTTATTGGGGGGGGGTGTTCCTTCAGAGCACCTGTCTGTATCCGCTCCTGATTAGTGAGCGCGTGTGGGAAGGACGTGGTCGTAATTGTGATTAGCGCAGCTGCGTGTGTGTGGCTATGTTCCGCTACATCACGCGGGCGGGTGGCCTGTTATCGGCTAAGTCCTATCGTGTGTCGCGCGGCTGAGTGTCGGCCGGCGCGTGTGGCTTGTCAACATCTTTGTAGACATGTCCCTGTGGCCCTAAGATAAGTCCGGCCTATGGTATCTGTATATTGCTAAATGTTATAACTGTTGTAACAGTGCTGAATCCTGTGTCAATGTATGCCATTATTATTGGTTTGTTTTTGTGGTCATGTCTGCATTTCATGGTTACTTCCGTTATAACAAGAGTGTCTGTCGACGACAGTGTTGCAATGCGGTGGAATCTGCAAGTCAGTGTTTTATCATGTTTTGTTTTCATGTGTTTGTGTACGGGAAGTCTCTGACGTTACGTATGTCGGCTGCCGGAACGTGACTTTTGCCAATGTGTGAGTGTTGTCATTGTTTGGGATTCCGGGCGGGCCAGTGTGCTAATCTGTCCCGTCTTTGCTTACCGATGTTGTGTATACATTGTTTTCCGCAAGACTTCTGCCTTGTGTAACTATGTGTAAGCCATATCTAGGAAGTCTATTGTGGTCCCCGTGGAGGCCTAGGATTTTCGGTACGCCCCCTTATTGGGAATTCCTAGGTCGCCAACGCCGAGGTAGGCTGTTGTAGCGAGTACTTTGGAACGAATCTATGTTCTAGTATGTACGGTAAAAGAACCTTCCTGTCACTAAAAACGTGTATCTGACCCACTCATGTGCTTGTCTGGGGCCAATTTCAGTCTAATTGGGAATCAGGATATTTGTTTTACACGGCGTCCGATTTTTACTGGGCATTCGGACCCGCGATCCCGTGTAATACCCCGTGTTCTATGTCTGCGCTGTCTGTTGGGATTTGTGTGTCCCCAGTGTGGCTTTTGATTGTGTTTTTCGCGCCAAAAGTACCATTGGTTAGTTTGTTTTTGGCACGACTGTGTTGTGTGGTCGCGAGTTCGTACCCTCCTTGGTTGGAGGTCCTGGTGTTACAATTTTTTGTACTGTATGTCCCATGGTACACGTATCGTGTATTTGAGGCACGCAGATGAAAATACGCTTTGGCATGAAAAATTTGGGTCTTTTGGAATGCCCCTCGTATTATAATTTTGAAAGTTATAGGGTTTTGAAACTCCCGTAAATGAATGTGTATGTTCCAGCCAGGCCTGGAGTACGCTTAGTTTGTCCGTAGCTAGTGAAGGTCGCGCACTCACGGGTGTGTTATCGCTGACTGCGATGGTGTCTAGTTTCATTGACGTGTGCACTATCTGTTACTTGTCTGGCGATGTGCATATGTCCAGCACGTGTGTGTGTGGGAGCTTGATTGCTCGATTTCTTGTTGTGAGCATGACTTTCCGTAATGGAAAAGAACCTTCTGTAAATATATATTGTGTCCCCAAATCTTATGTTATTGTAGGCGTGGGATGAATATATTCTTGTTAGTGGTACCAGATGTCATTATGTATGTGTGTCACCGGGCCGCTAGTTGCGTGTTTGGCGACCAGGTGTCGGAGGTGATTTTGTTGTTTTGTGCGTATGGATATCTGTTAGTGTAACTGTCCTTTATCATTCTATCCTCCCATTGGATAGTTACCCGACCTTGCACTCCTGGTATCCAGAAGGTTGCGGGTCCGAGACCGTCTTTGTCCAGGGTGATTATTCCGGGTGCCATTTAGGCTTGTGTTTCCGGGACAGTTTTGTTAGTGTATTAACTGTTATGTGGCAATGTGAGTTGACTGTGTGCCTTCCAGAAATATGTGGGTTTTCCCAAAGTCTGGGATTTTCACCCTGTGGTGTTTATGTTTAGTTTGAGCGCTGTTATGGGGAACGAGAAAAATTCATGTTATAGGCAGTGTAATATATCACGTCTACCTTAGGATCAGATATATACAGTTCAACTTGGATAATTCGCCTTTCACGGGATGAGTGAAAGAGGAGAAAAAAAATGAGCTATCCAAAAATTCAAATTGAGAAAGTTCTTTGGGAAAAAAATAGAGAAAATATATTGTATGACATTTACATATTGCTTTATGTTTACTATAGCAGGTTGCCAGACGGCGGTACCTTGTAAAGATTGTATCGTAAATAATTTCAAAAGTTTCAAAATGAAAGGTAGGACCTGCGTGCACTATTCGCCTATTCGGCGACGTTAGTAAAACAGTAATCTAGTTACGTCTCAGGGAAATCTACCATTTTTGAAAAATAGTTTGAGATTCTTAACTGTTTCTTACGATTAAGTCTCTCAGTCATCCCAAAAGAATCTATCAAACTGTAGGAATGGAAAATATAACAAGATAGTCATTTCTACTTGGAAAGACCCGCCTAAGCTCTATGCTGTGGTTTGTTGCTTAGGCTGTACTCGGAATAGTTCCTTCCGACCCTGAGCCGCGTGGCCCGACTGATTGGCTTCCGCTTGGCTTTGCATATTAAAAACTTTGAATTGTCCACAATATGTCCTGAATTAACCACGATTATAATCCCTTGATGGCCTAAAAGAAAAATGCTAGGGGCCATGAAAAAAATTAGGAAAAATTTCAAACTACATAATTTTGAGTTGGCCGCGTTCTGCTGTATATACGTGTGAGATCTACCGTTTACAGGGGTGGAATCTGCCCTTTGTGTATCCATTATCGTGTTTCTCACGTGTAAAAGAACCTACCCGTATATGTATATTTGTGATTCAGGTGACAGTCTGTGTTATACTCATGGTGAAAGTCGTTATCCTCGTTCGAGCGTCATTGCTCGGGAAGGTGGATACTGTCGCCCTGTCACTAGGGCATAGGCCCCTGAAACCCATTGAGGTGCTTCTTTGCTATTTTCTGGAGGAATTTGTAGCAAAGTAAGCCTGGGCCTACTTTCACCGTAGTGCCTGGATGTTGGTCTGAGTGTGTTTGTGTTTGAGGGGCTGATTGCGCTCCACGCTACCCTAGCAGTGTTTATAGGGGTGTGTGTATCCCTGACTGCCCGGCCTCGTGGGGTAGGTAATAAGACCTTTCTTATACCCCGTGTACTATGTGTTTGTGGCTGGTCAGGGTGCGCGGGTGTGTGTTGTGCACCCTGAGGGCCTGAAGGCAGCACCCTCTCATGCCTTCGCACCTGGGGTACACATGCTTGTGCCCGCTTTCGTCCTGGCAAAATTGCCCTTTGAACTAGCGGCAAAGGCCGTTTAATTGCCTGTGATTGCCCTGGCGATGTAGTGGAGTGTAGTCTAACCGATTTCTGGCCTATGACCACGGTAGACTCCTGTCCTTGTGTTTGCCTATGTGTGTAGGCTTGTGTGGGCTTAATGTGCTGTGGGACGGGCTCTACGTCCTCAGCCCATGACATGGTTACCTCCCGTTTTCCCCCTGTGTTATTATGTGTGCCCGAGAGTCCTGGCGTCAACTCCCTCTCGTTCGTCCGTTTTGAAGGGGTTGGCCTAGGTTCTGCTCCTCGGTTTGGCAAAATTGCCTTCTGAACCGGAGCTGAGGGACGTATGTCCATGTGATCTTGGCCCTGTAATGTGTTGGAGTCTAGCCTGGCCATCTTCTGGACTGTGGCCACGGCGAACTCCTTCCCCTGTGTTGTGTAAGTGTCTGAGAGGGACATCCTCGCAAATTGCTGCGTTAGCGTATCTACGCCTATGTCCTCTCTAGGCTGGGCTTGTGGCCCTGCCATGAACTCAAAAATGGCCTTGTTAGACTGGAGCTCGCGATAGTCATCCCAAATTTGGGCATACTGCCTGTTGAGGCTCATGGCCTGTACAGCGACTTTTGTGCCATTAGTCCCTATCCGTTGGTGTTCCGTTATGAGTGTTTCCCATTGCTGGAACATAAATTCGTGTCGGCAGTGTAATTGCCAGTGTGCCTTAATGATTTGTGTATGGAGGGTGGGTATTTTCGCCCGAACCTTGCGATTCTTAGCGCTGCGGAGTGGCCGGACAAGTGCCCTTATAATACGCATATACTGGGCGTGCAGGAGCTGTTGAAACCTTCTGAGGTAGTCCTGCCTTGTTTCAAAGACCTTGTGCCAGGCAATTAACTCCTGGTATTCCCCAATGCTCCTCAGCACAGCTAGGCGGTATAGAGGGGCCATGCTGAATCAAGTGTATGTATATAACAAAAAAAACTGTGTATTCTAGCAATGTATTATATCTCTGATTATATCTTTGATTCTTTCGGGGGGATTGGAGTGGGTGTAATAATACAAATCCCTGTGTAATAAAGAAAAATTGTGGGACGTAATGTAGGAGAGAGAAAAAAAATATTTTTTTTAGTCTCGCTTGGCTGCGTGCGGTAGGGGTCGTTTCTACTACGAGGGCTCGTTGTATGAGTCCTACCCTTACTGTGCGTAGTAGCCGCGTCTCCACCAATATGTTTTAGATCCCTTAGTTAGGGGGGTAGTTTGGGGATAAAACATTAGTGTCACTGTGCTAATTTGGTAGGTTGTTTCTAAATGATGGCAGCTTCTCGTAGCTGGGAGAGCTTACCAGTGTAGCGTGTTGTTTGGTGTTCAAATGCTAGGGGGTGTTCCTGCAAAGATGCTAGAGTCTACTAGGGGATGAACCTCTGAGGGCAGGCTGATATGCCGGCCTGCCAGCTGGACGGAGTGAATGATATAACAGACGTGCTTATGTCAGCGGCTCGCTGCTATGCAGTCGAGACGCGTGCGGGAGCACAATAAAACCTAAGCAAGCAATAACTGGCTACTATTGTCACTGTCAATCGTGACGAGAGTCAGGAAGGGTATGAGGATGTGAAGAGGCGTGTAATTATGAATGCAATGTGTAGTTTACTGACCATGTGTTTATTGGTCAGTGAGTATGAAATTGTAAGTCCCTTTTAGGGGAATGTAAATAATGTAACAAGTTGAGTGTACAAGATTGTGTATGGGTGTTACAAAGTAAAGGATATCTGAACACTTGCTGAGTCTCACCTGATGATAGTAGCTGGAGAAGGGCCTTCGGCAGCACACACTGTATGACAGTTAATGCTCCCAAAAGGCCTCTCTTCTTATAGGTCCTGCCGTTGCTCAGTCAGCATTCCATTGACGTAGCTGCCCCAGTTAGTTATAGTGTTAATGTTTATGAATGTGTTGCAAGTGGTTGGCTAACCTCCCGAGTTGGGTGGCCGCCTTTTGCCGTGTAAAAGTGATGTTCTGGTCTTATGATGTTTGCCAGTTAGGGTGAGTTGTAGTAGAAGATGGGGGGTGGCTCTCAGGGGGTACAGCCCCCCGGGCCTGTACAGTGCACACTCCAGGAAAGGTTTCTGACTCAATAAATCCTTCTTACAATAGGTAGCGCACGAGTAGATTCAACAAATGAGCGACGACGGCCGAAGCGTTTCAACAAAGTCCTGTATGCGTTCACATACCATTCGTCCGATAGCGATGGCACTTGGGTGAGAGGTTGTGTACACTACAGGCAAGGTTTCTGGCTTAGTAAATCCATGTTATAATAGGTAGCGCACGAGTAAATTCAACAAATGGGCGACGACGAGCGAAGCGTTTCAACTAAGTCCCGTATACCTTCATATACTATTCGTCTGATAGTGATGAAACTTGGGTGAGATGTTGTGTACACTTCATGGAAGGTTTATGGCTTAGTAAATCCACTTAACAATAGGTAGCGCACGAGTAGATTCAATAAATGTGCGACGACGGGCGAAGCGTTTCAACAAAGTTCTGTATGCGTTCACATACCATTCGTTCGATAGCGATGAAACTTGGGTGAGAGGTTGTGTACACTACGGGCAAGGGTTCTCTCATAGTAAATCCATATTATAATAGGTAGCGCACGAGTAGATTCAACAAATGAGCGACGACGAGCGAAGCGTTTTAACAAAGTCCTGTATGCGTTCATATACTATTCGTCTGATTGTGATGAAACTCGGGTGAGATGTTGTGTACACTTCAGGGAAGGTTTCTGGCTTAGTAAATCCACTTTACAATAGGTATCGCACAAGTATATTAAACAAACGAGCGACGACGCGTGAAGTGTGTCTACATAGTTCTGTATACGTTCATACACCATTCGTCTGATAGCGACTAAACTTGGGTGAGTTGTTGTGTACACTCCAGGGAAAGTTTCAGGCTTAGTTAATCCATTTTACAATAGGTAGCGCTCAAGTAGATTCAACATATGAGCGAAGGCGCGCGAAGCGTTTCAACAAAGTCCGGTATGCGTTCATATACCATTTGTCCGAAAGCGATGAATCTTGGGTGAGATGTTGTGTACATTTCAGGGAATTGCCTTAGTACATCCACTTTACAATAGGTATCGCACAAGTAGATTCAACAAATGAGTAACGGCATGCGTATCGTTTTAGAAAAATTCCGTATGCGTTCATATACCATTCATGCGATTGCAATCAAATTTGGAGAAATGTTGTTTCCACTCCCGCAAAGATTTCCGATTTAGTATATCCATTTTACAATTGGTAGCGCACGATTAGATTCAATTAATGGGCGACAGCGCGTGAATCGTTTCAACCAAGTCCCGTATGCGTTCATATAACATTCATCTGATTATCATAAAACTTTGGGGAGTTGAGCACAGTCCTGCGAAGGTGTATGAATTAGTAAATCCGTTTTTTCAGAGGGTGGCGCACAAGTAGATTCAAAAAATGAGTGTCGTCACGCGAATCGTTTAAGCAAAAACCCGTATGCGTTCATATGCCATACATCCGATTGCGATGAAACTTTCATGAGTTGTTGTGTACACGCCAGGGAAGGTTTTCACTTAGTAAATCCATTTTACAATAGGTAGCAGTAGTGGGGTAAGGAGAGAGCTGCTCCACTTTTTATTGAGCCACCCTCGTAGCGGCCCCGAACCTGATATCTCCCTAACCAATCATGGGATTTGAACATACAGAGTGTCCTAGCATTGGTAGAAATGCCCCCTACTTTCCTTTAACCTCTTTATTTAATTAAAAGACCAAAACTAAAAGGTCATTCGCGAGTAGTGGGGTAGTGTTGGTTTTCTCAAGTCGTGCTCGTGCTTGAATATGTATGCCTATGTTGGGAAAGGGTTAGGTGGTGGGGGAGGAGTAGGGTCGAGTGAGGAGTCGTTTAGATGGTATTTTTTCCTCTCTAGATGATGGTGAGGTTATTTTTTAAAAATGGATGGAATTAGGAAAGGCCATTTGGGGTAAACGTGTGTTTTTTGTCATCATGGCGATGAATGTTTTTTTTATACGCCTGCGCACTTGAGGAGTTTTGTAAGAGGGCGGGCTTTTTAAATGATGATTTATAAATGAGTGTTTTTTTAATATGTATTGAAATAAGCCCCCAAAAAACTAATAGGTCATCGGCTTTTTACTATCTCGCTAACCAATAATCGGATTTAAACGTATGAGGTGTCGTAGGACTCGTGGTGAACTCTCCTTTTCTATCGAAGGGGTATATCCACCCCAAAATAAAAACTACCCTTACCCGGGGGATGAAATAGTAATTTATTTTTGTATACCTACGAACTTGGCGGTTTTTGTAAGAGGGCGGGCTTTTTAAATGATGATTTATAAATGAGTGTTTTTTTAATATGTATTGAAATAAACCCAAAAAAACTAATAGGTCATCGGCTTTTTACTATCTCGCTAACCAATAATCGGATTTAAACCTATGAGGTGTCGTAGGACTCGTGGTGAACTCTCCTTTTCTATCGAAGGGGTATATCCACTCCAAAATAAAAACTACCCTTACCCGGGGGATGAAATAGTAATTTATTTTTGTATACCTACGAATTTGGCGGTTTTTGTAAAAGAGCGGGCTTTTTAAATGATGATTTATAAATGAGTGTTTTTTTTAATACGTATTTAAATAAACCAAAAAAACTAATAGGTCATCGGCTTTTTACTATCTCGCTAACCAATAATCGGATTTAAACCTATGGGCTGTCGTAGGACTCGTGGTGAAATCCCCTTTTCTATGGACGGGGCATATTCACTCTAAAATAAAAACTACCCTTACCCGGGGGGTTGAAATAGTAATATTTTTTGTATGTGCGCGCACGGACGGCTTTTGTCAAAAGGACCTAACTATACGTTTGTTAATATTTTCTGAACCCCTGATGGGATTTTGCCATAGACAGTATTCTAACCCTGGGGGTGACGCCCCGTTTTTGAATGTAGGATTCGTTTTTGTCGAAAGGGCCTAACGACACTTTTGTTCATATCTCGCGAACCAATCATGCTAGGGACTTGTATGAGGGGTCCTAGCACTTGGGGCAACATCCCCTGTTTGGGGGTGAAACTACCCCCTAAAATTGAAAAATCCATATCTAGGAAACGAAGAAGCCTAAAATTAGGTGTGATAGCTTAAAAAATAGGGGATGATATGGGCTTTTACCACGATTGATCATTTCACCCCTAAAACAGTAAATAGTCATGTTATGGGGAAAAAACGTGTTAAACACCTAAAAATGATAAATGAACCTAAGATCTTTTGTTTTTGATGAAAAATAGCAGGGGGGTGAAACTACCCCCCAAAATTGAAAAATCCATATCTCGGAAACGAAGAAGCCTAAAATTAGGTGTGATAGCTTAAAAAATAGGGGATGATTAGGGCTTTTACCTCGATTGATCATTTCACCCCTAAAACAGTAAATAGTCATGTTATGGGGAAAAAACGTGTTAAACACCTAAAAATGATAAATGAACCTAAGATCTTTTGTTTTTGATGAAAAATAGCAGGGGGGTGAAACTACCCCCCAAAATTGAAAAATCCATATCTCGGAAACGAAGAAGCCTAAAATTAGGTGTGATAGCTTAAAAAATAGGGGATGATTAGGGCTTTTACCTCGATTGATCATTTCACCCCTAAAACAGTAAATAGTCATGTTATGGGGAAAAAACGTGTTAAACACCTAAAAATGATAAATGAACCTAAGATCTTTTGTTTTTGATGAAAAATAGCAGGGGGATGCAAACAACCCCCCAAATTGAAAAATCCATATCTAGGAAACGAAGAATCCTAAAATTAGGTGTAACGGCTTAAAAAATAGGTCATGATATACGCTTTTACCTGGATAGGTCATTTCACCCCTGAAACAGTAAATAGTCATGTTAAGAGGAAAAAATGTGTTATACACCTAAAAGCATAAGCATCTTTGTGAAACCATGCTTTAATGGACATGTGTATGGAGGATGATTGTTATTATTATTATTATTATTATTATTAGGTAATTATGGATTAATGTGTGTATAGATAACTAACCTGTGGGGAGCGTGATGGCGCAGGTGCTTAGCTGCTCGTCTTTACCCGGACGGCTGGGGTTCAAATCCCGGTGCCAGCGGGGGTTGGAATTTTCACCTGAAAAATCACGTGGCGTCAGGAAGGGCATTCGGCCTTAAATCCCCGGCCAAAACCAAAATGAGCCTGGTTGGCTCCGGCGACTCAAAATAATAGGAAAAAGCCGAAGAAAGAAAAAAAAGAAGACGAAAGAGAGGTAACTCACCAGTAATAGTAAACATTGGTTGGAGGTGTTGAAGAAGTCAGGATGGCCAACCCTTGCCATGGTTCACGAATGCACCCCAAAAAGTTTTACCTGTCAAGACTCAGTCTACCCTGTTGCAGCCTTTAGAAAAAAAAATCGAACCGGGGCCTCTGTGGTCACAGTGGACTTTTATTCATGATGCTTTTTAAACAAACGTAGGCTTGCATACTACCGCTGGCTTGAATCTGCACAGAGACACTGGCTTTGGTTTGCGTAGTGTGCCTTGCTGATAACAGCACAGCGATCTCGTCAGTAAGTTTCATATTACTCATTTGCTTGATAGCCGACGTGCTCTGCACATGACTAGATCGTTGTTAGGTTTGACAAAGGCTTAGTGAAGCTTATGGCAACCTTGAAATGAATGTCATGGTATAGTCGGGGTTGGAAGCCAAGACCTTAGGGTTGACAACCAAGTAGGTTAACCACTACACGGTGAGATGGTCAAATAATAATGTAACAGAACATATAGAAACGTTTTCTATAGTTTAACGAATTGGCATACCATGAGAGGTGTAGGTAATGGAAATTGAATCCTTAGCTGATGATTATACTACTTTCCATGCGCACGTTTAAGCTATCATGTTAGAAAAAGAATGGTATGGCTTGTTTTAAACGGAGAATAATAATTGTGTTTACTGTGAAACACAAATCTGAATTTAAAATTAATTTAAAATAATTAATAATTTAAAATTAACTAATTTAAAATTAGTTTAGTACGCTGAAGTTAAAATGAATAATGATCGCGTTACAGACAGCCAGTTTCAAAGCCATGAGAACTAAGTGAACAAAGTATAAAATTCATGAGCCAGTGAGGAATTCAACATGCTGTCCTTTGGACAAGAGAGAAGCGTTCTACAGCGACCCTCAATGGTTTGGGTCATCGTAAAGATGAAAATTAAATCTAAGCTACTACACTCTTATATACTAGAAGAAGAAATGGAAAACAATAGGTCAAATAAAGGACAGAAGGAATAAAAAATGGCCCTCAACCCTCAAGCATAAGGATTGAGGGAGTTGGAAGGAAGGAGAGCCATGAAAGGCAGATAAAAAAGTATACTAGGAGTGGCTCTGCCTCAGAGGTAATGGATAAAGAGGAGGAAAACTGGACTCAGCTCAGAAATCCCTTGGGGTCGCCAACTTCCAAACTGATCAGCCCTTGAGGGTGTAGCCATATGCAGAGTGCACCGCAAGTGGTGGGGCTTCTTGAGGGCGCTTGGGCAAAAGACAGGGAATAACATGAAAATAAAAAAGCAAGGCTGCCTCCTCAGGATATCAGAAAAAATAAATAAACCAGGGCCAATGAAGTTGCAAAAGGAAGAGACTCCCTAGGGCTCGGATACCCTAATCATGTTGGGGTCGGTAGAGAACACGAGATGAGCAAGTGTGGTCGACAGGAAATAAGACAGAGAGGAGCCTAGCGCAAGTTAGTGGAAGCAATGACGGTCTCAGCTGGGACTCCGTGATCGTCAACCTACATGACACTAGATATAACGCCCAGGGGTGGAATTAAAGACCTCTATTGTTTTATATCACATGGCATGCCTTATAATGCAATACTGGTCCTAGGGTGTGCAAAATTGTATTAGAAACTCAGCTAATAATAGTGTGCTTGCCCATGATTATTTTCCCAAGGACTGATAACCATGATTTCCAAGCCCCTAAGTAAGACAAAAAACAAATGATTTTCATTTTCCAATGAGTTGGGGTGAGGTAGGTGAGGTGAGTTTTCTATACACCAAACTGATGTGGTTTCCCACTTCTACTCCAGGCAAATGCACATTTGATGTTAAGAATAGTCAAATGGTTTGCAACTGCCCAATGCTAGGACCTGATTAGTGGCTTTTAAAAAATGGAATGGAATGGAGTACACTTCCCCCAAAACCAACAAGAGGAGTGTTCGATCCCCCACAACAACCATCCTTAAAGTCAATATAAATGACTATGCACTTCAGCTCATGACGGTCTCCTCTCTCCAATCCTACCCCTTGGTGGTGAAAGGCACACCCTAATACAACCTTCATAGTGACAGGTTATCTGTTAAATACCTAACTATCCCCAGATTTACCTTAAATTTTCCTAAAATCCACTACATTTTCCGAAAATTGACCAAATGACACAACATTCCAGCAAAATTCAACAAATGACTACCAGATTTATTGAAATTCCATTGATTTACCTAAGCATGGTTTAAACTACCTCAAATTTATATAAAATTAGACGAATATAGATGAAAATTCACTAAAATTTACCGAATTTAGCCAAGTGGTGTACAAACCATGAAATTTATCCAATTTTTTTTATTAAAATTGACTACATGTACTCGAAAATTTCATAATATTCCCTTTACATGTATGCTTTTTGTTGTTGTTGTTGTTTCGTTTACCATACTCTCTGCAGACAAATACCTCAACATGAATTTCTCTTAGACTAGGAGCTCTACATTCGATATGATAGCTGAGTTTCATTTCCCATAAACTTGTCACTGAGGCGGGTGTCAGGAAAAGGCATTCAGCTGTAAAAACCACACTCTCACATAGACTTTCATAACCTCTTACGTTGAGGTTCCTAACGCTAACGACATTGAATGATTGAACGGTTTCCTTTTCACTATTCCTGTCTATACTTTCCTCTTTAAGGTTGCGAGATGTTTGCAAGATTCCTAAAATGCAATTAAATGTAATAAATACCTTAAGATGGTTTCATTTGTTTAATGATAATGGTGTTGATGATTGTTATATATACGTGAAGACTAATTTTTGTTAGGTCTTGACTGGCCTTGCAATTAGAAATTGACAAACCAAACATGGGTTATCTACCAAGGGAACACTTTGACCACTATGTTGGTTATTGACCAGTAAGTACAGTTCTAGTAATGAGACAGTAATCCAACACAAACAATGAGCGCGCAATGCGGCGGAGATTGGTACCACAATGTACTGTCGTTTATGTAGCTATGTGGAATGTACATCACATATGGTTTACTTGAAGGTTTGGAGATTCCATTAAAGATATTTCTACAATAAACCATTTTCAAATGGTCATTCGTTGGTGTGAAAATATTTATTATATGGTATTTTATGAAAACAATTATGATTTATAAAAAAATATACGTTTACTGTATTCTTATTTAATGTAAGCACTGGAGGCACTATCGACCAAAATACAGCACTATCTGGAATGTAAATTGCATACTTGAAGGTTTGGTGATCCCATTAAAGGTATTCCTACAATAAATGATTTTTAAGCTGTCGTTCTATGGCGTGAAAATATTTAATATATGATATTTGCTAAAAGGATTTACCACTGCAATTATTTTACAAGTAGTTATTTTAATAACCAACAGAGTTCACTGTTAAGAAGGTAGAGCCCTATGTGGAATGTAGGATAACATGTTATGCATGATACGTGACAACTGTAAGGCTTGTGATTTTTTAAGATGCCTTTATCCCTATATTAATCACCCAGTTTGCAATACTGATAACTGCATTGTTTCTGAAAAAAATTGAAACAAAACAAAAATCAGCATTGAAAAACCAAAAAGTGGTTGAGCATATATATAGTGGGGAAAAGAAAAGTTTTGTAAACACTAATGTCCAACAAGACTAATTAAATCAGTAACTGTCAGGGTGGCCGAGTGGTTAAGGCGTTTGACTTAAGATCAAATTTCCAAATATATAAGGAAGCAAGGGTTCGAATCCCTTCCCTGACATAACTATTGCTTGAACATGCAAGAAAACAAGAAATATACACAAACTATGTTTATCAATTTAATCATTTTTTTTACAAGAGATAGACACACAGAATACAGCTCGTTTTTGTTTATCAGTTCTTTTAAACATAACACTTGTTGAAAATTATTTTTTTAGGGGATGGGGGTGTTGCTACGTTGACCCATCACACAATAATAGCAGCTTTACGAAGTTCATTTTCTATATTTAATAGCTCTTTCTCATAACCAATATGACCAAGCTGTTTACAGGCATGCAAGAGCTGTAGACGTTCGACTAATATATTAGGATCGTTCCATTTGCTATTTTTTATGAATGGTTTCAGAATCTCGGGAAGCAGTTCATCATTATCACCATTAATATGATTATCATCCTCATTATTATAATCATTTTCATAATGATGATCATTATCATCGTTATCATTTCCATGATAATTTCCACCTGTGTCCACAGTCTGTTCAATGGTTTGAGTTGTCTTTGATAGTGTTGAAAGCTTCTTTTTAGATGTGCGAGAATGCTTTAACATTGTTATGTTATTATTACCACTATTACCTTTCCTCACTAACTTTTTGATGGGGTATATTGTCTCTGATTGGGTTGAGGGCTTTTGAGATGTGGGTGCATGTCTGAACATGGGTTTCACAGGAGGTGTTAAAGGTTTCTCATTAAACAACTCGCTAACAGCATGAGTGCGTTGTAGTGTATTAAACTTGAGGTTAATATTATCTTGAGCAGCACTATCTTTCTCTTGGACTTGGTTTCTTGCTTTGGTTTGGGTTTTCCTTACATTCAGACTAGCGTGATTATTAAGTTTACATTCATGATTGTTTGAAGAAAGTACGTCCAATTCTTTTGTTTTAAGCATTCCTCGACACTGTTTCGATCGTTGCTTTGAACAGCGCCAAATAACACTTCCATTTTTATTGCTTCGTTTCACAATATATAAATATCCTTTATAGTATGCATAAGGCTTACCATACCTAGTCACTGATACTTCCATATCAACTGTCAAGCACAAACTAATCTCTAGTAAAGACAACTTGGTAATAACAACAATAGTTTAATGTGGGAGCATATATACATGCAAAAAGTGGGAGCAAAGGTTGGGGGGGTAAAAAGTGGGAGAAAAAGTGGTAGCAAATGTGGGAGAAAAAATAACTGTGAGCAAAAAGTGGGAGCAAATATGGGATCAAATGTGGGAGCAAAGCAAATATAAAAAAAAGTGGGAGCAAATATGCTAACAAATATGTCAACAAATATACCAGCAAAAGTAAATACACAAGTCAAGATAGATTAAAGTGCAAAGAAAATATGGAAGCAAATATGAGAGCAAAAATAGTGTTTTTTCTAAAACAACTAGACATAACAAACTTAGTCATAACCTAACCTCACCTAACCTAACCTAACCTAACCTCACCTCACCTAACTTCACCTAACCTAACCTAACCTAACTTAACTTCACCTAATCTAACTTGACTGAACTTTACCTAACCTAACCCATCATAACTTCACCTAACCTAACTTTGCCTAATCTAACTTCACCTAACCTAACTTTCAACTCACAGATCAAAATTAAATTCTAGGCATAGTTGAGTTGGAACCCAAGACTTCAGGGATAACACACAAGTATACTAGCCACTACACCGCAAAATGGGCAAATTATCATGCAACACAACATAAAGTAAAAGTTTCCTGTAGTGTAACTCATTGTCTGTCAACCATAGTTTGGGAATTCAAACCCAAGACCTCAGGACTTTTGTTTTGAACATTATCAGAAATATTATTCCATTTACATTTTGCTGCTGCTGCTTATAGTTATAAGAGTTGGCATTAATATGGAAAGCAAAAAAAAAAAAAAAATGTGGGAGCAAAAAGTGGGAGGAAAACGTGTAAGCAGAAGTGGGAGCAAATATGGGAGCAGAAAGTGGGAGCAAATGTGAAAGCAAAAGTGGGAGCAAAAAGAGCAAGCAAAAGTGAGTGCACAAAGTAGGAGCAAAATGTGTGAGTAAAAAGTGGGGGGCAAATGTGGTGTTTTACTAAAACAATCTCCCCTAACCTAACCTAAACTAACTTCACCCAACCTAATTTCACCTAACCTAACTTCACCTAACCTAACCTTCCAACTCTCAGATCAAAAATTAAATTCTGGCCATAGTCGAGTTGGAACCCAAAACCTCTGGGATAACACTCAAGTATACTAGCCACTACATCGCGAAATGGGCAAATTATCATGCAACACATCACAAAAATAAAAAGTTTTCTGTAGTGTAACTCATTGGCTGACAATCATAGTTGAGAATTCAAACCCAAGACCTCAGGACTTTTGTTTTGAACATTATCAGAAATATTATTCCATTTACATTTTGCTGTTGCTTATAGTTATAAGAGTTGGCATTAATATGGGAGCAAAAGTGAAAGCAAAAAGTGGGTGCAAGCATGGCTGGTTGTAGAGACTTTCATATCAACAAATACACATAAACTAAATTTTAGTAAAGTGACTTGGCTAATAATAATAATAATATTAACAGTTTAAATTTTTTTCAAGGGGATTGATATTTTTCAGGGGTGTAATTTCCAAAGTACTGTCAAGAATAATAATTACATGAACAGATTCCAAGAACTCTAGAGTGCTTTTAAGGTTAATGATTGGCTAGGAGTGAGATAGAGCTAGCTAACCTAAGTTAACCTCAGCTCAGTAAACCTAACCTTGTCACATGGCATGTTCTACAAGTATAGACTTGCTTTGAGACTGGCTATGACGTCACAGATGAATGGCGGTGGGAGGCTGGCAAAAAGGAAAATGTTTTTGGGTAATAAAAACGTCATGTCCAGCCTCCCACCTACATGTTATCCTACATTCCACATAGGGCTCTACCTTCTTAACAGTGAACTCTGTTGGTTATTAAAATAACTACTTGTAAAATAATTGCAGTGGTAAATCCTTTTAGCAAATATCATATATTAAATATTTTCACGCCATAGAACGACAACTTAAAAATCATTTATTGTAGGAATACCTTTAATGGGATCACCAAACCTTCAAGTATGCAATTTACATTCCAGATAGTGCTGTATTTTGGTCGATAGTGCCTCCAGTGCTTACATTAAATAAGAATACAGTAAACGTATATTTTTTTTATAAATCATAATTGTTTTCATAAAATACCATATAATAAATATTTTCACACCAACGAATGACCATTTGAAAATGGTTTATTGTAGAAATATCTTTAATGGAATCTCCAAACCTTCAAGTAAACCATATGTGATGTACATTCCACATAGCTACATAAACGACAGTACATTGTGGTACCAATCTCCGCCGCATTGCGCGCTCATTGTTTGTGTTGGATTACTGTCTCATTACTAGAACTGTACTTACTGGTCAATAACCAACATAGTGGTCAAAGTGTTCCCTTGGTAGATAACCCATGTTTGGTTTGTCAATTTCTAATTGCAAGGCCAGTCAAGACCTAACAAAAATTAGTCTTCACGTATATATAACAATCATCAACACCATTATCATTAAACAAATGAAACCATCTTAAGGTATTTATTACATTTAATTGCATTTTAGGAATCTTGCAAACATCTCGCAACCTTAAAGAGGAAAGTATAGACAGGAATAGTGAAAAGGAAACCGTTCAATCATTCAATGTCGTTAGCGTTAGGAACCTCAACGTAAGAGGTTATGAAAGTCTATGTGAGAGTGTGGTTTTTACAGCTGAATGCCTTTTCCTGACACCCGCCTCAGTGACAAGTTTATGGGAAATGAAACTCAGCTATCATATCGAATGTAGAGCTCCTAGTCTAAGAGAAATTCATGTTGAGGTATTTGTCTGCAGAGAGTATGGTAAACGAAACAACAACAACAACAAAAAGCATACATGTAAAGGGAATATTATGAAATTTTCGAGTACATGTAGTCAATTTTAATAAAAAAAATTGGATAAATTTCATGGTTTGTACACCACTTGGCTAAATTCGGTAAATTTTAGTGAATTTTCATCTATATTCGTCTAATTTTATATAAATTTGAGGTAGTTTAAACCATGCTTAGGTAAATCAATGGAATTTCAATAAATCTGGTAGTCATTTGTTGAATTTTGCTGGAATGTTGTGTCATTTGGTCAATTTTCGGAAAATGTAGTGGATTTTAGGAAAATTTAAGGTAAATCTGGGGATAGTTAGATATTTAACAGATAACCTGTCACTATGAAGGTTGTATTAGAGTGTGCCTTTCACCACCAAGGGGTAGGATTGGAGAGAGGAGACCGTCTTGACCTGAAGTGCATAGTCATTTATATTGACTTTAAGGATGGTTGTTGTGGGGGATCGAACACTCCACTTGCTGGTTTTGGGGTAAGTGTACTCCATTCCATTTCATTTTTAAAAGCCACTAATCAGGTCCTAGCATTGGGCAGTTGCAAACCATTTCACTAATCTTAACATCAAATGTGCATTTGCCTGGAGTAGAAGTGGGAAACCACATCAGTTTGGTGTATAGAAAACTCGCCTCACCTCACCCCAACTCATTGGAAAATGAAAATCATTTGTTTTTTGTCTTACTTAGGGGCTTGGAAATCATGGTTATCAGTCCTTGGGAAAATAATCATGGGCAAGCACACTATTATTAGCTGAGTTTCTAATACCTTTTTGCATACCCTAGGACCAGTATTGCATTATAAGGCATGCCATGTGTTAGCGTTCTTAAAAGCCAGTGATATAAAACAATAGAGGTCTTTAATTCCACCCCTGGGCGTCATATCTAGTGTCATGTAGGTTGACGATCACGGAGTCCCAGCTGAGGCCGTCATTGCTTCCACTAACTTGTGCTAGGCTCCTCTCTGTCTTATTTCCTGTCGACCACACTTGCTCAACTCTTGTTCTCTACCGACCTCAACATGATTAGGGTATCCGAGCCCTAGGGAGTCTCTTCCTTTTGCAACTTCATTGGCCCTGGTTTATTTATTTTTTCTGATATCCTGAGGAGGCAGCCTTGCTTTTTTATTTTCATGTTATTCCCTGTCTTTTGCCCAAGCCCCCTCAAGAAGCCCCACCACTTGCGGTGCACTCTGCATATGGCTACACCCTCAAGGGCTGATCAGTTTGGAAGTTGGCGACCCCAAGGGATTTCTGAGCTGAGTCCAGTTTTCCTCCTCTTTATCCATTACCTCTGGTGCAAAGCCACTCCTAGTATACTTTTTATCTGCCTTTCATGGCTCTTCTTCCTTCCAACTCCCTCAATCCTTATGCTTGAGGGTTGAGGGCCATTTTTTATTCCGTCTGTCCTTTATTTGACCAATTGTTTTCCATTTCTTCTTCTAGTATATAAGAGTGTAGTAGCTTAGATTTAATTTTCATCTTTACGATGACCCAAACCATTCAGGGTCGCTGTAGAACGCTTCTCTCTTGTCCAAAGGACAGCATGTTGAATTCCTCACTGGCTCATGAATTTTATACTTTGTTCACTTAGTTCTCATGGCTTTGAAACTGGCTGTCTGTAACGTGATCATTATTCATTTTAACTTCAGCGTACTAAACTAATTTTAAATTAGTTAATTTTAAATTATTAATTATTTTAAATTAATTTTAAATTCAGATTTGTGTTTCACAGTAAACACAATTATTATTCTCCGTTTAAAACAAGCCATACCATTCTTTTTCTAACATGATAGCTTATACGTGCGCATGGAAAGTAGTATAATCATCAGCTAAGGATTCAATTTCCATTACCTACACCTCTCATGGTATGCCAATTCGTTAAACTATAGAAAACGTTTCTACATGTTCTGTTACATTATTATTTGACCATCTCACCGTGTAGTGGTTAACCTACTTGGTTGTCAACCCTAAGGTCTTGGCTTCCAACCCCGACTATACCATGACATTCATTTCAAGGTTGCCATAAGGTTCACTAAGCCTTTGTCAAACCTAACAACGATCTAGTCATGTGCAGAGCACGTCCGCTATCAAGCAAATGAGTAATATGAAACTTACTGACAAGGTCGCTGTGCTGTTATCAGCAAGGCACACTAGACAAACCAAAGCCAGTGTCTCTGTGCAGATTCAAGCCAGCGGTAGTAGACAAGCGTATGTTTGTTTAAAAAGCATCATGAATATAAGTCCACTGTGACCACAGAGGCCCCGGTTCGATTTTTTTTTCTAAAGGCTGCAACAGGGTAGACTGAGTCTTGACAGGTAAAACTTTTTGGGGTCCATTCGTGAACCATGGCAAGGGTTGGCCATTCTGACTTCTTCAACACCTCCAACCAATGTTTACTATTACTGGTGAGTTACCTTTCTTTCGTCTTCTTTTTTTCTTTCTTCGGCTTTTTCCTATTATTTTGAGTCGCCGGAGCCAACCTGGCTCATTTTGGTTTTGGCCGGGGATTTAAGGCCGAATGCCCTTCCTGACGCCACGTGATTTTTCAGGTGAAAATTCCAACCCCCGCTGGCACCGGGATTTGAACCCCCAACCGTCCGGGTAAAGACGAGCAGCTAAGCACTTGCGCCATCACGCTCCCCACAGGTTAGTTATCTATACACACATTAATCCATAATTACCTAATAATAATAATAATAATAATAACAATCATCCTCCATACACATGTCCATTAAAGCATGGTTTCACAAAGATGCTTATGCTTTTAGGTGTATAACACATTTTTTCCTCATAACATGACTATTTACTGTTTTAGGAGTGAAATGACCTATCCAGGTAAAAGCGTATATCATGACCTATTTTTTAAGCCATTACACCTAATTGTAGGATTCTTCGTTTCCTAGATATGGATTTTTCAATTTGGGGGTTGTTTGCATCCCCCTGCTATTTTTCATCAAAAACAAAATATCTTAGGTTCATTTATCATTTTTAGGTGTTTAACACGTTTTTCCCCATAACATGACTATTTACTGTTTTAGGGGTGAAATGATCAATCGAGGTAAAAGCCCTAATCATCCCCTATTTTTTAAGCTATCACACCTAATTTTAGGCTTCTTCGTTTCCGAGATAGGGATTTTTCAATTTTGGGGGGTAGTTTCACCCCCCTGCTATTTTTCATAAAAAACAAAAGATCTTAGGTTCATTTATCATTTTTAGGTGTTTAACACGTTTTTTCCCCATAACATGACTATTTACTGTTTTAGGGGTGAAATGATCAATCGAGGTAAAAGCCCATATCATCCCCTATTTTTTAAGCTATCACACCTAATTTTAGGATTCTTCGTTTCCGAGATAGGGATTTTTCAATTTTGGGGGGTAGTTTCACCCCCTGCTATTTTTCATCAAAAACAAAAGATCTTAGGTTCATTTATCATTTTTAGGTGTTTAACACGTTTTTTCCCCCATAACATAACTATTTACTGTTTTAGGGGTGAAATGATCAATCGAGGTAAAAGCCCATATCATCCCCTATTTTTTGAGCTATCACACCTAATTTTAGGCTTCTTCGTTTCCGAGATATGGATTTTTCAATTTTGGGGGGTAGTTTCACCCCCCTGCTATTTTTCATCAAAAACAAAATATCTTAGGTTCATTTATCATTTTTAGGTGTTTAACACGTTTTTTCCCCATAACATGACTATTTACTGTTTTAGGGGTGAAATGATCAATCGAGGTAAAAGCCCATATCATCCCCTATTTTTTAAGCTATCACACCTAATTTTAGGATTCTTCGTTTCCGAGATAGGGATTTTTCAATTTTGGGGGGTAGTTTCACCCCCTGCTATTTTTCATCAAAAACAAAAGATCTTAGGTTCATTTATCATTTTTAGGTGTTTAACACGTTTTTTCCCCCATAACATAACTATTTACTGTTTTAGGGGTGAAATGATCAATCGAGGTAAAAGCCCATATCATCCCCTATTTTTTGAGCTATCACACCTAATTTTAGGCTTCTTCGTTTCCGAGATATGGATTTTTCAATTTTGGGGGGTAGTTTCACCCCCTGCTATTTTTCATCAAAAACAAAAGATCTTAGGTTCATTTATCATTTTTAGGTGTTTAACACGTTTTTTCCCCCATAACATAACTATTTACTGTTTTAGGGGTGAAATGATCAATCGAGGTAAAAGCCCATATCATCCCCTATTTTTTGAGCTATCACACCTAATTTTAGGCTTCTTCGTTTCCGAGATATGGATTTTTCAATTTTGGGGGGTAGTTTCACCCCCCTGCTATTTTTCATCAAAAACAAAATATCTTAGGTTCATTTATCATTTTTAGGTGTTTAACACGTTTTTTCCCCATAACATGACTATTTACTGTTTTAGGGGTGAAATGATCAATCGAGGTAAAAGCCCATATCATCCCCTATTTTTTAAGCTATCACACCTAATTTTAGGGTTCTTCGTTTCCTAGATATGGATTTTTCAATTTTAGGGGGTATTTTCACCCCCAAACAGGGAATGTTGCCCCAAGTGCTAGGACCCCTCATACAAGTCCCTAGCATGATTGGTTCGCGAGATATGAACAAAAGTGTCGTTTGGTCCTTTTAACAAAAATGAATCCTACATTCAAAAACGGGGCGTCACCCCCAGGGTTAGAATACTGCCTATGGCAAAATCCCATGAGGGGTTCAGAAAATATTAACAAACGTATAGTTAGGTCCTTTTGACAAAAGCCGTCCGTGCGCGCACATACAAAAAATATTACTATTTCAACCCCCGGGTAAGGGTAGTTTTTATTTTGGAGTGAATATACCCCGTCCATAGAAAAAGAGAGTTCACCACGAGTCCTACGACACCTCATACGTTTAAATCCGATTATTGGTTAGCGAGATAGTAAAAAAGCCGATGACCTATTAGTTTTTTTGGTTTATTTCAATACATATTAAAAAAACACTCATTTATAAATCATCATTTAAAAAGCCCGCTCTTTTACAAAAACCGCCAAGTTCGTAGGTATACAAAAATAAATTACTATTTCATCCCCCGGGTAAGGGTAGTTTTTATTTTGGGGTGGATATACCCCTTCGATAGAAAAAGAGAGTTCACCACGAGTCCTACGACACCTCATAGGTTTAAATCCGATTATTGGTTAGCGAGATAGTAAAAAGCCGATGACCTATTAGTTTTTTGGGGGGCTTATTTCAATACATATTAAAAAAACACTCATTTATAAATCATCATTTAAAAAGCCCGCCCTCTTACAAAACTCCTCAAGTGCGCAGGCGTATAAAAAAAACATTCATCGCCAAAATGTCAAAAAAACAACATGTTTACCCCAAATGGCCTTTCCCAATTCCATTCATTTTTAAAAAATAACCTCACCATCATCTAGAGCGGAAAAAATACCATCTAAACGACCCCTCACTCGACCCCTACTCCTCCCCCACCACCTAACCCTTTCCCAACATAGCCATACATATTCAAGCACGAGCGCAACTTGAGAAAACCAACACTACCCCACTACTCGTGAATGACCTTTTAGTTTTGGTCTTTTCATTAAATAAAGAGGCTATAGGAAAGTAGGGGACGTCACTACTAGTGCTAGGACACCCTGTATGTTCTAATCCCATGTTTGGTTAGCGAGATATCAGGTTCGGGGCCGATACGAGGGTGGCTCAATAAAAAGTGGAGCAGCTCTCTCCTTACCCCACTACTGGTAGCGTACGAGTATATTCAGCAAATGGGTGACGGCGCTCGAATCGTTTCAACAAAGTCCCGTATGCGTTCATATACCATTCATTTCATTGCGATGAAAATTTGGTGAGTTGTTGAGCACGCTCCCATGATTTTTTGAGATATTAAATCAATTTTACAATAGTTTAGAGGTGGTTAACGGCAAAAGAAAAAACAATATTGAGAATCCAAAAGCACTTCAACATACAAAGTTACAATGCCAACACTTTCTTTGATTGGCATTGCAACGCATGCCGGGTACAGCTAATAAATAATAAATAATAAATAATAAATAATAAATAATAAATAATAAATAATAAATAATAAATAATAAATAATAAATAATAAATAATAAATAATAAATAATAAATAATAAATTATAAATAATAAATAATAAATAATAAATAATAAATAATAAATAATAAATAATAAATAATAAATAATAAATAATAAATAATAAATAATAAATAATAAATAATAAATAATAAATAATTCGAAACAAATCATCAAACTTAAAACCCAAGCGGCAAAGGCAGGCCTCCAGATCTCCTTTGAGAAAACGGAATTTATAACTAACATCAAGCAGGCCCCCAGAGAGTTATATGTGGAACAACGAATAATCAAGCGGGAAGAAAAATTTAAGTATTTAGGCGAATGGATAAAACTAAACAAATCTGAGAAAGAAGCATTTACATCAAGGATCAACAAGATGGAAACTGCTTACCAGCTAACCAGAGATGTTTACAAAAAACGATCAGTGTCCATCAATGCGAAGATTAGGCATTATTGTTCATTTATTCGTCTAGAGGCTCTGTACGCAGCAGAATGCCTTGCAATAAATAAGAAACGTTTAGTTGAAAAGTTTGAAATCCCGAGAAAGATCCTAGGACCAGTCAGAAATAATGGAGAGTACAGGAGGCGACGTAACAACGAACTCTACATACGTGTGGAAAGGATAACGGACTTGATGCGAAAAAGGAGAATTAGTTTCTATGGCCACATAACACGCATGAGCTCGCAGAGACTGACCAAACGCATATTTTCCTACTTTGTAGACAAGAAAACCAAGGGACCATGGTTCTCAAAGATCGAAAAAGATCTTATAGAAGTAGGGATTTCGCTTGAGGACATTCAAGAACGTCTTCCTCTCCAGAAAAAAATTAGAGCACACCAGCGATTCCAAGAAAAGCCAAAGTTGAGAACAGGCAAAAAATGGACGGCTGATAGAAAGGAGGCGCATAGGAAACAGATGAAGGACTACTGGGAACAGATTAAAGCTCAAAGACGAAAACAGTTGATGTAACGTGGTCCATAGCAAGCCGAAACGAAGAAGAAGAAGGAGAAGAAGAAACAATAAACAATGAACAATAAACAATAAACAATAAACAATAAACAATAAACAATAAACAATAAACAATAAACAATAAACAATAAACAATAAACAATGAATAATTTACTTGAAGTTACTAACATGCTGAAGAAGGATCAATGAGGATGAAGATTTTTCAATTAGATCTCATACCATTAAACATAAGGAAAAACGATGAATAATATTGTTTGATATTGTTAGGATTAAGTCATCTAGAAATTGAATTATTATAATGTAATTTATTTTGTTCATTCATTTTTTTCAATGTAAGTGCATCTAATACTACTTATGTAGTGGAGCATGCAGAGAGTATGAACAATAAATAAATAAAAAAAACAACATAATAGTGATACGCATGCATCTTTCTATTAATTGAGACATAGTAAGTCCTACATTTAAATAATGTAACTAAAACTTTCTTTTTCGCTAAACCATGCAACGTTTGTTATTAGTTGTTTACATATTTCGGCGCCTCTTGGCCTGGGGTATCACATGTTCTTGTATTCATTGGACCCGTGATATTGCTTTATGTTCCCCACGAATGTTTTCACTGAGGTTCAAGCTCCATCTCCGAGGCGAAACCTTGTTATTCAAATCCACTGCACCTGTCTTTGACATGACGGGACAAGCCGCAGAAATGTTGTGTACAAAGTAAGTTTAATTACAACTCGCCTTGTTCATATTCTGAGACATCCAGGCTCGGTTAACGTATATTTAGTTGGCAAAATATTATAAAAATCATAATAACTTTCAACATAATTATGTGAATGTATCCATTTAGCAATTATTTCCAAATGTATTATCTCAGGTTGTAAAGACTCTCAAAACTTGAATATAATTCAGCATTCACTGATCATTAATGTCAAGGCGTGTTTAGAAAAGATAATGCGTTACAAATACTTTGAAACTCTCCAGGCGGGCATTTAATCTTTGTTACTTCTTCGTATTGTATACGAGAGCTGTTAAGGAAGTAGTGCCATGATAAGCAAGTATGCTGGTTTTGTTGTTGTTTGACTCTTCAGACTTTTGACTAGTTTGATTCATCCCTCCATGTCTCCCTGTCCTGAGCTAATCGTTTCCTCTCTACCACACCTTTCATCCGAGGCAACCTGTTTAACATAATATTATAACCTTGGTCTACCCCTACAGTTCTTGTCCTCAACCCTTCCTTTCATAATTAAGTTTGCCGTTCTAGGGTGTCTTAGTATGTGTCCTACCACCCTATCTCTTCTCTTCATTGGCAGTTGCCAGAAACAGCTGTCCTCACCCACTCGTCTTAATACTTCTTCATTTGTCACCTAATCTACCCATCTGATCTTCATCTTTCTCCTGTAACACCACATTCTGCTGCGCCAACAATCCAAGTATCTCTTCCATAGAACACCGCGCTTTAGACAAAGGCTATTAAATTATATATAAATATATATTGGAGGTCAACATATTACTTTTACGTACAAATGCTTTCCATGCCTGAGCCAACCTACTATTTACATCCCCTTTGCTTCGTCCATCACTGGTGATTTTCCTTCCTAAGTTTAATATTGCAACTCGCTCCCCCATTTGTGTATATCAAACCATATATTGTAGAACCATCGATACAAATTTCATCCATAGCAAAATATGTCAAATCCTCGGGATAGTAATACGTCCCTTAAGAAGCAATACCGCCTATCTGACAATGGTCTTCTTTTCTAATAGTTTCCTTATGATTAATCACGCCTCCCAGTTGTATGTGTATGTGCTGTCCAACAGAACAATAATTCTCGTTAGGGTCATTTTCCTGTGCATAAGCACAAAGAAATGGACCTTAAATATACTGCACTGTGAGAGCGTATAACTAAACAGAAATAGGGCTTTCATTTTTAGCCTATTTTCATTTATGAAAAAATAGGCCTATGAGATCATCTTTCGTCCGTGTGTGTGTGTGTGTGTGTGTGTGTGTGTGTGTGCGTGTGTATGTGTGTCCCCCACTAATAACTTCCAAACGACTAGAAAAATCGCAATAAAAATCGGTACGGTCATAGTACTATTTTGGACGACCCCGACCGTGCTCTTCAAATTTTATTACGTCACACCAATCCAACATGGTGGCTGTGCGAAATATTTCACCGGTATTCTATAACTCCGAACCTATTACTCATATCACCCTGAACTTTTGTATTGTGATGAAGGGCACTACTAGAAGTTCACATATGTCACTTTCAAAAACCTAATAACTACAAAGCGAGCATGGCGGCCAAGCGAATTTGAAACATTAAAATAGATTTTTCTCGTGATTTAATCATCCGAACGCAGTGAAACTTGGTACAGTAGACTATATGCTTATATAAATTTCAATCCACTTGCATGTAATTCATTTAAATTATTTTCATAACCACAAGATGGTGGCTGAGCGAAATGTTAAAATCTCGGTTTTATTTCTTGTGTCCTAATCATGTGATTGAAATTTGAATAATACACCTACACAATAATCTTAATGCAATAGTACATCTAAGACCTAGATATATAAAAATCCAACATGGCGATCATCCGAAATATTTAGACGGTTCTCAATATCTACGAATCTATTACAGCAATTAAACAGACATTTTGTATGTTAATAGAGGCAATGAACGTAAGTAGGATACATGAAAATAGGCTGTATAATTTTTCACGGAACTACTTGTTCTTCATGCTTATCTAACTTGAATTGTTCTGCGGCTGGGAGGCGTGACCAATTATAAGGAAACTATTGGAAAAGAAGAGCATTGTCAGATAGGCGATATTGCTTCTTAAGAGACGAATACCAATGCTGCTATGTTGATGCCTGTGACAGCATCTTATCACTTGAAGTGTGTCGTTTCGTGTATTGAATGCTTCTGTCAGAGTGGTTTCTTTACTATGTGGAAAAGTTTGAAGTCACATGGACTCATATCCGGGGATGTCTATGACGTCCATCAGAGCACTATAACATCTCCTGTGAGGGTCATTCTGCCATACTAGAATAGTGTACCGGTCGTAACTACAGGTAGTATCCTCTAAACATTACCCCGGAATGAATATTTGAGAAATATGATTAAAATTATCATTTGATTTGCTTTCTACGGTATAACATAACCCACACATTTTAGTATTTAAAGAGGTAATCAGATTCCTGGCACAAGTTTTAAGTCTTTGCAGTGAATCTTGAGTGGGGCACTCAATGGAAGTAAAACTCGGACTGTTGGTGCAGCTAAAAGGAGGAGAATTTTAAAAGTAGTGTTATAGGAGAGATATCAAGATCTTGTTATTGTTTCATTTGAGGGGCTTGGAAAACGTGGTCATTTAACTAGGTGTGTGCAGAATTTGTCTGACAACCTGTGTTAGTGTTGTGTCTGTAGTAGTGTTTTATTTGTAATTCATGTGAGGATTGGGAATAAGATCGACCTTGGCCTTGAGTTAGGAGTTTAAGCGGGGAAACCATATTCAGCTCTTCCATTTTTAACATTCAAGCCCACAAAAGGTCACCCACCAGAAACATTTCTGATTAAAGATCGGAAGTAATCACACATGCTTTCACAACGTGGCATTGGATTTAGAAACGATATATCAAAATTCTCAGTTGAACGTTGAAATGCAATTGGGGTCCCCCAAGCAATTAAAATGATAATGCACTTGACTCGACATGTATAATGCTGAGTGTAGCGCAAGGTGAATTACAAACCGGACTAACTCAAACGGACTCCGATACTGTGCCATTGGTTTCATTTACATTTGCAAACATCGTACCGGGAACTCCCCTTTCATTCTCTCTCCCAGACTATTCATTGCAGCCTCCAGAGGCTAAACACAATGCTCTAGCAATTTAGTTTGTAAATGTGGTTTCCCTTGACGGTGAATTATCTTGGTCGCTAACAAAGCATACATGGTCAATTTTCTCAATACATCCTCAATTTCACAGTAAGTTTGAAATACCGTGACATACAACACTACCATGAACCAAGTCCGAATTGCGTCTCTTGAGATGTGCTACACACTGTACGTGGTACCATGTGTCAAGTTGCAACCAACGATTGGAATCATGGTAAAATTTGGACTCAAGATTGATGTAATTTTAATCTTTGCACAATATGCGCATCTCTTATATAAAACCAAGTGTCCTGACTGACTGATTCACTGACTCACTGACTCATCATTGCCCAGCCAAAACTATTAAAGTTAGAAACATGAAATTTTGGGGATATGTTCGTTGTAAGTCGAAAACGCCCACTAAGGAAGGATTTTTGAATATTCAGGTTCTAAAGGGGTGTTAAGGGGGTAGATCTGCATTTCATTGTATAATAATATCCCCCGATTGATTTCATTGGGAGATGTGATACTCGGCATATAAACTCATCATTAAAATAAGAAGATACGTTTCTGAGGGTTTTTCGATGTGGTGTATATTATGAGGTGAAAGGGGTGAAAACTTGGGTTTGAAGGATTCCTAACAGAGCGTGTATCTCTTAAACGACATTAGCATGGAGTTTGAAACTCAGAGGGAAAAAATCAGCATAAAAATGAGTAAATAGGTGTTCGACCGTCTTTTCATAAATCGAATTTAAGGGGCCCATGGGGAGGGGTGAATTTCTGGAGAAAAAAAACACGAAAGAAAGTGTCCTAACTGATTGACTCACTTGCTCACTCATCAAACTCAGGGGAAAACAGCTTAAAAATAAGTAAATAGGTGTTCGACCGTTGTTTCCATAAATCCAATTTGAGGGGCTCAAGGAGAGGGGTGAAATTATGGAAGAAAAACGTCCACTAAGGAAGATTTTTTGGATATTCACTCTCATCGACCAACCAAAACTATTTAAGTTAGAAGAATGCCATTTTGAGGATAGGTTTGTTGTTTGTCGAAAACGTCTACTAAGGAGGGATTTTTGGATATTCAGGATCTAAAGGGGTGTTAACGGGGTTAAACCTGCATTTCATTGGATAACAATATGACACGACTATGACGCGAGCGAAGCCGCGGGTACCTGCTAGTTCAATATAATTATTTAATCAATTCTAATTGGTTCGAAGCATCCTTGACCCAAGGAAAACAGAAACAGACTATTGCAGACCACGTCCAAACAAGGAAATATACACCCATGTGGAGAACATAATTCCCACCATGCTCAAAAGACGATTGTCATTTTTTGGGGCATTTATATAGAATGAATAATGACAGACTAACAAAACAATTTTTGATGAAATTTTAAAACTTTAAGTTCAACCAGCGTGGTTTACACAGATATTAAAGTTAAGGAAGCCGACATTGACATTACAGATATATAGGCCTATAATAGGAATTTATTTCGGGACACAATTCAAAAAGTGATCTTCAGGGAAGAACAAGAAAGACAACGAAAGCAGCCATGCAACATTGAACGGCTCCGAAAGCAGAGATCAGAGAGGATGATGCGAATGTGGGCAGAGAGATAAAAGTCATGTGGGAAGATTTGAAGTATTGATTTTACGTGCTCTGTAACAGTGCTATTCGATTAAATAAATGAATAATAATTAATTAATTAATTAAATGAAATACCGTATCATAATTTAATGTAACTAATACACGGTATAGCCAGTGTAATAATAATAATAATAATAATAATAATAATAATAACTAATTCATCATTCGCACGCGAAACGCATGCCAGTTCATTACTATGCCAATGTCACTCCTCGCGAGGCTAGTGAAGAAACTATGCTACGTTGGTTTAGTGGCGATAATGTTCGACCGCCTTCGCCAAAGAGATCATTCCATCGCAATTCTATTGTCGAATTAAAAATGGCGGATCGTATTTAAGTCACATTGGAAGAATAAAAGGAGGAAGAGGATTACTACCAAGCAAGAAGGTCATCAACGGTTGATCTAGTTTCCACCCAACTCTGTATGAAGAAATCATTCGATATGAGCATCTGACTAACGCGTTTATTAATACTGATGTTGCATGCCAATTGTTTCCTACACCTGAGCCCACCTTTTATGGTTTAGGGTTACTTATTGAAACTTTGGTCACAATGATTCCGGATTCTATTCGTGGCTATGTCGTGAAGTATACTTATACTCTTAGGACAGGAACGGAGCACACTGAGCCTCGTGATGCATAAATGAGACGAGTTGGGTTCGATTCCCCACTCAGACATCCAAGAAGTGTTTTTATTAGGTTTCCTCAAACCTACGCTATCCAATTGCCGGTATGGCACGTAAATTAAGGACACGGCCGAATCTTTCGTACTCTTAGCCTCAATTACAAATACAGACACAAGTACAGCCACCACAGTAACACAGGTTATGTGCACGGTGCGGACTACGATGTCGCAAGCACCTATCTATAACAACAAATTTCAATAGCCGTTTAAATTAAATTGTGTTATTGTCTTAAAAACGAGTGCATTTAGTAATTTTCCGATGTATCATAAGTTTGATTAATCTCAGACACATCAATCAATCAATCCATCCTCTTGAATACAATTTATTATTGCTAGTACGAATACCTTGTAACTTAAAAGTGCAAAGAAAAAATATTTTACTTTAAATGGATCTGAGATGACATTTTCTACACGTATTCCCTCGCAAATATGGTGGAACCTTGACTTTTACATGGAAACGGTCTATTATAGTTCACCATGCAAATAGCATTTTCCAACATGTGTTATCAACTAAAATTATATAAAGTAAATATGCCACTTATTCAACTGTTCGTCTCTTTTCGAGCTCACAGAATACAGTAGAATTCAATAGAACGTGAAACTGATGTGTAACTTCACAACTCTGAAAATGGGAATTTGAAGCAAACGGAAGATATCATTGAGAATTCCAGATAGCTCCTTTGAGCAACTTCGCTTCCTGCTACATTACTTTTATATGTGCTATCGACTCAATGTACACAAATGAACACATCACAGGAAATTGGTGCTTTTATAACTCCTGATAAATCAATCATGTATATTATGCTGCGAAAATATTGCGTTCAAGGAAGTTATGCGCATGGATTCAGTGGTTGGAAGAACGGGTATCGCTACCGTACTCTAGAAATGTAATACATCTTAAAATAATAGCATGTGATGTATTCAATCTGTACTGAGCAGTCCAAGGGATTCTTAACATACCCCTCTAACAGAAATTCAGAAACAAACGCTTTCAATATATCTGTGAGCTATTTATTATTTAGTTACTACGCCCAACTGGTAGTGGGTTAGACTTACACTAAATTTATTTCTGTCGCTAATATGACTGTACACCAGTATTTACAGGAAGCAAACTTATTGTATATACTGTACTACACTCTTTACGCAGGCCACCACAGTACACTAACTGTACATTACGTGAAAATGTGTTAACATTATTCAATATGTGTTAATTTATAGGTTATGTTACGTGTCATAATTTAACTAACGATGTGAATTTTGACAACTATGCACTAGATGAACCATGCTACCAACTTCCAAGTTACGAGTAAATTTTAAATGCCAGTTTCGGTGTGTGCAAATGGTCTGCTAACATGGTGATATTGAAGCATGAGTGGCAACAGTAAATGCAAACCTGATTCAACCCAACAGCAAGAAATTACACTAAGTCACCTTGTTTATAGTTACGGATGACAAATACTAAGGTTACATGTAGGCTATGCTTGTAAGATTTCTGTATCCAGACCCTTTAACAAGTAAAATTATAATTATGTTATAAATATCATGTAATTATCGCTATGGTCAGCTAAACAAGGGAAATTAATTATTGTTTACTGCGAATTTCACGTCATTTTCAATATTATAACAATATCTATTCGACATTTCGTGAATGTATTTAGTGAGTACAGTATAATACTCCATATTTCCATCTGTCTACTGCGGAAACGAAACCAGCTGCATCTAATTCATGTAAGTGCGTTTGTGCCTTCTGGTATTAAATATCTAATTAATACGAGGGTCATGGCAACTATGTTATATCTCTCGAACATATGGCAGCACGGTAATTCCAGTGAAGTCATTCGAAACCCCACGGAAAAGAGTACAGAATTCACCCGACAGAAGGCGACTATAAGTGTAGGTGGCTAGGTACCAGCACCATACACGTTCATTCTGAGCTTGGCCGTGCTACAAGATGGATGTAAACAGATTGGAACAGCGATCATTCGTGAAAATGACTTTTCTCGGTGGCGGGAATGCTACACAGTGTCATGCAGCACTATGTGAAGCTGTTGGTGATTACCGAACAGTTGCACGTTGGGTGGAGGCTTTCCGACATGTCGACTCGCAGAAACAGCAGACTCACCGCGAAGTGAGTGCCCCTTGTCTGCCCGAACTGACATGTCGGTGTCTGTTATAGAACAGTATTCCTGCTTGGTAAAGGTGCCCTGGATGTTAATTGATTGATTTGTGTTCCATTTTGTACCAGTGCAAAACAAATTTACACAGAGTTCCATTGTGTGGTTAAAATGTGCACCTTAGCCGTTAACTCCTGTACACTAACCCTATTTTCTGTTGGCATTGAGACATCACGCGGCCTTAACGGTTCAATGCACATCGTGGATTTCCTATGCTGTAGAATTATCGAAAGATATAACATAGTTGCCATGACTTTTGGAATGACCCTCGTATATCGATAGCTATCCTTTTTGAATAAGCTTCGACTGAGTAGGAAGAATCTACTGTATTCTTGAAAGAAATGATTTTCATTCTTTTTAAAAATACACAATGAGAAATAATTAATTCCAAACTTTATAATGAAATAAATTGAGCACTTGAATGTCGATATTAATTTCAGTTCAAGAAAAGTTACTTTCATTTTATATTAAATTATCTTTGAATAGAATGTTACGCTTATTTGATTCTTCTTCCGTCTTGCTTCGCTGCCAATTACACTGTGGTTTCTTTCTCTCACTTCAGTAGAATTATAACTTTAGATTGGACAATCGAGCAGAAAGCAACCACTCCTCACGTACTTTGAAGAGCTCATAAACTCTTTATGCTTTCATTCACCAGCCTAGCCGAGCTTTCTAAGGCATGCCCCACAACTGGAATGGGTGATCCGAGGTTTGGACCCTGGCACTAGCAATGGCCTCGCTTTTCCTCACACTCATTCCAGGAAACAACATCACAAGTTCCGCGGCACCACGCATTTTAGTCCTTAAACAGTTAAGGGGCTCGTATATACACTACTGGGTCATCATAATAACATACACTAATACATAATTAAACAGGAATAATTACCAAGCAGTCCCAGTCTTTAAATGAAGAAACAACGTCAATAATAATACTAACAAAAATAATGATAACTTTCAATTCTTACGTTAGATAGAGAACTTCTGGAATGATGTAGAGATGTATGTGATTCCCCAGGTGACCAGACAACAGAGCTACCTGAACCTGACATCCAAGACTCTAAAGTGAATTGCAGATGTAGTGTTATCCGCGGTAATGCAAGTGACTTAGCACGCCTGCCCGAGCAGCAGGAGAATCGGGTTCCAATTCCGAATGCGAAGTTCTCTCATTTTGTCTTACTCAACACATATTTGCTGTTGTTAATTCATTTTAGAGGAATGAAACAACTTGGATATCCGCGGTTTGTCTCTGACTACCTCAGTCGAAGATTGAAATATTATTTAATGACCATTATTTTACAGATTTATGGAATTAATGTTTTCGGAACTAGTAGTAGCCTTAGCTTCCTCCTACCAGGATCTCCGCTCTATTGTACAGTATAACAGTGGATCAATTCGACTGCTTCATGTGGCACACCAGCCAGGTTTATACGGTACAATTACAAATTAGCTGTGTACTCATCTGGCCATTATTATTATAGCTTTCAGCTTTATTATGTTGACCGACTGAAAGCTGTAATACTTATTGTTAATAAGGCAACACTGAAAAATGGCCTCAAAGCAATCTTTACTCATCTGACCACAACGCTCCCTAGAATAGCAGGAGGAAAGATACCGTGAATAGCCTGTCACACTTGTTAGAGCTTGTTTGAGCAGCAGTTTCTACCTCGTACTACCCTACCAGGGAATTGTTACCGCTAGACGTGGGGTGGAGCTGTTGTGTATACATTACGTCAGCTCGCCACGTTATGGCTGCCAAGGGCGGGTGGGGATCAAGAGGGGGAACGCATGTACAGACATACAATGAGAATACACCGCACAGTGCACGACTCAGCACGAATCATGTACACACAAGACATGCGATGAGGGTTCGCTGGTGACGACTGCACGTCTGTCGCAGGCGTGTGGCTGGGCGGAGCACATTAGTTCCGATTTCCGCCACCGGTAACAATTCGCTGGCAGGGTAGTACATAGTTACGTTTAGTTAGAATTAAGTGTTGATTGAGAAATGGGATTAAGTTTATTCTGTTTAGATGCTCAGCGCCCCACCTACCCGGCTACTCACCAAGTTTATATATGGGACTGATGCTCCTAGCGTCTAGGCCTATTACAATACATAAAAAAATATGCATTACGTCTAGGAAACCGCAAGAAAGCTGCTCACCCGAAGAATGATCCGTCCATCTTCAGTCCATCAAACTCTTAAGTCTGGAGCCATTCTTAGATTCTTAGATAGGAGATATATATCTACAACCATTTAGCACACTAATAAGGAGAAGTTGAGGTAGTGAAAATTATTTTATTACTTCTTAGAATTAAATATTGAAGCCAGCGCCTGCCAATATAATCTATTTAATGAACCGAACCCGAACCCTGTGGCACTACAGCCCATTAAAGGCCTAGGCCTATCAAGCGACCGCTGCCCAGCCATTTGGCCTGCAGATTATGGAGTGACGCGTGGTCAGATCCCCTCGGCAGTTAATCTTGATCTCGGTGACCACGGTGCTGCCTCACAGTCAGACAGGCACTCAATTGATCTCTCGAGTCTGTATGCACCCCGTTCCAGCCCTCACGGAGCCGGGAATCGAACCCGGGGCCTCCGGGTGCGTGGCAGGCGCGCTACCCCAACACCACGCAGCCGGCCTAATTAATGAAACAATAACTAATATAAATGTCTTCAGCAAAACTTTAAATGTAGTAGTTTGAAAGTCATGTAGGGTATTGATTAAAAACTAAATATCCAAATAAATTCATTTGAATTAATCAATGTTATGCTAAGATGGACATTGACTTAATATAAAAATCCACAGGGGAGAAAACATTGCTTAGTAGGATGATCAAAGATGTCAGCGGTTGATCAGTAGAATGATTTTGAATAAAAAATTATGACATTTATTTACTTACTTACTTCGTTGGCCACACGAACCGAAGTCGGTTCATTGCCTCACTCTTTAGCCTCTTCCATTGGCCTCTGTTGCTAGCCATGTTCTCGTTGGCTCCCTGCGTCTCCAGGTCTTTCTTGACTCCATCCATTCACCTCAGTTTTGGACTACTCAGGGGTCTCGCACCTTGTTGCATCCCTTCTAGCACTGTCTTCACCATTTTCTCTTCTCTTCTCAGAACATGTCCCAGCCATTCAATTCTTTTGCTCTTTATTACAGCTGTCACATCGGGTTCATTAAACAGCGTGTGGATTTCAATATTTTTAGCCTACTTTCGATTTTTTCAAAATATGAAAGTAGACTTATGAGATCTACACAGGGCGAAAAATTGGGTTGTGTCTGTCTCTGTCTGTGTGTGTGTGTGTGTGTGTGTGTGTGTGTGAGAGAGAGAGAGAGAGAGTCTGTGTGTGAGTGTGTGTACTCTGAATGTCTGTCTCCCCCTATCAATTCAAACACGGTGAAACCGAATTGAACGAAATTTTTCAAAATATGAAAGTAGACTTATGAGATCTACACAGGGCGAAAAATTGGGTTGTGTCTGTCTCTGTCTGTGTGTGTGTGTGTGTGTGTGTGTGTGTGTGAGAGAGAGAGAGAGAGAGTCTGTGTGTGAGTGTGTGTACTCTGAATGTCTGTCTCCCCCTATCAATTCAAACACGGTGAAACCGAATTGAACGAAATTTGGTACAGAGGTAGAACTAGAAAAGGGCACCTCAGTGTCATGTTTTATATCGCCGCCATATTTACCAAAACTGAATGGCGGCCACTCAAATGTTCAAAACGTAAAACCAAATAACGGCTAACCACATCATCCGATCTCTACCAAATTTGGTAACAACATACCGCCATATAGGACGCGTCTTGTGACCAAACTACAAGGTCATTAGCCGTACCATTTCAGGATGGCGGCCGTGCGAATTATGCAAACATTATAATCCATATCATGGGACCCACCAGTTCCGATTATCGTGCCGAGAATCGTTTTAACTGTTCTAAAGGAAGAGGCACGTTCGAAATTAACAGTTTATTTTGTAATACTATAGTGCAGAAGTGATTTTAAAAACTGAGCCGTCTCAGTACAAGGCAAGATGGCAGCGGATATCTTGTTCCTGACTTATATTTCACTAATTTGAGTATTGCATGCAATATAGCGTACTGATACAAAATAAATAAACTTTGTATGAAATGCTTTATATATAAATAATATACTCCACTGATGAAATTGTTTACTGTAAATCATTAATTGCTAACACGTTCTATGTAACTTATTTGATATCGGCCAATGTCCGTTCGCACGTTTGGCTCCGTGGTAAAGCGTTAGCCTATCAATCTCATGGCTATGGTTCAAACCCCAACAGAGTTAGGTTTTTTTTGCTTGAATTTCTTTATATTTATTGTTTTGTAATGACTCAGACGTTTTAAAATTAATCGTTATATTGTCCATAGTACGATGGAAAATATATAATAAAAACAAAATTCGCCAGCAGATTTGTACGAGACATCTAGGAACAAAAAAGTGAATTATCATGGCGAACTGCTCGCCGGCCAACAGATTAACTTACAGATTTTATTGAAAAGTTTATGTTTATGGCCGCTAGAATACACTCCCCCTGTTAGGATTATCTTTTTCGATACTTCTCCAATCGATGGCACGACTGGTCTACATGGGACTCCATTTATTAGTATACCATTGGCATTCTATGCGCATCGAATTTGAAGAATGACAAGATGATACTACGATTCATTTTTACTTTTTATTTTAAAGGGTTTGTAACAGCCTATTGTGCGTTATTTGAAAATGTTAATTGAAGTAAAGAACAAAATGATTTCACATAGTATCTGAACTCTAGCCGTTGGTGCTAGTTCAGGATATTAATTAATACTTTTATTGCAGCCAAATAGCAATCGAAAATATCCACATAGTTGGTATACACACGTCTCTGTAGGGTCATGGACAGATTTGTTAATTCAATTAGGGTTGTGAAAGCCATGCACAGCCAGACGTGTAAATACATGCCTCAACTCAAAGTTGGATGTTGCCCGCGTCAGGCCGATTATGAAATAATAATAATAATAATAATAATAATAATAATAATAATAATAATAATAATAATGTTATTGATTTTACGTCCTTTTTAACTACTGTTGCTTTTAGAGACGCTGGGGTGCCGGAATTTTGCCCCGAAGGGGATCTTTAACGTGCCAGTAAATCTACTAACACGGCTCCCTCGCATTTGTGCACCCTCAAATGCCAGCTGACTGCGCCAGGATACGAACCTGCAACATAGGGCCCTGCAAGCGAGAACGTTACCGCTGAGCCACGCAGCCAGTCCGGTCGATTATGTCTCCAGATCCATAACATTCTTTAGATACTTCTTATCTTTCTTTCTTCAATGATGGTAGCAGTTGTTTTCGAGGTTGTGGTGTTTGGTAGAGGTAAATAGTTTTTAAGGTCTTCAACCAAGAAATGATTCTATTATACTCTTTGATATAAACAACGAGTTATAACTATACTCATACATTTAGGAGAAAGTAGGCTATATGTTATTTACTGAACATCTTGTTTCTTCTTCTAAAGATTCCATTTTCAGACACTGGCCCAAAAACTTTTCTCAACACCTTGTTTTCAAAAGTTATAATTTTTCTCTCCATTTTCTTGCTCAGTGTCCATGTTTACGCCCCTTACATTAATACTGGTCGCACGATTGTCTTGTAAATGCGGAGTTTTGTTGTTTTTGTTAATAGCCTGCTGGTAAATAGTTTATTCATTGAAAAGAGACATTTAAATGCTTTATTTGAGTATATTCGATTAAATTGAATACGTCTGTCTCAAGAGATGGTGTCCCTTATATAATGCGTATTCTTTGCTTATGCAGTAGAACCTGAAAATCGCCGGCTAGGAAAACCCCCAAGTTCTACCAACAAATAAAGAGATAATAGGGTCACTTGATTTCCTAACAGGTTGTATTAAGAATTAAGAATCCGATATCCAGGGAAATCTGAACATCATTTGGAAATACATAACAGAGTAAAGAGATAAATTATTATTAATTAAGATTATTGTATAACATAATTTCATTGCGTTAAAATGAGCCAAAAGTTATTAAAGTACTCACTTGATATTCAATTTGTTTCTTGATTCTTTTACCAGTCACTGATTAACTCTTTACCAACACTAAATTCAGCAACCAACTTCGTTGAACCTTCCCCTTTGTCTAGTCGCGTTAACACTTCAAGTTTATCTCTTAAAGTACATAAACTGTGTTTCCGATTGCTTGCCATTGTTTTAGAAAACTGGAAATCGGCCTTTCACTGCTTACTTTAAGTGCTAAAACAATAAACTTTCTAATCAAACTTGATAAAACGTAATACAGTTCAGTATTACGTACGCAAACAGCGGATGGAAACAGTAACAGAATAAACGAACCTACACCACAACACACGCAAGGAAACTGACTGGACTAATAGGTCCGAGTTGTAGTACTGTAGTTACTTTAGCGCACATTTCCACAACATCGAGCACGTTCAACCGAGGTCAGTACACACGAAGCCTTTTTCTCGCCACTATGAAACATCGGGCTGCATGTACAACGTAACTGGTGTTAGTTTAGCTTGCAGGATATACACCGTACATGTTATGGATTTTTCCGCTAATCGGAACTTTTCGAATTCCAAGCGGCAACAGCCCCAATTATTTCGGAATTCCGGGGTTTGGGTGTATATTTCTGAAACACACGTATACTGTGCGTTGATATACAACCTGTGACAATAAAGTTCGGTGAATAGTCCTGTACTAAAAACATAGACGAACAATGCACGGCAGTGACCCTACTGTCCTTCGAAATAGTCTCCTCCCGTAACTATGCAATGCTGAGATCGGCGATACATGTCCTGGAAACTTTGCAAGAAGGCGTCCTTTGGGATGGTGTTGAAAAGCCTCGTCACGGTGCCTTCGGTGAATAAAGTCAGAACAGTCGACCTGGCAACATTGGCGACACACAACGCAACGTGTAAGACCTGTTTGACACAGTGCGTGTTTAGAAGGGTGAATTTATGCAATCTACCATGCACACGTCTTCGGCGGGTGGCAGTGAGAAGGATGAATTTATGCAACCTACCATGCACAACTATTTAGCGGGTGGCAGTGAGAAGGGTGAATGTTTTGTGGAATGGAATGGCACTGAAAACCATCTTCACGGCCGACGAGACCTGGTGTCTGTGGTACGACCCCAAAATATGGAGTGGCGGGCTCCAGGTCCAGTGTCACCGAAGAGCCCTGAAGGGCATACAACGTAATGTTACGACACAACTGAAGGCTATCCCTAAAGAGTTTTCAGGACTCGTACAGACACTCTTAGAAGTGCATAACCATCCACGGGGATTACTTCGAAGGACAGTGACTGCTGTTTCAGGTAAGCCAACAATCCGTTCGTATAATATAGACCCATTCACCGAACTTTTCGGTCAGAACACTACGTGACGAGGCTTTTCAACACCATCCCAAAGGGCGCCTTCTTGCAAAGTTTCCAGGACATGTATCGCCGATCTCAGCATTGCATAGTTACGGGAAGGGATCATCTCTAAGGAGAGTAGGATCACTGTCGTGCATTGTTAATCTATAATGATAGTACAGGACTATTCACCGAACTTTATTGTCACAAGTTGTATTTCATTATTGCATCTGTCTCGAGCAGGCGTTCTCAACCAGGTGATATCGTCATGTGTGCCAAAAATTGCTCGCGAGCATCAAGGGCCTTGAGATCAATTCTTCAGTTCAAATGTGTGCCAAAAATTGCTCGCGAGCATCAAGTGCCTTGAGATCAATTCTTCAGTTCAAATTCTGTAGCATGCACCGAAATCGCAGTATTTTTATTTCTTTATTATAAGTTTTTACAGGAGAAATATTATCATTTTGTGAAACAGTGTTTTAATGTGCAGTAATAATTGATCGACATCCCTGTTTTATGAGTAACACGAAAGATGGTGCTACGTCTCGACTTTTCCACACGTAAATACAGTATAACTTCTCTGTATGGGATATGCAAGCAGTTGCAGCAAGCCTGGTGAGCGGTGAATCCCTAGCTAATTCAGTGTTTCTGAGGGAGAGAGTGATAGGAAAAAGAAGAGAGGTGCATGCTTGTTGCATAATTTTTTTACAGCGTTATGCCCTACTCAGGAGCACGGTTGAACCTGCTAGCTGATGTGTTGGCCTTCTTTTCCTCCCAAAATCTCTTCATCCTCTCGCTGAGCTTCTTCCTTTGTTCTTCTGTCCAAGTTATAATGTCTATGGTGTTAGGTTTGTCTCCAAATTGGTGATTGTCGATTTTGGTTCTAAAATTACATCTGCCCTGTACAATTTCTTCTGAGAAGTTGATTTCTCGGAGATCTGTTTCAATTTCACGAAGCCAGCTGTTCTTGTTTTTTTAATGTTAGGGCTAGGTTGAGAATTCATTTATATATTACTAGCAGAAGTACCCGTTCTTCGAACGGTGTTCGTTGCTAACACCAGACATTATCAATTGAGCTACTGTTGCAATGGTTAGCGGTTTGTCATTCCTTCAAGTTTATCAGAACGAAGTTAGTTTTCTCGGAATATCATATACACTGTTAATTTAAGGCCCTTAAAATGTAGTTTTTGGAGACCCTTTATAGATTCCCGAATTTTGTGTCTCACATTGAGAAGCGCAACTTATGCTTTGGTCGTCCTTCTAGGATAATTTTTATATTTCGCCTATTTTAGCATGTATTGAGAAGTTTTTCTCTATATCACCCTTCTACTGTATGAAAAGTACATTGAAGAGTTTTATAAATGATTGGTGTATTGACTCTCATGGTTACCATACCTAATTTTCCGATGCACCAAGCATCCGAACACGAGGTATAGGCGTACATAAAGATACACAGAAAGACAGACAGACAATTCTATTGTCTACAACATATTACCCAGATATCCAAATATGAGTATATCTACCACACAGTATCAAACAAAATCATCCTTACAATGAACCCGTATGTCGACAAAAAAAAAAACATTTAAAATGTGCTCTCAGACTAAATTCACCTAACGTGCACTTCCTGACGTGAAATAGAATTGGAAGTCTTGTAGACGAAACGCAATACACGTCACATAAAAACTGACCCTCTACGTTGTGCTAGGTGCCCATACACAGGAATACCCCTTTCATAAATTATAAAGGCTTGTGGTGCATGAAAATTCAGGTTCCTTAGCCTCAAATGGCCCAAATTCCTAAAAGCCGCAAAAAATGCTGATTCAATTCAGAAATTTTTCAAAATAATGTTGCTGTTTGGAGATATAATAGACCTTCTGTACTATAATATGTCACACGTGAAAATTGCGTGAAAAAATTCTAGGTTACCCCTTGACCCCCTTAACTGCATTGATGAATTATACAGTCTAAGTTGGTTCCGTGATAACCTTATAGCCATTTGCAAACTTTCACAGAAAGGTAATAAATGGAGTGGCATTGCTTCTTACAGAAATAGGTGGAAAGTTGGATGCCACCCCTTGAGATAATGTTATGGTTACCGATTTGCATTCCATCATTAATTTGTTAAATTAAATTAAATTAGTTTTCTGGGAATATTTCAGGAACTCTTGGATTTAGAGCCTTATAATGTAGTTTTCGAGGACCCTTTAGGGCCCCCGAGTTTTGTTTCTGGCACCGAGGGGATTTGTCTCGTCCTTGTGCGCCATAATATAATACTAATAATAATATAATATAGGGAGAAATTATAACACCTATTTTTTATTATTAATGCAGCCAATTGCCATGTACTTTTCTTTTCAGGACGGGTCAGGGAAGGGATATTATCATAGAAAGGAGCATTCACATCACGCATGGGCAAAATGGAAATGGCCTACCATTTAACTAAGGACATCTATAAGAAAAGGTCAATATCCCTCAACGCAAAACTAAAACATTACTGCAGTGTCATCCGTCCGGAGGTCTTGCATGCTTCTGAATGCCTCACGATGAACAAAAAAGGCTTGGTCGAGAAACTGGAGGCCAAAGAAAGGAAAATTTTGAGAAATATATTGGGTTCCATCAAAGACAATGGGGAATACAGGAGACGGCATAACCTTGAACTATATACTCATGTGGGGAAGATAAGTAACGTCATCCGGAAGAGAAGGATACCATTTTTTGGGCATGTGAAATGAATGAGCCCAGCGAGACTGACCAACCGCAACATAACTTACTTTCAGGAGAGGAAAACAAAATGGGCCTGGTTCATTGAACTGGATAAAGATCTGAAAGAAGTGGAGATTACACCAACATTCAGGAGCGCGCCCCACTCAAAAGGAAACTTCAAGCTTGCAAAGGTTTCCAAGAAAAACCGAAGCTGAAAACGGGAAAGATTTGGACCCAGGAACGGAAGGAAGTCCACCAAGAACGAATGTGGGCGTACCGGGCAAACATCAAAGCCAGTAGGAGACAGTTGGAATGACGCGGTCCATAGATGGCCTATACGAAATGAATGAATGAATGAATGAATAATATGGGGATAGGAATATAATAGACCTGCCGTACCACACCCGCAGGTGTAAATCGCGTGAAAAATTTCAAGAGTACCCCTTGATCCCCGTAAGTGCTTTATACAAATTGATGAATATTACGGCTTAATTTGGTTCCGTGATAACCTTCTAGCCGTATGCAAACTTTCACACTAATGTAATTAATGGAATTGCATTGCGTCTTACAGCAATAGATGGACCTCTGAGAATCTGTTGCCATGGTTACTGGCTTGTATTCGTTCATTAGTTTATTAAATGAAATTAGTTTTCTGGGAATATCTCAAAAACGGTTGGTCTGAGGGCCTTAAAATGTGGTTTTCGGGGACCCTAGTTTTGTGTCTCACACTGAGGGTCTGAAAATGAGCTTTGTCTCGTCCTTCTACGCCTATTTCAGCATGTATTTTAAGGGGGTAGGCCCCCTTTTATGAGAGGTACGGAGAAGTGTTACATCAATGATAATTGTCGTGCCTCTGATGGATATCTGTACCAAATGTTACGTTGGTACACCCAGCCGTTCTCGAGTTATAAGGGAACAAAGTTGTCCACAGAAAAACGAACAAACTGACAGACAGAAAGACAAAAAAAAATTTTTCGCGCGCATCCTTCATAAAACAGTCTGAAACGCGTAAACAACTCAAATTTCCGTAGAAATTCAGAGAAAAACAGACAAACTTTCATTTTTATACTGTATATAGAGAGATATACTGCACTGCTCGGTGTTGACCGTGTTTTATTGCACAAAGTTAGGTTTTACTCGCTAACCGTTGGCGATACACGAAAAGTGATAAGGACGTTTCGGATAGAAAATTAAATGTTAAAGCTCAAGTATGCCATCAAAAGTTTTCTATTTCCTAGCGTTCTCTTTTTATTTGATATGGAAATATAAAATTTTGAAACCAAAGGGTGTTGTGACGTCACTAAAATGGTCACCAGTTTTTAATAGCGCAAAATTTCGAAATCAAAATATCCTATATGTAAACCTGGTAAATCAGCTACATCCATGCAAAATTCCATTTAAATCGGACCAGTGGTTCTTGCGTTATTGAGTAACACACAGACAGACAGACAGACAGAAAGACAGACACACACCATCTTATTATTATTATTATTATTATTATTATTAATACAGTATTATAATATCTGATTTAATGGTTCTCGGGTACTTGGTATGGCATGAAGATGTTTCTCATAGTCTCAAAAAGATTGAAAACGCCTGCTCTATAGCATACAAAGAATTCGGCTGTTGTACCACTTTCCAAAGCTTGCGGGACGATCAGAAATGAAAGAGTCGATGAGAACCCTTATTTCTTCGTTATGTGAAGAAAGCTCATTTCCTTTCCTCGTGATAACGACAAGGACAGGGATTGCGATGGGATGACAGGATTGGTCAGTTATGATATCGACATCCGTCAGATCCGCGGTGGGAAATTGGACTATTTCCTCTAGCTTCTCTCTTCTAGCAACTGACCGGTCTTGTGGCACGTTGGAGAAGTCACTTGTTTCCTAGTTGCAGGATCGAATACAAGCACACTCTTTTGGCGCTTAAGGTCTCTTACATGAGAGAGGTGCAGGGCATCCATTTTAATAAGTCAGTTGGACAATGAATCATTACAAAATTTGTTAGCAGCATTATGTTGTCCCTCCAAAATTCCTTCCCTGACCCGGCCTGAATAGAAAACAAATGGCCATTGACTGCGTTAAAAAATGTATTAGTACTAGCTTTAGTTATCAAGTCTTCAGTACTTGCACTAGCTTTTGCTAGCGTGTTGTTGTTTATTATTTAGGGGCTTGCCACCACCGTGGTTATGAATCCCCGTGCATTTGGGTGTGTTTAAGGCTTGTCTGTGATAGCCTGTGTCACTGAGTTGTCTGTACTGGTGTGTGTATTTGAAGTTGAGGTAGGATTTGGGTACGAAGCGGCCATGGCCTTAAGTTAGATACCATCCCAGCATTGGCCTGCAGCAGAAGTGGAAAACCACGGTAAACCACTTTCAGGATGGCTGAGGTAGAAATGAACCAGCTTCTCTTCAGATTTGCCTCACAAGGCTGAGTGTATCCCGTTTCAGCCCCAAGACCAGAATTACATTTCTTGGCAGAGCCGGGAATTGAACTCGGACCTCTACGGTGACAGTCAAGAACGCTAGCCACTACGTAACGAGGCGGTCATTTGCTAGCAGTTATGTGCATAATTCCAAGTACCAACTAAAAGGAAAATTGTTGATAATTTTAGTTTGAGCTTGAAATAAAATTGTGCTTTGAGACTTTGACAGTATATTTTCATTTTATACCTATCCCTAGGGGCTCATAACTAGCGGGACATGATTTGGCGGCCATTGGGCCCGAGATGTGTCCGATATTGCTTCCACTTACTTGTGCCGGGCTCCTTTCTTTCATCTTTCCTGTCAACCTCCCTTGGCCAACTCTATCCTTTTCCGTCTCCAATGGCATTAGGATATCCGAGTCCTAGGGCGCCTTTCATTTTCCAACCTTAATTGACCCTTGTCGCTTCTTTACTGATATTCTTATTTTTTGATGGAGAACTCCTTTTATTTTTATGGTATTCCCTTATTACTGTAATAAGCCTACAAGGTGCTGGTTGTGTGTAGCCCCACCTCATTGTATACGAGTATCTCAAACGTAATTGAAAACCTTAGAAAATATTTTTAATTTGAAGTTCAACACGTTGTGTTTAGCCTAAATTGTGTTACCCACGTTTATGACTAATGACTGTGATCATCGTATTCCGGATCACTGGAGGATGGACGATTTTTCAATAAATCATTCTCTCTAACAACAGAGAATATGACATTTAAGTATTGTTTAAATTCCTTCTTATACAATACTGAATACATAATAATAGTCTGTTTGTGGTTTGTAGCATTACATGCCAATATGTTTAGCCAAAATGCTTATCATTTTATTTGTGAATACTAGAGTGGTTTGTTGGTTGGATGCAAAGGATTATAAACAATATTCCATGGTATCAAATAACATTTTCTTCATGTAATTTACAAAATACACGCTAATTTCAACAAATAATATCAAATTTACAATGTTTTAAACACACAATTGTTAACTTTAATAACAACAAGCTCTAGAAATATATATTTAGCTGAAAAAGAGTTGACCTATATCAAAATTCTTCAACTGCAGTGAATCAAAAATAGACATGTTTTTCTAATTTTTAAATGAAAACGTCGGTACTATTGTTAAGAAGAAACTTTGCTTTCAGAAAATCACTCGTTTTTAGCGATACAACGCATTTTGAGCAAATTTTCCATGGCATCGTAAACTAAAAACTGTTCAAACCCGCTTGTAGAGGTCATGAAACATGAATACTTGTAATTGGATGATTTGTGGTCAATTTTGGTACCTCTAAGAGTGACTTGTCTTAAGTTGGTAACATACGTTGTTTATGTTGTTGCCGTTGATTGGAATCTGTCTCCCTCACAGAACTGTTTCTCACCAAGAACACAAAGTGAAGTACGGGCCTGAGGTGACACTGTGGATTGCCTCTTTGTGTTAGACTGGCGCGGATGCTTATTGCCTCTATATTTCATTCACTGGATTGCTTTCGCATGCAAATACAACTGCTGAATGGCGATGAGACTAATTACGGTATTTACTGCTCATCCAGTGGCGCTCAATTGGCATCAACTTGCTGTTCTCCACTTGGAAGCGACCTCCAGAGTCGAGCGCGTTAATTAGCCTGCCGCGAGTTGTATGTTACACACATAAATTATTTATTTATTTATTTATTTATCGTATGGTGTTTAGTGCCGGGAGTGTCCGGGGACATGTTCGGCTCGCCTGAGTCTGTAGCTGCTTCCAGCGGACACCCTTAGAGTGAGCTACAAGTTCCGTTCAATTTCAAGTAGTTCCAACTTTCGCTACCAGATATCAATGATACCTAGTGGCGAACGTTGGAACTTTGATAGAGCGTTCTGACGAAATTTAACCTAACAATTTAGCTTCACACATATTTAGTCTGTGGAAGGATCTTTTACATGCCACAAATCTATGACATGGGACCACCGGCTTTACTCCCCCTTCATAGGAAGGCATACTGAAGGATTTTGAACGCCCTTAAAATATCCGATGACTTCGGCCGTGTTTGAACCCGCTATCTTGGGAACAGCAGTTCAGCATGCTACCAACTACGCCACCGAAGCCGCTACACAGATAAATGACAGGTGGAGAGTAATCACTCAAGTACAGATGCGTGTTGTCATTGTTAGATATTCGTTTTTGTTCCTCTCACAGTACGAGGGCAGCTAAGTGAAAATTCCTCAAAGCGGTTCTTTGCTCGCCCTTGTTTCTTACATTGACACGCTTAAAATAAACCTGACCCGGTCGTTCTACTGCAAAATGTTGGGAGCTCAGTTATTTGCGAGTTCAAGATGAAGCGAAGAGCGGGGAGATGTGGCTTTCCTTCCCACAGCGTTCCCTTTGTAGCCATGCACCTTGCTTATCACTCGGTAGAATATATCGGCCCGTTGCGCAGACACTCAGTAGACTCTGCCGAAGTGGCTTCCTTACCTTCGCTCTTATTTTCTTATTAAGTCGTTATTACCACTGTTTTTGTTTTGTATTGCATCTGTTTTGTATTTACAGCCTACACCACCAAGATAATCCAGTTTATATGTATTTTATATTGTATAAATATTGTAATATTGTTAGATTTAAGTTGTATTTGTATTGTTCATTACTTATCATTTGTATAATCTGGTTAGACGGAAGAGAGGGCCCAATGGCCCTAATCTTGTCAGTCAAAAAAATCTATCTATCTATCTATCTCGTGAATTCCGGAGAAGCTTATTTGTGAATGAGTTATGGTGCAATGTTTTCTGGAAGGCAGATATCACTAAGCCTCAGCCAGACTACGAGACGCCACGTTCTTGGCGGCTACAACCTTCTGCTTAGCATTCAAGTCAGCTCCCAACAGAAAATTTTGCGTAGTGCTCTCTGATCAGACAGCTAATCAATTGTCATCACAAGGCAGCACTCCCCGTTCCAGCCCTCACGTCAGTTTCTAAAATCCCTGATGGAACCGGGAATCAAAACCATAGCCTCCGGATGAGAGACAGGTATGCTATCCTTACACCACGGGGCCGACTCTTACGGGACGAGCTCAAATGTCAAATTGTTCTAGGGCTGAAATAATATTAACTGGCCCCCATTCACAACCCTAACAAAGTTAATACAGCAACACTCGCAAAAATGGTTCTTAAATTTTTATTATTTCATTTTAGCTGCTCTTTATGTCTGGGATATGATTTAGAGGTCAAACGTATGCATATTATGGCCATATTTCCTTTTTATCTCTTTTGTGGTAGCTATAAATGCTTACAGTCTCGAAAGGAAGCCTCGCCTCAGGGATTACAGTATTCAAAGTAGAAGGAATTGATTGTGTGTACATACAGGACTTTAAAGCGAAGCATATTCTAAACGTTCGGCGTAAAATTGTTAGTAGATACAACACGAAGACACCAAACATTAAATATACGTTACAGTATCTGAGCTCTTCAGGCGTTGCGTTCTTGTGAGGAAACTTGCACACAGGAGAAAGGATCTTCACACTAGAAAAATAAAAAACTTCCACTTCAAAGAATGGTTGGTGTTTTCTTTTTTCCTTTACTATTTGGTCAACTTACATAAATATCATGTAAGGTAGTTAATCATGTTGTTTGGATCCATGTTGACAATGTTAATTGTAAAATAATACGAATTAAAATACGCTTTGTCAGTATTCGATTTATACTTCAGTAATTGATTTGAAGTAATTTCAACGAATTTATGAGTGCTCCAAGACATTTACAACTACTGTATATAAGGCCTCCAATTTCATCCGAATATTATGTTTTTCAAAGTGACTTATTGATATTATTTAATTTTAATTTATTTGTCTAGAAGAAGATTCCCGAGAGCAGATCTCTGTCGTGGGGAACAGTACATAGTTCATTACACAAATTTTCTTTTTCTAGCGTATGGCTTTTAGTGCCGGGAGTGTCTGAGGACATGTTCGGCTCGCCAGATTTTTTGTAACTGCTTCTATGTGGACACCCATAGGGTGAGCTACAAGTATCGTCACTTGTGGAATTTTGTCTGGGAGAAGAAAGTGTGAATGTAAGGACGAGGAGTTGGAAGGTAGCGGCTGTGGCCTATAGTTAGGGACCAACCCCGGCATTTGTCTGGAAAGAAGACGGGAAACAATGTTGCCGGCGAGGGGGGGAATCGAACCTCCTCGCCTCCCGGATGTGAGCGACTGCCTGCAGCCACGCCGTAAGGACCACGGCTAACTCACCATTACACAGATGACGGACTAACTAGACACAGGCTAAATTATAATACATTACCAGTCTACAAATATGCACTTTTTCATTCATTCATTCATTCATGCATTCGTTTATTTGCAATTGGGGGTGTGTCCCCCGGTGGCAAATTAGATATACATAACAAATAAATAATTGTACATAACAATTCACTAACAATTAAACTGGGGTATTTACACAAATAGTCAGTCTTTTCTTAAACACACCTATATGTTTGGGAAAAGGCTCTAAGACTGCGGCAGGTAGAGAGTTCCAATTATCAATGGCATGGTTTACGAAAGAATATTTACCATAATTTGTTCGCTGTGGTCGGCCCTTAACTTTGAAAGGGTGATCGCTCCTACCCATGTAAGTAGGCTTTTCCATACGTTTGCTAAGCTCACCCCATGCTGGTTGATTTGTATACGTGTTGTACATAACGCAGAGTCTAGATTTCATCCTCCTAGCCTCAAGTGATTCCCACCCAAGTTTCTTTAACATACGGCTCACACTGCTCCTGGAATTAAAGTCACTGAGCACAAATCTAGCGGCCTTCCTTTGTACCATTTCCAACTCATTTATGAGCCCTACTTGATATGGATCCCAAACCGCCGAGGCGTATTCCAGAATAGGTCTTACAAGTGACAAATATCCTAATTCTTTAGTAGAGGTACTACTTCCTTTTAATACCCTCATTACAAAGTGCAGGGATTTGTAAGCTATAGAAACTACACATCCTATATGACTACTCCATTTTATATCATTTCTTACGTGAACGCCCAAATATTTGCAAGAATCTTCTTCTACAAGTATTTCCGAGCCAATGTTATATTGAAAATCTTGCCTTCGCACTTTCCCTATTTTTATTAGACTACATTTTCTTGTGTTTATTTTCAATTTATTTTCAATCGCCCACTTTTAGACCAGGTTCAGGTCATCTTGAAGTACTGCATTGTCTTGTGAGTCATGTATCTTTCGATATATTACACAATCATCCGCAAACAATCGACAGTCACTGCGAATCCCATTTGGTAAGTCATTTATAAACGCCAAAAATAACGAAGTTCCGATTACGCTGCCCTGAGGGTTACCCGACGTTACGGTAATTTCATCCGAGAATCGGCCTTCAACTTTCACTTTCTGGGAACGACCCGTCAAAAATTCTTGGATCCATAAAATTACTCTTCTAGCAATCTTCGTCGAAGCTAATTTATGGAGTAGCATGTCATGCGGAACGACATCAAATGCCTTCGCAAAATCTATAACCACGGCGTCGACTGAAACTCCATGGTCTAACGATTCGCTAATATCTTGAAAAAGTGATAGCATCTGACTTTCGCATGAGTAACCTTTCCGAAATCCATGTTGCCTATCATTAAACCATGATAATGTTTCCCACTGTTCCCGCGATGCTTTTGACAAATTATAGTTTCTCAATACATGAATAAGGAAAAAGTGTTACAATAATTAGATAAAATGAGAGTATAAGTAAACAAGAATTCTGATGCTTTGAAGATATAATACAAAGTACTGGTAAGCGTGAAATATATTTGGAAGAATTTGGCATCACAAGGGTAAATTATTATACATTCAGAGTCAATAAATAGTACCTTTCCAAACTTTTCATGAAATGGTCCAATTTTAGTGATTCTTGTAGGATCAGGTGGTACATGGTTGTACACAGAGATGAGAGAGTGCTGCAGTGCATTGACTCCAAATTTAGTCGTTCTATTGCTGACTACATGTAACTTGTATTAGTGTGCCGGTCCTGCACTATTAGTATAGAGGCTCTCAAAATAAATAAAAAACAATTTCGATGGACAGGACATGTAGTTTGCATGCCTGAGTCCCGCCTCCCAAAACAAATCTTATATTTCCAGCTGAATGTCGGTCAGAGAAAGCAGGGTGGGCAACAAAAAAGCTACAAAGATATTCTGAAGACCAACATGAAGATACATGTATGTCAAATTGATACAGGTAACTGGGAGGCTGTCGCATCCAACCGAACAGAGTGGCGTCGCAAGGTCCATCAAGGCCAATTGATCTTCGAGCAAGAGAGAAGAAGGCTTCAGGCTGAAAAAAGAAATGCCAGAAAAGAGCGCATGATTCGCAGAATGATCAACCCCCAAGATCCATTGGCTGCTCAAGACCTTGTGTGCCAATATTGTGGAAGAGTCTGTGGTTCTCGAAACGTACTGTACAGTCACCAAAGAACTCACGTAATATGATTAGGCCTAATATTGGTTTACAGCGAAAATTAACATAACCGTGTCTTGGAAGACAATCATACTCGTATCACGAGTGATAGCCTAAATAAATAACAAGTAACTTATTACATAAACAATTCATGCTTTTGGGCTAATGCCATGTGTATTTTTAATTTAAACCATACGTTTCGGAGAAACCTTGCCTCCTTTTTCAATGGAAATAAACAATGTGGCCAAAGAAAGTATATCAATGAGATTACAAAAAATATAGATAAATTCCTCTGTTCGTCACCAGAGAGCAGCTGCCAGAAATTACTGTATGGACCATGGTGGAACGGCGGACAAAGTAGTAAGTAACGAGAAGGTAAAGGGGGCGGTATGAAAATAAAGAAACTCCTCGAAGAATGAGGAGGGGGGGGGGGAGGGGGGGAGGGTTAGATGGATAAAAGGAAACATAAACAAAAGGGAAGTGTATCTGAATGATACCTAACGTCATACAGTCAACGGCGAAAAAACTGATGGAAACTCCTCCAGTGACTAACAAAGGAGATCAAATCCAGGCTCTGAGCCCTAGAGGGAAAATGTACAATTTTAAATATGTGAAGAACAGAGAGACTGAGAGGAACTATCTCCCTAGATCCTTAATAACTGGTAGCCAAGTGTCACTTAGCTGATATCCAGTGTCTCTGTTAAAATTATTGGGATTTTTACGAATTTCAACTGCCTCCCTTATAATTCTAGACCAGTTGTGCTTAACAAGGGCAAGTGCATGAGCATCCTTGAAACATACATCGTGCCCTGAAGACAGGGCATGTTCAGCTATAGCTGATTTGTCAGGTTGGTTTAGACGGATGTTCCTTTGATGCTCTTTGATGCGAGTTGCAATGGACCGTTTTGTTTGTCCAATGTAGACTTTTCCGCAAGTACAAGGGACTTCATACACCCCAGGTTGTAGTATTGGGGACAATTTATCTTTGTTTAATGCTAAACGTTGACCAATTCTCGTCATAGTGCCGAAAACTGTTTTTATCTTGTGCTTGCGGAGAATGTAAGCAAAGCGGTCAGTGGTGTTGTGAATATAAGGAAGGTAAGCAGTTCCTCTCACGTCGGAGCTCTGAGAAGGTTGTCTATCCCTCCTTCTGGGATGTAGAGACATATATATAGTGGATTCATTATAGCCATTACCCTTAAACATGGTTTGTAAGGCATGTAACTCTTCCTGAAGAGTTGATGCCTCACAAATACGTTCCGCTCTTTTGGCTAGAGTTGTTATAATTCCTTGTTTTTGAGCTGGGTGGTGGTGGGAATCCGCATGTAAATAACGGTTAGTGTGAGTTGGCTTACGGTAGACGCTGTGCCCCATGGAGCCATCCGCTTTCCTCCTCACAAGAACATCCAAAAAAGGTAAGCATCCACCTGACTCTAGCTCCATTGTGAAGTGGATTGAAGGATGCAGCTGATTTAGGTAGTTCAGAAAGTAGTTCAGTTTCTCAGAACCCTCCTCCCACACCACGAACGTATCATCCACATACCTCCACCAAATCACAGGTTTGAAAGACGCCGAAGATATAGCCTCCCCCTCAAAATGTTCCATGAAAACATTTGCCACGACAGGCGAGAGTGGACTTCCCATGGCCACACCATCAGTCTGCTCGTAATATTTACCGTCCCACAAGAAATAACTGGAACACAAGCAGTGGTGGAATAATCGGGCAATGTCCTCAGGAAACAAATCCTTGATGAGTGACATGACCGAGTCCACCGGCACTCTGGTAAACAAGGACTCTACATCAAAACTCACCAAAATAGCATTTGGTAGAACGGCGATGGTTGACAATTTTTCGACGAAATGGGTTGAATCCCTAATGTAGGACTGTGTGCGCCCCAAGTGCGGCTGAAGCAACTTGCTGAGATATTGCGCAAGAGCATAAGTTGGAGAACCTATTGTGCTAACAATTGGTCGAAGAGGGACGTCTTGCTTATGGATTTTTGGAAGACCATACAATCTCGGAGGAACAGCATCTCTCGGAATAAGACATCTTCCCTCTTCTTTTGGCATAGATGACAGTTTAACAAGCTTAGCAGTGGCATTGGATACACGAGTGGTTGGATCACGAGTGCACAGTTTGTAGACAGGATCAGATAACAGAATCGAGATTTTACTTTTATATTCAACGGTATCCATCACCACTGTCGCATTTCCCTTGTCAGCATGAAGAATAGAAATGGTGTCATTATTTCTTAGTTCCTTCAATGCCTTTCTTTCACCCCGAGTTAAATTGGGTGCGGGTACTTTCGAGGATCTTAATATCCTCACACTTTCTTGTCTAACTTCTTCAGCTTCATCTGGAGGTAAATTGTAGATGGCAGCCTCAACGGATGTGATCAACTCCTCTGTAGGCATTTTGAAGGGTGCGAGAGCAAAGTTGAGACCTCTGCTTAGTAAAATTGTTTGATAGTCATCTAAAGGGGTATTAGAAAGATTGACTACAACTTTACTAGTATCAAGAACCGTACGAGGAGCTGTTTGTCTCGAGGACAATCGAAGGAACTTAGCTCTTTGTCTATCTACAGCCCGACTAAAATTATTCTCGGCCTGAATAGCGGCGATACGTTCAAAGAACAGCCACAATTCCTCTGAGAGAATGCTACTAAGAAGCAGATGTAAGTGTAATAACTCACGGGAAACTGCGTCCAATTCAGTACGAGAGTTCTGGATCCTCTCGATAACGAGTGCCTTGCTAGCGCGCTGATAAATTCTCATAGCTTTATGAGTGTGTATAGTTTGCTTCAATTTTACACAGTTGGGAATGATGTTATGATCCCTGCATCTAAGAAAGAAGGACAACGATGAAAGGAGAGAGCTTCTTCTTCGCCTCAACTTACTAAATTTAGATGATTGTCGAACAACTTCGATGTATGTTTCAAGGATGCTCATGCGCTTGACCTTGTTAAGCACAACAGGTCTAGAATTATAAGGGAGGCAGTTGAAATTCGTAAAAATCCCAATAATTTTAACAGAGACACTGGATATCAGCTAAGTGACACTTTGCTACCAGTTATTAAGGATCTAGGGAGATAGTTCCTCTCAGTCTCTCTGTTCTTCACATATTTAAAATTGTACATTTTCCCTCTAGGGCTCAGAGCCTGGATTTGATCTCCTTTGTTCGTCACTGGAGGAGTTTCATCAGTTTTTTCGCCGTTGACTGTATGACGTTAGGTATCGTTCAGATACACTTCCCTTTTGTTTATGTTTCCTTATATCCATCTAACCATCCCACATCCCCCCCCCCCTCCTCATTCTTCGAGGAGTTTCTATATTTTCATACCGCCCCCTTTACCTTCTGGTTACTTACTACTTTGTCTGCCGTTCCACCATGGTCCATACAGTAATTTCTGGCAGCTGCTCTCTGGTGACGAACAGAGGAATTTATCTATATTTTTTGTAATCTCATTGATATACTTTCTTTGGCCACATTGTTTATTTCCATTGAAAAAGGAGGCAAGGTTTCTCCGAAACGTATGGTTTAAATTAAAAATACACACGGCATTATCCCAAAATTATGAATTGTTTATATAATAATCCGGGCCGTGAAAGCCTTAATATGCAAATTAGAAACCACTATGGGGAGGAAGTTGTTCGACAATCATCTAAATTTAGTAAGTTGAGGCGAAGAAGGAGCTCTCTCCTTTCATCGTTGTCCTTCTTTCTTAGATGCAGGGATCATAACATCATTCCCAACTGTGTAAAATTGAAGCAAACTATACACACTCATAAAGCTATGAGAATGTATCAGCGCGCTAGCAAGGCACTCGTTATCGAGAGGATCCTGAACTCACGTACTGAATTGGACGCAGTTTCCCGTGAGTTATTACACTTACATCTGCTTCTTAGTAGCATTCTCTCAGAGGAATTGTGGCTGTTCTTTGAACGTATCTCCGCTATTCAGGCCGAGAATAATTTTTGTCGGGCTGTAGATAGACAAAGAGCTAAGTTCCTTCGAATGTCCTGAGACAAACAGCTCCTCGTACGGTTCATGATACTAGTAAAGTTGTAGTCAATCTTTCTAATACCCCTTTAGATGACTATCAAACAACTTTACTAAGCAGAGGTCTCAACTTTGCTCTCGCACCCTTCAAAATTCCTACAGAGGAGTTGATCACATCCGTAGAGGGTGCCATCTACAATTTACCTCCAGATGAAGCTGAAGAAGTTAGACAAGAAAGTGTGAGGATATTAAGATCCTCGAAAGTACCCGCACCCAATTTAACTCGGGGTGAAAGAAAGGCATTGAAGGAACTATGAAATAATGACACCATTTCTATTCTTCATGCTGACAAGGGAAATGCGACAGTGGTGATGGATACCGTTGAATATAAAAGTAAAATCTCGATTCTGTTATCTGATCCTGTCTACACACTGTGCACTCGTGATCCAACCACTCGTGTATCCAATGCCACTGCTAAGTTTGTTAAACTGTCATCTATTCCAAAAGAAGAGGGAAGATGTCTTATTCCGAGAGATGCTGTTCCTCCGAGATTGTATGGTCTTCCAAAAATCCATAAGCAAGACGTCCCTCTTCGACCAATTGTTAGCACAATAGGTTCTCCAACTTATGCTCTTGCGCAATATCTCAGCAAGTTGCTTCAGCCGCACTTGGGGCGCACACAGTCCTACATTAGGAATTCAACCCATTTCGTCGAAAAATTGTCAACCATCGCCGTTCAACCAAATGCTATTTTGGTGAGTTTTGATGTAGAGTCCTTGTTTACCAGAGTGCCGGTGGACTCGGTCATGTCACTCATCAAGGATTTGTTTCCTGAGGACATTGCCCGATTATTCCACCACTGCTTGTGTTCCAGTTATTTCTTGTGGGACGGTAAATATTACGAGCAGACTGATGGTGTGGCCATGGGAAGTCCACTCTCGCCTGTCGTGGCAAATTTTTTCATGGAACATTTTGAGGGGGAGGCTATATCTTCGGCGTCTTTCAAACCTGTGATTTGGTGGAGGTATGTGGATGATACGTTCGTGGTGTGGGAGGAGGGTTCTGATAAACTGAACTACTTTCTGAACAACCTAAATCAGCTGCATCCTTCAATACACTTCACAATGGAGCTAGAGTCAGGTGGATGCTTACCTTTTTTGGATGTTCTTGTGAGGAGGAAAGCGGATGGCTCCATGGGGCACAGCGTCTACCGTAAGCCAACTCACACTAACCGTTATTTACATGCGGACTCCCACCACCACCCAGCACAAAAACAAGGAATTATAACAACTCTAGCCAAAAGAGCGGAACGTATTTGTGAGGCATCAACTCTTCAGGAAGAGTTACATGCCTTACAAACCATGGTTAAGGGTAATGGCTATAATGAATGCACTATATATAGGTCCCTACATCCCAGAAGGTGGGATAGACAACCTTCTCAGAGCTCCGACGTGAGAGGAACTGCTTACCTCCCTTATATTCACAACACCACTGACCGCGTTGCTAAGATTCTCCGCAAGCACAAGATAAAAACAGTTTTCGGCACTATGACGAAAATCGGTCAACTTTTAGCATTAAACAAAGATAAATTGTCCCCAATACTACAACCTGGGGTGTATGAAGTCCCTTGTACTTGCGGAAAAGTCTACATTGGACAAACAAAACGGTCCATTGCAACTCGCATCAAAGAGCATCAAAGGAACATCCGTCTAAACCAACCTGACAAATCAGCTATAGCTGAACATGCCCTGTCTTCAGGGCACGATGTATGTTTCAAGGATGCTCATGCACTTGCCCTTGTTAAGCACAACTGGTCTAGAATTATAAGGGAGGCAGTTGAAATTCGTAAAAATCCCAATAATTTTAACAGAGACACTGGATATCAGCTAAGTGACACTTGGCTACCAGTTATTAAGGATCTAGGGAGATAGTTCCTCTCAGTCTCTCTGTTCTTCACATATTTAAAATTGTACATTTTCCCTCTAGGGCTCAGAGCCTGGATTTGATCTCCTTTGTTCGTCACTGGAGGAGTTTACATCAGTGTTTTCGCCGTTGACTGTATGACGTTAGGTATCGTTCAGATACACTTCCCTTTTTTTTATGTTTCCTTATATCCATCTAACCCTCCCACCTCCCCCCCACCCTCCTCATTCTTCGAGGAGTTTCTATATTTTCACACCGCCCCCTTTACCGTCTGGTTACTTACTACTTTGTCCGCCGTTCCACCATGGTCCATACAGTAATTTCTGGCAGCTGCTCTCTGGTGACGAACAGAGGAATTTATCTATATTTTTAGCCTACTTTTCACATTTTGCAAAAATGAGGAAAAAGTAGTCTTATGAGATCGATCCGGGAAAATGTGTGTCTGTCTGTCTGTCTGTCCTTCTGTCTGTCTGGCTGGCTGTGTGTGTGTCCCCCCCTATCAACTCCTAAACGGCTGCAGCAATCAAAACCAAATTTAGTATGAGTAAAGATGTGCACCGGAATATCTCACGTCCATATTTGAAAATGATGTCAGTGCTACCAACTGCTGATAAAACGCACAAAAATTTGAGCTCCATGTTGGATATCTCGCAAGGTATGCATGGGAGCTATTCCAAAATTGGTACACATGCAGATAATACTATTTCAGTTTAATTTCCAGGAGGCCAACAATAACAGTGTTGCCAAAATAATTTTAAGCCTTCTGATATGTCCAATTTGATACACTATCAATTGGATTTCAACCAAATTTTGTATGTAATATCTGTACATAAACAGATATGATTGAGCGTATTCTTAAGAGCCACCAGGGCTGCCAACTGTTAATAATTGCTCTCTCTATTTTATATCCAAATACCAATATATCAGAAAGTATGCAAGCCAACAGCTTTAAACTATGCATACGTATATTCTGACATTTTAGATTAATTTTGAGTAACTTATATACGGCAGTTCTACCAACATGATTATAAGCCTGCTGATAGTACCAATTTTTAAATACATGTAACTTCTATACTATCAGTTGGATTACAACCAAATTTCGTATGTGCTATGTGTACCATAACAGAATGACTGTAAGTATTGTTAAGAGCAATCAGGGCTGCCAACTGTTAATAAATGCTGTCTATATTTTTTACCCTAATATCAATATATCAGAAAGTATGCAAGCCAACAGCTCTATACTTTGCACACGTATAGCACCTGACATTATAGATTAATTTGGAGTAATTAATACAAGGCAGTGCTGCCAACATGATTCTATGCCTGCTGATATGTCCAATTTTAAAATACATGTAACTTCTATACTAACAAATGGATTTCATCCAAAATTGGCACAACAAGATATAATAATTCAGATTATTTCTGACCAGCACACGCATGGTATTGTTGGCAACATGCTTTTACGCGTGCTGATAGATCCAGTGTCTAACTGCATGTAACGTCCATTGGACTTCAACCTAATTTTGTATTCTGTACCTTAAGAGATGGAACTAAGAATATATTCAGTCACCAGGGCAGCCAACTATAGTGTTCTATCAGGCTACATTATACCAAGTATATTTTGAACTAATTTGATATTTCGATATTACCAACTTAATTTTGTCATTATTCTAGATAGGTTCATATACTGTAGAATAATCCTTGGCATGAAAAGTAGGCTGTATAGTTCTTCACGGAACTTCTTGTTTGTAATCTCATTGATATACTTTCTTTGGCCACATTGTTTATTTCCATTGAAAAAGGAGGCAAGGTTTCTCCGAAACGTATGGTTTAAATTAAAAATACACACGGCATTAGCCCAAAAGCATGAATTGTTTATATAATAATCCGGGCCGTGAAAGCCTTAATATGCAAAGTAACTTATTCTTTTGTCTTGTGCAATGCATGTGAATTTCATTAACGAAAGAGAATGTAATGTTAGTGATCATGAGACTATACAATATTTTATAATTAATTAAAGTGGAATTGAAAGATACGAGAAGTTTCAAAGGCAATATATTAGTTTCAGTGTACATTCTACAGCGAGTGTATAAACAATGAAATCTACACATTGACCTTAGAGCCTTGTTTTGTAGAATCTAAAGATTATTCAAATTAGTTTGTGAAGCACTTCCGCAGATGAAACATAGGTATGACAGCCGAGACTGAATCATTGCGAAATATGTTACACGAAGTGTCTGTATTGTTACATATCACTTGATTTTAGCAAAGATTCCGACTAAAGCTGGGATTTAATTTTTTTATACTTGTGATATGTGATGCCCAAGAAAGAGTATTGTCTTTTATCAAGCCAAAGTATTTAACCCCCTTCAAACACTTAAGTTAGGTCATGCCAATTTGTTATTGTGTAAGTGCTAATTGTATTCACGTTTTACTGGCATGCTGTTTAAGGCGTATACCATAATACCGAAACATATATTCTACCAATAGGGATCTAGAAACACAAAAGCACAGACTGAATATTGACAAGCGGGATCAGAATGAATAATTTTATAATTCTGTTGGATTTGTCGAATGGCACAAGCTAGAGCAAAATGTGGCTTTTGACTGATATCGCAGTCTCTGGGCTGAGAGTATTTGAAAGGTATGACAAGTGCTGAGTAATGGCACTGTGGGCACAGTTAGTGCCCATGAATGCTGTGCAAGTTTCTGCCCATAGGGTTAGTGATGCTGAACCTACTCAGTGAGGAAAGCAATGGCAAACTTCTCACCTTGATTAGTACGCCTCATTCTAGCGTGCCTTGGGATTGTGCGTGTACTTATCTATATAACCTTTAGCGGTGTTGTTTGAGGATACAACCAGCCTGCTGGATGACTACCTTCCAGATAGACATTTGCTTGTAATATTTCAATCGCAATTAACATCACGTCTAGTCTTGTAGATGTATTTGTTCTATTTGTTTCCCAATAAAACTGGAGTGTAATCTAAACCAAATATCTGTCATGTGCATGTTTATTAAAAGACGCTATGCTGATAAACTCTACGATTGTTAGGAACGCTGATTAAGATGATGAGATGCTTCTGCTGGAAGCATACATTTATAATGTACTTCTGTGGCACATATAAAGCTTCTGTGGGTGTACCTGGGGCTACACTTACTTTATCTAATTCCCTTCAGGTTTACTGCTGAACATCATCCGATCACAGACCCTGCACATCACGGGAGCTTTTCGAACGAAAAGGAGGGAGACATTCTATTCGGCTTGGCTTAAGCAGAGATCTACTGATCTCATTGGCTAGAAGTAGCTAGCGCAGAACCAAGAAATGTATATGAAGATAACACACCTCAACTTCAATGAACGAAGCGAGGATTAGACCTAATATCATCTAACACACTTTGAGCAGAGGAAGGATAAAACTTTATCAATAAATCGTTCAGAACTGTTAGACAAAAGGGTGAAATTTTCGAATTAGTATAATAAAGCAATAAATGCAGTAGATCTCTGGACAACATCGAATACCATTCTCTTTTAACTCCGGCACCTATTCCATATTTATTAGTGTAATATTTGGTGTTGCTAGACTCGAAAATATAATTGGAAAGTTATACAGTCGAAGCTGGTTATAGTGAACCTCTGTATATGAACCACCTCTATATTGGAAAGAAATAGTACGGTGAAAAACTCTTTACAAGAAACGTTTGTATCTCTGTATGAGAAAGTTGTGTTGGACTAGTTTACCTCTGTATAGGAGAGAAAGTAGCTTCATGAACTCTACATAAAAAAGTGGTGCCTCATTTTTCCTGTTGCTTTCCCTGTTTACTCTCTGCTTCAGACTACGTACTGTACCGCATTGTTTCTATTGTCAGAGTTCAGTCTGCTTTTAGGAGTAAACGCGCTACGTTATCATTACAATATATACTACGCGGAAACAGTCTTCTTTAAGTGGTAAACTGAAATTGATTGAGAAAATTGAAAGCTATGTACAGTATGTAACTGACTTACAACCCCCATACAAGAAAGTGGCTTGAATAAACTTGGATATAACGAAAGCCTCTATACAGGGTGTAACAAAAATATACGGCACGAAATGCAGGACACATTTCTCACAAGTAGATGAAGAAATTATGTTACATGAACATGGGTCCGGAAACGCATTGTTTGCATGTTACACCTCATTGTCTTCAACTCATTAATCATGGAAAAAACACAAGAACAGAACGTACCAGCATAGCACATGCATCTCTTGCTCTCAGGAAATGTTCAATATGCCCTCCGTGCACATTGATACCTGCATCTACCCACCGTCGTAGTGAATCTCGGATGTACTGACGTATCCCTGGATTATTGCGTATGGTTTCGCAACATACTATAATACGGGCACGGAGACTCTGAACATCTTGTACTGGGATTCGATACACAAAAGCTTTCAAATTCCCCCACAAATAAAATTCCGGTGGGTTTCGTTCCGGAGAGCGTGGAAGCCAGGTAATTGGTCCACCTCTGCCTATCCATTTGTCACCAAATCGGTTATTTAGAAGCCAACGGGCATTAACATTAAAATGAGGAGGTGCTCCATCGTGCATGAACGTATATGTTTTGTGGCACAGCTGTAAACAAACAATGCCGTAAGTCGCATGGCAACAGGACCATGTAAAACTAAACACTGGCGATGCACCTACGATAATGATAACGTAACCAAGAGTGCATGTTCTCCATGATTCCAATGTTTTGTTCTTGTGTGTTTCCCATGCTTAATGAGATGGAGGGAACGAGTTGAAACATGGAAACAAAGCGTTTCCAGACCCATGTTCATATAACATAATTTCTTCGTGTACGTGTGTACGTGTGTCCTGCATTTTGAGCCGTACATTTTTGTTACACCCTGTATAAGAAATAATAACGCTTTCCCCTTGAACTTTCTCGTAACCAGGTTCGGCTGTATTTTTAATGCAGGGATACCCAAACTTTCGTGGGTCAACTTTGATGTGTTCACCGTTAGCAACAAGGCTAAAAAGAGTGAGATGGAAAATTGTCTCTTGTGTAAAATGAAGTTATGAGTGTTGAATTTCTGTGTAGTGGTGGTCAATTGCAACATTTCACAGAGGTATACAGTAGGTTGCTAATCTTTACTATCAAGCTTGATTTGTTTAACTTCATCAAGGTAATTGTGTGTTTGATAATGCGTGTGGAAGCATAGAGGTTTGTTATTTTTATTAGTGTGACACTTGAATTTACGCAGATGGTTTCATTGAGCTGCTTGTCAAATTCTAACATTCTGAATTGGAGAACGTTTACCAAATACCTTGTCACGACAACTCTCTTCTTAGCTCACACTTTGCTAAGTACGCTGGTTAGATTTTATTAGATTGATGTCCACGGTCCAGACTGAAATAGTACCAGAAGCTTTAGTTTATGCATCTAAGAGTTTCAAAGACTGGCTCTATTTTTATCACCCTGTTCTCTGGTAATTCCATGATAGCGCTGGATACAATTATAAAGCCATTCTGAAGAAATGACTATTGCAATCTCTAGAAAACGCTGTTGATTTGTGTTTGTATGCGTTCATTATATTCGCCTTACATCTGTTTATTAAAATTAGACATAATTACTAATCGACTGACTGCGTGGCTCAGCGGTAACGGCCTCACCTGCTGTACCCAAGATTGCAGGATCGAATCACGGCGCAGTCTGTTGGCATTTGAGGGTGCGTCGCAAATGCGAGGAAGCCGTGTCGGTAGATTCACTGGCACGTTAAAGATCCTCTCCGGGGCATAATTCCGGAAGCCCGGCGTCTCTAAAATCTACAGTTGTTAAAAGGGACATAAAACCAATAACAGTATTATTATTATTATTATTATTATTATTATTACTAACCATATAAAATGACAGCAAGTGGAAACAACCACTCAGGGATGAAAGCTGGAAATTGAACAAGTGATGTAAACAATGAAATGGAATGGCTATGCTATTACGACTATATTTAGTTAACTAAAAGCATCCTGTTGTTTTCCAGTTAATTCCTGGCAGTAATTTTATACTAGAGGATTGAGATATATGTTCATATATGAACACATCGAAATACCTCACATCACATGATGCAAGGTAAACCACGAATCCCGCGTGCACCACACGACCTCAATGGGCAGCTGTAGCGAGTTTGGAGATCGTAGGTTAAAATCGAATCCAGGCGCTGACAACGGCTAACCAATGTGTGTTTTGTCCACTCTCCACTCTATCTAGGCAAATACCGGAATAGTTCTTTATTTCATATCACCTACTCCACTCCTAATACAGCTATACACACTATTACAGTTATCACAGAAACACAGGTTATCCAATAAACTGAATACACACTCATGTACACGGGGCTGAAAACCAATATGTCTCAAGTCCCTAAAATTAATTAACAACGGCATTGTAACCCATGAATCGTGGCTGAAGGCTGTGTGTGCTGTTTGTGTTCCAACTCAATATTCTGGTTCCTGTACACAGCCTGTGACCAGTGGTGTAACCCACATCATTCCTCATGCGGAAAAAGGAACGAGACAGATGGTGGGCTTGCGATACTCATTTCCCACTTCCTTTTCTGAATACCACTGAATTACTACAGGAGTAGGCGGGAAGGTCTCCTCTCAGAAGTATCTCTTGGGCTCGAGGGAGTTGCGTGAACTCTAATATATGCTGTTGTTCTTCTTGTTGTTGTTGTTGTTGTTTGAGTCATCAGTCTTTTGACAGGTTTGATGCAGCGCTCCATGCCTCCCTGCCCTGAGCTAATCGTTTCATGTCTACGTAACTAACTCGCCTTATATCCGAGGCAATCTGTTTAACATAATCTAACCTTGGTCTACCCCTACAGTTCTTGTTCTCGACTCTTCCTTCCATAATTAACTTTGCTATCCGTGGGTGTCTTAGTATGTGTCCTACCAACCTATCTCTTCTCTTCATTAGCAGTCGCCATAAACATCTCTCCTCTCCCACACGTCCTAATACCTCTTCATCTGTTACTCTATCTACCCATCTGATTTCATCCTTATCCTGTAACACCACATTTCAAACGTTTCTATTCTCCTATTTTCTGCTGCGCCAACAGTACAAGTTTCCCTATTTTCGTACGCAAAATATTAATGAGTCGTCGTAAAAGGTATTGCGTAAATCCGTTCTAGTATTCACCTTTATCAGCAATCAATAAGCGTAAAGTGTTAGAAAATAAGAGTTATTTAAGCCATATTATCTTAGTTAAGTGAATGTTTAAATTAATATTACAGTGGTGAAATCTCGCAAGAGACGTGGCAAAAAAGACAAAAATAATTCTTTAGAGCCGTATTATAGAATTGTATTTTGTTAAGTTTTTTTTTGTTTATATAAGTCAAAAGGGGTAATTTTATATTAAAAATGTACACCCCATATAATTGGTCTTATATTAATGTGGTTGGTTGGTTCCTCAGTTTAGGAGCTGCGACAACGCGGTCATATAGCCCCGTGTACTTTGGGTGTGTGTAGAATCTGTCTGAAAACCGGTGTTAATTGTGATGGCTGTATTAGTGTGTGTATCTCTTTTTAGCCTACTTTCGATTTTTGCAAAAAAATGAAAGTAGACTTATGAGATCAAATCAGGGCGAAAATTTGTGTGTCTGTCTGTGTGTGTATGTGTGTGTGTGTGTGAGTCTGTGTGTGTGTGTGAGTGTGTGTACTCCGAATGTCTGTCCCCCCTATCAATTCGAACACGGTGAAACCGAATTGAACGAAATTTGGTACAGAGGTAGCTCTAGCATAGGGCACCTCAGTGTCATACTTTATATTGCCGCCATCTTTACCAAAACTGAATGGCGGCCACTCAAACATTCAAAACGTAAACTCAAATTACGGCTAAACTAATAATCCGATCTCCACCAAATTTGGTGACAACATACCTTTATATAGGACGCGTCTTTCACCCATATTTCAAGGTCATCGGCTTTGCCATTTCAGGATGGCGGCCGTGTGAATTATGCAACCATTATAATTTATTTATTTATTTATTTATTTATTTATTTATTTATTTGTTGATGGTACACAACAGGGCTCAGTGTGCGCCCCAATAATAGTGCACCTACACAGTAAGATACATTTCCTGATATGTCTGCATTAAGTATTAATATCTTAATGTAATTCTTAAAACTAAGAAGTTCACACAGATCAAAATGCATAGTAGTAAAAAGATAATATAAAAACTACATCTAAATATGATCTAATGCCAAATATAAAAACAGGTTTTGAAATTATTACATAATAAACTAAAAGGTAACATCAATAACTAGGGAACAGGCCTATCCACATATATACATTGTTGATTCTGTTATGTGTGATAATTTTATTTCAAGTATGAATTAGAGTGACTGGGTTATAATTTCCAAGAACGGTCTGATTGAGAGACAGAAATCTAGTTTCCAGTTTACACGAACCGTATCGTTGTAAATACTGCAAAGCCTCCATACAGGTGAATTGTTATGTGAAGTGGTATTGGTTATATCAGTTTTGAATGTTATGGTTGATCTTGTAGTTAAGCGAGGGATGTTGAAATTTAGGAGCGATAGGAAAAATGAGTTATCAATTTGACCGTTAATGACTTTATAAAGGAATTTCATATCATTCACTTGCCTTCGAGACTCCAAACTAGTCATGCCGAAATTCAACAAAAGTTCACCGTAGGGTACCATGTGTGGGTAATTGCCCGTTATTTTGAGGTGTAAATATCTGAGGAATTTCTTTTGAACTTGCTCAATGGACTTAATGCATGTTTTCTGCCAGGGACTCCATACTTGGCTGGCGTACTCGAGCTTGGATCTCACCATGGCAGTATAAAGTTTTATGCAGGTACTGGTCCTAATGAATGGCTTAGTGTTTCTTATTATAAACCCTAACATGCGGTAAGCATCCCCGACCGTCTTTTGCACATGATAAGTGAAAGCAAGCTCCCGGTCAAACAGAATCCCTAGATCTTTCTTCTCGCTTACTGTTTTCAATGACTTAGGTCCAATTCCATAAACAAATGTGATTGGGTTCTTCTTACGTGTAAAGGTCATAACAACACACTTCGGTACGTTTAAGTATAATTTGTTTTCTATACTCCATTTGTGTATATTATTTAGGTCATTTTGTAGTAGAGTGCAGTCATTAGTGGAAGAAATTGATTTAAAAATTTTGAAGTCATCTGCATATAAAAGACTATTTGAGTGCAGTATACATCGTGGCAAATCATTTATCATTGCTAGAAAAATCAAAGGTCCAAGGTTCGAACCTTGGGGTATTCCGGAATGAACTATGTATTCCTTTGAGACAATTTTCTGGAACAAAACAAATTGTTGCCTGTCTCTGAGATAGGAGATGAACAATTTTAGTAATGGGTGGGAAAATCCCAAAATACATAATTTTTTAAGAAGGATATCGTGATTTATTGTGTCGAAAGCTTTCTCGAAATCTGTAAATATGACATCCATCTGCCCTCCTTTATCTAACTCTTTAGATATAATTTGAGTAAAATTAATTGCATTCGTCACTGTAGATTTCCTGGATAGGAAACCATGTTGGTTATCTGTTACGAGTGGTCTGAGAAATACTGATATTCTTCCGTGCAATATGAATTCAAATACCTTGGCTACTGCGGATAAAATAGATATGGGACGGTAGTTATTAATTAGTGATGGGTCTCCCGATTTTAGTATAGGGCAGACGCGAGTGATTTTCCAGGCGTCAGGGAACGTACACGTTTGTATTGCTAAGTTAAATATAAAGTGTAACGGGTCCCTGAGGCTTTCAGCACATCCCTTAACTACATACGGTGGAATATTATCAGGACCAGCCGACGACTTAGGTTTTAATTTTTTAAATGCCATTTCTATCTCTTCCTTTGAGACAAGTTTTATGTGAAGGGTGTTGGGAGTATTCGAATTGCAGGCTGGGACTTCGTATTGGGCTGACTGAGAGTCATACACTGATTTGAAATATGACGCGAAACCTTCAACAATGGAATCACCCCTGTCCAATTCTTCATTATTATATTTAAAAGTGTCGCATGAGTTCCTATTTTTTTTCTTGTTTTTAATAAACGTCCAAAATTTCTTTGAGTCCCTGCTAATGTTTTGTTCAATATTATGGATATATTTCTTATAAGATAATTTAATGTCCTTTTTAATTTCTGACCTTAATTCTTCAAAACGTAGTCTATGATGATCTGAGTAATGTTTTCTCTTCCTATGGTGTTCCTTCTCCTTCAATTTACTCTTTATTTCCTTAGAGAACCAGACAGGATATTTTCTGCCCGTTTGTCGTTTACATATAGGAACGGTTTCGCCAAGTACTGTGTTAAAAATCTGATAAAACAGGTCTACTGCAGTATTTACATCAGTGCACTCGTATATTTGACCCCAGGCACTATCCCTCAACCGAGTGTACATTTGCTCAAAATCCGCTTCCCGGAAGTTATAGGTATCATTAGGCTGGATAATTACTTGGTTTCGACATATAGTTAGAGATATTTCCACATCCAGAGCTGGGTGATGGCGATCCTGCGGTAAGAGTGGGTCTGTGTTTTCCGTTACATTTATGTTGGGTTTGTTGGATAGAACTAAGTCCAGCGTCCTCCCGTTACGGTTTAGTACTGAATTATAAGATTTTAGCTGAAGATAATTAATAAAATTTACGAGTTCTCTTGTGTGAATATTGTCATCTTTAATTATTGTACTTTGTATTGTTGGGATATTGAAGTCACCAAATATTAATAAATTTTTATCATATATTTCTGTGCGGGATTCCATCCACCGATATAGTTGCCTGTACGATTCTACTTTTGAAGCTGGTGGGATGTAAACATTACAGACGTACCAAATATTTCCTGAAATAACCAGTTTCACTAATAGACATTCCAAGCTGCCAGTCATTCTTTCGACCTTGAGTACTGTTAATCCGCTCCGAACCAAGACAGCCACCCCACCCCCTGTTCTGGCAGGCCTCTCAGCCCTGTATACTCTGTACATATCACAACAGACTTCACTGTCAGCGATTTTACTAGATAACCAAGTTTCTGTAATTAGAATTAAGTCATGCTTTTTGGTGATCAGGTTTTCATTGAATAAATCTAATTTTGTATTCATTCCTCCTACATTTTGATAATAAATGGATAATCTAGATTTTGATACCATTAGAGAGTGTTCAGGTCATCCTCATTTCGAATTACGATGACTCGAGAACCTTCAGATTTGCGTATTTTAATGTGTCCATTTCTTACCCACAAGAAAGAATACTCCTTCTCTCTCCTGATGTTCCGAGCTTGTGACAGTAATTTCCTCTTCTCTGGTGATAAACTTTCGTTCACATAAATTACACTGTCCCCAGGAAGACCGACGTGACGAGTGGAGAGATTCCGTTTCACCCGGCGACGCTCCATGAAACGCTCCTTATCGTCCCGCCGAACGAATTTTAAGATGATGCCACTGTGTTGATGATTAGGTGACTTAGGCAGTCGATGACAGGCATCTACCATTGTTTCAGTGATGACCACATCCAGAGCTTGACCTACTTTCTTCACAGTTTCAATAATGTTTTCGTTAGGAACTTCCGGGACACCGTGTATTTCCACCGTATTCCTACGTGTGTACTGCTCAGATTCTCCTAGGCGGTTTTCTAGGGATTTTAGCTTCGCCTTGAGATTGACATTTTGCTGGGTTAATGTGTCAATCTGTCCTTTACATTCCTTAATTTCTGTCTGCTGTTTAGAAATTAATGTTACACAATCGTCTAGTTTCTTATGGCACAATTCCAATGAGTTACCTAGATCAGTCTCTCTCGCTCTTTGTTCGTCTTTTATGATTTTAAGTTGTTCTTTTACGTCTTTCAGCATTCCATAAATATTCTCCATTGATGGAGTGTCTTTGTCACTTACACTGTCACTTATAGTTGCACTATAATCCACACATTGCACACACAGCCACTCGGTGAATCTGTTCAATGTATTCACACACTTCTTATGGAACCACTTTTTACATGAACCACACTGTAACTTTCCAGCCTTCCCCAAGCTACCACCACACTCTCCACAGTCGCCCATGTTGCCAATGCAGGTGAAAACTCCTATTTAACCAATCAATAGCTTAAGACCCACCAATTCAGATTATCAAGCCTAGGGTGGTTTAAGCTATCCTGAAGGTCGTGATCCGTTATTTATTATAATTTAATATTATAATATTATTCTGTATGAGTGGCTTAAAAGAGCTGAGCCGTATCTGTCACACGACAAGATGGCAGCTGTCCTCATGAGCCAGTAGTTTTAGTATGTTGTATGCGATATACCCTACTGATACAATAATATATACTTTGTATGAAATGACCTATAATGAAGATGTACTGCAGTGAAGAAATAGTTTATTTAAAGTCATTATTTGCCAACAGGTTGTATCTAATATATCAGTTAAGATAGCCGTGATGTTGAGGATATGGTTAGCTCTGGGCTAGCGTGTTAGTCTGTCACGCAGTTGACTGGGGATCGAATACTGCTACAGTAACTTTTTTTTTCTTGAATTCTTTTACAAATGATGTGCACAAGCTCTTTCCACAGATACTGAATAAAATGTCATTTAGCTCAAAGGGGAGGCTAATGTATACACTCGTTTATTAATAAAATCACAGTCCCAGCATTGCACATAAACAGAAGAAAGGAGAATAGAACTAGATACACGTTGTTATCAACCACAGCCTTCTTAATGTCTCTGTACGGTGCTGTCCTCTTGTGGTTTATGTGGGTAATATTGTTCCAAACATACCGCTGTGTAAATACCTGGCCTCCTGAAGTTTGGCAATTTTGTAATACTTGTAGTTCAACTATTAGCCACGATCGCACTCCGATTACCTTTAAACACTGCCAGCTGGATCGCCTCCCTCCTGGCTACTTTAAACTGCCTGCTCGTTGAACACCCAGAGGCGTACAAGATAAATATTAATTCACTGCTAGGTCGCAGCACCAACCTACTGTGATCGGCGCGGATTTTTAAAGGGGAAGGTACCAAAACGAAAGATTCTTAAGTTTGCAGGCTGGCTTAATATAGAGATTAACGGACGTGAATGCATTACAATAAGTTAGTATTTTTGTTATTCAATCGTCATAAAGTATATAATATTGATTTTGACACTAACTGACTAATTATCAATATAAAAGAAAACAAACACTACATGGTGGTAGAGGTGGTTTTAGGGATGAGGACAAAGAGTTATAAATATACCCATACATTTAGGAGAAAGTAGGCTATATGTTCTTTGCTGAACATCTTGTTTAATTTAAGTACAGACTGCAACTTAGAAGTTTCCAAATAGTTCCTACTTTTGCCGCCAAGCGCCACCGTCAACGACTACTAGGCCAAGTTCAGAACTTAGCTACTAGACGCCACAGCGGTCGGCTCTTGGCAACGAACGTAGAAACCTAAGAGCGTTGTTTACATTCTTAACCTATCCAATTTAGCTTCACATAGGTGTAATTAGTGGAAGGTTCTTTAACATGCCATAAATCTATGACATGAGACCGCCGGCTTTACTTCTCCTCCGAAGGAAGGCATACAGAGGGATTTTTAACGCTCATAAAAAATCCGACGGCTTCGGCCGGGTTTGAACCCGCTATCTTGGGCATAGAAGCTCATCATGCTACCAACTACGCCACCGAAGCCGCCATATTAATGTGGTGACCAATGAAAAGCCACGCAGAGTTACTGAAGAATAATTTATCGTTTATCGTTTGAACCTCACAGTATTCCCACAAGTCGTCCAATAAGTTAAGTGAGTGGCTACAGAGGATATGAGTAGGCTATTGAAAACCGAGGACTGCGCTTGTGCTTGGGGTAAGTTCAACGTGAAATAATGGAAATGTATGATAACCTCTCCTCGAAATCATGTCCTAACAATCTCTTTGCATGAACCAAAATGAGATATACACGTTTAGGGAAGTAAATAAAATTGTAGGATTGTAGACTTGCATGATTTAGAGAGATGTAGCTAAGGCCACATGCGTGAATACAATACAACACCTAGACACTACAAACAATGTCATTTTCCCTATAATATTCATAGTTCATGTGAGTCTGAGAAAAACTCGACACATTCATTGCACACACTCTCTGTCCCGCGACGTAGACATACTCGTTAAATCATGCACCACGACCACGCGGGCAGCTGCTGCAAGTCCGAAGATCGTAGGTTCAAATCCTGTCGATGACAGCAGCTATCCTGAGTGAGATTTATCCCTAGTTTTGTCCACACTCTCTCCAGGAAAATGCCAGGATAGTACCTTACTTCAAGTCCCCATCTCTATCCCTAAAACAAAAATACTCATAAATGTTATTAGCCTTCTACATGGCAAGATTGTCTTCCAAACGTCCGTCATCAGACAAATTCATCACACATGGTTTTCCCACTTCTACTCCTGGCGAATGCCAGGATGGTTCCTAATTCGAGGCCACGGCCGCTTACTTCCTAATCCTCACATTAATTACAAATACACACATTAATAACTTACAGCCATCCCAATAACTCAGGTTATCAGACAAAATTGCACACTCACCCAAATACACGGGGTTGAATGATCACGATGTCCAAGCCCTCAACAACTGTATTTTTGGAGCTCAGTTTATATCACTGATACCACAATTCATTTCATAATTAGTGCTATATTATAACCCCTGGCACTACAGCCTATTAAGGGCCTAGGCCTACCAAGCGACCGCTCCCCAGCCATTTGGCCTACAGATATTGGGGTGACGCGTCGTCAGCGCATCGGGTCCCCTCGGCCGTTAATCTTGGGTTTCGAGACCGGGCGCTGCCTCACAGTCAGACAGCTACTCAATTGTCCTCACGAGGCTGAGTGCACCCTGTTCCAGCCCTTACGTAAGTTTCTAAAACCCCTAACGGAGCCGGGAATCGAACCCGGGGCCTCCGGGTGAGAGGCAGGCGCGCTACCCCAACACCACGGGGCCGGCAATTAGCGCTATATACAGCAATTATATTTTAAGGTAACCAAGAAGCGTAGGATCGTCGCTAATTGCAACCATTCATCTGTATGGTTGTATCTCTAAAGGTTTTGATGGTACATCTTATATATAAAAGTGAAAGTCTGCATGTATGTATGTATGTAGCTATGTCGGTATATTGGTTCCGTAAACAAATCTACACCGTTCCACAAATCTCAACCAAATTTTGCATACACATAGTTCAGGACCCAGAAGGAACCGCTGGCTACATGAATTTTCGATAGTCTCTCTCATTCTTCTGATTTCGGCCCTTTTGCACTCAAGCACAAGCTAATCAAATCATAAAAAACTCATGAAGGAATGGCAAGGCAGGGCGTTTCCATGGCAACATAGCTCAAGTCGAGACACGGCCGACTGGATGCGAGTTGCGCTCGCCACTACCGGTATAGAAAATGAGGTTCTTTACTTGAAATCCCGTTAGTTACTCAACTGCTCACACAGCACTGTCAACCCAGTATAGCATAACAAAGACTAGACACTATTTGTCAATATAATTTCCGCAATATCAAAACGCAAATTATATCACAAAATACAATAGCGTGATACTAAATGACAGAAACTAAACATACCTTTGCACCTTCTGTCAGGTAGTCAGCCCGAAGGCTGGTTGGATCCTCAAAAAGCACCGCCGTTAGGTTATGTGGCAGCACTATAGTGAGGCTTACTAGGCAAGATGAGGAGTGAGGTAGTTTGCCATTGTTTTCCTCACTGAGTCAGAACAGCAGTTCTAACCCTACGAGTAGAACCCTTCACAGCATCCACAGGCACTGACTGTTCCCTGAATGCCATTACTAAGCACCACCCATACCTCAGTAGCTTCCATATAGTCACAGCTATGAGTAAGACTGAGACATCGGTGAAAAGCCACATTTTACTATAGCCTGTGCCAACAGACAAATGCAAATGTACGGCATTCATCAAGAGATGGCAAACAGGCCTCTTTGCACTTTATTAAAATAGAATTCCATTAGGTACATTTGATTTTTATAAAACTTCATGAACTTTCCTGCTGAGTGGTTAGTACAGAAGTTATTTGGAAGCGACCGGTATTTCGGCTTCCGCAATAATATTCGTAAACTGTGATACCAATTTCTCTACAATGATGCTGGCAAGGCCACTGCGGTGAGGTTCATGAGTAGAGAGGATTACAGTTCTGAGAAATGCAATCCAAAACATTTCATACAAGAAATTATTTCCTCTGTGAATACAACTTAAACCAGACTTTCAGTTTTCATTGTCGGAAAAGTGATTGGTGCAATATTGCGGTGGTATTGCTGGAATGATTCTCTTCCAAACTGTAATAATGCCAATAGCTACCTACGGACTCAACATTATATGGGATACTCTTAATGTCACAGAAAACACTAGAAAAAATCAAGGCCCGCCACATGAAAAGAGTGCTGGGAATAGGAATAACAGCACCATCAAGACTGATTCATATTATGATTAGTGAGAACTTCTTCATAGAAGATACGAGGTTGCAGTTGCATCTTCCAAACACAAAGGCAAATGAGAAAACCTTTCAAATATTACTTGGAAATGGGAACAACATTTGGACAGACGTCATACTGACAGAAAACTGGAGACAATCCAACTATAAACTGAGACACGCCATCACACGATTTTTAGTACCCGGGTTTCACCACATGCTATGCACCAACAAAAGAATGCATTACCAAATGAGGACTGTGTGAGTGAATTATGTCATAATCAATGTTTTCGATATCATGCGATTATGTGCCAGAAAAGACTAATATCTCTAACGAAACTGTGCAGTGATTAGATATAGGCAAATAATATTATTTTCAGATGTATTATGTATTTTCTTTGGCTATTTTGCTGCAATAAACATTTAATTAATTAATTCATTCATTCATTGTCGGAAAATATATTGTTGAAATTGTGATTTGATGATGATAGTTGATGTTAAAGTACCTAACATGGAGGTTATAGGCCTCTAATTCTTTGGGTAAAAATGAAAAATTATGATAAAATCTAAAAATAACTACAACTTACAACCAAATTACGGATTAGGAGAACAAAAGGACAAAAAGGAAGGAACAAGGGAAATAAAATGCAGGTAAAAGAAATGCTCTCAGCCCCCAAATAATGAGAATGACGGCTTTGGAAAGGTGTGTCATGAAAGGCAGATAAGAAGGGAGATAGGAGAGAGTCCGCCCCAGAATCACTGAAAAAAGGGAAAAAACAGATCCAGCTGAGGTATACTCCCAAAATCAACAGCCGTGAGCCCTTGAGGGTGTAGCACCTGCAGGGGTGGGACTACACACACCCTGCCTCCTTTATGACCTTGTGCAGAAGGCAGGAGATATGATGAAAAGAGAAACAAGAGAAGGAAGGATGAAACAAGGTCAAATTAAGGCTAGAATTTGAAAGACTCCTTAGACCTCGGAGATCCTAATACCTTCAGGGTCGGAAGAGAACAAGAGTTGATCAAGGGAGGCCGACAGTAAATATGCCAGAGAGAACCCCGGCACAATTAAGTGGAAGCAATCGCGAATTCAGCTGGGGTCCCCTCATCGCTAACCTACGTCCCACAAGTTGTAAGCCCCTGAAGGAGGGGGAGTATCGTAATGTCGTAAGTGAACGAGGGTGACCAAGGGTGGTCGACAGGAAAGATGACAGAAGGGAGCCTGGTACAAGTAAGTGGTAGCAATACCGCACTCAGCTGGGGTCCCGTGGTCACCAAACCCACATCCCATTAGTCGTGAGCCCTTGGGGGATGTACTGAAGAATGATTCTACAGAATCGCAAGAAAACGTTATGATAACCATTTTTCAGAAGATAACTTACGGGTATGCACTGGATGGTTGATTCCGTAGTTAATTGGATATCATCGTAGGTCTCAGAGGCAAAGATGTCCGTATCATGTGCGTTACTAGCAGTGGTCAAGTATTATCCCGGCATTTGCCTGGACAGAGTGTAGAAAAGGCACACTGAGGATAGTTTATCGGTGCTGGGTTAAAGAGACGAAGAAGAGTGTTTGTCCGGAACAACGTTATCGCGGGAAATCACGTTACGACAATCATCACAACTATCTCTGTCTTACGTAAACTCGGGAAATGATAGCACACCCCCTATGCTCCTCCTATTTAAAGTGTAAAATGACAAACAACGGTATGACATACTGGATTTGAGCAGCGGCATTCAAACCATAGTTTATAATTTTTCCCAGCATTTGACAATTTCATCAGCAAACACCCCAAACAACGTAGGAATTCAGTATATTAATACCGACTACTTACAGTAATTGAAACTGAAACGAAACTTCGTTGTTCTAAACGTAACACTGTGAGAAACACATTTTTATTAAACCTATTGAACAGCTGTTTACTGATCGCTCCTATTCTTGGGTGGGAGTGCATTCTATCGGCAACTAGAGGAATTTTTCAAATACACGTTATGCATGGGTTCTAACTGGGAGGGAATGGCAAGGCCGGAGTACAGCTCGCATCTAGTAGGCCGTGGACGAGACCACCAAGTATCCATGTATCTCTGTAAGTGGCCACACCATTCCATATTCTCCACGGCGACAGTAGTTCAAGCTATAACCATCAGGTTTCCATCTATCTCTCTAAGAGACCATGCCACTCTATTTGCTCCATGAAGACAGTACCTCAAGAAATGACCACCAGGTTGTTTCCATCTATCTCTGTAAGAGGCCATGGCACTCCACAGAAACAGTAGTTCAAGCTATGACTACCAGGTTTCCATCTAATCTCTGTAAGAGGCCATGATAATCCATTTCCTATTAAGAAACTGAACGCCATAAAAATCTGAATACGTATTATTTTAAATGTTATTAGCAGGGCTCATCGTAGGGAATTGAAATTAAAAAAGAAATACATTGGCTAACCCTACGTGACGTTTACAACAGCTGGAGATACCATCACGAAACTTACTATTAAGATTAAATGAGCATAAATGATTCTGGTGTTGATTCATTTAGAGACTTTGCTACATCATAATCATATAGCCCCATGTACTTCAGTGTGTATGGAATATGTCTGATAACATGTGCTACTGTGATGGCTGTAGTAGTGAGTGTATTAGTAATTGAAATGAGGATTGGAAAGGAGGTTGCTGTGACCTTCAGTTAGGATCTATCGCGGTATTTGCTTCGAGTAGAAGTGGAAACCCACGGAAAACAATTTCCAAGTTTTGCCTCGGGAGGTGCAGTGTAGCCCATTCCGACTATCAGTCCAGAATTAAAATTTCTTGACAAATCCGGGATTCAAACTCAGACTTCCAAGGCGAAAGCCGAAAATGTTAGCCGCTAATGAACGTGGTCATCTAAATGACTTTTGCATTTTATGTATAATAATTGTATTTAACCTTCAGTCTTTAGGTCACAGAAACCTATGTGACATTTTGTGTCTAATTTTATACTCTAATGCCGCTGCTGTTACGGGAGAATATGAATCTTTACCTTATGACGAAAGGTATAACACGTAATATATTGTATGTAATATCTACTAGAATCGAAGTTTTATACTCTCCGTTAAGGTGTGTTTTACTACTGATATGTTGGCGTTTATGTTTTATTAATCATAATGTCCTTATACAGCATTTTTTATGTTAACAGTTTCTACGTCTACCAGCTGTCTTTTGTATTACAAATCATTAATACAGTAAAGTTTACATGATAATGCAGATTGTTCTATGAATAATATTTCCTTCTGTTCATCGGGTTATATTGTAATTGGTAATTAACCTGCTCTATGATTCTGCTAATTTGTAATGGAACAGGATGTTAAATTATGAATTTAGTTCATAACATGTCAATAACGTACGGTAATTAAACTACCAATATATATCATTATGCGATAATTTTCTGCAAGAACCAAACTGTAAGTAATGGTACTTTGCCATAAGAAGAGCTGACCCCATTAAATCAAAAATAAATACTATCAGGAAAGTAATTGTGAGACTGAGTTCTCGAGGAATTGTGTATATAGTAAATCCATTTTTACTATTGTTGCATTCTCCGCTACGTTATTGTACTCTACAGTACTGTACCTTTCGACTATTTACAGTGAGTTAATATTGAACTTGAGTAACATCAGAATCGAGGAGAACCATGTTCTAAACTCACTTAAGGAAAAAATGAATACACACTGCGAAATATATAAGCTTGTATCTTTCTATAAGATATAAAGACACTCTCGGACAACGCTGGGTACAATAGCTAGTTCTTTATATTTTCAGGAAACGTTCAAGTATCCTTTATATAAGTTTCTTACGACTTTCATTACCACAAGTTGAACAGAAATATTTTAATGAAATTATTAGGGAGAAAATATTATAAAACAATTTTTCGAAATAAAATGTACTCTTTTCTCCGTACTGAATGCACAAATCTGAATGAAATTTTGCACTAGTCTAAGATAATGCCTCGGAACTACAATTGATAAAGTACCTTAAGTATTTTCTAGAACTGTATGAAAATAAACACTGCAGAAGCATTCAAAATATTCTCAAAGGATTAAAAATGTATATAATATTACAAATAAGATACACAATATTTTGTAGTTCCCAGACACAAACAATATCTAATGAATATATAACAGAAAAATCAGTTTAATTCCTTCATTAGGTAATGAGGAAAAGATACATACTAATGTCAATGTTTTCAAAAATATTTCCTCTAATTATCGCCTGATTATTTAATTATTTTTCTGATCAACTTTTGGTAATGAAATTAAAAGGAAGCCTACATTATGTATAAAATGTTGCTGAAAATATCAACAAAGTAGCTTCAGAGAAACAATAGAAAGTAAGAATGGTTGCATTAATTGGCGGTGATTCTACACTTTCTGGTTACCGTGCCTATGTGATTGGCATGCTACGTTTAGACTAGAAGGGTCCTAGCCTCGATTCCCAGCTACATCATGGGATTTTGATCTCCAATGGTTAATTACTATTCCTCGGGGTTAGGGTGCCTTTGTCAACTTCATAACTCACTTCATCCTTATCGCGATGTGTAGGTCGCCCACTGGCATCAGCTCGAGAGACCTTCACTAGGATTCTCTGGAGACTACACCCTGTTTCATTTCACTTGGGACAATGAAGTACGGCTTCATGCTAGTATCTGGAATTTACCTGGAAAAACTGTGATAAACTTCAAATAACTTATACGCACTAAATTCATTGCCAACTTCTAAATTGTGTCATGTGACGCCATGACAGGTGAAAAGTTAAAGAAAATAGGAGACTTCTGTTACTTAGGAAGCAAAATAACCAGTGATAGACAAAGCAAAGAGAATATAAAAAGTAGGTGAGCACAGGCAAGGAAAGCATTTCTACAGAAAAGGCATCTCTGGACATCGAATATAGATTTAGGTATTAGGAAGTAATTTTGTAAAGCCTATGTCTGGAGCGTGGCGCTCTATGGAAGTGAAACTTGGACTGTTGGAGTAGCAGAAAAGAGGAGAATAGAAGCGTTTGAAATGTGATGTTAAAGGAGAACAATGAAGATCGGATGGGTAGATAGGGTTACAAATAAAGAGGTATTGAGGCAAGTGGGAGAGGAGAGATGTTTCTAGCGACTGTTATGGAAGGAAGGGTCGCGGACAAGAACTGTAGGGTTAGACCAAGGTTAGAATGTGTTAAACAGATTGCCTCGAATGTAGGGTGTGGTAGAGATGAAACAATTAGCTCAGGACAGGGAAGCATGGGGGGCTGCATCAAAACAGTTAAAAGACTGAAGACTCAAACAAACAAACAAACAAACAAGCAAACAACGATGCCGTACCACAATCAGCCTTCATGTGACGAGGTTGTTGTTTGAGTCTTCAGTCTTTTGACTGGATTGATGCAGCTTCTCATACCTCCCTATCCTGAGCTAATCGATTCATCTCTACATAGCTACCACACCCTACATCCGAATCAGTCTGTTTAACACAATCTAACTTTGGTCTACCCCTACAGTTCTTATCCGCGACCCTTCCTTCCATAACTAAGTTTGCTATTCCAGGGTGTTCTTAGTGTGTATCCTACCAACCTATCTCTTCTCAACATCAGCAGTCGCCAGAGAGATCAGGATACAATCCTGATATTTCCACTGAAAACATTAGTAAAGGGTTCATATCATGACCAAAAAGAAATCTAAAACATGTATTTGACCTCTTCTTTTTACCCTTTTATAAGGGACCTGAGGTGAGGTACGTTGAGTTCCTATGTGTGGAATGGATTTTGCGACTGAATGCCCTTCCTGATGCAAAGGTTAGATGAACTGAATAAAGATCTATAGGCTAGGATTTGGATAGCAGTGGCCTATTGGACGTTACCATCCCAGCATTTTCCTGGACTTGATGACGGCCGACGGTGTGCTCTCAACCTATTCGCCTCACGAGTATTATAGCTCAGCCCCAAGCCCTTGCACGTTAATGTTTGTTGATTCATTTCATGGGACTTGGACATCGTAATCATTCAGCCCCGTGGATGTATGTGTTGAATTTTACCTGACAACCTGTGGCATTGTAATAGTGGAGTGATGATGGTTCTAGGCCGCTCCAGAACCCTCCTTGCCCCACTACTAAGCCTCAGCCATGTAAAATATTTCTCGAACGCATGGTCCGATTTTGACAAATGAGGTGTCGTTGGACTCGGGCTGACGTCCTCTTTGCTATGGACCACTCGTTATATTTTTGAATTTTTTTGATTTTTTTCGTTTTCGAAACTTGGTGATAGTTTGAAAACCAAACATGGTAGAACGTTGTGCTATAGCTCAAACAAATGGTCTTTATGACCTTTATTTTTGTAATAATTTATTTTTTATTTTTTATGTTTTTTTTGAAAACACTCAAATTTTGAAAATTCTATATTTTGGAAACTAGGAACTCTACAAAAACGTTTGTTTGACATAAATCAATGATCCCTACCCCCTCTACCCCCAAAATAAATTTCAAGTCTCTAGAATGAAAACCTGTAGTAGTGTGGTAGTGGGGGGGGGCACCACTTCTTTTTGAACCCTCCTCGTATCGGCCCCGAACTTGATATCTCGCTAACCAAACATGGGATTAGAACATACAGGGTGTCCTAGCACTCATAGTGATGCCCCCTACTTTCCTATAGGCTCTTTATTTAATTAAACGACCAAAACTAAAAGGTCATGTGCTTTTAATATCTCGCGAACCAATCATGCTAGAGGCGTGTTCGACAGGTCCAAGGACTCGGGGTGACGTCCTCTCTGCTATGGACCACTCGTTATAATCTATATATATATAAAAATCAATGTAACGTGATAGTTTGTCTGTGGGTGGGTATGTATGTCTCCTATGCGTTCATATACCATTCGTCCGATTGCGATGAAACTTGGGTGAGATGTTGAGTACACTCCAAGGAAGGTTTCTGACTTAGTAAATCCATTTTACAATAGGTGGCGCACGCGTAGATTGAACAAATGAGCGACGATGCGCGAAGCATTTCAGCAAAGTCCCGTATGTGTTCATATACCATTCGTCCGATAGCGATGAAACTTGGGTGAGATGTTGTGTACACTTACGTGAAGGTTTCAAAATTAGTGAATACATTTCACAGTAGATAGCGCACGAGTAGATTCAACAAATGAGCGACGACACGCAAAGCGTTTCAACAAAGTCCCGTATGCATTCATATACCATTCGTCCGATAGCTATGAAACTTGCGTAAAATGTTGTGTACACTGCAGGGAAAATTTCTGGCTTAGTACATCCACTTTACAATAGGCAGCGCACGAGAAGATTCAACAAATGAGCTACGACGCGCGAAGCATTTCAACAAAGTCACGTTTGCGTTCATATACCATTCGTCCGATAGCGATGAAACTAGGATGAGATTTCGTACGCACTCCAGGAAAGGTTTCTAGCTTAGTAAATCCCTTTAAAAATAGGTAGAGCACGAGTAGAATCAACAAATGAGCGACGACGCGCGAAGCGTTTCAACAAAGTCCCATATAATTTCATATACCATTCATCCGATAGCGATGAAACTTGGGTGAGATGTTGTGTACACTCCAGGGAAGGTTTCTGGCTTAGTACATACATTTTACAATAGGTAGCGCACCAGTAGATTCAACAAATGAGCGATGACACGCGAAGCGTTTCAACAAAGTCCCGTATAAAGTCATATACCATTCGTCTGATAGTGATAAATGTTTGGTGAATTGCTGTGTACACTCCAGGAAAGGTTTCTGGCTAAGTAAATCCATTTTACAATACGAAGCGCACGTTTATGTTCAACAAATGAGTGACTACGCGCGAAGCGTTTCGACAACGTCCCGTATACGTTCACATACCATTCATCTGATTGCGATGAAACTTGGGTGAGATGTTGTGTACACTCCAGGGAAGGTTTCTGGCTGAGTACATCCATATTACAATATGTAGCGCAAGAGTAGAATCAACAAATGAGCGACGACACGCGAAGCGTTTCAACCAAGTCCCGTATGCATGCATGTACCATTCGTCCGTAGCTATAAAACTTGGGTGAGATGTTGTGTACACGTCATGGAAAATTTCTGGCTTAGTAAATCCCCTATACAATATGCAGCGCACAAGTTGATTCAACAAATGAGGGCCGACGCGCGAAGCGTTTCAACAAAGTCCCGTATAAGGTCATATACCATTCTGCCGTTAGCGGTGAAACTTGGGTGAAATATGGTGGACACTCCAAGGAAGGTTTCTGGCTTAGTAAATACATTTCACAGAAGGTAGCACACGAGTAGATTCGACAAATGAACGACGACACGCGGAGCGTTTCAATACAGTCCCCTATGTCTTCATATCCCATTAGTCCGATAGCGATGAAACTTGGGTGAGATGTTGTGGACACTAACGTGACGGTTTCTAATTTAGTAAATACATTTTACAGTAGGTAGCGCACGAGTAGATTCAACAAATGAGTGACGGAGCGCGAATCGTTTAAACAAAATCATCCGATTGCGATGAAACATAGATCAGTTATTGTGCACCCGCCAGGGAAGGGGACTTAGTAAATCCATTTCACAATAGGTAGCGCACCAGTAGATTCAACAAATGAGCGATGACACGCGAAGCGTTTCAACAAAGTCCCGTATAAAGTCATATACCATTCGTCTGATAGTGATAAATGTTTGGTGAATTGCTGTGTACACTCCAGGAAAGGTTTCTGGCTAAGTAAATCCATTTTACAATACGAAGCGCACGTTTATGTTCAACAAATGAGTGACTACGCGCAAAGCGTTTCAACAAAATCCCCAATTGCGTTCATATAACATTCTTCTATTGCGAAGAAACCTTGATGAGTTATTGTGTACACGCCAGGGAAGGGCTTCGACTTAGTAATACATTTCTCAATAGGTAGCGCACGAGTAGATTCAACAAATGAGTGACAGCGCACGAATCGTTAAAACAAAACCCCGTATACGTGCATATACCATTCATCCGATTGCGATGAATCATTGATGAGTTATTGTGTACACGCCAGGGAAGGGTTTCGACTTAGTATATCCATTTCACAATAGGTAGCGTACGCGATGATTCAACAAATGAGTGACAGCGATGAAACTTGAAAGTTGTTGTGCACGCTCCCACGAATGGTTCTAAATTAGAAAATCCATATTACGATAGCTTAGAGGCACTTAACATGTTGTGTATCCAAAAGCACTTCAAGAAACAGAATTTCAACGCCAACACTTTTTTTGATTGGCATTGCAACGCATGCCGGGTACAGCTTGTTTTTAATAAAATTGGAAACTCGATTTTGGGGTAAACACGTGTTTTTTGTGATTTTGCCGATATCTTACGAACCAATAACGCTAGAGGCATGTACGATGGGTCCAAGGATTCGGGCAGACGTCCTCTTTGCTATAGACCACTCGTTGTAATTTTTTAAAATTTTGGAAACTCGATTTTGGGGTAAACACGTGTCTTTTGTGATTTTTGCCGATATTTCACGAACCAATAACGCTAGAGATGTTAACGAGGTGTCCTAGGACTCGGGCTAACGCCCCCTTTCAAATGTGGTAGATATTTTTTCTAAAAAGATAATTCACAAAGGGCCTAACGCCATACATGTTGAGAAAAAAATTCTTTACCGATACCTGTTTATAATGTTTATGAAGCGTGGTGGTTGAGAGAGACGATACGGCTGGGTGTGTGTGTTTCAACGAACCTGTCGCTGACCACGGTGGCTGTGTTCAATAGATCAATTGATATTTCGACGGGTCGGTTTATGACAGAGCGAGGATGCGTTTTTCTGATATTTTACCTTTAACGTGTAAACGGTGATGAGAACTTGGTTCCATGTTGGTCGAAGCGAGTACAGAAAACAAACTTGCCGACGAGCAGGAGGTGAATGTCATTTGAGCTTATGGGAAGGCACTGATCTGACTTGACAACAAGTGCAATGGAAAATGTCAAAGACGCAGAGGACACTTGAAGGTGAAATAATCTGACCATCGTGGTGGCAGGGGAGTGCGAAATGCATGCACACACATGTGAAACCACATGTAGGCTAAACCAGTTACATCCTGTTTGCTTCGTACGTGACAAAATGCAAGTTTAGGTGAAATTTGATCTACCACAGGTGTTCACCTTGGACGTTAGCAGTCCACCTGCACGATAAGAGAATGTTCAAAGCGTGGGAAAAAAAGATTATACATGCAACGTAGCATATATAAAGACATGTCGTTATCATTTCCACGCTCACTTAGGTGACTACCTTTGAACACACTGCGTTGCATGAAACCCCTGGTCTTGTTTAACAGTTTTGGTGTTGGTGGAAAATACTTAACCTTGTTGTGGGGTAGGTATTTATTTATATATTTATTCATTTATACATTTATTGATTTATATATATTTACAAGCAATTATTTATTGATTAGGTAATTAATGATTTTATTTATTTATTTGTTTGCAGATAACCGGCATACCTTACATGTCTGAGGGAGAAGAAACCATTGCACTTTTGAGCCCACTAGAAGGGAAGAGCAACAAGTCACTGCAAGTAAAGGTGAGATGATTTTTTTAAACTAACTTGTTTCATTTTTTTGTTTTATGTTTTATTTTATGAAATGTATGTATTAACTTGAATTTAGGTATTTATAGCGGTTTATTTTATTTATTTTTAGAAACTTGGAAAGAATAGCCTTACCGCCGTAGCAGTCGCTGAAAAAAAACCGAAACGCACTAAAGCGAAACCACTGCCAAAGAGTGAACTGTTTAAAACTCAGGTAAGTCCAACTTAAAAATGCTATTCCATTTTACCACTACTGAAATCTCGTAGACAAAAAAATAAAAATAAATCATTACCTGTACATGACTGGGACAATGATTGCTTTCTTGATTAATGGCTATGTTGTTGTTGTTGACTGGGAAAAGTACAAGGCCATGTTGAATTTTCTAAAAATAAAAATAATAAATTTAATTTATGGGTGGTTCCCTATGGACTCAACGAATATACACAGGTTTGAACATGATAATGTGAACAAAATGACATGACATTCATTTTTGTTTATATATTGGTTAAGGGGGGGGGGGGGGGTAAATGACTGTAGCTTTATAAAAAGAAAATAAGTACATGGGTTACTGTTAGTGCCAACATACAGTTTATTTTTAATGGTGTTTTGATATATTAATGCCAATTAACGTTAACGTTTTATTTACAAGTATTGGTTGATTGATAGATTGATTGATTGAGTGAGTGATGGGTTATTTTGTTTGCTTTAAGGTGTCGTCATGTGCCATTAACGTAATGAACAGACAGTGAACAAGCATGCATTATGCTTTAAAGTACTCTGTGCTCTTGTGCAACGTTAATAACTTACAATAAGAAAAAGTTTTATTATAACACATGGCGTTAGTACCAAATACAATAAGTGAGCAAGTTGGTTTACCACGTGGGTTAAATTTAAAATCAGAACATGACCGTTGGTTAACATTTGAACCCTGGCCTGTAGGCTTTTTGTCGGCACATGAACTTGCAAAAGACGTCTTTTTTTACTTGAACCGAGAAGATGTGGTGCGCTGTGTGTTTTGTCGTATTGAACTTTCACACTGGGAAGAAGGGGATGATCCCTTTAGAGACCATTTGCGATGGTCTCCTCACTGTCCTTACATGCTTGGAAAGCAAGTGGGTAACCTACCCGAGCATTCATTTTACCGAAACACAAGGCCTTTGGCCGCTACCAACGTTGCTGAATCACAAATAAATAATAATAATGATGTATTACCAGCCAACGGTAGTGTCGATATATGTGGTCCATATGCCATAGACAGTGTTGAATTGGCGTGTGCTTTTAAAAAATTGGGAGTTTGCAAGACTAAAGCACTAGCACACCCAGAGTACAGCTCTGTTGAAAAACGTTTCGAATCTTATAAAAATGTTTGGCCATTAATATTAAAACACCTTACCAAACAGCTAAGTGAAGCTGGATTTTTTATACTGGTGAAGGAGATAAAACAATATGTTTTTATTGTGGATTTGCTTTAAAGGATTGGCAAATGACTGATGACCCTTTTGTGCAACACGCTCGTTGGTTACCAAACTGTAAATACATGGTGTTGCTTAAAGGTCAGGAATTTGTGAACACTATTCGTAAAGAAAAAGTGATTGCAGCACAAGACTTAAAAGTGCCTTTAGAGTTAGAACACGCGGAGCAAATACACGAGGCTGAAAGAAAAGACTTGTCTCACGAAAAGATACAAAAGTGTGACCAACAATTATGTAAAATTTGTTATCAAGATGAACTAGGTGTTGTATTTTTGCTTTGTGGACACATGATAGCCTGTGTCAAGTGTGCATTAGAACTCAACACTTGTGCTATATGCAGAAAAGTAGTATCTGCTACAGTTAGGGCATTTCTTGCATAACTAGTATAATTTATTCACCATGCATAGTGCAAAATCCCTAATTGCACAATATTATTAAAGCTGTTTTTGAGTGTAATAGATATGCTTTTCATTTGTTTATAGACTACTACAATGAATGTTTTGAATGCTGTGGGACAATCATGTGGCTTAGAGACAAAGAAGCTCAGCGAATTGCCAACGCATATTCCATTCCGCATTATCAAGATTCGGAAATTGAAAACAGCATATGGTGATCGTGTTCTTTGTGTATGTGAAAACTTTGAGACATTTCTGCCTATACGGTTTAATGATATGTCGGAAAGTGTTTTTGATGAAGTCAATAATGCTGTGCAACCTGTACACTTAATTTATGAAGGTTTTAAAAACAATAGGTGCATGGTTCGTTTTAATTAAATAAATAAAAAAATGTGAAATAATAATGGAAACTATAAGTAATGACAATATACTGAAAAAGAAAGAAAATATGTGTATAGAATAGTAACGTTTTAGTGTTTAGTGTTGTCTTTAAAAAATATTATGATGAAACAAAAAAACAAGAAATTTATATAAAGTTTGTAAATAAATGCAAAATCATGTTACAATGTTGTTTTATTTTATACAAAGTTAGTATATTTAACATTGCAGAGTATACATGATTATGACAATAAATGCACACTGAATACAAGCCTTTCTCACTTTACAATAGTCTGTTATAGTTTTAAACACAAGGCTTGTTGTAGATTATTTTATAGCAATGTCCATTCAACGTTGTTTTCGAAAAGTGGGAAGCCGCAATGGTTGTATAGGCATAAAAACCTTATTGTTATTACTATTTAGTCACTTTGATCCCCTTGCATATCAAGAGCAGATGACCTAGTTGTTCCACTCTTTAAAACGACAACAACAACACTACCTCTTGCATAGTTTGTGATGTTGATGGCTCTTGCGACGTGGAAGATGGATTAAAAATAACTTTTAGAACAGGGGTTAAACGTTGCTCATTAAACAATGCACTATTTTGAGTAGAAATATGGTTTTCTTGATTTTTTGTCGATGGCAACTGTGTTTCATGCAGCACACTACATTGATGATCAATGACACTTAAAACCTCACTATTTTTACTTTTTAGGTCACCACAACAATGTTTGGAACGTTGCTTTGAACAACGCCAAATAACAGTTCCATTTTTATTGGTTCGTTTCACAATATATGAATATCCTTTATAGTATGCGTAAGGCTTACCATACCTAGTCACTGATACTTCCATATCAACTGTCAAGCATAGACTAAGCTCTAGTAAAGTCAACTTGGTAATAAGAATACTAGTTTAGTGTGAGAGCAAATATGGATCCAAAGAGTTCAGGTAAAAGTGAAAGCAAATAAGCAAATATAAGAAACAAGAGTGGGGGGTAAAAGTGGTCGCAAAGTGGCAGACCCATTACACAATAATTTCAGCACGACGAAGCTCTTGTTCAATTTCTTTGATTTCCCAATCGTGACCGATATGCCCAGCTTGTCGTAAAGCATGCAATTGTCGAAGCCGTTGAATTAGCTTACTGGGTTTGTTCCAGTATACAAATTTAACAAATGATTTATTAGGTGTAAACAAAGCATTACCATTATCATGATCATTATCATCATCATCATCATCATCATCATTATCATCATCATGATCACCATTATCATCATGACCATCATCACTGTTACTATATAGTCCTTTTTGATCCTCTTGCAATACCACTTTATTTATAGTCTGAGTTGATTTTGATAGTGTTGAAGGTTTCTTGGACGTTGACAACTGTCCTAACATGACGTTTTGAGGACATGATAAGTCCTTTTGAACAAACACTGCACTACCTTTAGCCGCAATATCGTTTTCTTGAACTCGCTTTTTAGCATTTTGATAATTGTTTGTAAACAGTAAGCGTGGTTCGTTTCGAGTACTACATTGATGAACACTCACACTTAAATCCTTTCCATTTTTACTTTTCAGATTGCCTCGACATTTTGTTGACCTCTCTTTTGAGCATCGCCAGAATATTATTCCATTCACATTCTGGCGATTATAGTTATAGGAGTAGCCTTGATAGAGTGCACGTAGCCTACCTTTGTTGGTTGTAATAAGTTCCATAGTAGTAACTGACCTGTCAGTACGATGTTCACACTACAAAGGTTACAATTGTTTTGCTGAAGGAGTGACCTACCATAAGCTTATATATTGGCTTATGTGTTGGCTTTTTGTGTTGGCTTTTCGTGTTGGCTTTTGTGTTGGCTTATGTGTTGGCTTTTTGTGTTGGCTTTTTTGTTTGGCTTTTCGTGTTGGATTTTGTGTTGGCTTTTCGTGTTGGCTTATTGTGTTGGCTTTTCGTGTTGGCTTTTGTGTTGGCTTATGTGTTGGCTTTTTGTGTTGGCTTTTTTGTGTTGGCTTTTCGTGTTAGCTTTTGTGTTGGCTTTTCGTGTTGGCTTTTTGTGTTGGCTTTTCGTGTTGGCATTTCGTGTTGGCTTTTGTGTTGGCATTTCGTGTTGGCTTTTCGTGTTGGCTTTTTTGTATTGGCCTTTCGTGTTGGCTTTTTGTATTAGCTTTTCGTGTTGGCTTTTTGTGTTGGCTTTAGTATTGGCTTTTGTATTGGCTTATTTGACAAGTTATTTGTGTCAATGTATTTAGTGGATTTTTTTCTTGGTGTTGGAAAGTAGTTGAAAGAGAGGGAATATTTAAAGACTTAACCTCAGTTCACTAACCTAACCTAACCTAACTTTACCTAACCCAACCTAACCTTTCAACTCTCAGATGTTAATTAAATTCTGTGCATAGTCGAGTTGGAACCCAAGACCTCAGGGGTAAAAAAACAATTATTTTTGACGGCTTATTTTGGTAACTTATTTTAATGGCTAACCTAACTTTACCTAACCTAACCTAACCTCAGCTCACTTTGGATATTACTAGTAAGTGTTCATATCCTCTGCTAGGTAGCATGCTAGTAGTACAGGTAGTGCTTATATTTACTGCTAGGTAGCGGAAACATACTTTGCATGTTGCATGTGACACTTGTGAAGTTTAACCACATGCAAGACGTGCTTGTATAAGTTCTCTATTTAAACTCAATATACAATTGACCACTAAATGTTCAGAACTAACATGTATAGCCATGTTTAGGGTATATAGGAGACCCTTAGCAAGAAAGGCTGTCTAACCCACGAGTGTACAGCCTTGTCATACGCAGTAAGCACCTGTTGGCAGAAAACAACAACAACAACAACAATTTGAGAAAGCCATCAACATATCCATTAATGTATTTAAAGGAAACAGTTTTTTGTTGGCTTTCTCAAATTGTTGTTGTTGTTGTTGTTTTCTACCAACAGGTGCTTACTGCGTATGACAAGGCTGTACACTCGTGGGTTAGACAGCCTTTCTTGCTAACGGTCTCCTATATACCCTAAACATGGCTATACATGTTAGTTCTGAACATTTAGTGGTTAATTGTATATTGAGTTTAAATAGAGAACTTATACAAGCACGTCTTGCATGTGGTTAAACTTCACAAGTGTCACATGCAACATGCAAAGTATGTTTCCGCTACCTATCGGTAAATATAAGCACTACCTGTACTACTAGCATGCTACCTAGCAGAGGATATGAACACTTACTAGTAATATCCAAAGTGAGCTGAGGTTAGGTTAGGTTAGGTAAAGTTAGGTTAGCCATTAAAATAAGTTACCAAAATAAGCCGTCAAAAATAATTGTTTTTTTTACCCCTGAGGTCTTGGGTTCCAACTCGACTATGCACAGAATTTAATTAACATCTGAGAGTTGAAAGGTTAAGTTAGGTTAGGTAAAGTTAGGTTAGGTTAGGTTAGTGAACTGAGGTTAAGTCTTTAAATATTCCCTCTCTTTCAACTACTTTCCAACACCAAGAAAAAAAATCCACTAAATACATTGACACAAATAACTTGTCAAATAAGCCAATACAAAAGCCAATACTAAAGCCAACACAAAAAGCCCACACAAAAAGCCAACACGAAAAGCTCATACAAAAAGCCAACACGAAAGGCCAATACAAAAAAGCCAACACGAAAAGCCAACAAGAAATGCCAACACGAAAAGCCAACACAAAAAGCCAACACGAAAAGCCAACACAAAAGCCAACACGAAACGCCAACACGAAAAGCCAACACAAAAAGCCAACACGAAAAGCCAACACAAAAGCTAACACGAAAAGCCAACACAAAAAAGACAACACAAAAAGCCAACACATAAGCCAACACAAAGGCCAACACGAAAAGCCAACACAAAAGCCAACACGAAAAGCCAACACAAAAGCCAACACAAAAAGCCAACACAAAAAAGCCAACACAATAAGCCAACACATAAGCCAACATAAAAGCCAACACGAAAAGCCAAAACAAAAAGCCAACACAAAAAGCCAACACATAAGCCAACACAAAAGCCAACACGAAAAGCCAACACAAAAAGCCAACACATAAGCCAATATATAAGCTTATGGTAGGTCACTCCTTCAGCAAAACAATTGTAACCTTTGTAGTGTGAACATCGTACTGACAGGTCAGTTACTACTATGGAACTTATTACAACCAACAAAGGTAGGCTACGTGCACTCTATCAAGGCTACTCCTATAACTATAATCGCCAGAATGTGAATGGAATAATATTCTGGCGATGCTCAAAAGAGAGGTCAACAAAATGTCGAGGCAATCTGAAAAGTAAAAATGGAAAGGATTTAAGTGTGAGTGTTCATCAATGTAGTACTCGAAACGAACCACGCTTACTGTTTACAAACAATTATCAAAATGCTAAAAAGCAAGTTCAAGAAAACGATATTGCGGCTAAAGGTAGTGCAGTGTTTGTTCAAAAGGACTTATCATGTCCTCAAAACGTCATGTTAGGACAGTTGTCAACGTCCAAGAAACCTTCAACACTATCAAAATCAACTCAGACTATAAATAAAGTGGTATTGCAAGAGGATCAAAAAGGACTATATAGTAACAGTGATGATGGTCATGATGATAATGGTGATCATGATGATGATAATGATGATGATGATGATGATAATGATCATGATAATGGTAATGCTTTGTTTACACCTAAAAAATCATTTGTTAAATTTGTATACTGGAACAAAACCAGTAAGCTAATTCAACGGCTTTGACAATTGCATGCTTTACGACAAGCTGGGCATATCGGTCACGATTGGGAAATCAAAGAAATTGAACAAGAGCTTCGTCGTGCTGAAATGATTGTGTAATGGGTCTGCCACTTTGCGACCACTTTTACCCCCCACTCTTGTTTCTTATATTTGCTTATTTGCTTTCACTTTTACCTGAACTCTTTGGATCCATATTTGCTCTCACACTAAACTAGTATTCTTATTACCAAGTTGACTTTACTAGAGCTTAGTCTATGCTTGACAGTTGATATGGAAGTATCAGTGACTAGGTATGGTAAGCCTTACGCATACTATAAAGGATATTCATATATTGTGAAACGAACCAATAAAAATGGAACTGTTATTTGGCGTTGTTCAAAGCAACGTTCCAAACATTGTTGTGGTGACCTAAAAAGTAAAAATAGTGAGGTTTTAAGTGTCAGTGATCATCAATGTAGTGTGCTGCATGAAACACAGTTGCCGTCGACAAAAAATCAAGAAAACCTTATTTCTACTCAAAATAGTGCATTGTTTAATGAGCAACGTTTAACTCCTGTTCTAAAAGTTATTTTTAATCCATCTTCCACGTCGCAAGAGCCATCAACATCACAAACTATGCAAGAGGTAGTGTTGTTGTTGTCGTTTTAAAGAGTGGAACAACTAGGTCATCTGCTCTTGATATGCAAGGGGATCAAAGTGACTAAATAGTAATAACAATAAGGTTTTTATGCCTATACAACCATTGCGGCTTCCCACTTTTCGAAAACAACGTTGAATGGACATTGCTATAAAATAATCTACAACAAGCCTTGTGTTTAAAACTATAACAGACTATTGTAAAGTGAGAAAGGCTTGTATTCAGTGTGCATTTATTGTCATAATCATGTATACTCTGCAATGTTAAATATACTAACTTTGTATAAAATAAAACAACATTGTAACATGATTTTGCATTTATTTACAAACTTTATATACATTTCTTGTTTTTTTGTTTCATCATAATATTTTTTAAAGACAACACTAAACACTAAAACGTTACTATTCTATACACATATTTTCTTTCTTTTTCAGTATATTGTCATTACTTATAGTTTCCATTATTATTTCACATTTTTTATTTATTTAATTAAAACGAACCATGCACCTATTGTTTTTAAAACCTTCATAAATTAAGTGTACAGGTTGCACAGCATTATTGACTTCATCAAAAACACTTTCCGACATATCATTAAACCGTATAGGCAGAAATGTCTCAAAGTTTTCACATACACAAAGTACACGATCACCATATGCTGTTTTCAATTTCCGAATCTTGATAATGCGGAATGGAATATGCGTTGGCAATTCGCTGAGCTTCTTTGTATCTAAGCCACATGATTGTCCCACAGCATTCAAAACATTCATTGTAGTAGTCTATAAACAAAAGAAAAGCATATCTATTACACTCAAAAACAGCTTTAATAATATTGTGCAATTAGGGATTTTGCACTATGCATGGTGAATAAATTATACTAGTTATGCAAGAAATGCCCTAACTGTAGCAGATACTACTTTTCTGCATATAGCACAAGTGTTGAGTTCTAATGCACACTTGACACAGGCTATCATGTGTCCACAAAGCAAAAATACAACACCTAGTTCATCTTGATAACAAATTTTACATAATTGTTGGTCACACTTTTGTATCTTTTCGTGAGACAAGTCTTTTCTTTCAGCCTCGTGTATTTGCTCCGCGTGTTCTAACTCTAAAGGCACTTTTAAGTCTTGTGCTGCAATCACTTTTTCTTTACGAATAGTGTTCACAAATTCCTGACCTTTAAGCAACACCATGTATTTACAGTTTGGTAACCAACGAGCGTGTTGCACAAAAGGGTCATCAGTCATTTGCCAATCCTTTAAAGCAAATCCACAATAAAAACATATTGTTTTATCTCCTTCACCAGTATAAAAAATCCAGCTTCACTTAGCTGTTTGGTAAGGTGTTTTAATATTAATGGCCAAACATTTTTATAAGATTCGAAACGTTTTTCAACAGAGCTGTACTCTGGGTGTGCTAGTGCTTTAGTCTTGCAAACTCCCAATTTTTTAAAAGCACACGCCAATTCAACACTGTCTATGGCATATGGACCACATATATCGACACTACCGTTGGCTGGTAATACATCATTATTATTATTTATTTGTGATTCAGCAACGTTGGTAGCGGCCAAAGGCCTTGTGGTTCGGTAAAATGAATGCACGGGTAGGTTACCCACTTGCTTTCCAAGCATGTAAGGACAGTGAGGAGACCATCGCAAATGGTCTCTAAAGGGATCATCCCCTTCTTCCCAGTGTGAAAGTTCAATACGACAAAACACACAGCGCACCACATCTTCTCGGTTCAAGTAAAAAAGACGGTTTTTGCAACTTCATGTGTCGACAAAAAGCCTACAGGCCAGGGTTCAAATGTTAACCAACGGTCATGTTCTGATTTTAAATTTAACCCACGTGGTAAAACAACTTGCTCACTTATTGTATTTGGTACTAACGCCATGTTTTATAATAAAACTTTTTCTTATTGTAAGTTATTAACGTTGCACAAGAGCACAGAGTACTTTAAAGCATAATGCATGCTTGTTCACTGTCTGTTCATTACGTTAATGGCACATGACGACACCTTAAAGCAAACAAAATAACCCATCACTCACTCAATCAATCAATCTATCAATCAACCAATACTTGTAAATAAAACGTTAACGTTAATTGGCATTAATATATCAAAACACCATTAAAAATAAACTGTATGTTGGCACTAACAGTAACCCATGTACTTATTTTCTTTTTATAAAGCTACAGTCATTTACCCCCCCCCCCCCCCTTAACCAATATATAAACAAAAATGAATGTCATGTCATTTTGTTCACATTATCATGTTCAAACCTGTGTATATTCGTTGAGTCCATAGGGAACCACCCATAAATTAAATTTATTATTTTTATTTTTAGAAAATTCAACATGGCCTTGTACTTTTCCCAGTCAACAACAACAACATAGCCATTAATCAAGAAAGCAATCATTGTCCCAGTCATGTACAGGTAATGATTTTTTTTTTTTTTTTTTGTCTACGAGATTTCAGTAGTGGTAAAATGGAATAGCATTTTTAAGTTGGACTTACCTGAGTTTTAAACAGTTCACTCTTTGGCAGTGGTTTCGCTTTAGTGCGTTACGGTTTTTTTTTCAGCGACTGCTACGGCGGTAAGGCTATTCTTTCCAAGTTTCTAAAAATAAATAAAATAAACCGCTATAAATACCTAAATTCAAGTTAATACATACATTTCATAAAATAAAACATAAAACAAAAAAATGAAACAAGTTAGTTTAAAAAAATCATCTCACCTTTACTTGCAGTGACTTGTTGCTCTTCCCTTCTAGTGGGCTCAAAAGTGCAATGGTTTCTTCTCCCTCAGACATGTAAGGTATGCCGGTTATCTGCAAACAAATAAATAAATAAAATCATTAATTACCTAATCAATAAATAATTGCTTGTAAATATATATAAATCAATAAATGTATAAATGAATAAATATATAAATAAATACCTACCCCACAACAAGGTTAAGTATTTTCCACCAACACCAAAACTGTTAAACAAGACCAGGGGTTTCATGCAACGCAGTGTGTTCAAAGGTAGTCACCTAAGTGAGCGTGGAAATGATAACGACATGTCTTTATATATGCTACGTTGCATGTATAATCTTTTTTTCCCACGCTTTGAACATTCTCTTATCGTGCAGGTGGACTGCTAACGTCCAAGGTGAACACCTGTGGTAGATCAAATTTCACCTAAACTTGCATTTTGTCACGTACGAAGCAAACAGGATGTAACTGGTTTAGCCTACATGTGGTTTCACATGTGTGTGCATGCATTTCGCACTCCCCTGCCACCACGATGGTCAGATTATTTCACCTTCAAGTGTCCGCTGCGTCTTTGACATTTTCCATTGCACTTGTTGTCAAGTCAGATCAGTGCCTTCCCATAAGCTCAAATGACATTCACCTCCTGCTCGTCGGCAAGTTTGTTTTCTGTACTCGCTTCGACCAACATGGAACCAAGTTCTCATCACCGTTTACACGTTAAAGGTAAAATATCAGAAAAACGCATCCTCGCTCTGTCATAAACCGACCCGTCGAAATATCAATTGATCTATTGAACACAGCCACCGTGGTCAGCGACAGGTTCGTTGAAACACACACACCCAGCCGTATCGTCTCTCTCAACCACCACGCTTCATAAACATTATAAACAGGTATCGGTAAAGAATTTTTTTCTCAACATGTATGGCGTTAGGCCCTTTGTGAATTATCTTTTTAGAAAAAATATCTACCACATTTGAAAGGGGGCGTTAGCCCGAGTCCTAGGACACCTCGTACACATCTCTAGCGTTATTGGTTCGTGAAATATCGGCAAAAATCACAAAAAACACGTGTTTACCCCAAAATCGAGTTTCCAAAATTTAAAAAAATTACAACGAGTGGTCTATAGCAAAGAGGACGTCTGCCCGAATCCTTGGACCCATCGTACATGCCTCTAGCGTTATTGGTTCGTAAGATATCGGCAAAATCACAAAAAACACGTGTTTACCCCAAAATCGAGTTTCCAATTTTATTAAAAATTATAACGAGTGGTCCATAGCAGAGAGGACGTCACCCCGAGTCCTTGGACCTGTCGAAGACGCCTCTAGCATGATTGGTTCGCGAGATATTAAAAGCACATGACCTTTTAGTTTTGGTCGTTTAATTAAATAAAGAGCCTATAGGAAAGTAGGGGGCATCACTACGAGTGCTACGACAGCCTGTATGTTGAAATCCTATGATTGGTTAGCGAGATATCAGCTTCGGGGCAAATACGAGGAGGGTTCAATAAGTTAGTGGACAGCTCCCGTGTTACCCCACTACTACAGGTTTTCATCCTAGAGACTTGACATTTATTTGGGAGGTAGAGGGGGTGGGGATCATTGATTTACATGAAACAAACTTTTTTTAAACTTCCTAGTTTCCAAAATATAGGATTTTCAAAATTCGAGTGTTTTCAAAAAAGCATAAAAAGTAAAAAAAAAGTCATTATAAATAATAAAGGTCATAAAGACCATTCGTTTGAGCCATGGCATAAGGTTCTATCATGTTTAGTGTTCAAGCTATCGCCTACTTTCGAAAACGAAAAAAATCAAAAAAAATCAAAAATATAACGAGTGGTCCATAGCAAAGAGGACGTCAGCCCGAGTCCAACGACACCTCATTTGTCAAAATCGGACCATGCATTCGAGAGATATTTAACATGGCTGAGGCTTAGTAGTGGGTCAAGGAGTGTTCTGGAGTGCGTTGGAACTCCTACTACCCCCCTACTCATTGTGATGGCTGCATTAATGGGCGAATTTGAAATTCAGATGAGAATTGGGAAGGAGGCGGCTGAGGCCATATGTTAGGAACTATCCCGGCATTTATGTGAAGATGAAACGGGATACCACGGAAAACTACTTCAAGGATGACTTCTCAGTTTTGCCTCACGAGGCTTAGTGCACCCGGTTCCAGCCCTCAGAACCGAATTAAATTTATTGGCAGAGCTGGAAATCGAACCCGGACCTCCGGGGTGATAGCCAAGAATGTTAGCCGGTACGTCACGAAGTGGTAGCGCGTTAATTCACTGGACTGCGTCCGAAAGCCAAATGGCTGGGCAACGGTCACTTGGTAGTCCCGGACCCTTCATGGGCGTGGTGCCACAGTGTTCCTAGTGTTCAATATTTGATCCTCTTCATGATTTCTGCAAGCATTTTAATTCGGGAGATTCCGTCGAGATTTCTCAATGATTAGCACCAATAGAGTAGGATCTGGAGGGCGAATGCACTCTCACAGGTGTCACGCACCTGTTGAGAAGGAGTTTATCCCCTCGAGATTGTAGCTGTCGCCTCTGGATTTTGTCTCTCCATTTTTCATGTCCTATATTCCGAGTACTTAAGTAAGCGACGCCATGGTGACACAGCGGGTTTCCATGGTACCTACACGTTTACTAGAGAACTATTACTGTCACTTACACTACAGTTTGAGGTGGCTTTGGTGGCGTAGTTGGTAGAATGCTGAGCTTCTATGCCCAAGATTGCAGGTTCAAACACGGCCGAAGTCGTCGGATGTTTTAAGAGCCTTAAAAATCCCTTAGTATGCCTTCCTTCGTAGGGAAAGTAAAGCCAGCGGGCCCTTGTCATAGATTTATGGCATGTAAAAGAACCTTCCACTAACAACAATCGTGTGAAGCTGAATTTGTAGGTTGGATATGATTAAGTTCCAACGTTCGCCGCCAGGTGCCGGTTGCGGTGGCATCTAGTAGCCAAGTTCATGGCTAGGTATCGCTGATGGTAGCATTTGGTAGCAAAAGTAGGTACTTGAAATTGATCGTCTGCAGTCCTTAACTGAATTACAGATAGCACACACTAATACAGCCATTACAATTAACACCGGTTATCAGACAGATTCTACACACACCCAAAGTACACGGGGCTACATGACCGCGTTGTCGCAGCCTACAGTATTCGTTAACACACAAAAGGCCCATGCCCTGAATCGTACTACCCCTAGACACTTAGGTAATACACAACGCACTGATGCACTCAAGGCAGGAGCCCTACCAGGCATGCACATTGGCACAAAATGACATGTCTCTCGAGTACAACGTGTTACATAACTTACAGGTGCGCACACATACGTTTATACGCCTTGCCTTAGGGAGAGCCGTTGATTGCGAAATGTCGCACTTCACACCAATTACTTTGGACTCATGGTTGTTCAGCCAGGAAAGTTTCGTATGTATTTTCATCGGGAGGTCGGAAAGCGTCCTATGTAAGACTTGAAAAATTACCGCTGTGGGAACGTAGCCGCATTGGTACGAGTAGCTTAACGTATTTGCCCGGAAACCAGGAGATTCGGGTTCGAATTCCACATGCAGTCACATTTACAAGTGTTACTCAACAGATTTGACTGGTCCTTGGGGAGCTACACCCTAATGTCATCTCTCTATATATAAAAATGAAAGTTTGTCTGTTTTTTTTCTGAATTTTTACGGTAATTTGCGTTATTTACGCGTTTCAGACTGTTTTAAGACGGATGCGCGCAAAAATAAATTTGTTGTCTGTCTGTCTGTATGTCTGTCTGTCTGTGGACAAAGTTGTTCCCTTATAACTCGAGAACGGCTGGGTGGATCAACGTAAAATTTGGTACAGATATCCTTCAGAGGCACGGCACTAATCATTGATGTAGCTCTTCTCTGTACCTCTCATAAAAGGGGGCCTACCCCCTTAAAATACTTGCTGAAATAGGCGTAGACGGGTGAGACAAAGCTCATTTTCACCCCCTCAATGTGAGAAACGAAACACATTTTAAGGCCCTAAAACCAACAGTTTTTAGATATTTCCAAAAAGCTAATTTCATTTAATACAATAACGGAAGAATGCAAGCCGGTTACCATGGCAACGGAATCTCACAGGTCCATCTATTGCTGTAAGACGCAATACAATTGCATTTAGTACATTACTGATATAGTTTGCAAACGGCTGTAAGGTTATAACGGAACCAAATTAAGCTGTAAAATTCATCAATGTCATATAATGCGCTTAAGGGGGTCAAGGGGTACTCTAGATTTTTTTCACGCTATTTACACGTGCGGGTGTGGTACGGAAGGTCTATTATATCCCTATCCCTATATTGTAATATTATTATTATAATTATTATTATTATACTACGGCCTACAACGAGGAGACAACGCTTATTTTCAGCCCCTTGGTGTCAGAAACAAAACTTGGTGCCCCTAAATAGCAGTAAAGGGTCCCCGAAAAGTACATTTTAAGGCTCTAAAACCAACAGTTTCTGAGATATTCCCAGAAAACTAATTTCATTTAATAAATTAATGAAGGAATGCAAGCCAATAACCATGACAACAATATCTGAAAAGGTGACATCCAACTTTCCATCTATTTCTGCAAGAAGTAAAGCCACTCCATTTATAAAATTTCTGTGAATGTTTGCAAATGGCTATAAGGTTATTACGGAATCAACTAAAACTTTAAAATTCATCAATGCGCTTAAGGGGGTCAAGAAGTACCCTAGATTTTTTTTCACACGACTTAAATGTGCGTTATGTCGTACAGAAGGTCTATTATATCTCCAAACCGAAACATTATTTTCAAAAATTCCTGAATTGAAATACGGTAGTTTTTGTTTTGTTTTGTTTTTGCTTTTAGGAATTTGGGCCATTGGAGTCTAAAAATCCTGAATTTTCATGCACCACAAGCCTTTATAATTTATGGGGTTTTGACACAAGAGTGAAGGTCAGTTTTATTTGACGTGTATTGTGTTTCGTATACAAGGTTTTCATTTTTTTCACGTCAGGAAGTACACGTTAGGTAAATTTAGTTTCAGAGCATATTTTAACTAATCATTTTTCTTTGTCGACAAACAGATTCCAAGTCTCTAACCATTGCAACAGTAGCTCAATTGATTACGTCTGGTTATTAATACCGAAGACCGTTCGAAGAATGGGTACTTCTGCTAGTTTCTATAATATATTTATATTTTTATAAGAAGGAGTTTGATATCGTTATCTCATAATCTTTTCAATACCAAGGGATATTAAGAGTAATAGTATTACCACTTACCAGAATAATATCAGATTACAGATATATTCAACTGTTTGAAAGATATTTGGGAGGACAATATTATAGACCCAGCCTGTATAATTGTATGAGAAAAATGTTTTGTTATTTATTGGAGTTTTAAGGGGAGGAACCGCGAGGTCATCTGCCTCAAAAATGTTTTATGTTGCTATAAGTTGCAGAAGGTCGAAGGCTCGATTCAAAATTATAAATACCGGGCTGAAAGTGGGGATTTGTGTGAATGTGTGTAACAGGCGACTATTCCCTCCGATCAATGTAGTGGGTGGACAATAGCCAAAATAGTGGTTTCGAGGCGCCTGTAAATCCCCCGTTGAGATGCTTTGTGGTGTATCTGGCAAACTACTACTGCAGGCTCAGCAAATATGGGAGCGGCGCTTGCTACAAAGAACCAATCACTTGACGACAGGATCCCAGGACAAATGAACTGTGGAGGGTGATGAAGTACATTCTGCAGCTAAACCGTTCCTTTTCCCTTTTCCTTAAGAAAAAAAATCTTAAGTTACGTAGATATCTCATACAGTACATTTCACTAATTTAACGCATCTTCAAAACTTAGCATTATTTATTTATTAATTAATGTATCTATTTATGTATTTATTATTATTATTATTATTATTATTATTATTATTATTATTATTATTATTATTATTATTATATCGATTGTTCCCCTTTAGGAGAGCGATTGAACTTGAATTCACGATTTCATCTTCGGGCGTTTCACTCTTTTCTTCCCAAAATCTCTTGTTGTTGATTCTTTCAGGAACTTGGCGATTTCGTGGTCATGTAACCGCGTGTAATCGGGGGTGTGTTAAATTTGTGTGATAACATGTGTTATTGTGGTGGCTGCATTAGTGTGTGTAGTTGTAATTCAGATGAGGATTGGTAAGGAAGCGGTCGTGGCCTTAAATTAGGAACCATCCCGGGATTTGCTGGAGTAGACATGGGAAAACCAAGGAAAAGCTAGATGCGGTGCGAATCGAACCCACCCCTTCTTATTCCTGTCTGACTTGGCTGAATGAACCGCGTTCTAGCCCTCGGACCAGATTTAAATGTCCTGATGGAACTGGGAATTGAACCCGGTCAATCATGGCCACTGTGCCGTTGAACTCTTGGCATATTTCTTCACTTATCCAGTGTAGTGTTCTTAGTAAGTTTTCTGATGCGCTGGTATTTGGTAGTTTCAGTAATGTCCTCAAGTCTTCTATCAGAAAGGTCTCTAATATATATCATACTTCGAGTGATTTATGCGCCTGTGTTTCTTATTGCTTAAACATCTGAAGTCTGTTAATGAAGCTTGAGAGTAAACACAAACCAGCGCAAAAATATGAACCGTTAGTCCGGGATTATGGCAGATGTTTAGAATCATTCCATCCGACTCTACTGTGGATTCTCCTCGTGGCATAGTGACTAGCATTCTTGGCTGTCACTGTGGAGATCCAGGTTTGAGTCCCTGCTCTATCAAGAATTATTATTATTATTATTATTATTATTATTATTATTATTATTATTATTATTATTTTTAGTGCTGCATTCGGTTTCACTCAACCTCGTGAGGCACAACTGAGAATAAGTGGCTTCAGTTCCTACCTCAGCTATCCTATAGGTGGTTTTCCGTGGTTTCTTACTTCTATTCCATGCGGATGCCGGGATGGTACCTAAATTAAGACTATGGCCACCTCCTAACGAAATCCTAGCCCCAACTGAAAATAAATACACCAGCACAGCCATCACAATGATACAGGTTATCAGACATACTCCACGCATATTCACGTGCATGGGGTTACATGGCCATGATGTGACAAAGCGCCTAAATGAATCAATATCAGCTATTCTTTGGCGTACATTTTCCGAGATATATCATATTGTTTTATATTTTATAATATTCGTATTTTAGCGATTAGTGTCCGGTGGCGATGCCTAGCGGAAATATAAGAAAGAAAATGAATATATAGGTATGTTTGCCTCATATGTAATTCCATAATTGTCTATCGTTTATTCAAAAACACTATTACTCAATTTAGTAGGAGGATATTACCCCGTGTTTACTTATTTCGAGTATAGAGTACAAATATCATAACACCAGAAATACGATCATAGCCGAGGGATTCGGAAATATGCAGGGCAGGGAATATCCTCGGTACTCGATGTCACATGTTAGGGTACAGGCAAAACGTAGCTATGCGCGTCGAGTCAAGTACCACGACTGGAAAGGGAAACTGAATGTCGAGAGATCGAAGGTTTGATTCCTGGCGTTGACAGTCACCATCTTGAATGTGGTTTCTCGCCATGTTTTTCCACACTCTCTCCAGGCGAATACATGGTTGGTAGTTTATTTCAAGTCCCGGAGTAGCTACACACTTTAATACAGTTATCAACACCATCAGGGGGCAGATGACCTCGTAGTTCCGCCCCTTAATAGAACAATATACTACTACTACTACCAGACAATCAGGTTTGAAAGAGAACAATCTTTGAACAAGGCAGGTCGGCGGGAGAAATAAAATACAAGACACTACCTGAAAATAAAATGCGGTTAATTATTATGCACATATTACAGGGAAGCAGGCTTAGGGGGATCACATGTTTCGTTCGTCAATTAAACATCATCAGGTCAAAGTTAATCAAAACAGTCGTATATACAAGACAACTGACTAAAACTATAAATGCCCACGGTATTACATTGTTATAAATAATTTTCAGTGTTGCCTAAGCAATCCATCATTAGAAACTTTTCAATTGGTCAACACGAGTGTGTCCAATTAGATTGGGTGGGGAATTACAACTAATTTACTAGTGCCTGAAATAAAATACATGAACTAATTATGCACTTAATATAACACTTCACACACAAATGTGGCCTTAATCGGGTGACTAGTTTCGTTCGTCAAGCAAACATCATCAGATTCTGCTCACTTCGGCTTAATTTAGGTCCATTGGATATGTTTAAAACACGTATGTACACAGGATTTACAATTATTAAGCTATAGAAGTTTTTATTAAATTTTGTAACAAGTTGTATTTCTTAACCAATTATTTGTATTCTGTTAGCCCATTACACTTCCATAAGTGTTGAGTTTCTTATTTGCGGTGGTTGGTTGGTTCTTAGGTTTAGGGGCTGCGACAACGAGGTCATGTAGCCCCATGTACTTTGGGTGTGTGTAGAATCTGTCTGATAACCGGTGTTAATTGTGATGACTGTATTAGTGTGTGTTATCTTTTTTTTAAATTTAAGTACAGACTGAAACTTAGATTTTTTCAAATAGTTCCTACCTTTGCCGCCAAGCGCCACCGTCAATGACTACTTGGCCAAGTTCAGAACTTAGCTACTAGACGCCACCGCAGTCGGCTCTTGGCAACGAACGTAGAAACTTAAGAGCGTTGTTTACATTCTTAACCTATCCAATTTAGCTTCACACAGGTGTAGTTAGTGGAAGGTTCTTTAACATGCCATAAATCTATGACATGGGACCGCCTGCTTTACTTCCCCTCCGAAGGAAGGCATACTGAGGGATTTTTAACGCTCTTAAAAAAAGCTACGGCTTCGGCCGAGTTTGAACCCGCTATCTTGGGCATAGAAGCTCAGCATGCTACCGACTACGCCACCGAAGCCGCCTTTCTTATTTGCATTCTATGTGTAGACAGTATGTATGAAAATCCATTTGAATAGACGACTTCTACAGTAGTGAGCTTTGAAGGGATGGGCTCTAGATTGTTCTAGATTCTTGTTTACGTAATAAGCAAAATGGAGTGGATTTCAGTACAGGAACATCCCGAAATCAGCTATGTCTACAAAATCATATTGTTAATTCAGTTAATTAGTGTTTGTTTAAGTTATTGACCTAACTAACCAGTTAAACAGTCCACAATGCAACCCTTGTGAACCCCCACCCATGTAATTTGTGCATATTAATCGCATGTATTTTTTTTCAAGTAGGGTCTGCCTTTTCCAGCCTAATGAAAATGGATATAACTACGAGTTGACCCACTGAAAAGCTATCAGTTAATTGTTAATTAGGCAACACTGGAAATGCCTTCAAAATGTTCTAACCAAGTAAGTAAAAGCAATACTGGAATTCGCATGGAGTCCTATGGACTTAGAGCCCTGCGCGGATGCGGATATCCGCGGATAAACCCGCGGATATCCGCAACATTGTTCGCCATGCGGATATACTTTGCATGGCTTTGCGGATAGCGGATAAGCTGCGGATAATTTTTGGAGAAAATTTGCGGATAGTTTTTAGAATACAATCCGAACTTGTTGAATATCATGGGGAAAGTTGAGTAATTGTGCGCAGCGGGTAATCGTGCGCACCTATGTTTTTCGAGTTGGTAGTACAACTAGCAACTCAGTTCACACCTACCTTCAAGCTGTCATCGTACCTATCAGATAGGGACAGTCAGCATGATGTCAGTTGCTATGAATGTGATAACCATGAGGCTTGGATGAAGAAACTTAACACGTTGCATGTTATTTTCTGTAGCCCCAAATAAGAAGGTAAGCCTACAATTGTGATTCAATTATTTAAAATAAGTGTAGTTTTAAATGCCAGTGTTTACAGTGGTTTTGCATGTATTTATTTTTCAATACAATAAATTAGTTTACTGGGATTCAGTGAGATACGTTTTAAGGGACACTGGGACTGAGTTTTCATATTTCAGTAATTATCAATGGATATTGTTCTAATTTTACACACATCACTCAAATACTAATATACACTATACTACTGATTTACAGTTTTCTATCTCTAACCGTTTAGGAGATATGATTATTTTATATAGAAATTATGCAAATTTTGAAAATGGTCCTTGCGTTAAACAGTTAGAGGTAGCTCATTTATCACGACTTTCCCTTATAGATATTTAGTATGAAAACAATCCTTGTAATTGGTTTTGAGCTCATATGAATATTTGTTGAGATATAAATTAACTCATTTCACAATTTTTTTATCCCATTAATTGCCTATTATTTAAAATTAAAATAATTTTAATGGCAAAACTAAGAATACTACAGTAAAACTAATCACTGAACTTATTGATGCATTAATATAGGATATGAATACAAATTTGCAACATAATAGCAGCAAATCTAATACGCAAGGACCAAATGCTGTATCAAAACAAGAAGTTCCGTAACGAACTAAAGAGCCAACTTTTCTTAAAATTTAAGATTCATGCCAATGATTAATCTATATGGATCTATCTAGAATAAAGACGAAATTAAGTTGGTAATATCGAAATGACTAATTAGTTCGAAATACTGTATATGCTACATGGCATAATGTAGCCTAATAGAGAACTACAGTTGGCAGCCCTGGTGACTGAATATATTCTTAGTTCCATCTCTTACGGTACAGAATACAAAATTTGGTTGAAATCCAATGGATAGCATGGAAGTTACATGCAGTTAAACATTGGATCTAACAGCACGCGTAAAATCATGTTGGCAACAATGACATACGCGTATTGGTCAGAAATAATCTGAAATAATATGATCTATTGTTGTGTCAATTTTGAATGAAATCCATTAGTTAGTATAGAAGTTACATGCATTTTAAAATTGGACCTATCAGCAGGCTTAGAATCATGTTGGCAGCACTGACGTTTATTTGTTACTCCAAATTAATCTAAAATGCCAGGTACTATACGTGTACAAAGTTTAGAGCTAATGGCTTGCATACTTTCTGATATATTCATATTCGGGTAACAAAAATAGAGACAGTATTTATTAACAGTTGGCAGCCCTGGTTATTCTTAAGAATCGGCATAGTCATATCTGTTATGGTACACATAGCACTCACGAAATTTGGTTGAAATCCAAATGATAGTATAGAAGTTACATGTATTTAAAGTTGGACCTCTCAGCAGGCTTAGAATCATGTTGGTAGCACTGACATATATAAGTTACTCCAAATTAATATAGAATGTCAAGTACTATACGTGTGCATAGTTTAAAGCTGTCGGCTTGCATACTTTCTGATATATGGGTATTTGGATTAAAAAAATCGAGAGCATTTATTAACAGTTGGCAGCCCTGGTGGCTCTTAAGAATAAGCTCAGTCATATCTGTTTATGTACGTAAAGCACATACGAAATTTGGTTGAATTCCAATTGATAGTGTAGAAGTTATATGCATTTAAAGATTGGACTTATCAGCAGGCTTATAATCATTTTGGCAACACTGCCATGTATGGCCTCCTGGAAATTATACTACAATATCATTATCTATACAAGTGCCAATTTTGAAATAGCCCCCATTCATACCTTCCAAGATATCCAACATGGAGCTCAAATTTCAATAGCGATTTTTCAGCAGTTGGTAGCACTGACATCTTTTTCAAATATGGCCGTGAGATATTCAGGTATATATCTTTACTCCTACCAAATTTTGTTTCGATTGCTGCAGTCGTTTAGGAGTTGATAGGGGGACACACACACACACACACAGCCAGACAGACAGGCAGACAGAAGGACAGACAGACTGACACATATTTGCCCGATCTCTTAAGTCTACTTTTTCCTCATTTTTGCAAAATGTGAAAGTAGGCTAAAAATGGGAAGCCGCGATAAATGGACTTTTATAAAAACATGCATATTTTTTTTGGTTATCAGCTTTCAATTTTAGGTAATTATCAATGGATATTGTTATAATGTTACACACAGCACTCTAATAGTAATATACACTAGACTTCTGATTTACTCTTTTCTATCTCTCACCGTTTAGGAGATATGATTATTTTAATATGAAAAATATGCAAATTTTGAAAATAGTCCTTGCGTTAAACGGATAGAGGTAGGTCATTTATCATGACTTTCCCATATAGATATTTAGTATGGAAGCAATCCTAGTGATTGGTTTTAAGTTCATATGAATATTTGTTGAGATATAAATTAACATATTTCACAATTTATATATCCCATTAATTGCCTCTTATTTGAAAATTAAAATATTTTTAATGGCAAAACTATGAATACTACAGTAAAACTAATCACTGAACGTATGGATGCATTAATATAGAATATCAATACAAATTTGCAATATTATAGCAGAAAATCTAATGCGCAAGGACCAAATGTATCAAAAAATGGGAAGCTGCGATACTTACTTACTTTCCGTGTCCGGGAGACACTCTAAATTCTTCCTTTCCAGAACTCAGCAGCTCTTATCCCTCGGTCTGTGGCCAACATAAGGTCTTCCTGGCTGCAGGTTTCATTAAGATCTTTACACGTGAGCAGGTGTTGTGGAGTCTGGATTTCTCCACAGGCACATCGTGGATCTTATGCATAACCCCACTTCACAAGGTTGCTACGACACTTAGGAACTTCTGTTCTCATCCGGTTTAAGGACCTCCAGGTGGTATAAGGTAAATGACTACCACTGCTCAGTTCTTCTTTAGGGGTAAACCCCTCTGGTACTATTTGTTTCCAGAGTGACACACGCCGGACGTCTGGCTTGGTATGGAGGGGTACTGTTCTCTTAATAACACTCTTCCTGGATCTTAGGCGAGGAGTGGTCATCTTGTGGTTGAACATAGAATGTCTGGGATCTGTTTCAAGCTTTTGTCTCTCTTTCTCTGCTGCCACCCTGCGTCGAATAACTGGAGGTGCAATGCCAGCGAGAGGGTAGATCTTCTGCACTGGAGTAGGTCTCAGACATCCAGTGACAATAAGTGTGGACTCGTCAAGAGCTATGTCCACTTGCTTGGTATGGGCAGATGCTCCCCACACTGATGATCCGTACTCTCCTGCTGCGAAGCAAAGTCCCAATGCTGTTGAACGTAGAACCTGAGGGTTCGCTCCCCATGTTGAACCTATCAACTTCCACATCATGCTATTTCTTGAGCCGATCTTACACTTCAATTCTCTACAATATTTCCTGAAGCTGAGGGTACGATCAAGCTTGATTCCCAAATATCGAGGCGTTTCACAGCTTTCGAGTGTCACTCCTTTCCAGACAACATTCAACTTTCTCCGGGCCTCTATGTTGCGAAGATGAAATGCGCATACTTGTGTCTTTCCAGGGTTAGGTTTCAGGTGATTCTGGGTGTAATAATTGTCTAATCTCTCAAGAGCATTGGACAGTTTTCCCTCCACCTCCTCGACGTTCCTACCCTGTACAGCAATAGCGGTGTCATCCACATAAATAAATCGCCTGGCCTCTAAATATTCTGGCTGGTAATTTGTATAAATGTTGAATAGTAATGGGGATAACACACTGCCTTGAGGTAACCCGTTTTTCTGGTTCCTCCATCGACTTTTATTCCCTTGAAGTGTAACATAAAACCTTCTGTTCTGGAGCATCCCACGTGTGACATTTGTTAGATTCATGTCCTTAGTGATGTTGTACAGCTTGGCTATGAGCTTCTTATGGTTCACTGTATCATATGCAGCACTGAGATCTATAAAGGCGACACCAGTGATACGTTTATTCTCATAGCCATCCTCGATATGCTGTGTCAGGTTCAGAATTTGGCTGGAACATGATTTCCCTGGTCTAAATCCCGCTTGATCTTGAATTAGCCGGTTATCAATGAATGTTGCAATTCTTTCAAGGATCAACCTTTCTAATGCCTTGTATAGGTGGCAAAGAAGAGAGACAGAACGGAAGTTCTTTGCATCCGTTGGTTCCTTGCCTGGTTTTAGCAGTGCGACCACATGAGCTTTCCTCCACAGCTTTGGTAAGTGCAGGGTCTCGATACATCTATTCATCATATTCACCAGCCACTGGATTGTTCCTGGTCCAAAGTTCTTGATTTGTTCTGTCCTGATGTCATCCGGGCCCGCAGCTTTGTTGACTTTCATCAGCTTGATGGCATGTTCTAATTCTGCTGATGTGAAAGGACGACCGAGAAAATTATTCTCATCTTCACTAGGCTTCAGCTTCACAGGCTGAGTCTTCGTGATGGTTTTCCCGTTACGGAGCAGCTGATGAGCTATTTGATTTGGTGTAACCTTGGTGAGATCCACTGGTGGACTCTTAGGGTCGTTGCTCAAGTTTTTGACCAGCTTCCATGCTCTTCTACTGTTCTGGGCCATGTCAAGGTTTGCTAGTAAGTTCATCCATCTTTCCTTTCTTCCGTCAGCGATGCTCCTCATGAGTTCTTCACCCGTCTGAATGGTGTCATCTGAAAAAGGGTCTGTCTCGTACTTCTCCTGGTAATCTTTTAACAGATCCTTAGAATCAGCATTGAGGCCAGAAATGAACTGGGTACGGCAGCCTCGAGGAATATGTCTACGAGAGATCTTCTTCACAAGGTCAACAAAGTCTTCATAATGACTTGGCTCTGGTTGTAAATTGGACAGTTCCTCATCCAGCTCAATGGAAAACCCCGCCCAGTTTGCCTTTTTAAAATTGAAACGTCGTTTAAAAGGTACTTCCTCAGGGCTGACCACTCCCCGAACTGAACATGTGATAGGGCTATGTTGTGTCCTAGGGATGGGTTCCTCCACCGCTTTAACTACATGTTTTGTCACTTGCTCGCTTATGAAAATGTTGTCAGGATTGTAACCTCTATGCCATCTACCGCTGTTGAAAGATGGTCTCAGTTTGGGGTTGTGAATCAATCTCAATCCTTCCCTCTCTGCCCATTGCTCGAGTTCCTCCCAATTCTTGTCTGTGATATTATATCCCCAACTGATGCTCTTACAATTAAAATCCCCCAGGACAATTTTGATATTCTGCTTGTCAAAGTTACTTGGCCTTTCAAAGAAGAAGAGTTCATTGGGGGGTTTGTAAATGGATGTTACAGAGCAGGATTCCAATTCTACAGTTAAGATTTCTATATTGTTCCTGAACGTCATTTGAGATGACTTGACATTAATCTCTGGTCTGACAAAAACAGCACTGCCGTATTGTTCATGGGGTCGTTCGACAACCAGTCGCATTCCTTCTATTTTGGGTCGGTTGTTGTTGATCCCTCTGTGAGTTTCTTGCATCACTAGGATGTCGATCTTTAGTCGGTTGCACATGTCAGCGAGTAAGAGTGCTTTATCTCTGGATCAGCCTTCGATGTTTATTGAAGTTATTGAAAGTGGTCGAAAACGTAATATCTCCCGGTGGTTGAAGGATCAGCCGCTGGCCAATGGCCACCGTTGCCCATGGTACGCCCGATTGTAGTATTCATAATTTGTGCTTATCTAGCAAATATTAACAATCTTCGGGGAGGCTTCTGCGATAAATGGACTTTTATAAAAACATGCATATTTTTTGGTTATCGGCATTCAATTTTAGGTAATTATCAATGGATATTGTTAGAATGTTACACACAGCACTCTAATAGTAACATACACTAGACTTCTGATTTACACTTTTCTATGTCTAACCGTTTAGGAGATATGATTAGTTTAATATGAAAAATATGCAAATTTTGAAAATAGTCCTTGCGTTAAACGGATAGAGATAGGTCATTTATCATGACTTTCCCATATAGATATTTAGTATGGAAGCAATCCTAGTGATTGGTTTTAAGTTCATATGAATATTTGTTGAGATATAAATTAACAAATTTCACAATTTATTTATCCCATTAATTGCCTATTATTTGAAAATTAAAATCCTTTTAATGGCAAAACTATGAATACTACAGTAAAACTAATCACTGTGCTTATGGATGAATTAATATAGAATATGTATAAAAATTTGCTACATTATAGCTACAAGTCTGATGCATATGGGGCGAATTTTGTTTCAAAAAAATGAGAAGCTCAGAAAAATGCACTTTTATAAAGCCATGCATATGTTTTTAGTTATCAGCTTACCTTATCAGCTAAAACTGCCCAGCACCATATGTTAACACCCTCTTTCTTGCCTTCTGAGCTCCTTATTAGGAAAATAAGTACAGAAATACTCGCCTCAATGGAAGTCCATGAATAGGAGGCGTTTAGATACCATGCACTAGACATTTCAAGAATTCGCTGGGCCTTTAAATATGGCGGAATTCAGAAAAGACTTTCACTAAATTATCCACTGGAGTCAGGGGCATAATTATATCAAAGAATAAAAAAATCAATATATTTGCGATTTCTGACAAAAACTCAGTCCCAGTGTCCCTTAAAAGGAGAGTGGGGTAATTGTGTGCAGAACATATATGATACAAGACATACAACCCGACATTAATAGCAAAATATTTCGTGTTTGTTCTCCAGATGCCAAGAGATTATACGCGGAAAACGGAGAAAAACTCCTACCTAGCAGAAAATGTGCATAAAGCTCTACGTGCAATTAGGGATGATGGGAGGAAAATAAGGGAAGTGGGGAGAAGTAACAATATTCCCCCAGTCAATCCTACGAAAGCAGTTGCTGCAAAATTGTCTTGCTCCACCTCGTCTAGTCCGTAAAGATGTTTTTACCAACGAAATGGAGTCATAATTATCCGAATACCTTTTGACATTGGCAAAATTATTTTACGGCTTAACGCCCACCAAGCTTGTCGGACGAATAGAGTCAAGTTTGCAGAGGAGAATGAGATTCCCCATAATTTCCATAAAGTTAAAAGTCTAGCAGGCAAATATTTGTTTTATGAGTTGTTGAAGAGATATCCTGCATTAACGTTGAGACAACTAGAAGGAACAAGCCTAAATAGGATTGCCTCCTTTAATGTTGACGAAATGAAGATATTTTATTCTAATATCGAAAACTGCAGAATTTTCGTAACATTGCATTGTTATGCTATTGTAAAATGCATTTGAATATTCTAATATTAATGCTCAGTGCAAGTTTCAGCCAATTCACATTGTTTTAGTATGGCTTTCCAACAATCATCCCGTGCGCATAATTTCCCAACCCACCACCCTGCAGGTTGGGTAATCGTGCGCAAATGCATATTTGCGAGATATTTAATTATACTCCACCAAATTTATTTTTGAAATAAATTTGTTTCTGCACATCGAATATAAAGTTACTGAGGCTCCCTTATTCATAACTGCAGTTGTGTTATCTATTATGAGATTATCACAAGACCGATTCTTGCTTAAGTGCGCACAATTCCCCCACTCTCCCTTACTAGGGCCTGGATGTTTATGACATATCAAATTTTTCCGTTATGTTTTTTCATGACAAATGTAAAATGATGATTTACGATAATCCCATTCAAATTATGTCATTAAGCACAATCAACACTCCGAACTGAAGATGGTTGCAATTCTGGCTGTATAACATTCATTTTATACATAGCACATGGCATACATAGCCTAAGGAAACGACTTGCTGCTCAAATATCTAAAAGATAAAGTATAAAGCAACACATTGAAAATATTATTTTAATGCCAGTAGATTCGGATAACAAACGTGTGGATAAAAGTCGCGTGGGTGCGGGGCGGATGCGGATAAAAGTCGTGCGGATGCGGGGCTGATGCGGATAACAGTCGTGTGGATGCGGGGCGGATGCGGATAACAGCCGTGCGGATGCGGGGCGGATGCGGATAACGTTTTGTCTATCCGCGCAGGGCTCTACCTTTGGTCACCACGTCTCACAACATGTGGGTCCTGCGAAAATGACGATACCTGGCTGAGGGAAACGAAACTTACAATTCTCTTCCTATTGTAATATGAACCGTATTGTCGATGAGACTACTACAGCGGAAATAAAATAGTTTATAAATCCTCTTACTATTTCTCGTGCACCATTCAATTGCGATACTGGAACCTCAGCTGTGCACGCAGATTGTACAGTACCTCATACACACACAAAAAAAATTAAGCTCAACACAGGTTCTCGAGCAACGAAATGAGGAGCTTGTTTTCAAAACTGAATATCTCCACAATCATCAATTTTACAGGAGAGAGGAAAAATGTTATCCTCAGACAGGATTATCAGAATGGAGTAATGGGCCTATATACTGTAGTTTGAAAGTTAGCTAAAAGAGCAAAATACTATCACCAAAAGTGCACCAAATTATATATAATACATAAAAAGTTACTGATAAAAGAAGATTGGATATATTGAGTTTTGAACAAAAGTAATGTATACAGGCCTATTAGTTTTGAAGAAAAAATGGTTGTATTTAGCTATGGAAAGCAGGATATTTCACATATTCTCAATTAATAATCCTAATTCGTAATATTTTATTTTGAACGTAATATTAATAGGCACAATTAAATGCCCTAATTTTCAAAAATAATATTCATTTAATTCAATCAAATTATGTCATAAAATGACCATGGAACCCTGCGTACAAGTCAGACAATTAATTAGTGTCAATAACACACTGAATACTATTGAACTTAAGGTTGTAGTGATGCTATCTATCGTAACACAATGAAAGTACCGGTAACATTAAAGGAAAGTGAGAAAATAAAAAAACATAAATCGATGGATGTATTCAGTTTAGAAAAAAAATACATTGCTGTGTATTTTAGAGCGTGGATGTATTGCCTTCTGGTGAAAAATATTATATTTGTTTAATATATTAAGTTTTGAAAGAAAATCATGTTTTCTTACAGCCTTATCAATGGGAAATATTAACATTCGATCAAAAAGTATTTTACCATCCAATGCAACTGAGGCAAATCTTACCGAATCAACCATAAAACTTTTTTTGTTAAGTTTTGGAGATATTCAGTTTTGAAAACTAGCTCCTCAAATAGATAATTGAGGATGATCTGGTGAGATGGCTAAACATGCAATAATAGCGCATCACGTTGGGATCCAATAAAGTTGGATATGAATACAGTATTTCTTCCCTTATTATTCCCTCTTTTCGGGCTCAGGAGTGAAAGTTACATGAATTTATATTCATAAATAGCTACTAAGTATCCGCCTATTTCAATATTTTAATAAATTGGTTTAGTGCACATGTTTTGTACTGACGATGAGCCCTTCCGGATCGGACAACGTAAGCTAGTGCCAAGTTTCATACAAAGCGCTCCGCCAATCAAATATACGACAAAGAACATACGTACACACCACCGCGCACACATGCACGGACAAAATGTGATCTCATAAACCTATATTTCTTATGGTGAGAATGCTCTAAAAATTATACACTCACTACTATTTATTACTACTAAAGTAATTGCAACACAGATTGTTATGAAACAAATATCATATACATGCACAAGTATACGGAGCTGATGACCAATAATGTATCATAGAATTAGACAAAATTTAAATCAAATTGCACATTGCAATACAGGCACCCCTCTTATACATTAGACCAACAAGCAGGTGAACAGCAATAACTTTGGCAGTGTTCTCCAGTTGGAAGGGCAAGATAGTGCTGGCCTTTCGGTGAGAGCAATTTGCAATCAGTAATTCAGTTATCGTCCTAGTGGAGCCCAGTCAAAGCAGCAATACTCCACTAATAAAATTCATGTCTTTCGGTAACGAAGGAGCCATTAGTGAAATCAATAAGACTTCGAAATTTGTTAGAAGTGGGATACCTGATCATAACGAACGGTTCTGTTGTATTGGAAGTTTTCAAAATTTTAACCTAATACCAATTTACCTATCATATGTGACTCAAATGAATCCAGAAGTGTTAGCATCCACCAGGGCAGATTAGTAGCTGTCACTCGATGGTGTAGCTGTGCTAGTTAGGGGAAGCCTGTATGTCCTAAGCCGTCCATGCAAATTTTCAACTTTGTGTTCACCATTCTCTCAGATACTATTAACCCCGTGGCACTAGAGCCCACGAAGGGAGCTACCCCTGTCCAGCCTTTTGGCCTGCAGATATTAGGGTGATGCGTGGTCAGCTCATCGGGTCCGATCGACCGTTAATCATGGTTTTCGTAACCACGGGGCGATGCCTCACTGTCAGACAGCTACTCAATTGTCCTCACGAGTCTGAGTGCAACCTGTTCCAGCCCTCACGTCAGTTTCTAAAATCCCTGACGGAGCCGGGAATCGAACCCAGGGCCTCCGGGTGAGAGGAAGACACGCTCCCCTAACACCACGGGGCCGACATCTCAGAGACTATTACAAAGAACTAATTGAATTTTTCCAGGGATTTTCCTTGATGCGTTGGCAACACTTTAACATAGTTATTGAAAAGTAGGACAAATTTTGATTATTCATCGATCTCTTTAAAAATGACATATTTTAACAGAATTTTCGTGAACGTTTCCATAAGGAAATTAATTTTTCCGTTAGAAAACTGAGGTTCCGTAGCTTAATATGACGTAAAATTGAAATGTTGAAAATGTTGAAGATTTTCAACATTAGACTAGTCTCTTTTCATTCAATAAAAATACAGAAAATTCAGTTGATTGCAATAAAGGTTCATAGATTGGTTATACTTAATCACCAAAAACGTATTCAAATGAGTAAGGGAATTATTGTATGTACCGGCCCAAAATTATTGACAAGCAATCTCAGAATTAGGAATCCAAATATCAGATTCTTCTCGACTCAGTCTTTAATTTGTTTACATCGTGTTTGCGATCGTGTCTGGTATTAAAACAAGGGAAATAGCACTTGAAGTTGACTATTTGCATGCATCATTTCGTAATGATAAAACAGCAAATATATAATTAACGAAAATAAGGGATACAGAATTAGCTCATATTGTTTCTTTGGTAGTTTGAGCCACCTAAGAACCACGGTGCTTGTGTTTTATCTGTTGTCTGCCACTTCTGGTGTTCTTGGTGGATTGTCTGGCAGCTGCTTTCGTGCTGAAATCATGAGCCTTTCTATTGGACCAGTATTATTTCATTTTCCTGCTGAAATATTTCACGGACCATTTCCTGGACGCATTGTTGCGAGCGTTCAATTGTCGGACGTTAGCGACTCCTGTTATGTATACACATCAAAATATGTTTTGCATAACATAATGCAGAGCGTATATGGGATTGTGGGCGAGGTTATTACAAAAGAGACGGTATTCTGACAAATATCCTGCAGACTTTTTCATGTGTGAAGAGAAAAATTACAAACAAAAAGACATTTGGCCTGTTAAACAGGGACTGATATGTGTTGTAATCTTGCCAACCTGTGACGCTTCAATAAGGAACATGGCCACCACCGGCGTTCAGCAGGGCTCTTACTCGCCGTGGCATACCACAGATCAAGTTGCCCAGGTGTTCTTGAGTTAGGCGATCCCACTCTTCGACGGTGGTCTCTATGATCTCTTGGCGGGTTATGGGAGAGAGTGGACGCTGAGAAATAGTACACTGCAGCATATCCCAGACATGTTCAACACAGTTCACGTCCAGCGACATCGCAGGCCATTCCATTCGAGCAATGGCGGACTCCTGCAGGAAGATTTTTACCACTGCCGCTCGATGTGGTAAGTATATGCAAAACTTTTTTGATGTGTATGTTATGTCTTGCTGAATATTGTTTCATTAATATATGGGTAATAATTCGTAAAATGTATTCACTGTACCAGAAATAACCAAGGCGGAATAGAAAATGAAAGTATGATGAAACAGTTTTCCAAGACTAGTCACTCAGGAAGTCTGGACCATGGTGACTGTTAACATAACCGACAACATTCAGCAATCGCAACTATGATGCTATAAAACAAATTCCCATGACTATTTTAGTGCAAACATTTATTTTATATGGTAAAGTATGTCAGTAGCATGCAATGTTTTCTTTCTAGTTGTGTCGAGGGTCATATGAACCTCTGTAAGGTACGTCATAGATAAAACAGTGCGCGCTTCCTTTCTGACGTACTTTGTAATGGGAGACCTTCATTTATTCAAGAGATGAGAGCCATACAATCATGCAAATGGCACTGGCTGCTCTCTTTGTGATGCTCCCAGGCTGCATGCTGGCAATCTGAAAGTGTTATGTCCTCCTCTCTAGTTATATGAAACAAAGGACATTGAATGGTGTCATAACGCTTCCGGTCCTTTTGTCAGCAAGAGATGAGGTTCCTGTGGCTTTTTGAATAACTCGGTAGGCTATACTCATGTTCAAATCAAGTACGTGGAATTAACCTCTCAGTATGACCATTGTACGGTATACTGAAATAATTTTCCCTGGAACCGTATACCGGAACTCTGAGTACCCACGAAAATGACACGAATATTGCACATTTAGTTTTACAATTTATTAAAGACTAGCAGTAGTGCCCGGCTTCGCCCATTGGATTTATTTATTAATTTTAAGGATGATAATGAATACTACTACAGAACTGGGGCGCTCAAGGATAAGGATCGCAAAGCACCAACGCTTATTGCAGCTGATAACCTCAGTATACTGCACCAACACCATCGCCTTTATACAGAAGCATACTATTGTCATGATGATAACTGTTTTAAGGGACCCAAGAAGTCTTTTTGCACTAATTACTCCCCGCGACTGCAATTTATAAGCAGCTCGCAATTCTGCACCAGAACACTGGTAGGAGCGACGTGATACAACCCGCATTGCCAGGCATCAATAGACGTACGTATTATTGAAGCTGTTCGGGAGCGCTTGTTCTTCTGACTTACTGAACAAAAATCAATCTTTAAGGGGACTTGAGAGGTGTAGCCTAATTCTACATAGCCTAAACTATTCCTCTTGAATCTGGCTATCATATAGAAGAATATTTTTTCGAATCCGACTGTTAGTTCCAGAGATTGGCGCGTTTAAACACACAAACAAACACTTCAGCATTATTATATTAGTATAGATAGCTTGGAAGACATTTTTCAGTGTTGTCTTATTGACAATTGATATTGTAATTTTCAGTCGCTCAACACAATATCATTCCAATTACTGGAGTATGAGAATAATAAATTGAAATGAATTACATGTGATTAAGATTATTGTTATAGACTAATGAAGAAGGAGAAAACTAAGGGATGATATGTTTCGCTCATCAAGAACAACATCAGATCCGAATCTATTGCACAAATGGCTCTACGAATCACTAACAAGCCTACAGTGACAACCACAGACAGACTCTGCCCGCAAAAACAAACAAAAAACAAAACAAACAAAAACACAATACATCAGGATACATAGTAAGTGTGTTACTAATTACTCATAAATATTAATGCGTTAATTACCCGAAAAAATGAACTATTTATTTTCATGTTGCAAAACTTAGATATAATGATTCCATCAACAAACACAGTCTTCCTCCCCCAAACTAATCTATGAAGGTGTAGCTACTATTGCTGTGATACACTTAAGCAATAAGCCCTAAACTAGAGTAGAATTATAAATTTATTTTATTTATTTATCGTTTGGCTTTTAGTGCCGGGAATGTCCGAGGACATGTTCGGCTCTCCAGAGGCTGTAGCTGCTTCAAGCGGACACCCATAGGGTGAGCTACAAATTCCGTTCAATTTCAAGTAGTTCCAAATTTCGCTACAAGACGTCAATGATACCTAGTGGTGATCGTTTGAACTTTGATAGAGCGTTCCAACGAAATCTAACCTAGAAATTTGGCTTCACACACGTTTAGACAGTGGAAAGATCTTTTACATGCCATAAATCTATGACATGGGACCGCCGGCTTTACTTCCTCTCCGAAGGAAGGCATACTGAGGATTTTAACGCTCTTAAAATATCCGACGACTTCGGCCGGGTTTGATCCCGCTATCTTGGGAACAGCAGTTCAGCATGCTACCAACTACGCCACCGAAGCCGATTTAATTGTAAACTAATATGCAGAAATGACCTACAAGTACTCTGATGTTTTGATGGTAAAAAGCTACTCACATTCAAAGAATACAGAGTTATAGTTCATACAGTTTTAGGTAGATTTCATTAGAAAGCTAACTATTGCAATGGGTCCCATGTTTCGACATCAGGAAAATTTCGACATATCTTCGCGTTTCACATCCCCCAGACCCCAAAACCACCGTCAGTTCAAAAGTTTATATATAATTTATGTATATATATGCATATATACTAGCTGACCCGGCAGACGTTGTCCTGCCAATCAAAGAAAGTGTTGTAACTTTGTTTCTTGAAGTGCTTTTGGATACACAATATTTTTTTCAATTTCTGTTAACTGCCTCTAAACTATCGTGAATTGAATTAACTAATTTAGAAACATTCGTTGGAGCGTGCACAACAACTCTCCAAAGTTTCATCGCAAACGGATAAATGGCATTTAACGCATACGGGATTTGGTTTAAACGATCCGTGCGCTGTCACTTATTTGTTGAATCTACTCGTGCTCTACCAACTGTGAAATGGATTTACTAAGTTAGAAAGCCTCACGTAAGTGTACACAACAACTCATCAAAGTTTCATCGCAATCGACGAATAGTATATAAACGCATACAGAATTTTCTTGGAACGCTTCGCGCGTCGTCACTCATTTGTTACATCTACTCATGCGCTACCAATATTGTAAAATTGATTTACCAAGTTGTACACTTTCCCCGGCGTGTACACAAAAATTCATCAAAGTTTCATCGGAATCAGATGAATGACATATGAACGCATAAGTGATTTTCTTTAAACGATTCGCGTGCCGTCACTCATTTGTTGAATCTATTCATGCGCTACCTATTGTAAAATAGATTTACTAAGCCTGAAACCTTCTCTGGCGTGTACTCAATGATTCACCAAGGTTTGATCGCAATCGGATGAATGATAATAAATGACAGCATACGGGACATTGTGGAAACGATTCGCGCGCCGTCGCTCATGTGTTGAATCTACTCGTGCGCTACTTATTAAAAACTGGATTTACTAAGACAGAAACATTTCCTGGAGTGTTCACAACAATTCACCAAAGTTTCATCGCAATCGGATAAATGGTATATGGACGCCGTCACACATTTGTTGAATCTACTCATGCGCTACCTATTGTAAAATGGTATTATTAAGCCAGAAACCTTCCGTAGGGTGTACACAACATCTCACCCAAGTTTCATCGTAATCGGACGAATGGTATTTGAACGCATACGGGACCTTATTGAAACGCTTCGCGCGTCGTCGCTCATTTGTTGAATCTAGTCGTGCGAAACCTCCTGTGAAATGGATTTACTAAGTTAGAAACCCTCACGTAAGTGTACACAACATCTCACCCAAGTTTCATTGCAATCGGATGAATAGTATATGAACGCATACGGGACTTTGATTAAAAGTTCGCGCGTCGTTGCTCATTTGTTGAATCTACTCGTGAGCTACCTATTGTAAAATGGATTTACTAAGTTAGAAACCCTCACGTAAGTGTACACAACATCTCACCCAAGTTTCATCGCTATCGGACGAATGGTATTTGAACGCATACGGGACTTTGTTGAAACGCTTCGCACGTCGCCGCTCATTTGTTGAATCTACTCGTGCGCAACCTCCTGTGAAATGGATTACTAAATTAGAAGCCTTCACTTAAGTGTACAAAACAACTCATCAAAGTTTCATCTCAATCTATGAATGGAATATAAACTTATTCGGGATTTTGTTGAAACGCTTCGCGTGTCGTCACTCATTTGTTGAATCTAGTCGTGCGCTACCTAATGTGAAATTGATTTACTAAGCCAGAAGCCTTCCCTGGAGTGTACACAACATCTCACCCAAGTTTCATCGCTATCGGACGAATGGTATTTGAACGCATACGGGTCCTTTTTGAAACACTTCGCGCGTCGTCGCTCATTTGTTGAATCTATTCTTGCGCTATCTATTGTAAAATGGATTTACTAAGCCAAACACCTTCCCTGGAGCTCACTCAACACATCACCCATCTTTCATGGCAATCGGATGAATGGTATATGAACGCATACGGGACTTTGAAACGCTCTAACGTGCAGACACAAACAGTAGAATTCGACATCACTGCCACATTTGGTATAAAACACAACTTTTCGCCACGGGCGGAGTGTATGTAATGGCGGTAGTTGCACCGGTTGCGACCAGGTGGCTCTAACGTGCAGAGACAAACCGTCCAAAGACATCAGCTTTCACCAAGGCCAAGGCTAGTGGTTTCCATGACGACTGTTTTTGACTGTATATTGTGGTTCTAAAATTGTGTGTAAATTGTGGTTCTAAAATTGTGTTCATTCCACCTACCGGGTCAGATTGGGAATCTACACCATACATGGTCTTCGCTCAATTGAGCTACTATTCTTGTCATTCCTTCATAAGTTTATCAGAACGAAGTTAGTTATCTGGGTATATCACAGGTTCTGTTAATTTAAGGGCTTTAAAATGTTGTTTTCGGAGACCCTTTATAGACTCCCTAGTTTTGTGTCACACATTGACATGCTTTGGTCGTCTTTCTGGGAAAGAATTCCCTATACCCACCCTTCTATGAGAAGTACGGTGAAGAGTTTTATAAATGATTTGGTACAGACAATACCTAATTTTACGAAGCTCCTAACACCCGACCACTAGTTATAGGCGTACATAAACATAAAGATATATCAACCACACAGTGTCAAACAAAATCATCTTTACGATGAACCCGTTTGTCGACAAAAATATGATTAATTAAAATGTGCTCTCAAATTCAATTCACCTAACGTGTACTTCCTGACGTGAAAATAATATTGAAAACCTTATTGACGAAACGCAATATGTCAAATAAATACTGACCCTCACCGTTGCGGAATGACCTCATCCCCAGGAAGACCACTTTAATAAATTATGAAGGATCGTGGTGCATGAAAATTTTGGATTTTTAGCCTTCAATGGACAAAATTCCCAAACGATGCAAAAAACACTATTTCAATTCGGAAATTTTTGAAAATAATGTTGCTGTTTGGAGATATAATAGACCTTCTGTACAACATATCGCACGTGTAAGTCGCGTCTGAACATTCTAGGGTACCCCTTGACCCCTTAAACGCATTGATGGATTTTACAGTCTATGTTTTTTTTTATGATAACCTTCTAACCATTTGCAAACTTTCGCAGAGATTTAATAAATTGAGTGGCATTGCTTCTTACAGAAATAGATGGAAAGTTGGATATCTCCTCTTGAGATACTGTCGTCATGGTTACCGGCTTGCATTACATCATTAGATTCTTCTTGTTCTTCTCCTTTCGAATGGGTCAGCTAAGGACCACGACGTTGAACTTTTCAGCTTGGCGAGGGACTTGATGTTTGCCCAATATTCGCTCATTCTCTGGCTATGTTTCTCCTTTCTCTCTTTTGTCCAGATGATTCCGGTTTTCTTACAGGGTGGTATGTCCTGAAAACTCTTCTGTTTAAGTATATTTCTGAGATGTGATCGGCTTTTAATATCACTTTCCATTATCTTCAGTTCTTGGATGTCCTTGTTAACTTCTGTTAGCAACGGTGTTACACTCTTTCTATTCTTCCAGTAGTTGAAAAGCCGGTTGGTTAGTCTTATTGGGTTCATCCTTGAGACTTGTCCGTAGAAAGACAGACGTCTCTTCCTGGCCACATCTGTGATTTTCTCCGTATATCTATATAGCTCCTGATTTGGTCTTCTTCTCTATCGTCATCTATTTATTCGTTTGATAAATGAAATTAGTTTTCTGGAAATCTCTCAGAAACGTGGTTTTAGAGCCTTAAAACGTAGTAGCCTTCAAGCCACCGAGGGGCTGAAAATAAGTTTTGTCTCGTCCTTGTACGCCTTAATATAATAATAAATTAATAATATAGGGATAGGGATATAATAGACCTTCAGTACTATAACCGCACGTGTAAATCGCGTAAAAATCAAGATTAACCCTTGACCCCCATTAAGCGCATTATATACGTATTGATGAATTGTACAGCTTAAGTTGGTTCCGTGATAACCTTATAGCCGTTTGTGAACGTTCACAGTAATGTAATAAATGGAATGGCATTGCGTCTTACAGAAATAGATGGACTTCTGAGATTGTGTTGTCATGGTTACCGGCTTGCATTCTTTCGTTAGTTTATTAATAGAAATTATTTTTCGGGAAATATCTCAAAAACTGTTGGTTTTATGACCTTAAAATGTGGTTTTCGGGGCCCGCAGGGCCTCCGAGTATTGTTTCTCATATTGAGACGCTAAAAATGAGCTTTGTCTCGTCATTCTACGCCAATTTCAGCATGTATTTTAAGGGGGTAGGCCCTCTTTTTTTTTTGAGAGGTATGGAGAAGAGTTACATCAATGATTACTTTCGTGCCACATCTGTACCAAATTTTACGTTGATCCACTCAGCCGTTCTCGAGTGATGCGCGTACAAATTTGTACACAGAGAGACAGATAGATAGACAGACAGACAACAATTTTGTTTTTGCGCGCAACCGGCATAAACCATTCTGAAACGCGTTAATAACTCAAATTTCTGTGGAAATTCAGAAAAAAAAGACTTACTTTCATTTTTATATATATACAAGCTGACCCGGCAGACGTTGTCCTGCCATTCAAAGAAAGTGTTGTAACTTTGTTTCTTGAAGTGCTTTTGGATACACAATATTTTTTTCAATTTCTGTTAACTGCCTCTAAACTATCGTGAATTGAATTACCTAATTTAGAAACATTCGTTGGAGCGTGCACAACAACTCTCCAAAGTTTCATCGCAAACGGATAAATGGCATTTAACGCATACGGGATTTGGTTTAAACGATCCGTGCGCTGTCACTTATTTGTTGAATCTACTCGTGCTCTACCAACTGTGAAATGGATTTACTAAGTTAGAAAGCTTCACGTAAGTGCACACAACAACTCATCAAAGTGTCATCGCATTCGATGAATAGTATATGAACGCATACAGGATTTTGTTGGAACGCTTCGCGCGTCGTCACTCATTTGTTACATCTACTCGTGCGCTACCAATATTGCCAATTGGATTTACCTAGTTGAACACCTTCCCTGGCGTGTACACTACAACTCATCAAAGTTTCATCGGAATCGGATGAATGACATATGAACGCATAAGTGATTTTCTTTATACGATTCTCGTGCCGTGACTCATTTGTTGAATCTAACCATGTGCTACCTATTGTAAAATAGATTTACTAAGCCTGAAACCTTCTCTGGCGGGTACTCAATGATTCACCAAGGTTTGATCGCAATCGGATGAATGCTATATGACCGCATACGGGACATTGTGGAAACGATTCGCGCTCCGTCGTACATTTGTTGAATCTACTCGTGCGCTACGTATTAAAAACTGGATTTACTAAGACAGAAACATTTCCTGGAGTGTACACAACAATTCACCAAAGTTTCATCGCAATCGGATAAATGGTATATGGACGCAGTCAGTACTTTGTTGAAATGATTCGCGTGCCGTCACACATTTGTTGAATCTACTCGTGCGCTACCTATTGTAAAATGGATTTATTAGGCCAGAAACCTTCCGTAGGGTGTACACAACATCCCACCCATGTTTCATCGTAATCGGACGAATGGTATTTGAACGCATACGGGATCTTATTGAAACGCTTCGCGCGTCGTCGCTCATTTGTTGAATCTACTCGTGCGAAACCTCCTGCGAAATGGATTTACTAAGTTAGAAACCCCCACGTAAGTGTACACAACATCTCACCCAAGTTTCATTGCAATCGGATGAATGGTATATGCACGTATACGGGACTTGGATTAAAAGTTCGCGCGTCGTTGCTCATTTGTTGAATCTACTCGTGAGCTACCTATTGTAAAATGGATTTACTAAGTTAGAAACACTCACGTAAGTGTACACAACATCTCACCCAAGTTTCATCGCTATCGGACGAATGGTATTTGAACGCATACGGGACTTGGTTGAAACGCTTCGCACGTCGCCGCTCATTTGTTGAATCTACCCGTGCGCAACCTCCTGTGAAATGGATTACTAAGTTAGAAGCCTTCACTTAAGTGTACACAACAACTCATCAAAGTTTCATCTCAATCTATGAATGGAATACAAACTTATACGGGATTTTGTTGAAATGCTTCGCGCGTCGTCACTCATTTGTTGAATCTAGTCGTGCGCTACCTAATGTGAAATTGATTTACTAAGCTAGAAGCCTTCCCTGGGGTGTACACAACATCTCACCCAAGTTTCATCGGTATCAGACGAATGGTATTTGAACGCATACGGGACTTTGTTGAAACGCTTCGCACGTCGCCGCTCATTTGTTGAATCTACTCGTGCGCAACCTCCTGTGAAATGGATTACTAAGTTAGAAGCCTTCACTTAAGTGTACACAACAACTCATCAAAGTTTCATCTCAATCTATGAATGGAATACAAACTTATACGGGATTTTGTTGAAACGCTTCGCGCGTCGTCACTCTTTTGTTGAATCTAGTCGTGCGCTACCTAATGTGAAATTGATTTACTAAGCCAGAAGCCTTCCCTGGAGTGTACACAACATCTCACCCAAGTTTCATCGCTATCAGACGAATGGTATTTGAGCGCATACGGGACCTTTTTGAAACGCTTCGTGCGTCTTCGCTCATTTGTTGAACCTATTCGTGCGCTATCTATTGTAAAATGGATTTACAAAGCCAAACACCTTCCCTGGAGCTCACTCAACATATCACCCGAGTTTCATGTCAATCGGATGAACGGTATATGAATGCATATGGGACTTTGAAACGCTCTAACGTGCAGAGACAAACAGTAGAGTTCGACATCACTGCCACCTTTGGTATAAAACACAACTTTTCGCCACGGGCGGAGTGTATGCAATGGCGGTAGTTGCACAGGTTTTGACCAGGTGGCTCTAACGTGCAGAGACAAACCGTCCAAAGACATCAGCTTTCACGAAGGCCAAGGCTAGTGGTTTCCATGACGACTGTTTTTGACTGTATATTGTGGTTCTAAAATAGTGAGTAAATTGTGGTTCTAAAATTGTGTTCATTCCACCTACCGGGTCAGATTGTGAATCTAAACCATACATGGACCCACCCTAATATACATACCAAATTCCATCAAAATCGGTTCAGTCGTTTAGGAGGAGTTCAGTCACATACACACGTGTCGAAGAATTATATATATAAAGATATGTATAGATATCAGTTTCTTGTGGACACGATAACTGCCGTAATTTTGCACCAATCACTTTGAATTTTTTACATAGTATGTATCCCCTTAAAATCTCGGTCGAGTTCGTTAATGGCAAAAATCAGTCAAAGGGGGTGAAAATGGGAGGCTTTTTTCGAAAAAGTGAATTATCGCTATAACTCTCTTAATATCTGAAATATTGAATCCATCCATGTGTCGGACAAGGCCCTAAAATTTATGTTTGAAAAGTTTTTTGTTAGCACCAACCATTGACCAAAGGGGTGGGAAAAAGTGGTTTTTTTTTCGGGAAACATTAATCATATCTCTATTAATAGGCACAATATCAAAACCGTACAAAATGGACAATATTCCTCCAATAATTACCTAAAACGTTTGGCTGAAACAATTTTTGATATGACCCACCATTACGCCACGGGGTGAGCAAAATGATTTAAATTATAAGACAATGCCAAGTGCCAAGAGAGGTTGCCATGACAACTTTACTTTTAATTGATAAGGGATAAGCCATCAGCAGTTGCTAAGACAACGCCACTGCACGAGATCACATTCAGTTTTCCATCTGTCTGTGGGAAGCGACTTCGGTATCGGAACTGGTAGCATGCTGAACTTCTATGCCCAAGGTCGCGGGTTCAAACCCGGCTAAAGTCGTCGGATTTACTAAGAGCGCAAAAAAACTGAGTTTGCTTTCCTTCGGAGGGGACGTTCCAACGTTCGTTGCAAGTTGATGGTTCCGTTGGCATCTAGTAGCCACGTTCACAGCTAGGTGTCGTTGATGGTAGTATTTTCAATTATGTAGCCTATTTTAGGTAAATTTCATCAGAAAGCTAACTATTGCAATTTAGGTAGATTTCATCAGAAAGCTAACTATTGCAATGGGTGCCATGTTTCGACTTCCGGAAAATTTCGACATATCTTCGCGTTTCACATCCCCCAGATCCCCAAACCACCATCAGTTCAAAAGTGTATAGGCTATATATATATAAATCAATGTTACGAATAGTTTGTCTGTATGTATGTCTCCTATGCGTTCATATACCATTCGTCCGATTGCGATGAAACTTGGGTGAAATGTTGAGTACACTCCAAGGAAGGTTTCTGACTTAGTAAATCCATTTTACAATAGGTAGCGCACGCGTAGATTCAACAAATGTGCGACGATGTGCGAAGCGTTTCAAGAAAGTCCCGTATGTGTTCATATACCATCCGTCCGATAGCGATGAAACTTGGGTGAGATGTTGTGTACACTTACGTGAAGGTTTCAAAATTAGTGAATACATTTCACTGTAGATAGCGCACGAGTAGATTCAACAAATGAGCGACGACACGCAAAGCGTTTCAACAAAGTCCCGTATGCATTCATATACCATTCGTCCGATAGCTATGAAACTTGCGTAAAATGTTGTGTACACTGCAGGGAAATTTTCTGGCTTAGTACATCCACTTTACAATAGGCAGCGCACGAGTAGATTCAACAAATGAGCTACGATGCGCGAAGCATTTCAACAAAGTCCCATATAAGGTCATTTACCATTCATCCGATAGCGATGAAACTTTGGTGAGATGTTGTGTTCACTCCAGGGAAGGTTTCTGGCTGAGTACATCCATATCACAATACGTAGCGCAAGAGTAGAATCAACAAATGAGCGACGACACCCGAAGAGTTTCAAACAAGTCCCGTATGCATTCATAAACCATTCGTCCGATAGCTATGCAACTTGGGTGAGATATTGTGTACACATCATGGAAGGTTTCTGCCTTAGTAAATCCACTATACAATAGGCAGCGGACAAATAGATTCAACAAATGAGGGACGACGTGCGAAGCGTTTCAACAAAGTCCCGTATAAGGTCATATAGCATTCTGCAGTTAGCGGTGAAAATTGGGTGAAATATGGTGGACACACCAAGGAAGGTTTCTGGCTTAGTAAATACATTTCACAGTAGGTAGCACACGAGTAGATTCGACAAATGAACGACGACACGCGGAGCGTTTCAATACAGTCCCATTAGTCCGATAGCGATGAAACTTGGGTGAGATTCTGTGGACACTTATGTGACGGTTTCTAACTTAGTAAATACATTTTACAGTAGGTAGCGCACGAGTAGATTCAACAAATGAGTGACGGGGTGCGAATCGTTTAAGCAAAATCCGGTATGCGTTCATATATTATTCATCCGATTGCGATGAAACATTGATCAGTTATTGTGTACACGCCAGTGAAGGGTCTCGACTTAGTAAATCCATTTCACAATAAGTAGCGCAAGAGTAGGTGCAACAAATGGGTGACGACGCGCGAAGCGTTTCAACAAAATCCCCTATTGCGATCATATAACCTTCTTCGATTGCGATGAAACCTTGATGAGTTATTGTGTACACGCCAGGGAAGGGCTTCAACTTGGTAATACATTTCTCAATAGGTAGCGCATGAGTAGATTCAACAAATGAGTGACAGCGCACGAATCGTTTTAAGAAAACCCCGTATACGTGCATATACCATTCATCCGATTGCGATGAAACATTGATGAGTTATTGTGTACACGCCAGGGGAGGGTTTCGACTTAGCAAATCCATTTCACAATAGGTAGCACACGAGTATATGCAACAAATGGGTGACGACGCGCGAAGAGTTTCAACAAAATCCCCTATGCGTTCATATAACCTTCTTCGATTGTGATGAAACCTTGATGAGTGTACACGCCAGGGTAGGGTTTCGACTTAGTAAATCCATTTCTCAAGTAGGAAGCGTATGAGTAGAATCAACAAATGAGTGACAGCGCACGAATCGTTCAAACAAAATCCCGTATACGTTCATATGCCCTTCATCCGATTGCGATGAAACATTTGAAAGTTGTTGTGCACGCTCCCACGAATGATTCTAAATTAGAAAATCCATTTTACGATAGCTTAGAGGCAGTGAACGGAAATTGAAAAACATGTTGTGTATCCTAAATCACTTCAAGAAACAGAATTTCAACGCCAACACTTTCTTTGATTGGCATTGCAACGCATGCCGGGTACAGCTTGTATATATATAAATCAATGTAACGTGATAGTTTGTCTGTGGGTATGTATGTCTCCTATGCGTTCATATACCATTCGTCCGATTGCGATGAAACTTGGGTGAGATGTTGAGTACACTCCAAGGAAGGTTTCTGACTTAGTAAATCCATTTTACAATAGGTAGCGCACGCGTAGATTCAACAAATGAGCGACGATGCACGAAGCATTTCAACAAAGTCCCGTATGTGTTCATATACCATTCGTCCGATAGCGATGAAACTTGGGTGAGATGTTGTGTACACTTACGTGAAGGTTTCAAAATTAGTGAATACATTTCACAGTAGATAGCGCATGAGTAGATTCAACAAATGAGCGACGACACGCAAAGCGTTTCAACAAAGTCCCGTATGCATTCATATACCATTCGTCCGATAGCTATGAAACTTGCGTAAAATGTTGTGTACAGGGAAATTTTCCGGCTTAGTACATCCACTTTACAATAGGCAGCGCACGAGTAGATTCAACAAATGAGCTACGACGCGCGAAGCATTTCAACAAAGTCACGTATGCGTTCATATACCATTCGTCCGATAGCGATGAAACTAGGCTGAGATTTTGTGTGCACTCCAGGGAAGGTTTCTAGCTTAGTAAATCCCTTTAAAAATAGGTAGAGCACGAGTAGAATCAATAAATGAGCGACGACGCGCGAAGCGTTTCAACAAAGTCCCCTATTGCGTTCATATAACATTCTTCGATTGCGATGAAACCGTGATGAGTTATTGTGTACACGCCAGGGAAGGGCTTCGACTTAGTAATACATTTCTCAATAGGTAGCGCACGAGTAGATTCAACAAATGAGTGACAGCGCACGAATCGTTTAAACAAAAACCCCTATACGTGCATATACCATTCATCCGATTGCGATGAAACATTGATGAGTTATTGTGTACACGCCAGGGAAGGGTTTCGACTTAGTAAATCCATTTCACAATAGGTAGCGTACGAGTAGATTCAACAAATGAGTGACAGCGATGAAACTTTTGAAAGTTTTTGTGCACGCTTCCACGATTGGTTCTAAATTAGAAAATCCATTTTACGATAGCTTAGAGGCAGTTAACATGTTGTGTATCCAAAAGCACTTCAAGAAACAGAATTTCAACGCCAACACTTTCTTTGATTGGCATTGCAACGCATGCCGGGTACAGCTTGTATATATATATATATATATATATATATATATGTGTGTGTGTGTGTATATACATGCATATATATCAGTTTCTTGTGGACACGATAACTGCCTTAATTTTGCACCAATCACTTTGAATGTTTTACATAATATGTATCCCCTTAAAATCTCGGTCGAGATCGTTAATGGGCAAAATCGAATGAAGGGGGGGATGGGGGGGGGGGGCTTTTTTTTTAGAAAAAGTGAAATATCGCTATAACTCTCTTAACACGTGAAATATCGAATCCATTGAAAGTTCATAATATGTGTCGGATAAGTGCCAAAAATTTATGTTTGAAAAGTTTTTGATAGCAACAAACATTGACCAAAGCCGTGCAAAAAGTGGGTTTTTCGGGAAACATTAATCATATCTCTCTTAATAGGCACAATATCAAAACCGTACAAAATGGAAAATATTCCCCTAATAATTACCTAACACTTTGTCTGAAATAATTTTTGATCTGACCTACCATTACGCCAAGGGATGAGAAAAATGATTTCGGAATTAAAGAAAATGCCAAGTGCCATCAGAGGTTACCATGACAACGCTTCTTAATTGATGAGGGATGAGCTATCAGAGGTTGCCAAGACAACGCCATCGCACGAGATCACATTAATTTTTTCATCTGACTCTGTGGGAAGCGGCTAACTGGTAGCATGCTGAACTTATAAGCCCAAGGTCGCTGGTTCAAAGCCGGCCAAAGTCGTCGGATTTTCTAAGAGCGCTAAAAATCCCTCAGCATGCTTTCCTTTGGAGGGCAAGTTCCAACGTTCGTTGCAAGTTGCTGGTTACGGTGGCATCTAGTAGACAAGTTCAGAGCTAGGTGTCGTTGACGTTAGTATATGGTACAAAATTAGGAACTACTACTTAAAATTGACCGTCTGCAGACCTTACCTGAATTACAGACTAATGCAGTCATCACAATTAACACCGTTTATCAGATTCTACACACACCCAGTGTACAAGGGGTTACATGACCACGTTGTCGCAGCCCCTAAACTGAGGAACCAACAAAAATCTCTGCGGGAGATTAAATTTTGCGTGAAGAAGTAACAGACTGTCAGATAGTTACACATCAGTTCCAAACCTTGCATAAGGACAGTGCGATCAAAAGTTTAAAAATGAACCCCAAATGACAAGAAGGTTGCCGTCCCCATAAGACAATAAAATGATAAAAATATGCATACAAAAACGAAAAAAAAAAAATTAACCACCAAATGTAAAATACTTTCTTGCAATCAATGAGGTCTGATCCTCCTACGAAAACCTTCATATTTTGCCTATTATAGCCTATCCCCTAGTTTGCCCGGTGAAATCTACCTCCGCCTTCCGGCCTGCCGAGAGGAAATTTTTATAAATAATGCAGTCATTCTGGAAGTAATAGCAAACAAATTTCCCCAGCCAACAGAACACAATATTATTATGTCTTTTTTTTCTTTTCTTGACAAAACGACCCCTGTCCACTTTGTACCAACTCTCGCTTAGCAATAGTATCAATTCTCAGATGGTCCTTACACATTCGTGGTGTTGTAGGGATGAGGTACTATCTGATGAGGGTCTTAGTGACAAACTAATCATGCTCAGCAAAGCTAAACATCCGGTCTAAAATACCGTGGTGCGACCACTTGGGAATTAAACCTACTAACATGAGTCCCTCCCATGTAATCATCCTTAATTGCCAACTGACTGAGCCGAGATCCAATACTGTAGCCTTGGAAAGAGCTTTCCAACTGCACCGTGTTGTTGATTTATTTAGGGGCTTTGCGACATCTTGGTCATGTAGCCCCGTGTACTTGGTTGTGTGTAGAATTTGTCTGATAACCTGTATTAATTTGTTGGATGTATTAGTAATTCAGGTGAATATTAGGAAGGAGGTGGCCGTGGATTTAAGTTAGGAACAATCCCGGCAAATGCCTGGAGTAGGAGTGGGAGACCACGGAAAGCCACTTCCAAGATGACAGGTTTAGCCTCACGAGGCTCAGCCCTCAGTACAGAATTAAATTTCTTGCTTGAGCCAGGAATCGAACCCGGACCTCCAGGGCAACAGCCAAACTGCTAACCACTATACCAGGAAGTGGACAATCACAATGTACAACATTTGTCTTATTGTTCCTGCCATAGACTGTGTACTCACGTGTTACCTCACATTTGCTGCATATTCAGAAAGGCCCGCACAAGCCTTAAGACAGTGTGTGGTATTGAGAACTCATAACTCAGAGGATTCCCAGTGCCACAGTCAGCTACATAAAACAAAGGTGATATGGTTTGAATCTTAGTTAGTTAGTTAGTTAGTTAGTTATAGTTGTTTTAAGGGGCGGAACTACGAGATCATCTACCCCTAAGGTTTGAATCCTGATGTATAATAATATGTCTATTATTATTGGTCCAAGAACACACACTGATGTCTCAGTGATATGGAAGAGCTTGGCCCACGAATAGTATTTGTAGTTTCTTTAACTTGTGTCTCACTATTACGACATGGATTTGAAACTTTGCTCTGTTAACGGTAGAGCATTAATAATGGCAACGATTTCTGCAGGCCTGTGGACAACAGTTCTTTGTGCTTGCACCACCTATGTCACGAATGTGCAACCCACTTCCTTGCACTGCACACCTTCGATTCATCCACGTACAGAATTCCAACATACGAAAATTGGTGACCAATACTTTGAAAAAGTTTCCGTAAAATAGGCGAATCTTTCGTCGTTGGTGTAGATCTAGTTGTATTTCTCATACGGCTTTTGTCACGGAGGCATCTCGCTTCTATCCGGGACTATACAGGAGCTATTAAGTAGAATTCCGACCAGCAGTGTATTTCTTAATATTGTTGATTCAATTTAGGGGCTTGGAACCTCTTGGTCATCAGCCCCGAGTATTTTGGTGTGTAGTGAATTTGTCTGCTAACTTGCATGTCTCTAGTGACTGCAGTAGTGTGTGTATAACTGTAATGTTTTGAGTTGGGAAGGGGTAGGTGCCCCAGGATTGGAAATAAGCTACCATCCCGACTCAATACCGCATACTGTCTTCGGTCCTGTGAGGGCTTTTCTGAATATCCAGCAAATGAGAGGTAACACGTGTGTACACAGTCGATGGCTTGAACAATAAGACAAGTTTTGTTCATTGTGATTGTCCACTTCTTGGTATAGTGGCTAGCAGCTTGGCTGTTGCTCTGGAGGTCTGGGTTCGATTTCTGGCTCTGACAAGAAATTTAATTCTGTATTGAGGGAGCCTCGTCAGGCTAAACCTCAGTCATCCTTGAAGTGGCTTTCCGTGGTCTCCCACGCTTACTCCAGGCAATTGCCAGGATGGTTCCTAACTTAAATCCACGGCCGCCTCCTTCCTAATTTTCACCTGAATTACAAATACACACACTAATACATCCAACACAATAACACAGGTTATCAGACAAATTCTTGGAGGAGTATGGGAAGAACCCGAAGTTAACCACGTTCAGAATAGCCACTGTAATCGCGCCGCACGGTTAAGCCATGGTTTGTCCGGTGTGCTAATATGAAACGTATCAAACGCCCTCAGCCGGCTACCATCCCAATGTGTTTGTACTAGCATAGGCTTGTACTCTTAACAATGAGAATTTATCTCTTTCCATTAGCTCAGTGGTAGATCAACGACGTACAAAACCGGAAATCAAGGGTTGGAATTCCGCATGAATCTGAAACTTAAATTCTCTACCTTCCATTTTAGTGGCTTGTACTACACCATTTGTTCACTTCATGGCCTCCGTTGAAAGGATACGGAAACGCAGTATTTCTTGTTATGATCATCCAAACAACTCACTACTTTAGCGAATCGGATCCTATTTGCCATAAATTTGATAGAAGTTTAACTACAGCGAGCCAGGGATATATCTAGAGTGTAATTGGGAAATAAAACAGACTTACGTTCGTATTCAAACTGAGGCTGCAGATTAAGCAGCGTCCAGTGTTCCAATACGGATGGTATAAAGCTAATAGAATCTTGTAATTATTTTTTGAAATATTGAGCTTGATTAAATCTCCAGCAATTAAAACAAATAAAGCGTATTATTAATTTGGCAGCGAATGAGCTAACTGGATTATTTAATTGTTAAATGGGGCAGCAGAAAATAGCTGTGCTGACCATGCACTTTGTTTCACAATTCCTAACGGTATATGTAGCACAGGCGATAGTTTAACTAATCAGGTACTGGACTACTGGCGATGAGCAAGCAATGAAGGAAATAGGACAAAAAATTAAAGTAGGGCATTATGGTGTTTGAAGCCATTTTCAGTATTGCCTTAGAAAACAGAAGATTGGTGCTTCTTAGTCGGTCAACACGATTCTACCCAAATGAGATGGGTTATTCCCTATTCCTGAAAAAAAAAATACATGAGATTAATAAATACACTTGGAAGACCAGTTTCGATCGTCAAGCGATCATCATTAGATCTATTACACTTAGACTATAAAATCTATGTCTGAATGTATGGGTGAATAATATAATATATGCACTTACTTAGTTGCAGTATTAATTAAGATAATGCAACTCGTCAATATGTGTTAGTTGTAGTCTATGTGATGTTTTGTTACGATACTGGAAGTGGTGATTGACCTCCGGAATTTGCTTGTTTTGAGTGAATATGTGGTTGTTGTAAATGGTCAATTCAGATTTTATTGTATTGTATTGATTGTATTGCACAGGCTACTTATTTGAGTCTTGTGCGGTCCTTGTGAGAGCAGTTAACTTGGTCACTGTCTGCACTCGAGTGCACTAATAGGCACATCGTGACATCTGTTGCTTAAACAACTTAACCTACCAGTGGTCGCAGGTTGTCAAAATGCTCACACTTTTGTATGGCCTGTTTATATAAGTTGTTGTTTATTCATTGGGCCTTGCGATATCGTGGTAATGTAGCCCCGTGTACTTGAGTGTGTGTGTGTGTGGAATGTGTGTGATAACCTGTGTTATTGTGATGGCTACATTAGTGAGCATATTTGTAATTCTGATGAGGATTGAGAAGAAGACGCCCGTGGCATTCCTTTACAAACCATCAAGGTATTCGCCTGGAGTAGAAGTGAGAAACCACGGAAAACCATTTCCAAGATGGCCAAGGTGGGAATCGAGCCTGCCTCTTCTCACTTTTGCCTCACGAGGCTGAGTAGTTACCGTTCCAGCCCTCAGACCAGATTTAAATTTATTGGCAGAGCCGGGAATCGCACCCGGGCATCCGCGGTGACAGCCAAGAGGCGTAGCCACCACGCAATGAGGTGGATATTTTGATTAGAAATAAGGCAGATTTTTCACTGAGTTAAAAATATCCTTCAGTCGATTGCTACATTGCGAATGGCTTGACGAACAAATAAAAAGCAGATCTAAGTTTTGTAAATTCTTGAAATCTGCTAGAAGAAAGAAAACAAACAAATAGCCATAGTCAAACGTTACGCTATCGCCACGATCATGTAACGTCAAGTGACACTACAGCTAGTAAGATAAAGGACTCCGGTGTGCGACCGTTTGACGTTCGACACAGTGAAGGGCTGGATGAAGTACGAGAGGGAGTGAGACGGGAAACCCAGCGAGAGAGACAAACATAATAGTCTTTCTCCACTATCGTTCCAAGGCCGTACGCGCCAGAAGCTCGCCGGCGTGATCCAGCGTGCCAGCGCAGCGTCTGGCCACCTCTGGCCTAGGGGAACGTTTTTCTCCTCAAATATCTAAATGTGTTGCATTAATAATAATAATATGCTTTATCTAAACTACTGTAATTATAAATATTATTGTAATAATAATAATATCGTATGGCCTCGGGTGCCAGGTGCAAGCTTTATTATTTGATACCCAGAGGGTAGCTTGCATGTCGAATTTCGTTGCTCCTTGAATCACTATGAAATTCAAGGAGGTTAGATATCTAAGCACCTTGAACACTATAGCGCTTTCTAGTAGAGAAATTAGGAACTTTGTGTTGGCGGAAACCCCCGAGATTATTGTAATGTCAGCGGATTCAGATAACAAACGTTTGAATGCGGGATGGATGCGGATAACGTTTTGTTTATCCGCGCAGGGCTCTACTTATAACATGTGTTATTGTGATGGCTGCACTGCATGTGTAAATATTTAAGTGAGGCGAGAATTGAATAGAAGGTAGCTGTGGCTTTAAGTTAGATAACTTCCCGGCATTTGCCTGGGGGTAGATGTGGGAAACCACAAAATGCCACTTCTAGGATAATTGAGATGCGAATCAAACTTACTCCTGCCTCATGAGGGTGGTAGTAATCCGTTCCGGCCATCAAATAAGAATTACATTCCTTGGCAAAGGCTAGAAATGAACTCGAGCCTCAGAGGTCTATTCTTTGTCGAGCTTCGTCATAAATTGATGGAATTGTGTAGGCTAACACGAGATAACATTTAGTCTAACTGTATAATGATGAAAACACCTTCTCGTGTGTGCTTTCAGAAATAACAAACGTCTTTCGATATAAACATATCAACAACAAGAGCCTTGCGGCTTCTCATCGCTTATTGAATACACAATAGAAAGCACCCGGAAGAAGTTTCTCGCACCTTTTCCACACCTAGTATTGAAAATCAATATCCTTCTTTAAGAGATGTGCTGGTATCGTGTAAAGACTTGAATGGAATATGCAAGAATTCAACTTAAATAAAGGAAGCTTGTAGTTTAACGTGACTATTAATCATACAATTATGAGCCACGGGACTTCCTATTTACGTGGAATCCGAACCACTGGACATGGCAGCTTACTTAGAAAATCTCACTTGCATTGGCCGGGTTTCGAAACCGGTCCTACTTGGTGAGAGCCAAACACTTGACCGCTGCGTCACCACGTCCTGCATAAAGAAAGCTACACTCTTTCGTCTCAAGTATTTTTAATCTTATCATTACAGGTGAATGTTTCCAAGGTGAAGTTAGTACGATTAATTCAGTGTGATCATATTTCTGGAAAACAATGTTTACGATGCTGAGAAATATGGCTAACATTACCATTATTATTGTTTATTATTGTTTGGTCTGTGCTGGTCCGTGTACTGTATCCGCCCAATATGTGCTTGATAGTCTCGCCAGCATTTCTGCAAATCCTACTTACCACTTGATTATTATTACGGTATTATTATTATTATTATTATTATTATTATTATACCGACAGTAGTGGCTACGCTGGCTAAAGCGTGGCGTTAGGTCATGGGGCCAAGTTCTCTGCTGACTCGGTAGACGCGTGGGTTCGAGCCCCACCATCGGCTGCCCTTGAAATGGTTTTCCGTGGTTTCCCCATTTTCAACACCAGGCAAATGCTGGGACAGTACCTTCTGACAGGCCACGGCCGCTTCCTTCCACATCCTTGCCCACTTTCATCCATTTATCTCATCTCTCTCTCATCTCGACGCGCAGGTCGCCCACGGGCGTCGACTAGAAAGACCTGCACTCGGCCTCTCAGGAGGCTACACGAAAAAAAAAATATTATTATTATTATTAGTATTATTATTATTATTATTATTATTTGTGAGACATATCACAAATGTATTATCAATAATGAATAAATATTCTAATTGTTATTATTAATATTATTATTATTATAATTATTATTACTTAACCTATTTTACTGTTGTAGCAGTGTATGTGGAGGATGTCCTTCGCCAGAAAAAGCGAGATCTGGAAGCGTACGAACGCCCTTAAGAAGAAATGAAGAAAGAAGAAGTCTGAAAGGCTAAGTAAGCACATCACCCTGAAGTAATGCGAGAGCGGTTCCGGGGTGATGAACGCATCGTGGGAAAAGGGATGTGGTTTTTAGAGGGTAAAAATCCCACACTACTGTGGAGTGCGGACCCTTCACAAGTGTCTTTTGAAGATTTTCCACAGTCCCTCGTAAAAAAAAAATTACTGTTGTAAACAATTTCAATGTTTCACATACCATGTCATTTATATGAGAGAATTGTGGAACTACCAGCAAGGCAGTTTACGCCGTGGGGAAATGATCAAAAAGTATTTGTAATAATAAATGTACGAAATAAACAAGGTTTACCATATTTAAAGTATTATTGCCCTCGGCGTAGCGGTGCACCTTTAATTGCTCACAACGACCACGGTGGGAGCCTACAGCAACCCACAGATCACAGGTTAAAATCCCACCACTGACAGCGGCTATCTTGACTATGATTTAGATGTTCACAGCCCCTACAAGTCAACAGCATTCAATGTATTCAGAAAATTCCAACTATGATGGTTTCTTTCTACAAAGCAGTGAAATACGTTGAGAATGCAAGTTTATGAAGATATCAATGAAATGGAGGATAAAACCACTAACCTTTTCTTAGTGAACAAAACAACGAAGAAAATTGAAAAGGAATGTGCGATAAGAGCTCAGTGATAAGTGGCATGGTGCTTGTAATCAAATTAGAGCAGTATAATTAATTGTGTTTTCATTTTAATAAAATTCTTATATATTATTGGTCCAAATCGACGGTATGAAGTGTGAATGGAATAGCCATTAAGACCACTAAAACATAGCTGACCTGTTCGTGCCTCTTGATGCATTCAGCACGCTGGGAGGTAATCGTCTGTAACAAGCTGCAGTGTCTGAGTGGGAACTCGGGCGGCTTTATCCGGCCGATTACTCTGACACGTTAATGCCCCCAAAGAGAGATTTATTCCGGACATCATCTGCCTTATCATAGCCATTTATCACTTTGAAACAAACTTTATGAGTACAGTATGTTCCTTGCCTAAATGCCTTACAAAACCTTCGAACATGCTGGTGAATTAATTATTACAGCGGTAATGGTAACGAATATACGACGGTTGTAAATACTGGGAATATTTCTAAATAGGGTTGTTGGGATATTACTGGGTAGAGGAAAATATATGATTCCCATGTTAAAAAAGCATCAAAATACTTAACAATATATAGTTCTTCTCGTTGTTTGATTTAGTGGCTTTGCGACATCGTGGATATATTGTAACTCCGTGTTCTTGAGTGTGAGTAGAATTTATTTGTATAATTGTGATGGCTGTATTAGTGTGTGCATTTGTAATTAAGGTGAGGATCGGGAAGTAGGTGGGCGTGGCATGAAGTTAGGAACCATACCGGCATTTGCCTGGAGTAGAAGTGAGTAACCACGGAAAACTACTTCCAGGTTGGCTAAGGTGGGAATTTAACCCACCTCTTCTCAGTTTTGCCCCACGAGGCTGAGTATACCCCGTTCCAGCCCTCATACCAGAATTAAATTTCGCTAATCGTTTCAACACATACATTTTGGATAGTTGTTGTTTTCTGAATCAGTAAATCCAATTTACAATAAATGGCGTGCGAGTCGAGTGTTGGCACGCGAATTGTTTCAACAAAATCCCGTATGCGATCACATACCATTCATCCGATTTTGATAACTTCGGTGAGTTGTTGAGCACACTCCCGCAAAGATTTCTGACTTAGTAAACCCAATTTATAATTGATGGTGCGCGAGTCGTGTCAACAAAGTCCAGTATGCGTTCATATACCATTTATCTGATTGCAATGAAACTTTGGTGAGTTGTTGTGTGCACTCCCACAAATGTTTCTGAATTAGTAAATCAATTTTACAATAGGAGGCACACTAGTAGTTCAACAGATCAGTGTAGCTACGTGAATCGCTTCAAAAATTGAACTTTGGTTAGTTGTCGTCTGCACGCTCGCGAAAGCTTGTGAATTAGTAAATCCATTTCACAATAGGTGGCGCATGAGTCGATTTGACAAATATGTTTTGGTGCACTAATCGTTTCAACAAATGAACTTTGGTTAGTTGTCGTGTGCTCATCCTAGGAGGTTTCTGAATTAGAAATTCTACTTTACAATAGATGGTGTGCCAGTCATTTCAGCAAATGAAATTTTGTCAGTTGTTGTGCAACCATATCAATAAACAAAATTACAACACAAACTCTTTCTTTCTTTCTTTCTTTCTTTATTTATTTATTTATTTGCATTGCAATGCATGTCGGGTACAGCTGAAGTAATTAATTAAATAAGTAAATTAATTAAATTTAATAGTTGAGTGACCACTCGATCATCCGCAGATTGTGGATTTGATTCCCGGCCGAAGATATTTTAAGATTGAGAAAAGTCCTCGGCACTCCGATTCGTACTATGTCACATTTAGTGAGTAAAAACAAAATTAATTGTTCACAACCGCAGGTTGCCAAACAGACTTTTCTGCCAGATGGTAGATTAAAAACGGAACATCTCAGTTAGGGAGTAATTCGCCCAAATGACTCCATCTCAAAAGATCTGCAAAAGGAGAATTTTCATTATTGTTAATACGAGTATTATTATCTGTCATTATTGAACCGTTATTAGACCTCAGTTTTTATATACAGCAGAGACCCTCTTGATGAACAAGAAATGCAACATGGATGATTTGGAAAAAGTCGAGAGACGTATCCTTCGAAAAATTCATGGACCAAGATTGCTCCCAGACGGCTCTTATCGACTTCAAGCAAACACCGAGCTATACCGTCAGTGGGAACCAGCCACCACTATCATGCGACGGAGACGACTGAAATTCTACGGTCACCTCTTCCGGATGGGGAACGATGTAATCACCAAGAAGATCTTCAACTTGATTAATGGCTACAAGACTGGCATTTTGTGGCTTAATGAAGTGAAACAAGACTTGAATAACTGTGATATTCTTGACCGTTCCAAATTTTGTGATAGTGTTAACTCTCGGTCCACACCACCTAAAGTTATTAAGACCCGACCACCCCTCACACAGGAAAGGAAAGACAAGTTATTGGCTGGACTGAGGAGATATTGGAGAACAAAGAAAGCATCGCAGAAGCACTCGTCATAAGCGCTTCTTAGTGGGCTTAAATCACTAATAATTATTAGTAGTAGCCTAGTAGACTAGTAGTAGTAGTAGTATTACAACCCCATTACAAATTTGACCGTCAACACTTACAAGGCATCCTTATTCTTTAATTTAAATAAGCGCTGAATAAAGTGTACAGTCGACCAAGAGGATCCTTTAAGGCAGTGGTGCTTTAAAAGCCCTCATGGTAAGGATAAATACGCCAAGCCTAGACACTAGACATTGAATCCCACCTCATAGTAATTTTTGTCATTAATACCAGCCAAAGAAAAGCATTTCATAGCTAAATCTATATACAGTAGCAATAAATCATGTACAATAAAATTGGGGTATCCGCCTTTTTGTGTATTGATCAGGCGGATACCCCAATTTTATTGTACTTGATTGTCAATCAATACGGAACCATGACTGAGTCTGTTGTAACCGAATTTATTCAGTTACAGTAGCTCACCCTCGGGTTATGTGCCTTGTGCAGTTAGTTTGGGGTATTTTATTCGTATCTTATTATATTGGATTAACGTGGGGTTGCCGAGGTGATTTTTATTGTGCCTGTGTGTTTTTGTGGACGGATTCATCTTTGGATGGTCCGGACAACCTAGGATCATTGTTTATTAATTATCGGTTTTTGGATATTTGATATTATAAAATACGGGGTTTTGCGATTTATTACGTTTTAGGAATAAGGATATAAGACTGTATTAAGTAGAAGCATTATTTCATTTTGGTTTGGGGTTAATGGCTTTATGTTGACCTAGTAATGTTAAATGTTAGATTCATGGCTGTACTATAAAGGTACAATGAATTGATATTTTCGAGTGCTGGATATGTGACATACCCGGAAAAGACGGGCAGTAATTCGGCTTGTGTGGGATTACCTAGGCTATTTATGGCATGAACTCCCATGAACTTCGTGTGGAAACTACTGTGTGACGTCAGTGTGGATTTTGACTGTCTGATATTCATGTGGTGACACTGATGTTCCGCTAGGAGCGGGCCACGCGCAACTTAGTTCCGGCAGAAACATTGGGGTTATGTAGCCCTGCGCCAGTGCATATAAGGGCGTGTCTGGCGTTCAGAGCTCGTCTTATTGCTTTATCGGCAGAACACTGATCTACTGAGGCCCAGGGTCGTTTTACGTGACATGGTTTCCGTAACGAACAGTTAGAGATCGTTTTCTTGCTTGTACAGCGAAAGTCCATTGTCTACTTGCAATGTAGTGTCGTTATTACTCGATCATGGTATCGTAATACGAACGAGCAGTGACTAATTGTTAGCCATCCACTGAGCTCTTACGGGCTATTGGAGGCTACGTACATTTCATGGGTCCATCCATACCATGGGCTGTTGGTAATAACTTACCACGCCTAAAAGGATAATTCAGTCGTAAACATTTCATCGAAGTCATGCGAGAATGAAGACGTGAACGAGCAGTTCGAGAAGTAAGAAAGTGGAGTGAACCAGTCTAACGTGTGTAGATATTTTGTGTACGGACGGTACAGTGTATATACGTAGGTGGCTGTTATGCCTGGGTCTGATATGGCCGTAAGTGTTTTCCTGCTCTCAGAGCCTAAATTCAGTGCAAGGTACTGTATAAAGTTTTAGCACGAGTGTATGAAGGGTATTTTGTGTTGTATATTATGTATATATGTGTATAGTACAGCCAATAGATCATCTCTTTAAAATTTATGTGTGTTTATATTCCTGTCTTGCATGAACCTGGTACATCAGCAAACGCATGCCAAATGCCCTACACCTGGGATATGGAGTTTTCATAGTCGGGGCAACAGTTATGTACCGTATTTTATTCTATTTTATTCAGGAAGACCCATATGGTCGACCTTGGCACCCATTCAAAGTCGGGAGTAATGTTAAAATCACTTGTGGCCTGTATTTAAAGGCAGTAAATTCTGTAGGTTTGTGGTAATGAGGGTAGTTAATTGTAAATCAACTCTAGTGAGGAGGTGAGAGAGTTTCAGTAGCAGCCCGACGTGAGGCCTTAGACATGCTGATGTGTACCAGGACACAGGAATTAAACTGTAGGCATATTTTCACAATTTCCCATATTTCAATTAGGGATGGCTACGTTAGAGCCAGGATGCAATTCTGCTTTGTTGGGGGACAGTGCTGGTGAGCGACAGAATCAGGCAGGGGCTGATAGGCAATTTTCTATAGGGATGGGGGAAAACAGTAGAGTCAGGGGAGATTAGCCAGGGAAGGGGGGAAATGAATTAAGTATGATGGGCATGTTGAGGAGGATCATGTATCTTAGCGACAAGTCTGTAGGAATGGTGGAGAGGATGGCCTCGCAGATGACTAGTTTTAAAAAGGAAATGTCAGCAAAGATAGATGAGGTGAAGGAAAGATTGTCAGAAATTATCCCCGACAGCCATGTTAGTAGCCAGATTAGTGAAGTCAGTGTAGAAGTCACTAATCTGGAAACTAAGCTAGGTAATGAGATTGCTGTTCAGGAAGAGAGCGTAGACTCTAAAGTAGATAAGTTGGATGCTCAACAAGTGATGTTGGCAGGGGAGATTTCTAGCCAGGCACTTTTGACTAGCCATAAATATCCCAGGGTAGATAGATTGGGAGAGCAGAAAGAGGAAATTGTAGTCATCGTGGAAGAGAACGTTGTGGTTAATGATGAGAGTGCTGGGAGAGTGGAGAAGGATGAGAGTGCTGAAGTAAGTGGGGAGAGTGCTGGGAGAGTGGAGATGCTTGAAAGTGCTGAAGTTAGTGAGGAGAGTGGTGAGGTAGTGGAGATGAATGAGCGAGTCGAGATTAGTTTGCTAGGGAATGGTATGAAGAAGGTAGATGAGAATATTAGCCAACTTAGCGAGTGAGTGACTAGTATGGAGGAAGATACTGTAGGTAGAATTCTACGTGGTCAAAATCTGGAACTAGGAGGTAGTGAAAATCTTGTTACGAAGTTAGTATGTAATTTCTCTGATGACATTAGGACTGCAGTGTGCGTGCAGGAGATAGTCGCTATTACAGGCATAGAGAGGTCACTTGGGAGGTTAGGTACTGCCCCCGTAAATTGAATTATGTTGAGACCACGGTGGCTATATTGAAAATTATGAAGAAAGTTATGGCTGTCATAGTTATGACATGGATGGTCATGACGTAAGCACGGATGACGCAGACGTTATGCCAGCAGGCTGCTTGAGCTGAGGTTCTCAATGACGTCAGCATTTGTTCGAGAAAGATTCGAGATTTACGACGCAGTCGCAGGAAATGTGGAATTGTGCTGAGGAAGAAATTATGCTATTGGAGGGGAGGCTCGAACCAATGAACGATTGTTTGAAGGAAGACGGAGATTGCTGAAACTATGGTATTTTTAATACTTTTTGGAATGAAGGATTGTGGAAATCCGTTTGAAGTAGAGGCATTGATCTGGAATTTTGGTGAAAGTTATTTCCAGTTTTTGAATTTTGAAAATCCGTCATGTATTGACGAAGTTGGAACTTCTAGCGATGACGCAGTAACACGCTATGGAAGGGATGGATACGCCCCTTATGAAGTTTATAAAAGGCCTTGCGCAAAAGAGAGGAGTCTCAAATCGTCATAGCTGATACCTCTGATATTCAAATCGTCAGATCTTCAGTGCTTATATAGTCGTTTTGGTCAGACGTCGAGTGATATTAGTAGAAAGAGTCGTCATTATAACGCATGGTGAAGCCACCGCATTAAACGAGATTCGAGCAGACAAGCAGTGCAAGTTTACTGTGAGTAAAACTAGGTGAAGTTAAAACGCACATTATAACGCGTCTACAAGATTAGCTATGAACAGTTAGCGGTTGCCTATAAGCTAATCCTATTGTGCAGTGCTACATTAAGGAGTGTAGGAAATTTGAACAATTTCAAGGAGTTAATTTAGAAGATATTAGCAATTTTAGACGTCTGACAAAAGTGATTTTCTCGCCACCTGAGGAGCACTTTATATCGTCAGATTCTACGCTACGGCTGACACTGCTAGTATAACAGGGAGACTTCAGATTGAATTGTGACACAACGCTACAGTATTATGGAGCAGTTTAATATGGCAGTTTGTTCTTCTATTACCATAACCGAAGAGAAGATGGAAGGCTAAAGGACTTTAATGCGATTGGGACATACATCGTTGGAGTAAGATAGCAGCATGGAACTTCGCTGATTGCCATTCCATACAAGCGAACATGTGGTGAACAACCATCTACACCCATGTTTCGTGGCTCAAAGTTGAATACTATCAAACAGCAATGGAATCGATTTCATACTCACTGAATATGAATATTTCTTTGGAAATTACTACAAAAACTTCATGGCGATTTTCTACTGGAACTTCAGGGATTTTTCAAGAGAGGTCAGGGTAGTCCCGACTCACAAAGAAGAATTTTGCCGGAAGGATGTCTTTCGTCTACACGGAGCAGTGCATTTTCCGGAGGAGGAAGCAGTTCGATTCTCCGAGGGTGCTGTTTCCTGTTTGGAGGATGGAGCTCATCTTCAAGTTGGTGAAATGGATCCATCAGCAGTCTTCTTTGGGGAATTTTCCTCTGGAACTTCAATCGGCAGATAAGGTAGTCGTGAACGTTTATTGTATTTGAGTTTTTTAGCGATATCTGAGCAACCTTTGTCCCATATTTTCTGTCCTCATGTATTTTGCCCTATATTCTTGTTTGAGATTCCTATTCTCAGTACACCTTTATGAGTTATGCCCTTTTCGACGATTCATTAAGACATTGTTATTCCATGGGCATAGTTAAACGATTTTGGATCAGTTGAGACTGATATTTAGATTTTTCAGTAATTTGCTTATTTTTGTAGTCACGATTTGACTATAAGTTAATGATTTTCATGGCAGATTTAAATTCAGACAGCGTGTCACTTTATTAAAGTAATTTCTACCCAAGTTAATTACTTTGACCAATTTTCTGTCATCATCAAGAAGGAAGAACATTTAAATGATTTTAGAGCGTTAAAATCTCTTGCGTTGTCGACGATCTTGGAAATACTAGTCGTTATTTGAAATTGATTGCAACACAGACATTTATCGTCAGTTATGAACGACCATTGCATCATAGATAATTTTGTGAAAGATGAACTTTAATTATGAATTATTGAATGCACTAAAGTCATGAACTTTTGTTAGGAGTTTTTTCTCAATTAGAGATTTGAATAATAATGTTTGCATTCCACAGTCTAATTGGATTCTATTCGACTATTTTGCAGTTTAGTCGCACTTTGTTTGATGATAGTATTTTTATACTACAATACTTTGAAGATGTCAATCTTAAATTTTGATAGACCAGAGAGGCGTATATAAGCGTATTCACTATTCAATTTGTTTGTGATTGGCAAATTTTTATTTCATTTCGATTCATGAATGAAATCCACGAAAGTTTAAGATAACAGTTTTGAAACAATTAATGATTATAAGAATTTTTGAAGTGGAACTATGAATGTATAATCGCTAGTGCAGCGGACGTGTTGAAAGTCGCTGATGTATAATGCCCTTGAGTAAATGAAGGAGGTTCCCACAGTAATTAATGATGTTGAAGAATTTGTTAGTGGAGGTTTTTGTAAATTCTGTGGAAGATTTTGATGCCATATATATTAATTTATGATGAATTCTGGGCCTATTTTAATGCAGTTTTGTGCATTTTTTTTATAAGCGACGTATTTTCCGCTGGAGTGTATTCTCTTAGTCCTTTGAAAATTAATCAAGAGAATTTACTGTTATAATTAACAAGAGTATTGAAAGAATTTGAGATAAGATTTTGAATGAAGATTACCGTCACAAATAATTATAATAATTATTAAACCTTTATTAAACCAGATTGTGACATTAATATGTATAACTAACCTTCATTGGTCGATTATATTGACACGATTATGAAATTACCAACCGGATGAACATGTGGTTAAATGTATTTCTTAAAATTAAAATTTGAATAATTTAAATGTTAATATTGTAAATAATGATGTAAATATCTTTGACAATAATGTGAAACGAAAGTAATGTTAGAGGCGTGTTTAAATTTTTTTTATTGTCTTTGACAAATATTATAAACAAATTCTAATTGTTATAAATTATTTATGGGTTTTTGTTATAAACATTTAAGAGTTTGTTTTATACTCTGCTTATTAAACATTTGGATAATAATTTAACAAGTTTAGGGATTGTCAGAATAATCCAGTGGTATGTGAGTTAAGCATTTGAAAGATTTGCGTAACAATATGAGTTGTCTTGCGGACATTTAAACCTTTTGAGAGGGAGCTGGATTCTTACGCAACGTGGCATGACAAGTGAGTCCATTTGACAAGGTGTGCGTCATGTTGAAGGGTAGACCGCAGCTGGCCAGACAACTGGTTATCAGCGGGCAAGGTCGTCTACATTGTGGCCTTGTGCCTATAAATACAAGTGTCAAGTTTATTAAAAGAAACCAAATGCTCTATATATATGTCTCGTCCTGACTTCCTTTTCCAGTCCAAGTGTGTTATGAATATTACGTTATTTTGAGCTCGTGGGAGCTAACATATTGTATGATAACTTTGCAAGTCCTATAGGAGGACATAGTCAGATTGACATGGGCTACTGATAGCCACATTTATTTTGTTGAGTGTGTTAAAATCATACCCTTTATTTGAAATAAAATTTTTGTACAGTTCAAAGTTCTTGTCTTCGTTCTGGTTCATTTTTAAATGTCATGGTGGAGGTTATTGTGGGAGCATACTTTAGAGATCCAGTTGTCAACCCAATCCCCGAGATAATTTTTAAGAGGTAAGTAGAGGTAAGTATGAACCCCCTTCTATTTTGGTGTGTTCCACAATAATTTCTTGTTAACTTCTGTGCTCAAACCTCGGTAGTATCTGTCAGTGCCATTTTCATTGGTGTAGCTGAGCCGGTGCGGTTGATTATTGGCAATCCGATTGAGGGGGCGGATATCTGACAGCCTACTATCCGGGTAAACGGGGACAGTACCTTGAGAAAGACAGGTAGGCAACGTCAGAGTAATGGGGGTAATCAAAGGGAAGGAAATTATAAACAGGGGAGAGAGAAGAACTGGGATCCAGGTAGAGGAGATAGGTACATGTGGTATGAAGATCATAGGAGAGGAATAAATAACAATGAGTGTCAGAGGTACGGAAAAAACAATCAACCGGGGAACAGACCACGTGATGTAGAGCAGGCAAATAGGGGGCGTGCCATGGAAAGGCAGGTTGAGAGAAGCAATAGGCCAGGAAGTTTAAACTTCGCCAGGACTCACTATATGGAGCAGGGGGAGAGTCATTGCATAGTATTCCTGCTCTGGAAGAAAAATATAATGTAGAGTATAATGTCAATGTAGGATCTGATAGATTAGGAGACCAGAGCTGTAAATTAGATTACAGTAAGGTGCTAGTGAAATTTGGGTGGAGTGAGCAACAAGATTGGGTTAGGTTAGATTATCAGGTTGGTGGTAGAGATTTTGTTAGTGTCGTTGGATGCATTCAGGTGATTAAAGAGGTTTCTGAGGAAGAATTAGGTGTCGGCATGGAATCAAGTTGTATTTTGGTCATGAGAGATGATCATGTGTTGAGTGATGTGGATCACTGTCGTTTCTGGGTCATGAGAGATGATCATGTGTCGAGTGATGTTAATCACTGTTGTTTCTGGGTCATGGGAGATGATCGTGAGTTGAGTGATGATGATCACTGTGTGGAGGCAGTTGTTGAAGATACCATGTTGGACGAGGGTCAGAAGTCAGAGGTGTTTGACGTTCTGAGGGAACACAGGGAGGTGTTCTCGGAGAAACCTGGATGTACTCACGGCTACGGGCATAGTTTTGACATCGCAGATAGGTCTGACTTGAGCGGTCCTAGGTACCCTATAGCTCATTCTTACATGGAGGGTGTTGTTGAGGTGATTGGTCATATGCTGTATGAGGTTATATTTGAGATTAGTAACAGTCAGTCTGTTAGTCTTCTGGTGGTGGTGACCGTGTGGGATGGTACCAGTAGGTTATGTTTGAAGGTCGTGGCAGTAAGTAGTTTGCAGGAAGGATTTATTTTTGTGTGTCTCGCAGGATTTTGGGATTTTCAACAGGGGAAGCTGTACCCTAAGAGATTAAATAAATTGAGTATTATTGTAGTTAAGATGGTTTTGAAACAGCAGGGAAGGGAGGGGGTAAAAATTAAGATAGGTGATCTGGTGTTGTTGCGAGCTGAGCATCTCTCATCGGCAGAGCAGAAGTGCATGCAGAAGTCCTTCCAACTGTATTCCGGTCCATTTGTTATAGACCGCGGGGTAGGTGCATGTGCCTACAGGTTGATTACCAACGATGACAAGGTCCTAGGTACATATAATATTGCTAACTTCAAGCTATATGTCACCTAGAGATCTAGCTCACGATGACAAGACAGGAGTACTAGTGTATTTGTGTGAGGGACAAGGATAAATCTATAGCCTTGTAGTTTAGAGATTGATCCTTGTGGGGGCGTTAGTAACCGAATTTATTCAGTTACAGTAGCTCACCCTCGGGTTTTGTGCCTTGTGCAGTTAGTTTGGGATATTTTATTCGTATCTTATAATATTGGGTTAACGTGGGGTTGCAGAGGTGATTTTTATTGTGCCTGTGTGTTTTTGTGGACGGATTCATCTTTGGATGGTCCGGACAACCAAGGATCATTGTTTATTAATTATCGGTTTTTGGATATTTGATATTATAAAATACGGGGTATTGCGATTTATTACGTTTTGGGAATAAGGATATAAGACTGTATTAAGTAGAAGCATTATTTCATTTTGGTTTGGGGTTAATGGCTTTATGTTGACCTAGTAATGTTAAATGTTAGATTCGTGGCTGTACTATAAAGGTACAATGAATTGATATTTTCGAGTGCTGGATATGTGACATACCCGGAAAAGACGGGCAGTAATTCGGCTTGTGTGGGATTACCTAGGCTATTTATGGCATGAACTCCCATGAACTTCGTGTGGAAACTACTGTGTGACGTCAGTGTGGATTTTGACCGTCTGATATTCATGTGTTGACACGGATGTTCCGCTAGGAGCGGGCCACGCGCAACTTAGTTCCGGCAGAAACATTGGGGTTATGTAGCCCTGCGCCAGTGCATATAAGGGCGTGTCTGGCGTTCAGAGCTCGTCTTATTGCTTTATTGGCAGAACACTGATCTACTGACGCCCAGGGTCGTTTTACGTGACATGGTTTCCGTAACGAACAGTTAGAGATCGTTTTCTTGCTTGTACAGCGAAAGTCCATTGTCTACTTGCAATGTAGTGTCGTTATTACACGATCATGGTATCGTAATACGAACGAGCAGTGACTAATTGTTAGCTATCCACTGAGCTCTTACGGGCTATTGGAGGCTACGTACATTTCATGGGTCCATCCATACCATGGGCTGTTGGTAATAACTTACCACGCCTAAAAGGATAATTCAGTCGTAAACATTTTATTGAAGTCATGCGAGAATGGAGACGTGAACGAGCAGTTCGAGAAGTAAGAAAGTGGAGTGAACCAGTCTAACGTGTGTAGATATTTTGTGTACGGACGGTACAGTGTATATACGTAGGTGACTGTTATGCCTGGGTCTGATATGGCCGTAAGTGTTTTCCTGCTCTCAGAGCCTAAATTCAGTGGCAAGGTACTGTATAAAGTTTCAGCACGAGTGTATGAAGGGTATTTTGTGTTGTATATTATGTATATATGTGTATAGTACAGCCAATAGATTATCTCTTTAAAATTCATGTGTGTTTATATTCCTGTCTTGCATGAACCTGGTACATCAGCAAACGCATGCCAAATGCCCTACACCTGGGATATGGAGTTTTCATAGTCGGGGCAATAGTTATGTACCGTATTTTATTCTATTTTATTCAGGAAGACCCATATGGTCGACCTTGGTGCCCATTCAAAGTCGGGAGTAATGTTAAAATCACTTGTGGCCTGTATTTAAAGGCAGTAAATTCTGTAGGTTTGTGGTAATGAGGGTAGTTAATTGTAAATCAACTCTAGTGAGGAGGTGAGAGAGTTTCACTGTTGTAGCAATAAATGGCATTAATTCATTGCGCATACTGTCATGGAGGTTGAAATATTGTAAACACCTTAAGCACTCTGGAGAGTTTGTATGAAACTATCAGTCGGGCGAGTAAACACTGTAGAAAATGGTTTTAATATCAAGCCAGAACTTATTACATTGTGTAACTCCTCTTAGTTTCATTTATATTGTAAAGTTTGCAGAAGTTCGCTTCTCGTGTACTGATTGAATTAAATGGCTAGGTAATAATATAAAATCTCTTAGGATCACTTAGTTTACAATTAGGACATCCTCGTACTAAGTAGAATACTCAGTAGTGTCACCTCCTCTTACTTGAGACATAACACGATTTCCATTAAAATGTTATTTGTTGTTGATTCATATTCGGGGATTTGTGACATTATACCGTAGTCATGTAGCCCCATGTACTTGTGTGTGTGTAGAATGTATGTGATAACCAGTGTCGATGTGATAGAAGTGTTAGTGTGGGCATTTGTGATTGAGACTGGGATTGGGAAAGGAGGCAACCGTGGTTTTTCCGGCATTGGTTTGTAGCAGAAGTAGGAAACCACTTTTAGGATGGACGAGGTTGCAATCGAACTCGCCTCTTGGGGTTTTGCCTCCCGACGCTATGAGTACACCGTTCCAGTCCTCAGACCATAATTACATTTGTTGACCAAGCTGGGATTTGAACCCAGACCTCAGGTGTGATAGCCAAGAATTCTAGTCCCTGTGCCACGAGGGGTCGTCATTAAAATAGAGAGGTGTCTTTAAGAGAGAAGAGAGCAAATCATTAAATCCAATTCAGCTTTGTTCACCGAAGACACTAGAGTAAAGAAAATAGCCTGCCTCTTTCTTATATGTTTGACACTTTAAACAGTGTCCACCTCGTGGTGTAGCGGCTAGCATTATTGGCTGTCGCTCCTGAGGTCCGGTTTGATTCCCAGCTCAGGCATGAAATTTAATTCTGTTCTGAGGGCTGGAAAGGGGTAATCTCAGCCTCGTGAGGAAAAATTGAGAAGAGGTGGGTTCGATTCACACCTCATCCATCCTGGAAGTGGTTTTTCGTAATTTCCCAATTCTAATCCGGACAAATGCCGGGATGGCGCCTAGCTTAAGCCACGGCCGCATCCCTCCCAATATTCACCTGAATTACAAATACACACACAGCTATTGATACCACAATAACCCGATAGAGTAGCAACCAATGTGTATGTAGGATTAAAAGTGAGTATATAAAATAAGGCAAATAAAGTTTGTTTTTTTCAATTTCCACCTCACTAGACTGGAGCTTAGTTACAACGACATAATTTTAAGATCCCTTGAATGTCGTTATAATATAGTTCAACCGTATTTTATTACCCTACTACAAGAAAGTAATGATCTATATACCAGGACATCAATTTAAGTCTCCCCTCCGATACCAATCAAGGCTCGGCAAGCTCTCGCACTGACAACCGCTCACTGGCTCAACTGTTACTTCACTATCTTACGACACCGGAGATACTGACAGCCTATTGCAACATTGCCGGTCTCAGCGCGCGGCTTCATTGTGGAGATAAGGCTGCGCCTGCCAAGATCACATTTACTCACCTAGCGGTGCATACAGGGGGAAGTAACGCTGTATCTATTATTAGAACGAATATCCGAGGGGTAATACACTTCTCTAAGAAATGGGTGGTGGGGCTATTGTATGACATGTTTCACTTGATACTTCTCGCGTGATGTTGCAGTGGTCGAGCTGCTTACCTCTCACCAAGGCGGTCAACGCATGTGGGATTTTCGAAGTGAAATATCACGTCTTGTATTTCGAATTCCACGTAAAAATTCTGGACCTTTGGTTCATGATCGCGAGATTAACGGTCTCTGAAAACAACAAACTTTCTTCCCTTATTGAACAAACGTGTGTTTACCGACTAAAAAACAATTATGTTCATAATGTTTTATTTGGGCCGAGTATCGGCAATTTACACTGAAGGAAGTGTGCAAAACCCACACTCAGGATGGTTGCTTCCCGAACCTTGCATCTCCAAACGTGTTGCAGGTTCTCATTTATCTTCTTATCACCCCTTCCCGAACAGAAAATCTTCATTTATCGTTCTTGCCTTCATTCACTTACTTTATTTGCAAATGGGATACGGTAATTCACCGGTGGAAAATTGTACAATTACAGAAAATTACCAACAATAATATAAAACACTCTTAATTGCACACGTCGCGATTTGGGAACTATAGTAATTGCATCGTATTTACACAAACCTCGTATATATATGTCAACCTAGGTTTCTTAATTCGTGGAATTACTCTTATAGGAATCACTGCAATTAGATTACGTTGAACTAGCACAAAACGATGTTAATCACTGCGCAGATCATTCGGTTTCTTTTTAATACGCTCACAGAATTCAATGGAATCGCCTTCGAACACCATGTGTGGCATTGCTACCTGAGGTCTATTTTATTCCGGACGTCAACTGCAGTACAGAATGGTCGTGTAAATTAAGCTCCAATAACTGCTGCTACAATCAAGCGCTAAGAGTAATGAACAGACTTCTAATAGCTTCAGTAAAAAAGATTTATTGTTGCTTTTATGAAATAACGGTTCATGATTTCTCAATGAAATTAGTAAATCTATTTAACGTCATTACTGCTACGTATACAAAGATATACATACACTCGTACGTCACAATTGACTTTGTAAATTCATTAGAATTGTATTGGATTGGAATGATTAAGTTGACACCCAGATCTCTGCAACTTAAATGAGTCAGCTAAGAACTAAAGTCTCAAGGTAAGATGCCTGTAAAAATATAAGTCTGTCGACAGTGAAGTCACTTCTGACTTCGCGAACTTCCAACCTCAGTAAAACTTTACATACATGGCACACACTAAATGTATATAAAACTTATGTACAACAGTATTTACAGTTATTAAGCTACAGAAATTTTTAATTAAATTTTGTAACGAGTCGGATTTCTTAAACCAATTATTGTTTCTTATTCAGTTAGTCTGTTGCACTTCTATAATTGTTGCAGTGTTTTTCAGTACTTTTAGGTGTATAACTGTGAAAACGGTTTTAAATCGTTAATCTCTCTGGTGAGGCAACAACAAAAATGGACGCTGTGTCGCATGTTCATAAAGAACTTTCTCTTTATTTTGATGTCTCATATTCTACTGTGACGTAGATATTATGGAACACCCTAAAGGATATATCAGAGCACTAGTGGAGATAAATATATTATTATTATTATTATATGAATTGCAGCCAATGGCCATAGCAGGGTATTTTTAATTGAAAGCCCGTAGTCTCCCAGCAAGTTCAAGTTCAAGATAAATACTGTATATGGTTATCATAGATAGGTCTGCAGTGAAGTTAATACAATAAAATTCTGGTTAATAACTACTAAAATTAAATGAGAAATTAAATTCCATATAAGAATGAAGGAATATATGAAACACTAGCATTATCCGTCACGGCTTCGCCCGCGAATATTGTAGTTGTGAAGAGTACACTTAGCAACGTCTCAATCATGAATGCCATGGCTTATTTATCATTTAATTTTGAATAAGAAAAAATAATTTCGTTTTCAAATAATTATATCAAAGAAATTTTTGATTGCTCGGTTGTGTATCATTAGTTGTCAAATATTACCATTCCTGAAAATGTGGCAGTAATTAGACTGGCGTCAGACGGATTCGGCGCGTGATCTAAGAACTACACCTCCAACCATTGAACATGTGGAATACCGTATGTGTTTTCAATAGGATTTCTCACCTAATAGAAAAGAAAATGAAAAGATAAATATAATCGTAAGTCCAAATGGATATACAGAGATTTTCCCTGGTTTTGGAACAGTGACAAAACTTATGATTGGAAGAAATATATTTCAGATGTACTGCAATCACCTTAAAATAGCACGCTGTAAATGGTTCTTCATCGAAGTAAATCGCAAGTAAATTCTATTGAAGAGCGTAGTTCAGTACAGAAGTGAAATAGGACGGTATAAGTGATTGTAAGAAGAATAACAAAATTGTGGAAATTATATCACCAAATACACGTGTCTGCTTATTTCTAATGCTTAGTTTATATAAAGAGTATCACATCCCCAAATTATTAGTTTATATGCCAAGTATCACATCCCCAAATGAAACCACTCGTGAGATAATGTTATTCAATGAAATGCGGGTTTTACCTCCTTAACAGCCCTTTAGAACCTGAATATCCGAAAATCCTTCCTTATTGGGCGTTTTCGACATACAACAAACATATCTCCAAAATTTCATGTTTCTAGCTTCAATAGTTTTTGCTGGGCGATGTTGAGTCAGTCAGTCAGGCCACTTTATTTTATATAATAGATGATAATGAATGCGCTTTTTGAATACATTCTTCCCATTAAACACAGTTACACACACCATTACTACCAGATAATTGAACAAACAATATCCACAAAGTACACAAGGATTATGTCCATAATTTATCCAACCCCGTGTTGGAGGCCAGATTTCAGTGTTGCTTTAGTAAAAGAAATGTTGAAATGCTTTTCAGTTGGTCAACACGATTGCATCCAATTGTATTGCAATGTTAGCCCCGTTGCATTGTTAGCCTTCAGCGGAGACGGACGTGCAGACCTACGCTCTCCCGTTTAAATTAGCCAAGACCGAGTTAACAATGACGCGGAAGGGAAAGAACGGCAGGAAACAAATTGTTAAGTGTAAAGTGTGTGCCAGAAATCTAAAAAACGGAATTGAGTGTATTACATGTGCAAAATGGTTCCATTTTAAGTGTGTAGGTATGAACGATGAAGTAAATGTAACAGATGCCTGGAAGTGTAATGACTGTGACGTTGTTGTCGTTTCAAGCGAGGAAATAAAACGCAAGGAAGATATGATTGTGCAGTTACAGAAAGAGCTCGAACAGGCGAAAACAATCACAAAGGAAGTAGAAGATGAAAACAAAGTCCTAAAAGACATTCTTAGAGAAGAAGAAAATTCAAAAGGCAGCTGGGCCTCAGTGACGAAGGGCGACAGGGTAAAAAAGCCTCAACGAAAAATTGAAAGCAAACCTGTAGCAGTGCGTATATTAGGGGACTCAATGATCCGATTCAGTGCTGAAGAGTGCAGGAAGCAAGGAGCAGCCGTTGAATGCTACCCGGGAATAAGGATAGAACAAATGGCTCGCCAGATAGAAGACAGGGATGAAGAAATTGAAGAAAAAGTGGTAGTGCTAAATGTAGGAACAAACAATTTAAGGAGCTCAAGATCCGCGGATCACATAATGGGGGAAATATGGGACTTGGGTATGGCTGCAAGAAAAGTGTTTAAAAAAGCAAAAGTTGTGATAGCTGGAATTGTAAGGAGAAAGGACACGCAAATCGAGTACACGGACTCGGTAAATGAAAACATTGACAGGGTCTGCAATCGGTTGGGGCTCGAATATTTCGATCCAAATTGCTGGATAGATTGGAATGATTTGGGACGTGATGGTGTCCATTTGAATAGACGTGGTTCACGGAAGATGGGAACTCTCCTGTGTAATGTGGTGCGCCATTTCGGGCAACAGGAAAACTAACGGGGCAGATTAGAGGTGAACAAACTCAACAGCACGCCACGGGGGTTACAGCAGCTTTCGAAGGGTGTACGGAGAGAGGTCAACTACCCCAACTAACGGGACGGGCGGGTGGTGACACACCCCAACACCGCAGCCTGGAGGCAGCAGCAGATCTCCAAGGACATTCTCAGACAGATAAGGTTCTAAGATTTATTCAGGTCAATTGTCAAAGTATTGTGAACAAATGTATAACATTTTCGACTTTGATTGAATTACACAAGCCCGATGTAGTCATCGGAACGGAATCTTGTGACATCACAATTAGATTGGATGGATGAGGAATACGAAGCGCTCGGCATAAAACTTCTTAGAACCACTGACGGTAAGATACTAAGAATAATTGGTGTCTACAGAGCTCCAAACGAAAACACCGACATCCTTTGCAAGCTAATTAGCATTTTTTCAGAGCTTGGGCCAGACAAAGATCTTATCTTAGCAGGGGATTTAAATCCCCCAAGTGTCGATTGGTCAGGTGATAAAATGTTAGGGGGGAAGGGAACAACAAATAGCGAACTCATTGATATAGGAGTGTGGACTTTCACAAGTAGTGGAAATACCCATCAGGGGTAGAAATATACTAGATGTTTTCCTCATTATGCCTGTGGACAATCTGATCAGTGTTGAAAATATTCCGGGAATTAGTGACCACCAGGCTGTCGAAATGTTATTCCATTGGGAACTGGAACGCAGCCAAGATATAAAAGAAATGTTTGTTTGGAAATACAATAAGGCGGACACTTTAGGTTTTCAAAATTACTTAAAAGTAAATTTTCCTCGATGGGCATCGACTGGCGCTAGCGTTGAAGATGTGTGGTTAAATTTCAAAAATATTATTCATACGGGCCAATCGCTATACGTTCCAAAATATAGAGTGAAGGGAAACCAGGATCCAGAATATTACAATTCACGTGTTAGAATTCTTAAGAGAAAAGCTAGAAAAATACACAACAGACTAAAATCAAATAGGAACTATTTCAGACAATATCAACTAATTATCAAGGAATTGAACACAGAAAAACGTAAAGCACACGATTCTTATATGAAGACTATACTAAAACCGGGAAATACAAATACTTTTTATAATTATCTTAGGAGACGGAAAAAGAACAGAGATGACATTAAGTCTCTGAGGGACTCAGAAGGAAATCTTGTCACAGGAAACCCACAAAAAGCTGAAGTGCTTAATGAGTGGTATTGTAGCGTTTTTACTGCGAAAGCTAGCATGTCCGTTTCTTCAAAATTAAAGGAAAATACATTTAAACCATTCACTATTCATAACAGGGAGGTTAGAAAAAACCTGAAGAAAATCAAAAAAATTAAGTCAGTAGGACTCGATAAGGTGTCTGGCGACATTCTCAAGATAGGCGGTGAACAAATAATTCCCTTCCTTAGGGTATTGTTCACAGTCTCTCTGAACAATAGGTCTGTCCCGTCCGACTGGAAGAAAACTATTGTATTTCCAATTTATAAAGGAGGGGACAGAACCATGCCGGGTAACTATAGACCAGTGAGTCTGACAGCAGTAGTTTGTAAATAAATGGAACAAATAATTGCAGATTATATAAGGGAGTTTTGGGAGAAAAATAACCGGTTGTATGATAGACAACACGGATTCAGGAAAGGATATTCATGTGAATCACAGGTGGTGGGTTTTTGTCAAGATATAGCAGAAGTCATGGGCACAGGAGGCCAGGTGGAGAGTGTAATCATTGACTTAGCTAAGGCTTTTGACATGGTTCCACATGATCTCCTGTTACATAAGCTTGCAAATTTGGGTCTTGATGAAAGAGTGGTATTCTGGATCCGGGACTTTCTCCTAAACAGAACCCAATCAGTCAAAGTTGGGGGAGTATTTTCGAAAGAGACAAAAGTCACCTCTGGAATTCCACAAGGAAGTGTAGTTGGGCCATTGTTGTTTCTTGTATATATAAACGACCTGGCAGAATATGTTAAATCGGACGTCAGACTATTCGCTGACGACTGTGTAATATATAGAAAAGTCAAAAATCAAGTTGACACTGCGTTCCTCCAACAAGACTTGAAACGTATAGAATGCTGGGTTATCCGAAATAACATGAGGGTAAGTGCAGAAAAAAGTAAATGCCTGTCGTTTACTAACAGCAGAAAAGGGACAATAGCTGATTATAAATTAGGAAACAAAATTATTCCTCGAGTGGAGTCATGCAGCTATCTCGGGATTGCCATAAATAAAAGGTTACACTGGGGGGAGCACGTTGAGAGCGTTGCTAATGAGACACAAAAGTCATTATACTTTGTTATGAGAAACATGAAGGGTAGCGGTATTCAGGCCAAAGAATTGGCTTACAAATGTCTTGTGAGACCAATTTTGGAATACGCCACGAGTGTGTGAGAGCTTTACCAATCAACTCTAACGAACAAATTGGAGATGGTGCAAAGGAAAGCTGCAAGATTCGTACTTGGCAAATTCTCCCAAACTGACAGAGTCTCTGACATGTTAAAGTCATTGGGTTGGGAATCCCTACACAGCAGAAGACATAAAAGAAGACTCCATGAGATGTACAAAGCATACACAGGGGAGCCGGCCTGGAATGAGTTGCGAAACAGAATGCATGATCCAGATTATATGGGTAGGAGAGATCACTAATACAAAATTAGGCTCATCATTCAAAAAACAAACTTAGCTAAGTATTATTTTATAAACAGGGGTATTCAAACATGGAATGAGTTACATGAAGAAGTCTTAGAACCTTTTCCTAACAGAGTTTAAAAGCTTTCAAGAGGAAATTTAATGTTGCATTCAGGGGACCCAGAGACATTATGGAGAGAAATTGCGTTATAAGCAGCATGTAAATAACTTGTTACCACCAGGTTTTGCCTAACTGAAACAGTATCTATTAATAAAATAAAAAATAATAAGGGTTGTTCCCTAAACCTGAAAAAACAAGATTTTCAGTAAAGAACATATAGCCTACTTTCTCCTAAATGCATGGGTTTAGTTATAACTCTTTGTCCTCTTCAAGGAGTATAATTGAATGTTGGTTGTAGTAGCTTGTTGAAATACAACGAGCTACACGGATATTATACGTTGATTGATTGAATCCTCACCTGAATGATATATACACACACTAATACATCCATCACAATAACACGGCTTATGAGACAAAATTCAACACTCACCCAAGTACACGGGACTAAATGACCATGATGTCCATTAATCTCAAATGAAACAGCAGCAACAACAGCTCGTATAAAAGTACACACACCAGTAAGCCTACAGACCTCACAGTGAAACAGGTTATCAGACAACTTCTACACACACACCCAAGTACACCGGACTACAAGACCATGATGCCGCAAAACCCATAAAGAATCAACAACAAAAATAACAACGATAGATTCAAACCGCGGATCAAGGACAAAGAATTTAAATAGCTCTAGTAGAGTGTAGTGGTTTTATGAGTACAGCATATTATATAATATTTTCGATTGCAAATACACGCAATATATGCTTAACATTATAACGTGTGAGTAGTTATGAACCAATTAATACAAAAAAAAAGAAGTAAAAATGAACGAATCCTCGGGGATTCGAACCACGGAACATTTCACTATGAAGCTAGATCGTTACCACGACACCACGAATGCAGTAGAAGAACGGAATGTAAATAACTTATTTAGTACAAATGTATCATATTTTGTGTTGTAAATAACGATTTCATTAGCGTATTTTTGGCGCTTCTATAAACCATTTCATACTAAATATGTATTATTTTGTTCAGTACATTCATAAAAGGATATAACCTTACGCAGTTACGAATATAAATGGATTTACGAGCACAAACAGTGGCCATTTTGTGTACGACCCACAACCATATGGCATGGTCAATCAGACCTGTTAAGTCACTTCTACGGTTGCATATTCTATTATTTCTTTTCCTTCTTTTCTTAGTCGTTTACCCTCTAGGTTGGTGGAACCCACGGACTCTGCGAGGGAACTCACCACTACCGACTCTACGGGCAGTGTCCTAGAGCTGGGAACATCTAATCGGAGTGGATACAACTGGTGAGATGTGATTGGCACCTCGCCCAGGAGGCCTCACCTGCAAAGCGAACAGGGGCCTCATGAGGGAAGGTAATGGATAGGCAAGGAAGAGGGAAGGAGGCGGCCGTGGCCTTGAAGAAGGTACCATCCCGGCATTTTCCCTAAGACGAAGTGGGAAACCACGGGAAACCACGGAAAACCACTTCGAGGATGGCTGAGGTGGGAATCGAACCCCCTCCACTCATTTGGAACACCCGAGGCTGGGTATACCCCGTTCCAGTCCTCATACCACTTTTAGGTAGATTTCTTTAGAAAGCTAACTATTGCAATGGGTCCCATGTTTCGACTTCCGGAAAATTTCGACATATCTTCGCGTTTCACATCCCCCAGACCCCAAAACCACCGTCAGTTCAAAAGTTTATATATAATTTATGTATATATGTATCTATATATATATCAGTTTCTTGTGGACACGATAACAGCCGGAATTTTGCACCAATCACTTTGAATTTTTTACATAATATGTATCCCTATAAAATCTCGGTCGAGTTCGTTAATGGGCAAAATCGGTCAAAGGGGGTAAAAATGGGGGGCTTTTTTCGAAAAAGTGAAATATCGCTATAACTCTCTTAATACATGAAATATCGAATCCCTTCAAAGTTCATAACATGTGTCAGATAAGTGCCAAAAATGTATGTCAAATAAGTTTTTTGATAGCACCAACCATTGACCAAAGGGGTGGGAAAAAGTGGGTTTTTCGGGAAACATTAATCATATCTCTGTTAATAGGCACAATATCAAAACCGCACAAAATGGACAATATTCCTCCAATAATTACCTAAAACTTTTGTCTGAAAGAATTTTTGATATGACCCACCATTACGCCACGGGGAGAACAAAATGATTTAAATTATAAGAAAATGCCAAGTGCCAAGAGAGGTTGCCATGACAACTTTACTTTTAATTGATAAGGGATGACCATCAGCAGTTGCTATGACAACGCCACTGCACGAGATCACATTCAGTTTTCATATGTCAGTGGGAAGCGACTTCGGTATCGGAACTGGTAGCATGCTGAACTTCTATGCCCAAGGTCGCGGGTTCAAACCCGGCTGAAGTCGTCGGATTTACTAAGAGCGCTAAAAAACCTGAGTTTGCTTTCCTTCGGAGGGGAAGTTCCAACGTTCGTTGCGAGTTGCTGATTGAGGTGGCATCTAGTAGCCAAGTTCACAGCTAGGTGTCGTTGACGGCAGTATTTTAGGTAGATTTCATTAGAAAGCTAACTATTGCAATGGGTCCCATGTTTCGATTTCCGGAAAATTTCGACATATCTTCGCGTTTCACATCCCCCAGACCCTAAAACCACCGTCAGTTCAAAAGTTTATATATAATTTATGTAATATATGTATATATATGTATATCAGTTTATTGTGGACACGATAACTGCCGTAATTTTGCACCAATCACTTTGAATTTTTTACCGAATATGTATACCCATAAAATCTCGGACAAGTTCGTTACTGGGCTAAATCGGTCGAAGGGGATGAAAATGGGGGACTTTTTTTTTTTCGAAAAAATGAAATATTGCTATAACTCTCTTAATATGTGAAATATCGAATCCGTTCAAAGTTCATACTAGGTGTCGGATAAAGCTCAGAAATTTATGTTTGAAACGTTTTTTTGATAGCACCAACCATTGACCAAAGGGGTGGGAAAAAGTGGTTTTTTCGGGAAACATTAATCATATCTCTGTTAATAGGCACAATATCAAAACCGTACAAAATGGACAATATTCCCCTAATAATTACCTAAAACGTTTGTCTGAAAGAATTTTTGATATGAGCCACCATTGCGCCAAGGGATGAGAAAAATGATTTCGGAATTATAAGAAAATGCCAAGAGCTATCAGTGGTTGACATGGCAACACTACTAAATTGATGAGGGATGAGCCATCAGACGTTGCCATGACAACGCACTTGCGTGAGATCAGATTCAGATTTCCATCTGACTAAGTGTGAAGCGGCTTCGGTGACGTAACTGGTAGCATGCTGAACTTCTATGACCAAGGTCGCGGGTTCAAAGCCGGCCAAAGTCGTCGGATTTTCTAAGAGCGCTAAAAATCCCTCAGTAAGCTTTCCTTTGGAGGGGAAGTTCCAACGTTCGTTGCGAGTTGCTGATTGAGGTGGCATCTAGTAGCCAAGTTCACAGCTGGGTGGCGTTGACGTTAGTATCTGGTAGCAACATTAGGAACTACTGCTTGAAATTTAGCGTCTGCATTCCTTACCTGAATTACAGACTAATACCGCCATCACAATTCACACCGTTTATCAGACAGATTCTACACTCACCCAAAGTACACGGGGTTATATGACCGCGTTGTCGCAGCCCCTAAACTGAGGAACCAACCAACATCTCTGCGGGAGATATAATTTTGCGTGAAGAAGTAACAGACCGTTACATAGTTACACATCAGTGTCGAAACCTTGCATAAGGACAGTGTAACCACAAGTATAACAAGTAGTTCCGTGAAGAATTGTACAGCCTATTTTCATATATCCTGCTCATGTTAATTGCCTCTATCAACATACAAAATTTCAGTTTAATTGCTGTATCAGAATCGTAGATATTGAGAACCGTCTAAATATTTCAGATGGTCGCCAGGTTGGATTTTTATTTTTGTACTATTATATTAAGATTATTGTGTAAGTGTGGTATTCAAACTTCAATCGCATGATTAGAACACAAGAAGTAAAAACGAGATTTTAAAATTACGCACAGCAGCCATCTTGTGATTATGCAAACAATTGAAATAAATTAGATGCCAGTGGATCAACATTCGTGTAAGCATTTAAAACGTGCAACGTTTCACGGCACTCGGATAGTAAATTCGCGAGAAACGTCCATTTAAATATGTATACTTTGCGTCGCCGCAATGTTGGATTCGTGCTCACCAGGTTACTGAAAGTCCTATAGGTGAACATATGTTCATAGTCTCTATGAACATAAAAATTTCAGTTTGGTTGCTGTAAAAGATTCATATATATTGAGAACCGTCTAAATATTACGGAAGCTTGCCATTTAGGATTGTTATATGTATTGGCCATAGAGTTATGTACCATTTAAGGTCACTTATTGCCTAGGTTCATTATTCAAACTTTCACTTCGATCGCATGATTACGACACAAGAAATAAAAACTTAATTTTAAAATTTCGCACAGCCGCCATTTTGAGGTTATGTAAACAATTGAATTAAATTAGATGGCAGTACATTACAATCTGCAAAATCATTTACTGTACCACATTTCACTGCGCTCAGAGAGTTAACTCACGAGAAAAGTCTATTAAAATATTTCAAATTCGCTTGGTCGCCATGTTCGTTTTGTACTTTACAGGTTTATGAATTATACATAGGTAAACTTGTATCAGTACCCTTTATCACCGTACAAAATTGCAGGGTGATATCTGTAATAGTTTCGGGGATATAGAATGTCAGTGAAATATTTCGCACAGCCGCCATTTTGAGGTTATGTAAACAATTGAACTAAATTAGACTCCAGTGCATTGCAATGTGTATAAATATTTGCTGTACCAAGTTTCATTACGTTTGGATAGTTAAATCACGAGAAAAGTCTATTTAAAAGTCTCCACTTCGCTTGGCCGCCATGTTGGTTATGTAGTAACCAGGTTTTTGAAATTTTCATAGGTGAACTTCTAGTAGTACCCTTTATCACCGTACACAATTTCAGGGCGATATCCGTTATAGTTTCGGAGATACTGAATGCTAGTGAAATATTTCGCACAGCCGCCATGTTGGATTGGTGAGACGTAACAAAATTCGATGGGCACGGTCGACGTCGCCGGGAATAGTGCTATGAACTTACCGAGTTTCACTGAAATCGCTCCAGCCGTTTAGATTTTATTAGGGACACACACACACACACCTCTCACACACACACACACACACGGACAAAAGGTGATCTCATAAGCCTATTTTTTTCAAAATTGAAAATAGGCTAAAAATGGACTCCAAATGACAAGAAGGTTACCGTCCCCGTAAGACAATAAAATGTTTAAAATATGTTTAAAATGAAGAAAAACAAGGTTAATTAATCTCCAATTATAAAATACTTTCACGCGATAAATGAGGTCTGATCCTTCTACGAAAACCTGCATATTCTGCCTATTTTCGCCTATCTCCAAGTTTGTCCGGTGAAATCTACCTCCGCCTTCCGGCGTGCCGAGAGGACTTTTTTTTAAATTTTGTGGCAGAGCCGGGAATCCAACCCAGGACCTCCGGGGCGGCAGCTAACAATGCTGACCGCTACGCTAAGGAGGCGACATATTCTATTATAATAGGCTAATATCCTACCGGTCACCTCCTTAAGGACAGTTTAAACCTCCATATGTACGATAAGCTGAATTGTTGAGATCAGGCCTTGTTGAATCGTAAGTCATGGTTGGGCTATAATACTTGCATGATTCATACATCCACCATCCTGAAACTATTAGGCGGATGACCTCGTAGTTTGGACAAAAGACGTTTCCCACATTAAGGTATATTGTTGCAAAATTTAGTAGAGATCAGATGATTAGGTAAGTCGTAATTTGATTTAAGCTTTGAACATTTGGGTGGCCGCCATTACGTTTTCGTCAAGATGGTGGCGATATAAAACATGACACTGAGGTGCCCTTTGCTAGCGCTACGTCTGTACCAAATTTCGTTCAATTCGGTTTCACCGTTTTTGAATTGATAGAGGGAATCGATTTGCACACATACATGGCCGCCATCCACAAATTATTGGGCTGATGACCTTGAAGTTTGGTGAAAAGATCCTTCATACATAAAGGTATAATGTTGCAAAATTTGGTAGAGATGGGGTGATTAGGTTAGTCGTAATTTGATTTAAGCTTTGAACATTTGGGTGGCCGCCATTACTTTTCCGTGAAGATGGCGGCGATATAAAACATGACACTGAGGTGCCCTTTGCTAGTGCTACCTCTGTACCAAATTTCGTTCAATTCGGTTTCACCGTGTTCGAATTGATAGGGGGGACAGACATTCAGAGTACACACACTCACACACCCACACACACACACACACACACACACACACCACACACACAGACTCACACACAATTTTTCGCCCTGTGTAGATCTCATAAGTCTACTTTCATTTTTTGCAAAAATCGAAAATAGGCTTAAAATACGTGAGTTTAATAAATTCACTTGGGAATTTCTGAGCAGTAGTAGCCGACCCTCTGTGGTTAAGTTTGGAGGAGGGAGGGTAACCGATTACTAGTGGATTTGTGATTGTTTATCCTAGCAGCCTTGTTGATATTAATTAAAAAATCTTTATAAGGGATCTTAACGTTTCAGTCTGTTAACAGCTGTATTGGCAGTATTTTTTATTTTTTTTTGGATTCTGCCATATATTGTAAATAGCTTCACCCACATTATCGTAGACATAGATTTAAAGCTTGACTGTAAGGGATCTGATGATGATCACTTGAAGATCAAAATTAGTTATCCAAGTGAATTATTTATTTATTTATTCATTCATTTACTTATTTATTTATTTATCATGTTGACCGTAATTATCGTATTGCACAGAAAGAAAACTTATGCATTCTTTGTTCAGTTCGTGGTATTTAATATTTCTTCAGATCTTATGGTGGAAGCCATGGATGGTGATTCTTGTTACATATCTCATATAGCCCAGTCAATAAAGGTTTAGTGTCGCATCTAATTAGAGGAAAGCTGATTTTTTTCAGGATGTTAGTATATAAAGTATAAAGTAAAAAAACACAAAGTCCCGACCCGCACACCCATTGCTTCTTCCCCCCCACCCCCACCCCGTCACCAACCTTACAAGAGGAGTACTCTGGTTTAATGCTTACAGTTCAAGAACTAATGAAGTTACAAACGCGATTTTTTAATAATCTTCCGCCTATCATTATTCAAAACAAATTATGTCATATAAACTTTTTTATGTAGATAGCGTAATTTCACCGTAATACTCCAATATATGCAAAAAACTGCCACTACAAAACACAAAAAGTAACTTCAACCTATTGTACCTTTCTATCCTTCCGTCATACAATGAAATGTTTTGCACAAAACTTATAGACAATTTAATTAGCTTTAAAAATATGTGTCTACTATAATGTTTACCGTTCAAATGATGGCTTCAAAGAGAGCGATAAACAGTAATGGCCACCGCGTCGCCGCGCCAGGCGAAGCAGCGCCGCGCCGTTGTCACTCGATGCTGAAGGGCACCGCTGTATGTACTCATATCCTTAATCTTGAATAGTCATTGAGTTTATGATGATGAAATATAAAACTTTAATTTCAACTTTTCATTACCAAGATCCTGTACTTAGTACACTTTTATAGCTGACAAATAATAAAGTTTCATTGTATAGTATTTTTGATAACTTATTAATTCCTGCACAACTAACACGGCCAAATAATAAACAACGTTTATGTTTTTCCTTTTTTTTAGTATAAAGGGTCATTTTCTAATGTTTCATCGGTTTGGTCTGAAGAATTTTTACAATACATTCCACTGCAGTTCCCACACATAGATGTGCAATCGAACCCAGCTTTACGACAACTACAGTTTATAACACACAATGTTTTGCAATTACAAGATATCAGTAGAAGAAGTTCACTTGGAGCAGCAGGATTCGTCATGGGCTTAGGTATCAGTCTGTTATTTGATGTATACTGCCAACCCCATTCTTCTGCCGGAATTTTACAACCTAACCAAGTTCGAATCTGGTGGTAAACCCTCAAAATATGTTGATGAGCAGCATCTGAAGTTGGTGGAAGTTTTGCTAAATCAAAATTAGACTTGGGAGACATTTTTGCGGTTAATTGCTTGAACTTAAAGTACCTGGCTTCATTGAGGGTTTTGAACTTTGATAAGTTGTACATGCTTAGGATAAACTGTTCTCCAGTTTCTAGAAGGATATTTTTGTAATGTCTTGTTTTGTGAAAAGCTCAGCCTGAGATCTAGCTTCAGTTGATTTACGTATCATGTCGGCTGCTTTTAACTTCCCTAGCCCATAGAAAGCAGACGTCGTATCACAACCAGTCATTGAATGAGAAAAAAGCAGTAAAGTTTGCTGCTTGACATGTTGATTTATAAGAAAATCGACAGTGTACAGTTTGGACATTGACGACGAAGGCTTTAAGAAGAAAAGTTTGGCGTCTTGCTGGAGAGCTAATGCTACGAGTAAAACCAAGAGATCTGTATCAGTTCCCACGACAACAACTGTAGTATTATTAGTTTGCACATATTTAATTGCCTGGTCGACAATGACAGTGTCAGCGTCACCTTCCGCAGAAAAAACTTTAATATCCTCAGTCACACAACGTGTTGTAATTGCTTCTATCAACCTCTTTTTGTTATGAGGGTTTGCTAGAAAGTCTGCTTGTTGTGTTGTGCAAACTGTATTTTCATTTAAAAAAATTGTGTGAGAAGATTTCTTTGATGCTCTTCTCTCTTGTTCTTGCTGTTTTGTGGTTGGAAAGTTGGGATAACCGTCGAATACCACTGTAACTTTATTTCCGTATTTACAAAGTATAGAGCTTAAATAAGAATCTATTATTTCCTTAAAAGGGCTGTTTTTTCTCCAAACCACAGCATGTAACAAATATCCACCATCCATCACAAAAACATCTTCATTTGCCTTGAAGCTTTCCTCAACAATTCCATCTTCAAATAATTTCATAAACGATGCTTTCGTACCTTTACGTATTGATGCCTCGTCAAATAGTGACGGTGGGTGAGATGCTAATTCGAACTCAAAATAAGATTTCAACTTAACGGGGCTGTCACAGATGCATAAAATTCGATTTAATATTTGCTGGGAGTTAATTGAAACTTCTTTAGATCTCACTTTGATAGACTTGAAACTTGCCTGTGTTGTAACCATATCCTTCCGCTGTAGTTTTACGTCATTGAAAGATTTTCCCACCATATTTTCCATTGCTTTTAAGCCAACTTCATACGCATCATCGCAATTAACTGAAGAGTCTGATACCAATCCCGTTGAAAGAGAAACCAATTCACTACTGCCGCAAGCAAAAGGGTTGTGCTGACTTAGCCAAACTTTGAACTTTGTTAAATCTGGTAGGTCTCTGGATTTGCGGCTTTCTCTCAGCTCTACATGTTGCTCGTGAGTATTGTAGTTCAGTCCAAGAAAGCTTCTAAATGCTTCACTTACAGGTAAAAATGAAGGGGCTCCTAAAACCCATTTGTTTAAGGTGCTCTCAGTTATTCCTCTACCGTGCGTTAAACCTCATATTGACTTTAACGACTTCATCAAAGACTGCTCTATACACATATCACTCCAATTTCCAGACCAAAACTCTTCTTTTATTCTTATAGTGAAAAGACCTTTCGTTACGAAAAGTTCGTACTCTGCCTCAGTTAGCTTTGTTTGCAGTTTGTCCATTTCTTGGACATACATATGAGCAGATTTTGCGTAAGGAAGGTGCCCCGCAGCATGAAAGTAAGGAAGCATATCGGTGGCAGTATCTAAGTGCAATTTCCAGTTCCCGTTCTCTCAGTTAGGATAAAATTTAACATTAGGTCAACTTGCTGAATTAGATTTAGCCAAAGCTTTGATGTTCTGCTGACTGACTTCTTTACATTGATATGGTCTGTCAATTTTGACACGGAAGATTGAACAGCTTTATCATCACAAGCAATTGCTTGAGAAATTTCACTGCGAGAAAGTTTGTCGTAAATTGTTCGCACGTCATTACAAAATACACTTTCACGTACAGGCGCATCTTCTGTCACTTTTTCAACAATAGCAGCATAAGTTAATATATATGCCCTCACAGCTCTGGCAAAGGCATGCCCGGTAAGCATGTGTTTGACCGTTGCCTTGCCGTACACTGTTTCCCATAGAGACTCTATTCCACTACCTTCCATTATACGACCAATACATCCTAAGTATGACATAAGTAAGTGAAAACCTCCTAACCTTACAACAATTTTTGACAAATCAGATGGATCTTCAGAGCCACCGGCGATTTCCATAGCTTTTAAGTACAGTGGCTGGTCAAAGGTCACAATGCATGTTTGCTTGTTCTTACTGCACTGCTCAGCTGCAAAACATAATGCTGTGTACACTCATGATGGGTTGTTTGGATCAATATCTATGAAGGGAATAGCTAAAATGTATGAAGTGTCATGGTTTTTTAACTTTTTGGTTGAGACACTCATAAAACCATTCCATCCAAGTTGAGTGTTACATCCACGGACCCATAGCAGATTAAGTGGATGAATAAAAGATACTGTGTTTGTATTTGTTTTCCTTAATGATATAACATCTGAAAAGTCTTCCATAACGATTCCAGCTAAGCCACTGGTTCTTTACATACGCTCGCTTACGAATTTCTTCTGCAACTTTGAACGATCCGTCAATTAATCTAGGTACTTCTGAGGTAATGGAGACATGGGACGATGGAGAGATACATGCAATTCCTCCCATCGCATGAAATGTATTTAAACCATCCAATGATCTTACGTTAACGTCAGCGTTGTCGAAAACGTACTGTGTAAAGGAATTACATTTTATGACTGGGGGTCCCTGCGTTATTAAAGACCTTATGTACCTGTCACTTTCATAATATGAAGAACATACTCCCAGCGCAGAGAGTACCTCAATGAGATGCTTTGACCCATACATTCTATTCAAATATAAAGACTAAGAAGTTTGTATTGACGACAAGAAGGACCTTGGTCTTACAGTTGAAATTATTGTATGGTTAATTACAGCACGTTTTCTACTTATATCAGGGGACGAATTTCCAGCTCTTTTCTTAGTTACTGTAGTTGTAAATAGTGCCAATGTTTCAGGAATCAAATCATTTGATACAGTACTCACTTCCTTTTCACTTGCGTATTTTCCACAGTCTTAATTCTTTTTTTTTTTTTTGTATATCTTCCCTAACGATTTCTGCTGCTGTTCTAACAATTCTTTTACGTTCGTCTTCAGTAGTTGTTTCTCTGTTTTTGTACCACGAATCTAATACTTTGTGACTAGTATGTGACATACATAAAATACTCTCTTTCCAGATAAATTATGTACAACTAGCCGATCTTTGAAAAAATCTACAAGTTTTGACTTGAGATAATAATCACTATAGTCTATATCAGAACCACATAACTCCACTACTATCTCTCTTAATTCTTTTAGTGAATACTGGCACTCATTGCCGCTCTCAAGATAATTAGTAAGCAAATTAAATTTATCTACAGACTCGGCTAATAATGGACGTCCTACCTTTTGTTCATGAGGTTTAGGTTTACAAAAGTCCTTATAACATTGCCCATGATAACGGGCTTCGGCCGCAACAAAATCAATCACATCTAAAAGCCTGGACTTAACTTTACAGGCCCAATCATCATTCCTATTATCACAAGCATTAAGGAGAGTTTGCTTTGTTTCAATTGTTGAAACCTCATGAATTTGGGTTCGGTATTGAGAAGGAAGTTTTGGGTCAAACACAGCATTTTTTTCACATAACAAACAGTCATGCTTGAAATCATATTTGATGTCTAATTCCCTGAGAAGGCGCTGCGAGGTGGAAGATTCCGAATTTTGAGCTTTTAATGCTGCTTTAATATTACTAGGTCTGGTATAATTTTGCCTGCATACAGTATGTACTTTTATTACATCGACGTTAACAAGTAACCTATGGATTTCGTCTTTTCTCTCAATACTACATTTTATTAAAGTGTTTATACCTTTAGTGACTGTTACCCCGGCATCTTTCACTTCCTCATTACCAGTGGCGGCTCCTGACATTGTTGCAGTGTTGCACAACTCCCACTAATATTACACCTAATTCCGTCATTTTTTACCCTTAATGTTTTAGTTTATTATATCTAACGTATTGATGGCCTCCGTGGCTTAGGCGGCAGCACGCCGGCCTCTCACCGCTGAGTCCGTGGTTCAAATCCCGGTCACTCCATGTGAGATCTGTGCTGGACAGAACGGAGGCAGACAGGTTTTTCTCCGGGTACTCCGGTTTTCCCTGTCAAAATTTCATTCCAGCAACACTCTCCACTATCATGTCATTTCATCTGTCATTCATTTAATCATTGCCCCAGAGGAGTGCGTCAGGCCTCGGCAGCCGGCACTGTTCATATCCTCGCCGCTAGATAGGGGCTTCATTCATTCCATTCCTGACCCGGTCGGAGACTGGAAGCAGGCTGTGGATATCTAACGTATTCAGAAATGTGTCAAATTAAACGATCTTTTGTTATTATTTATCCTAATGCTTCACACTGCACCTTTTAAAGCTACCGGCAAGCTCCCGCCTTCAAATCAAACTCCAGGGTGTTAGCTCTCTTGTGGCGACTCCCAAGCAGACAGCGCGGCGTACAGGGCGAGGCTGGACGAGGCCAAGCCTGTACATAGCATGCCTGCCAGGATGGGTCGCAGGGAGTTGCGAAGTAGCTGCCAGCCTCCTGACAATACTCAATTCCAAATGGCCCCGTTAGATTGCACCACTGTGCGCAAATGGAAACATCCCACCCACCTTTCTCTTATCCTGTGACGGTAGTCTCTTTTCCACACCACTAGGGTATGCTACACCACTCAGACCACCCCATGGAGGAAAGAATAAGAGGAGATGCCCTGAGCTCGTACGAGTGAAGCCAAGCGCTGCAACCAAACTGGGCGTAACCTTAACACGTATTCGGTGTTCTGTGATTTGCATGAGACATTGTGCATGGCTAAACCTTATTTTGGCCCTGGTTTTTATCGCGCTCCGGTTATGCAACTTTGGAAACGTAATAACAGTAGCGATAAGTTGTTTTAAAAAAAATCTTCAATTCTAATCTCAGCATGTGTAGGCCTACCCTATATACCAAAAATAAATAAAAATCATTCCTCTGGAAATCCCAAATTATCACACGGCTGTCGGTCAATAATTACGGTAGGCCTACGTGATTAATCAATTCGAGGCTAATCGTCAACTTTCTACCCCCCACTGAGAAAATACCGTACGGTACCGAAACGTATAGGCTATACCGTATTTTTGTGCAAATATGCGTCCTTTTTTAATTGTTCTGTTTATTAATTTTGAAGTTCGTATACTTGAATATCAAAATGTGTACGACCAATGAGTGAAAGTGGCTGTGCTCGAAATTAGGCCTAAAAACTGATGAATGCCTCAACACCAAAAGAACATAAAACTCAATTTGGTGTAAATAGCCTACCGTAATTAGTTCGGCATCATTAATTCCCAAGATGTTCCTTCTTAGGTATAACTCGCATCTTCAGACACCTGTATTCAATTTAATCAGTGTTTCAGCGTATTATTACGTTTTGCTGCGTCTTCCTTACAAAACTAGCCTCGCAAAGGTGCTCTCATATTTATATTTAAATTGGCTTTTAAAACGACAACGCAGCTTATTTGTGCCAAGTACCGTGATGTACAGAGTGTATTCTGCCAATCCAAGAAAAAATCTTGACCTGTCATTGCAGTTTTATGTCACTAAAATCCATTAGGCTACTAGTTGGAGTGGTTTACGGCTTTAAGCATAGGGACAGCCATTTTCTTGCAACCAAAGTGGGCGAGCCGCTTGGCTTCAGGAGCTTGCGCTAGGCAGCACAGCGAAGGCATCTCCTTCCTTTCTTTCCTCCATGGACCACCCACAACAGTACCAATATCGGAATTTCAAAGGCAAACATTGGTTTGGGTCACTCTCAATTATTTTAGATGTTTTCGCATCATAAGTTCATTTAATATTTTTGTCAATTGTACTGTAAAGCGAGTCTAAGGACGCCACCATTGCTATAAGTAGATAAGTGGCTGAACTATTTTGTGACGTATTGTTGGTATTACTGTAGCGGTTTAATTTTACCACTCTTGTTCTTGCATGTTTTGAGTTGCGATTATAGTTTTGTATTTAGTTGATTGAGTGTTTTGGTTCCTGGCAGATACTCTACTGTGCATTATTATTTGGTTGACTCTTGACTGTGAGTAGGCCTTTGTGTTCACTACCAAATTTCTAGCCTAGCGGAATTCGGCGTTTTGTTTAGTTTGCCTATGGGTTCGCGCCACTTCCCGATATACAACACACATTTATCATCTGTGTACCGTAAGTTAGTATATTATTGTATGATGATGATCGTGTGACCTCCGGAGGGGCCGAGTGCAGGTCTTTCTAGCTGACGCCCGTGGGTGACCTGCGCGTCGTATATTATTGTAGATAAATGTTTAGTTTCAAACATTAATTTTTCAAGGACTAAAATGTACTGTGGAATGTGAATGAAAATGAATAGTGTAAGTAATTTACTAGTGAGACAGTTTTCTCTGCTTACTGATGAGGATAAACTTACAGTAAAAACACTCGGTAGACCATTGCCGGATTTAAGTATTGTCCAAAATATCAAAACTGGAAATCGGCAGTATAAGAGGGTATTTAAAAGAGATATTTATGACAATAATGATTGGTTATGCGGATGCGATATTAAAAACGCTGTATTTTGTTTCCCATGTCTATTGTTTGGTGGAGAATCCGCGTGGACCAAAATAGGAGTTACGGACATTAATCACATAAGTACTAAAATAAAGAAACATGAATCTTCAGCTGTTCACATACAAAACTGTTTGAATTTGACTCTTTTTGGAACTGTTAACGTAGCTGCACAATTAGACAGTGCCTACAGAAGGAAAATTGCGGAATATAACGAAGACGTTAGGCACAATAGGTATGTGTTAAATATTATAATAAACTGTATTCGTTTCTGTGGCTCTTTCGAGCTGGCCTTGCGTGGTCATGATGAAAGTGAAACATCAACAAATCCAGGTTGTGTTCAGAGGACTAATTAATTTTAGCGCTGAGTTGGATGCTGTGTTGAAAGGTCATTTGGAAAGGGCAACTATATTCGAAGGAACGTCCAAAACAATCCAAAATGAACTTTTACAGATTATTTTGGAGGTTTGCCAGGAAGAAATATCAAAGCAAATAAAGGAATCTGAATTTTTAGCCATTATAGCAGATGAAACTAGTGATATTTCAAACATATTTCAGATGGCTGTTGTGTACCGTTACGTAGTAAGAGGCAAACCAGTAGAACGGTTTTGGAGTTTCCTTTCTCCCTCAAAACATGATGCACATACATTAGCAGAGTGTTTATTGGAAGAATTAGAAAGGCAGAAATTGAATTAAACTCCGCAAAAGTTGATTGCACAGACGTATGACGGAGCGCACGTGATGTCTGGTTCCTCTGGTGGGGTTCAAGCTATAGTGAAAAAATCCTATCCTTATGCAGAATATGTGCACTGCTATGCCCATCAAGTTAATCTTGTAATGAGCAAGGCGGCATCAATCAACCGCAATGTGAAAATATTTTTTTTCAAGTTTGCAAGGAATATGTGCATTCTTTTCCAACAGCCCACAGCGGACCACGATACTCGATGATATAGTGAAGAAGCGTTTACCACGAGCTTGTCCTACTAGGTGGAATTTTCAATCAAGATGCGTTAACACCATTTATGAGCGCAAGAAAGAAATCATCGAGTGTATGAACGAGATATTGGAAGGCGACACTGTAATGAGTGAAACTACAATTTGCCAAGCTCTTGGTCATAAAAAGGTACTTTCCAGTGCTAGTTTCAATTATTGGCTGGATTTCTTCCATAAAGTTATGCCACTAGTCGAAATTCTCTTCAGTCAGCTACAACACGGAGACATTGATGTGTATTCTGCGCATAAGGCTATTAAAGCATTTGAAATAAATATCACCAAGATCCGAGAAGACATTGATCTAACTAGTGCTAATGAACCTATTGATTGCTCATCGAAGAAGAGGAAAGTGGACAAGACTGAGTGGAAAAGAGAATCAATAGAAGTGTGCGATGTGATAAATTCCCAGGCTAAAGATCGTTTTAGCTTCTCAGGTCATCTTGTAGCTTCATCACTGTTTTTCCCAGAGAAGTTCCCCTTGTGTTCTTCCAAGTTTCCAGAAGATATCTTAAAGGCAGTATGTTTAGTGTATACAGTTTTGGACAAAGTGAAACTATGCCATGAACTATCTTGCATCCATTTAGCACAAGAATTTAGATCATTGTCGGGCGCTGTTAGTCTAGCGGAGTTTATAATAACCAACAACCTAGGGAAAACGTTCACCGAGAGTTTGAAACTGTTGAAGTTAATACTGACTATTCCTATGACGTCTGTTGAAGCAGAAAGGTTCTTTTCCACCTTAAAAAGAATAAAGACATTCTTAAGGAACTCCATGACCCAGGAAAGATTATCGGCATTGGCGATGATTTCTATTGAAAGAGATCTTGTGATGGAGATTCCAGACTTCAACCAACGAGTGACTAACAAGTTTACATCGATGAGAAACAGGAGGGCAAATTTCCAATTCAAGTGAGATAAGTTTAAGTAACCATAATAGTTCTGTATTTTTGTGTAAGTTTAAGTAACCATAATAGTTCTGTATTTTTGTGTTTTCTAAGTTTCGTATTTTCTAAGACTGACAATTCCACGAATCGATCAACCACATGACAATGTATTATCAGAAAACCAAACAATGTACAGATCAGTGCGCAACAATGTACTGTATGTAAGGCTCTCGTGAGATCGAGTAATCGATAACCGAGTCTCTCGTGGTGTCTATGTGTTACCAACTGTTGAGGGTGAAATTTGTTTGGAACTTATATTTCTGTGAGTTCGAATACGCAACATGTATAATTAGGCTCGTCTTTCATTTGCTCGTAAGTAAAGGAATGTTCGAAAAATTGAACTAATTTATGAATATGCTGCACGTCTTTGTTAGTTGTAACAATTTTCGTTGCTGTGCATACTTTTTGGTTGTCATGTTCTTATGCTGAGAATGTTTATTATTCCGAAGATTGAGAGGCTTAACCTTCGGGGAAATGTAGTTTCTTAGACTATCTAACGTTAATACATTTTTGTTACTTGTATAAATTTCCCATACAAAATGCGAGATCGGAAATTTTGGTGTCACACCCAGCTTATTATGCCACCGGCCGCCACTGCTCATTACATATTACACATATATTGGTAAAATCAGTCATTATTGAAAACTGTTGATAATAAAGAGCGCCAAGCTGTAAAGTTTGTGGGTAACAGTTCAGATTTAACAAGATTTTACTATTTTTAATGGTTACCTTTTATCTTGCTTATCTCGCTCAACAATACATAACAATAGCAAAACTATCAGCATTTCACTGCACTTGGCACAACACAACAACTTGTATTTCTGTACAAAAAGTAAAACTATCACGAAACACAAAATGCAACGAACCGCACAATGCCATGGTTAACCGAACACTAAACAGGCAAGGCCCACTAATAACGAAAAGGACTCAATAAGCAGCGTAGTAGAGATAAGAGGGCAGTAAACAAACAAGTTGCAACGTGCAGTCTGACTCATGCAGACAGCCAAGCGACCGAGTCACCACACCACGCTATACGCGGCTACCCGGCGGGATGCGCGGTGTCCGCTACTGTTCATCGCTCTGTGAAGCCATCATGTTAACAAATATCTTTTGTAGACCCATAACGTTAAAGATAATAACTGTAGCTAAACATTTTAATGGAACATATTTTTTCTACGACATAAGGGTAAATAGTTATAATTAGTATAAATTGCTTTTTGTTTTTTGCAATGACAGTTTTCTGCATATATTAATGTATTATGGCGATAATAGGTTGTCTACATAAAAATTTATTCTTAAATAAATCGTTAAAAATATTGTAAGTAGTAAAATAAAAAAACAATCACGTCTGTAACTTTATTAGTTTTCGAGCTGTAAGCATTTAACCATAGTACTGCTCTAGCAAGGCATAGGAGGGTGTGTGTGGGGGGGAAGCAAGAGGGGTGGGGGTCGGTACTTTGTAATTTTAGGCTATTTACTTTGTATACTAACATCCTGAAAAAATTCAGCTTTCCTCTAATTAGTTGCGACAAAGCGTATATTTTTACCTTTATTGACTGGGCTAATATCCGGATTCTCGATTGTCCATCTTCTGTCCACCATTCTTTCTGTTGCATAGAATTCAAGTGAGATTTCCTGCCACTTCAGATGTCTCATTTCGAGCAATTTCTTCATTTGCTTGGTGGATTGTAGTTTAATCTATATCTGGTATCCTCGATGTAGTACGCTTCTTTTTGTTAAGACATATGTTAGTCTGGACGGAGACGTTCTCGCAATTCCTAGCACCCGTTTGAGGTGGAAGCTTTTTATTTTTCTATTGTGGTTAGGTCTGTCGTGGTTATCTTTCCCCATATCAGCTCGAGGGCATATGTAATGTCGGGGTTTGTTTCCGCGTGGAAGAGAGTCATTGCTCTTTGTAACGATAGTTTGGTAATGTTGTTCAAGTCGTACATTCATATAATGGCCGCTGCTGCTCGTTCCTTTATATGCAGTATAAAGGATTGACATGTCTGCAGGGTGAATTAAGCCTTAGTATTTGTAGGAATTAACTATCTTGGGGTCAACCTCTCAAATGGGTCATTTTGTTTTCCTCCTTTTCGAAAGGCAATATGCACTGTCATTTTGTTTTTGTTTACACTGAGCTCATTATCCTCAGCCCAGTAGCGCAGGTTGTTGAGGACTTCTTGTAGCTCCTGACTGTTTGCAGGAAATTAGAGAATTTATAATGTATTCTTTCAGTCTTCGGGGGCGTAGTCAGTAGCATGCTGAACTGCTATGCCTAAGATCGTGGGTTCAAAACCGGCCGAAGTCGTGGTATTTTTAAGAGCGTTAAAATCCTTCAGTGTGCCTTCCTTCGGGGGTGAAGTAAAGCCGGCGGGCCCATGTCATAGATTTATGGTATGTAAAAGAACCTACCGCTAAAATTGGTAGTGTGTAGCCAAAATTGTTGGATATTTGGTTAGAAACGCTCTATCAAGTTCCAATGTTCGCCGCTAGGTGTAATATGGTGGCAGCTGGTAACCAATGTTGGAACTACTTGAAATTTCAACTTGCTGTGAGCCTACGGGCGTTCAATTATAATACCCTGCTAAGGCCATTGGCTGCAATTCATATATAATAATGTATTATTATGCACTATTGATGACGTCACTGAAAATCAAAACAAGGATTCATGTGCGTTAGTGGACTAAGAATAATATTATTTAATCTGATTTTCAAAATATGTTATTCTTGCTTCAGTAAATAAATTGTTTTCGTAGCTCGTATCTGTAATAAATCGCATTACTTTACACCTGCAATAAAACATGGACTTGTTGATCCTCTTTTGTTCTGAGCTCCTCATATATTTACGTCACGCAATCAGTGGAGCTTGCGACTCAACGCGACGCCAGTACCAGCAGCGCCTGGGGCAGTGCAGCGACGTATATTGGAATCTGATAGTGGCGCAGTTTAAAACGAGGGCAATAGCCGATGAAGCGCGCTCTCAGGGTTAGTATCTGACAGACTGCAGCGAGTGGGAGAACAAAGGCAGGGAAAACCATCCCCTTCAATCTCACGTAATCTTTGCTCTTTCTCTCCGGGCAATGAACTCTGGCCAATCATATGATATGCATCACGTCGTCTTTGCAGTTCCCACTTCAAGCTATGTCCAATATAATAGGTGCATTTATGCAGAAAGGTTTCCAGCACCAAATGCTTAACGTGACCTACTGTAATACTGCTATTTACTAGACCAAGTTTTCTTTCAAGGAATACCATTTATGCACATCATCCATTAAAACATGATTTTTAGCCTACTTTACACATTTTGCAAAAATGAGGAAAAAGTAGACATGAGATCGATCCGGGCAAATGTGTGACTGTCTATCTGTCCTTCTGTCTGTCTGGCTGCCTGGCTGTGTGTGTGTGTGACCCCCTATCAACTCCTCAACGGCTGCAGCAATCGAAACAAAATTTGGTAGGAGTAAAAATCTATACCTGAGTATGTGCTATGTGTACATAAACATATATGACTGAGCGTATTCTTAAGAGCCAACAGGGCTGCCGACTGTTAATAAATGCTCTCAATTTATTTGATCCAAATACCAATATAACAGAAAGAATGCAAGCCGACAGCTTTAAACTATGCACACGTATAGTACCTGACATTCTATATAATTTGGAGTAACTTATATACGTCAGTGCTACCAACATGATTCTAAGCCTGCTGAGAAATCCAAATTTAAATGCATGTAACTACCATACTATCATTTGGATTTCAACCAAATTTCGTATGTGCTATGTATACCATAACAGATATGACTATGCGTATTCTTAAGAGCAACCAGGGCTGCCAACTGTTAATAAGTGCTGTCTCTATATGTGTTACCCTAATATAAATTTATCAGAACGTATGCAAGCCAATGGCTCTAAACTTTGCACACGTAGAGTACCTGGCATTCTAGATTAATTTGGAGTAACTAATATACGTTATGTAGCGTTAATTATTGCCCCATGTTGGTAGCGACAAGTGTAACAGTTTTGCTAGCCCACACGTTGAACGACAAGTGTAACGGTTTGACTGCCCCTAACTGTTGGGTGATAAATGTAACTGTTTACCTTTGCCTAAGCTATGTTGTTGTAATGGGCGCCAAGACCTCAACGCAATGTTGACATCTAAATTTGTATTTAACAACGTCTAGCTCTGGTAGAACACCTTCAAGAATCTATTCACTCAGATCGTGGTATGATTTGATCATTAACCCAACAAACAATTGTATCAGGAGAAGGAATTGGTCTATATCTAATGCTACCTACTGAAAGCAAAGATTGCATTGTAAAAGAAATGAATTTATTATATAAAACAAGTATACCAAAATTAATAATAATAATAATAATAAGTTTAAAATTTAAATTGGAGCGTTGCGATTTTAATACTACCGATAGAAAATTACGTGAAAACGGAGTCTGATAAATTATTGATTTTACTCTTATTCCCAAGCTATGAAGTTACTGAAATACTGAATTTAAATCAAAGAGAAACGAGAGATTGCGTACTTCTGTGTCATTCGCGCTTACCACTGGAAATTGCCAAAGCATTTCCCTCGTACTGGATGGTGCTGTGAGCTTCCCACAGTCTCCTGGACGTCGTCATCTTCGTCGATATTTGATGATATACTTGTAGATTTGGTGACTTTATGGTCCTAACATCGGAGCCATACCCTCGTAAAACCACACTGGTTAAGTTTTAAGCAGATAGTTCTCCACTCCACGGAACATCGGAGCGACACACACTTGCAACCGAACTAGTCAAGTCTTTCACAGAATGTCCCCCACTCCACGGAACCTCGGAGCGACTCCCGCGTGCAACCATACTCGGCAAGTTCTACACAGATTGTCCTCGCTCCACGGCGCACCGAACGATATATGCACCCATCGGCTCCCCACCTCGGTACCGACTTCCAGCTTACGTGGTCTCCACTGATTGGCTGCTCCCCACGCGCTACTTCCCCTTCTCTGGCTCATTACACACGGCGTGCGGATGTTGAAGTCGATTTCCGTTCCAACTATCCGCCTTTTCTTGACGCTGCGACCCACGCTTGCGTAATACTTCTTGACAAGAATCATCCTGTACCTGAATTTCCAGTGAGTCATGTCTCTCATAATATCCTAACTGACGAAACTCCGTAAAATTCCGTAATCACATAATTTTCTATGATATTGTCGTTCGTAATAATTTGCTTGATAGCGTTTTCTAAGACATAGAAAACCTATCTGTATGCTTATAATTTTAATAAAATGCTCCGAAAAATACCTTAATAATAATTATAATAAATTAATAATAATAATAATAAATTAACATGAAAAATTCTCTTGGCTGAACAATTTGCCGCGTAAATAAATATAGAATGGCCTCCTACTGACTTATGCCTCGAAAAACACGTTACATATTCGCCTCGGATCATCGGATGATTTAGCGTGACGACGGTCCATTATCCGATTATCCCAGACACGTTAATAATCCCCATCCAAAATACATATTACATAAATGAAATCACCCTAAATTACAGATATATACACTCATAATTTTTCTTCACGCACTTTGCGTCAAAGTTTGTTGTCACTATGGATTGCACTTTGCAACCAGTCCAATGTTTTTCATATAGAATAGTGTTCCACGGATATTTCCGCCTCTCAAATTTCTCTATGTTGGAAAAATAGACATAATTAATGTGTGAGCACTATGTATTTATGATGTCATATCACACGCATTGAAGGTGTTCTGATATATTTATATCACCATAGAACTTCCTAATTTCACTGGAGGTCCCTTCCTTATGGTGAAATTTAATCTCACTTATCACTGAGCACACGATCACACTATTGTGGCAGCGCCTCGTGACCATAATACTTAATCTCTCTTTATAAAAGATGAAATTAATATTGACTTAAAAAAAAAACAGTAAATGCGCATTACATATAACACCAAATATTTCTCTGCCATAATCGCCCTGTCTTGTTAAGTTCCCGTAGACCATATTCTACTTAATACTAGTTCTCAACACAGACCAGTTCTCCTCACACAAATAATACCTTTGTACAAATTACCTTAAATTACTCACTTACAAATATTACATGGCGAGGCCGTAAACAGAAATCACGTGTGCCGTTATGTATGAGTTTCATGAAGGACTGTCTCGCATTCTGATGGCCCATCTTTTGTCCCGTGGACGCCTTAAGCATAAATACCCTGTCCAAGCGCTCACCCATCTCTTGGGGACAAATGGGAATTCACCAGCGCTATGAAATTCTGGCCTTGGTGTATCGAGACATTTTAGTGCTCAAGAGCATCCGACAATCCCGTCATATTTCCCTGTACCTTAAAAACTCTCATTTACTTACATACTATCCCCCCGTGTGACTTCTGGTACGCCTGCCTGGAAGACCATCTCCTCCGACGCACCAAATACCACACTTACTCATTTGATAGGCTGGCTCGCCAGCTAAACATCCTCACTTTATGACACATACTTTCGGAGACTATGTATATTATACGTCCCGTATAATCTGTTTCCCTCACTATTCTCCAGCACATATGCTGTTTTGCCAATACGTTTGGAAACTATAACTGTTACTGCATCACCTGCTTCCAACCTTGCAAGTGGCTCCCTTAAATGAACGTCATCACGTTACTCTACCTACCTATTTCTCAGTGTCTGTAACGATGCCCTGTTGCTACTGTCCACACATGCTAACCCTACTTTCCTATGGTGTCACACTTCTACTCGACACTCTATGACCTAAAAATGTCACTTCTGACTGACATAATGACGACTTAGACAGCTTCAAAGTGACCCTGCCTGATCTAACTTCTGAAAAACTATATCTAAATGACGTAGATGCTCCTCAAAACTGCGTGAACTAATTACCATATCTATGTAAAAGGTTACAAACTCTCCTGTGTCATCCCCTAATGCGATGTTTAAAGACCGAATTAAAGCTGCTGAACTACTCTTTAACACATAAGGTGTTCTACAAAATTGATAAAGGTTATATTTATGACTAAAAGCTGTAAATAATAATAATAATATAATAATATCGTATGGCCTCGGGTGCCTGGTGCAAGCTTTGTTAATTGACACCCAGAGGGTAGCTTGCATGTCGAATTTCGTCATTCCTTTGAACGCTATGAAAGTCAAGGAGGTTAGATATTTAAACTCCTTGACACTACTACTGCGCTTTCAAGTAGAGAATGGAGGAACTTTGTGTTGGCGGAAAATCCCGAGATTAATTTTGCCATTGAACACGGCCTACTGAATTCAAATGGGTTCTTTAACATGCCAACAACGTATGACATGAGTATCGTGATTTTTGTCGCCTTCAAAAATCACTTACCATGGCCAGGGGCGAACCTGCAATATTGGGGTTGGTAGTCCGACACTATAACCACTCACCCACCGTGGCAAGCTAAAAAGCTGTAAATGGTCTATCTTCGTACATAAGTGGCACTTGCCAAAAACTGGAACTCAAATCTACACAAGTGAAATACTTCTTCCCCTCAAATATTTGCATCAATTCCTCTATTGACATAAATTTCAGCTGATCTGAACTAATTCTACTGTTAACCAAACGAGCGTCTAAACAAATACGAACTGTGCCGTCGGTCTTGGGTACCGTGATCAAAGAATTAACATACGGACTGTTAGAGTGCTCAATAATCCCATCTTCAAGCATCTGGTTAATTTGTGCCTCAACTGCACTCTGATAAGCGAAAGGTACATGATATCTATGTCCTGTGAATACTGACCTATCAATAACGTTCAATGAATGTGTATAGCAATTGGCCATACCAATGCGATCCTCAAAAACTCTCCTATTACACAATAACACATCACAGAGCCGAACACACTGTTCATCCTCTATATTTCCCTGAAATGCAGCATCACGTAACGAGTCCTCTAGACTTCCGTTCGTAATCACACTGCCCACAAAACATGGAGAACCCCGCTCTACGGCTGGCGATATCTCATTTAAAGTACAAATCACCCCTACAACACTACTCCTCTGAATATGGTCATTGAACGCTACTTCTACTTCAGAATCTCCCCCATTTAAATTTCAAACTCCCTACATCATAACATAAGTTACCAGACACTCTACTTAGCCACTCTGAACCCAAGATAACACTGAATACTAAATTTGGAATTACAAGGCAAATCTGCTTCTCTACATGATTATTAATTTTAATGTCTACTAAAACTTGCTTAGAAATTACTTTAGACCTCTTCCCAACAGCTGTGATAACAAAAGTGCTTTTAATTGGCATCTCCTCAAAATTTACTCCAGTTCCTTTCATTTTATCATAAAATGCACTACTTATGCAACTCTTCATACAACCACTATCAATTAAAACATCTGTGTACGCCTCGGACACGTTAAATTTAACTATGGGGCTCTTACTAACCACTTCCTGAATAATACCTTCATCATTTAGTTCATGTAATAATTCATTTCTTACATTTTGGTCATAGGGTTCCTGTATAATTGTATGGACAGTGCATGTTACAGACTGAGATTCTGACCTTACTTCGCAGCCTGGTTCGCGTTTAAAGAACCGCTACAGCTGACCGTAGTACTACTAACTACTGAACTGGTCTGGTTGTTCTGGGCTGTGTTGTCATTGTTTGGCTGCATATTACTACCACTAGGCTGTCCTCTTCCTTGACCCCTATTCTGGTTGTAATTATTGTCATTATAATTTCTCCCTTGATTTCCCCTGAAATCATTGTTTCTCCCTTGATTTCCCCTGAAATCATTGTTCCTCCCTTGATACTGATTACCATAGCCATTTCCTCTGTTCTGATTTAGCTGATTATTATTATTTCTATTTTGAGCGTTGGCTCCTTCGCCACCGTTCCCTTGAACTTCCTGTTGCCTGGCTTCATTAGGCCTATTATTATTATTACCCTGGTTCCTATTGAAATTGTCCTCATAACCCCCTCTCCCTAGTGCATCAAATGTGCTTAACAAATTTTCTACTTGTGATATAGTCTTTACATTCTGGATACAAGCAGCCTCCTTGATCCTATAGGGAAAGTGCCTAAGTAGCAACCTCACCACATCACTTTCCTCCTTCAAGCCATCAAGATATTTACACACTAATACCTGCCCTAAAAAGTATTCGGTCATGGTGGAGCTTCCTTTAGGGTTATATTTACCACACACTACTCCCTCACGATGCTGCGACTGAATAACCTCATTCCAGAACTTTTCACAGAATTTCATTTTAAAATCATTAATATCAGTAAACTTGTCTCTGTAGACAGCAAACCAATTCCTCGTTTCCCCCACAAACACTTGTTCTAAAATTTCAACTACCTGGCACCACTCAATACTACCATTTTCCAACCTCTCCCCGAATTTATTTTCTATAGTGTTCATGAACTCCATTGGGCACCCCTGTCGATTGCTGAAATTACCCAGTACTACCTCCCTGTGTGTGCTATTCACAAAAACTAGCCTATTCTGACTATTTTCTTGCCTGATCCTAGCTTTTAATTTTAATTCTAACTCTGCGATTTTCTCCTCAGCCTTCCTCTCAAAACTGTTTACTGTTAATTTAATGTTTCCTTCTGATTCTTCTACTTTATCATATAGCTTTGCTTGTTTCTCCTCAATCTTGCTAATGCTCTCTCTATTACTCTCTCTTAAATCATTTACTTCTGCAACTATTTGCGAGTGGACTTTCTCAATTCTACCCCCCAGCTGTTCCTTAACCTCTTTAGTTGATACTTGAATCTTGTCAATTTCTCCCCCCAATTTCTTTTTAACCTGCAGTGTTTCTAATTTAACTAATTCTTTTAAATTTTCAGCCTGTGTGCTGATTCTACTTTCCAACTCCTCCTGTACTTTTCCTAATTTCTTGTCTACATCTGCAATGATCTCTTTAACCTTCTCTTCCATTACTCCTCTGATTTCTCCTCTAATCTGCTCCATTTTCACACTAATTTCCTTCTTGTTCTTATCTAATTTTGCATTATTCTGTTCTAATTTTTTATTTAAAGCTTCTGTACTTTCTCTATTTTCCCTACTGTTTTGTTCTAATTTGGCGTTTAAGGCATCTGTACTTTCTTTATTTTCCCTACTGTTTTGTTCTAATTTTGCATTATTCTGTTATAATTTTGCATTTAAGGCATCACTACTAACTTTTTTTCTGATACATAAACTCGAGAAGTAAAGTTTTTAATTCTGGTTGGCCGCATACACTCCCTGTTTCAGTATCGGGATTTACCTCCGCTACCCCGGTGCTACCATCACTCGACATACTGCTCGTATCATCACTCTCCAGTTGATGACCACTACGTAACCACATCTGTTTTTCTTTCTCATCCCCCATAATGATATACACTGATAAAGACAAATAACCCCCAAAATACAGGCACAGAAATATATACCCTTCTCCTTCCACAAATGTTATTAGGTTTTCAGCCCAAAGTTGTCGGCGACAAGTGTAACGTTATTCACTTTGCTCCACGTTGAGCGTACAAGTGTAGCAGTAATTAATGCCCCATGTTGGTAGCGACAAGTGTAACAGTTTTGCTAGCCCACACGTTGAACGACAAGTGTAACGGTTTGACTGCCCCAAACTGTTGGGTGATAAATGTAACTGTTTACCTTTGCCTAAGCTATGTTGTTTTAATGGGCGCCAAGACCTCAACGCAATGTTGACATCTAAATTTGTATTTAACAACGTCTAGCTCTGGTAGAACACCTTCAAGAATCTATTCACTCAGATCGTGGTATGATTTGATCATTAACCCAACAAACAATTGTATCAGGAGAAGGAATTGGTCTATATCTAATGCTACCTACTGAAAGCAAAGATTGCATTGTAAAAGAAATGAATTTATTATATAAAACAAGTATAGCAAAATTAATAATAATAATAAGTTTAAAATTTAAATTGGAGCGTTGCGATTTTAATATTACCGATAGAAAATTACGTGAAAACGGAGTCTGATAAATTATTGATTTTACTCTTATTCCCAAGCTATGAAGTTACTGAAATACAGAATTTAAATCAAAGAGAAACGAGAGATTGCGTACTTCTGTGTCATTCGCGCTTACCACTGGAAATTGCCAAAGCATTTCCCTCGTACTGGATGATGCTGTGAGCTTCCCACAGTCTCCTGGACGTCGTCATCTTCGTCGATATTTGATGATATACTTGTAGATTTGGTGACTTTATGGTCCTAACATCGGAGCCATACCCTCGTACAACCACACTGGTTAAGTTTTAAACAGATAGTTCTCCACTCCACGGAACATCGGAGCGACACACACTTGCAACAGAACTAGTCAAGTCTTTCACAGAATGTCCCCCACTCCACGGAACATCGGAGCGACTCCCGCGTGCAACCATACTCGGCAAGTTCTACACAGATTGTCCTCGCTCCACGGCGCACCGAACGATATATGCACCCGTCGGCTCCCCACCTCGGTACCGACTTCCAGCTTACGTGGTCTCCACTGATTGGCTGCTCCCCACGCGCTACTTCCCCTTCTCTGGCTCATTACACACGGCGCGCGGATGATGAAGTCGATTTCCGTTCCAACTATCCGCCTTTTCTTGACGCTGCGACCCACGCTTGCCTAATACTTCTTGAAAAGAATCAGCCTGTACCTGAATTTCCAGTGAGTCATGTCTCTCATAATATCCTAACTGACGAAACTCCGTAAAATTCCGTAATCACATAATTTTCTATGATATTGTCGTTCGTAATAATTTGCTTGATAGCGTTTTCTAAGACATGGAAAACCTATCTGTATGCTTATAATTTTTATAAAATGCTCCGAAATATACCTTAATAATAATTATAATAAATTAATAATAATAATAAATTAACATGAAAAATTCTCTTGGCTGAACAATTTGCCGCGTAAATAAATATAGAAAGGCCTCCTACTGACTTATGCCAGTGGCATAAAAACCCCTCGAAAAACACGTTACAGTTAGTTATGACAACATGATTCTAAGCTTGCTGATAGGTCCAATTTTGAAATGCATGTAACTTCTATACTAACTAATGGATTTCATTCAAAATTGGCACAACAATAGATCATATTATTTCAGATTAATTCTGACCAATACATATTTTACATTGCTGCCAACATGATTTTACGCACGCTGTTAGATACAATGATTAACTGCATGGAACGCCCATGCTATCCGTTGGACTTCAACAAAATTTTGTATTCTGTACCTTAAGAGATGGAACTAAGAATATATTCAGTCACCAGGCCGCCAACTGTAGTGCTCTATTAGGCTACATTATGCCAGGTATACAGTATTTCGAACTAATTAGAAATTTCGATACTACCAACTTACAGTAATTAATCATTGGCATGAATCTTAAAATTTAAGAAAAAGTAGGCTCATTAGTTCGACACGGAACTTCTGTTAAATAATGTTTTCCGGATTTGGAGATACACTTCTAACTCTGTACTCGTTTTCCTCAAATCTACATTTTGGCACTTCGCGAATTAGTGTTGGTTGGTGGTTGGTTCCTAAGTTTAGGGGCTGCGACAACGCGGTCAGGACTGCATATATTCAGTTTTCAAGTAGTTCCTACTTTTGCTACTAAACGCCACCGTCAACGACAACTAGTTCTGAACTTGGTTACTAGATCCCCCGTAGTCGTCTCCTGGCGACAAACGTTGTAAGGAACCTAAGAGCGTTAGTCAAATCTAACCTATAATTTAGCGTCGCACAATTGTTATTAGTGTGATGTTCTTTTACATGCCATACCTCTATGACATGGGACCGCCAGCTTTACCTCCCCTCCAAAGGAAGGCATATTGAGGCGACTTCGGTTGGGTTTGAACCCCCGACCTTGGGCATAGAAGCTCAGCGAATTTGTGTTATTGTGTTATTTAAGGAGTTCGTTAATTGAGGTCGTGGTGTCTGTAGTAGTGTTTATATTGGTTATTCAGGTGAGGGTTGGGATGGAGGCGGCCACGATCTTATATTAGGAATCATCTCAGCATTTGCCTGGTGTAGAAGTGGAAAACCATGTAAAACCACTTCCAGGATGTCGCAGGTGTGAAGCGAAGCCATTCCTTCTCACTATTGTCTCAAGAGACTGGCTGTACGCCGTTCAATCCCTTAGACAAGTATTATATTTCTTGGCAGAGCCAGGAATTGAACCTGGATCTCAGGGCAAAGAGTGCTAGTCACTGCGACACGAGGGCGCGTTGCCCTCTGTGGCGCCAAACTCTCATGCTTCCATCAAGATAAAAGTGCAACTCATTGCTGAACACACTGTCACCAATTCTCTGTTGACATTCGTGGCACCATTGACACTTGTCACCTCGTAACACATAGACGTCTGACTTTCTAGAGCGGGAGCTTCTCTTTATTGTGAATCAAAACGAGAGAGATAAGAGTCGTCCAGTTGCAAAACTCGTTTAATCCACTTATGAATAAGAAACATTTTCATGAGAAACGTTTCTTTGGACTTTGCCTTACGTATCTTTAGTGTTTGTTGTTTTCTACTTTTTGCTTTGTGTTTTTGGTTTTTGGTCTTGTGTTTGCTTTGTGCTTTTGCTTTTGAATTTTACTTTTTGCTTTTCTTTCTTGGTTTTGTGTTTGTTTTCTGCTTTTTAAATTTTGCTTCTTGCTTTGCGTTTGTTGTTCTGTTTTATGCTTTTGCATTTGTTTTTGAATTTTGCTTTTTGCTGCATGTTTTTTGTTTTAGGTTTTGTGTTTGTTTTCTGGAAAATCGAAATAAAACAAAATAAACAAAACAAAACCAAAATAAAACAAAATGAAATTTTAAAAACAAAATATAAAAATATAAAATAAAACAAAACAAAAGATTAAACAAAACATTTCAAAACAAAATAAAACGAAATAAAATAAAACCAAAAATAATCAAAACATAAAATAAAATAAAATAATATAAAATAAAATAAATAATTTTACGACATGATTCTTATTCACAAGTGGATTAAACGAGTTTTGCAACTGGACGACTCATATGATAAATACATCATTAAAGAGATGGCCAAATCAACAGGAAGATGTGTTCTTCGCTTGCCACCATAACACTGCGAACTTAATCCCATCGAAATGGTATAAGCGCAAGGGAAGAACTACATTGTCTTTCATATAAAATAAGAGCACCAAGCGGCGGCTTTGTTAAACGCAGCTGCGATCACCTTGGCCGAGCTTGTGGCGCGCCAAGACCCCCTACTTTAAGCATGCGTACAATCCTATATGGTGAAGCGGTCTTGCTAGCGTGTGTACAATGCTGAAATCTTACTTTAGTTAGTTAGGCCTACTTAGTTATTGTTGATGAAACCGAAACCCCTACTTTTGCTAATTTTGTGAGTGATTTATTCGGAGACCCTTCAAGTTTTTCGCCAATGTCATCTAGCTCATCCTCTGTTAAAACTGGTCGTGTGCGGGCATGTTTTTATTGGGCACCGCGCCAGTAGTATCAAACTTATTTGCAATTACGTGAATCTGTGCTAGTGAAGGTGCCACTTCATCAGGCAATTGCTGAACAAATGCATCACGTACCCGCCGAGCCGACTCGTACTTAAAGTAAGTTTCACATGAAAAATACGATGTTGCAATGATAACTGTCTCATCATGTTAGCACTTGAGGTTTAGACTGGCGACTGCACGCACATTGCAAGGTCAAGTTTGGTAATATCAATCTGTTATTTTTATACAGTCCATCGGAACTTGAAAAAAAAACAGCCCTCGTATGTACTATGCGCGCGCTTTCAATACTACAGCAGGGGGCCGTGGCGCGCCACAAGCTCGGCCAAGGTGACCGCAGCTGCGGTTAACAAAGCCGCCACTTGGCGCTCTTATTTTATATGAAAGACCCTGTATATAAAATTGAACAACGTCTCATTCAAAAAACAAGAGACGAAGACTTTAATTTTGGCTGCATACCACCACGTGACCACACAAAATTGGGCAAACTACGTGAACCACACCAAAAGAATCGAAAGTGAACTGTGAAAAGTAGATGATAATCAAGATGACGAGGAACACTTTTTGATACGTCTTTCATCATCATCATCATCATCATTATCATCTTTGTCTTCTTCCACTTTCGATGGATCGCCTACTGGTTCCGATTCGACTGAAACTGGACCATCCAGGGACACGGAGGAATTTATAGATGGGTTAACACCACTACCAGAGGATAGTGGGCAGGCCTGAAGGTATGTGATGTGCTTTTTAACTTTTAATGTTCTGATATTATTATATTCCTGGAAAATGTCATATTATAATTTATTATAACCTACTGCATGGTATTCGAGAAGATTATATTATAATATAATATAACATACTTTAATGTTATCATATTCATGAATAATTGAAAATATAAATTATAATAATACTAATTATTATTATTATTATTGCCTTTATTGGTGGCCCTCTCTTACACTTAACCACATTAATACAATACAATAAACATATTATGGCGACAAAATTAAACAATAATAATTGACATTGATATTGACTTTAACACTCTCATTCACTCATCCAGTCACACTTGTTGTCGGTCAGCAGCGTTCAGAAGGCTGCCCCAGCAGGTGGTCTTGAATTTAGATAGTGAGGTGGTGCCTCTGATATTGGCTGGAAGGGTATTCCACAGCCTAGACCCCACCACATGAAAAGAGTTGTTGTATATAGTGGAGCGATGAATAGGAATGAAGAGGGAAGAACCAGAGCGTGTATTATTACCATGGAAAGAAGACAAGTACTTGAATTTACTTGATAAGTATAGTGGTCTATCGTCAGACAATAATCGGAAAATCTGGACAAGAATGCGATATGATCGACGTAGTTCAGGTTTCAGCCAGGAAAGAGCGCAATAATAGGGAGTGATATGTTTATCATAGCTCAGATCGTAGATAAATCGTATGCATGAGTTGAGAGCTCGTTGAAGTTTCAAAGTTAATGTTTTGGTTGCGTCTACAAGAATAACGTCACAGTAGTCAAGAATAGGAAGTATTAGTGTCTGTATGAGTAGGATTCTTACTTTAAATGGTAAAATATAGTTTTTTCTTTTGAGGGAGTGGAGCGTTGCGAAAATCTTCTTGCATATACTCTGTACATGTTCAGACCAGTTAAGAGTCTGATTTATTATCACACCTAGATTTTTCACTGTGGGACAGTATGGAATTTCATTGTTGTTCAGTACAATTGGGGGAATAATTTGATCTTGGAGTGACGTCGATAGTTTATGAGAGCCAATTATGATAACTTGTGTTTTGGAGGGATTCAAAAGAAGGGAATTTTCCTGAGAATATTTTCCAATCTTTGAAGGTCAGCGTTGATAGTTCCAATTGTCAATGGAATGTCATTTGCTTGAAGTGGGAGTATATTTGCAAATCATCTGCATATAGGTGATATTTACAATTTTTCAAATTAGATGAGAAGTCGTTGATATATAGTACAAAAACCAAGGGTCATAGTACACTACCCTGTGGGGCGCCTGACTTTCTGCTTAGCCACTGAGAAGTTTTATCCTGGGTTACAACACGTTGCTGGCGATTATTCAGGTATGATGCGAAAAAGTTAATTGTCTGCTGGTCGAAGTAATAAAATTCCATCATTTTCAATAGTGTCTGAGTATTTATGGTGTCAAAAGCACTGCTGAAGTCGAGAAGGGTGAGGATTGTCACCAGTTTTTGGTCTATTGCGTGTCTAATGTCGTCAGTCACTTTGAGTAATGCTGTTGCGGTGCTATGCCCCTTCTTGAAACCTGATTGCAGAGGGTCTAAAAGAGAACGCCTATTCAAATATTCAAGTACTTGCTCATGAACCAGACGCTCGAGGGCTTTTGAAAGTGCAGGTAGAATGGATATTGGCCGATAGTCAGATGGAAATAAAGGTTCGGGTTTCTTAGGAATAGGGATGCCATTGGCTTGTTTCCGTAGGGAGGGAAAGGTGTTAGTTGTAAGACTATGGTTGAATATGTGAGTAATAATTGGTAGAACGGCACCGATGATATTATGTATGAAGGATATGGGAATATCATCAACTCCTCTCGCTTTTGATTTTATGGAATATAGTACCTTTTGTACTTTGTCTGCCGTAATCGGATGGAAATTAAAGAGCGGGTGGTCAGGTAGTGGGTGAAAAGGATCATGGGGTGTTGAATTAGTTGGTACTCTCTCTTCAGTGAAATATTCATTTAACTCATCAAGTGGTATGTCTGGTACATGTGACTGTTGCTGCTGTTTGCCTATACCCAGAGAACGCATATTATTCCAGGCATTCCTTGTATTCATCTTCTTTGTCACGTTTTGTATGTAGGAGAATTTGGTGTGTCTTACGAGCTGCTTAATACGATTTCTGAGCACATGATCATTTTCAAAATCAGTTTTGTCACGGGTACTTTTAAAACGCCGGAACAGTGCATCACGCTGTGCCATCATACTTTTAATGTTATCATTTAACCATGGGCATGCTGGGCGAGTAACTTTGATCGAATGTTTAGGGGCATGATTGTCATACAGACTAATTATAAGAGAATTTAACTTGTTTACTTTTGCGTCAATGTTATCTAAGAGTAATATGAAATTCAAGGGAAGGTTGTATGCGTCATGTTTAAAGTCATCCATATTAATATTTTTCATGTTTCTAGTGATAATATATTTAGGTGTGTACTTAAGCACACGTAGGGAGTACGATAGGTAAATTAGGTCATGGGTGGAGATAGATGGTACGGGTATTTGCCCGAAAGTTTCAACTCTGTCTTGATTGCTTGTCACAAGATGGTCAATGAGTGTATGTGATTCGTATTTATCAGAGTAAATGTGGTTTGTAGGTTTCAGGGGAAGAATAGTCATGTCGCAGGAAGAGAACAGGTTTTGTAATTGTTTGGTCTCGTACGTCTGTGTCAGTAAATTTGTATTGTAGTCACCTACGGCTATTACGTGTTCGTAGCTTGGAAGTAAGTCGAGCAAGCGGTTTTCAAATTCATTCATGTTTGTTGTTCTTGGCGGCTTATATACAACAGCTACCAGAGTCTTTTGTTGGTCAACAATTACTTCAACAAACATGAATTCCGGTCCTGGTTGTGTGCTAAGTGTTGATACATATATTACCCGTCTTTTTAAGTCGCTTCTACAGTACATGGCAATCCCGCCTGCTCGCCTCCCGTCATTTCTATCATGACGTTCCAGCGAGTACTGATTTAGTTCTACCATGCTAGACGGGATGTCAGTTTTTAACCAACTTTCACTTATACAGAGGATATGGATATTGTTTTCGTTTATTATTGTCTGTATTTCGTCGTGATGCGCGACCAGTGACAGAGCATTAATATGGCAACATTGTAATGAATGCTTGGATGAGGAAAGTGCCTGTTTTAGTAGAAAGCCAGTGGTGTAAGGGTAGGCCAAGGTCAGTTAGCTCATTCATGCAATAGCTCAACTGGGTAACGGGAGATATATCTTAAAATAGAAGAAACCTACCCGGACACTGCCGACCGCAACCAACGCACACACACATATACTCACACACTTATTACTAAACTTGTCTAATATAAATAATATAAACATTACGAACATGTTCATTTCACTTCACTCTAATATCCCGCATTTGCTGCACGTTTTCCAGCTCCCTAAATGTGGTGACGGTCTTCTTAGTTCCATCAGGGAGGTGGATTAAAAGGCGGCCGACCTGGGTCCAGACTCGGGTGGGTCCGAAGTGGTCTCTCGCTGCATTTAGGATAGTTTTCCGGGTTTTTGTGAGGGATTCAGTGATAAGAATCTTGGTTCCCTTTAGGAGGCGCTTGGACTTCCAGATGCGATCTCGCTCGTGGTAGCGGAGGAATTTTACAATAATAGGGCGTTTCCCAGTGGCTACCACTTCAGCTGCTGTTCGCTGCGGCCGCCCAATCCTGTGACATCTATCCAGGCTCTCCATAGGGAGGTCCACGTTCCACTTCGTCTTGATTGTGTCCCTCACCTTTTCGTACACATCTTCCTCAGGGTCCTCAACGATCCCGTGGATGAGAAGGCAGTTTATCCGGCTGTATTGCTCTCCTTCGTCCAGCAGCTCCTCGTGGTGGTCAAGTCTCCACTCCAGCTTGCTCAGTTCTTCTTTCAGCACAGCCAGTTCGGAGGTGACAGTGCTTCGGAACTCGCGAAAATCACGAGTAAGCGAGTCTAGGGAGTCTTGACCCGGGTTGGCAGCACTGTTCAACAACTGAAGGCGTGCTTCAAAGTCTGCCATCGTTGCCTCAACAACATTTACACGTTTGTTCACCTTTTGGATTGACATAATGATGTAGAAAATGTTCAGGCACTTACTTCACACACTAAGTTACTTGGTCACTCACTTTCGGGCCGAAAATTGCGGTTAAAAACTGCGGTTTGCGCGGGATAAAGCGGAGCACTCCTACAGGCTTCCATGCCAGCCGCCATCTTATGAACATTATAATGTGTGCATTCAAATTGCTCTCGGAGGTTTGGTGTATCATATCTAAATGTTGTAGCGTCGTTCCCTGCAAGGCACTTACAAGAAGCAAATATTTCGGAACCTTCGCGAGTTTTGCGTAAAACCACTGTATACGTGTTATATAATTTTATTAATGCAGCCAATGGCCATGTACTTTTCTTTTAAGGACGGGTTAGGGAAGGGATATTGGAAGGAAATCGGCCGTGGGACTATTGAAAGGAGCCGTCCCGGCATTTGCCTGGTTGTGAAAATGGGAAAACAAGAAAAGCATTTTCAGGACGGCCGAGGTGGGATTCGAACCCACGCTCTCCCGATGCCAGCGAGGCATGAACTGGCGCGTTAGCTCTCTCGGCCAGCGCGGCCGGTGTATACGAGTTATGTTAACATCATGTGCCTGGCCTTCCAGAACTTTGTATATGCACCAGATCTGGCATCAGTGCGCCCCATTTAACGCGTACTGTATTTTAAGGTAGAGACGCACTATAGACTGCTGCATCTCTCTTCCAGACACTGGGTAATAAATAACCAACAACGCCCCCGTCGCCTCCGTAGCGTAGCGGTCACGGTCAGCATGGTTAGCTGCCGCCCCGGAGGTCCTGGGTTCGATTCCCGGCTCTACCACGAAATTTGTAAAGTGGTATGAGGACTGGAACGGGGTCTACTCAGCCTCGGGTGGTCCAAATGAGTAGAGGGGTTTCGATTCCCACCTCAGCCATCCTCGAAGTGCTTTTACCGTGGTTTCCCACTTCGTCTTCGGGCAAATGCCGGGATGGTACCTACTGTAAGGGCACGGCCGCCTCCTTCCCTCTTCCTCGCCTATCGATCCCAATCTTCCCATCCCTCATGAGGCCCCTGTTCGCTTTGCAGGTGAGGCCGCCTGGGCGAAGTGCTGATCACACCTTCCCAGTTGTATCCATCCCGACCAGATGTTCCAGGCTCCACGTCACTGCCCATAGAGGCGGTAGTGGTGAGTACCCTCGCTGAGTCCGTGGGAACCACCAACCTAGAGGGTAAATTGACTAAATAAAAAAATAAAAAATAAAAATAAACAACGCCCCCTGTGCCAGACATTTCTGAGGCGTTACTTAAGGTAGTGCTAACTAAAGTTATGGTGGAAAAGGACAATTTTATCTGTTTTGATGTTTAGGTTTCTCAATATATGAAATATCATAGGAAGATTGTTTTGTTTTTAAAGTTTGCCAACTTTGGCAAACATCTATCATTTCATTTTTACTCTGTTTGCAGACATTGAGAGCCATTTCTTACAACTCTTATTTTTATGCTAATAAGGTACTGCTCGAGTCCAAGCTCTGTGAACCTGAGAAGAATGTGGATAGCGGACGATGAGGAGTTATGTGTGGAGGGTTTCCAGTCCGTGCGTAGACACAGAACCAAATACATTGGTCGGTCACTCACTCACTCATTCGCAACACCACCGTGGATTAGGCAACAGCCCTATGTTAGAAGTATTGGAATAGACAGGAATCCCAGATAACAAGGCGGTATGTTGACAGGCCCTTCTATTCCTGTCTCCCGCGTCACCTCACCCTGCAAGTTCACCGAGTTCGGAATCAAGCAGTACATTATCTCAGAATACTGCATCGATCTACTTGAAATTTTCACACTATGTTTATACGCATATGTGCACTAATCTGACTTAGAATAATGGCTACAATATTTAAGCATTGCTTCAAAAACCAAGCTCTTTTACGCCTATCAAAGAAAAATTTACAAACATTAAGTTTGAAGTACTGGAACCATGATTCTATGTTGGATTGCAAGCCATGAAATCGTCTTCAAATGAATTTAGTTTCACATCTTTAAATTCAATAGTAAGGTCATAAACGTACCCTTTGCTTAATATTTTGTTTTTAAGAATGATTAATTGTAATGTTGGTAACAGTGAATGATATTGCCTTTTCAGTAAACTTGACTATTTTATCTTGTTGATTAGTTGGTTCCTCAATTTAGGGGCTGCGACAACGCAGTCATGTATCCACGTGTACTTTGGGCGACTGTAGAATCTGTCTGATAAGCGGTGTTAATTGTGATGACTGTATTAGTGTGTGTTATCTGATTCTAATTCATGTAAGGACTGCAGACATTGAATTTTTCAAGTAGTTCCTACTTTTTCCCCCAAACGCCACCGCAAACGACTACTAGTTCAGAACTTGGCTATTAGACGCCACGAACTTAGGAACCTAAAAGCGTTGTTTAAACTTAACCTATATAATTTAGCTCACACAGGTGTAATTAGTTGAAGGTTTTTGATATAAATCTATGACATGGGCCCGATGGCTTTACATTCCCTCCGAAGGAAGGCATACTGAGGGATTTTTAACGCTCTTGAACCCGCGATCTTGGGCATAGAAGCTCAGCATGCTACCAACTACGCCACTGAAGCCGCCTCTATTTTATCTCATAAAGGTAAATGTCGATACACTTTCATAACAATTGATTCAATTGTACTGTATGAGTGGTCACGGTCGACTCTAGACACGCCGGAAGGCTGAGACTTGGCAACATGTTCATCAGTCATACCCTTGTCAGGCGGGAACATGAGGGGATGTTCAGTCTGGCAGGTGTTCTTGTTTATCTCATAGGGATATTTCCTTCTATATTTTGTTTCTCACGCTTTGTACGTTTATACGCTTTATAGTAGCGTTAATACTACCCTTCCAGATGAGTTTTCATTACTCTATTCCCTAATCGAGAACACACTGACGAGTGTGCTTTGTATCTGGCAAATATGGTATTTTTAAATGCCTACGGTACATGGAATTATCACATATCATACTTCATGTTTTAAACTTTGATTTTCCTGGAATGTTTCGGCACCGTAACAATGCCAGATACATGCTGTATCCCCAAATGTAATGCAAATTAACCAAATAAGGTTTCCAAGTGACGAAAATCTGCGCCTCGCCTGGATTAGGGAACCTTGGAAATGGTTCGTAGATTGCGTAAATCAGTCAATTAAGTGAAAACATATTTTCAGTTATTGCCACTGTATTGCTATACAATATTATTCTCAGGCAAGGAATGATGCTGTTGATGTCAGCAAACTTGCTTATGGGAAGAGAAATTTGCAGCACATTAGGAAGGAAACGGAAGAAATCTGATACAGTTTTGGAATACCAGCGGCAACAGACTATTTCTATAATGATAGTAAATTATCTACATACATGTGCGGCGGAATTGAGGGATTATAGGCCTACAGTGTGAAGATGTTATGGGAGATAGCCTACATTTTTGCATCACATAACCCTCAATTGCATCTACTGTACCCATCTTGCATGGATAATGCTCGATCACGACCTGGCTTGCTGCTGCGGTTCGGGGCATGTTACGTCCAACCCACAATATGATCTTACATTTAGATATGATAGCACTTTTCAGGATCTACAAGACTAAATTGAAAACCAAACATGTTACAAATTACATGAGTTTATTCATAAAAACCCCCAGGAACAAATACAAAATCTGTAAAACATCAAGATTTGGGAAAATACAAAATGGAAAAATCATCAAAAAAATAATCTTTCTAAAAAAACACATAACTCTACATTGTCGCTTTATCTAGCTTAGGTAGTATTTACATTTGAGTATCATTATATATATCTCCTTTTCACAACATATTATTAAGGTATAGGGCGTCCCTATCATTTCATAACAATTGTACGCTAAGGCTTTACGGATATTTAACCGTATTATCAACTAGCAGGTACCCGCGGCTTCGCTCGCGATCAAGACAATGGGGACGATGCATTAATTGGTCTATTCTATTACAGCAATCGCGGCTACAGATGGGTCAATTCTAATTCTGAAAATTCTGATACATACAATACAGTATATTGATATGAGCTGAAAAGTGGGATTTTTTTAGAGTTGTCAAAATCTGCAGGGTACGATGTTACATTATATGAACACATTTTAAAATTACGTTTTTGGTTTTGCCATCTTCTGCTGAGACATAACGATTTTGTTGTCCGGATACTCGCGAGCACGCCACATACAGTTGCCCATGGGAAAAAAAGGTTTTGTCTAAATGTACACCTGCTGCTGTTAAGTGTGTGTCATTGCGCTTTGTTAATAGAAATTGCGAATATAGTTTGAAGAGGGAACTGCACTCTTGCACACTGGAATGGCAAATCTATCGGAATATGGGGAATTAAAAGTATTTTTCCTTAAGCTATTCTGGGTGTAATTTTGCCACGCTTTTGATGTTTTGAACATCAACACGTCGCTATTAATAGACCTATAGTAAAATATATCTCACCTTGGCCGCTGATGTACTCGTACGTTATGCAGTCTCTTCCAGTGTTACGTCCCAGGGATTGAAATTCTCCAAAAACCCTTTTGCCTCACATGCCTCTCTAAATAATTAAAATTCCTCATTGTTGTTGTTGTTGCTTGATTCTTCAGTTTTTTTACTGGTTTGATGCAGCCCACCATTCCCCCTCTCCTGAGCTAATCGTTTCATCTCTACAGAGCAACCACACCCTACATCCGAGGCAATCTGTTTAACCCTGGTCTATGCCTACAGTTCTTTTCCTCGACCCTCCCATCCATAACTAAGCTTGTTATTCCTGGGTGTCTTATTTATGTGTCCTACCAACCTATATCTTCCCTTCATTAGCAGTCGCCAGAAACAACTCTCCTCTCCCACTCGTCTTAATACCTGTTCATTTGTTACCCTATCTACCCATCTGATCTTCATCATTCTCCTGTATCACCACATTGCCAACGCTTCAATTCTTCTCTTTTCTGCTGCACCATTAGTCCAAGGTTGACTTCCTTATAATGTCACGTTCCAGACAAAAGCTTTCAAAAATGACTTCCTAATACCTAAATGTATATTCGATGTCAACAGATTCCTTTTCTGTAGAAATGCTTTCCTTGCCTGAGCCAACCTGCTTTTTATATCCCCTTTGCTTCGTCCATCACTGGATATTTTTCTTCCTAAGTAACAGAAGTATCCTACTTCCTGTAGCGTTTCACCAGCCAATTTGAGGTCCATAGAGGTTTCTGATATATTTCGGCTGCATTCCAATAATTTTGTTTTACATTTATTGATTTTCATCATGAATTCATTCCTAAAGACGGAGTCCATACCATTCAAAAACTCGTTCAAATCCTCTGGCGTATCGGCCAAGACGACGATGTCATCAGCAAATCTCAGAGATGAAATTATTTATCCTTGAATCTTCGCTCTCCCTTTAAATTTTTCTCCAATTTCCTGATTATTGTGGTATTAGAGATCTTTGAAATGCGTTGTCCTCGCACATGGAGTAGATGCATTGTCGAAGGATAACATTCCATGTTACGAACATGGGCCGCATAACCTGCACCGAAAGCCTATTCTGGACAGCAGTTCCTTGAATTCAGATTTGCCAACATTTGATTGTATCTTTCCATGTGGTATATCTCTGTACCTCAAAATACAGAAGAGTGCTTTAAAAATCATGTCTTGTGTACATTTTGGAAAAGGTGGTGAGTGTGGTTTTTGCCAGAGTGGATACTCGCACGTAGAAATTCTTTTCAGTAAATAGACTGGTTCATAATTTTGTAAGTGCTCATTGAGGTATGTGACGGCGAGATGCCTTAAGTGTTACGGAAACGGCAATAGCTGCCACAGAGCTTCGTTGCTACTGAAATAACGACCAGACTGATATTTGTACTTAACTATACGGGATTTATAAGCCCAGTGTTTATGAAATTGAACGCAGGTATATCGCTAACTTTATTAAATAGCCGCTAGTGTAGTGTTTAAAATTTAAAAGTGGTATTAGAAGGCACTATCCCTATTTTTTTTACCCCTGGCACTACAGGCCACGAAGGGCCTAGGCCTGTCATGCGACCGCTTCCCAGCCATTTGGCCTGCAGATATTGTGGTGACGCGTGGTCAGTGCATCGTGTTCGCTTGGCCGTTTATCTTGTTCTTCGTGACCGGGGCGCTGCCTCTCTATCAGACAGCTACTCAATTGTCCTCACGAAGCTGAGTGCACTCCGTTGCAGCCCTCACGCCAGTGTCAAAAATCTCTGACGGGGCCGGGAATCGAACCCGGGGCCTCCGGATGGGAGGCAGGCACGCTACCCTGTTCTTGTGTTTATATATCTCTTGAAAAAGATAATAAATGGATTGGCACTGCCTCCTACAGGGATATATAGAAAATCGGATGTCATACCTTGAGGTTCAGTTGCCATGGAAACGGACTTGCCATTAGTTCATCTGTTTACCAGAGTGAAGATAGTTTTCTGCGAATATCTTTGAAACTGTTGGTTTTAGGGCCTTAAAATGTGGTTTTCGGTGTCCCGTAGGGGCCTACCGAGTATTGTTTCTCGCATCGAGGGGCGTAAAATGAGCTTTGTCCGGTCCATATGCGACAACTTCGATATTTTGTCCCGGCTGAGTATTTTTGGTGACTTTTCAGTTATGTTGCCCGTTCGACGGGAACAATGATTTATTTCCGGATGAAAGGCAGCCTATATGTTATCCTAGGGTATAAGCTGTCTCCATTTCAAATTTCATCCAAATACGACCAGCCGTTTTAGTGTCAAGAGGTAACAAACTAACACGCACACGGACACACAGATTTTCACAATTATAATATATATAGGGATATCCCTTCTGGGCTCATATTTTATTCTTATTCCACCTTTGAATTACTTTATTATGATAGGTACACTTTTAACTGTATTAACTCCTCTGGTAAGCCTTAGGTTTCACACAACAAATCAACACATTAAAATAACTACATGCCATGTCCTCGAACTCATGTCCTTCCACAATTTATTTCATGCATTAGGGTGGTTTCTTAATGATGTATCATATGCTATCATTATTCAATTACTCAGTTATTTACAAACTCAATCATAAGTTTACCCGTTCTACTTCACACATTTATTCAGGCAGGAATCGAATATTTAGTAACAAACTTATTCTTTGACTACTATGATCAAATATTATCGAAATTTTACAAACTTAGTGTGGGGAGGATTTTCAAAAACCCACCAATTTAATTATTTATTTTATAATTTCATAGCATCTTTAATTACCGAACTTGCATATTCCACTACCATCTATTAATATCTATTCAGCCCCTACAACTCCTGTTTACAAAGCGTTCATTGAATTCGCCCCCCTCGCGGTTGGAATGTCTGCGTGGCGGCAAGACTTCCCTCACCCTCTCGTTTAACTGTGATTTACGACCCTGTCCTCGTCTCATTCATTCTCCTTACAACTCTCAAATGTTTACTTTTCCTTAAAAGGGCGTATGAAAATCCAAGTTATCACATTATTTCAATGACTTTATCCCTCACTTGACTCATTATTCATTTCACTTTCCTTATAACCAATGCCATAATTAGAGATCACGACGCATTACATATTTATTAGGTGAAGACAAGAGATCAGCATCATTCCTTGCTTCTACCTCCTCTATCGACACGCCACGAGGGATCCCTATCACTCCTCGTTCTATTATTTTATTCATTTCACACGCTCTATTTGGTCGGATATAACACAACGATGCTGGCAAAGGAATGGATCATATGATATTAGGCTCGGAAACCCCTATTTGCTTCCCCAGACATATCATATCTCGTAGAGACCCTTATACCTTCCAGATTAATACACACATTTAGCGAAGCCTCACAGGTCTTACACCGCAATATATTACCTCGGCCGAATCCATTTGATCCTCCGAGTGGGTCATACCCTCGTAAACAACAATAATACCGACGATTTCCGACAATTGATACCTTCATTTTTGATCTCTCAAATTACGCATGTTATAGGATATATTCATTTCCTAGCATAATATTACTTTATTCATTTCTTATAGGCATATATCGGCAACACAACTTTTATAAAAACTTGGACTATCTTTGACAACTCAACCTGCTCACATTAGCATTTACTTCAACATAGCCTATGGCTCATTACATTTTCACGGTGTTCGATTTTCACTTAATACTTTAGCTCATTGCATTTATTTGATGAATAGCGTTATTATTTCATTATTTTAACGGTATCCCCAAAAATCCTTCAATTACTTCAATGCCTCAATTACTTCAATTATTTCAAATCGAGTTTATTATTCTTATTTTCATTAATATTCATTACTTCATTATGAACTTGTGGAATGCAACTATTCTATTCAAAAAAATTGAGTCTAAAAACTCAATATTCATTATTTTCGGAGTATAAAAACTCAAAATTCATTATTTCGGAGTATAAAAACTCAACTTTTATTATTATTATTATGATGGTGCTTGTTTCATTTACTTTACCTTTCTTTATCTGGCGTAATTTAGTTGCCAATAGCATTACTATATTTGATTCTTCCTTTCAGATTTCATTTCATTATTAATTAATCATTTTACGGGTTTTCATTGTTATTATTATTACTTTTTGCACTTCGATAATTATCCTTTACACTTTTGCAAACCATCTTGGCGGTTTTTCCTTTACATTTTAACATTACTTGGTTATTCATTATTGCATACATTTCATACATTTTTATAAATTCACTGACTAGCGCATGATACAATCATTTAATATAATAAACATTTTGACTCACCCCGTTGTTCAGCTCATGACATCGCGTTTGGATGGCTTCACCCAAACATAATTTATTCAGCACTTCATCACTTCACTAAAATATACCTTTTTCAATCTATGATCTTCACGTTGACACACGTACATATTTCTGAACATTTTACACTACTTTCTATTACATTTATAACACTAAAACAATTCACTCAATCAATATTTTACACTTCCACACGGACACAAATCTCAGCGTACTGTGGTGGTAACATGACGATGCTGGTGATCCCAGATAGTCTCTTTCTATACTGCTTTGGACGTGTGATCGCTCCTACTCCTCCTGCTTTTAGGTAAGTCTCTTTTCTTCCTACTCTTCCTAAAATCGTGCCTGTCTCTCGTTCGAATACTTTCTTATAGAGCTTTTTCACTTGTTAATGTTTATTTGTCTATCTGCTATTACTCTATACTTTTGATATTTAAAGTTGCTCCTATCGCAATCTTACAGTTTTTTATTCTATTTGGTCTTCCGCGAAGACTGTCTACTTTAGAATTTTCGTCCTGTCAAATGTTCCGTTTTATCGAACCTACGTCCTCTGACGTTTCACTGGTTGGCTGTAATAAATTGTTCTGAGGTTCCCCTCTGGTTATAATGTCTCTTTCTGCGTAGTGTAACTATCTATCGCTCACTAACTACTTATTTGATCTCGTACCTATGTTCTGAGTTCACCTACACCTTCAACGTCTTTCTACTTCCGCACTCTGTTTAAAAGTTTTTAGTGTGCTTTTGCATCTTGTAATCTGACATATCTAAACGCGACTTGGTCTTGAACCAATGTAACTTCGTTAAACTTCACTCGAAACTTAGTGATTTGCCTTTCGCAACTTCTGTTGTACTTTGCCTTTTCTGAGGTTCGAATTCTAATGTCTTTGAATACAGTTTCTTCAATTGAGGTATCGATAATATCGGTAACTAGCGTAACTTTTCACCGAGGCATGATCTAACTGATCGTACTAAATAGTTTTCTATTACATGCCTACATTAAGGCTTTTTTCGCAAACTGACGAACTTTGTTTATAACGTGCCTCTACGGAGGTGTCTTACAGACTGACGGTCTTCGTGTACAACGTGTCTCCTCTGATGTCTCTCGCAGACTGATGAAACTTCATGATTTTGCTTGGGCTTAAAGCCTATTTATTCGTTTTGGGTAAGAAATTAGTCCCTCACGAGCTCAGGAGTTCAATTCCTGAATCCTGGCTCTAATCTTCTCTATAATTTAATTCCAAGTGTAATTTGTAATAATATTACAATTGCCTGCTGGTGGAACGGGAATTGTTCACGGGTTTATTTTTAATTAATTAAAAGAGTTAATATCCACTTGACGGGGCCAGCCTAATTCTTCTTGCCGTCCGCGGGTAACCTTCCGCTCACATTCCCATGACGTCTTCCTTTGCTTGCACTATCTGAAGTGTCTTATTTCAGGTCTGCCAACCTTCCAATTTTTGCTATCCCTGATTCTTTCTGACTTCAGATTTAATAACTTTGGGAGTTTATTTTGGTAAGTTTAATGGTTGTAAGTCCCCCCCCCTCTGTATGCTTCAAAATCTTGCTCATTTGACAATATCCGGGGCGTAGTTTCAAGTACCTCTTCAGAAAGTAGTTTCCCCCATAACTGTAGCACTCGAAAAGTAATAATTTTCGTTGAGTTGCTTATTCATCGGAATATCGAGTGTTACTTATAGCCTCTTGAATCTGCATCCCTCTAGTTCTTTATGGCTTCCTTAATGGCTATTATCACTTAACCTGTCCGGCTAATGGGAGTTTGTGTGTTTAAAATGACCACCTGCTTCTCCAGCAATGTCTCTGTGGCTGATTTCCAGTGAGCTCATCTTCGTTACTTCTTGTGGTCTTTTTAAAATTCTAAAATACCTCCCTATGAACGGTCCGGTGTTCAATTTGTGCCATTACCCAAATGGGCACAATTCCCTCCTTCAAAGTAAATAAATGGTTGAAATTTTGAGAAAATTTATTTATCCCAAAAAATATATTTCCTTTGGTTCTTAAACACTTTATGTTAGCTTTACTTAGTTCATCTGCAAGGGGTCGCTCTGTCCTTGCCCGTTCTGTGATGATTTCTTCCTGTGACGTTATTTGTATTCGTATGGGCTCTATCTGTTTCTTTAATTTATTTTCCCCGATCTTTTCGCTTTTCTCTATTTTCTGATCTACATGAGTCCAAAAACTATTAATTTGATTTCTGGTTTCAATTACATCGGCTTGTCCTTTACTTTCTATCTCCTGAATGTCCTCTGACAATTAATCAATTTTTCCTTCTAAATCCCGCTTGGATTCTTCGCATTGTTTCCTATTGTTTTCTAACTGTGAATTAACTTGTATCTTTAATACCTCAAAATTTTCATTCATACCGGCTATTCTCTCTTCCAATGATTTTGTAAAATACTCATTTATTTTATCGAATCTCTCGTCAATAAGCTCCGTAGTTTCCCTCTTTACAATGTCAATCTTTTCATCAATCCCTTCTAGGCGCGTGTTTACATTCACTTGTGCGTCTGATATTTTGTTTACTTTGGTTTGTATTGAAACCATGGGAGAGGTTCAGTATCGGACTCATATCCTCGTATTACTCATATCCTCGTATTTCGGAGAAAAGAAGGAATAAATGCGGGCTTTAGAAGGGAGTTCTGATGGTAGTTGAGAAGCTGATACTTCATAAGATTGCGTGAGGCAAAGTTAAGTTGTTCAACCAGAGATTGCCAGGCCACAGCTGCCCGGTGATGTCATCTGTACAGTCACCAGAGAGCTGATTACGCACGCGGTAAAATTAGATATGGAAACTTCCATGGAAGAGAGAGATGAAGTTTCGGAAATAGCCCCGAGTCGACAATAAAATGGCAGCGTCGCATGAAGATAGGGGCCGGAAAATAAGAGAAAGAATTGAAATTAAGCCATTTGCAGGCATTAAAGTAAAGAAATTACTCCACTAGTGATAATTATCCAGGGAATGAGATATTTTAGAGTGGATAAGGTTCATAGAAATTATACAGGAAAGAAATGCAAATTCATCACTACGTAATTGGTGAATCCCCGAACCAGAAACTGATGGTGGGAGACAACAAGAATACACTACCCACGCATCTGAAGAGAACATTTAAATTAATATTGAAGATTTGTACGATCGATTCCTGGAAACTTAGTTACTGTTGAGACGTTTAAAACCTCAGCTTTCCAGAGATATTTTTTAACATCGTACGACGATTATTTTGGAAATTGTTGGTAAGGAAGAAGGGAAATTTATTTATTTTTGCCAGAATCAGATATAAGGGCCAGGAGCCCGAGCAAGATCATTCAGTCTTGAGCGATCGCTGAGGCGGGTCGTACTGTTTCGCCAATCATTCAGTTTCCGTGAGCGCAGAGGCACTGCTCGATGGATCAACAATCATTCAGCATACAACGAACTTCAGGAAAAGTTATACTGTTCGACAAGTACCAACAGTAAATTCAGTCTAGTTGAACACTAAGGAGGGGTGTCACGCTGTTTCATCGCATGCAGTATCTCATCAGACCTCGTATTGGTCATGCTGCTTGTCAGCACAGTAGGACTCGAACCTGTATCACGACGCGGAAGTACTCTAAGTCGAAGTACTGTCCAGCTTTCTTCAGTGTCACCGCGCTCTAAATCGTTGAAGTTCTTTTCAAAGGAAAAGTATAATTTAGAACTTCGAAAGGTATAATAGTCTACGGTGGTAGGCCAAGTTTTAAACAGTGTGTGAAAATATACGTTAGCCGGCGAGGGTAGTTGAAGCCCTGACACTAGTATTCGAAGTGAGAACATAGTATCTCGAAAGTATACGAGACATCAGCAGAGAGCAGATACTCTAAAAACGTTTTCCCAGTGCGTTAGTATAACCACGATCGGGTAAAAACATTAGTTAATATCAAATTTTCCTGATTGAGGAGATTAGGGTAACACAGTGGCGATAGTAGTAGGAATCTACAAACAGATATCCGTAGCCACGTGGAGTTTCATAGAAGTACTCCACAGAGAAAAGACAATGGCCGTCCGAATTCAGTTCCGACGCATATTATCATATAAACAATTGTAAAAGCGCAGTATAGCGACTTCAGTGGTAAGCGTAAAAACATACCGTTTTCCCAGATAGACAATTGCGAACCGGAAAAGACTACATTATTGTGCAGTATTGCAAATGCCGATAAATTAAACACCAGAATTAGGAGGGAACTTTTTATCCAAGGAGGTTTCATTTCGTACGAGACTGTCAATATCAGAGTAGAAGGTAGAAGGCAACGTCGAAATTTGCACCCCTGGATTTGGTGAAGAAAGAATCCACGTGTGTTTGTTACCAAAAAGTGAAATTCTGTGTGTGTAAATATAATATTAAGTGAAAGTTATAATTCTTTTTAGAGTAATAAAAATGTGTGTAGACCCTCATATTAATCAAAAATGTGTAATCCAGAGGGAAATTTAATAAGTGTAAGTGTGTGTATCATCATGAAATAAGAAATTTGATGTGGGCCGAATGTCGGGCCGCTGGAATTCGGACAATGGGGCCGGATAAACCATGTAAGTAACGCCCAAATTTATTATGTGTTTTGGATTCGGGAATCTCATGTAGCAATGGTAACCACGGAGAAAATATTCTCCAGTATTGAAAATCAGGGATGTAAAACTGTGTGAAAATAATAAGTGCGGTATCTAATATAAAAATTGCTAAATTGTATTGTTAATCAAATGAATCGTATTCAGTGGAATACTTGTGAATATAAAAAGAATAATGTTATTTAAAAGGCAAACAGGATAATATAAAAAGGAAAATGTAATATATAAGATATGGAAATAATATTCAAATATGAGCCGTTGTGTGCTAAAAATAATGAGAATAAGGTCACGAATAAATTAATTGTTGAAGTAATAATTCAAGTATGAGCCGTTGTGCGCTAAAAATAATGAGAATAATGTAATGAATAAATTAATTGTTGAAGTAATAATTCAAGTATAAGACGTTGTGTGCTAAAGAAATTATAATAATAATTAGAGAACCAGTTGCGTTCTTGGAAATGAAAGGTCGAGACTTAGTAAAAGGCAAATCCGTTAATTATGGACGAAGATAAAAATGAATTACGTTGAAATAAATATTAAACTTTGGAAGGCATCACGAATGTATTGATTGTCGCCTTTGAGCGCTAAATAATAAATGGTCACGCTAAAAATTGCAGTGGAGATAATGCGAGGAATTATAATTGCGGGGATCAGCTGGTGAAGTAATTGATTTTGTATGTGTTTGCTGAAACAAACTTTTAAAAAGGGTGCTATATATTATTGTCAAGCATGGAATTGAGTGCGAATACCTTTTCCCAAGGTAGCTTTTATTATTGTTAGGAGGAGTGGTTAAATACCCTCGCTTTATGGAATTAGCCCTAGCCCTCGAAAATGGATGTGTCCTAGAGGCAGGCCAGAGAATCGAACCAGATATCTCTCATGTCGGAAGCCCCTTAATTATGATTGGTTTTGAATTCTTACTTCCCAGTGTTAAAACTCCGAAATTATAATCATACCTGAGCTATAGTAATAGGTCAGTGGAACCTCAGAATAGTATTGTTATATTAATGTGATGTGTATCCTTTCCAAGTTCTGTTCACGCTTGTTTGAAAGTGGTGTTTTGAAGTCCCGTCTTAAAGAGGAGGGAGCATTGACTTCTCCCCTATGTCATAAATTAAGCCGTAGTGTCTCGACGTGTTTTTTTTTTAATGGAGGTCGGTTGGGGTAGGTCCTAGACAGAGACAGAAGTATTAAACCTTTTAATGGAACGGTAATCTGTACCATGTTTTATATTGATTCTTTATCCTTGCCGTTGCATTATAGATCCGCACTTCATGAATAATTAAATTGTCATTTGAGACAATAATGAAAAATCCCTGCGCATTGTTGCATGATAAATGTTATTGTTCCCAAGTAATTGTTGAAGATATCGAATAGCTGGGAGTCTATTTCGAATTGAATGAATCAGTAGTCTTTAACGCTTGTGGTACATGAGATTTCCGAAAACAAATACAGTTTTAGTAGTGTTGAAGAGAGGGATGATATGTTGCGAATGTCATGTGGTACCCAAATAAATGGTAATTGTTGATACCATTGAATTGTTTTTAACTCAAATTTCTTTTTGATATATTCAAATTTGGAATATTTAATATGTTTCTTAAACATAGAATTATGTAATAATATCTATCCGAGACTTTTAGATCTCGTTTTCGAGAAAGTTATAATGTTGCTAAATGGAAGTGAAACTAGTTTTGATTATTTTGTTTAGGGTTCATTGGAACCTAGATTATAGCTTTTTTATTGATTAATGTGTATTGTTCCTTGTTCATTAGAACAAGTGTGATGTTGATTCAGTTGTTTTGTAATGTTGTAGCGCCAAATTTTGAGAATTAAATAGTTGTATTAGTAGGATTTTGAATTTCATTTCAGTGATGTGTTATCTTAAGCTTGTTCCTATACTGTGTGAATCACTCAGTGGGAGGACGTTCTATGCCCCAAAGAGATAAGACTGAGCAGCTGGATAGTGATTTGCATATTCCTTTAACGAAAGGGCACAGTATATCACTTATGCTTTGTCTCATTGGCTCTATTTGAGCTTGAAATTTCTTATCCATTGTATTTAATTGAACATGTATATCACTCAGCTCGGTGTCCATTTTATCATTTATATCACCAAGCGTTGTGTCTATCGGGCTGTTCACATCATCAATTCTAGTGTTTACATTACTTATTTCAATGTTTACATTGTTTATCTCAGTGTTTAGAATTTCAAAGTTTTGTTTACATTCTGAATTACCCTTGTTGATACTTTGTTTAACAGCTTCTTGGCTGTCCTGAAGCTAATTGTCCAAGGCACAATCAATACTCTCTTTGTTTTCCTGAAATTTCAGGTCCATGCTCTCCTGTAATTTCAGAGCATTTTTTCTTTGCCTCCTCCCTCAATATGTCCAGGAGATTTTGCATCTCCACACTCATAGCCATTCCGTTTTCAAATACAATTTGAGAAATGATGGGCTACTGACATCCAAAAACCAGTCATGCACATGAAATGACGAGACGTTCGATTAGCATGTTTATGTGTTTTGTTTTAAATTCTTTAAATTGACGTTGCGAATGGGTAGGTTTGTACCTTAACCCGTTTGCACTTTCCCTCCTTCAAAACTCCAAGCAAGATATTCAAATTTGAAAAATTGAAAATTTTCGAACTTTTCAAAAAATATCTTGGAAAACTCGAGTTTTTCCTGGTTTTACTGAAAGAAAAACCCGCTCCACGTAACTGGGCGCCAAAAGGAAATATATGGGGGACTTGCTTCTTTTAAATTGGTTTGTGGATATTGCGGGCTGCGGTCACCTTTGCCTATCACTGACTTTTACTCCTAGACTTAATATTGACCGACTTTCTTGTGATCCAGTGCTCATATCATGGTACCTTTCATAGGTTTCACCTGTACCCATCTTGCATGAATAATGCTCGATCACGACCTGGCTTGCTGCTGCGGTTCGGGGCATGTTACGTCCAACCCACAACATGATCTTACATTTAGATATGATAGCACTTTTCCGGATCTACAAGGCTAAATTGAAAACCAAACATGTTACAAATTACATGAGTTTATTCATAAAAACTCCCAGGAACAAATACAAAATCTGTAAAACATGGAGATTTGGGAAAATACAAAATGGAAAAATCATCAAAAACTCATAATCTTTCTCAAAAATTCACATCTCTACATTGTCGCTTTATCTTGCTTAGGTTGTATTTACATTTGAGTATCAATATATATCTCCTTTTCACAACATATTATTAAGGTATAGGGCGTGCCTATCATTTCATAACAATTGTATGCTAAGGCTTTACGGATATTTAACCGTATTATCAATATCTCTTCTGGGCTTTTATTTTATTCATATTCCACCTTTGAATTACTTTATTATCATTTACTTTTAACTGTATTAACTCTTCCGGTAAGCCTTAGGTTTCACACAACAAATCAACACTTTAAAATAACTACATGCCATGTCCTCGAAATCATGTCCTTCCACAATTTATTTCATGCATTAGGGTGGTTTATTAATGATGTATCATATGCTATCATTATTCCATTACTCAGTTATTTACAAACCCGTTTTACTTCACACATTTCTTCAGGCAGGAATCGAATATTTAATAACAAACTTATTTTTTGACTACTATGGTCAAATATTATCGAAATTTTACAAACTTAGTGTGGGGAGGATTTTCAAAAACCCACCAATTTAATTATTTATTTTATAATTTCATAGCACCTTTAATTACCGAGCTTGTATATTCCACTACCATCTATTAATATCTATTCAGCCCCTACAACTCCCGTATACAAAGCGTTCATTGTATTCGTACCCCTCGCGGTTGGAATGTCTGCGTGGTGGCTAGACATCCCTCACCCTCTCGTTTAACTGTGATTTAAGACCCTGGCCTCGTCTCATTCATTCTCCTTGCAACTCTCAAATGTTTACTTTTTCTTAAAAGGGCGTATGAAAATCCAAGTTATCACATTATTTCAATGACTTTATCCCTCACTTGACTCATTATTCATTTCACTTTCCTTATAACCAATGCCATAATTAGAGACCACGACGCATTACATATTTATTAGGTGAAGACAAGAGATCATCATCATTCCTTGCTTCTACCCCCTCTATCGACAGGCCACGAGGGATCCCTATCACTCCTCGTTCTATTATTTTATTCATTTCACACACTCTATTTGGTCGGATATAACACAACGATGCTGGCAAAGGAATGGATCATATGATATTAGGCTCGGAAACCCCTATATGCTTCCCCAGTCATATCATAACTCGTAGAGACCCTTATACCTTCCAGATTAATACACATATTTAGTGAAGCCTCACAGGTCTTACACCGCAATATATTACCTCGGGCGGAATCCATTTGATCCTCTGAGTGGGTCATACCCTCGTAAACAACAATAATACCGACGATTTCCGACAATTGATACCTTCATTCTTGATCTCTCAAATTACGCATGTTATAGGATATATTAATTTCTAGCATAATATTACTTTATTCATTTCTTATAGGCCTATTTCGGCGACACAACTTTTATAAAAATGTGTACTATCATCGCCTCTTTGACAACTCAATTTGCTGACATCGGCATTTACTTCAATATGGCCTGTGGCTCATAACTTCCTATTACCTTTTCACGGTGTTCGATTTTCACTTACTACTTTAGCTCATTACATTTATTTGCTGAATAGCGTGATAATTTCATTATTTTTACTGCATCCCCAAAGATCCTTCAATTACTTCAATGCCTCAATTACTTCAAATATTTCTACTCGAGTTTATTATTCTTATTTTCATTAATATTCATTACTTCATTATTAACTTGTGGAATGCAACTATTCAATTCAACATTTTTTTGAATCTAAAATCTCAATATTCATTACTTTCGGAGTATAAAAACTCAAAATTCATTATTTCGGAGTATAAAACTCAACTTTTATTAATATTATGGTGCTTGTTTCATTTACTTTACCTTTCTTTATCTGGCGTAATTTAGTTGCCAATAGCATTATTATATTCGATTCCTCCTTTCAGATTTCATGTCATTATTAATTAATCATTTTACGGGTTTACATTGTTATTATTATTACTTTTTGCACTTCGATAATTATCCTTTACACTTTTGCAAACCATCTTGGCGGTTTTTCCTTTACATTTTAACATTTCTTGGTTATTCATTAGTGCATTTATTTCATACCTTTTTATAAATTCACTGATTAGCGCATGATACAATCATTTAATATAATAAACATTTTGACTCACCCTGTTGTTCAGCTCATGACATGGCCTTTGGATGGCTTCACCCATACATAATTTATTCAGCACTTCATCACTTCACTAAAATATACCTTTTTCAATCTATGATCTTCACGTTGACACACGTACATATTTCTGAACATTTTACACTACTTTCTATTACATTTATAACACTAAAACAATTCACTCAATCAATATTTTACACTTCCACACGGACACAAATCTCAGCGTACTGTGGTGGTAACATGACGATGCTGGTGATCCCAGATAGTCTCTTTCTATACTGCTTTGGACGTGTGATCGCTCCTACTCCTCCTGCTTTTAGGTAAGTCTCTTTTCTTCCTACTCTTCCTAAAATCGTGCCTGTCTCTCGTTCGAATACTTTCTTATAGAGCTTTTTCACTTGTTAATGTTTATTTGTCTATCTGCTATAACTCTATACTTTTGATATTTACAGTTGCTCCTATCGCAAACTTACAGTTTTTTATTCTATCTTGGTCTTCCGCGATGACTGTATACTTTAGGATTTTCGTCCTGTCAAATGTTTCGTTTTATCGAACCTACGTCCTCTGACGTTTCACTGGTTTGCTGTAATAAATTGTTCTGAGGTTCCCCTCTGGTTATATTGTCTCTTTCTGCGTGGTGTAACTTTCTATCGCTCAATAGCTATTTATTTGATCTCGAACCTACGTTCTGAGTTCACCAACTCCTTCAACGTCTTTCTACTTCCGCAATTTGTTTCTAAAGACTTTAGTGTGCTTTGTCGTGTTGTAATCTGACATATCTAAACTCGACTTGGTCTTGAACCTATGTAACTTCGTTAAACTTCACTCGAAACTTAGTGATTTGCCTATCGCAACTTGTATTGTACTTTGCCTCTTCTGAGGTTCGAATTCTAATGTCTTTGAATACAGTTTCTTAAATTGAGGTTTCGATAATATAGCTAACTAGCGTAACTTTCACCGAGGCATGATCTAGCTGATCGTACCAAATAACTTTCTATTACTTACCTACACCAAGACTTTTTCGCAAACTGACGAACTTTGTTTATAACGTGCCTCTACTGAGGTGTCTTACAGACTGACGGTCTTCGTATACAACGTGTCTCCACTGAGGTCTCTCGTAGACTGATAAAACTTCATGATTTTGCTTGGGCTTAAAGCCTATTTATTCGTTTTGGGTAAGAAATTAGTCCCTCACGAGCTCGGGAGTTCAATTCCTGAATCCTGGCTCTAATCTTCTGTATTATTTAATTCCAAGTGTAATTTGTAATAATATTACAATTGCCTGCTGGAGGAACGGGAATTGTTCACGGGTTTATTTTTAATTAATTAAAAGAGTTAATATCCACTCGACGGGGCCAGCCTAATTATTCTTGCCGTCCACGGGTAACCTTCCGCTCACATTCCAATGACGTCTTCCTTAACTTGTATTATCTAAAGTGTCTTAATTCAGGTCTGCCAACCTTCCGATTTTTGCTATCCCTGATTCTCTTCTGACTTCAGATTTAATAACTTTGGGAGTTTATTTTGTTAGGTATAATGGTTGTAAGCCCCCCCCCCTCTGTATGCTTCAAAATCTTGCTGATTCGACAATATCCGGGGCCTAGTTTCAAGTACCTCGTGAGAAAGTAGTTTCCCCCATAACTGTCGCACTCGAAAAGTAATAATTTTCGATGAGTTGCTTATTCTTCGGAATGTCGAGTGTTACTTATAGCCTCTTGACTCTGCATCCCTCTATTTTTATGGCTTCCTTAATGGCTATTTTCACTTAACCTGTCCGGCTAATGGGAGTTTATGTGTTTAAAATGACCGCCTGCGTCTCCAGCAATGTCTCTGTGTGTGTTTTCCAGTGAGCTTATCTTCGTTACTTCTTGTGGTCTTTATAAAATTCTAAAATACATTCCTATGAACGGTCCGGTGTTCAATTTGTGCCATTACCCAAAAGGGCACACTACTTACTCCATATTATTATTATTATAACACCGCCAATTGTTTTATTACCATACTTCAGAATAGTATAATACGAAAAGAAACCAAAATAATTTTCTTTATTTTGCTAAACACTTTTATGTTGGTAAATTATGTCCGTGTCACTCATGCCTAATATCAGTTGTTTGGCTCTTATAACAACTTTTCACGATCATATGCACGTTATTTATTTATTTCTGATTGCAACACTGGTCATGTGTAAATAAAAACACAGATGTTTTGCTAAACATATTCATTATGTTTGTCCAATATTAATTCCGTAGTTTTTGTCGCCTCCCTTGCTAGCAAACAACTGTTTCAGTTCAGGCGCTCGTGACGAAGTATGACTGACAGTAGCCGTAGCTACAGTGTTGACAGGTTGAACCTTCCGACCTTTCAAGAGTCGACCGTGGAGTGGTAGGATCATTAAGAGAACCGGAACTGTTTTGTTCAACTATAAAAAAAAGTGCGGGACAAACCATTGAAAGTCTGAAGGTCAACCGGCTCTCCGTTCCGCTCTCCACCCCGCGCCTGGCGGTGTTGCCATACTATTGCATCGTACGTTCAGTCGCGTGCTGAATGCGAGAACGTACAGGACGACAGCACACCGACTTTGCGTGATCTTCAGGCTTCCAATGGTTTGTCCCGCACTATAATCAGTTAGTGCCACCTTAATCACTTGCATTGCGTCACGGTACACTATTTGTCTCTGATCCCAGTGCACATGAATGACATCTCTATTCAGCAGTGTACAAAGTGTGTTGGATTTAAAAGCTCCGACTGATAGTAAACAGCGATTGGACCGTGACTGGTGGAAGGAGCATGGCGCAGTGCTAATTTTACCTACAGATTTAGTTTAGTTTGAGAGTTAGTGTAGAGTTGCTCGCCTCAGTGAAAACTAAATTTATTTGATAACTTGCAACCCGCCCCGGCTTCGCCCAGGAACAGTTATCTCAGTAATTAAACGGAGATTGTTGGAAGAAATGAAGACGTAAAAACACTTATAATGGGCGATGTATTCAAGATAGAGATATGCTCTCGCGGACTTTTCTGTAGAACTTTTCATGCTGAACTATTCTCACACTCATAGTTCGCCAGGTTTGTTTTCAACTTTATCACTGAAATCGTTACTGCTTGGCTTCCTTTGATCATAAATAAATTATTTTCTACAGAAACCTTCCTCGATAAATCCTTTACATAATGGTGAAAACCACATCCATATCCACCCGTGACATCCAAGAATCGGGGACTTAGTTTTATACTATTTATAAAACTATGTATGTTCCACTTCACATGGTGGTCAGCTGTATTTTAGGTATACACTCCCTGTTTCAATACCTAACTTGTTCCCACTAGTTCATGCTTCTTAACTATCTCGATGTACACAGACATGTGAATCTTCAGAAACTCTACGTGATAAGATGAATACCTGATAATTAGCATTTCAATATTAGGGGATGGACAGACGAAAATGGTTGCATTGGAAGATTTTCTGACCTTGTAGGAGTGTTCCTGCGAGCTTTTACACTTCCTTATTATAGCATCTTGCTATAAAAGAGACGCACTGCCCAACCCTTGCTCACATTAATAGGAACGCACCAGAACACCAAGATACAGAAATGTATAATCCGGGATTCACACTGGCTGTAAACACCGAGTATTCAGTCAAAAAACGTTTTGTGCACTTTTAAATTGAATAACCATAACCGGACCATTTCAATACTAGCCTAATTTTCTCAAGACAAAATGGCAAAATTTTGCGTCCTCTTCATTCAGTGTGTGAAACCTTAATATTAATGCTTGGCCTCATTTAGGAGAAAATAATAAGGTTTGTAGGTGCAGCTTGTACAGAGGGGGTGGCTCTGAACTAAGTACGGGCTTCTCTGTACTCTGTGAAAGACGGATCTGGGCGGGGAAGTCCTCAACCCCGACACGGCGCGTCCCAATGGCTGATAGGGGCTCTAGTGAGAGAGTGGTGCTTGCACCCGCGGATCAACTGAGGACATGATATAGTGGCAGCAGCTATATCATTATTGCTGATACAAAGATCGATACGTCGTCCTTGTATCAGAAAAAAGCAGCTTCCCGTCCTGTCATCCTTGGACGATGAGATGTGAGGTGGTTACTGCGCATTAAGGAAGGCAACGGGAAACCACCTCAATTAATTTTCCCTAGAATATACATGCATGATGGATTCTACCCAAGTTGAGAAAGAAGACGTTTTGGAAGACATGCATGTTACCCACCAACCTAGCGGCTGAGGAGAACAAGAAGAAGAAGTAGTAAAGATAATAATGGAACAACTGTATTATTAAGGTGAATGTATTCTATTCATATATTCATGCAGGCTGATATTGTAGTTTCTAACAAGTAGTTCCGTGAATAACTACTAGCCTATTTTCATATATCCTACTAATATTAATTGCCTCTATCAACATACAAATTGTCAGTCTGATTGCTGTAATAGATTCGTGGATATTGAGAACCGTCTAAATATTTAGGATGATCACCATGTTGTGTTTTTATATTATAGACCATAGATTTATGTACTATTACATGAATATTATTCTGTAGGTGTTATATTCAAATTTCAATCGCATGATTAGGACACAAGAAATAAAAGCGGGATTTAAAAATTTCACCCAGCCGCCATCTTGTGGTTATGAAAATAATTTAAATGAATTAGATGCCAGTCGATTAAAATTTGTGTAAGCATATACCTTATCAAGGTGCCGGCCTCGTGGTGTTGGGGTAGCGCGCCTGCCTCTCACCCGGAGGCCCCGGGTTCGATCCCCGGCTCCGTCAGGGATTTTAAAACTGACGTGAGGGTTGGAACGGGGTGCACTCAGCCTCGTGAGGACAATTGAGTAGCTGTCTGACAGTGAGACAGCGCCCCGATCACGAATACCAAGATTAACGGCCGAAGGGACCTGACGCGCTGATCACGCGTCACCCCAATATCTGCAGGCCAAATGGCTGGGCAGCGGTCGCTTGGTCGGCCTTAGCCCGTCATGGGCTGGATAGTGCCAGGGGTTGACTTTTTGACTTTTATATACCTTATCAAGTTTCACTGCTGATGATGATAATTGTTGTTTTAAGGGGCCTAACATCTAGGCTATCGGCCCCAAGTTTCACTGCGCTCGGATGGTTAAAACGCAAGAAACGTCCATGTGAATATTTAAATTTCGCGTCGTCGCCATGTTGGATTTGTGCTCGCCAGATTATTGAACGTCCCATAGGTGCACTTATGCTTATAGCCTCTACACACTTAAAAAATGTCCGTTTGATTACTGTAGTAGCTAAATAGATATTGAGAACCGTCTAAATATATCGGATGGTCGCCATGTTGGATTTTAATATATGTAGGCCATAGAGTTATGTAATATTAGATGGTGATTATTGTGTACGTTCATCATGCAAATGTTGATTTGAATCGCATGATTAGAGCACAAGAAATAAAAACTTAATTTTCGAAATTCGCACAGTCGCCATCTTGAGGTTACGTAAGCAATTGAACCGATTTACATACCAGTGCATTATAATGTGTATAAACATTTGCTGTACGAAGTTTCATTGCGCTTGGATCATTAAATCCCGAGAAACGTCTATTTAAAACTTTCAAATTCGCTTGGCCGCCATGCTCGTTTTGAAGTTAACCGGTTTTTGAAAGTCTCATAGATGAACTTCCAGTAGTGCACTTTATCTCCGTACAAAATATCATGGTGACACCGATAATAGTTTCAGAGATATAGAATGCCGGTGAAATATTTCGCACCGTCGCCATCTTGAGGTTAAGTAAACAATTGAACGAAGTTAGATGCCGGTGCATTACATTGTATATAAACATATACTGTACCAAATTTCATTGCATTTGGTTGGATAAATCGCGAGAAACGTCTATTTAAATGTCGCAACTTCGCTTTGCCGCCATGTTGGTTTTGTATTTACCAGGTTTTCAAACGTCACATAGGTGAACTTCTAGTAGTTCCTTTTATCACCGTACAAAATTCCAGGGTGATATAGGTAATAGTTTCGGAGATATAGAATGCTGGTGAA